>OZ004701.1:15995043-17419143 GCA_963924545.1 Pogonocherus hispidulus | reverse complement strand
AAGTATGTTGGAATTATCAATCCAACTGTTGTGACTTTTGTCAAAACCCAGCCATTGCACGTATGCTTTGTTTCCTTTTCTTCTAAGTACCTTCTCCACCAGATAGATGTCTGGGCTGGTGGTTTTCTGTAGTTCCTCGGTGTAAAAGGCGCCTTTGATAGGCCGTCCCTGTACATCTTCCAAAAGATAGGTTGTAGGTGTTGTTATGTTAACTAAGACGATTTTAAACAGTTCAGTTGTCCAATTGGGTGTGTAGCCTTTATCGAATACATGCTTATTTTTACTTATGCGCACAACATCGCCAACTTTTAATTTTCGCGCTCCGCTAATCTTGATGTGACTATAGGCGGATTTTAGTATAGCTTTTTCATTGGATTTATTTACTTCGGCGGGTTTATACTTTGTTGTACTATGTTTTGTTTCGTTGTAATTTTTCGTGATTTCGGGTAAAACATCTGTCCATTTGTAGGTGCCATTTAAGCTAAAGTATTTGTACAGTTTAGATTTAATGGTACGTATTGCGCGCTCAGCAATAGCCGCCTTTTTGATGCTATAAGTGCTGTAATGGTTTATATGGAATCTACGCATCAAACTTTGGAATATCGCATTGTAGTATTCCGTCCCCTTATCCGTTTGCAGATTTTTGCAGACTCTATTGGTGTCTTGTAGTAGGATATCCTTAAAAGCGGCAGCTATCTCTTTGCCTGTCTTCGTTTTCAGGGGGCGAGTCCAGACAAATTTCGAGAAACAATCGATAACCACCAAAATCATGGTGAAATTTCGGTTGTAGCGCGCATACTGTCGCATATCAGCCAGATCTGATTGCCAGGATTCGTCCAAGCCTTTTATGATGGTACGCCTGCGCCTAAAGTTCTTTCTTGCGGGCTTATGCAGTTCGTTGACCAATTTTTGGTTCGTTGAATTTTTTCCTTTGAATGTTTCAGCGACGACATTATTTCAGTTTATGGGTGTCCTGGGTTGTTTGAAGCACTACTCCTGCCGACGCCGACTGACTTAGTAATTTTAGACATATCATCATATACTTGCTTCATTTGCTTTTCAACATCAACCTTGAACTGATCAAATTCGCGCTGAATTTTTCCCGCGGTATTTTGCAAGTCTTTCAGCGTTTGCGCCACATGATGTATGGATGTGTCGACCGCAACTGGAATAGCAGCAACTTTTTTATTTAACATATCGGCCGCCAGCGCTAACTCGCCAATAGCTTTATTTCTCACGGCTACAGCCTGCTTAATCCTATTATCCATATCGTTCATATTAGCTTGAATCAAGCCTTGAAGACTATCTCGAGTGGATTTTAATTGATCTGAAAGGCGGGATATGCTGCGGTCCACATATTTTTTATTTGCAGCATCATTGTCGCTAGTAGGGGGTTTAACGTTGCGCAGTTTCAAATGATCCACATCGATATTTCCATCGCTTGTAAAGGTAAAACCATGTCGTTGATTCTGCTGTTGTTGCTGCAACAGGAAACCGGCACCTCCGCCAGAGTGTTGTACCGGAGATCTTCCAAACTTGTTAAGGCCATCATTTTGCATCGATCTATATAGCACTTAATAAATTAAATTAGCCTCCCGCAATTCATTAATAATGGCAATTATTTCATTGTCGTGGGAGGTGGTATTGCCGGCATTTTTGGACGCTACTAAAAGTCTCAAGCGATCCACAAGCTCATTAGGGTCATCCCAATAAATGTATTCTATGGGTTTTTTATTATAAATCATATTGTTCTCGTATGAGAGACCTGATCCAGCTGTTGATTTTGTCCTTGCCTTGGGAAATAGCGGCTTGATAATTTTATGATATTTAAACATCTTGGAGCCTTTTAATCGCCCTAGAGTGTCTTGATGGACGCCGCATAGCTTCAGAATCTCTCTATATGATAGCTTATCATCCTTGTTAAAAGATGGGTCCTGATAGAAAAGTAGTTGATATAGGCCCGGGGTGCCTTTGAATTGCTGTCCGTCTGTTATTATGTTTCCAGTACGTCGATCGAAATCTATTATTTCACGTCCCAATAACCACTTTAATGTTGTAGCAGCATATACCGGGCCATAAATCTTGTCTATTACATCGCTCCCAGCCCAATGTTCAGCGACATACTTTTGCGCCATTTCAGGATATTGATCCAAATATTCTTCCATTACGTCACTAGTTGTATCGACTATATGTTGTTGTTGTGACCCCTCTTCTCCTATTGATTTCTCAAATTCATCGCCTTCTGTTGCGGACCTTGATGCTACATGTTCTGTTGGTAGGAACCTAGGTAAGGTTAAAGCAGGAGGCTGTATATCTTCTTCTTCTTCCTTCTTAACCTCCATCTTGATGCGTTTATCGGTATTTAATTTTTCGTTCAAATTACGCGTGGTAGCGGTTATTTGTTTCAATGGTGCGGTTATGGGGTTAAACAGTATTTGAATGGCTGCATCCTCCTCTGATTTGCCCAACTTCAAAGCCAGATACTTTTTCCTGATTACCTTTGTCAACTCGTTTATTTTTTTTCTTGCGCTTGGTAGCATTTATAATATCATCAAGTGACGAGCCCATGCCGATTACTGATACATGTTAGCAGATCTATATCATTATATACTTATCGAATCCTTTCCTATAGCGACCATTATGTAGATCGAAATCCTTTACAATAACCAGAGTACCAAAATTATCGGCCCAGCATTCGCTGCACATTTGTTTGAACTGATCCAGGGAAACATCGGGCGATACATGTTCGTCATAGATGTGTTTGAGATTAAGGTCGTCTTGACGGAAGAGAACAATGATATTGCAGTTGTCTCTAATCAACTGTTTAGGAATTTTCGAATAAGTTTGACAGAGATAGGTAGCATCGATGTTTTTATGTCTACACATGGAATAATATTCCCGTATCTTGTTCTGTTTATCACACGCAACATCATCAAATATGAATATAGAGTTTGGTTTGGCGTCCATTGTACTGATAATGTCATCGCTGTCCTTACATGGGAAATAGCCGACGCCTTTCGCTTTGTTTAAAATTTCACCCAGTAGCTGATATTTGGGTTGATATAGCGATTTCGAGTATACGTAAACGTTTTCAAATTTAATCCCATTATGATGGTATAAGAGTGATAACATGACGTTGGTCTTGCCACAGCCGCTCGGCCCACATACTATAGCTCTAAATGAGTTTGGTAATAGTTTGCTATGTTTCACCACGTTGTTGTTGTTTTTACTATATTCAATTAAATCTAAATTTTCAATCGGCAGCGTCTGTTCTTGTTGAAAGATCTTCATCTTGTGACCGCCATCACAACAAACCAGTGCATAAATATACGTTATTCAGTGCTACTATAATCATTCTTCATGCCGCTCTACTACGGTGAAGGTGTATTAAATTCTCTAATCGATAAACTGCCCTTTGAATTGCACATTCCTGGCGGCTATCAATTTTGTGGACCTGGTATGTTATCATCATCATCACCACACCTCTACAATTTAATGAGAACGTTGTATAATGTGATATAGCGTCGTACAACGCCACGGTACGTCGACGCAGGTCGACGTTTTATGACGTTTTATGACGTTTTATAACGTTCTGCAACATATTATGATATTCAACTATTTCACATCTAACCAGTAATATCTTTGTTGATAGGTACCAAACTTAAGGAGCGCTTAGCCCAAGGTCAGAAAGGCATTAATCCTTTGGATTCCTTCTGTCGTAAACACGACATTTTTTATTCGCAAAACAAGTCGTTGGAAGATAGACATAAGGCCGACTACGAACTTGAACAGCGAGCTTGGGAACGTGTTAAATCGAAAGACGCTCAAGTAGGCGAAAAAGCGGCCGCCTGGCTGGTAACTACTACGATGAAAGCTAAACGTAATCTAGGTATGGGACTGCAAGAACGAAAGCAGCAGCAGCGGGCGACACCACAATCCTTTAGAAGAACTGTTGTTAAGAAGGTCGCTAACGTGCTCAAGAAATCACCACCACAAACTACATTAAAAAAATCTGCATTAATAGCTTTGAAGGCGGCCCGCCTAGCTGTTAAAAAGGCCGGCGGCAAAAAGAAAATCCGTATTCCCAGAATAATACCCTTTGATCATTCCGGCGGTTTTTTGCCATTGATACCTCTATTTGCCGGTCTGAGCGCTTTGGGTTCGCTCGCAGGTGGAGCAAGCGCAATAGCTAAAACGGTTATTGATACTAAAAATGCCAAAAAGAAACTCGACGAAGATAAGCGACATAACCAAGCAATGGAATCAATAGGGTCGGGTTTATATTTGAGAAAAAGCCGACACGGCGGCTACGGCTTATTCCTGAAGAAACAGTCAAAAAACTACCAATAAAGCTACCTAATATGCCTTTATCCGATGCCGATCTAAGAAAGTTTGTTAAGCAACTAAAAATTGCCAATTTTCGAGGCGTTTTCATGCGAGACACTCTACCAGCAGGTCCGTGGTGGAGAGAAAACGCCATCCTAAATCTAGACGTAAATAAAAATAAAGGTACACATTGGGTAGCATATAAGAAAGATGGCAATGTAGTTAGATATTTCGACAGTTTCGGATGCTTAAAACCACCGCTAAAATTGGTGCAATACTTGAGTCCTGCAAAAATTATCTATAATAACGATCAATACCAAGATTATAGTCAGATTAACTGCGGCCATCTGTGTTTACAGTTTCTTTATAAAAAGGCCGATAGCGGTTGAATTGTATCAGTCATGTCTATCATATTGACGCTTAAAAGTCGCACGTCTACATTATCTATTGATTTTACGCCACCACTTCATTTAGATCCAAAGTCCGATTACGGCTTGGCGCTTCTCAGTTTTCATTCTTACAACAGCGTGCCCAACATAGAGGCCGGTCAGAAGGTGTACCTTTACGAGAATAACGATAAAAATAAGAAAAAGGTTGTGGAATTTGACGCCGGCGCCTATGAAATTCAGGACATTGAAGCATACATCAGGAACCATTTGGATGTGTCTAAGACGAAGTCCAACCTCTTAGATGAAATATTCTCTTTGAAGCCGAATAATAATACCATCAAGTGTGAAATATTTAGTAATAAATACGCCGTCGACTTTGCGCCGAAAGATAGTATCGGCAAGATATTGGGATTCTCTGGTAAGCGGCCGCTAGAGATAAATAAAGTGCATAGCTCAGATCTACCAGTCAACATTATAAAAGTAAGAACTATACACTTAGATTGCAGTATCACTTCCGGAGCATTCTACAACGATCGACCCTCCCACACCATCTACGAATTTGCAATTTCCGTTGACCCCGGGTTCGCTATCGACGAAACACCTACACATCTTATTTACCTACCGATAACAAACAGGCGAGAAATAAATAATATTTGTATAACTGTGCTGGATCAGAACTTTGAGCTTGTCAACTTCAAGGGCGAAGAAATAATAGTTCGATTGGAGATAAAGAAGCTCACTTAATAATAATAACATGGTATTAATTTTCGATCGGCGTCATACATCTGATAAAATTGATGTACCTGCACCACATCCGCCAGTATTACAGAAAACTTGTAGCAATACACACGCTGTTACGACTACCACAAACAGCGATAACAAAAAACCTCTTTTAACCGCATCGAGTATTAGTTTCTTGGAATCGCTGGGAATACAATGTCGGCGTCAATGTCTAACATTTTCCGAAAGGCCCAATCCGATGATTCAATAGAGAAGGTGGAGTGGCGAACGTACTACCCGTATACTAGATCTTTCCGAAATAATGACGTAATTGAAATTGCCGTCAATCAATCGACGCTCTTTGATGCCACCTACGACAGTCAGCTGCTTGTGCGAGGAAGAATAATAAAGACCGGTGATGGGGTTGTTTCCTTTGTAAATAACGCTCCAGCTTTCATGTTCTCATCCGTAAAATATGGAATTGGCGGCGGATCTAAGGAAATGGAAATTGCCCAAGAATGTGGTATATTAAGTACTGTTCGAGGTTATCTCTGCTATTCACCGGAAGATTCCAAACATTTAGCCATAGCAGGATGGAATTATCCTAATGGCGCCAAATTAAACGCCGACAATACCTTCAGTTTTCTAATCCCATTGAAGCATCTTTTCAACATCTTTAACGATTATCGGTCTGTCATATGTGGTATGCAGACGTTTACATTTACAAGAGCCAATAATGATGACAATTGCTTTTTGATACGTGATAACGCCATTAACGTTACTACTACTACAGCAAAATTAGATATTCAGAATGTGGAACTTAAAATCAAGAGAATATACCCGGAGAGTGGCATAAAAGAAGCCTGCTGCAAGGTGTTGCGGCAAATAATCCAATCATAATACCATATAGGCTGTGGGATGTACAAGTAAAGTCACTAACAGAGGGCGCTACTACAGATACCTGGGCCGTCAAAACGACATCTAACGTCGAAAGCCCGAGATATGTTATTGTCTGCTTCCAGACGGAGAAACTAGACACAACCAAAAAGGATCCAACGGAATTTGATCATACAAATATAACCAATATCAAACTGACATTGAATGCCGAAAGCTTCCCCACAGAAAGAATGCGCCTAAATTTTGCTAAAACTGATTACAATGAAGCGCATTATAAATACACAGAATTTTATCCTAGTTATATGAACTGCTTGGGTAAGCATGCGCTATTGGATTATGACCAGTTTAAGGAGCGTACATTATTTGTCTTTGATTGCTCGAGGCGAGACGAAAATGAACGACCCGCTACTGTAGACGTAAAACTGGAGATAGAGGCCGCCGAAGGTTTTCCCGATAATACCCGAGCTTACTGCATAATTGTACACGATTGCATTATGGAATACCTCCCACTCAATAATATTGTGAATAATCTTAAAGCTTGAGTTTGCTCCGAGTCAGTTCAAATCAAGATCTCCAGCAAGATGCAGTGTCTGGCCGTAGACATGCAGGGTTTTAATCTACCCGATTTTCACCCGAAAGAGATATCTTTTATCTGCGGTCAACGTACGGCCCATTACCTATTGAAGCCGCCGAAACCGTTCAACGCCCTAGATGCGGCCTCCAAGAGACAGGTTAAATATTTGAAGCAATCTCATCATGGCCTGAAATATACCGGGGGATTCGTTGAATATGATATGTTGTCTGAAATATTGAAGACCCACCTGATAGATGATAAAAATATCTGTATGATATACGTTAAAGGACATCAAAAGGCGGAATTTCTGAGCCGAAGGTTGCTGGAATTGGAGCCCACAGCATTAACAGCGAAGACTATAGTTAACGTGGAGAATCTATACTGTAATTCTTTTGGACCGCCCCCTGTATTTAGTAAAAGTAGTTCATATTGTTTTTATCATTGTACACCTGGAAGTATGTGCAGTTTAACCAACTGTACGGATCTCCACAACTGGTTGTTTGCTGGTTTACCTAAATAAAATAATTTTTAACAAATATTTGTGTTATTCTATTATCCCCATCTACTTGTTTCCATTCCTAATTAAAAGTATATAAAACATAATAGCTATAATTTAATTCAGTATTACATCTGCTGTAACTCCTAAAATTTATAATGTTAAAAGTGAGGTTAGAGCAGCAGCAGATTTGTATATTGCGAAAGGCTATTGTGGAAGATCGCCAATTTAATAGTTCCCAATTTATTGATATTGCTCCTATGGTTGTTGAATGGGAGCGAAACGTCTTTCAAAATTTATCTAGATTTAATAAAGGTATACGACAGCAGGATTTTAAACGAATCACACCTAAACGAGTGGAATAAATTGCCGGATTTGTCTGTGGTGGTGTCAGTAGTTTGATGAAGATGGCAATGTTAACTTCTCACTATATAATTCTGCAAACGATTTTGCACAATATCCTATACATTCATCAGCCGTATAATTCGCAAGAGGTCTTTATCTGTTTTGATAAGGATGGCACTAAAAACGAAAGCTGGCCTTCTAATTGGATGCTGATGACGTCGTATGCAGCTAATAATATACCAACTTTAATAGCCTCGATGTCAAATTCTACCAGCCAATATAAATTCAGAATCCGATTTCAAGATGCTACTATGGGTGACACTGACTGGTACGAGATGAAGAGCGCCTGTGTTGATATTCCCACTACTACTACTACGCCAGCAGCTGCCATTATTCCCAAAGAGTGTATTCAGCAATCAGTAACTGGTTTGTTGTACTATATAACAGTTTGTTCGTCTCTACTGCTACTAAAAACAGCCATTAGCCTCGTTGTTACACGTTAAAAAACTTAAAATATGTAGTTATTTTATTCTGCTCAACACTGGACCAAAGCCCAAGACTTACCAACTGCCATCCAAAGGATACGTGATGAGCTGAGGGATCTAATTTTCAGCGAACGTCATGATAGCGTGTATGATATGCAATCCACCCAAGATGCCGAGAGTAGATATGCAGAGTGTCGAAGAACTGTACAAAAGTACCAACATTGTCTGGACTTGTGCGATAAACTTCAAGATGGAAATCTTAGCATTCAAAAGTTTTGTCGCGAGATGATAGCAGCCGGTATGAAAAGCTATTTATTGGATATTAAAATGTTTCTACCTCCTGAATATATCAATAAATTCAATATTGTAAAGGACGACGATAATGACGATTAATAGATATAATATTAAATTTTAAATAGTTTTATTTACTATTATTTATAGTTGAAATAGCTCAGCGGGAGAGCGGTAAACTGAAAATCTATAGGGCCCGGGCTCGATTCCTGGTTTCAATATATGCTTTTTTAATTCATGTTCCCCTATGGGTCTAACTAGGCACTATTACTGTGATTTGTTACTGCGATTCGTCGCTGTGATTTGCCCCCCTTTCCCTCTTTTATGTACCACCACTGTAGTTTATTGATGGCGGCCAATAAGGCGTCGCCAAAAAGACGGCCGAGTGCTGCATTCTGATTGGTGTACTCTGATTAGCACAAAAAAGACCTACTGGCCAATAAGGCTGCTGCTGAAAACGAGATATGAATGGTGCAAGCTGATTGCTTGCCCTGAATGCCGTAATGGCACTCAAAATGGCCGCGCGATTTGAAGGCGGGCTCTGCAAAACTGTACTCTGATTACCACAAAAAAGACCTACTGGCCAATAAGGCTGCTGCTCCTGGATACGTGATATGAATGGTGCAAGCTGAACCACAAAAAAGACCTGCTGGCCAATAAGGCTGCTGCTGGAAACGTGATATGAATGGCGCAAGCTGATTGCTTAACCTAAATGCCGTAATGGCACTCAAAATGGCCGCGCGATTTGAAGGCGGGCTCTGCAAAACGTTATCCGAATGCTGCAATCTGATACCCTGCATGCTAAAGCCCCAATGACCAATAGCTGGGGTGGCAACACTGGGGTGGCAATCTTAGGCGAGGCCATCTGCGTCACACGGCTCTACTGCAGCCCCTGGGGGTGCTACACCTACGGGGGGCTACCTAAGTCTTCCTCTTCGGCCCCTGCGACAATGACCACCAGCTCCGTGGTACAGGCGGCCATCAGCAGCTGTCCACATTTGCCCCAAGCTCACTTCCGGTGGGGAAGGAACCTAGTTTATCTACTCACATCCACATTTTACTATCAGATTGGTTAAGCAACTTTTAAGTGAATGTTGAATACTTGCACTGAAAATGTCCAGGATGGAGTTCCTTCTTATAAGCAATCCCCCACCAACAAACTTGAGTCAAAACCGGTATTTCTAGATACTATTAACAATCCCCATAACAAGTAATAAAGAAAAAACAAGTACACACAATTAAATAGCATTTATATCAAAGTTTTGTATATAAAAGTTACTCATTTCATCGAGCTCATCAACTGATTCAAGTAGATAAATTAATTCCTCTAAATTGCTTTTACTCATGTCAGATTTTGAAAGTATTTTTTTATGACCCCACCCTAAGGTATTTGTTTGCCCCGGAAGAATACATCTCTTATCATCCTGAGAAGATAAGGCAACTTTATTTTTTAGTTCAGTATACATAGTATGTAAATGAGATCTGAATACATACATTTTTCGATACACTGATCCGCCATTCTCTACTATATATTTATAGTCCATTACACTCAAATTCTTGGTAATAATATGTTTTGAAATTCCTTTAGCTTTTTTAGTTTCACCTTCACTCAATTCAACACAATATGCTTTTGCTCCAGTGCCAAAAAAACTTTTAATAGGAGTACCAGCGTACTCATCTTTCATTTTACCGACAACAGATTGATTTTTAGGTATACCATGAGTGTTGTTTGTTTTATAATTCGATGTATCAAACAAATGTATATTTTTCTTTATATCATCGTAAATGTTATCAGCTTGAATTTCAATAATAAGAGAATCAGTATCAGTATAACAAAGAGATGCATTCTCACCATAAGTCTTTTTGATAAAATTATAAAAGAAATCATAAATAACGGTTTTTGATATATTTAGGATGGAAAAACCTACATATAAGGGTTTATCATAACAAATTGATACACGTCCCATTTGAATGGCTACTAAGTTTTCCGAAAAAACTGATAATGATTTAAAATTTGGCATACTTATAAAAGTTTCGGCACATTTTTTACCGCGAAAGTTTAATGTCAACACGTTTATCTACATTCTCTATAGTTTTGCCGTATATGGAGTTTGTGAAAAATTTAAAGAGATTTCCTTCAAAAGCATTTTTTGATGAATTTCGTAATTTTGTGTTCAACTCAATATATGGTTTCAGCCATGCAGACTGTGAAAATTCCATAACTTTATGAATTTTCTTTAGTTTTAATCCATGCGTCATGCACTGTTTCAAATTCCTGTAATGAATAATATAGTTTTTCTTGTTATGGAGAGTTAAGAGGAGTTTTGAATATTTGCTGTTGGGTAGTACAAAATTTTCTGGGCAGAAAGGCAGATCATTGTGAACGTCATGTAGGAATTCAGGGTATTCGATATCAACTTGTAGTACGTAACCTTTCTCAAAATCATTATCCACAAGTAAAGGATTAAAATTAGAAATTTCGTTATCAAGCCATCGAAAGTTACCTGTTGGGAGGCTTTGGGACATAGCTCAACCATAAAGATTAGTAGCATCTAGATAAATTATAAAAGAATTTGGTTTTGGAGCATCATAATCAGGAACTAATGAATTATTAGCAACGGCTTTTCTGTTGCTGCACTGGCTTACACCTCCACGAATACCCTTTCGGAAAAAATGAAGCATATCGATATCTGTAATCAAGTCTAAGGTGACACCAGTCTTACGCAACATGGCATCCCAACTCAGTGACGGAGCCGTCATATATTGAGCGGGATCTAAACTATAATTTTCTAAAGAAACTTTTCGAAAATTCTCAAAAATGTCCGCTAATAATAGTACATTAGAAAGTAGATAGATATCAGAATATTCACCAAGAGTTTGACATTTAAAGGTGTACCATACATCCAAAGCACGACTATATTCCTCGTCAGAAATACCATTCTGCGTAAAATTTTCCCTGGAAGGTAACTCTCTATCATCAAGTTTTGACATATTATCTACGTATGAATATGGAAAAACACCCTTACGACGTATTAATGCATACTGATTTTGATCGGGAAAATACTTTTTTATTTCTATGCACTGATCTGTTCAAGTGTTTTACTTAAATTATCTAAAGATGATGGTAAAAAACGGAATGAATCTAAAAATTTCAATTTAATATAAACATCATTTTTTTGTCCATTACTTTTCTCAACTAAAATATGTTCGGAAAATGATATATATTTTTCTTTATTTTGTGCAAGGACGTCAATTTTTTCCTGGTTTAACGCTAGTTTTTTTATAAAGAGATGACAATCATAATTTGTGAGGTTATGAAAAATCACAGGAATGAATTTCGGTACTTTAAAGTTTAAATTACAATTAGCGTGGGCAGCACCGCGAAAACGTCCTGTCAAATGGCAATGATCCCGAACTTTAACACAGCAGCCATCAAAAGGTTTATTACAGATATGACAATCCTGAGTAGAGTTAAAAATTTCTTGCTCATCTTCAGAAAGATGGAGCATGGGTTTGACATTTTTTAAATGGTTATTGTATAAATTAATTAAAATATCTTCAAGTTTTTGAATAAATGTTTCAGCCACATTTAAACCACGATAATGAACTAATTCCGATAGAGTCGTCAAAATTACATTTTAAGTAAAAACAAAACGAATATGGCACATGTTCGTAAGCCTTTAAAGTAAACGAAGATTTATCGCAAAGTTGCGTATTTTGAATTGGTTTTAAAATACTTTCAAAATCAGCATATATTACAAAAGGGACAGCAAGCTGTTTTTCGAAATTAGTGAACTTAAGTAAATTTCCAGGAAGTGTTTCACCAAACTTATTCATTTTAAGGTCAGTTGTCGGTAATTTTGTACAAATATAATTACAGTCATGTTCCTGATGTAATCTTAGATGTTCGGTGGTTCTAAAAAACTGCAGACAGCCATCACATATGTATGTTTGTCCATTGTGACTCGATCTTTGTTTGGAAACTAATCTAGACAAATTTTTAATATAACAATAATGACCATTCCCACTATCGTCAGTGATGAGCAAAAGATTTACATGTATATTTTTACGAGATTCCGTAAAATAATATGGCCCTACAATTTCACAAACAGTCTTACCGTTTTTGAATTCATTGCTAATACCAAACACATTAACTGAAATTTTATTTAGATTTTCAAACTTGGGAATATCTGTAAGCTTAATAGGAAATTCCAAACCTTCAAAATCCAGTGCAGTAGAATAATGTGGGTAAGATGATATTAAATTTGGGTATGTAGTCGCAGGAAATAAAGCAGCATTCACAGCCCATGCGAAGCACTTGTTATCTTAATTACGTATATTTACAACAGCTTTTTTGAGTTCAATTTGCTTAGGCAGTTTGATATATGAAGATGCTCGTAGAGGATTATATTTGTTAAGGTTTACTTCAAGAAACAAAATTTGTTGTAAAGACCAACCTGAATCACGTTCTTGAAATTCAGCTGCTTGCGACATTATCGCTTTAATGAAATCTTCATAATCTTTAGATAAATCAGAGGAGACAGTTATGATCCGATTTTCCGTGTTGAATTATTTCAGATCACACATGTCTCTGCCAGGTATCACATACGTGGAGAATAGTTCAAAGTTTATTTTTAATGCACTCCACTTTCTAAGGTATTCTGAAATAACTGCAAGTACTTTTGAGTAAATTTCCGAGAAGAATGCAGAGTGATCAATGTGGTGATTTTTGCTCGAGAAACGATAGCTAGCAATTCTAAATCTCATGGGGCTATATAGTAGGTCAACACCATCCCCCTTTGGTGACATAACAGTTCTGTGTGAGTTACGCCTCATATGACCCACGAAACATTGTTTTGGCACACTCTCGGAACATATAGGACACTCAACTAAAGAGATACTTTGTTGAATCTCAGCATCAACACTAGTATTTGAAGTATTTGCTGAAGGTGTCACTGAACCACGTTGTAGAACTTGAATCTTGAATTCACAGCCTGTGAATCGTAAAGTTTAATTCTTTTTATAGGTTGATGCGCATGACGGTTAGGACAACTTTCTCTAAGATGACGCGCCAAGTGATACTTTGAAGAAAACTGTTTATTGCAGTCTTGACAATACATTTCGTATTTTTCACTTTTACAGTCTGTAAGTAACTAACTATAAATACATAAGTGGCTGGTATTTATATCTCACGGAAAAACCCGCTGGAGCTTAATAAATTTAATCGGTTTACGAGTATTACAATAATTTAGAAGGCGGTCTAACCTGTTTGGGTAGATTATTCTCTCATAACTGGTTTAACCGGACTATCGCATCGCAACCGGTTTATCGCATTTTTGCATATTACCTTATTTACATTACAGACTTAACCAGTTAGACCACATTTTTTTTGTTAGAACCGATCAACCCACCTCTCTGTTTGGCAAAGTATAAGAATATAAGGATCAAGATATTTGTCAGATAGTTATACTCACATTTCAGTAAGAAATTGACGATGCCGTTCCCAAAAGCTTGGGATAATAAAGTAAAGGTTGCTGGGTTCCCATTTCGAAGGGATAATGCAAGGGTGTGCCACAATTGTTGGAGAGCTTGGTATGCAGAGGAATTCAATTATTTTACGGGTCTCTGTACTGGATGTAGAAAATTGAATCCCGTAAAAATTAATATACCAACAGAGAAACCTTATTTCGTCGCTGAAGGTCCAAAGTGTGTCAAGTGTTGTTGTGTGTTAAAAAATACGAAAATTGTACTTAACGCATCTAATTTTTAGTAAATCCTATCCCACCACCGATCTTTGGTATACATTAATTTTGGTATAAAGTGTAAATTATACTATTTCATTTTGACTAATCCAAGAATTATAAGTGTTGTCTAACCCTAACCATTTAACAAATAGTTTTTCTCATTTTCTTTTAAGAACTTTTTCAAGTAAATATACATCAGGGTGTCTGGTCTTTTGAATTTCTTCAGTATAAAAAGAGCCTTGAATATCTTGATTGTTTTGATCTTTCAACAGGTAGGTTGTCGGATTCGTCCTCTGAACCTTTCTTATTACAAACAATTCATTACTCCAGTTTGGTGTGTATCCCTTGCTGAACGCTTCTCTATATTTACTAATTCTTACATAGTCTCCCACTTTAAATTTTGACGCTTTCGGATCAATCGTTTTTATGTAGCTGTAAGCTGTTTGCAAAATCTTTTTGGCATTTCTCTTATTTACTTTGTTAGGAGCCAGTCCATGAGTACTATGTGGTGTGTTGTTATACTTATTCACAATATCCTGCCGTATATTCACCCATTTATAAGTTCCCTGAAGGCTAAATTCTTTCCACATTAAATTTTCAAGTGTTCGGTTCACTCTTTCTACGATACTGGCTTTTAAATTGGAAAAAGTACTATAATGATTAATTCTAAATTTTTCCATCAACTGCTTAAAGTCTTTATTGTAAAATTCTTTACCAAGATCACTTTGACAATTGTGAGGTTTATTTTTCATCTGTGACAAAATTTTAGCCATAGCAGCCGTCACATCTTGAGCTGTTTTTCTTTTAACAGGTTCAGCCCATACATATTTACTAAATACATTTATTACTACCAGAATATATCGATACCCCCTGTTAACATTCGCATAAGGAATCATTTCAACCAAATCAGCCTGAATCAAATCATGTAGTCCTTTAACGATAACATTTCTTCTAAAATTTTTTCTAGCCGATCTATGTAACTCATTAACTACATCCTCTTTCACTTTACTCATTTCTAGTTCTACTGATATATATGATTGATGTAAACTGCTTATAACTAAGACATCCAACAATAATAGCCAGTGTTCTAATTTTTAGCTATAGGACACTGTAGAACAATTTGGGCGTATAATGCTTCATTGGTTCCTCCCATACTTGCAATAAAAGCAAAGGTATATCCAATATTTATATTCAACCCAATTAAATCATCTGCTTGAAATAAGGTGGGTGTTGAATTCACAGATATAGGTACATCTTTTGGCATAATATGTATACTCTCGATTTTACCACTTACTGGAAAAACATATTGTTTTGTCGAATCGTCCAATATATAACGTAGGGGACTTTGAGCCGCATCCACAATTCCACGCAGTTATTATACATTTCGAGTGGTGAGAGGATGGTTCACAAATGTAAAAAGGGGCTGATTGGGGTGAAGACGTTAATATTGCAGACTGTGAAGCGGCTAATGGGGTATTGGAGGTATATGAAGCAGATCTACCACTTAACATGTGCCTACCAAACTTATCAATTGTCATGTTTCACTATCAACTGTTAATGAATAAATGGAGTTTAATCTAAGAAATTATTTATTTTATAATTTTCGACTCTCTCCATTCTTCAATTATTGAAATGATTTCACTGTTGTGACCATTATTTCCAGCATTTTCTGATGCTATTAATAGACGTAATCTATCAATCAATTCATTAGGGTCATTAAAGTAAATATAATCAATTGGATTATTAGACAAATTTAACAATCCACCTTGTGTGGGATACTTAAGAGATTGCGTACTTCGCAGAGGTCTAGTTGGTGGAGGTGGTTTAGAAAATGTTTTTGGAAGTCCTGTTGTAAATTTCAGTATTCCTTTTTTTTGTTAAATAAGGTTTAATTATTGTCCTATACTTTTCACTCTGTGAACCTTGAATTTGCTCGTCAGTATTGAAGCGTCTATGATAAGCTGACGATATTTTCAAAATGTCCATGTAGTTATCTAAATTTGACTGCTGATACCCGATTGGATTTTTTTTAAATAGTAACTCATACAAGCCAGGGGTACCAGTGTACGTTACACCTTTTATCTTAACATCTGAACCGATAATTTCCAAATCCGAGTCTCCAATCTTCAAATTTTCAGTTACAGTATCGTGTTTGACACCATATCAAAATCATCATCAAAAACTAAAAGCGTATGTCGAAGCAGAATATTGAAAGTTATTGTGCTCCTGATACAAGTGAGTATTTAACTGGTTTATTGTGCTTTGAAAATTTTCAAATTATTGGCATTGTATAAAGCATAAACCAATCTGTGAGTGGTGGTAATTTTGTTAACTTAATGGTCTCTTAGATGTAATTAATAAAATTAATAATAAGTTGGCTGTAAAATAGTTTACAGTATGGGAGAACCTCCGTGTGGTTTTTGTGGGCAGCCGATAAACTCTAGAGCAAAAAGTATAAAGTGCTCAGGTTCATGTGATAAGGTTTTTCATGCTTCATGTCAGAATATCTCTGTAGATGTTATCAAAAGCATTGATAAGGTACCTGGGCTTATCTGGAAATGTCCCTCCTGCTTTAAAAAGTCTTGCGATTTAGAAGAATTATTTGAGCGTAAACTAGCTGAAATTTTGAATAAGGTTGAATTGATGTTTTCGGCCTTTAAATCTGAATTTGTGCAAATGACTGATTAATATATCCGATCCTTGTGATAAGAGATTATTATACAGTGCCATAACTCTTAGCCATAAGAAGAAACCAGCTGTTATTATTAGGCCTAAGGATGTTTTACAAAAGAATTCTGTTACCAAGTCAGAATACCATCCAATACAAGCTGATATTAGTCTATCTGGCATTAAGAATGTTAAAAATGGAGGAATACTAATTGGATGTGATAAAAGTGATGATATCTCCAAATTTAAGCAATTAGCTACCGCTAAACTGGGTGGGAAGTATGAAATTAAAGACGTTGGTGGTTTCTGCCCTCGGATTATAGTAACCGGAATGTTCGATAAGTTCTCTCATGACGATATTCTTAATTACATGCAGCAACAAAATAAAAACCTTCTAAGCAGTAATTTCCAGTGCAGAGTTATTGAAGTTAAGGCGATTAAAAAGAGAAATGATATTTTTCAAGCTCTTATGCAAATAGATGTAGGTAGTTATAATAATATCGTGTCAGTTGGCAAAAGTAAGTTGTTTCTTGGGTACGATGTTTGTGATGTCTATGATGCCATTAATGTAAAGCGATGTTTTAAATGTAGTGGCTTTTCTCATTTTCAACAGTAATGCAAATGTCCACAATATTATTGCCCAAGGTGTAGTGGTAACCATACAGTTAAGGATTGTCAATCATCCATTATGAATTGTATTAACTGCTCAAAATATAACCAAGAAAAGACCGGCAACTTAGATGTAAATCATGCTGCTTGGGATGCTAACTGTTTTAGTTACCAGCAAAAACTTTAAGAGTTTAAGGCAAGTTTATTTTTTTCTGAATAGCAATTTGCCTCTTTTCAAGGCAGGAATATCAGTCATCGTGTGTCATCTATAGATCTTAATATATACATGGCTGACTCAATAAATACTGAACCTTCCCATTCACTTGGTCACTCTACTATAAATGTATACTATCAAAACATACGTGGTATTAATACGAAGTTGAAAACCTTTCTGAATAGTGTTTCTGCCTCAAATCATTCAATATTATGTTGTTCTGAAACTTGGTTGAATTCGAATGTTTTAGATTCTGAATTTATTAGTGACACATATACAGTGCTTAGAGCCTATCGTAATATTGCCGAGCTAAATAGTAAAAGAGGTGGTGGGGTGTTATTAGCTGTTCACAATAAATATTCAGTAAGAGAATTAGATTTAGGTTTCATACGTCATGATATTCCAGGGATTGATATTGTAGGAGCCAAAATAACTTTAGGGTCACCTAATATTTTTATGTTTGTGCTATATATACCCCCTAGGACTCATATATCTAGTTATAATAATGTATTTGACTTACTGGAGACCTTGGACTACTTATCGAGTGGCGATATTTACTTATTAGGTGATTTTAACTTACCGGAGTTTGTGTTGAATACGGATATTATAAATTCCGAAAAGGTTCTTTCTTTAAAAACGTTCTGTAATTTTTTTGATCTTGTTCAGTATAATAATATACCAAATGTTAATAATAAATATTTAGACCTAATTTTGTGTACTAGGGCATGTACTGTACTGAAAGCAGATGATATTATTTTGACTGAAGATCCGCAGCACCCAGTGTTGTATTTCCCTATAATATGTGACAGTTTTAGTAGTGTTAAACCTCCATTAAATGTTAAAGAAACGTATAATTTTAGAAAGGCTAATTTCATTATACTTTATGAGCAGCTTAATTTAGTTGACTGGTCATTCTTAGATAAGTATATTGATTGTAACACTGCTTGTGACCACTTCTATAAGATTATTAACAATATAATTGAAATGAGTGTCCCCAAAAAGATATCTAGGCCATTGAAGTATCCTCCATGGTTTACCAAAAACATCATTAGCGATATTAAGAGTAAGAATAAAATTTGGCAATCTTATAAGAAATTGAGTGATGTAAATTTATACAATGACTTTAAACATTTGCGCTCGAAAATTAAAAAGGACATTGATGAAGCCTATAAAAATTATTTAAACGATATTCAAAATAATATTCGCCTTGATCCGCAAAAGTTCTGGTCATATGTTAAAGGTAAAAAAACCATAGTTTTTCTGAAACTATGGTATATAACAATTCTGATCTCCATACGCCAAGAGAAATTTCTGAAGCTTTTGCATCATTCTTCAAATCAAGTTTTTCATCAAATCCTGTTTCTGTCCCTGACCATTGATTGGTAAATTCTTTTACACTTAATCAAGTTTCCGTGAGTGATGTTTATAATTCGTTAAGAGAAATTAAACCTAAGTTAACAGCTGGTCCTGATGGCATACCTGCATTTATTTTGCGTGATTGTGCTTCTGTTTTTGCCCAACCACTCACATGTATTTTTAATCTTTGCTTAAACACTGATACTTTTCCTAATGTCTGGAAAGGTTCTAGGTTGTGTCCTGTTTTAAGAAGGGGGACAAGAAAGTTATAGAGAATTATAGACCTATATCGATAATTTGTTACTTTTCCAAAGTTTTTGAATATGTCTCTGAGATAGTGGATGTAGGTGACCAAGTGGATGTTATATATACTGATTTTAGCAAGGCCTTTGACCGACTGAACCATGCTATTCTTCTTCATAAACTAGAACAATGTGGTTTTTCACCGAAATTGAAAAAATTCTTTGCTAGCTACCTACTCGGTCGAAGTCAATATGTGGAATATCTTGGATATCAGTCTAATCAGTTTTTGGTCACGTCAGGGGTTCCTCAGGGCTCCACTCTGGGTCCTCTGCTTTTTGTTATTGTCATCAATGATATTGTAAATAATATTGATGTTAAGTGTCTCCTGTATGCTGACGATTTGAAACTTTATAGCAAAATTGACTCTTCCGCTGACATTTTTAAACTTCAATGCAGTCTTAATGCAGTTAGTGACTGGTGCAATAAAAACAATTTACCACTGAATATTGCAAAATGCAATGTTTTATCTTTTTGCAGAAAAACCGAGCCTTTAAATTTCCAATACTCGCTAAATGACATACCTATTAAAAGAGTCACAGAACTTAAGGACTTGGGTGTTATATTTGATGCCAGACTAACATTTAATCAGCATATCAGCAGCGTGGTACTTTCTTGTTACAGAAGCCTTGGATTCGTTATACGCAATTCACATGGATTTACTGACGTAAATGTGTTATTTTTACTTTTTAATACCTTTGTTTTATCCAAATTGGAATACGCTAGTATAATATGGAATCCAGGATATGCCACTTATGCTCAGAGACTGGAAAATATCCAACGGAAATTTTTAAAATGTGTAGCATTCAGAATGGATGGTATTTATCCGGCTGTTGGTATTCCCCACAATGAATTATTATCCAGACATAATTTCCTAAGTTTAGCTTCTAGAAGGGACATGCATTGTCTTATTTTCTTATTTAAAATTATACACAACCATTTGGACTGTTCACCTATTTTGAGTCAGCTAAATTTTAACGCCCCCACTGTTGTGACTAGACGCAATATCACATTCTATCTGCCTATCCCACGAACCAACTTACTAAAGTATTCCCCGTTATTTAACTTATGTCATACTTACAATTACATGCAGGATAGCTTGGATATATTCCATTGTACCCTAAGTTCTATTAAAAAGTTATTTGTTGTTAGGGAGTAATGTGATTTACTCTACTTTATTTTTTAGTGCTGTACATTTAATTTGTTGTTTTTTGTTGTACATGTTATGTTTCTCTCTTTTTTATTTTTTACTTAATTGTTCTGTTTTCCCATCCTATAATTGGAAGAAATTCCGTTGGATGGTGTATGTAAATAAATAAATAAAAAAATAAATAAATAAATATTGGCGGTCATTATCTTTCTCATCCCCTCTAATCGATATATCGATATATTGCCTTGGAAGAGGTTCGTAAGCCTCCAAGTATTCCTCATAAGCTTTGTTAGTGGGTAGATCTTGAAGAAAAATACGACTTCTCTCGACTTCTTTATCGATTAACTCATCGCCATTCGGCTCATCCACATAAACTGTAGGCTCATGTTGAAAGGTATCTTCCAGAAAACTTGGCATAGTCATGGACAAATATTTCTTATATACGTCAACTTTGGATCTCTTTGTAGTCGTCATTGGGGTTTCAGATTTTGTTTCGACTGGCTCTTTCTTGAACGATACATTTGAGTCTATTGTGGTAAGCAGTTTTTGTAGTGGGTCTGTAATTGGTTTATACTCTTTCTCCAACTGAGTCTGAGATTGTGCTATAGCTGATTTGAGGTTCTTATATTTTTCTCTGACCGACTTCTGGGTTTTAACCAATTGTCTTGCGAGCTCCTTATTCATCGCAGCTAAATTAAATAATGCCGGAATATGATCTTTGTAGGTTTATACATACATGCTTGACTATTTTTAGGGAATTATGTACGCATCGAATCCTTTTCTATATCTTCCAGATCGCAATGGGCAATCTTTATCAATAACGAGAAATCCATACTTATCTTTCCAACATACCCCACATATATCTTTGAATTGCTGAAAAGACATATCGACGTTGACGTGATCATCGTAGATATGCTTCAGATTGGTTACATCTTGTTTAAAAAGCACAATAAAATTCGAATTATCCCTTACGAGCTGCTTAGGAATCGATGAATAGGTTTGACATAAATAAAAACAATCTGCATTTTTATATCGACCGAAACAAAAATAATCCCTTATAATGCTTTGATTACAGCAGACTACGTCGTCAAAAATTATGATTGAATTCGACTTTATTTCATCGGGAGGTTGGACATCGCTACCTTCATTGAATTCATAATAGCCAATCTCCTTTAAAGGCTCTAATAGTTGTTTCAAGTACTGATATTTTGGTAGATATAAAGACTTTGAATATAAATAAACATTTTCAAACCGCAAACCGTTCGGATGTTCTAATAAAGTTATCATAACATTCGTTTTTCCGCAACCCGATGCGCCCACTAGCAATCCTCTCTTCGATGAACCGCCAAAGAGTGGACCGTGTTTTTTAAAGTTACTATCGGTTGTAACCGCATCATGATTTATAACTGGCAATATGATTTTCTGTTGTTCGATCTTCATTGTGTAATGTAATGAAGTCAACTAGAGGTATCTAAGAGAGAAATAAACTATTTATATGATACGTTTCTTAAATCAGTTTAGTGTGACTCGACACTTGGTAAAAGTATATATAATGTTGACGCGCAGTGCATTCGTGATTAATCGTAAACCGGAGAGCTTGAAGAGCGGATCTGGCTTTGTTGACACTCTCATAAACAAGCTTCCTATCGAACTTCATTTACCAGGCTATCAGTACTGCGGCCCTGGCACCAAACTAGAAAAACGATTGGCATGAGGTGATCCGGGAATCAACGATCTCGACCGAAATTGCCGTCAACACGACCTTGAATATCATAAAAGTTCCAATCTGAAAGATCGCCATAAGACTGATTATCGACTTGAACAGCGGGCTTGGGATAGAGTTAAGTCGAAAGACGCTAAATTAGGGGAAAAAGTTGCTGCGTGGTTTGTCACTAACACCATGAAAGCGAAAAGGAAACTAGGTATGGGGTTAAAGAGGAAAATAAAATTAAAGAGAAAAATAAACTTAAAGAAGGGAAAAGGTGTTCGTACTAGGCGTAACAAGAAACAGAAGATAATTATTCCAATACCTAGAAAAGGTGGCTTTTTACTACTTTTACTTCCAATCAGAGCTGCTCCAAATACCCATCAAAAGTATTTCAAATATCAAATACCAAATACCATCTAAAGTATTTGCAGTTTCAATTACCAAATACCCTGCTTTACAGAAAGGATTTGCTATACCAAATACTCAAGAAAAGTAATTGAAATTTCGAGCAAATAAAGTATTTCAAATATTTTCCAGTATTTGAAATACCACAAGTTTTATTTCAAATACCTAAAAATTATTTTAGGGTATTTAAAATCCTTTATAGGTATTTGAAATACCGCAAATTGTACTTCAAATACCCAACAAATATTTTAAGGTATTTCAAATCTTTTATAGGTATTTGCAATGGAATATATATACTTGGAATAATGTGAATTATATTTATTTATACCTGCTGAAATTTTACGCCTGAGAAAATAAGTAATAATAATAACAAAACATAAAACAAACATAACTTTTAATTTAGTCTGAAAAGGGTAACAAAATATTTACATTCAACGACAGTAAATAAGGTATTCACAATAATTAATTATACAGTTATTGTTGCCAGTGTTGCCAATAATGCCAATGAGGTTACATACATGGTACAATTAGTACAATAGTAGGATAATATGGAATGGAGACGTTTTCATGTATCTAATTCTACAATACTACAGATTCTAAGTAGTAGGATTAGGTACATACATTCCTTTTACCTTTCTTATCTACTTATGAACTCTTAATAAATAACTAGAAATGGGAGAAAATCGCTATCGCGATTTTAGTTCCCGTTTCTAGCCTTACCGGGGGTCCAGGTCTGCAGCCTCGGGTCACCCGTCGGGTGACAAATGCATCTAAAATAATATTATTTTTAAGAAAATACATATTAACGAAATTTTGTATCTGGAATAATGATGTAATTATACTAAACGATGTTTCTTAATATTTTGATGAATTGTAAGGGCGGTACTCTATCTCTTGATGGTAAAATATCATAATTTTTTAAGTACTGAAAGTAGAATTTATTTTTAACTAAACAAAATTATCAATTTTATCAGTGGGACCAAAAATATTTTAGATATTTACTTTTGTAAGCTAAAATGATGATATTAACAAATTGCCTTAATGAATCAATTAATTCTAAATTTTACGTGCAGAAAGAATAAAAGCTACGGATAATGAAACAGAATAACTAAATACTAATACTAATAAATAATTGGAATTAAAAAGTTAAAAAAAAGTTTGCCTCCAGCGTGACTCGAACTCGCGAAATCAGCATTATGAAGTTTTCAATCCTACGACTTCCCCGATGCGCTACCACGACTGTTGCCAAATGTTTACCTTGAGACGATTAAGTATGTAAACTGTACGTGTCAACCTGAAAAAATAATTTTTACCGATTTTCTAATTGGAACAGCATTTCGCTTCAGTATTTTGGTAATCAGTGTTTGGCAGTCAGTACTATTGATTCCGTTAGCAATATTTCTCGTAGGAAAGTAACCTATCTGAAGTTTAATTAATTTGACAGTTTCCGTGGGAGGTGCTTGTCTCGTTAGTGCAATCTCACATCTGTAAATAAAATGAGAAGGAAGTTGAGACGGACGCGACTCGAGATTTTCGAAGACGAAATAAACGTAGAAGGAGTCGAAGTACGGTCTCGAAAAAAAAAATCTCAAAAGATTAGAGAAAGAACGGAACTTTCGCGTGAAACGGTTCTCGAAGTCGCAAAATTAGAAAAAGGGTCTAGGGAGTCCCGCGAAAAGTCGGGATTTCGGCAGGCGTGACGGGACCATTAGGCGCGAGGACAAAAACGCCGGTGCTAGCCGTATCTCTCTCGCCCAAGGCGATCGACGAAAATTTGCAGAGGTTTTTTGAAAAGGCGTTTATATTTGGATAACGCGTAGGATACGGGACGAAAATACCCCTACGCATTGGAGAAAGGCCGGGGGCGACCTCAGGTCGCCCGCGGGTATCGTTCCACGATCCCCTCTCGGAGGAGATAACTTTGAAACTTTGTCGATTCGGCGGCGGAAGTTAGAACGAGACAGAATGGACGCCTTTTAATATATATGGATAAGTAAGAAAAGAAGTAGGAGGTACTTGAAATAGCGGTACGGTATTTGAAATACCGGAAAGTATTTGAAATACCGGAGAGTATTTCAAATACCTAGCAAAGTAATTGAAATACCAAGCAAAGTAATTGAAATACCAATATTTCTGAAAATCAAATACCAAATCCAAATACTCGACCAAAAGTTGTCAAATACCAAGCACCAAATACCGACAATCGAAAGGATTTGAAATAAAGTGCTTCAAATACCGAAAGTATTTGAAATACTTTTTCAATTACTTTTATTTCAAATACTGGACAGCTCTGCTTCCAATCTTGGGTGCCTTAGGTGCTCTTGGAGGTGGGGCTGCGGGTATAGCGAAAGCTGTTAACGATGCTAAAGCAAACAAACAACAGTTGGCTGAACAACAAAGACATAACATAGCAATGGAACAGTCCGCCACAGGTAAAGGCTTATACTTCCACCCACACAAGAAAGAAAGGGGGTTCTATTTAGCTCCATATAAAAAAAACTCCCAATAGAGCTACCACGCCGTGAATTAACAAATATAGATCTTGAAAAGTTTGCCAAAAAGTTGCATATTCCAAATTTCCGCGGTGTTTTTATGAAAGATAATTTGCCTTAAAAAATAAGACAACATGAATGTGGTATAGTTAATTTAGATATTTCATCTGGACCTGGCACACACTGGACTGCATATGCAAAGAAAAATAACGTTAAAATTTATTTTGATAGTTATGGAAATTTAAAACCTCCTAATTCTTTAAAAAAAATATTTTTTCAGTGATGGTAGCTCTAATATTGTTAAATATAATCACGACAAGTATCAGCAGGACAATTCAATCAATTGTGGTCATCTCTGTTTAAATTTTTTATATAATATGTGTAATTGATAAAAATGCTTTATTGTAAATATAGTTTTGAACAAAACAACATATCTATTACTTTTTCTCTTACGGGAAGATCATCAGTATTAAGTGCAGACTTTAATCCACCAATATATTTAGAAGATAATTCTGAATATGTTATTGGACTCTGCAACTTTGAATCATTCAATGTTATCCCAAACATCGATGAGAAAAATAATAAATTGACATATGCTAATATTACAACAACCATTCCAGTGGGAGCATATGAAATTGGTGAGCTTAGTAAGTGCATACAGCAGATTGTTCAACCACCTTATGAGATTAATATAATAGCTAACCCTAGTACATCAACTGTTAGAATTGATGCCAATGTGGATATTGATTTTTCTCAAGAAAACTCAATTGGAAGTGTGTTAGGGTTTAATAAGAGAGTTCTAAAAGCCAACGTATTAAACGAATCTGATTTTCCAGTTCAAATACTTAAGATTAATGCTATATGTATAGACTGCAACATAGCAGCCGGATCATATTCCAACGGTAAACCAGTCCACGTAATTCATCAATCCCTACGGCCGGGTCAGCCGGGTATAAAATAGTGGAATCGCCTCTGAATATACTTTATTTCCCTGTAACCGTCAGAACCATTAACAACTTGATTGTTAAAATACTCGATCAGGTCGGAAACCTTGTCAATTTTCGAGAGGAAATTATAACGGTGAGACTGCATCTAAAAAAATTATCATAACGAAACGTCATGGTGATTCGATACAATATACTGCCCTACCCTCAAAGAGTGGTAAATAAGCGCAATTATAAAAGGATGAGCAAAAACAAACTTCCTGTTAGTTCCAGAAGGGGTGTTAACAGAGTAACACGTAAGAATAAGCTATTTCTAAAATCTCTCGGCTTCCAAGTACTTGTATAATGGATATCTTAAATGTTATGCAAAAACCTGTCGCAGACGACTCTATTACAAAATTGGAGTATCATAATTATCAGCCGTTCGTGACTTCTAAATTTGAGTATAATGATGAAATCACAATACCAATACAAGAAAATGATGTCTATACTCTACCATGTGAAAGTATGATGTACTTAGAGGGCAAATTAACTAAACAGGATGACACGCCGGCTACTAAGTTAAAGCTAATTAATAACGCTTTTGCTTTTTTGTTTAGAGAAATTAGATATGAACTGAATAACATTGTTGTCGATTCAAATCGAAATGTTGGTCTAATATCCACTCTTAAGGGGTATTTATCATTTAATGAAAGTGAAAGTGTTAAACTTCAAAATGCTGGATGGTTTCCTAAGGAAGGTGTACTACCTGATACTAACAAATTTAACGTATGCATCCCACTAAAGATGTTGATGGGATTTTTTGAGGACTACAAAAAAATTTTAATAAATGCGAAACAAGAGTTAGTTCTAGTTAGAAGTAGTAGTGATATAGATGCGGTCACCTCTATCGATGACTCTGAAACCCCTAAAATTACTATAGAAAAGCTGTATTGGAGAGTGCCTCATGTTTCCGTGGGAATACCACAGCAAGTGGCGTTAACAAATATTTTAGACAAAAATATGGAAATAACTATTGCATTTAGAAGTTGGGAGCTTATAGAAGATTCCTCTGTTCCTCAAACGGATAGATACAATTGGCCTGTTAAAACTTCAACTAAATTGGAAGCTCCCAGACATGTCATTGTAGCCTTCCAAACAGATAAAAAGAATAAAATAACTTCAAATAGGAGTAAATTTGATGCATGTAATTTAACGAATATTAGAGCATTTTTAAACTCTGAAAGATATCCTTATAATGATTTATTTCTCGACATTAAAAATGACAAATATGCCTCATTGTATGAAATGTTCTCTAATTTTCGTTCTTCATATTATCAATCTGGAAATGAATCTATATTCACACCTTCAGAATTTAAATCCATTTCACCTATAACCCACATAGACTGTTCGTATCAAAAGCAAGCAGTTCAATCTTCCACAGTTGTATTGAGAGTGGAAGTAGAAACCAGGGAAAATTTTCCGAAAGATACCACAGCTTATTGTCTAATTTTATACGACCGTGAATTCAAATATAATCCAATGACAAAAATTATAAGATAGGTCTAATCTTCATAAGCTTGACAAAGTAAGATATAAATTCAGTTGAAGATGATTTCTCAGTATAGAAAGGTGCTGCGAGAACATTGCGAAAAATTGAAAAAATTGAAAAAGGCAATTGAGCTGTATAATTTAAAAGTTTCTGTATTCAAAAAATTTGCGAACTTACAAATATGTCGTTAGTATTGGATGTGCAGGGATTTAAAACTGAAAAAAATAAATTCATAGTTAAAGAACTAGCAGTTTTTGATGGAAAGAAGATGTGTCACTATGTGTTTAAACCACCTTTTCCATTGAAAATGCTACCTTTAGAATTGCAAAAGCAAGCTCGGTGGTTAACACAAACAAAACCATCACGGTCTTGATTGGGACGCTGGATTCGTACCTGTACACATGTTTTCAAAAATTCTTCAAGATCTGCACAATTCCGCGGACCATATTTACGTGAAAGGGAAAGAAAAATCAGAATACATCAGGCAATTCACAAATATTCCTGTGATTGAACTTCCAGATCGGCCCACATTGAAGAAAACTTCTCCAAAATGTTTTTATCACTATGTAGAAAGTGGTATGTGCGCACTTTCCAATGTATAATTTTTATATGAAAATTTTGTAATGACTTAACTTTTTAATAAAGCAAAAATGCACAAAATGGTTGTTTCATTTCACTGAAATAAAAAACATTTTAATACTGTATGTATTTATTTATTACAAATAGCGATACATATTAACAAAATCTTTGACTATATATTTTATGCCTATGATTAATATCCAATACAGGATTTATAATATTTGATACATCAGCAATTTTATTCTGAAAACGACATCTATCCATTGCAAAATTTTCCCAGTGCCTCTTCCTACATGAATTATATGCGAACTGCCAGGCTATGAGATTATAAATTTTATTGTTTTTTTCATTAAATCTAACTTTCTTCATCACTCGATTCTACTGCTACACTCGGCTTCAAATATTTCTGGATATATATAAATTAATTCCATAATCATACAAACATTTTCACTATTTCGGTTTTTATTTGGTTCTAACAGATTCCATGCATTGTCAAATAAATTTCCTGGTGTAGTCTGCAATCCTTTCTTCACAATTGCAAAATAGTTGGCAAACTGTAACCTTTCCAATATATCCAGTCGATATTCGATCACAGGTATGTATTCCCATAATTTACATACTGTATCATATCCTAGGTAAATATAAGAATTATTTTTCAGGATTTTTATAACTCTACAGTTCTTAACTTCTTCAAAATATATATAAAATTTCTCAGCATCTATTGGATCAATAAAATCGTTGCTGTGCAGATAGTGACTTATACTTCCTTGATATCTTAGAAAATGTTTCCACTCTTCTTTGTTAAAAATTATAACATCACACTTATTTCCAGATAGTTTTACATAGGGTTCGTATTTAAAGTCATACGCCAGCCCTATGGATACGAATCTTAATTTTGATTTGTTTAAGTGAAATTTTCGTTCTCCTATTACTACACAATTATTTTTATTCTGGAATGCTGGTGGAACGTTATTTGGTATGTCTATTTTCAGGTCAGGCAAATTGAAAATACTAGAGCTGTAAGACATACTGGTGAAAGAACTTTGAACAACTTGACTGTAGACCAGACACTAAATTTATTATATACTTTGGGAATGGAATATAAGTGGGCGTTGATATTAATTAAATACTTATAAAAATAACCGGTTCTTGTTTACCTCGACCGGTTGTTCACCTTGACCGGTTGTTGACCCTGACCGGTTGTTCACCTTGACCGATTGTTGACCCTGACCGGTTGTTCACCTTGACCGGTTATTGACCCTGACCGGTTGTTCACCTTGACCGGTTGTTGACATTGACCGGTTGTTGACTTTGACCGGTTGTTGACCTTGACCGGTTGTTCACCTTGACCGGTTGTTGACCTTGACCGGTTGTTCACCTTGACCGGTTGTTGACTTATTACAGGTTGTGTTGTGGTGGCGGTAAAGTAGTGGGGGGGTAGATTTAGAACTCTCGTATCTGTAATTGGTTGGGAAAGTGGTGGGGGCTAAATGTCAAACTCTCATTGGCTGAGGGAGTGGTGGTGGAGGAAAAAGTGGTGGGGGTAATAATGGTAGGGGGTCGTGTCTAGAACTCTCTACTTTACACTACTAAGGCTGACTACGAGCTTGAACAGCGAGCTTGGGAACGTGTTAAATCTAAGGACGCTAAACTAGGTGAAAAAGCGGCCGCTTGGCTGGTAACTACTAGGATGAAAGCTAAACGTAATCTTGGTATGGGATTGAAACAACGAAAACAACCACCACCTCACTCGAGTTCCTTTAGAAGACAAGTTGTCAAGAAGGTCACTAACGTTCTCAAGAGATCTCCACCGCAAACTACGTTAAAAAAATCTGCCTTAATTGCTTTGAAGGCTGCTCGACTGGCAGTTAAAAAGGCGGGCGGTAAAAAGAAAATCCGTGTTCCCAGAACTATACCATTTGACCATTCAGGTGGGTTTTTGCCAATAATACCACTATTGGCTGGATTGGGTGCTTTAGGATCTCTCGCGGGTGGAGCAAGCGCAATAGCGAAAACGGTAATTCATGCTAAAAATGCCAAAAAGAAACTTGACGAGGACCACAGACATAACCAAGCAATGGAATCAATAGGATCGGGCTTATATTTGAGAAAAAATCGTCGTGGCAGTTTAGGTTTGTTCTTGAAGAAACAGCAAAAAAACTATCAATGAAGCTACCCAATAGACCTTTATCTGATGCTGACCTAAGAAAGTTTGTTAAGCAATTAAAAATACCAAATTTTCGAGGCGTTTTCATGCGAGACACTCTACCAGCAAGTCCATGGCAGAGAGAAAACGCCATCCTAAATCTGGATTAAAAAAAAAATAAAGGTACACATTGGGTAGCATATAAGAAAGATGACAATGTAGTTAGATATTTCGATAGTTTTGGCAGCTTAAAACCACCAAAGGAACTGGTGCAATACTTGGGCGGTTCTGCGGTGAAAATTATCTATAATAATGATCAATATCAGGATTATAACCAGATCAACTGTGGACATCTGTGTTTGCAGTTTCTTTATAAAAAGGCTGATAGTGGGTGAATTGTATCAGTCATGTCTACGATATTGACGCTGAAAAGTCGCACCTCTACATTATCTATTGATTTTACGCCGTCATTTCATTTAGATCCAAAGTCCCAGTATGGCCTAGCTCTTCTCAGTTTTCACTCGTACAACAGCGTCCCCAACATCGAGGCTGGACAAAAGATTTACCTTTACGAGAATAACGACATAGCGAAAAAAAGGTTATCGAATTTGATGCCGGCGCCTATGAAATTCGGGACATTGAAGCGTACATCAGAAACCATTTGGATGTATCGAAGAAACCCCAGAGCTTCCAAGATGAAATATTTTCCTTGAAACCAAATAATAATAACATCAAGTGTGAAATATTTAGTAGTAAATACGCCATCGGCTTTGCACCAAAAGATAGTATTGGCAAGATATTGGGGTTTTCTGGGAAGCAGTTACTAGAGACGAATAAAGTACACAACTCAGATCTTCCAGTGAATATTATAAAAGTAAGAACTATTCACTTGGATTGCAGTATTACTTCTGGAGCCTTCTACAACGACAGACCCTCCCACACAATATACGAATTTGCAATTTCCGTCGATCCTGGTTTTGCCATCGATGAAACGCCCGCACATCTTATTTACCTACCAATAATAAACGAGCGTGGAATAAATAATATTTGTATCACTGTACTTGATCAGAACTTTGAACTCGTCAACTTTAAAGGTGAAGAAATAATAGTTCGATTATAGATAAAGAAGCTTACGTAATAACATGGTACCTACTGGTTTTCGACCATCAACACAATTCATCGTCATCATATAAAATTGATGTACCCGCATCATTTACATCAGTCTTGCAGAACACTTGTTACAATACAGCCGCTGCTACTGCTACAAATAGAAAAAAACCTTTCACGACGTCGAGTATTCGTTTCTTGGAAACACTGGGATTCAATGTCGTCACATCAAATGTTCAACATTTTCCGAAAGCTAAAATCCGACCATTCAATAGAGAAGATAGAATGGCGAACGTATTACCCATACACTACGTCTTTTCGAAATAATGACGTAATTGAAATTGCCATCAACCAATCGACGCTCTTCGATGCCACCTGTGACAGTCAACTGCTTGTGCGTGGAAGAATAATAAAGACCGGCGGCGGAGCTGTTTCCTTTGTAAATAACGCTCCAGCTTCTATGTTCTCATCCGTAAAATATGTAATTGGTGGAGGATCTAAAGAGATGGAAATAGCCCAAGAGTGTGGTATAGTGAGCACTGTTCGTGGCTATCTCCGTTATTCACTCGAAGATTCCAAATACTTGGCCATAGCAGGATGGGATTATCCGAAAGGTGCGAAATTAAACGACGATGGTACTTTCAGTTTTCTAATTCCATTGAAACATATTTTTAACATCTTTAATGATTATCGAGCCGTAATATGTGGTATGCAGACGTTCACATTTACAAGAGCCAATAATGATGACAATTGCTTTTTGATACGTGACAACCCTATTAACACAACCACTACGGTAAAATTAGATATTGAAAATGTGGAACTTAAAATCAAGAGAATATACCGGGAAAGCAGTATAAAACAAAGATTGTTACAAGGTGTTGCGGCAAATAATCCAATCGTAATGCCATATAGACTGTGGGATGTACAAGTAAAATCGCTACCAGAGGGGGCTACTACAGATGTCTGGGCTGTAAAAACTACATCTACCGTTGAAAGTCCAAGATATGTCATTGTCTGCTTCCAGACGGAGAAACTAGACACCACCAAAAAGGATCCAATGGAATTTGATCATATAAATATCACCAATATTAAACTGTCATTGAATGCTGAAAGTTTCCCCACAGAAAGAATGCATCTAAACTTTGGAAAAAATGATTACAATGAAGCATATTACAGGTACACCGAATTCTATACCAGCTATATAAATTGCTTCGAGAAGCATCCACTATTAGATTTTGATAAATTCAAGGAACGAACGTTATTTGTCTTTGATTGCTCGAGACGAGACGAAAATGAACGACCATCTACTGTGGACGTGAGGCTCGAAATAGAGGCCTCCGAAGGTTTTCCCGTAAATACCCGAGCTTACTGCATAATTATACACGATTGCATTATGGAGTACCGCCCACTCGACAATATTGTAAACAATCTTAAAGCTTGAGTTTAGTCCAGTCTTCAGCTCAGTTTCAATCAAGACCTCAATCAAGATGCAGTGCCTGGCCGTAGACATGCAGGGTTTCAATCTACCCGATTTTCATCCAAAAGAAATATCTTTTATCTGCAATCAGCGTTCGGCGCATTACCTATTGAAACCGCCCATGCCATTCAACGCCTTAGACGCTGCTGCCAAGAGACAGGTTAAATATTTGGAACAATCTTATCATGGACTGAAATACGGGAGTGGATACATCGATTATAGCATGCTGAATGAAATATTGAAGACTCACCTGATAGATGAAGGAAATAACTGTATGATATACGTAAAAGGACACCAAAAACAGGAATTTCTTAGACAAAGGTTATGTGAATTGGAACCCACATCATCAACGGCGCAGACTATAGTTAATGTTGAGAATATAAACTGCAGTACCTTTGGACCGCCACCTATATTTAGTAAAAATAGTTCCTGTTGCTTTTATCATTATACGTCTTCAAGCATGTGTAGTTTAAGAAATTGTACAGATCTTTATAAATGGTTGTTTGCCGGTTTACCTAAGTAAAATAATTTTTAACAAATGTTCTAATGTTACTATTCTATCCCTTCTCCCTTCCTATCCTTAAATAAAATATATATATATATATATATATATATATATATATATATATATATATATATATATATATATATATATATATATATATATATATATATATATATATATATATATATATATATATATATATATAGAGGTATATACGGTCATTGATGAGCCCGTCCAAGATACTAACAGGTCGTTGTGTAGCCCGCAAATACGCTGTGTAGCCCGATTTCGGGCTCAACAGCGTATCCAGGTGTATTTGGCCATTGCTAGGCTTATATAGTGTTAGTAAGGCTGTACACGAATTTTACGGAGGGCTTCACAAAGTAGTGTTTATGAGTTGGACATACGCCAGGAAGTTCATATAAACTCACTGTAGGTGGCGCTGTTTTGTATACCTTATATACTGTATAAGTCTTGCGTAGCCCACCAATGAACATGTCTTTGTTTAGCCCGAAATCTGGCAACACCGCCGTTTCGATCACGGGGACACGATTTTAGTTTTGGGCCGAAGACCGCACACCCACCTTATGGTTTTAGGCCTGATAACGGGGACAGTGAGGTTTTCAACGTGTAGTTAGTACTAATAATTTTAGAGAATTCACATACGTGCTTTTACTAATGTTTATTATATATTCGTATATATACTATTATTTTAATTGTAAGTAATTTTCTCGGATCCAAAATTCTCTTGCAGAATTTATAATTACTTATTTTTATATTTAACAGCCAAGCAATGTCTGCAATTTGGAGCAGATAATTGTAAGTCTATTATACTGTAGCGAAAAAATATCGGAACACTTATACCTACCTAATGGAAATATATCTACACATTTTGCAAAACTAATTTCAAATAGGTTGTATTTTTGTAAATTTTTATTTGGCTTTACTTAAATATTAACGTAAATAATTTACATTAACATGTTGGCTTTCGACTGACGAAAATTAAAAAAAAATTCCCTTTAAAATTAAAATAAAAATTTTAAATTTGTTATCGGTGCTATAAGGATGGCAATCATCAACTTGACGCAATTTCATCGGTGGTTGCTACCCTTGGGGGGTAGTTCGGCCTCAATTTTACGCCCAAAATATATTATATACTTGTATGATGAAGAAAACAGATTAATGCGACAATTGATACTTCCAGATAAATTTAATATTAACGAAATTGGCTTTAGTGAGCAAAACATAGAAAAGAATAGCAAAAGCATAAGCAAAATAATAGCCAAGAGTGACTTACCAATCAACTTTTATTCTAAAGTGTTTTTCGAATATCAAATAAAAGAATCAGGTAGTATTCAAAAATTTTAAGTTAATAATATTAAAAGGCCGAAACGTCGCAGGAAAAATCTGATGTCATAGGTGTATAGAGCATAATATATTTTTCTAAAAGCGTATTTGATTAACCATACATACAGTGTGTCCAGCCAGGAGATAACACGACCCATATCTCAGAAACTACTGAGGCGATTTTTAAAAAACTTTGTACGTTTAGTAAATACAGGGTGTTCTCGGCAAACAAAATATTTTGACAGTTTTGTGACTTCCGGTTGCACCGGAAGTAGATAACAACTTGCTTAATTTAAATGGAAGACCCTGTATATTTCTCCATATTTTTGGATTCTACATACAATTTTAGGGCCCCTTTGTGTATTCCTAAAATGTAGTTGTCGAGATATTAATTTTTTTAACAAAAATTTGACGGATGCCCACTTGCAAAGAAAATTTATCAGTGAATTAGCCATCGACTAAATTAAAAGTATTTGACTGTGAGCGTTATAAGGAAGGCGGTAGGTAATTAACGGGCGATTTAAAAATATTTAGTTGTATACAGGGTGAGTACAGTGACAATGGAAATATCCAACTAAAAAAAATAAATATCTTCATTTTTTTAAATGGAAACAACAAATTTTTTTTATTTTAATGAATTCTAAGCCCAAAAATATGGGTGGTTTGTATTCATTTCCCCACCTAATGTCAGGTCCAGAGGAACTCATGGGGCTGGCGTGAATGCCAAGGTTGCTGAACTACAGGGTGTTTCAATTATGATGTGCTATCAGATGTCTAATCAGTTAAACTACTTTAATAAAATTTCAGATAACAATGGAAGTGTTTCTCGCTGCACAAAACACATTATTTGTCAACTGGCCTGGAAATTTCGTTTCCTAATAAAATGAGGATCTACTTGTCAGTTGAATAATCTATTTTTTGTAAATTTAGATTCAACAGTTCACACAACGTCTAAGAAATCTTCATCTTATTGGTATTTTATTAAAATAAACTAGAAATGGGAGAAAATAGCTCTCGCGATTTTCGTTCCCATTTCAACTAGGAATGGGAGAAAATCACTGATTTCTAGCCCTACCGGGGGTCCTGGCCTGCGGCCTGGTGTCTCCCTTCGGGTGACAAAAGCATCCAGAATAATATTATTTTTAAGAAAATAGATATTAAGAAATTTTGTATCTGGAATGATGTAATTATACTAAACTTTTCTCAATATTTTGATGAATTGTAAGGGTACTTATTCTTGATGGTAAAACATCATAATTTTTTAAGTGCTGAAGTAGAATTTATTTTTCAGTAAACATTTTTATCAATTTTATCAATATTACCAAACATATATTGCTGTCATAATTGTAGCAGCAAATTAATATTGTAGATATTTACTTTTGTAAGCTAAAATGATAAATTTGACAGATTGCCAAAATTAAGGAATTAATTCCAAACTAATACTAATAAATAATTGGAATTAAAAGGTGAAAAAGAAGTTAGCCTCCAGCGTGACTCGAACTCGCGAAATCAGCATTATGATTTTTGGAATCCTACAACTATCCCATTGCGCTACTGAGACTGTTGTCAGAAATTTACCTTGAGATGTTTAAGTATGTAAACTGTACGTGTTATCCTAAAAAATTAATTTTTACCGATTTTTTAATTGCATTTCGCTTCAGTATTTTGGTAATCAGAAGTTTGGCAGTCAGTAGGTACTATCGATTCCATTAGCAATATTTCTCATAGGAAAATAATGAAAATAACCTATCTGAAGTTTAATTAATTTGACAGTTTTCGTGGGAGGTGCTTGTCGTGTTAGTGCAATCTCACATCGGCATATAAAATGAGAAAAAAGTTGGGACGGATGCGACTCGAGATTTTCGAAGACGAAATAGACGTAGATGGAGTCCAAGTACGGTCTCGAAAAAAAATCTCAAAGGATTAGAGAAAGGACTAAACTTTCGCGTGAAGCCCTTCTCGAAGCCGTAAAAATTAGATCAGGGGCGAGGCGAGGGGGTTCCGCGAAAAGTCGGGATTTCGGCGGGCGTGACGGGACCATTAGGAGCAAGGACAAACGCCGGTGCTAGCCGCATCTCTCTCGTCGAACGGCGATCGACGAAAATTTTGTAGAGGTTTTTTGAAAAGGCGTTTAAATTGGGAAAACGCGTAAGAAACGGGACGAAAATACCCTTACGCATTGGAAAAAGGCCGGGGGCGACGGTCGCCCGCGGAGATCGTTGATCCCCTCTCAAAGGAGAGAGCTTTGAAACTTTGTGGATTCGGCGACGGAATTTAGAGCGAGACAGAATCGACGCGTTTTAATATACATGGAATATGGATTCGCAGAAACTGTTTTTTCTTAAACATGGCTTACTTGGGATTAATTAAATAAGGAAGCATACAATTTTGTTGAATTTATAGAATTCTATTAATAACTTAGAAACTGTTATCAAAGTCTACACATAAAATAAGTCCGCTCACACAGAATTGAGGGCATATAGAATAGAATAGGCATTGCTTATTTTCTCTATTTTTTTGTTTAAATGTATAATATGAGGCATGTGTTTTGTTGTTGATAAACCATTTTAAAAATATCAAATATTTTTTAATTATATTATTGTAGCAACCGCGTAGTAGTTATGAAAGATATGTCGTAGGTTCCTACTTTAAATTTCGAAGGAAGTACCCTAGTGACATAAATAATGTTTGCCTACCATAACTTATCAACATATCTAGGAAAAAAATAGTTTTCCAGCTGGAAATCTAGGATATTACTAGAAATACGCCTTTTTCTGTTTTTCCATTTTACAATACTCATTAATAACATTTTACATAACAAGTTATTTAAGTTTTAGAAGTATTTTATATTTATGTACGTACTGCTAACGCATGTAACTTATTACCTACTAGTTAAATGATTCTTGAAAATTGACAGTGCATTTTCAGTTTACAATTTACTTAAACATTCAGTATGTGTAAAGAATATCATCTGTCTGAATGTAATATTGCTTGAGTTTTTTTTATGTAGCCTTAAAGAAGATGGATAGTAAAAAAAAAATATTTCAGTAATTTAGTGTTTTATATCGCCAATGTCTTGTATTGAATGTTATGTTATTTTTATTAACATAACAGAAGCACAACTAGTTCAGAAATATCGATAATAATAATAGATGGGAAGATGACTTTGATTTATATTTAATTCCGTATTTTAGTTACTCCAGTTAAAATTATGATTTTCGGCTCTAACCATATAAGACAAGAAAAATGAAAGAATTAAAGATTTCAACTTAAAGAAAATACAATGTGAAGAATAAATTGTTAAATTACAATTAGATTCTTGAGAAGTTCTAAGGGAGATAATTAAATACCTATTTACATTTGTTCTTCCATTAACAGAAAATACAATTAGTGATTTTTGAAAAATATTAAATACCTAAATATTGTACAAAATTTATTTCAAATATTTGGTACTTACATAAAAATATTGGTTCGTTAGTGTTCCAAGTGTTGATATTATCTCGTTTTTTAATACTACTATCCTTTTGGGATTTTCGGGATTATAAATAACTACTACACGAGCTTAAACTTTATGTAAGTTTGTTAAAATCCTGAATTGAAATGCCCAAGAATATTACGGGTACCTACTCTATTTTAAAAAACACGGAATCATTTGCGTTGACAAGTCGCGAAATAAAAAAGTTATATGCATGAGCCAGGATTTTGTGACATCCAGTATATTAAAATACACATATGGAAAAATCATTTTGACTTCACATAGACAGCTATACAGCTATTATGTAGAAGACACAAGAGAAAAATAATTTAACTTTTCCCTTTGCAAGGTTTACACGCTTCTTACCTCGACTTACAAAGATTTAATCATAAAAACACATCATTTGTCTCCTTGAGCATCTTCCACAGACAGATATAGTTTTTATTATTTCATCAATTTGCTTTTCAGGTCAAGTTAATATCGAAAATGGTATTTAAACGGGCACAAAGGTATGGCAACACTGCCGGGCTACATAAGAACCGTAAGACTTATAAAAATATATACTCGGGCTACACAAACTAACGTTTTGGGCTTTACAACATCCTGTTATTACCTAAAATTTTAAATTAAGCAACTAAGTTACCCCTCTAATAATGCCCTGATTTATAGTTAAAAGAAGGGTTAATGGTCACAGTATATACTCCTTTAACTCTGTAATTAAGCCCGGGTGCAAAAGAGACCTGTCCGTCTCGCGGGCTCAACAACATACCTATTATAAGTATATATATATATATATATATATATGTTATCTCACTAGATAATTAATTAACTTTTTTTAAAAACTTTATTTATTAACTTTTTAGTTACAATTATTAGATGCGTATAGGTTGAGTGAAGTGTATTAACTTGACTAGCTCTGCAATTGCGGTCCTATTTATAATGTTTAAGAGGCTGACAAAACAGCGTCAGTCCAAGGATGCTGACAAAACAGCGTCACCTTATCTTTTGGTATTCTAAGAATTGAATAGGAGAATTGCAGAGCTGGTGTCTGTAACACTAGCTTAGAGGAAACTGTTATCTGGTAATATGATATACGCAGGTGTTCAGTAAATACATTACGTCACGTATATCGGTGAATATTTTATATAACAACTTCCCCCTTATTAAAAAAGTTGATTTTATAAAGCGACTTTTACAATTTTCAAAATGATAAAAATTGTTATATTTAAATTATATAAAGCAAATAGCAATAGCTTAAAGTTAGAGTACAATAATTGATTAAAAAAATAGGAATGAGATTGGAAAAAGCAAAATTCAATTGAGCTCGATATCTTCTATTTGTGGATCATCGGCTCGTACGCTGGGTCGTCTTCGATTTGGGAATAGATTGGTAAATCTTTGGGTTGCCTGTCTTGGAGGTGATGGTGGTGGACTGTGTGATGACTGCAGAACAAGGGCTGATCTGCGTCTTTTCCTGCACTTGAAAACCAGGTACAACAGTACGATGGCAATTATTAGTGTAATAATAAAATAGGTGAACCAAGAGATATTTTTGTTTACAAATGGTTCATTTATTAGGTCGTCTAAATCTTTGGAATATTGATTTAGCTTATGCTTCGCTATTTCCAAATCCTCAGTATTGATATCGTTTATTTTTAATGGTTTTAATTTTGGCATCTGGGATTTATCTGGAAACTCGTTACAGCATTGGAAGGATATTTCCACTGGATGGATGCTTTTCTTGAAATTGGTAATATTATTGGGGCTAGCTTGGATTTTGGTTGTACCGATGTAGGCGTAACAATTGGAATTTAGTTTAATGATTGAGTTTTTATAGATTATTTCGGATTCTGGGTTTCCTTGTGGACAATTTATCGTTGCTTGGACAGGTTCTGCATTGGTTATTAACCAGGTGTTTTCTTCTAATTTTTGGACGTTGTATCCTTGACTAATAATAAATGAATTTTGACAGTTTTCGGGAAAGGTCCTAGGACTTTTTAAGAGTCTTGCTTCACATATGGCATTGTTGTCTATCGGGTAGGCAAATAGGTCAGAACATAACTTCATAGCAGGATAAAGTTGTTTGCAATTTTCTAAATTTGGAATGGGTATGTACATTAAAGAATCATCGTCTCGCGCAATATATTTTTGTGAAATTGATAATAAGTGATGTAATCCTGTTCTATTATCTAAAATTGGGATTGGATATATTTGGTAGGTTTTAAAAGTTTGAGGATCTACAAGAGGTATCTTAAGTACAAAAACTAAATCAGTGTCTGTCTGAAATGCCTGTAGTTCGATTATATCGAGATATTGTGCAATCTTTGATAATCTTATTTGTAATGGAAGATTACTTCTGTGTAAGTTTTGTGAAATTTCTTGTAAAGCGTTAAGCAAATGATCCGGAGTGATAATTGATGTATGGATTATTTTTAACCTCGCAAATGTTATAGAATTTAAGATATCATTCAATGTATCTTCAATAAATGAATAGCTTGCCATGAGTTGCTCACAGATTTCCAGGAATTTAATTTTTATAGTTACGATTTGGTATGAATCTTTCATATCTATAAGTGCCTTTTCAATTTTATTAATATCTTCGTTAAATGTTTCCTCGTCTATTTGTAATTTTCTAATAGTGGTATTGAAATTTTGTATAACCGATGTAGTTACGGATATTTGATTTTTTAGAAGATTTTCTAATTGGTGTTCGTCATTATTAATTTTATTTATGCAGTTCATATAATATTCTCCATCTTCGGAATCTAGGTTTCCGGTTATTGATTTGAAAATAGTGCCCAGTCCGTTTAGTATACCGCGCTTATGTCTTTTAACGTCGTTGAAAACCGCTTGAAATTTAGATTCTACGGCTTGTGATATTTGGGTTAATAAGCTTAAATGCGTTTTTACTTCGCTCATAAAATCTTGCATGTTCTGAATGGCTGGGTCAATCATGTGAAGTATATTGTCTAATATTTGATTGTTCTTTTCCTGAGCTTGTTTTAGTGAAGTAATGTCTTTGTGTACCAGTAATGTCCATTTGTCGTTTGTTACGATTATGTTTGATTTGTCATGGTAGTAGATTCCTACGGTATTATTTATTGGTGTTATTTTGTATTGACAAATTGCTGATCCGAACAGCAGCATTAATCTGAAAAATAGGATTAGTTTTCAAAATAGGGTTTTAGTCTATCGAAATTGACTTTACTTAATTGATTTGTTTTCGGATTAAATAATAGTGCTGAATTTTGGTATATTTCTCTTATTTCGAAAGGTCCGTTGAATTTATTCTGTAATTTATCTTTAATTTGTGATTCCTTAACATAAACTTTGTTTCCGATATCGTAATTGGGACGATTTTCGCTAACCTTTTGGTCAAATCTAGTTTTAGCCTTTTCTTTTTGTGATAGGGTTCGAGCACGTGCCATCTTATAATAATGGGAAATTCGATTGTTAAGATCTCGAACATATTTGGTAATCAATTCGTTTTGATTGTAGAGCGTTTCTGGGGGTCTGCTAGAGGTGTGTCCGAATATTAATTCGAACGGGGTGAAACCGTGTGTTCTGTTCACTGAATTGTTGTAACAGATAATGGCGTAAGGTAAAACGTTGAACGGATGTTCGTCGGGATTTTCGGCTAAATGTACTCTTATCATTTCGGCAAGAGTTGCATGGAATCTTTCTAATGAACCGTTAGATTGAGGATGGGCTACGCTTGAATATGTTAATTTAATATCATATAATTTACAAAGGTCTTTTAAAATACTATTGTCAAATTCACGACCATAATCGCAATGAATACGTAAGGGCGTGCCGTAATGTTGGAAATAAAGTAAAAGAGTGTTAACAACAGATTTTGCTGTCTTATCGACAAGAGCGTAAGCTTGGGTAAATTTTGTAAGTTCGTCACGAATTGTTAGTGCGTAATTTCTCGTAGGGGATTCGAATATATCAACGTTAATTCGTTCGAATGGTGTTTTGGGGGTCTCGGTTATTACTAGAGGGTTATTATTGTTTTTTCGATAAATTTTAGTTTTCTGGCAAATTTCACATTTCTTAATGAAATTTTCAATGTCCTTTGTTAAACCGTTCCAGTTATATTTTTCTTTAATTCTTCGAATCGTTTCATTGATTCCTCGATGAAGATTATTTTTACCTGAATGGTTCTGATCGATAATAATAGGAATTTGGTCTTGATCAGGGATTGTTACTAAATTTTGGCAGATTATTATTTTTAAATCTTTTTCGGCAAATATAAATGAAAGAATTTCTAATACGGGTAGATCTAAATTGTTTTCTACGTGATAAGTTTTAGAGAGATCGAAATTTTCTTGGTCTCTGTATAATGTTAAGAATAAATGTTCTATAACAGATTCTGGATCAAATGGAATAGGAATAATAAAGTATTTACGTTGCTTTACTGTTTTACTTGATAGGATATTTATTTTGTCGTTAAAAAATTCTGGTTTTTCCTCGAAAATGTCTTCGATAATTTGGTAATGAATGTCTTTTAAATTATTTTGTTGGAAAAAACTAACAATATTTTTATTATCTTTATCGAGTAATTGTTTATTTGAAATTTGTATTTTGTCATAGTCGATAAGTGACTTGGTCTTATATAATTCTACAAAGGTGTAAAATTCATCAACAATTTGTTGGTTGGTTATTTCGTCATTGTCATTGTCTGGTATTTCTTCCGTGTCGTCCTCGTTTGCCGCTAATATTTTTGAATGAAATTGAGAACAGTCTTTAAAATAATTGATTTTGATGCGTGAAAGGGCATCTGCGTTTTTGTTTATCTTTCCCGGTTTGTAGATTACTTCGTAATCATACTCTTCCAGTTTAAGGCGCCAACGCGCTAATCGACTACCTGGGTCTTTTATCGAAAATAGCCATGTGAGGGGTCTATGATCAGTAACTAATTTAAATTTTCTACCGTATAGGTAAGGTCTAAAATGTTTTACAGACCATACAATAGCCAATAACTCGCGTTCGATTTTGGAGTATTTTGTTTCGGCTGAACATAACGTACGTGAGGCGTATGCTATCGGTAAATCTTTACCTATTGGTCCTTGCGATAATACTGATCCAATGGCGTATGCACTAGCGTCAGTTGTAAGTATAAATGGTTCGTCAAAGTTCGGATAAATAAGGATAGGAGAGGTGGTCAAAGCTTGTTTTAATTCGTTGAATGATTGGTAACAGTCATTGTCAAATTTAAACGTTACGTCTTTCTGTAAAAGTTTTGTTAATGGTTTCGATAATTTGGAAAAGTTTGGAATGAATCTCCGGTAGTATCCGGCTAGTCCTAAAAATGATTTGATCTGTTTCTGATTTGTTGGTTGAGGGAAATTTATAATTGCATCGATTTTGATTGGATTCAGTTTTACTCCCTCCTTTGTGATTAAATGGCCTAAATAAGTTACTTCCTTACGAAGGAATTCGCATTTGTCTGGCTGTATTTTTAAATTAGCCTTTCTTAAACGTTTGAATACTTCGTTTAATCGAGAAATATGGTCATTAATGGTAGGTGAATAAATAATTATGTCGTCCATATAGACAAGACATCTTTCGTTTTGGATACCCAATAAAATGTTATCCATTACTCTTTGAAATGTCGATGGGGCATTTTTCAAACCAAATGGCATTCTAACAAACTCAAAATGTCCATTTTCAACGGTAAAGGCGGTCTTTTGAATGTCTTTCGGATCAATTTCTATCTGATGAAATCCGGATGCAAGATCTAAAGTTGTAAAATATTGACATTTTCCAAGCTGGTCTAATAGGTCAGATATAATTGGGAGAGGATATTTATCGTCAATAGTCACTTCGTTGAGTTTTCGATAGTCTACTACAACGCGCCATTTTTGTTTGCCTGATGCATCTAATTTTTTGGGAACTACCCATACTGGGGAGGACCAAGGCGATATGGATGGCTGAATTATACCTTGACTAAGCATTTTCGACATTTGCGATTTTACCTCATCCTTGTGGATGTGCGGATAGCGATATGATTTTGTAGCTATTGGTTTTGCATTATTAGTATCGATCGAATGTTTGATCTCGTTTGTAAAAGTAAGGTCATCACCGTCTAAGTAAAATATGTCCTGAAAGTCTAAGCATAAATTTGTAATTAAATCCGTTTCCTCTTCATTCAAATGGCCAAGACGAAGTTGGCTTTTAATTTCGTCAGTTCGGTCTTTATAAGAAAGTCCTTCAGAATTTTGATCGTTTAAACTAAAAATCGATTTAAATTTTTGAATTGGCTCAAGTTTTAGGTTAGAGAAATTAATGTCCTTGTCAATGGCATTGGGATTAATGATTGATGTAAAAAATTCGCCTTTTTGATTAATGTTAACTAAAGCGTTAGGTAAGCGTACTTTTTCTACTTCCTGCGCTATCAGTATAGCATCAGTGTTTTTTAAGTTACATTTTAGTTTGCATATTTTTTCAGTACGTCCTTCAATTAAAATTTTATTTTGGGGATTGTTATTGATTGGCTCGTTATTTGTTACTTCTTCTGTTGAATCGTCGGTTACTTTAAAGAGTGGTACAGTTTTAAAATTAGTAATCAATTGTTTATTTTTAATGTCGATTACACAATCGTAATGTTCTAGAAAATCGGATCCTAAAAGTCCGTCGAAATCAATATCTAAGTCGCAAATGTAAACTTTATGTGGGTCACCCATTTTGAAAGGAATTAGTGTGGCTTCTGTAATCGTAATTTTTTCATCAGTAATACCTTGAATGCTAATTTTTTCGGAAAATCGTTGCGGGTAATCTTTACAAGTATTTCTTTTAAAAATTGAAATTGAAGCGCCAGTATCAATAAGAATTTTGTAGGTGTTGGTAATATCTTTGATATAAAATAAATTTTGGCAATTTAAAGATAAGAGCGAGCTTACATGAAAGTTTGCTCCATTGTTGGGTGATTTAATGTCATGTGTTGAATTTGGTGAGAGATTTCGTCTGCCTGGTCTGGTTTCGGTGGGTCTGATAAATGGGTTTTGCTTTCGCAAAAATCCTGAGGATTAGCAGGATAATCACTCGTGTATGAAGAATTAAAAGTATAATTCTCTGAATAGTTTGGAGAATTGTAATCAAAATTTTCTAGATCATAATTGGGTTGTTCGTCATATTGATAATTATCGTAATTATTATAATCACTAAAGTTATTGGATGCTGTTTCATATTGGGTGTCATTCCACGTTTGATAATCATAATTTTCGTTAAAATTCACATAATGTGCTCTTTGTGGATTTGGTCGATAGTTTGGGTTTGGTTGGATAGCTGATGGCCTATTTTGATTGAAATTAGGATTTGGTCTGATGACTGCAGGTCTATGTTGCTGCGAATTATTTGGTGGTTGATTTTGGAAGTTTCTTTGAGGATTTGAATTAGAAAAATTTTGGTAATTAGGTCTTTGTTGAAATTGGGATGGTTGAGGTGCATGAGAATAATTATTATTGAAATTGGTATTTTGTGGGCGAAACTGTGAAGATTGCCTGGCTCGGCATTCATTAAAAGTATGTCCGGGGCGTTTACAAAATGAACACATCTTTGTAGCAGGACGATGTGTTGGTACTTGGTTTTTAGATTGATTTTTATGCGGAAATTTCTGCGATTCGAAATATCCTAATTGTAATTCACGTTTAACTCTGTTAATCGCTTCTAATATAGTTTGCGGGTTTCCTGCCCGAATAATTCTACCTAAATTCGGTTCTAGACCTGTAAGCAAACTTGTCAAAGTCATAGTTTCGATTAGGTCAGATTGGGCTGCTTTTTGTTCACTAGTTAAGCTTTGTTTTTGCACTGCTGCGTGCATTTTCGCGTTGTGCGTTTGAAGACGTGAAATAAAATTTAATGCACTTTCATTACCTTGTTGATTAAATTTCTGTAAATCTTGGATTAATGACGTTAGGTCTCTAGAGTCGCCAAAATGTGTCTCTAGTAATGATTTGATTTCTGCCCAAGTATTTGGGTTGCGCGAATTTACTATTTCGGCAGCTTTACCTTTTAATTTATTCTTGATATGTAATGTTAATAAAATAACCTGGTCATTTACTGCCATGTGCAACGCATGGACGCAAGCATTTAAAAACGTTCTTAAAAATATTGGATTGCCATCGAACTCTGGCACAATAGAAAAAATTTCACTAAGCCTATAAGGCTCGATATGTTCGGGTTCTGTTTCTGTTCCGCTAGTTCTGGTTTCAGAAGGCATATTGATTTATTTTATTTGCACTTTTAAAATTGAAATTTATTTCTTAAATTGATTTTATGTATTAGCAGTATAATACACTGAGAAATGTTGTAATTTTATTTAAATAAAATTTATTTATTTAAATACTTCGCGTATTAACAGTATAATACACGGATGTTTAATATTTGTTTGCTTAAAATTACCTCTTGTATATTAGCAGTATAATATACGGGAATGTAGAAAGGATTTATCAATTGTAGATTATAGAACTTGTTCACTTTCACTTTCTTAAAATTAAACAATAAAAATACGAGATGATTCTTAAAATGACTTACGTATAAATCTTCATCTGCTTCTTTGAGCTGGGTTCTTTCTCTGAGCGAGAGATTAGGATCTGCCACACCGTTGTCGAAGTACTCCTTGTTCCACTGACACCTTCCCTGTAGTTAGGCACCGCTGCTGGATGTTCTCCTTGTTCTTCAGGTGGTTCTTCGATGGTTAGGCTCCTATACCAGTGTGTCTTCAGATCCTACCGACTGCGCCAAAATTGTTATCTCACTAGATAATTAATTAACTTTTTTTAAAAACTTTATTTATTAACTTTTTAGTTACAATTATTAGATGCGTATAGGTTGAGTGAAGTGTATTAACTTGACTAGCTCTGCAATTGCGGTCCTATTTATAATGTTTAAGAGGCTGACAAAACAGCGTCAGTCCAAGGATGCTGACAAAACAGCGTCACCTTATCTTTTGGTATTCTAAGAATTGAATAGGAGAATTGCAGAGCTGGTGTCTGTAACACTAGCTTAGAGGAAACTGTTATCTGGTAATATGATATACGCAGGTGTTCAGTAAATACATTACGTCACGTATATCGGTGAATATTTTATATAACATATATATATATGCACAACATATAGATACGCCTCCAAATATACAGGCATTGACAGAACTCGCCTCCGATTTTGGAGGCGAAATGGAAAAAGTGGAGGCGAAAACGAATTGCCGTGTATATATGGTTTAAATGAATTTTTACCATCCATCTGTCAATTTGGCAGATTTTAGTATGGAGTCGAAAATGATGTTCCATCTCTACATATATACACTCTAGTACATATCATCGCACACCAGAGTGCGCCACTCTTTTTACCCTAGATATGATCAAATATATTCAACACTTGCACTCGCCTCTTTAAACTGAAAATACTTATTAGACTCCTTTTGTTGGCAACGTCGCACGGAGTGGAAATGTGTAGGTAGACAGATACAAAAAATATATTAATTTAATTATATTGTGATGTGAATTATTAGTAGCTGTAGCTAAGCGGCAGAAAGTGGTCATATGGATATGGGAAAAGCTTTTAATTGTGTATTCTTCAGATTGCATACTGTAAATGGACTGACCAATTGACCATGTCCAAGACCATGTCCAAGAAAATGTGTTAAGGTATGTGAGGTAGAGTTGAGAATGAGAATAAGACAATATAATTATTCTTAAATTACTGTATTTTACGTACAACTACATGTATAGTGTACAGGGTGGGGCAAATTCGATGGGATTGTAGGATATCTCAGAAAATATTGGAGATAGAAAAAATCTAATGCCACGTTCTCGAGCCCAATTTTCAAAACAAATTCAAGTGCCAATTCAGAAATCCTGTGATTTTAGTTGTTTTCGAATTACAGGGCGATATTCATTTTTTTGACATTTCCGACCACCCGTGTATCTCCGGAACTAAATAAGTTATGATAAAAGTTAAAACTGCTATAGATCAATTCTCAGACATAGAATCGAATGGTCTTATTAGTTTCTTAGTATATCTTATAGTTATGGAGCTATGAAGCAAATTATATTTTTTTTAATGGGAATCATAGTTGGCTATGGCCTATGCTAGTTATTTTTACAAATTTAGGAAATACAGGGTGTTTATCATTTTAATTTTGTACATATTTTTTTATTGTGATGAAAAATGTTGTAAATGGAAATTGTTAAATAATACATAAACAAAAAATTTACCAAATATGAAGACATAAAGGGATTAAAATATGGCACCTCATTGTTATTTACATTTTAGAATTTTTCTAAATTAGAAGCACTTTCTGAATTCCTAATATTTAAGTAATTTTGCTCTTACCTTAAATAGCAGAACTATAAACTACTTTAAATAGGTAGGCCCACGAAAACTGTCAAATTAATTAAACTTCAGATAGGTTATTTTCATTATTTTTCCTATGAGAAATATTGCTAACGGAATCGATAGTACAGACTGCCAAACACTTCTGATTACTAAAATACTGAAGCGAAATGCTTTTCTAATTAGAAAATCGGTAAAAATTAACTTTTTAGGATAACCCGTATAGTTTACTTACTTAAACATCTCAAGGTAAATTTCTGACAACAGGCTAGGTAGTGCAGTGGGATAGTTGTATGATTCAAAAAATCGTAAGGCTGATTTCGCGACTTCGAGTCACGCTGGAGGTTAACTTTTTTTTCACTTTGTAATTCCAATTATTTATTAGCATTAGTTTGGAATTAATTCCTTCATTTTGGCAGTCTGTAAAATTCATAGGCCAGCTATATCTCCCCACTAGATTTTTTCTATGGGAATTTATAAAATCTGAAGTATACAAAGTGGTGATTAATAATGGTATTGTTCATAATTTAAGAGATAATATTGTCACAACAATTAGGCAAATAACAAATGTCCATCCGGAGAATGCTTGTAAAGCCATCAGAAAGCGCTGTCAGATGTGTATTAATGAAGATAGTGGTCATTTTGAACAACTCTTGCATTAAATTATTTATATTTTTTTAGTTTACTTTTTCTATTTATTACTGGTATTTTTCTTCGTTTGTGAAAAATTTCTTCCTAAAATTAAAATTATCTTAAAATAAAACAATTGGGCCTACTTATTTAAAACAGTTTGTAGTTCTGTTATTTAAGGCAAGTGGTATAAAAGTGCTTCTCATTTAGCTAAATTCTACATGTAAATAACAATGAGGTGTTATATTTTAATCCTTTTATGTCTTCATACTTTGGTAAATTTTCTGTTTATGTATTATTTAACAATTTCCATTTACTTTCAACATTTAGGTATAGCCTTTGTCAAGATATAATATTTCCATAGCCAACTACTTTTCATCACAATAAAAAAATATATATAAAATTAAAATGTTAAACACCCTGTATTTCCTACATTTGTAAAAATAACTATAGCATATTATATATCATTGGAAAGCAAAAAAAAAATCTTTTTTTCTAGGACATTGCCAAGTATGATTCCCATTTAAAAAAATATAAGTTTGCTTCATAGCTCCGTAACTGTAAGAGATACTAAAAAACTAATAACACCATTCGATTCTACGGCCGAAAATTGATCTATAGCAGTTTTAACTTTTATCATAACATATTTCGTTTCGGCGATGGTACACGGGTGGTCGGAAATGTAAAAAAAATCAATATCGCCCTGTAACTCGAAAACAACTGAAATCACAGGATTTCTGAATTGACAGTTGAATTTGTCTTGAAAATTGGGCTCGAGAACGTGGCATTAGATTTTTTCTATCTCCAGTAGTTTCTGAGATACCCTGCAATCCCATCGAATTTGCCCCACCCTGTACACGTAGGTACAGGTCGACAAATGAATTGATATTCATCGATTGACGAATCAATTGATTGCTCGATAATTGAATTTATTGATGTTGTATAACATAAATTCTACAGTGTAATAATAATAAAGTAACACACAAAATTTATAACTTTTATACAGAGTGATTTTTAAAAAAACGCCGTGACAGGTCGATTTTGTTTTTAAAAAGACCATGCTCACATGATAAAATTTTGTTTTATCTGCTTTTGTTTTACGTCATCGTACATTTTTGTAAATTGAACACCCTGTATATTTTTACATATTTGGATAGGGTGTTCTCTAACGAATACATTGATATAGGGATAGGGTTTGATGGAGTTACCTCTAATAGTAGGGGATATATACCTTAAATACTGTTCCATAAGAGCAATGTGTTAGAGAAAGACTTTGTAAGGGCTGTAGCCTAGCAACGAATCTATATTCTCTTTCTAACTCATTTTGTTTATGGAACACTCATTAAGGTATATCTCCCTCACTATTAGAGCTAGATCCATCAAACCCTATATCAATGTATTCGTTAGAGAACACCCCTAACCAAATATATAAAAATATACATGGTTTTCCGTTTCAAAAAATGTATGATGACGTCAAAACGCTAAAACGAAGGCAGATAAAACAAAATTTTTCATGTCAGCACGTGTCCTTTTAAAAAACAAAATCGACCTGTCACGGCGTTTTTTGAAAAATCACTCTGTATAAAAGTTATGAATTTTGTGCGTTACTTTATCATAACACTGTAAATACAGGGTCATCCAACCAAAACTTGACCCCCCCTGATTTTGGGAAGTAAGAATTTCCCGGAAAATTTCCAAACTACGTCAACACATTTTGAGGGGGAAGAACTGTAATGAAAAAAACAACACCCAAACGTCACCCTATACACGTCACATCAACCCACTTAAGAATTTTAAAGGGCACGAGGGGTCATGAAATACATCAAATTAAAGGAATTTTTATCCTGTAAACAACAATATTTTTGTTTTTGATGTGCCGAGCAATGTAAAAGAAAAAAATCAGTTTGAAATAAAGAAGCTGAAATTAAACAAAATCAATTTTTATTTAATGAATTTCTCAAAATGGCCCTCATTAACTTGCAAACATAAAGCCTATCATTAAATGCTCTTTGTTTTTGATGCGCTGATTAAAGTATAAGGAAAAAATATATAAGGAACGTTTAAAATAAAAATGCTGAAGATAAAGAAACAATTATGCTAACAAAATTGTAATTTTTTTGATGAAGGCAAAAAATTGCTATTTTATCTCTTTCTAGAATACAATAAATTTGCTGCTATTTTTCACTTGTGACTACCAACTTGTTGTAGTAGTTTGTTCTTGAAAGAATGCCTAAAAGTGTTCTCGAAATGGTGTATTCTATCGAAGAAAGAGTGGAAGTTACCGTGTGGTATCGAAATAATGATTGCGCTAAAGCTACAGCACGAATTTTCAATGAAAACTACACGGAAAGAAATGTAAGCCAGCAGTATGTTAAGCAAGTGATCAATACGTTTGTTGCAATTGGTTTGCTGCTAAACAAGAAACGCGAAGTGAACTGCCCAGTACGAAATGAAGCAGTTGAAGTGGAAGTTTTGGGTCATTTGCAAATGGATAATACACAATCAATCAATGTAGTTTCTCAAGCTTCTGGTATATCTACTTCCAGAGAATTTTGAAAAAACAGAAGTTTCATCCATTTAAGATGACGCTGGTTTAGAAGTTGAATGAAGATGATTTTGATCATCGCATTGAATTTTGCGTGATTTTAGTGAGCAACTCCGTCTGAACCCAAATCTCCTCTACAACATTTGTTTGTCGGACGAATGTACATTTATGGTAAATGGTGAAGTAAACAGACACAATTGTGAGTATTGGAATGATACTAATCCTCATTTGATCAGAGAATGTCATACACAGGCTCCTCAAAAATTGGATGTTTGGGCCTGAATTTTGGGCAATCATCTTGTCAAAAAAATCAAATCAACGTCATCATCAGTAAACAATGGTCCATTTTTATTCAGGGCACTCTTAATGGGAACAATTATTGGAAGACGCAATTGATCCGATGATAACAGAAATTTTAGAAAATGACGATAATTTAATAGAAAATGAATTAACTTTTCAACAAGATGGTGCACCCCCTCGCTATGCTATTGCTGTGCGGCAATTTATGGATGAGCGTTTTCCAGGGCATTGGATTGGTAGACGAGGTCCCGTTGAATGGCCACCCAGATCACCTGATCTAACTCCTTTGGATTTTTCCTGTGGAGCCATTTGAAATCGCGGGTGTACGTTGCGCAACCTGAGACATTAGAAGAATTGCGCGAAAGAATTGTAGAAGAATGTCGATTAATAACACCTGAGGTATTCAGTAATGTCAGAAGAGCATTTAATGATAGGATTTATTATTGTTTGAAAGTTAATGGGGGCCATTTTGAGCAAGTCATTCAATAAACATTGATTTTGTTTAATTTCAGCTTTTTTATTTCAAACAGAATTTTTTCTTTTACATTGATCAGCACATCAAAAACAAAAAAGTGGTTGTTTACAGGATAAAAATACCTTTAATTTGATGTATTAAGAATTTTAAAGGGCACGAGGGGTCATGTAACCCCTCGTGCCCTTTAAAATTCTTAAGAGGGTTGATGTGACGCACATAGGGGTGACGTTTGGGGGTTGTTTTTTACATTAAAATTCTTGCTCTTGGAGCAAGAGCTCTTGGATTAAAGCTCTTGGAAATTGCTATTTAACAGTACTAAACAAAATACTTCTTAATAGTTTAATTTTTGAAAAATACGCAAAATAAATTTTATAATTATTTATTCGAATTTCTCGTTACAAATATCAAATTAAACCATTTTGGTGCAAATAAGGTTGTGAAAACATTCGTAAAAAAACTGGAGAACACAAAATAATTCTAACAAAAGTATAATAAACAAAAAAAGCATAATTATTATGCTTTTTTGTTTATTATACTTTTAATTGTCAATTACTTACATGCTATATTTTAATTCAATTAATAGCAATTTCCAAGAGCTTTCCAATGAGGTATCACAAAGGGGGTGTTTCCATTTAAAAAAATTGAGTTGGGGTGGCTACAGCCCCAGAGGTTGCTTAGTGAAGGCCATTTTTGTGGTCATACTAATCGCCCCACATACCCTGGAAACGGTTTTGACAAATTTTTGAGTTCTTTTTTAGGCCCATACTTACAGAACATTGCTCGTTTTTAAATGGACACCCTGTATATCAAACTAAAGTATAAATTGCCCACTATAGGATTGAAAAATATAGACCCCTGTTCTTGACTGGTATCTGTCTACCGAATAAATTAATAAAAATTAAACTAATGCAGCATAAATACAATTATTATTAACAACCATTATTTATTAATTTGCATTCTTAAAAAAGAATTAGGAAATTCTGAGTTTGTTTTTCCCTAATCAAACGACTGAAGAAAAATAAATTTCACTTGGAATAACTTCAATCGAACATTTCATTTTACTATTTTACAATAAAAAAAGTTTACACGACGTAAAATGTTTGTACTGCTACGAGCAACGTTAAAAACTGTGTTTTAATAAACATTTTTTGAAGGAGGTATAAGAAAGATAAAACTTTTTCCTTTAATATCTATAAAAATCTATTTAAATATCTATTATCCTAATATTTATAAGAAGTTATAGCAACTCATGATAAAAATAATTAGTTACAATAACTAGGTAAAAAAACAAAAACTAGAATAATTGTTTTGAAAAAAACATTGATCTCATTTAGATGTTCCAAGAAATAACATTGGAACATCTAAATGAGATCAATGTTTTTTTCAAAACAATTATTTTCACGATGTTTCATAAAGAACCATCCGCTTCGAGTATCCACTTTAAAAACTAGAAACTGGGACACCTAAGTCATATCTTCTACTTTTCAGTGGTCATTATTCAATGTAACTTAAACACAGTTTAAACATTCACATTAAAATTATTAAAATTACGTCTAATCTCAACATTTTAGACTACGGATCAACCACCTTTAAATAATTCATTTACTGAAATTGCCGTATTAATATTTAATACAGGAATCAACATCCTGTAACTTAAAACATTACCATCATTAAGAAGATTATTACTGAGGAGTGCAAGAAATCATCCTATGCTTTATTTTCCGTTTTAATTTAAAATAATATTTGATTCGCACATACCTATAATACATTTTCTACTCCGTTAGAATTGGCAATGTTGCTGGAGGCGAACAAAGCTATTAGATATATCTCAATTATACAAATATGAGTCGCAAATGTATGTTTAATATTAAGATGAAAAAGATTATGCTTCATTGATAGGTTTCTGTATAAAATATTTATTAAAAATTATTTCCCCTCTAGGGTTGCTTGGCATAAGGGAGTCATTTTAATGCAATATACATGATAAAATTTTTTCTGACTATGTTTATTAAGATAGAGTCCAGGGCGCCTTATACGTTTGTGGAGGCGAAAGTGATAGTTATGCATGTATATATATATATATATAGTATAATAACTGTAATATAATTCAGTATTACACCTGCTGCAACTCTTACAATATAATTTATAATGTTAAAAGTTAGGTTAGAAGAGCATATTTGCCAATTGAAAAAATTAAATGAGGCTATTGTGTTGTACGAAAATAAACAATGTGTATTTAATAGTTTTCAAAAACTTAAAATCAAAGCTATGGAGCAACTGTGGGAGCGAAACGTCTTTCAAAATTTAACTAGATTTAGCAAAGATAAGCAGCAGCAGCAAGCTGATAGGAAAAAAATCAAACCCCAACGTGTTGAATAAATTGAAAAGATTTGTGTACCATGTATCAGTATTACAGCGAAGCTCATAATGTTAGCTTCTCGCTATATAATTCTACAAACTATCTTACAAAATATCCTTTACATACATCAACCTCATAATTCACTAGAGGTCTTTGCATGTTTCGACAACGATAATAGTAAAAATGATAGCTGGCCCTCTAATTGGGTGAGAATGACTCCATATGCAGCCAATAATATTCCAACTCTCACAGCTCCAGTGGCAAATTATACCCGTCAATATAAATTCAGAATCCAATTTCAAGATGCTATATGGGTGACACTGACTGGTACAAGATGCAGTGCGCATGTGCTGATATTCCATCTACTACACCTACATCACTTCAAAAAGCAGCCATTATTCCAAAAGAATGTATTTCCGAATCAGTATCTGGTTTGCTGTATTATACAGCTGTTTGCTCGTCTCTACTGCTAATAAAGTGTATCGTCAAACTTGTTCATAGAAAAATGAGTAAAATACAATAATAATGACCTCCAGAATATATTGTTAAATTTAATCTTGTAGAAGACGAGGAAGATGATGATAACCAATAAATATAATATTAAATTACCTTTAGTTTTTTATTATCTGCAGTTGAAATAGCTCAGTTGGGAGAGCGGCAGACTGAAAATCTGTATGTCCTAGGTTCGATTCCTAGTTTCAACATATGCTTTTTATTTTAAAAAATCATACCCCGCCTATGAGACTATCTCTACTACTAATTATTAATAAATAAACATCCCTCCTTTTATGTAAAGCCACTGTATAAAATTTCAAATTATGTGCTATTTGCTTATGTAGACCTATACGCTTATCTCATTTCCTGCAGATAAGCAACATCCGTTAGCGAGCTGATAAGGAACCTCCGGTCACATGCTGATAAGGAACTTGCAAACTTATATTATTATTTAGATTTTAAATTTAGAATCAGGAACCAAGAGCAAGATGCTAAATTCTCAGATATTTGACATTCCCCATATCATGCATTTGACGCCAGACACTTGCAATCGCCATATCTAATTTCAAGCAGCCATCTTGACGATAGCAACCTACTACGCATGTTTTTCTATCTGCATTCACCACCAGTTACAACATTGTTTTTTCTATCAGCATTCATACGAGCTACGTCATTGTTTTTCTATACATTCTTATTTTGCTTATCCTGTATATAGTTTTTGATCCACCCTGTATACTAAATATTTGAATTTGCCGCCACACTCCCGCGCTCTCTCGTGGTCGCCTGGCCAGACTGCCGCGCTTCTAGTGGCCGCCTGAGCTACTAGCTTGGGCGGGGCTCGTGACGTCTGGCCGCCATCTTGACGAACTTACATCACATACTCTTGGGGTGCTCTTCTGCAGCCCCTGGGGCTCCTACAGCTGCAGGAATGCTACCAGAACATGGGGGGATGCTACAAGAAGTCTGCTTCTTCACCCTGAAGCCAATGTTCAGCGGCTCCGTGGTCTAGCTCGATGGTAGCTGACCATCGAGCTCGCTGTGACGTCACTTCCGTTCCCAAACCGGCCCTACTTATCTACTCTTTTAATATTGAATTGTAAGAATAGAATCCATGTAGTCCCAATCCATATCGACATCTTGTATCGAGTTCAATTAGAGGGTAAAAGTTAGCGCTTAACACACTTGATTGTCCTGAGAACGTGACATGACTAACACATATAACTTGTTAACACATCGTTTCATTGCTGCTTACAGCAGCAGTTGAGACGCATTTCCTGTCTTGAAATTGATGGTACCATATTAAACCTTGCAGAAACTTTATTTTCGGACGCTACAGTAACATCGCGTATATTGTAATAACAACACAAATATTTTCGTGGTGGAGGTCCGTCATTCACATCAATAAATTGAGATGTATTATCGTCACTGTAATGTTCCAAACAATATTGATACTTCAATACATCAATATCGCTTTTTAAATGCTCAGGTAATTTATCCCACACCCATGCGATTTCATTTGAAGCACAGGTGATCATCACTTCTTTAGGAAAATCAGCTAATTGTTTCTTTGTCAATTTTGTAAGAGTCCTATACTTTGAGAAAGCTCGCAACGAATCCGCCGTCTTTTTAATTTTTTCACGTTCTTCTTTTGGAGTCATTGGAAAATTCATTGTCAGTTAGAAATCTTAAACACAAATGTCCACACCACACTGTATTTTAGTTCTGCTGACGGTCGTAGTTGTAATAGATTATCGGCTTTGATTTAATGTAGAAATACTTTAAGAGTTCCCTGGGTGGGGGAAGATCTCCGAAACTATCGTAGTAGTTAATAATATTACCAATTTTCTTGTAGGCTACCCAATGTGTTCCTCTACCATTTATACTGTCTAAATTCAAAAGTGCAGATTCAGTATGTAGGGCACCACTCTCAGGAAGATTGTCTCGCATAAATACACCTCGAAAATATGAAATTTGAAAAATATTAGCATAATAACTAATATCAATGTCGCTGAGAGCTCTTCGAGGTAGAGACTTTAGAAGTTTTTTGAATTGTTCGGTTTCAGATAAAGTCCTAATCCAGTTCGATATGGTTTTAAATTCAATCCTTCGCCTTTTTTTCCAAGAGGCATAGATTCAATTTTTTTATTATGACGCACTCCTTCAGCCATGCGCTGATTTGCATTTTTTACATCACTTATTGTTTTATATAGACCTGCAGCACCGCCGGCTAAACTTCCTAGCGCCGATAATCCCGCAAATATAGGAATTAATGGTAAAATTCCACCAACTTTCGGTATAGGTATAATTCGTGGAGTACGAATATTCCTTTTACCCCCTGATGTTTTCACAAATTTTCGTGCTGCTTGTAAAGCAAATTGTGTTGCTTTTTTTGTATTATTAGAAACGAATCGTTTACCGCCAGCTTTACGTATTTCATCTCGTACTTTATGGACAATATTACCACCAAAGCTGACCTTCTTTTTCTTAATATTCTTCTTTTTATTTGTCTTTCTTCTGGGAACTGATTTAGATTTACATCCCATACCTAAACGACGTTTTGCTTTCATGATATTTGTAACTAACCAGGCGGATGCCTTTTCTTTAAAATTGGCGTCTTTAGATTTAACCCTTTCCCAGGCGCGCTGTTCTAATTAGTAGTCTGCTTTATGGCGTGTTGGTAAATCTTTATGATCTTCGTAAGCAGCGTCGTGAACTTTGCAAGCTTGGTCAAGACCATTAATGCCTGGATCACCTCTTGCAATCCTTTTTTGAAATTTTGGACCAGGTCCACAGTACTGGTAGCCACCGGGGAAATGTAATTCAAATGGTAGTTTATTTATTAAAGAATTTATAAATCCCCTTCCTGTTCGCGAATTAGACACTTTACGTCTAGACTGACTGACGAACGGCATTAAAATAAACAAAACGTAGTAAAACTTTCTTTATAATACCGATTACTTCGATGGTAACACTAGGAACGCTAGTTATCGATTAAATATTGAATACACAGTTTATATCTATTTATATCTATTTATATTGTATCCAACCCTCAAACAATGCGGATTGTAAAGCAAAAGCAAACATTTGTAGTGGATAATTTCGATGAACGTGTAGGAAGTGGTGTAAATATCAACAATAGACGTCATGGACCCTTGTTGCCTTCAACAATTCGGGGTTTGTTAATCGGTCCTTCGAACTGTGGGAAAACAAATGTTATGATTTCCCTTATTACACATCCCCATGGTTTACGTTTTGCTAATATTTATTTATATTCCAAGTCACTGTACCAACCAAAATATGAATATCTTCAGAAGATTTTAAAACCCATTGATGGATTAGGATTTTACACATTTAATAATAACGTAGAAATTGAGGAACCATCTGAAGCAAAACCGGACTCCGTTTTCATTTTCGACGATATCATATGTGAAAAACAAGATATTATTAGGTCATATTTTAGTATGGGCCGACACAAATCCATAGATAGTTTTTATCTGGCTCAAACATATTCCCGAGTACCAAAACAATTGATTAAAAACAATTCGAATTTTATTATAATGTTTAAGCAAGATGAAATGAATTTGCATCATATATTTCAAGATCATGTATCACCGGACGTTACCTTCAAAGAGTTCTTGGATATGTGTGCAAAATGCCGGGAAGATAAATATGGATTTTTAGTAATCGATAAAGATAGAGAACTAAAAGATGGTAGATACAGAAAAGGTTTGGACAGTTACATATATCCGTAATGCATGCCAATATCTATATCAATTGTAAAGGTAGTGATGGTGGGTACACATCAAAAGAAAATGAAGAGATCAGTAGTTGATAAGGACGAAAATAATGTTAGTGAAATAGATTTGAAACGTAAATTAATAGAAGCCACGGACGCTGTTCGCAAAAAATTCAATTACATAAAAAATAAACATGTAGAAAGTCAAATGGCTTTGGAAAAAAATATATGAACCGCTAACGAAGCCATTAAAAACTATTTCTGAAACAACGCAGGAAACAAATCGTAAATTTCAAACCACACAGCAGTATTTAACAACACAGCCTAAAAAACCCTCTGTAGTAATCAAAACACCGAAATTCCAAACAGATGAAACAATTAGGGAAAGTAATTCTTATATGGAAACGCCGCCACCATCATCTGTAGGGACACCTTCAAGTTCTACCACGTCTAGTAGTAATTTCCAAAATTTAACTGATGTCGTTTCAACCTACATCAATGGTGTTGAAGCTGGCGAATCTGCGTTTGATAACAAGTATGGGGTGCGAGTTGATGTCGATACTGGAAAGTTAGCCATGGGTAACTCCGAAGTGCGATTTCAGGGTGACCTTATATCATTTTGTAGAAATAATAAGAAACTCGGAACATACAAAGGAAATTCTCAGTTATACAATTTACTGTTTTTAAAATTTTCCTCAGATCTAATCAGTACGGATTATGGAATCACCGATGAAAATAAGAATATATTTGGAGACATATTGAATATAACGAATACGGCATATAAAAATTACAATGTAACATTGGGATACAATTCTAGTAAATCAAAAAAGTACGTCGAAATTATAAAACCACTTTTACAACGTGGAATGTCAACTCGATCCAAGAAAGGTTCGGATGTAATGTCATCTCACAAAATATATACAGGCAAAAAGGTGGATTACATATACTGGAATAAGCCCAAAGAATTAATCGACCGCTTAAGGTTATTGTGGAGTTCTAAAATGGCTGGACATTCAGGTCATGAGAATGAAATAATATCCCTAATTGATGAATTAAGGGAAGAAGGGATCATCTATTAGAGAAATATCTATCGCATTTATTTCATGAACCATAAATACATATATAAAGCAGATATCAGTTTATTTTGTCAATTGTAATTTGAACGCAATAGAACGATGGGCTCCATTGATAAATTTGGACGCCGAAAAGGACCTCATTGTATAGGTCAACGTGGTCCGCAAGGCATCGGTTTCAAACTTACTACTGAAAAACAGTATGATATCCAAGGTAAGCAATTAAAAAATATAGGAGATCCTACAGATGAAAATGATGGCGCAACATTAAACTACGTGAATTTAGTTATGGATGTCTGCAGAAAAGATATCCTTTCCGCTCTACAAAAATCAGCTAATCTTATAACCGATAATTTAGTAAACTACATAAAGAGAGAAAGGAACGAAATCGTGGATGAAATAACAAAAACGTTTCAAAATTTACAACTAAAAATAGATACAACGATAAGCGATAAGAAAACTGAAATAGATGAATTAAAAAATACAAGTGAGAGAAACTCGGATGCTCATACTAAGTTGATACAAGATATGACTGATTTCACACTTGATGTAGAAAAAATTGAACAAATCATTGCGAAATACCATCCCCCGAGAGACACAGGAAGATTAGCATGGCCACCAATCGATTCTGAGATCATCACAAGTTGAGTAAAAATGTATGCATTATGTAAATAAAACAAGGAGCAGCTCATCACAATAAGTCATTCCAAACAGAACGTGGAACATCTAAATGTATATTACTATTATTATTATTATTATTAATAAACTTGAATAATAAAAAAGGTATAATGTTCATTAGTGGCATAAAACTACAAATTGTCAATGAATTACATAAACCAGCACGAAAAAATTTTAGAAGGAGAAGAACCGTAATAAAAGGTTTGGCAGACTTATGGCAGATTGACTTGGCAGAAATGCAGAATTTTGCAAATGAAAATAAAGGTTATCGATATATACTCATAGTAATTGATTGCTATTCTAAATATGTTTGGGCCAAACCGCTAAAGAAAAAAACTGCTATGGAAGTTTCTATAGCGATGAAAGAAATTCTTCAAGAAGCTGTTTATTCCCCAACAAACTTACAGAGCGATCAAGGACTCGAGTTTTACAATCGCCAGTTCTCCACAGTGATGCATGAATATGGTATAAATCATTATTCCACATTCAGTACAAAAAAGGCAGCAATCGTGGAACGTGTTATTAAAACTTTAAAAAATTAGTTATATAAAGAATTCTCGACCAGAGGCAAATACAAATGGTTTGATATACTTCCTAATATTATAAACTTGTATAATAATAAAGTCCATCGTACAATAGGGATGAAACCCATAGATGTAAAATACACAACAAAGTTAAGTGTATATAATCATCCCAAAGTCGCATTAAAATCAAAATTCCATGTTGGTGACATGGTTCGGATTAGCAAATACAAAGGAATATTTGAAAAGGGGTATACAGCCAACTATTCAACGGAACTTTTTAAAATTGCTAAAGTCAATGTAACAAATCCCGTAACATACATGATAGAAGATGTGAGTGGTAAACCTATTAAAGGATGTTTTTATGAGTACGAACTTCAGAAGACTAAGCACCCCGATGTATACTTAGTGGAAAAGATTTTAAAGAAAAAGGGTAATAAATTGTTTATCAAATGGCTCGGACTACCATCAGATCAGAATGGTTGGATCAACAAGACTGATATAGTTTAATATATGTATAGTAATTATCTTGTTTTGTAAAATGATATGGCAAAATATGTGCTTAATTTAGTATATTTGCAATTGTATGTAATACTTATAGTTATAATTTTTTTCTATTATCACAATAAAATTACTTTTCAAGTATTAGTTTTTTTTGTTTTTTTTATGCATATTGCACAAAAGAGGAGAACTTGGAATAAAAAGAAACACACTTTGGACAGAAAACACATTATATTTGTAAATTAAAATACAATACAAATAATAAAAACATAAGAATATACAACTAAAAAGAAAAAATGCAAAAAATTATTTCTTGCTAGTTAAAAACTGCTGGCTCGTCACTTCCATTTGACGACCCTCCAGGTGGAGCCATCGCGCTCTTTCAGCATATATATATATGCCTTCTTCTCGGCCTTGCTTTTTTTCACTACCGGATGGCAACTCCGGATTACCATCCGGTCCTGGATTGCCTCCATTGGGTTGTAAGTGCGTCCTGGGAAGCATTCATTATCCCAATTCTCTTCCTCTGGTCTTCTGTGTGGTTCAACAGTTTGGGGTTCAATTGTTTTCGGGTATGTCATCCCAGGTTCCACACATTCTGCGTCCCAATTTTCAGACTCGAGGATGCTTGCCATTTTATCTTGCTTGACTGTCTGAACTGCTGAGCTTAACTGCCAAACATATTCAAGTTACAGATATATATAGGCAACAGTCATCCCTCCTCTCGCATTTTTAATCAGAGAGATAATCTGAACCTCCCTTCCACTTACTATTGAATGGTAGGTTTTTAAATTGGTCCACTCACCCCTCCTACTTAATATAAAGGGAGGAGTTAAAAAAAAAATACACACGTAGTTAATATTTTTGTGGCGAGTATTTCGGTAACTTGAAGATTGATGGGAATTAAAAAATATTTTAATTAGGTACGTATATCATACAACCAATTATAAAGATCCCTACAGTTCCTTAAGCTACACATACATTTATCGTTATTGTGATAAAGACAATATGGACTATTTTTTCTAAATACAGGAAGTGTACTGGAGCTAACATTACGTGACAGGTTCTCCACATTGATTACGATTGGATTTAATGATGGTACCAATTCTTGTAATTTTTGTTTAAGAAATATTTCCTTTTGGTGTCCTTTAACATAAACCAAACGAACATTGCAGCGTAATAAATGTTTGCGTAATATATCATCTAACATTTCATAATTTATGTAACCGTCATAGTATTTTAATCCATGGTGAAATCGCTCTAGATATGTAACTTGTCTTTTCGATTTTCTATCTAGTGTATTGAAACAAACCGGGGGTTTCAATAGATAATGAGCGGTATACTGTTCACTGATAAATGCAATCTCCTTTGGGTAAAACTGCTTCAAATTAAAACCTTGTATGTCGACAACAATTGTATCCATTTTTTTTTCAAAAAAGTGGTATACTTTCGCTTAGATGGTTCACAAGCAAATGATGATACCAATTAACATACAGTTCTTTATTTCTTATCAGTTACGTATAGCTTCATTAATCATTTATTTTTCTAATAATTTTGTTTACAATTTTCAATGTTTCATTTTCATTGACAATTTCATACTTTTTTTCAGTTATCAGATATATAATAAAACACATGAATAGGGCAATATTATGGATTTACTAATTAATATATAGACACAAAATATAATTAAAGTCACTTATTACATATATTATACTATATTCTTCATATACAGTTTATTTACAATTTGCATCGCTTAACCTAACAAAAACTACTTAACACTATTTATTGCAACAACAGTCTGTTAGTTTCAGTTGACTAAGGGGTAATTGACAAGAGTCGCAGGTATGTAATACAGCATCCTCCAGTCTGATTGTCCTATGTGATTCGATGTATTGGTATCTGGAGGTGGGGGTAACGTTAACGGTAAACCACTCAAAGCATCTATAACACAGGAAATAAAGCCTATCACCTGGCATTACGATGCAAGACACCGTATTGCAATACTGTTTTTGTTCTGTAAAGATATCTATAGCTTCCACATATATCCCACGAGCAAGTCGTTGCTCGGCATCAGCTTCCATACCTTCATCATCATTCTCTTCGAATACATTCAATCCCGCCTCGATCAATTGTCTTATTGACAAATTCGCTTGAGGAACGTTAGCAGCGTTAAGGGGATCGGCCTAAATGACACAAAATACATAATTTACCTGCAATTAAAATGGAAAATTACATACTATAATACTTAACTCATGACTCATAGCTGTTTTCTTGAAAATTCGTGGTAGCTAACCAGGTCAGGAATTCAAGATGAGGTTGCCCTACAGCCATTTTCTATTACTTAATACTTTACTATTCGCAGACCAAATGAAACTGAATTGAGGTAGGGTCCTCCTCCGTTTAAATATAGTGTGTGACGTCATCGAGTGGAGGGGGCAACATCGTCTTATACACAAGTGTAATTTATGAAGTCACCATCGCATAGAACAATATTTTAACAATTTCTTCTAATTTTTAAGGTGACACGAATTATGAAATTTTTTTTTCCGATGCGAGCGAAGGTTGGTATCAATCGATAGAAAATGTAAAGATGGATAATTTGATAGGTCATACATGTATCCGTAATACCGTAATTTAAAAATTTTTTTTTCTCATTTTAAATCAACTTACAAATTTTTTTAGAAATTTTACATATGGTTTTTCTGAAATTTTCTCGGATGCGAGGGAATGTGGTATCAATCGATAAGAAATGTCAAGACGAGTAATTTGATACGTTAGACGGGGTACTACGTAGGGGGGGTTACACATGCGGGGAAAGATTGCCTGCGCAGTTTACTACGCAGGAATAACCAGAAAGAGAAAGGAGAGCGCACTGTTTTGGTAGATTTCAGGGTTAGGAAAGAGCTAGAGCTGCGCAATTTTTTTTTTGTGGAGGGGGTTTGGGAGGAGGAGGGGTCGGGTGGATGGGGAGAAGGAGGTAAGAACAAAATAATATGATTTTTTCTAAGTCGATAAGCCTTTAAAAATTTAAAATTCATTTTCTCGTCTTCTAAGAATACGTAGTAGGATTCGGGGGGGTACTTGGGTTTTTCTGGGTTTTGAGATGTGGGAAGGATGGGGTTATACGGTTTATGATTACTATTTTTGGGGGAAATTGGGGAATTAGGACTGGGGGGGGAATAGAGGATATCAGGTAGTCACAACCTCCGGTGGCTCCGTTTTCGCGGACGGTTTTAACATTTATCGTTAACAAGGGTCCTCATTTTCTCCTGCTGCAGTCGATCGCGCTTTCGCTTTGCAGCTTCCAATGCTGCTTCTGCATCACGCAAACTGTCGCGTTTTGCACTACTTGCGCGTGCATTGCGATTTCGCGATTGACTGCTATCAGCCCCTCGCTGTTGCCCCGTTTCCATTGCTTGACGAGGGCAAGCATTTGAAACTGGGACTCCTGCGAGAAGACTTGCAGGTCGTCTCCGCTGTTGTCTCCCATATGTGTATCGCCGCCTTGCGGAGGTTGATTACCACCCGGTTGTTCGCGTCTTGGCTCGGCCGACACGTGAACATCTGCGATGGTAACCAACCTTATGAGGGGGCTGTTGTTCCCTTGCGTCGTCAGATGGCGTCTCCCTCGTCGATGACGTAGATGCCGAGTTGTTACCGGCCGCCGAGAAAGACGCCATCTTGGAGCGTGCCTTCCCCACAGCGGCCACTTCGCCGATTTCGTCATCCGTGATACTACTCATGGGAGACAATAACGGCGGCACCACCGTATTTATTCGATGGCGGCTACTACCCTGACCGCCCCTTGCCGGACCGACATTTCCAGCAACCACCACCGCCGGTTCACTCCGAGTCCCGGTGTTCGTTGTAGTTTTTGGCCTCTTGGCCGCCGGCACCAGAGCGATTTCGGTACTCTGGGGAAGCTGAACGTCTGGTGGCAGTTGAGGAACTGCCGGTTGCAGCCACTGTCTATATAAAATCCGCTGGCCGCCCGTCACCAGCGGTTGGGGTTGTTGTTCGCCCCTAGTGGTGGTGCGCTTTTTAAGATGCCTTAGTCCTACCATTGTTAACGTTAGTCTAAAAAAACGAAAACACGAAAACGAGCACGGAATTTAATTTTAATTAAACGCACAATTGCACAAACTCTTTACGGAGACACACGTCTGCACTCGGCGGAGGTTGGAAGGAAAAGAATTTCACCGACGTCTCTAGCGTGGTTCATGGCTTCCACTCCCCCTCTCAACTTGCGCAGTGATTCTACGCAGCTTGGGTTAGATTTTGACTACCTGCACCTTTGGGTATGCGCCCCGTTTGTGAGTGTTACCAACCTCATTTTCTATCCACTCGATGTTTCTTTATTACCAGTGTTACCAACTTTCAATTTTATTACTTTCCACTTGCTCCCTTTTACATACTTCAGTTTCTGTACTTTCTGTTCTTTAATTCCATTCGATTCAATTTATTTTTTTCAACCTTTATTTATTTTTCTGTCTTACACGATTCTTACTGCTCTAACATTAATTATATGTATACATTAATTTAATACTATTATTAACCTAACGATTGTCTTATCCAGTTTACTTTATTTGCGAGTCTGTCGTGACGGTGACTTATCTCTTCCAGTCGATTAGTCGTGGCTGTCAGTAGCTGGTTTAAACGAGTGATTTCCTCCTGCAACCCGTTCGCTTCTTGTTGGGTACTTGTAAACTCCCGATCCGCATCCATTTTTTCCTTTAGCAATTTATTTTTTAATGCTATCGCTTGTCTGATTATTGTCATGTCTGTTTCTTGAGAAAACATGTTGAGATTCTCCTCGCCGTCGTCGGGTATGATGATGGGGTTCTCTGTTGCTGCCGATTGTTCTTGCTCTCTTCTGTTCCCTGTCGGTATAGCAGAGACTTCACCTAGCAACTGTTTTAGTGTACTTGCTCGTTCTTCTTCCGTCACTTTTGGTTTTTGGATGATCCATCTTTCTCGGTGGTGCGACGGGATTTTTTTGTGGATAGTCCTTTATCTTTAATATTTGAACTTGTCGATTTTTCTGATCTTATTAAGTCGTCCTCGCTCCATGGCGACATTTGATGGATTATATCCGCTATCACTTCATTGCTTACGTTCTCATGACCCTCTTCATTAATTACTTCGGCCAGAGCTTGGTTGACGATATCCACTGGAATTGAGGCCTCGCCGTGGGATGTTTCCTGACCGTTACACGATTCTGCTTGCCGCCATACATTTTGATATGGTTCTGTGAAGTAGCCCGGATGCTGTGATGTGGAAGCCGTGGGGTATGATGCGTTTTGTTGTTGTCCATTAGCTGGGTTCGTAAATAATGAATGCAACTGGTTGTCTTGCATATTCACGCCAGGTATTATTATATTGGATAATACTTTAAGTGTTTCTATGTTCTTCTGCGGTGTTCTGCGTGATGTTGAATTATCCTTGGATTGCTGCCTTCGACTTCCCATGCACTTTTTGATTAACGTTTCTACAGTTACCCATTGTATAAAACTTATTATTTTGACAAACTGTTACTAGCACTGTTTCACTCGACGACGACTGAAGAAGTGATAACTCCTCCCATTCGACTTCAGCTTTTATAGGATACGACTCGTTCCGCCACCATCCCCACTCTACTACAGTGAACGAGTATTAACTCCTCCTATCCGTCTTAACGTTCTATAGGATACGACTATCCCCCCACCATCCCCACTCTACCACGATGACATCATATATACCATAAAGTACGTTCTGATGCTCAGTGTGAATGAGGTAGCGTGAATGACATTGTACGAATGAAAGACTACTTGTTTAATAATTATTTTATTCCCATTTCTAATTATTATTGTACAACTAATTACATGTTAATAAGACATTGCATGTATATTACCTATATTACATACGTTACATATAATTATTAAGTTTGTTTCTCAATTACCTATAATTACTTTGTATGTAATAATTATAATTTTTTTCTGTACAAATAGTTACACGTTAATAAAACATTGCATGTACATTACCTATATTACTTACGTTATATATAATTACTAAGTTTGTTCTTCAATTACATGTAGTTATATTGTCTGTAATAATTATAATTACTTTCTGTACAAATACAAATTACATTATATGTAATAAATATAATTATTTTTTTTGTAATCCTTAACGTTCGTTACAATTATGAAAGACCAATTGTTTAATCATTATTTTATTTATATTTCTAATTATTGTACAAGTAATCACATGTTAATACGACATTGCTTACATTACATATAATCATTAAATTTGTTCTTCGATAGCCTATAATTACATTGTACTTAATAATATAATTATTTTCTCTAATCTTAAACATTTACTACGTTTCTAATAATTTTAATGCTAATATCATACTTTTTCGTATCGAGCTCATGCGACATTACATACATTACGGGTAATGATTAACATTATGTTTGTATTTTATATAAGTCAATTACGACGTAATTAATGATGAGGTTATGCAATATATACGTTTGAATATTATGATATGTTACAATTATTTTCTATAATATTTTTATTATAATTACATCTTTTCTTACTTCACTGTACGGCATAATACATACTTTTACATTTAACTTTATTCTAATTACTTATGGTACGAGTAAACCCACATATTCGTTTCGTCTCTATGTACAATAATCATATTAATTCCTCTAGCGCGTTTATCAAATATCTCAATCTAATTTGGCTATTATCGATATTACACCCTACTGTTTGACTTAAAGCGGTTACGAACCATTCAAAATTTTTCTCCGAATCCGTTAAGTAATATTGTATACCATTGTGGCCCCACGGTAGGTTTCGTGTTGTATTTGGTATTATGAATCTTTTGTCGTCGAAGTAAGACAATGCCACTTTATTTTTAATTTCTGTGTATATATTATGTAATTCGCTTCGAAACGAACTCATTTTTCTGAATATGGTACCGCCTTGCTCTACGTTTTTTTTATAGTCTTTGACTGTTAAATTCTTTTTAATTACTGATTTCTTTACACCTTTAGCTTTTTTGACTTCAGTATTCACCGACTTTACGTAATAAGCTTTTGTACCTGTTCCATAAAATTCCATTATGGGATCCGAAGGGAATTCATCTTTCATATTTCCCAATACAGATGCCGTTACGGGAATACCTAACTTATTACCTTCTTTATAATTTGACGTATCGAATATGCTCGGATTTGACTTGATAAATTCATAAAAATTTTCTGTATAGATTTTTATAATTAAGGAATCGGTATCCGTATATAACAGAGAGGCCTCATCTTTATAGTTTCTCTTTATGGTCATATAAAACGGTCATATGGTCATATGGTCATATGGTCTTTATGTCATAGTAAAAGTCGTACAACACTGTCTTGGATAACTCTAAAATTGAAAACCCAAGATAGAGCGGTTTATTATAATGAGCTCTTGTTCTCCGCATATGTATGGCCACGAAGTCTTCTGAAAATGCTGTACAAGTTTTATAATTAAGATGAGCGATTAATGTGTTTGCCCCTAAGGATTTCCCCCTCCTTTCCCAATGAGTTATCAGTTTAATATCTCTTCTATTATCCACGTTCTCCATTGTTTTTCCGTACACTGCATTATTCATTAATTTGTATAAATCCAGTTCGAATTTACTTGTTGCCTTGTTCCTCATGTCGGTATTTAAATCTATGTATACTTTTAACCAACAACTCTGCTTGAATTTTATTATGCGATGTATTTTTTTCAATTTCAAACCGATTCTTATGGCTTGTTTTAAATTTCTAAAGTGTATTATGTATTTACTTTTATTATTCAAGTTGGGTATCAATTTAGGAATTTTTGATCTTGAACCGGGTGGAATCATACTTTCGGCCAAAAATGGTATATCTCTATTTGAGTCATGCAACTCCAGTGGATATTCAATATCAACTTCTAACATATACCCGTAACGATTCTCATCTGGAATATTCATGACGTTGAAATTACCGATTTCTTGATCGTTTAACCATTCTAATTCGCCGGTTGGTAAATACTGTGACATACTATGACCGTATAGATTTGTTGCATCCAAATATGTGATAAAAGATTAACGTTCTTGTGGGTTATAATTTGGAACAAAAATATTATTTGCGATGTGTTTTCGCTCCGAACACTGACTAATACCGCCACGAATTCCTTTCTTAATAAAATGAATCATTGAAATATCTGTCAGTAATTCTAATTTTACTTGCGTGAGTCTTAACATAGCATCCCAAGCTAATCCCGGGGCAGTAAAATATTGTGCAGGATCCAAATGATATTTATCTAATGAAATGTTTCGAAAGTTTTCAAATACATCGCATAATATAAGTACGTCTGATTTTAAGTAAGTATCCGAATACTCCCCCAAATTTTGTCACTTAAATATATTCCAAGTTTTTTGCGCCCTACGATAATCGACATCTGATATATGCTCTTCTGATAAATTGTCATAAAATTCTTCTTTCGCGGGCAAATTTTTATTGTTTAGTTTATCCTGTGTCGTTAAGAAACTATAAGGAAAAACGCCCTTTTGCCTAATTAAATTAAATTGTTCGTAATCTGGAAAATGTTTAACCGTTTCTTGAAATTGATTATTGCTCAAGTTGTGTGCTAAATTTTCTAGTGAAGTGGATAAAAATTTAAAACTATCGATAAATCTCATCTTCAAATATTTTTTCTTTACTTTTCCCTCTTTGTCCATAGAATTATGTAAATACAGAGTAAAAGATATGTATTTTTCTTTGCTCTGAGCTATTACTTCTATTTTATCTTTATTAGAACGCAACTCTTTAATAAAAAGGTGGGAACCGTAAGAACTCATACTGTGTAATATTATTGGGATAAAATTAGGTAATTTATAATTTAAATTACAAACAGAATGAGCAGCTCCGAACCTTTTCTTGCCGGTCAAATGGCAATGGTCTCTGACTTTTACCTCCCCTCCAACAAACGGTTTTTCACATATACCACAAACGGTTGCATTCGAAAAGTCTTGTTCTTCCTCCGCAGATAAAGGAGTCATTGGAACTAACTCTTTCAAATGTTTATTATAGATTTCAGTTAAATCCGCCTAGAGGCGTTTTATAAACTCTTTACCGGCATTTTCCCCTCTGTATAATACAAATTTAGATAAAGAATCGTCAAATGAACATTTTGTTATGTATGCAAATGAGAACGGTTGGTGACTGAACGTTTTGTTAGTAAAAGATTTTACAGGATCGGGTTCACAAGTGTCGTGCGGTTTTAGAACTGATTCGAAATCGGCATAAACTACGAAAGATACTTTCAATTGCTTTTCGAAATTTTCAAATTTTAATATGTTTTCGGGAACGCTATTTCCAAATTTATCTATACGAAGTTTATTTGAAGGCGTCGTCGTATAAACATGATTGCAATCATTACTTTGATGTTGTAATAACGCTTTTTCAGTACTGAAATACATTAAACAACCGTCACAAAAATATTTTCTGTGCTCGTGAAGTGAAACTTGATTGGAAACTAATTTTGAAAAATTTTTTATCCAACAGTAGTGACTTTTTATACATTCCTTTCTACAATGATGGTTCTCTCCACAGTCCTCTGTAATAAGTAACAAATTTACATGATAACGTAATTTCTTTGACGCATACCGCAGCGGTCCTACTATTTCGTATTTCACTTTATTATCAACAAATTCCTTTTGTAAACCGTAAACGCTAACTGATATATTATTCATCACTTCAAATTTCGCAATATCTTTTAATTTAATTGGAAATTCCATACCCGTCACATTTAAAACTGTAGAATAATGTGGATACGAAGAGACCTCCTGAAATGGTCCTCTAGGTGGATACAATGCTGAAGTAATGACCCATGCAAAACAGTTCTGATCATCGTTTCTTATGTTCACTTTTCTTGTTTCGGTAATGTGTATTTAGCGAATGCTTCCATATTAATTTTTACAGATTTGTGGACTTTCACAATTTCTTCCAACAATTTCAATATCTTGTGACGTTCCCTTCTCAAGGGTGACAATTTGTGACGTTTTTAATTCGGTTTCGGATTTATCCTCGGGTTTTTGCCATCGGGCGCCACACATCCATAGGTTTCACGTGGTGAATGGTCCACGCGGACTCTACTCGCTTATGAGTAAAGGCGGGGTAGCTACAGTGAAGAAGGTGTACACACACGTACACTTGCCAGAGGGTCAAATATTTCTCAAATCTAGGTAATAAAAGTCGGTTTCGGAAGTTACTACAAGATTTTATTAAAATAAAATTAAATAAGCAAGCAGCAACATATTAGGCAGAGAGCAAAATAATTATTAGCCACAAAATTAAATAACCATCAAAAGTAGATAAGCAGTAAACAATAGTAAACCATCAACAGTATATAGATAATAAACGGTAATAAGCAACAATATTAAATCATCAATAGCAGATAAGCAGCAAACGGTAATAAGCAACAATATTAGGTCTATATAGACACTATCTATTAAACCCAGGTTATTAGCAGTAATGCATTTCATTCAAATATTAATTCGGCAGTGTCACAGTAAAGCTTTAATCACAGTCTAAGAAAAGAAGCGGTGCAGGTTCTAAGCAAATTATTAAAATTGATGTACACGGCTTTGTGTGAATAGGGAACAACGGGAGACAGATAAGAAGGATACAGACGTCGAAGTCTTCCTGGACGCCTACGCACGTCACAGGTTATTCGTCATGCATGTATCGGAGGGTTCGGGACAGGTATGGCTGTAGAAGTATTCCTGGAGGCCTACGCACATCACAGCTATCATCAAGCATGTAACCAAAGGGAATCGGACAGGTATAGCTGTAGAAATATTCCTGGAGGCCTACGCACATCACAGGTATCATCAGCATTTACCAAAGGGAATCGGACAGGTTTAGCTCTAGAAATATTCCTGGAGGCCTACGCACATCACAGGTATCATCAGCATTTACCAAAGGGTTCGGATTAGGGAGGGAAGTCTACCCATAGCAACTTACTCAAGCTGTTGCTTCGGAGTTCGGTAAAATACTGTCTTCGGAGATCGGTGGAATACTGTCTTTTCAACGAAAATCGGCCGGTCTTTTATATTCCTCGGCCGCTGGCTCGACCAATATGGTCTCAAATTTTATTAAATTTGCGGAATACTTACTTGAAATTAATTTATAATATCGGCAAATGATTAATATGATTCTAATGTGTAATTAGAACATATTTTAATCAGATTTAGTAACGTACTTTGACTTTTATGCCTTACTGCATCAACTTGCATTTAAATATCGGTTCCTAACAAAATAACATATTTAAATACTTATCATTAACAAAACTATATACAAGTTATAACGGAAATCATATCTTTAATAATTAAACAATATTAAATTCAATATAACTTAATTTAATTTAAGTTAATTCGGTAACAATAGGCAAATACGGTATAGTAATACATCAAACATGTCTCAGATATATTCCCCTTAGTAAATTAAACAAGTTCGGTAAACATTTATTGCCGGAAAGTGCATAAACATTAATAAAAAAATTAATTGTCATAACATGACTATACGGAGAGCTATGTATTCCAAACTTTGTCATAAAATACTTTAATAGATATATTATAATATGACTTTATCAAATTTCAAGTGGCGGTTGCATAAGTATTTTTAAATAGCATATGAATCAAATATTATCCAGTTCCAATGCATTAAATAAATATTTTAGGGTACCTACAACACGAAAATATTCATGTATTTCGCTAGGAACAAAAACTGCGGGAGGCGTAAAAACAACGTTTGGAATTTCTTGAATCTCGGCCGGTTTCCATCGAATAAATGTATATTGTTTATAGTCTTATCTATTAACAAATGTACTATAATAGTAACACGGTACTGGAAAACATTAATGCATTACGTGGATATGAGTTGTTCATAAAAAATATTTATATACTCATATACGGTGTGTTCAAATAAAACGGTTCATATTTAATTCTTGTTTAAATTACTACGGGCTAAAAAGTAACTTCGTTACAATCTTCTCCTTTACTTCATCGAAAAACAAATTGTAATCTATATATGCTGATTTTGACTATACACTCGATAACTAATAATTCTACATTTGAAGGCACTGTTAATAATTTGTACGCCATCGCATTTAGGACTACAAGACATTGATCTATGCTCGAGGGTTCTGCGATGAGAATTTATTTGATTAGCAGGTATATTTTTGTTACAACAACTAATGGTTTGAGTACTTGAGGAATCCATTCTAGCACGTTTAGCACTGGGTCCATCATCACTAGTAATTTTCAATTTGCAAGACATCCTCTTATGACGACGTAAATTGTCACTGCGAGTAAACGTTTTACCACAATTACTGCACAAATGCATTTTTTGTTGTATTACACGTTCCTCACGAGAATTCAGTTCAAAATGATTTCAGCTTGCCCATTCGCTCCTTTTAAATATGGAATTGGGGAGTGTGGGAGGAGTCGTGTCTGTTTACTAAATGACATCACTGCAAAGTCACTCGAAGGTCAATTCAAGGTTATACAAAGGTCATCCAAAAGTCACTCTAAGGTCATCCAAAGGTCACTTCAAGGTCATGTAAAGGTCATTTCAAGGTCAAAAGGGGTGAGGGGGATTCCTAGTACCGGCTATTATTACCTACTCAGAACTCAATTTATCTCCGAAAATCTTGATACAAATAAGCAAGTTGATGTCCTTTATACTGATTTTTCTCGAGCATTTGATAAATTAGATCCTGCTTAATATCGTGCTTCAAAAACTTAATCTCTTTGGACTGTCTAATAATTTATTAAAAATTTTTTAGTCTTACCTGAATAACAGATATCAGTATGTTGAGTGTTTTGGCTGTAAGTTTGCTTCATTTTAAGTTAAATCGGGTGTACCTCAGGGATCTATTCTGTAGCCTCTGCTATTCGTAATATACAGGGTTATTCAGAACTTATCTCTAAAACTTTGAGGATATGTGCATCCTTAAATAAGAAATCGATATCACCAAAAAAATGTATAATAAAAGTCTTAGGATTTCCCGTAAACAATGTTTAAAGTTATACCATCATAAAGGACTACGTAGATGGGCAACTTTACTTCAACATCTGATATACCTACCACATTCCTAAGAATGTGGTAAAAAAAGTAAACACGTTTTTGTACCTCGAACGACGACCGAGCGAATACAGTTGGAGCGGGGATAATATCTCTATTGTCTATTCAGTCATCAGTCTGTGTCTTCTCTCAGTGGCGGTGTTTTATTTATCGTAGGAGTGTTAAACTGTAAAATTTTCAAAATGGCTCATGTGTACAGTAATGCTGAGAGTTAATGGAGTGTTACCAGTGGAATATCAATTACGAGTTAGGTTTTGTGAGTGGTTGTTGCAGCAAAATGCTGAAAATCCCCAATTTACTTAATAATTTGCGTTTACAAGATCAGCAACCAGGAGCAACATTCGGTTTAGTGCGGCAAAATTGGATAGCTTTAGGGACAAAATTTCGAACAGCTTTTGTAACAAGGTATGTGCAAATTTTTTATAAATTTCATGTTTCTAATACCTAGTAATCAAGTAGCGCAATTCTTCAAAATTAGTGTAACAAAATTTTATTCATTTTAAAGACACGTCACTTTGGTTGGTCACATCTATCTATCTTTAAGTTTATTTTAAAGTAAGAACACTGCAAATCTTTTTTGGGCCGGGTGTCGGTATACTCTCAGAACTTCCGAAATTTTTTTCGTGCTAGCCAGTTTGCATTGTCAGTCCCAAGTCACTCCATTACAGTGGAGCAGTATCCAGCGGCGTGCAATGAAAAATTTTTAAATAGTTTTCAGAAGCCGCCAAAAATTTTTTTTTGCACTATCACATTTCTACATGTATGTTGAACATCCCCAAATTTTATTATGGATAAGTTCTGAATAACACTGTATATAAACGACATTATTCGTTGTCTCGACTGCCATTATCTTTTGTATGCGGACGATTTAAAGATATTTAATTACATTGATACTTCAGAGGATTGCGCAAACTTACAACTTTGTTTAGATAAGATTCAGAACTGGTGTACTGCTAACAACCTTACTTAAAATTGTTATAAGTGTACTGTTATAAGACTTACAAAAAAGCGTTTCCCTATTATATACAGGGTGTATTTTTAAAGGTAAACACCCCTGTATCTCCGTTATTAAAAGATTTACACTATATGTTCTTTGGAACTTTTTTCATCATTTTTTATAAACTATTTGATAATTTGTCGACTTACGTTTCCTCACTTCCGGTTTCACCGGAAGTAACCCCAACTATAAAAATACACCCTGTATAATTATGATTTCAATGGAGTGGTCCTGGTCTATCCCGAAGTCATTAAACACTTGGGTGTGTTTTTTGATAGTAAATTAAGTTTTAGTGTTCATATTCAAAAAATTGTTCAGGCAGCATATCAGAGCCTGGGATTTTTAATTAGAATGACACGTGGATTCTCTAATGCTGGTGTTTACATGCTACTTTATAATGGTTTGGTTAGATCGAAACTGAAGTTTGCTAGTGTTGTATAGAATGTTCAGAGACGATTTTTAAAACTAGTGTCATTTCGCGTAGATGGTACGTACTTGCCTATAGGTGTCCCTCAAAATACACTACTGAAACGTATCAAATTATCAAGTCTAAAGAAACGTAGAGAGATGCACTGTGTAAGATTCTTTGTAATATAACTGTCCTTTTTTGTTATCGTTAATTCAGATTCACGTTCCTGCAGTATCAACTCGCAATACTTGTGTATTTTATTTATCTAGACCCACTACTAATATCCTGAAATTTTCTCCAGTATTTCAAATATGTTCATTATGTAACAGCCTGCAGGATAGGCTTGATATTTTTAATGCCACTGAGAGTTGTATGGAAGGACTCTATCGTACTTGTAATTAGTTCTTTTTTTTCTTCTTTCTTTTTTATATAAACTAAGATCTGTTAATTTTTATAATTTTTTATAATTTTTATGTTCTTCGTTGTTAGTTGCTATGTAATACTTTTTTGGTAATTTTTATTCTGTATTTTTTCCTCACCCTATAATTGGCTTGTCTGTTGGGTGATGTACGAAATTAGTATTAAACAAGCATCTACATTACATTTAAAATAATTATTTTTGGTTACGTACCTTTTGCACTGAATTTTAATAAAAACAATTTTTATTTTTTACTGGCAAAACTGAATTGTAGCAATCCTTCATAGCATAATGTGTTCCTTTTTGTGTAATGTTAATGTGTAAACCTTCCGATGTCTTCAGACACATGTGTGGCAGGAGGTTTAACATCTAAGAATTATTTACTATATCTAATAATTATTATATCTACTTTTTGAAAATTTTTTGACTATTATGCACCCCGTAAAACACCCAACCTAATTGTTGCGGCTTAAGTTCTCGATTTTTGAAATAACGCGCTGGAAAGTGCTGATTGGCTAAAACGGTAGCCCCACCAAAATCCAACCGACTATCGGGTGTAATTAGGATAGACAGGTCCCGTCTTCGAAAGTAGGCAGATGCAGATGTGAGTTATTTTACCTTTTGATATATAGTATAATTTATTCACTTTCATTATTGGTTGCGATTATAATTATTAGTACAGAAATACGATCATAGCGATTTGTAGTTATTATTAAGTAATTATATTTCATATATAATCAGGATTTACCTGGATTTTAGGTAAATTATTTAGGCGTGGTCAGGGAGATTTTTTTGTCACCCTATATGGTAATCAGGAATACGATTCAAACATTAGAATACTGTTTCAATATTACATTATAAATTTGTGAAGCTGTGCTCTAGTCAGGAGATTATAGAAAACATTGTTTTTTTAAAACCAATAAATTTGAGTTTTCTTGCCTCCATTTTGTTTGAATCGGATTGCGACTATCCACCACGTGTTGTGCCCTTTGGGAATTAAGTTCATTTATCTTATCTTCTCTTATCTTAGCGTTATCATATATTGTATGTAAGCTATAGAAAATTGCTAATATCGTACTTTCTGCACTACATTAATTAATTTGTTTCTTTGTAATTATCTACATTTGTTTAGAGGTAGTGTGGTATTGCTTTGCCTACCTGAGTAGATATTTGATTTTAATAACTCACATGCACGCCGATTAGAAGACTGGAACAGTTTCCTAATATTTGTAAATTCATTGATTATTGTTCTTTGGTAACAAATTTGTACAATCAATCAATACGAATTTTTACAACTTGTCTCTCAGTATTTGAAATATTAATGAAATAATTTTTCTCTTTTACCTAATTAGAGTGGTAATATTTCCTTGTTTAACCGGTTATGAAACCGTTGTTTTTGGAATTTTGGGTCAGATAATAGAGGGTTTTTTTATTGAATTTATTTTTGTTCCTTCTGAACTATAGTAAGTTTAAATATTAACGATTAGAATTTTTATTAAGAAATTGTCGAGTGCTGAACTGTAATCAGTTCTTTTGAATGCAATTTTTTGAGTAATTTTATTTGCTTCATTCTGGGTCGGGTCACTAAACCTTGACACCTTCCAGGTTTTGTTTTCATTTGTTTATAATTTTCCTTGTGATAATTCACAGAGTATTTGACAACAACCATATTTTATGGTACATTCCCTTCAGGAATTTATTTATAATTTTTAATCTTGGCTACACTAGCCGTCAACGTTCATCTATATATTTGTAAATTTTGGGGCACTCTTAACACCAACAATTCTTTGTATGTAATCTTCTGAGACGAGGCTGCTGTAACCTGACTGCAAGATCCATAACCTGCTAAAGAACGCTGGACGCTGATCATCTACAAATCCATAGATAAGAGGATTGGACTTAGCCAGTACGTGACCGTCATCTGGACTAGAGCTCTAGCTTCCCCACTTTGCCACGGCAAGTCCACCTGGATCCAATCATCAGCACAGGTTAAGGGTGAGAGTACTGACATCATAGAAGGAACGAGATTGTAAGAGTGTCACCGAACCTCATAAATTTTGTAAAGTTAGCCAATTTTAAAATTTCATTTGTCACTTCTTTTTTTTTCCATTTTTTAGTCAATATTACATCATTTTTGAATTATTGTTAAATAGTAACTTTAATATTCCACTGTAATTTCAAGTCCATTTGCTTATTTGATTATAGTGTATTCAACTAACTTTTATATAGTTTTCTTTTATCTTATATCTAAAAATTATCCTGGTGCCCAAATAAATAATTGTCAACATTCAAAGCAGCCCTACGAATACTACGCCCTAGTGTCATAAATCTCCCTGAGCTACCGGAGCTAATGTCAATGAACTTAAGCTAGTGGAATTGCACATCCCTAGCTTAGCTGAGTTTATTGTGACAAGTTGTAGGGTTTTTTATGGATTTTCCTATACTTACATTAAAAAATATACAGGGCGTCCCATAAACGAAGAAAGAAAGAAATGTATTTATAGAAACATACATTTTTTAAATTGAACACCCCATTTATTTAGTGATATCTTGAAAAAGCTACTTTTTCTAATTTCAACGATGTATGTATAAGTTATATTTTTTCTTGTCGTTTTTAAATATAAGCACTTTTACATGTAAGACAAAAGATGACAAAAATTTGATTTCCGATCGAAGTAGACGGTTAAATAACATCAAAATTAATGTACGTCCGCTCTCACAACACAATATTTGTTTTTTTTAATTACGAATTTTCATTAAAAAATATACCTAGCAGAAAACATATTTATTAAATCTCTATCGTTTAATTTATCGTTTTTAAAATATTGATTTCTGTTTAATACGTTATGCTGCATAGGTGAAATTATAATTATATTAGCGATCACCATGACAAACTTGTTTGAAAACAAGTATGTGCTTAGCTGTCAAAGTTGATGCACTACTTACCTATACTGTACCCACTTTACTTCACTGGATTTCTCGGGAATTATCTAAAAAATAATTATTACAAGAACCGAATGAAAGAGTAGAAGAAATACAAGAGAAAATTACTAATATGGTTAAGTATTTCAATAACAATAATCATATCGTAAAAGATGTTATGGAAAACATTGAAAAGAGGTTTTAAGATAGAGATTTTACTTGAACAACGTAGGTGGACATTTTGACCACATTTTGCAATTCAGTATAAATAAAATTTTCTTGTTTCAAACGCCTCTCCTTCTTTTAACCGCCTACTTCGATCGGAAATCGATTCTTTGCAATCAATTTTTTCGTCATTTTTCAGTGTTGGCATAATACCCAAATAAATAAGAGTAATTACATGTAGGTAAAAATGCTTATAGTTCAAAACGGAAGAAGAAAAAATATTATTTATTATACATCGTTGAAATCAGAAAAGGCAGCTCTTTCAAGGTATATATTCAAACTATACGGGGTGTTCCATTTAAAAAATGTATGTTTCTATTGTCCTTCGTTTATGGGATGTCCATATTTTTTAATATAATAATAGGAAAATCCATAAAAAATCCTAAAACTTTTTTTCTATTTCTAAAAGTAAAAAAGTAGGTAGGGTCGAAATATTCACGTTACGGCACTGTACTTATTATTTAGGTAATGTATTTTCCGCCCTTATTGTATAATCAAGAGAGCACCGGTATTTAGAAAGGGATTTACATTTTACTAGGTCCCAAATCTGATCAAAATACATAAATCACTACAATATGGAATAGACATAATGATAAAATAAAAATAAGAACTAAAAAGACTGCAAAAATGTAGGTACCTACGGTTAATAGTAGGACTGATTTATTTCTACTTGATTGTCTTTTAACTCTGATATGAATACTGAGAAAGAAGAAAAGAAAGCGCTGTATATCAGGCGGTAACTAATCTTGTTAAATTTAAAGAAAATTTTAAAATATAAAAATATATAGCAATCCTAAAGTTTAATCTCACGATCGGAATCTATCCTATTTTTCACTTAAGATATAAATACTACTAATCTTTATAAAAAATTGATAAGCATGAAACATGTACAGGAGGTGCACGGAAGTCTCCAATTAGTTGTAAGAAACGACGTTCTCTACAAATCATTGTGTGTTCAGAAAATGTATTATATCATAAAGAAAGAACAAATGTACAGGGTGGGCAAATAAGAGAGATCGCCGGCTGTATCTCGGAAACCGCTTATCGGAGAATTTCCGGAAAAAAATTTTAATAGTAAATATGGCCAAGAGATCTCGCTGGAAATTATTTTCAAGTTCCTGAAATGACCGCTAGGGGCATAACATCCATGGCCAATCAGAAAAATGAACTTTTCTCGAAAATTTGCCTAAAAAAAGTAGTACCGGAAACTAAGTAAATATTAATTTAGAGGAAATTTGAAACTTTTTCGTGCAACTCATTTTTTTCTATCTTTTAAAATAAAGTGGAGGGGGGCGCCAAACTTTCTTTCCTTTAAACGTTAATAACTCGGCTCAGGATAAACTGAGTCTAACAAACTCAGTCTCATTTGAACGGGCTTTTTTTTATGCATATTTAGAGTCATGAAAGCTGGTTTTGTTACTTTTATTATAGCCGCTAGAGAACGCTGTCTGCTAACATAACAAATATAGCGGCTTTTCTAGAAAATTTTAAATGGCACGATATATTTATTGTCACATATTTAAATAAAGGACAACAATCCCTAAAATTCAGTGAAAACCGCAGCTTTCTATCTCATTCCTAACGGAAGATATTACCAAAAGAATTGCAACTGGAGATTTGTGATTTGGCCTTTCACCTTAACATTCAAAATCGTCTCGTGATAGCCTATTATTAATAAAATATAAGAAAAAAAACTGTTGCGGAACTGAAAAGTCGTTAGTGCTTGTAATTTTTCCAAAAAATATAATAAGAGATAAAAATAAAAATTATAAAAATTTGAGACAAATTTAAACTGATGCGGCAAAAAGCTGACTGTAAATTAATTCTTTATGAAATAATGTGGTGATCCTGAAAACGACTGATTTATTTGAGGACGTGATGCTCAATGGCCTCTCAAATGTTCAAAATGTCGCCCATCGTTTTGAATACACAGTTACAACTGTTCTTGGGTAGACGAAACCCGGCTAGGTATTATATTAAACAAGTTGAAAATGAAATTGATTACATCTATCTACTCTACAGTGTGTCCCACTTAAGGTCTATCCACCCCCGTAACATTTTTATTTATGAACTGATTTTCATGTACTTTTTTTTGTTGGGTAGGTTCCAAAAAAGTACATAACGGGCATGCTTCATTTGTTTGATAAGTCGGCGTCATGGCCAACTACGACCTATTTTTTGGTGCAAAAAAACGAGATGTACTATTAGCGAATTTTTCACACAAATTTTAATACCAGATTCTTAATCAGGAGCACCTAAAACCCCTCTGTACCAAATTTCATGACGCTACTGTACAGGGTGTTCGTGTGTCCCACTCAAGGTCTAGCCACTCCCGTAAAATCGTTATTTATAAACCGATTTCAATGAACTTTTTTTTGTTGGGTAGGTCCCAAAAAAGTACATAACGGGCATGTTTCATTTGTTTGATAAGTCGGCGTCATGGCCAACTACGACCTATTTTATGGTGCAAAAAAACGAGATGTACTATTAGCGAATTTTTCACAAAACTTTTTATGCCAGATTCTTAATCAGGAGCATCTAAAACCCAACTGTACCAAATTTCATGGCGCTACTGTACAGGGTGTTCCAGAGAATGAGAGATATTTTTTAAATGATGGATTCTTTTTTCAATTTTAAAATATTCTAATGTTTTGGGAAAATAACTTTTTTGGATAAGGTTTTATTAAAATTTGATACAGGGCTCTCCCGGAAAGACATTATTTAATGTGTGATGAACTATTTTGTTGGGTTAATCTCTAAACGAGTTGGAAGGATGTATCAAAGTAAGACAGTATATTAAACTTAATTTTATTAATAATAGCAATTGGATATAACGATTTTAATTATATTTATTGGGGTACAACAATTAAATAATTTTATTAAAACTCTTCCTATAATACTGACATAAAATAAACATACTGGAATCAGGATATTTTGGATATTTTATTAACTTTTTGTATTTAAGCAAATTATAACATAGGTACCTATTAAAGTACAGGGTGGGCCGTATAAGAGTGCGTATCCCCTTATCTCAGAAACTATGTGAGATAGAAAAAAAAGTTTTATATAAATGTTGTTTGCGTTAAAGATGTCGGTATTTTTTTAATATAGTTATATTTGTAGCTCTTCAATATACAGGGTGATGAACTAAACTTATCTTTTTTTAAATGAAACACCCTGTACATTATTATTACATTTTTGAAAAGCTCTTCAAGAGACTTGTTCAACGATATATAATATGATGGGTCTGTAGCCCACAGTTTCGGAGCTATTGACTGTTATCTTCAGGAAAAGGTTAATATTTATAGCGAGCTAGAAAAGTTACTGATTGAGGTGATAAGCTGTAATTTGGGTCAAGAAATTCTAATTTGGTCTATTTTATGAAACTTCTGTCTAATACTAAAATAAAAAAAATTGCAACAGCGATGCCAAGTTTCGTGAAATTTAATTTTTCATAATTTTTTTAAATGGAACACCCTGTATTTTATTACATTTCCTGAAAGTCCTTGCAAAGACGAGTTTATTGATATATAATATCAGGGGTCTACGACACACCGTTTTGGATTAATCTGCGTTTCTCTTCAGGAATCGACACATAAGTTATGCATGTTTGTATGTAATGTATTCTCTGCAAGAAAAAGTAGGCTTAATAGAATGTTATATATTTAATCACAAAAGTCCAGCTTTAACATTGAGAGATTATGTAAGAAAATATCATTTAAGATAACTGCCAGATATTCATACGATTCTAAATATTTTTATCAAATTTAAAAGAGATCAAAAATGGTGTGTCGTAGACCCCTGATATTATATATATCAATAAACTCGTCTTTGCAAGGACTTTCACGAAATGTAATAAAATACAGGGTGTTCCATTTAAAAAAATCATGAAAAATTAAATTTCACGAAACTTGGCATCACTGTTGCAATTTCTTTTATTTTAGTATTAGACAGAAGTTTCATAAAATAGACCAAATTAGAATTTCTTGGCCCAAATTACAGCTTATCACCTCAATCAGTAACTTTTCTAGCTCGCTATAAATATTAACCTTTTCCTGAAGATAACAGTCAATAGCTCCGAAACGGTGGGCTACAGACCCATCATATTATATATCGTTGAACAAGTCTTTTGAAGAGCTTTTAAAAAATGTAATAATATACAGGGTGTTCCATTTAAAAAAAGATAAGTTTAGTTCATCACCCTGTATATTGAAGAGCTACAAATATAACTATATTAAAAAAATACCGACATCTTTAACGCAAACAACATTTATATAAAACTTTTTTTTCTATCTCACATAGTTTCTGAGATAAGGGGATACGCACTCTTATACGGCCCACCCTGTATGTACAGGGTGGCCAGTTAAGCGAGGTAAGCGGCTGTATCTTGGAAACCGTTCACCGTACAGCTTTCGGGAAAAAAATTCGTTAGTAAATACGGCCAAGAGAAATCGCTGGAAATTATTTTCAAGTTCGTAAGATAGCCGCCAGGGGGCGTAACAGTAGCAGTGTGTTGGGAAACGGCGATTACTCTAAAATTTGCCTTGACAAGGTCTACTGATAATACTTGGAAACAAATCTCGCATCTATTATGAACAACTTTCCTTACATACATTTTTCTCTAACTCTTCAAATAAAGTGGTGGGGGTAAGGTGAACATTCATTTAGAAAAAATGCAATATCTCAGGAACACCTTGTCAGATAATATTAAAATTTGTACCATTTCAAAGAGTTTTTCTTGTTCTATCAGCTACGTTACAAGCGATGTCCTTGTTATTTTCACTATGGTCGCTAGGTGGCGCTTTTTTAAAAAATGAGAAATTGTGTGATTTTTCTCGAAAAATTTAAATATAATGGTATAGATATTACACTGATACAAAAAAGAGAACTAAAGGCCAAAGCCAATGGTGAAAACCGCAAGTCCCTATCTTTTTTCTAACCGGAGATATTAATGGAAAATTAATATACTCATCTAAAGCTAATTTATCTAGACCCCCGGGCATAATGCTAAAAGACAAGTAGGCACGGACACAAAAGAAATGTTTATTTGACATGTGAAATTACTTATAAAACATTTTTCGAATTGATTATAAGTAATATGTGCTTAAAGTTTAAACAATTTATCACAAGTTCAAAAAATGTAGTTTTTTGTTTTAAAATCTCTCGCACTCATTCGTGTGATAGAACATTAGATTTCAACTATTAAGAAATTAAGGATTTAATTAATAAGTATGCTAGTGCCTCCTTAGATTTTCAAAGTGCCTGCCATCATTTTCCATACATTGGTCGAGTCTTTCTCGGGTAGACAATACAGCAGCCTCTACCTCTGCTGCTGGCAGGCTACGAATTGCGTGTTCAATTCTGTTCCTCATATCTTCCCTGGTCGTAGGAACAGTTTGGAAGACCATATCTTTTAATCGTCCCCACAAATAGAAATCTAGGCAGGTTAAATCGGGTGACCTAGCTGGCCAGGGAAACAGGCTTCCTCTTCCTATCCATCGGTCTGGATATGTCTGATCTAAGTGTTCACGCACGTTAATTGAAAAATGTGCTGGACATCCGTCAAGCTGCAGAAACATATTCTGCCTAATTTGAAGGGGTACATCTTCCAATAAAGCCAGCAATTCATTTCTAAGGAACTCGAGAAAAAGATTGCCATTTAATGTCTGGTCAAAGAAGTAGGGTCCAATAACAATATTCCCTAGTATAACACCACACATTAATACTCCAGCGACCTTGATGCTGAACTTCCCGCATCCAGTGAAGGTGTTCAGCTGACCAGTAATGTATATTTTTTAAATTTACTCTACCGTCGCTATGAAAAGTAGCCTCATCTGTCCAAAGTATTTGGGATATGAATTGAGGGTTCTGATTGATCATGCCGCAAAGCCAATGACAATAATCCAGCCTCCGGTCAAAGTCCTCTTCAGTCAAAGCTTGGTGTAAAACTATATGGTAAGGGTGAAATCTAAAAATAAAAAATATATATTTCCCATTAGTATAAAGTTAGGATCTCTTAGAAAAATACTTCAAAATTAATCATACTTCAAAGAGATAATAAACTTGCCTGTGCTCTTTTAAAATTTTTTGAACCGTAGTCCGTGATATTCCCAATTCAAAAGACAATGCTCTGGTGCTAACATGGGGATTGAACTCTATATATGCCAAAACATTGATAATATTTTCCTCGGTTCTAGCATCACGACGCCGTTGAAACATAGGTCTGCGAAAACTTCCAGTGGTACGTAAGCGCTGTACTAACTGCGGAAAATACCTTCTGCTGCAATGTCGGCGATTTGGATACCTCATCCTATACTCTCTTTCAGCTATTGCTGCATTTTGAAAACACTCAAAGTAAACAGCAATCATATCAACATTTTCGTCATTAGTAAAAGGCATTTTAATGCTCAAATTAAATATAAAATATACACTAAAAAAATAATTTGACATTTCTTCTATTATTACAGACATTCTTTTTTTGTTTCTAAACCTACTATGTTTTATAGTATAATATTCGGTGAATTAATAGTTAATAGTCATAGTGCGGTTTTGCGAATCCCGCGTGACGAGAGCCTTTCGGGGGGATGGTATATTAAGTGTTATCATCACTGTCACATTTGTGCTGCATTTTCTCAGCTATGTGAATCAAAAAAGGAATTCTCGTTAAACGGCTCCCGTGTCGCAGGACCCGCAAAACGGAACAGTATAGCACCGCACATAGTATAGTTGGGCTATGACTGCAATACCATGAATAAAGCAGTTTTAGAAAAAAATTACTTTAAAATTATTTAGTTTTTAAATATTTCACTTTTTAATCTCTAATAGAAAGTATTCCCAGAATTTAGAAAACCTGTGACTTTTTTTATTTCATTTGAATACCTGTTTTAATAGTTTTCCATTAATATCTCCGGTTAGAAAAAAGATAGGGACTTGCGGTTTTCACCATTGGCTTTGGCCTTTAGTTCTCTTTTTTGTATCAGTGTAATATCTATACCATTACATTTAAATTTTCAAGAAAAATCACACAATTTCTCATTTTTAAAAAAAGCGCCACCTAGCGACCATAGTGAAAATAACAAAGACATCGCTTGTAACGTAGCTGATAGAACAAGAAAAACTCTTTTAAATGGTACAAATTTTAATATTATCTGACAAGGTGTTCCTGAGATATTGCATTTTTTCTAAATGAATGTTCACCTTACCCTCACCACTTTATTTGAAGAGTTAGAGAAAAATGTATGTAAGGAAAGTTGTTCATAATAGATGCGAGATTTGTTTCCAAGTATTATCAGTAGACCTTGTCAAGGCAAATTTTAGAGTAATCGCCGTTTCCCAACACACTGCTACTGTTACGCCCCCTGGCGGCTATCTTACGAACTTGAAAATAATTTCCACCGATTTCTCTTGGCCGTATTTACTAACGAATTTTTTTCCCGAAAGCTGTACGGTCAACGGTTTCCAAGATACAGCCGCTTAGCTCGCTTAACTGGCCACCCTGTACATAAATTAAAAATTACTTATTTGTGAAACTATTCCATTTCAATTTATCTGAAAGTTTATTGATGGTCTGAAAAAACTAATATTTTGAAAAGTGGGTTTTTGAAAGTGTATAAAATGACTAATATTTAATTTAATTAAACTTATGTATTTATGTGTTGATTCGTTTAAATACAAATAAGTTTATAAATTAAAAATACTGAGAAGAGTTTTTATATAACAATTTAATTGTGTGGCGTAATATGAACCACTAAAATTGATACACCCAGTTGATGACATGAATAAGGTTCGATTTTTTTCATTTACTAGTAGTACTGATCACGGTTGTATTTGGAGATGTTTGAAAAGAAATGGTAAGAAACCCTTCAAACCTATATTTCTTCATACACTGGAAGTTGGCGACAGCGAGAGGAGAATGGAATTTTGTCTATGGTTACAAGGCATGTACTTAAATAATCCGAGGTTTCTAAAACATATTTTATACACAGATGAAGCTACGTTTACTACAAACGGTATCGTGTCATCTCAGAATATTAGAATGTGGAGTGAGGAAAATCCATTTTGGGTGATAGAATGTAAGAGACAATATTCCGTTAAGGTAAATGTCTGGTGTGGCATTATGAATGAACGGATTGTAGGACCTTACTTTTTTGAAAGGAACTTGGACGCACCGAGTTTCTTAAGATTTTTAGAAAATTAATTTTTTAGTGACGAAATAGATACACTACCTCTTGACCATCGATACAATCTACATCTACAGCTTGACGGAGCACCCATTCATAATTCGATTATTGTAAGAAACTGGTTAAATCAAAATTTTCCAAATCAGTGGATTGGACGAAACAGCCCTTTAATTAATTGGCCACCGCGTTCGCCAGACCTCACTCCGCTCGATTTTTTTTCTGGGGAACAATTAAAAATAAGGTTTACGTATCAAGGCCTCAAACACGAGAAGAGCTTTGCAATCGTATTATAGAGACCTGTCGTAGTATAACACCACAACAGCTAAGAAGAGTTTTGATAAATAATAGACGACGCATTGAAAAATGCATAACAGAAAATGGTGGTCTGATTGAAATGAGTAATATTTAATTTATATACTTTACTAGATATGTTATAATTTGCTTATATTCAAAAAATTTTAAAAATAACCAAACTACTTTAGTATTCCAGCTTGTTTATTTTATGTTAGTATTATAGGAAGTTTTAATAAAATTATTTAATTTTTATGCCTCAATAAATATAATTAACATTGTTGTACTCAATTGCTATTATTAATAAAACTAAATTTAATATCCTAGCAGTATTGATCATGACTTAGCTATAGCTATTTAGGCTCTGAAATATTCTTCCAACTGGTTCTGAGATTTCCCAACAAACCAGTTAAGCACACATTCATTAATGCCTCTATGGGACCGCCCTGTAGCAAATTTTAATAAAACCTTTCCCAATAAAGTGATAAAACCACTTTGGGACTTACCCAACAAAAAAAAAGTTCTTGGAAGTCGGTTCATAAATAAAAATTTCACATAAGGGTGAAGTTATCCACAAATGCTGACGTGGAGGAAATTTTATCCGATATAGGCATGTAAGTAGTACGGTTAACTATAAATGATCGCTACGCTATCTTTATTACATTAGTATTTATTACATTACATTTATCTACATTAGATCTTGTTTTTTCTTAAACGCCCACGTGTACCCCCACCAAATTTTTTTCACGGTTTAACAACATATATATCAATGCTCTCAAGCAAAAATTAATGAGGAGCCGTCCTTCATAGGAAATTAAATTATTTTTCATTTTTGTGGATTGTCTTCGGTTTGTTAGTACATCCATTAGATCTTGTTTATTCTTAAAGGCCGACGTGTACCCCCACCAATTTTTTTTCACAGTTTAACAACATATATATCAATGCTCTCAAGCAAAAATTAATGCGTGAGGAGCCGTCCTTCATAGGAAATTAAATTATTTTTCATTTTTGTGGCTTGTCTTCGGTTTGTTAGTACATCCCTTCGATCTTGTTTTTTCTTAAACGCCGACGTGTACCCCACCAATTTTTTTTCACAGTTTAACAACATATATACCAAAATTCTCAAGCTAAAATTAATGCGTCAGGAGCCGTCCTTCATAGCAAATTTTATTATTTTCCATTTTTGTGGATAGTCTTCGGTTTGTTAGTACATCCAATAGATCTTGTTTTTCCTTAAACGCTGACGTGTACCCCCACCAATATTTTTTCACAGTTTAATAACATATATATCAATGTTCTCAAGCAAAAATTAATGCGTGAGGAGCCGTCCTTCATAGAATATTAAATTATTTTTCATTATTGTGGATTGTGTTCGGTTTGTTAGTGCATCCATTAGATCTTGTTTTTTCTTAAACGCCGACGTGTACCCCACCAATTTTTTTTCACAGTTTAACAACATATATACCAAAATTCTCAAGCTAAAATTAATGCGTCAGGAGCCGTCCTTCATAGCAAATTTTATTATTTTCCATTTTTGTGGATAGTCTTCGGTTTGTTAGTACATCCAATAGATCTTGTTTTTCCTTAAACGCTGACGTGTACCCCCACCAATATTTTTTCACAGTTTAAGAACACATATATCAATGTTCTCAAGCAAAAATTAATGCGTGAGGAGCCGTCCTTCATAGGAAATTAAATTATTTTTCATTTTTGTGGATTGTCAGTACATCCAGTATAACTTGTTTTTTCTTAAAAGCCGACGTGTACCCCCACCATTTTTTTCGACAGTTTAACAACACATATATCAATGTTCTCAAGCAAAAATTAATGCTTGATGAGCCGTCCTTCATAGGAAATTTCCTTTTATTATATTCCTCAGGGGAATAATATGGTATGTCGATTAAAAATCTTTATATGGATTAAAGCAAGGTTTAAGGCAGTGGCATAAGCGTTTCGATGAGAAACTTACATTATTAGGTTTGATGCCAATTATAACCATTTAATTTACTATGAAGTTCGGTTCCTTAGATATTTATATTTGCTTGAAAATATTGAAATAAATATGTTGTTAAACTGTGATAAAAATTGGTTAGATAAATAATTCTTTGAAACAAGACACGGGCGAGTATCATACCTATCTCGTCATGCGCAGATCGTCTGAAAGATGATTAGCGTAGCGATCATTTATAGTTAACCGTACTACTTACATGCCTATATCGGATAAAATTTCCTCCACGTCAGCATTTGTGGATGAAAATTTGTGGATAACTTCATCCTAATAAATTTTACGGGGGTGGATAGACCTTAAGTGGGACACACGAACACCCTGTACAGTACCGCCATGAAATTTGGTACAGTTGGGTTTTAGATGCTCCTGATTAAGAATATGGCATTAAAATTTGTGTGAAAAATTCGCTAATAGTACATCTCGTTTTTTTGCACCAAAAAATAGGTCGTAGTAGTTGGCCATGACGCCGACTTATCAAACAAATGAAGCATGCCCGTTATGTACTTTTTTGGGACCTATCCAACAAAAAAAAGTTCATTGAAATCGGTTTATAAATAACGATTTTACGGGAGTGGCTAGACCTTGAGTGGGACACACGAACACCCTGTACAGTAGCGCCATGAAATTTGGTACAGAGGGGTTTTAGGTGCTCCTGATTAAGAATCCGGTATTAAAATTTGTGTGAAAAATTCGCTAATAGTACATCTCGTTTTTTTACACCAAAAAATAGGTCGTAGTTGGCCATGACGCCGACTTATCAAACAAATGAAGAATGCCCGTTATGTACTTTTTTGGGACCTACCCAACAAAAAAAAGTTCATGAAAATCGGTTCATAAATAAAAATGTTACGGGGGTAGATAGACCTTAAGTGGGACACACTGTATAGCTCCCCGATTTGACCTGTATGGACTTTTATTTATGGGGGCGATTAAAAAAACTAATTTACGCAATGAGGCTTGCCGTCACAAGGGAAGTGATGATTGAACGTATTAAGGTGTATTCCCGTGCCAGAAGTGGAAACTGCAGTTTCATGTACCCAAGAACGGTTGGAACTGTGTATTGAAAACGATGGACGATATTTTGAACATTTGAGAGGCCCTTGAACATCACGTCTCCAAATAAATCAGTCGTTTTCAGGACCACCACATTATTTCATAAAGAAAACATTTACAAAGTCAGCATTTGCCGCATCAGTTTAAATTTGTTTAAATTTTTTTATACTTTTAAGCTTTTACTTTTATCTCATATCATATTTTTTGAAAAAATTACAAGCACTAACGACTTTTTAGTTCCGCAACAGTTTTTTTTCTTATATTTTATTAATAATAGGCTATCACGAGTCGATCTAGAATGCTAAGGTGCATCACAAAGGCTACAGGGCTACATCACAATCTCCAGTTGCAATTCTTTGGTAATATCTTCCGCTAGGAATGAGATAGAAAGCTGCGATTTTCACTGGATTTTAGGGATTGTTGTCCTTTATTTAAATATGTGACAATAAATTTACCTTGCCATTTGAAATTTTCTAGAAAATCCGCCATATTTGTTATGTTGGCAGACAGCGTCGTCTAGCGGCTATAATAAAAGTAACAAAACCAGCTTTGATGAGTCTAAATATGCATAAAAATGTCTCTTTCTATGTCTCTTTCTAAAGAGACTAATTTTGTTAGATTCGGTTTATCCTGAGCCGAGTTATTAACGTTTAAAGGAAAGAAAGTTTGGCGCCCCCCTCCACTATATTTAAAAAGATAGAAAAAAATGAGTTGCACAAAAAAGTTTCAAATTTCCTCTAGATTAATATTTACTTATTTCCGGTACTACTTTATTAGGCAAATTTTCGAGAAAAGTTCATTTTTCTAGTTCGCCATGGACGTTATGCCCCCTAGCGGTCATTTCAGGAACTTGAAAATAATTTACAGCGACATCCCTTGGCCATATTTCCCATTAAAATTTTTTCCCGGAAATTCTCCGATAAGCGGTTTCCGAGATACAGCCGGCGTTCTCTCTTATTTGCGCACCCTGTACACACGGCCCAGAAATTACGTAGAAATTATAAAAAATATAGAATGCTTTTATATAAATAGAAAATGGTCATGGAGATCACCTAACTCTTGTAACTTTGATTTTCTATATTGGTAACTATAGTCGTACTAGCAGCTAATTTTGCATTAACGGGAACGTAGCGGGAAATTCGAAAATCAGGTTATTTTCTGCACATGATGCAGATTATTTTCAGTGAGTTTGAATTTTGTTAATAATATACAGTAAAAATTATCAAAAAATAGTAAGAACATCAAATATACAAAAAATTAACACAAGCTACAAGATTTATCTGTTAATTTTAAATCCGCAGTCGGCGTGAAATTGACGTCATGCGCGTAGATTTTTATCACTACCAGTGCATGCTTGATTTTAACCCAACGTGTGGTACGAAAATTCCCTAAAGTGACGGTTTCGCGTGTTCTGCATGGATTGTCTATTTTTGGATGTGTTGTGTAATGATTTTTGGCATTCTATATTTTTTATGATTTCCATGAGAAATTATCGATTATATCATGATCATGAATTACATTGTAGACTATTACTTTTAGTTGGTTATTTTTAAAATTCTATTCATATGCATGATTTGGACAGCTAAAAAAATATATTTTACACTTTAAAGACAGTGCTACTTCATTCCCTCTTTTTAGGGACTGAAGTGATATTTTTAATCCTGCGGGGAGTAAAAAAAATATACTCAGAAAAATTTTATCCTTCGGACACCATTTCCATAAAAAGATAAGTTGAGAACTTGCTAGTAAACAATTTTATCCATAAATCAACAGTTAACATTTGAGTAATCATATCTATTTTTTATTGCATTAAAATTATAGTTACCATAGTTAAACCATTTTCTTGAGAATTAAAAAAATTACTAATTGATATAGAAGCGACTGATTTATTAATTATATTAATTTTCTTTTATTGATCAAAATTTTTTTCGTTTTCAAGAATTTGTCCGGCTATATATTTTTTTTTATTTATTTACTTTCAACATATTCCTCGGCTACTGCAGAGGACTGCTTCTATCGTGTCTCTTTAGAATGTAGAATATTTAGTTTATAAGAAAATAGTTATAAGAGGATAGGAATACTCTTGTATTTCAGATGATTCAAATAATTTTTACATGTATTTTTTATTTTGCAAGAATATATATATATATATTTAATGGACATTTTTTAAATAATTTTGCTTTATGTCTTTTAGTCTTTCTTTGTGAAGGCAGTAAAATCCCTTCACAATTTTCTTAGTGAATGTGTATGTTATTAATTTTTGGTGAATTTCGAATAAATTCTAGAAAAGCAGTCCGTTTATATCAACGCCGATTTCCCGAAAGACCAGAACCTTCAGATATGAGTCTTGCTCGTACTGAAGCTAAGATGAGAACTGGATCATTTCCTTCCCATTTGAAATCTTCTCATCACTTGGCACTGACTCGGAATGATAAAACGGTAATAAATGTACTGGCATACGTATTAGTTAATCCACATACTTCAGTGCGCATTATAGCACATGAAGTCGGTGTTAGCAAATCTACGGTATGGAGGATTTTAAAACAACTTCAGTTCCACCCTTTTAAAATCCAGGTAGCAGACATTGAAGCCAGCTGACTTTGACCGGCGGTTGCAGTTTATTGCTTCAATTCATGTTTTATTAGAATAAGATCCCCCTATAACTGACAAAATTTTGTGGACCGATGAATCTAAATTCCATAACAATGGTGTTGTTAATTTATTTTAATTTAGAGCCCAACAGAAAAATGTAAATTACAGGGCAAATTGACAACGAAAAAATGACAGAAATTAACAAACACCATAACCGATCCGTTTTAGAAAACTGTTTAAAGAATTAAAATTTATGTCAGTCAGATAATCAAACTCATTATATTGCTGCCATATTCTATTTAGTGGACACATTAGACCTATATTACTATTAGCGGCTTGTAAGTAAAAATACCTATGACACCTACAACAGGAGTGTCTTGGAATATTTATATTTAGTTTGCTTAAAAGTTCAGCACAGTTTATATTATAATGGTATAAATTATATAAGAATTTTAAATTAATAATTAATTGTTCTTCTGTCTTTTAGCGATTGCATATTGAACATGTTCAACAACATCTGATGATCATAACCTTGTGCCGGGTACACTCTTTCAGTTTTGAAATACATGAATTTTAAAAATTTGCGTTGAATATAATCTATCGCATTAATGATCCCAGATCAAACTTGCATAATCTAGTTGGGATCGAATCAAAGATACAAACAGTTACATGAGAGCTGCGGAATTCGTGAAAGATGAACAGTTTCTAAAAACAAATCCTAATATTTTATTTGCTGATGCAACGACATTCATTATATGTGGAGAGAAAGTTAGTTTCTAATGCAACGTAACGCCCAAATCCATGATATGAGATTCTCGATTCAGTGTGTGATGCCCTATCGTATAATTGTGTAGAACTTTATTAAATTCCCTGGTGAAAGTAATAACGAATAATTGTTTATGAGTAATAAGAATAATGGCCCAAGGACTGAACTTTGCGGGACACTAGAGGTAATAGTTGTAATTTTGATAATAATACGTGATGGTCTAGCTTGTCGAATGCTTTCGAAAAATCGGAGTAAATTGCACTAATTTGGCCAACAACATCCAAAACGGTACTTACATAATCGGAGAAACAACATACATTTGTTACCGTAGACTTTCTAGCGAGAAAGCCATGCTGACGCTCGCTTATAAGATGTTCAACTTTACTATAAATATAGGAACGTATAAAAATCTCGAATACCTTTGAGAATCCGGATAGTAAGGCAATGGGTCTGTAGTTGCTAACTTCATTTATACTACCTTTTTTATGTATAGCAGAAATTCTAACCATCTTCCAACAACTTGGGAATAATGTAGAAATCTTCAAAGAAAGCTTACATATTTTCCTTAGTGGCATATAGAAAACGGCGTTAAAATTCGACGAACAAAATTTGTATCTCGACAACTAAAAGATTTAAAAAAAAATTATTTCCAAAAGTTGATACTGGCGAATTCTGTCGACTAAAATTATTGCACTTATTTCTCTTACACCGTGTATTTGCCGCGGCTTCTTACGACAGGTAGAAAGTCCAGTTTTCGCGAATCGACTCGAGCATCTTCGCTTCTCAATTGCTATGTTGTTAGTTATAAATTAAAACGATTTGTTGTAGTACAAAAAAGTCGAATAGCTTCTTTGGTTTTTCAGTTATTATTATGTAATCCATTATACGCATCCTATATTTTTTCAGTTTTTTGTTATGGAGTATTGATTTTTCTTATATATCATACATTTAGTCCTCTCCGGGATTTCTTGCGCAAGCTAAATTAATCATTCTCAATCGTAAAAACGTCATTTAAACTCTAAAGTTACTAATTACAATTTAAACTTTGAACTGAAATCAGCACTCAGTTGACTTTTCAGCACAATGCGGCTGCTCTTATATACTCTTGCCGAGACCGCTTTTTAATGTTCGATCCATTCATTCAAGAAAATCGCAACTATCGCGCAGCCTGATAACCAACTGATAAATACTCTGGATATACCGGGTCAGGTCGGCAATGGGCCTTTTTCACTAAATTGAATTTTACTATTTTATTAATATCAAACGATATGCTGGTACATAAGTAAAGGTAGAATCGACCCAATTTATTAAAGAATTGTAATTAAGCGAAGTTATCCAAGTACAAACTGACCGCTCTTCATGAATCATTTCAAACTGCGCGGTTCGTTGACATCACACTCCAGTAGCCAATAAAATGTAGAGAAGTTTAAGAACGGCTCCAAGTTGCCACATGTAATTTTATTTTCTTCTTGGCAACCATTAATTTTACATTCTGGTAATTTTGAAATGGAAATGTTTAGAAAACTTTGTTATATTCCAACTTGTTCAAATACTAGCGAAAATAGTAATAAGTTATTTCTTCGTGTTCCAAATGACTGAAAAATTCGGAAAATTTGGTGGCAAGTAGCAAAAATTCAAACTGTTCTATTGTATGGACATAGGTGTACTGCTGTGAAGATCACTTCAATGTAAGTGAAAACTACGTATTTTAGTATATATTTTACCTAATATTAAAATGTATTGTGAAATTGCTTTTAGGTCGAAAAAGGCACCCAAAACTGGATGTATTTCAAAACTATAGGATGTTTCAAAATTAAAACCAGGAATTGTTCCACATAAATTTATTGACAATCCCCCAAGTATTCCTCTGTGCAACTCATTAAGTGGTTCCGCAGAGAAAAGAAAGTTGGAGGTTTTGCAAAATTTGGAGTCCATTACTGGGACACAGAAAAAAAAATTTGCAGACTTGACTAGGCGTCTACATCAAGATCCCATGTTGTACGTAACATTTTTGCTGAGGAACCTGATACGGAATAAGTGAACACACAACAAACCGTATCATCACCCTCTGGGAAATTTGAGATGAATCGGTGTAGTATTAAACTAGATGTGCCATTGTTGACAAGAAATGTTGCAGTACAAGTTGCTTTGAAAGGAAAAAAGATGTGTAGTGTATAGACAAACACAAAAAAAGTTTTTATATACGACAGTGTTCCTATTCTATCTAACGTTCCATCAGGAACTAAAAAAACTTTAGCAATAACATCTTCGGAAAGTATGCCGAGTACGGTTAGTGAATATCTACCATCTTCGAGCAGTGAAGAAGTTATTAAGAAAGAGGTTGCCAAGGAAGATAGGCAGAAATCAACTATTTCAATTATAGAAAAAAATTCAAGATTTTATTTAGGCATACCAAATGATGTATTTAAAATAGTTACAATGATATGTAATCGACAGAATGTTACATACAGGGTGTCCACCTAGTGCGCGTAAGTCCAATATCTGGGTTAATAAAAGAGATAACTTAATTTTTTTTCTACAGGGTTGTCTAATATCCCGAGCTGCACAAAATGAAAATATATTTACATATTCAGGGTGTTCAGTTTTTCCTGGACAGGTACCAACTTCGTTTTTCTAAATGGAAATATATATTTTTTATTGCTTTTTCGAACTAAACCCTTGATTTTAGTAGGACTTTCATCAGCCTTCCCTATACCTAACTTAAACTGTTTTTGAAATATTGACGGGTGAATATTGACATTTTTGCAACTTTGACACCCTGTAAAATCTAAACGGTTTGAGATCAAGCAAAACGGTTTGCACATTCCTATCTTAACTTTTCATAAGCTATCGTTTGGTACTAATTTCAGAATTATCCAAAAATTTTAAATTTTCTGAAAATTTTGAAAATTTTTAATTCCTGGATAAATTTGAAATTAGTACCAAACGATAGCTTATGAAAAGTTAAGATAGGAATGTGCAAACCGTTTTGCTTGATCTCAAACCGTTTAGATTTTACAGGGTGTCAAAGTTGCAAAAATGTCAATATTCACCCGTCAATATTTCAAAAACAGTTTAAGTTAGGTATAGGGAAGGCTGATGAAAGCCCTACTAAAATCAAGGGTTTAGTTCGAAAAAGCAATAAAAAATATATATTTCCATTTAGAAAAACGAAGTTGGTACCTGTCCAGGAAAAACTGAACACCCTGAATATGTAAATATATTTTCATTTTGTGCAGCTCGGGATATTAGACAACCCTGTAGAAAAAAAAATTAAGTTATCTCTTTTATTAACCCAGATATTGGACTTACGCGCACTAGGTGGACACCCTGTATATGAATGTATTACTTGCTTTACAAAAAATAGAGTAGATGATACATACTTCCTACTGTCAATGGATTTTGGTATCAGCATTAGTGAAATACATAGAATATTTGTAGAAACTGTTCCAAAAATTGCTAATGCTACCCAAAATTTGATATTTTGGCCCGAGGCAGATGCTATAAAAAAATTGCTGCCAATACCTTTTAGAGCACGATACTACAATGTTGTACAAAGCATTATTGATTGCTTTGAAATAGAAATACAGAAACCATCGAACCCTGTTTTTCAAGCTTCTAAATGGTCAGAGTATAAGCACTGTAATACAGTAAAATTTCTGATATCGAGTACTCCAAACGGCTTCATAAATTTTATATCGGAGGCATATGCAGGACGAACATCCGACAAAGATATGGTTCTACAGAGTAAATATCTGGAAAAGCTACCACAAGGGACTCAAATTTTAGCAGACCGAGGGTTTAAGCATGTTAGCAATTTAATTATAGAAAAGGAATGTGTTAATGGTTAGTGGAAGTGATTAGACCACCAACTGTTAGTACCTCTGGAAAAAGTTCTCCACAAGAGGTTAGACAGAGCAAAAGAATCACTTCGTTACGAATTCACATATAAAGAGTTAAGGGTCCCCCAAACCAACGCGGATAATCGCAGCACCTGCGGAAGTTCGCACCGCTTGCGATTCGCATCATTTTGTTTCCATTGCGTTAAATATGTACATTCACACCAACACGATTTTTTTCGTTTAGACTGCGAATTGTCTGCGTTTATTTCACAGTTTCACAGTCTCTTAACTAAGAAAGTAATTAATAAAATGGAAAAAATCATTGAATTAGTGCGAAAGTATCCTATATTAGACGACCTTTCTCATGACGATTACAAAAATATTCGAAAAAAGTAACAAAAATATAACATAGATTCTCGTCTTTTCGTAATTGCGGCATTAATGTATGAAATTCCCTATATTGTCGTCTTTCTTGATTAATATCGTCAACCCATTTTCTTTTCTTCTTAAAGTTAGATACATAATATGATCAACACATTTATTTTTAAACGATAATAATAATTTTACCTTAAATTGTCTTCTTCCAATGCAAGCAACACAAATGCTTCTTCATCCGATGATGTATACATATTTTTGTATGATAGGTAAGTATGTAAGTACAAGTACAAATTGTTTATTTTTCGTTTTCAGCAATAGCAATCAACCTTTTTGATACTGAAAATATGACGCATATAATGCGATTATATTCGTTTTGATGTGGGGTTCTCTGCGGATTCCGCCACGAATTTCGCTGCGAACTTTCCGCCACGAATCCGTTGCGAATAATTCGCGTTGGTTTGGGGGAGCCTTTATTCGAAGAATTAGAGAATTCGCTATTTGAAGACCACATTCATGTATCAATCATAACTTACTGTTGAGTTTTCAATAATTTGGTCCATTATACTTTAATTTTAATTTTAATTGTCTTAGTTTTAAATAATATTAGTAAACTTAGATTAATATAATACATGCCTGTTTACCTGAATAGTCTTTTTCAAATTTTTTGTTTTACTTGCGCGCTCAGCAATGAAATGGTTTTTGCGGCCACCTACCTCGAAAACGATGGATTTTGACAGAACAATTGGCATATATACGCGTGCCCACATAGACGAATTCGACCGCTTTTTTAACTGTTCCTTGATATAACTAACTTCTTAACATTGTTATCAAACATTATTCGCTACAAAAATCACACTCTGATTTAGTACCTACTGCATTATTCATTATTGTGTCGAGCTTCGATTGTGCAAGTGCCATCCCACGTACCGCTGACAACAGGAGCAGGGCCCTCTCTAGAACAACAGGTTGGAAGCGTCTTCTCCACGGAACTACAAAGGTGAGTCGCATAATAATCGCCATTTCATTGTTTCCTATCGGTATTTTTGGGAAAGTTACATACAATCCAACTAATACTCTCCAGGCTGCTATTGAAACTGATTATTTCATCGGTTAGCCAACATATTATTTGGTCCTTCGAGCCGGATTACGTAACTTTCTCAAGGTTCAGGGTAAACAGTGCATAATTATATTTTAAGTAATTTTTGAATCGCCGCCATATTAGTTCCATTACCAATTTGCCGTTTATTCAGCTAACTCGGAAGTCCTTCCTAGGTTGTAGGAGGAGGTGTGGCTTCACTGTGCGCACGTACCACCCCACCTAATTTTGAGTCGACGCATATCAATCTAGTATCGATTTTCGAAGAGTTCACAGCGATAAGCGGTCAATAACCACGATCATATGTTTTGGTTTTACATACCTACTAATCGTTGAGAATTTCTTTAACCTTTCGTTTAATCACCATTCGCATCGAAATATTTAACATAATTTTCATATATTGAACGCTTGCTTCTCTCTATTAACTCATATACCATTATATCTAAAATGGCTGATAAAGTTAAGAAAATTAAAGCCTTACGCCAATGTGAGATTTTAAAATTAAATAATTTGCTACAAACCGCAGAAAATGCTCACGCCGATTCCAGTAATCGCGATCTATTTAAAGTAATGTATATTACTATAGAAGATATTAAGGCCGAATTTAGTAAACACCATACCGTTTTAATTAACTTAGTTTTCAATGAAGAAGATGATACCAAAGACGCTTATTCAGTCATGGCTGAATTTGACAAGGCTTTCTTTAAAATTAAATTAAATTTTGAAACACTTTTTGGCGGAAAAGCTGTAAAGTTAGAAGATCCTCAGACTCCTCCATATCATACGAAATTACCTCAAATCAGCTTAATTAAATTTAGCGGTGAGATTAAAACTTTTCCTACGTTTCTGGATATGTTTGATTCCATAGTACACAAAAACCCTAAATTATCTCCAGTAGAAAAATTTTGTTACCTACTCGCTTCATTGGAAGGTCCATCCCTTAAGGCTGTCAAATGTTTACCTCTGAGAGGTGCCAATTATGAAACTCCTTATAATACTCTTGTTAAACGCTATAAAAATAAACGGTTACTTTCGCAAGCTCATTGGTCTGCAATAGAAAATGCGCCTGTTTTGCATACAGAGAGTCCATATGAGCTGCGGAATTTATTAGATATATTTTCTGAAAACTTAGAAGCTCTTAAAGATTTGGAACATCCTATAGAGCACTGGGATTTTATATTATCCAATATGTTGTTAAGTAAAATATCCCAGGAAACATCTACGCGTTTTGGACTGCTTCACAGTGAAACTTCCCATGACATGCCGAAATATGAAGATGTTTTTTCCTTTCTGCATAATCAATGTGATTCTTTAATTGCTATAAAAGAGTCTCGTAAAGATAAACATAAGGTTAAACCCAAAGATTCAACAAAGGGTTTACAAACCTCTACCCGACCAACACTGATTTCTAAAACATTTATGAGTACTAATAACTCTGCTCGCACTTGTACTTTATGTAATAGTAATCATACTATATACAAATGTCCAGATTTTATCTCCAAAGCCCCTCATGAACGCTTTCAGTTTGTGAAACAAAGACATTTGTGTGTTAACTGTTTAAGTAATATTCATAAAACTACAGATTGTCAATCGACTACCGCTTGTAGAATTTGTAAGAAAAGACATCATTCGCTGTTGCATTTTCCCGTAGAATCAGGCAATGCTCAGAGTTTTGACTCGCCCTCAATTAGTGGTGACGCTATCGCTACTGCTAGTCCTACGCATCATGTTATATCAAGTATAACTCAGGCTTTAACTAGTTTATTCAGATGTCCTACTAATGTTTTACTCTCAACGGCGCTCGTTGAAATTCTTGAGAACCGCGGAAATTATCAAATAATTAGGGCTATAATTGACACAAGATCGCAAACAAGTTTCATAACTCAAAAATGCGTTAATCGGCTCAATTTGAAGAAAACTATAATTAATTCTGACATTCAAGGCATAGGCGACATAGGGATAAATTCACAGTTAGGATGTGTTTCCTTTTCGCTTCGCCCTGTAAACAAACAAAATATTAACATTCAAATAAACGCTATAATATTACCTCGCATATGTTCAGATATCCCTAGCTCTACACTCGCCAAGGACAGCTGGGATCATATAAAAGATTTAAAACTCGCAGATCCAGATTTTCATAAACCTGGACCAATTGATTTATTATTAGGCGCCGATCAGTTTCCATTAATATTACGAAACGGACGCGTTTTAGGTGACAACAACGAGCCTATGGCCATTAACACTATTTTTGGTTTTATATTAATGGGTAAATTTAAAAATAACAACAATTTTCAATTACATATGTATAAAAACACTTTTATCTCAAATTCAGGCGCCTCCGTTAGATGAAATTTTGTATAAATTTTGGGAGGTGGAAAATATTCCAAAAAAATCTGTAATGTCCCCTGACGATGAACTTTGTGAGAAAAAATATGTAGAAACCGTGGTGAGAAACTCGGATGGACGGTTTATAGTATCGTTGCCATTTCGCAACGAAGAACCTAATTTTCCGAGTAGTAGAAGTATCGCTTTAAATAGTTTTTTATCATTAGAACGCCGCCTGCAAAAAAATTCTAGCCTTTACAATGAATATTCTAATTTTTTGCAAGAATACTTGGACTTAAATCATATGGAGTTAATTTCAGACACTGAAAATTCCGACACATCTTTTTATATACCACATCACTGCATTTTTAAACCAGATAGTCTGTCTACTCGCCTTCGTGTGGTTTTCAACGCATCTGCTAAGATTAACAATATATCTCTCAATGATACGCTTTTAGTTGGACCTAAACTACAAAAGGACATCGTCCAAATTTTATTCAACTTTCGCTTACATAAAGTCGCTTTAACCGCTGATATATGTAAAATGTACCGCCAAATATTAATAATACCAGAACATCAAAACTATCAACGCATTTTATGGCGTTTTCATTCTTCCAGTCCAGTTTTAGATTTTCGTCTACGCACTGTTACATACGGAGTTTCCTCGGCCCCATTCTTGGCATTAAGAACTATTTTGCAATTAGCTGACGAAGAAAAAGGAAATTTTCCTCGCGCGGCACAAGTTCTGAAAAATGAGACTTATGTGGATGATATTATATCTGGATGCTCCTCTATTGAGAATACCATATCTCTGCAGAATGAATTAACCAATTTATTAAAGCGGGGTGGGTTTCAGCTCCACAAATGGGCTTCTAATAAACCGGAAGTTTTATCACACTTACCTTCTGCATTAATTAATCCTGCTTCACTGTCGTTGGATAATGATGAAATAACCAAAGTTTTGGGCTTGCATTGGCAACCCTCCTCAGACATTTTTACATATAAAGTAATTCCTATTGATAAACCTTGTACAAAACGCAATATTCTCTCTGAATTAGCTAAGATATTTGATCCTCTAGGATTTCTCACTCCTATAACATTTTCAATTAAATATTTAATTCAAAGGCTATGGGTTCTTGGCCTCAAATGAAATGATGAACCTCCTGTAGATATTGTGCGCGTTTGGAACCGCTATAAAACTGAATTTTCATTACTTTCTGATTTCCATTTGCCTAGACTAATTAATATTGATGCAATGAACGACTATAAAATAGAACTACACGCTTTTTCTGATGCAAGTGATCGTGGTTATGCATCTGTATTATACTTACGCACATGTCGTAATAATATATACTCGACTTATTTTGTTTGTTCCAAGTCCCGAGTGGCCCCGTTAAAAACTTTGTCCATTCCGAGATTGGAATTATGCGCCGCTGTTGTCTTCTGATTTAATCGATTTTACGCTTAAAACGTATTCTAACCGCATAAATTTTACAAATATATACTCTTATACCGATTCCACCATAGCATTGGCATGGATAAAGAGTCATCCACACAGATGGAAACCATTTGTAACCAACAGAGTGAGTTATATACAAGAAAGGGTAGATCCAAAAAATTGGTATCATATCATTTCCTCTAAAAACGCTTCTGACGTCGCCTCACGAGGCGCATCCCCCTCTGAGCTATTAACCAATACACATTGGTGGACCGGTCCCGATTTTCTGAAAAATTCTGAAACTTATTGGCCAAAATTGCACACTCCTTTGACCGAATCATCTGAAATAAATAGTGAAGCAAAGAAAAATATTACCCTTACTGCTTACATTCATAATGACAATTTTTGTCACGCTTTGTTAACTAATAATTCATCGTTAAATTCCATAAAACGTATCTTATGTCATATTTTACGTTTTATCCATAACAGCCGATATCCTAACTCAAAATTAACTGACCATTTTTCTTTTAAAGAACTTCACAATGCTTTAATGGTTTTGGTCAAATATGAGCAACAAATCGCATTTCGTGACGAAATTTCTCGCATTCATAAAAATGGTAACCTTCCCAAACCTTTTCAAAAATTAAATATTTTTATTGACGAAAATGGAATTCTTCGGGTGGGAGGTAGATTACATTTTTCGAAACTTTTATACGATAAAAATTATCCTGCCTTATTACCTCGTCACAGTCGACTCACTTATTTACTGATTGAGAATATACACATAAAATATTTTCATGCCGGGGTGCAAACAGTTCAATTTTTACTTTGTCAAAACTTTTGGATTTTGTCTGCCAAACGCGCGATACGGCATGTCCTATCGAAATGTATAAAATGCTTTAAGGTTAGTCCCAAGACTTTTCAACCTAAAATGGGTAACTTACCATCGGCAAGAGTGTTACCTAGTAAACCTTTTTCACATTCTGGCGTTGATTACGCTGGACCTTTTCGAATTACCCTTAGCAAAACACGCGGTGGTAAGTCTTGTAAAGCCTATGTGTGCTTATTTATTTATATGCATGTCTACTAAAGCTATTCATATAGAACTTGTATATGATTTAACTTCTGATGCATTTTTAGCAGCCTTACGAAGGTTTATGTCTCGCCGTGGACGCGTAAGTCACTTGTACAGTGATAACGGAACATGTTTTGTTAAAGCAAATAAGGAGCTTGTACATTTAACTCGTACTGCTGCTTCAACAGAATCTATTGAATGGCATTTTATACCACCCTCTGCGCCCCATTTTGGAGGACTGTGGGAAGCAGGGGTTAAATCTATGAAAACTCACTTGATTCGCGTTATCGGCGATCAAGTATTAACATATGAAGAATTCTACACTGTTTTGAGTCAGGTTGAAGGAATTCTTAACTCGCGCCCATTAACACCGCTGAGCTCTGATGCAAATGACTTATCTGTATTAACCCCGGGTCATTTTCTAACTATGGAGCCTTTAACCACAGTGCCTGATTCAAATCTAAGAGACATACACTTAAATCGACTAAACCGATGGCAGCTCTTGCAAAGAATACACCAAAATCTTTGGGATCGTTGGCATCGCGAATACCTCCACACTTTACAACAGCGCGGTAAGTGGCTACGACCTACTAGCGCTCCAGAAATCGGGTCGCTTGTTCTTATTAAAGATGATCTCGTTCCCGCTTTAAAGTGGCGACTCGGTCGAATCCGGAGACTCTATCCAGCTGCAGACGGAATTCCGAGAGTTGCTGATGTATATACGGCTAATAGTCTTTTGAAAAGACCTTTAATTAAATTGTGTCCATTACCTATTTCTGCTCTCGAAAATGCATCGCATTTTGGTGGGCCGGAATGTTGAGTTTTCAATAATTTGGTCCATTATACTTTAATTTTAATTTTAATTGTCTTAGTTTTAAATAATATTAGTAAACTTAGATTAATATAATACATGCCTGTTTACCTGAATAGTCTTTTTCAAATTTTTTGTTTTACTTGCGCGCTCAGCAATGAAATGGTTTTTGCGGCCACCTACCTCGAAAACGATGGATTTTGACAGAACAATTGGCATATATACGCGTGCCCGCATAGACGAATTCGACCGCTTTTTTAACTGTTCCTTGATATAACTAACTTCTTAACATTGTTATCAAACATTATTCGCTACAAAAATCACACTCTGATTTAGTACCTACTGCATTATTGATTATTGTGTCGAGCTTTCGATTGTGCAAGTGCCATCCCACGTACCGCTGACAACAGGAGCAGGGCCCTCTCTAGAACAACAGGCTGGAAGCGTCTTCTCCACGGAACTACAAAGGTGAGTCGCATAATAATCGCCATTTCATTGTTTCCTATCGGTATTTTTGGGAAAGTTACATACAATCCAACTAATACTCTCCAGGCTGCTATTGAAATTGATTATTTCATCGGTTAGCCAACACTTACTTTACTTATTAAATAGTATATTAATAATAGTCTGTGGTCTTGTCAATCTTCAAAAACCCATTGTAAAGTAGGTTGGAAGACAATTATACCGGAAGTTGGACATTAGGGGGCCAATATGCAGTGTCTCTAACTCTGTAAAAGGTGTGTACAAAATGATTTGTACCACCATGTTCTTTGCATCAAATTAAGACAAACTTACCTAAGTGCAAATAAAAAATTGAAATTAAAGTAGGTACGGGGTGTTAAAGTCAATTTTCTTTTAAAGATTCATTTGTACCTATATCTTTTCATCACAAAAATGATGTATTGCTTTGAAGTTTAGGATACGTGGCAGTTACATAAGTGGCAATAATATTTATAATTTTTTTTTTAATTTTCTTTACTGAATGTTACCTTCTATTGCAGTGCAGAACTATATGAATTGGTCAGAATGTTTTTGTTGTACACTATTGTGTTCTTATATTCACTATGTATTCTAAAGATGTTTTCTCACCATGTTTTCTGCTTTTGTTTTTTTTGTTTTTTCATATTTTTTACTCTTATTGAGATATGCGCACAATGCTTATTTGTGATACATCTATTTCTATGTAATTGTGATTTTCCAAAATGAATAAAATTTAATAATTTTTCTACATGTATGTAAGTTTTCATTTAAAAAAGTTCCTATAAACCTATCTCGAATCTTTCTTGTTTTAACAGAAGTTTTCAAATTCAAGTTGTGCAAATAAAATTAAATGTCCTGTATCTGTTACACTAAACAGGATGTTTATTTAGACATGTTTGCTTGCTATGCTGTATCTATTTAACGCTAAATTCAATTTGCATTTTTATACATACTTACCGAGTTAGTTACCAAGAATGAAAATATTGGGGACCTTTTTTTAAGTGAAACTCCACAATGCTAAGCTTTGGGAAATGTTTTATTTCCTTTTACAAGGATGCAAACTGACCTGCTTTCTTTGACAAAACTTGAAGTATATATAGGTACAATATTGTTTACTACTTCACAGTCAATACTGCTCTTTACTTTAAAATTTATATAAGTAGATTTGAAATATTCATAGTTGCTAAACAGTTTAGAAGCTTTTTATGCAGCACAATGTGATGCTCTTTTTCACTTCACTATTTTGAGACGCCAAATTATGACTCCCTTACTTTAATATCGGTTTTTACCCTTAAACGGTCGGTCGGTCTATTTTTTTACCTCGAGCGCCACCTAGTTTTATGTGGTGGTGTGTTTGGCCTGGCCAAACTGGTTTTATGTGGTGAATGGTCCACGTGGACTTTACTCACTTATGAGTAAAGGCTTGGTAGCTACAGCGAAGAAGGTGTAAAATTACACTTGCCAGAAGGTCGATGTTTTTCAAATCTAGGTAATAAAAGTCAGTTTCACGGGAGTTACAAGTTTTATTAAAATAAAATAAAATAAGCAAGCAGCAACATAATAGGCAGACAGCAAAATAAACAAACGGTAATAAGCAAAAAAATATGCATATAATAAACCTAGGTTATTAGCAGTAGTGCATTTTATTCAAGTATTAACACAGTTTAAGAAACAAAGCCGGTGAAAATATTAAACAAATGATAGAAATAAATTAAACGGCTTTATGTGGAAACGGAACAGCGTTACGGATAGAGGGATACAGAAGTTGAAGTCTTCTTGGAGGCATACGCACGTCGCAGGTTATTCATAAAGACTATACCAAAGGGTTGGGACAAGAAGTCTACCCATTGGAACTTACTTAAGCTGCTGCTTCGGAGATCGATGAAATACTCTCCTTTTGAATGAAAATCATTACGTCTTTTATAGTGCTCAGCCGCTGGCTTCAACCAATCAGGAAAGCGGATTTCGTTCCATGACTAGTTAGGTCTCAAATTTTATAAAATTAACGAAATAGTTCCTTGAAATTAATTTAAAATATTGGCAAATAAATAATATGTATCCAATGTGTAATTAGAACATATTTTTAATAATAATTAGAAAAGCATTTTGACTTTCATGCCTTACTGCGTCAACCTGCATTTAAATATCGGTTTCTAACAAAATTGTTTCTAGCAAAACTGCGGAGCGGCGTAAAAACAGCGCTAGGAAATTCTTGGATCTCGGCCTTTTTTGATAAAATAAATGATATTATTTATAGTCTTCTCTATTCACAAATGTACTATAATAGTAACACTATACTGGAAAACATTAATGCATTACTTGGATATGAGTTGTTCATAAAAATATTCATATACTTATATACGATGTGTTAAAATAATACAGGTCATATATGTTTCTTGTTTAAATTACTACGGATGAAAAAGTAACTTCGTTACAACAATAATATACAGGTTACATTAACTTATTCATTTGTACAGTATTTTAAAAATGTACTATTGGTGGCATACCATGTATGTAAAGGTGATCGATAAATTATTAAAACATAAACTTCTTTCTGTAACTATGGTTTTCATTTAAATAATAGATAGATGGGCTCACTCTTCTACATAGGAGAGGTGAGGCAAAATTCCCAAGTTTGCAATGAACCTAGTGGAAATTAATTGGCTTTAATCCACCAGGAACTACTGACATTAGCTCCGGCTTAGCTTGTCGGTTTGGTGTCGGTTCGTAGGAAGAAAAAATGTTATTCTAAGTTATCCTGTTGGAGCGCCAGGATAATTTTAAATAGACGATAATAAATAATATGAGTTAATATAAAATAATGAATGTTTGATGAAATTAAATAAGTCGATTAAAATAATTGTATATTACAGTTAAAAAAATAAAGATGTAGGATATGTACAATTAATGTGATGAATGTTTAAAGAATAATGATCATGTATTAAATATTGATTAAACTACTATATTTGTGGTTGTTACCACGCAACAATGACTTTACAAAAAACTTGCTGGTAGCAGATATTGATTTGGTTTACACAAGAACAGATATATTCCTCTGGCCTCGAAGAAATCAGATTAACTCTCACCAAAATATATCCTTAACAATGGTAGATCAGGACTCTCCAAAGTGCAACAGTTATGCACCTACTGCAGTCTGCAACCAAAATAGGTGGGCTAGCTAGCGTTTGGTTGGTATGTTCTGAGACGTTGGATGTCAGCAACTTTGTCCTTTCCAGTTCCTAGTGGTGGAGTTAAATTTCTGAAGTTTACTCTCTTCCAGTAAGCCAAGATGTTCTCATGAAATACAGTAAATGTGTTAAACCAAAATCATAGGATAAATACAACTCTACTTTAACAAAGTAGAATCTCAGTAGACAATCTTGCTGTGATAACAAACACAACTGTGGTATTAAAATTTAAATTAGGTAATGAAAACAATTAAATGAAATAAAAGACAAACAGGAATCACCCTGTATAATTTGCAATAAAATTATCCAAAATTTGCAAATGAAATAATAATAGTTTAATAATAGTAAATAACAAATATACTATGTAGTTAATTAAATACAGGAACTGTTAATTAGTTCCTAAAAGAATTTATGAGGAATTATTTCTTTTACTTATGAAAAAAATTACAATGTGAACAAAAACCTATTAGTGACCTTGATGGTTGAAAAGGAAATATATAAACATTCACTAACTGCTGGGTTATAAATTAAATATTGTAAATGATTGAATATTAACAGATTGTTAAATATTAACAAAAATAAATATTAAAATTGACTAAACCTTAAACAAATGTATTTTACATCTACACAATTTTAATTAATAGAAATACAAATCAAATTAATGGCTTTGTGCAACTTGATCAGGAGAGATACTTGTTGATAAAAAAATATTAAACATGAAATTATTTGGGGTTTATTACCTTAGCCTATACTCAGTAAAAAAATAACCTATCTCCAATCAGAGATATAACTAAATGACTTTGAATCCCCTTAATATCACAGATTGACTAACAATTGCCCCGAGTTATAGATTTTCCTGCAAAGCTGGTTAAATAACCTTAATAAAAAAAAAATCAACCCCAAAAGGTCAACTGCCTTGTAGTCTTAAACTTGATTTGAACTCCAAAATTACCACAAAATGGTAGTCATAAAGACATTAATTCAAAATGAAATTACAGCGATATTTAGTTATTCAAAGTACTAATATAATATATATAGAAGGCATCAATCAGACGCCCTAAAAAACTGAAGCCAACACGTGGCTTTGAACCTTAATAAAAAAACCCTACACGTATCCTTGTGTAAAAGTAGAAAAATACCAAATATAATTACTGAGTAACACTATGCTCTGAATAAACCACAAATATAATAATAGCAAATAATAAATAAATTAATCAATATATAGAAAATGAAATTCAATAACAGAAGTATCTCACCTGCTAATTTACACCCAAAAAGCCTTGAAATTGGTCTGTCCTGCTAATTTATGGAGTTACCCCCTCTCTTTTGCAAGAGTACAATGTGACACCAATGTTTTAAAGTATCATCTGCAACTGGTAATACAGAGGTGGAGTCATGGTTGCATATGAGTGACTAGCAAAATACCACTGTGCGTAAATTGTTAAAATTTTCGCTACAAGTTGGGGTAGCCCGTCTCCTGGCGTGGGTGATTGGCCTTAGTATCAGAAATAAACCGACGTTTAATAAACAAAAAAAAAACCTATTAGTTACCTATTAAAAGAGGATATATTGCACTTTTCCAAAATGTTTCTGCTAGTTCCAAAATTTCGATAACTGCATCTTTATCAAGTGTAACTTCCTGTATTTCGACTTGCTTATTTTCTTCGAAAGAAGGAGATGCCACACAAAATAGCCCCTTTTCTTTATTTGCAAAAAACATTTGCATTTGAATTTGATACCAAAACTTCTTTGCGATTTGTCCATCTGTGATATACCGTTATTTCGTCTTTTCTTTTGAGGGACATTTTACTTCAACAACGAAGTCTTCTGATATGCCATCAGGTGAAGCTCCGAATATTGGAAATAAAGGCTCTAGTTGTTTCCCTCTAGATATGGCTTCTGTCTCTAAAGGTTCTGCAGCACCCATAATTCGTTCAGTTAATGAACCAATAGAAGTTTTACATTTAGCAGTTTCATAAATTATCGATGCAGTTACTCGGGCATATCGTACTTCAAACCAGTCAGTTGATGCAGATTGGTTTCTTGTATTTGTTTCTACCACTTCACACATTTTATTTGACATGCTTTTCTTGACACAAACAATATAAAACCTTCAGAGGAATGAGGAGCTGGACTTTCTTTTAGATAACTAATTGCCAAAGTATGCAATGAAATGCATTCATATGTTGTTTTCTTAAAAAAATTAAATAAAACACCATCCGACTCTTGCATACAACCGTATACTTCCTCCAAAAAAAATGGATCTCTTGGCTGCAACTCAGGTATATTCTTATTTAATAATGCCTTCAGAGACATATCTGTTTTTCCCACTTTTGATAAAGCGGAGCCTCTCCAGTAATAAACAGTTGAGGTTACAGAAGGTTCCTCGCTTCTTCGATTTAGCCATAAGAGAAAACCAACCACATGCTTGCAGCCACCTGTATGAACAATAAAATACTTCAGTTATAATTTTTTAGAGATGAGGTTGAGGGTTTTTCAAACACTAGGTATTTCTTGGTCAATACTTAAAAGTAAAATATTTAACGAACTCTGTATATTACCACAATGGAAATTTTTCATGCAAAATAGGTACATTTTAAGCAGAAGTCTTGTAGTAATATAATTTTAAGTGAAAAATGTCTTAGGTCTTAGGAGCTTGCAACCATTTAGAAGGAAAATAAGTACCTACCTTCAGATGCAGAGCAATCTAGACACTTGCAACTAAGAACCGCCTCTTCCTTTTTATTAATTACAGCACGTACAATATATGCCTTTTTGTGTATTTTGTGCTCAGGTGTTAATTTTCCTTTTACGGTACATATATCCCCTTCACGTTTTATTTGTACATATGCTACAGCATTATCTCCATATGATACTTTAGAGGATCTGAAATTCAAACAAATATATACGTAACTTGAGCACTGTAATAAAATATAAGGTATATTTAAAACTGAAACTACAATAGAAAATACAGTGAAAACTCAAAAAACTAACCTTCTTGTCTTAACATTGCGCACTTCAGCACTTAGAAAGTTCATATTTGTGACGTAGAAATCGTTCACCATTTCACTGTCAACTCATGGTAGGTTGTCTGAATCCGCCTTAAGAATCCCTCTTCAGTTTTATTCATTTTTAAATCAAATTAAATTAATAACACACAACGAAAGTTAAGTTAAGCACACTAGTCTTGACAGAACCCAAATATAAATGGCGGTAGCGGAAGCGGATAGCGGTGATTGCGACAGGGCAGCCAACATACAACAACGAACTGGAGTATGACGTCATGGCGCGTTATTTGAAATATATTGTAATTTTAACAATTTTTTTAAAATATATTTTAGAAAGAAAAAAGGCGAAGAAAAAAATTTTAAGAAAATACTTTTTGGGCATAACTAAGTATATATTTTATAGTAAGCGAATAAAAAAAAGATGTGGAAAAGGCCCATTACTGACTAGATATTTATTTCTTTATTGCTGTTAAGATATCCACCAGGCAAAAGGTCCAATCAGGGATAAGTAAGACACATAAACGTAAAATCAATAATATATGGAAATTAACGTATACAGGGTGACCCACTCGTCTAGGATTCCTTTATTTCTCTACTATTACCAACTTTATTTGGTATACTAAACGAATACCAATATTTATTATCGAAATATTGAGTTTTAATATTTCGGAAGATACTATTATTTTCACTAAAGTCTGCATTTTTCATTTTTTACACAAAACATTAAATATCTTGGAAACTATAAAGTTTAGCTGTAACAAATGTTACATGGACTAAAAGCACTTGCGATGAGGAATCTAATAAGCTAATAATAGACAGGGTATTCTATTTAAAATAAGAAAGTTTTTATAGGTTTGCAAGGCTGTGAACACCCTGTATATCTGTAACTAATTTTAAGTCGTACCCCTTATTATTTCTGAAAACCTTGTAGTAAATGTCTTATTGTGATTTCTACATATTTTTTGAAACATCTAAATGAGAACTGTGTTTTTTCAAAACAATTATTTATTTTTGCATTTTTAAATGGTATTCAAAATAAACCAACACAACACAAACTACCGTGTTTATGGATGACATTCCACAAAATGTGTTAATAGAAGTGTTTAAGAAAGATGGATGACGCAAGTTTAACCCTAAGGCGGCCCCTAGATGGTCAATAATATTGCACAATGTTACGAATTGCGCAATATTATTGTATGACCCCTCGAACCCAAACGATCAATATTTATTGCGCAATAATATTGACGGTTCACAAGCGTCAATATTTTCGCATGAGCAGAACCAGTCTCGTAGTATTGCATTGTTGGGAATGTCTGACCTAGATTTGGCTGCAGCTGTCGTGTTCGTGCTTCTTAAAAGTAAAAAGCGAAAACGTCGCTGGTCGAAAGAATGGTTCCAAAAAAGGCAAAACTCACGAACATCTTTTAAGAGATTTAGCATTAACTGAAGTAAATGACTTCAAGAATTTTGTAAGATTGGATTTGGCAAAGTTTCACGAATTACTAGATTTGGTTACACCGTTGATTCAAAAGAAAAATACAAATATGAGGGAAGCTATACCACCTTTTCAACTCCTATCAATTACATTACGATATGTTGCAACTGGAAACACTCTCGAGGATTTGAAATTTTACAGTGCTATTTCACCACAAAGTCTTTCCTTAATAATTATGGAAACCTGCGATGCAATAATACAAGTTTTACATAATTTAATCAGGGTAAGAAAAATATACAATTAAATTAAACCTTTTATTTAATAAATTTTTAAATAAAAAATACAGATCTAGTGATCTATAAATGAACTTAAATATTCAGCTAATGATTCCCCACTTTGCCCTTGGGAATGGTTTGTGTTTTGTTCTGAATACTGATCATATGGCGATGGCGTGGAGTTATAATGTATAAGAGTTGGCATGGAGCTATAATGTGTGGGAGTTGGCGAGGAGCTGTAACTTGTTGGGTTGTTATATTTGTTAATTCATTTATTTTTACTGAATTTCGATGTAACAGTTTCAATTGTCCTTCCATGATGATGGCAACAATAGCATTTTTAGCAAAGATTTGTTGAATGGGTTCCATTTTCTTTAAATCTGCACCCCAAGACAAGCCCCAGTTTTCATATTTATCCGGTTTTTGTCTGAGACGTTTAGATGCTAATTCCAATAACTCTTCTTCATTTTTTTTCTTTACCTTTTTTCCTTTATTCGAAGACGTGAGGTATGCGGATGGCGGTTGAATATCTTTAGTAGTGCTGTCCTGAAAAAGAGAACCTAATTAGAATATTGTTTTTCAGTTACCACAAACAATCGAGGAATGGGAACAAACTGCCAAAGATTTTGAGACCCGGTGGAATGCTCCTCATGTACTTGGAGCTATAGATGGAAAGCACGTGGAAATAAGAAAACCTTCTGATTCAGGATCATATTACTTTAACTACAAAAAAACATTTAGCATTGTGTTAATGGCGGTTGTGAACGCCAACTATGAATTCATTATGATTGATGTTGGCACTAATGGTCGTGTTTCAGATGGAGGTGTATTAGAGAATTCAACATTTGGGAAAAAATTGAAAAATAACACATTAAATATTCCACAACCTGCAAATTTCACTGGAACCACCCGAAAACTCCTATACTTTTTTATAGGTGACGACGCTTTTCCAATGAGGCAAAATTTGCTTAAACCGTATAGTCAAACTGGATTAACAAAAGAAAAAAGAATATACAACTATCGTTTGTCACGTGCTAGAAGGATGGTCGAAAGTGTTTTCGGCATATTAGCGACTCGTTTTGGAGTATTTCAAAGAGCATTTAAATTTAATCCTATTAAAACACGTAAAATTGTTTTGACTTGCTGTTATTTACATAATTTTTTGAGAAAATCCGGTTCCTACTTTTCTTCAACTCTTATGGCTCGTGAAGATATTGAATCTGGAGTAGTAAACCCACCATCTCAGGAAGTATTCGAGCTGATACCCTTAGAAGGTATTAATCAAAAAAATTCACTAAATATTGCGAAACGAGCAAGGGATGAATACTGTGAATACTTTAATAATGAGGGTGCAGTTTATTGGCAGGAAAAAATGATTTCATAAAACAAAATTTTGTATTCATAATGTTGAAAAAGAATAAAATAATAAAAATACTTACTTGTGTCTCATTATCAACATTAATGGTATCTATATCTCTAGAATTTTCTTCACTGCCCATAGACTGTAACTTATCCATAGTAGACTGTGAATCCGTCGCGCATTCATGGGCTTCTAAAAAAAACATTTCTTTGTAATACCATAAGCTTGATTCATATATATCGTCTGTAGCAGGTCCTGATTTCATAGACTGGAGATCTTTTTTAAGCTCCTTCCGGTAATTCATTCTTAAAGAGTTAAATGTTTTCTTCAAATCATCTTTGGTTGCATCGAGAAACATTTCCTTATATTTCACTAATAATGTTTCATAAGCAATGTTTTTTTTATCTCGGTCATGATATTCTTTGCTTTTAACGTTCCATAAAGCCGGCAACTCTCTGTACAGGTGGATACAATCAATAATAAATTCCCTTTCTTTTTTAATTTTGCTTCTGTGCCATATTTCACACACACACAAAATATACACTAGGACTTCGAAAGCTAAACGTTGACTAAACAATATTGTACAATATTAACCCTATACGGTTCAATGAGAAAATATGGTGCAATAAAATTTAAACTCTCTCTTTTCCTCAATCATTGTGCAAACTTCAATACTAAGCTTACATGGTCAATAATATTGCGCAATTCGTAATATTGTGCAATATTATTGACCGTCTAGTGGCCGTCTATAATATACAGTTCCTCCAGTTCATTTCTCCAAAAGGCATGTAACAATAGTTTAATAATAGGGAACACGTTTATACAACATAACCACTTTGTTGCAGTATGCAGTATGTTTCACTTTTCTATTATTTGTCTTATACAAACAGAATATATTTTAGTTTAAATATAACAATTATATTATATAACAATTATAATTCATTAAATCTGTCGCATGGTCAAGTCCATCAAACGCTTTTGAACAGTCTGTAGATGACATCAACTTGGGTCCGAGATTCAACAGCAGAAGAAATAAATTGTGTTTTGCATATTAATTTATAAACTGGAGACATGAACAATTTGAAATTTAAAAAATTACTGCAAATTACTGTACATGAAATTCTCAAAGTCACTTTTAGCGTCTTTTTGTGGACAGGAGTTAGCCTGGATAATTTTCATATATTAGGGAATACTCCAGATGCAATAATAACGTTAAATAAAATTAACAATGGTTTGCAGAAAAGTATGGCAAAATCTCTAAGTAGAAATGCAAGAGGATCTATGCACATGTTTCTTATATCCGGATCTATACACATGTTTTCCAGTTTTTTAATTGCATTTAAGAGTGACATGTTCAATATGTGTAGCAATTGCCGTAAATTATGTTCGTAAGTATCTACTTTTAAAGGCGCTGAAAAATTGTTGTGAAGCTGTTAATGATGAATTGAGGATGAGAAATTAACTGGTGGTTATCACTAAGCATAGTGAAAGGACATAGGTCAGCGTTGTTTAGAATTGACAAATATTCAAAAGTTCTTAGGATTAGATTTGACTGAATTCTCAACGTCATGCGTCATTGATAAACCTGCGGTATGCATTTAAAACTTCATCATAATCTCCTAGGAAAATAGACAATTTTTCATAAGCCTTTTCCTTTTTTTTCCATGCGGTAATAATTCCCTTGGAAAACCATTTTGGAAATTGTCTCTTAACGACCACTTTTCTTCTAGTCAGAAGAACTGTTCAGCGGAAGTGTGTTCTTTTTATTGCTAGATAATGGAAGTTCGATCAGAATAACTGGATGATCCATGTTTTCGATTATAAGAAGGTCAACTGAATGGACCACATTATAATGCTTGTACAATTAAAAATCAAGTATTCCGCATAACGGACAAAATTATATTGTTTTATATTTAAATAAATTATACAGTTTTGAGGAAAGCTAAAGTTTCGACTAAATATCAATTTTCGACATATTCAAAAATATTAAAATTACTAACAATAATTAAACTAAACTAAACGAAAAAGGATATAGAAATTCAAACGCATCAAATACTATCATAATCAGTGGCTCCTAGATTGGGGGGAACATTAATATTAAAAGCATAAATATGAGAAATCTATATGGGGAAAGGGCTGGAGACCCCATTACTTGTGGTCTTAAAGGGTTGAGACTACTGTGGGCTATCCAACTGACGGAGACGTGATGATGATGGTGACGGTAACGATGACGATGACGATAAAAATGATGATGACAATAATACCACTACTAAACATATAAATAATAATAATAATATTGCTTGTGCGAGATGTGAGATAGGCAAAGCATATTATTATTATATAGGCAGTATTTATTCCCAGAAACAAATTAGTTGAACAGTGGTTAAGAAACACTACTCGGGGTATCCGGTTGTAAGTACAAAGACTTTAACCTAGGAGCAACCAACTTAATTATTCATTGACAACAATTCATCATATTTATTAAATGTTTTAGATTTTAAAGTCTTGTGATTTGACTCTATCCTTAAATCCAGCAAAATCTATTTTTCACTGCAACACAATTATTATTTAAATTCGTTGCTACTCGGATAGGTATTTACTTATTAAGTCTCATTATTTAATGTGGTTACTATCGTGACTAGTTATTAAAATAATTGGCAATATAACGAGCATTTATCTGTATGGTATGGATCAAATCAATCCCAAAGAGGTCTTAAGAACTTGGAAAACGCTTTTATAGAGGATAAAATATATTCTTGGATGTAATAAGGAGTAAATATTTTACTGCGAAATTTCGTTTTCTCTTTTAGAAAAAGACTACCAGTCGATATAGAACCAATTTATAAAAACGTTATAAAGAGAAACACCTGAAAGAATAGTAATAACGTAATAGACTTGTAAGCACCACAGTTATATCTCTTTGTGCGTTAGGTATACTCCATAGACAGGCCAAATCCGCATTTCTTTAATATATATCTTCAAGTGGATGTTGTGTTTTTCAAGTTCAGCTGAACCTATGTGCCCTAGTTGCAAAGTGGTATAAATTTTAATTAATTAAAAATGATTACATTAAAATTAAATTTTAATAATCAAAAGTTCTAAGTAGTCAATAGCCAATACTAATTTCACTTCTTTTATGTTATTTGATATTCCAAACAGTCAAGTGTGTGCCTAAGATGATATGATTAAATATTTTCTGGACAAAACAGCTTCTCTATGTAAAATTAAAACATATAGGATAGATATGTATTAATTTTACCCAACATATGTTTTACTTTCATTAGGATAACTTAGAGAAAGTGTGTAAACCATCATTTATCAGATAACCTCATCTACACCTTATAATATATTATATTATGTATATATTTAGATTATTTAAAATTATTAATTGATTAGTGGATACTACATCCAAATCCAAGTCAGAGAGAATTCAAAGACATAATTTAATTCGAAACATTATGAATATAAATAACCAATATTCTTCCAATAACCTAAAAGATACGAGTATATTATTTTTGAAATTATTCACATATTTATAATTCAATGAAGTTTACATTTTCCTTGTTACCTGTAACCTAAGTATTCAAAGGAATATCTTCATTATCTGAAGGAATATGTCAGAAACAACTTAACTTGAATCCGTTTCATGAGCGGGAAAATAACTGTTTAAAAAATAAAATATTTTCTAAAAAGAACACTTTTATTAGATTTGGTTTAACAGAGTAGCGATGTGAGCTCGGACGGAGATTCAGCATAACAAACTTGACGATCAATGCAAGTCTAACTATTTATATTAAAATAAATGCTGGTTCCGCAGATCTAGCACTTACCGTTACAAATAAAGGAATGAATAGGTGCAGGTATCGTAACAACTTATTGTTTTTTAATATATTTATCGTTTGAATAGTATACTTATTTAGTAAAAAATATTATTTATACATACATACCATTCGTGTTGAATTTTTAAGAAAATTATTTTTAGCCATATCTGTGTACATAATTCATAAGTATATTGTTATGCACCAAATAGTCACTAAATTATATTTTGTGACACTATGAGTATAAACTAGTAAATTTTACTAGTATGTTTTCTAAAGTAAAACATTAAGTATGAGATAAATTGATATCTGAAACTTTAATTATTCTAAAAACTTCGAACATGACCTTACTTTGTGAAAATCCAGTTTCAAAATCAAAGGTTGTGTATTTATGTGAAGAAACCCACACTTTTCTGACCACACATTTCAGCTTGGGGAAATATATGTCGTAGCTCGAACAGCATAGCAGGGTCAGCTACGGCCGGGTCGCATATCCGTATCGGACGTAGCGTATCGCAGATTGGCAAATGCCGAACTCAATCTTGTATCGGACGACCGTGGTCGCAGAAGTATGTGCGATATCAGTGGTCCGATATGCATTCCGCTGCGCGCTTCGTATTATTTGATTATTAATGCAAGACAATACGACATTGATTTAACGAAAGTACCTTTAAAAAATTGAATTCAGTCTATATTCATTCTCGTCCAATTTTTATTTTTTAATTTTTCTGAACTCCTGAAATATTCAAGCAAATTCAAATTCAATAGTGGGCTATGTGATTAAAAATATATTACAAATTGTCCGGATTTTTTTAAATAAAGGATAAAACCTTTATCGGTTTTAAACTTCTCCCTCAATGTCTTAATTCAGGCGTTTTTTTTCTGTGAATTTTTTTCTTCGAATTCACTTTGGATTGGAATTTTAATTAATCGTTTAAAATTATTTTGGTAGATATACATACGTTCTCAATGTTAAATGAAAAAATTAGATATTAGATTAACAATTTTAATAAAACTAATTTTATTTTGAAAACTTATTATCACCTAAGCTAACATTTGAATTGACACATTTATTCAATGAATGTGATGCTTTTTTCTTTTTCTTTATGAGTGGTTGAATTCTTCCTCCTGACTGCAATCTTCTTTTCCCTGTGGCTGTCGATTTTCTTCTGGCAATAGATGTTGGTTGGACGCTTATCTTCTTCCCTTTTCTCTGCGTTTTTTTGATAATTCTTAAGGCTTTAGCCTGACGAAATTTAAACATTCCAAATAATCCACTTATTAATGTTGATGTGGAATTCACGTTTTTGTCATAAGCTACACAACAAGCATTTATTGCTTCTGAGAAACCGCATGGATCATCTTCTAAACCTTGTCTAACGTTATTGTCTAAGGTTGATATAAATTTAGACCATTTTTCGTTTGCATCAGAAATTATCTTTATTTTATTTGAGCCATTTATGTTATGATAATATTGTTCTTGCAACTCACTGGTATCGCTTTCTTCATGTACTAGGTTGGTCTGATCTGTCACTATAACTGCTTTTTTCGAAATTTGTTCAAGTTGAAGCGGACAAAAGAGATCTTTCGGTGGTTCTACCCCTGTAGCAATTTCATATAGTAATATTTTATTTTTTAAAGTTAGAGCATTACGCACATTTTCTAATTCAAATTTGTTTATAATGAACGACTGATGTTTACAAATTTTTCCATTTGCTCCTATAAGACAGCTGCAAATTCCAATGTTCATATCCACGAAATATACCTCAGATGTATGATTACTTTTGACGGAATAATGCATGCCACTCAAATGTCGGACTTGACTTTCATCCACATCTTTAGAATTGGGACAAAAGCTCTTGATGCTTCTGCCATTTACTTTATCAAATGCTAAGTCTAGGAGTCTTTGCTTGTAATAACTTTGAAAATCACTCATAACAAAATCAGTTAGTTGTGGCAAGTTATAGGCTTTGGTGCGTTCTAAGGGTATGTCTTTAAATAGCCTAAACATAACTTCTATATAGTTATTTGTATCTGCGCCACGCGTAAGTAATTTTTTCCTGAACAACATGCACCACGACTGTAAATCATTGTCAATCTTATGTTTAATATATTTTTTAAAATTTGGGAATTTGCAATCTTCATCAAATGTTTTCAAACATAATTCAAGCTCTGAATTACTTTTAGCATAAAGGATATCTTTAAACAATCGATAATGTGTTTGTCTAGACTCTTTAGGTATGTTATTTTTTGACATATTCAGCCATTTCCAGACACTCTTAAGAACATGAAATATGCACAAGAGCATTTTTGAAGAAGGCCAATATTTTTGTAGTACTTTCCGTTCAGTCATATCATCATCAGTGATAATAACTTTGGGGGTAAGTTGTATTGGACAAAGGTTAATGAAATTTTGAACGGCTATGTCAAATACTTCTTCCTTTTGGCTGGTTGAAATAATACATCCCAACGGTATTCCTCCAGCTACTGAATGAGTGGCGAGAAAATAAAGTTTGTGGTTTTGTACATCGCAGTTACTGGTTGCGTCGACAAACATGATTTCATTTGATTGCCAGATTTTCATAGTTGCTCTCTTCATTATTGCCGTAGAGAATGTCACTGCATAGTGATCTCCTATTTGACTGATTCGATAAGATACATCTTCTCTTTTAGTGAAATTCTCCTCTAACTTAGAAAACATATTTTGTCCAACTTTTTCGCCATAATGTTCTTTGAAGTGCTGTCTCCATATATTTTGAAAATCTGATTTTTTAGGGAAAAAGCGACGATCTGAAGCCAAAAAATCATATTTTTCGCCAAATTCTTCCATCTTTTTGAAACAATAACTGTGATAAGCAGAAGCTACCGAGTGTCCCCTTTCATAATATTCAATTATCTCTGCCTTAGTTTCTTCACTTATAGGTCTTTTCGTAAGTGCTGCGGCACTTTCAGTGGTGTGATTATGAGTTGATTTGAATTCAATCACACAGGGCCAATCAGCCCCTAGTACATCAGGACATTTTGCCCGAGACTTGTTTTTTGGCACATGTATCACAGATATAATTAATTTAGCTGGACATTCTATGTTTCTGGATGGATGTGGCCTTTTTCTGGGATTGTTTAATTTATGAACAGTTGTTTTAAAATGGCAATGGTATTCCCTTTTGAAAATATGTTTTTTAGCTTTATCTTTTGGAGTTCTTAATGTTCTTGTTATGGACCAAGTTACTTTGCTTAACTCTGATAGTTTACAAACCCAGTTCTATAAATAAAACTTACTTTAAAATAGGTACAAATTGAGTTTTCAAAATTATATTGCAATATGTACAATACATCGTACCAATTGGCACAACCAAATTATTAAAATACTTACTAAAAAATTGTAGAATTCAACGATAAACTAAATACTAAAATGTGTCCTGTTTTTTAAAAACAAATTAGTTTAGCTTTCTTATATTTTTTACTTTATAAATAAAAAAAGATTCCTGTGGGGGTTGTTCGAGGAGTTGTTAGTGCGTTTATTAATTATTATAACAACAATGCGGACATTTACACTTTTAAATTAAAAACAAAACTTAAAATAACATACAAGCTATGTATTTAATTAATTGTATTTATATTTCTGTACCTCAAACGTAAACTGCATTAGGTAAGTTACTATTTTTCGGAAAATGCAAAATTGTAGGTCTTTTTATTAGAGGGTCTAAAATATAATAATAATAATAATAATAAATATAATAGCTTTTATTACTTTTTCTACGTTCATGTAAAAAAAAAATTTATTGAACTATATTTAGTAAAAAACAACTGGTTCTTTATTGCACTCATCTGTCATTCTACTACAGCGTTTTGTGATCATGACAAACATAAACGTCAAATCGACATGCCACCTAAATAAAACATTTTGTAGTTTTTGAATGAACGCAGAAAAAATTTTGTATGCAACTCGTACAAAAAGTGTTTATTGAACTCGACGTGTTGTCCAACTCGGCTTGACGGCCTCGTTGGACAATTTCACGTTACGTGCAATAAACACTTACTTTTTGCACTTGTTGCATAAATAACTATTTTCTACGTTCATGCAAAAAACAAAACTTTATTGAACTATATTTAGTGAAAAAACTGGTTCTTTATTGCACTAGTGCAATAGAAAATTTATTGCACTCATCTGTCATTCTACTACAGCGTTTTGTAATCATGACAAACATAAACGTCAAATCGACGTGCCACTTGGTGCCACCTAAATAAAACACTTTTTGGTTTTTGAATGAACGCTGAAAAAATATTGTATGCAACTCGTACAAAAAGTGTTTATTGAACTCGACGTGTTGTCGTCACTTGTCAATTGTTGACAATTCACGTCACGTGCAATAAACACCTACTTTTTGCACTTGTTGCATAAATAACTATTCAATTTTTTATTTATTTTTATTAATCCAGATGATATGGAATAGTGTTCAGATATTTACCGGATTTGCAAAATATTTCTTGCTCTCCCGAACAATTATTTACCATTCGTGACTTAATACAGTTTACCTCCGAGGTACAGATCTACGTAGCGATAGTAACATAATAAATATTGAAATTACTATTTCATCTAGGTACACGTACCTATGTTTTTAAAAAATTTTTCATTGCTTAAAACGACGGCTAAATTCTAACCTAACTAACTATCACCGTTGACTGAATAAATATTTGACTCAACGCTATCACTTAGAAGTCAGATATCCAGCACTTACCTCGATTTCTTCCTCGGATTTAAATTTGGATCTCAATGTATTGCCATTTAGTTTGTATTCATAATTCTGGGGATAAATATCCATTTTGCAAAGCCAATTAATTGCAATACACACTTCCACAACTTTGTAAACAAAACTAAACAGGTCTGAAGAATTTTATCATGCTAGCTGTTATCGGACGTGCGATATTGCACCCACAAATACGATTTCGCGCGTCTTTTACACGTTTTCAATCGGCTCAATTCGATAGTTTCCGCTTTGCGATACGCCACGTCCGATACGGATATGCGGCCGTCCGCGAAGGCCGTAAATAGACTTGAGCTATTTATACGTTCCAAATTTTGCCAAAACTGGGTTTAACGAAGATATATTTTTTTATTTTATTAGTTAAATAGGGACGATTACTTACTTGAACACAAAGCAAATAAGGTAAATAATATCTGCAAATACATACTATACCCAGAAACGTACACTACCTTGAACTTACATTTTAAACGTACGATACCTAAGTTATTAAATATAAGGGTGTGCAGCCCCTAAGGCCTGAGACCCAAAAACGGGGACCAGCTAGCATTTCTGTAGTTAGTGCTTCATATTCTGAACAAATTTGGTGAGGGTACATCGTTCGGGTAATAAGTTATGAATAGTAGAATCTGTAAAATTAGAACATATTATTAAATATAAGGGTGTACCAGTTACCATTTATATAATTAGTGCTTCATAGTCTGACCATATTTAGGTGAGGATACATCTTTAGGGTAAAAAGTTATGAGTGAAGGCTGAGAATAGAATATAATATTAGCGGTTAAAAAATAAAAATGTTATGGGTGAAAACCTAGGAATTCAGCACCTATTTTACAAACTCATACTGCAAGGTTTAGCAGAATGAAGTATCAATTTTATATGTAGTTTTATTCATTAATGGCTAAACTCTAATGCAAAAATCAAACGAACGATTCTCCAGGAAACATGACAATTTATTTTTTTAATATTCAACTAGTCATATGACCTCCACCTCGCCGCTGGCACTCTTGAAGTTTAGCACAAAATTTTTGCATCACCCGCTACACAATTCAATTGAGATTGTGTATATCTGTTAAAATATTATGGTTTCAGTTGTTTCGAAGTTTGTGGTAGATTAACAAACACTTTTGTCTTAGGTAAGCCCACAAGGGAGGTTGGGGAGGAACACACGATATACGAGTGTGCAAGGTGGGGGGGTAACAAGACATCAGGTGCAGCTTGGGATTGGCACAGAAGTAACAGTGAAGAATACAGTCCCCCTCATGCTGGAAAGCAACGGACGATGGAAAGCCATTAAAGGAATGAAGAGAGGGAGCAGAGGCAACAGCAGAATAGAGAGCGTCTAAGGCGGTTAAAAGGTATGAGGCAACTTCCCATCACAACGAATGTTGACCAGGTGGTTCCTTTAGTCAGTAAGAATCTAACACTACCTCGACGACGGATTCGAGGTGTTTTTCGTGAAGATATCCTTTCCTTGAAAAAAAGGTAGTCCCACAAAAAAAATCACAAGCTGACAGGACAGATTCGGTGATCGTGCCGGCCAGATGAGGTCCCCAAATTTCGAAATTATATGACCAGGAGACAAATCTTTGCAGAATAATTTCCATAGACTCCCTAACAGTGGAGTCATGTCAAATCATTTTCTTCAAATATCTACATCAACATCTACATCTACGAAGTTGATATGTAAAGTTGCCCAATACTTGTTGATAACATTGTAATGTAACAGTAAGGGTTAAGCCATTTTCTTCAAAGAACGGGCCAAAAATTCCGAAGGCAGATACTGCACACCAAGTAGTAACTTTCTCGCTATAAAGCGGTACTTCGTGCAATTGCTGAAGTTTTTTCATCACCTAGGAATAAATGTTCTGTTTGCTAACAAAACCCAAGAGGTGAAAATGAGCTTTGTCTTAAATCATAAAGCAATCAATGATATCCAGGTTCTCAGCAAATATTCCTTCGAAGAACTTGCAAAAATCAAGCCGCAGTTCAATATCTCGAAGCAACTATACAGCAACTGCTTGAGATCTCGATTTCTCAAAATGCGTCGAAAACTTAACTTTTCACATTTTCTTCAGCAGCCAGAGAAAAAGAAAGAGAAAAAGCTCTTCCTCTTTGTTTGACACTGACATTTCCTGAAAAATCTTAAACAACTGCTCTAAATTGGCATTTATCGTGAACGCATGGCGACTTGATTTGAATTTATAGCAATGAATTTTTAAAATAAATACTTCATTCTGCCTAACCCTGTACTTAATTTTAAAATACAACGTACCCAAGAAATGGAGTGCCGGCTATTTCGGTGGATATTTCTACCCGTACGTTATTTTTGAAATAAGTCGTTTTTTCTTTTTGGGATATCAGGTATTCTTTCAGAGCATGCTGTATTGTTCCAACATTAGCAAATTTTAATAAGTGTGTCAATAGTTTCAGTTTAGTTTACCTGTAAACAGTTACTCTAGAGGTTATAAAGTTTATTCATATTTATTTAATTAGAAGCTTTCCCTTTTCAAAATCTACGTAGACTTAATATAGTTAACCCTAGTATATTCCATAACGACGTTAAATGAGAAGGGTCGTTTTGAACATAAGTTTTTGACTTGGAAATACCCAAGCACGTACGCACGTACACACACATCGTTTGATAAAACGTGTTTGGGGACTTGCACATGATTTTCTGATCAACTTTTCATTGAGAGTTTTTTGTGAAAATAGTTTTTCTCAAGGCACAAATTCATAATTCGTTATGTCGAGCGAATTACATAAGTTTGCTTCAAATGGTATACATATTGTGAAATATACTTATGGAATAAATTATTTATTTTTCTTGGAAACTGCTAAGACACGTCGATTTTACTTTGTCTTTTTCGACTTCTACATTTATTTCATTTTCTACAGGGCGATAAAAGAACTGCACGAATAACAGTTTAAACTTACTGTCATAAAAGCAATGTATCACAAGAAAACTATCTTGCTTAGGTATAAATGAATAATTTCTTCAACTGATTGCTTCTATGTATAACACAGTATTTTCGGCATTATTATTGGAGACAGCCCAACACTTTATATTTGTGTATTTGTGAGAGAAAGTTTTATCATCTTTTAAGAGAAGTACTTAGTTTTTTTGACATTTACAATGTTTTGCTGACAAAACTAAAATTGTGTAATCCTCCTTAAAGACTAAATAAGAAGAAGGTAAATATCTTGTATAACATTCCTTAAGACTATACAGGATATTATGAATATTCCTTCAAATAATAACGTTATTCATTTGCGTACCTGGGCTACGGAAATCGAAGGAAAATTTAAACTTCATTGAATTACAATATTTGAATAATTTCATTAATAGTAGGTACATTTATTCGTTATCATTAATTTTTTTGCTTAATATCTGTAAGTAAATGAACAGTTAAATTAGCCAATAAATAATATTAAAAAATATATCTTAAAAACTAAACCAATAGTGTTTTCCAAAGGATTTCTCAAAAAAATATATAGTTTCAGTATATAAATTCAGAGATTACAATTATTCAAGCATGTTAGTCAGGTCTCAGGCCACAACATTACATCAATACTGTTTTATTATATATATGAAAAAGAAAAACATAAAACACCTCCCAGAAATATATAACCTGAATATAATATATTGAAATCCACTGACACTTACCAAATTCTGTCTTACTAAATTACCGTTCCGTTTTTAATCTATCGATCTGTAGTAATGCACCTTGGATCGCGATATTCTTATTTTCTAGCATGATGACATCACTCATGTTGCTAACTTCAAATTCAATTTCAAATTAGTAAGTACTGAAGTACTTTGTGTTCAACTATTTGCCTTTTTTATTTTTTTTATTATTGTAGATTTTCCTTGTGAAGAAACAAATAAAGTTTCGAAAGCTTGAGAACTTAAAAAAGGATATCTTTTTTTCAAGACTGCATATTCGCTTATTTTAGAATTTTGGGATTTATATATCACATTTTCAGTAATCACACAGCGTGAATATATACTGAAATATATATTCATTACTTTTAATGTTAATATACTTTTATTACAATTTTGCATAGTGGAAATATGAGCCGAAACGAGACACAAAAATTAATATGCGTGGAGAAATTAGCGCCTAAAGGTCACATCAGTCCAGTTTGTCTAAAGATAAAAATACACAGCTACTAATATTTCATGTGGGTAGAAATAAACAATATCCATATAGTTTAAAACGAGCATGCCACTGTCATGAAAAAAGTGACAACCTTAATCAAACAATACGTTTAGTAAAATACCCAACAAATATTAATATCATGTTCTCGGCTAATCTAAATAAAACAGAGTTAACTAAATAAAAGTAATGGATGGGGAGAAACAACAAACGCTGAACTAAACTACTGAAAGGATAAATGTTCCTGAAAAATAAATGTGAAAGAGCAGAAAAACGCTTAACCTTCTGCACCCCGGTCAGTATATCGTGCTACCCATATCAAGCGTCGAGGGGTAAAAAGTTAAGATATATAAGAATACATTACATTAGTTACTGAACTTTGTAACACAAATTGCAGTTTCCATCGCGGCGAAGATAAAATTATGTTAATATTTTTATTTGTTTGAATTTAAACGGAGCTTTGAAGTAAATTTAAATACCGTTAATATTATGTGTAAAATAAAATTCAGCAAACAAAATATTACAAAAATCACGTGCACGTAGTATGAAATAAAATTTCTAATGTTTTCCATAAAGACAGAAGAAAATAGATAATAATACTTGAAATAACAACAAAATTAAATATTAATAGTGTTACTAGAGTTATTATAATTACTTTTATTACCTATGTATCAAAATGACTTATTTTCAATTGGAGAATGACTTTTGGAGTAGCTATGGGATCATTATCTTCAATAATGAGAAAATGTGCTTCAATATTTTAAAGAAAACTGTTAAAATTATTTATGAAATTATGCATCAAATTAAGACGCACGCTATTGGTTGTGATGGTATAGGTTTGGTGATACTGAAGTATTGTGGTGTTCATATAATACCATACATTAACCACATTGTAAATAGCTGTATTTTATCTAATATTTTTCCCACTCAATGGAAAGCAGCGCATGTCATTCCAGTTCCAAAAACATCGAATTCTTTGACCTTTTCAGATTTACGTCCTATAAGCATATTACCAACGTTGTCAAAAATCATAGAAAGGGTAATATATTTGCAATTAAAGGAACACTTAAGTAAACATGAAGTTATTCCGATTCATCAGTCTGGTTTTCGAGAAAACCATAGTTGTACCACAGCGTTGTTAAAGGTATCGGATGATATTATTAAAGCTACAGATGTTTGAGCTTGGTTTCATGTATCGTTAATAGCCTGCAAATATGTCTGTTGTATGTTAATAGTTTGACCTGCATTCCTTCGCCGCTCAAGTGGGGTTTAAACCCTAAAACTGTAAAGTATGCATGTTTCGTGTGAAGGAATCAGTTTAGTATTAAGTGAGTTGTAAACTACAACCATAAGGTGCAGGACTAGTTTGTTCACTATCACAAAAAATTATATACAGTCCATTTAATTATACTATAGTAAGTCAATGCAAGTATTTTAATTCAATCAATCAACAGCGGTGCTACCCCAACTCGCTTTTCGTTAATAACGCGGAAAAATCCAACATAACATGGTCCTAGTCGATCCGCATGGAATAATCTGGTTCTAGTGGTGCCGTATGGAATAATTGGATTTTTGTCAAGTCGCATGGAATAAGTTTGGTCCACGTCGTGCCAGACGTATTGGATAAATTTAGTTCATAGTGAGGTTGATAGTGAATAAATTCAGTGATAGTGAACGTCGATAGTCTCATCATACGCAAGAGTTTTGGATTCAAAGAAGCTCTACACAACGAAGCATTCAACACAAAGAAACACAAATAAGCAACAACGCAAATCAACAATCAACGCAAAGAAACACAAATAAGAAGCTACACAAACGAAGCAATCAATACAAAGAAACACAAAGAAGCAACTACATAAACGAAGCAATCAATACAAAGAAACACAAAGAAGCACCTACTTAAACGAATAATCAACACAAAGGTACACAAAGAAGCAACACACTACACACAAGCAAGCAATACTGTAAGTCTCTCTTCCTTTTACATACGTCCTAGTCTTAAATAATTATCTCTGTTCGTTATCTAACAGAGTACGGTTTTTATGTAAGCAAAATGACTGAACTCAATGAAAATGACTTACCCGCTTTGATTTTAAGACGAGGTCAACTCAAGGAACAAGTTACACGTTTTCAAAATTTTCTAAATGCCTTTAATGAAGAAAACGCTAATCTACTAGAAATTGAAACGTGTTTTACTAGACTTGATGGGATTTTAGACAAATTTTAGGAAATTCAGAACAGCATCGAAGTGCTCTCAGGTGTAGTCGTTCAGAACGATGAACGAGAAGTCTTTGAGGATGGTTTAGTGCCACAGTTAGTGAGTTCTTACGGTCCAAGCAAAATAATGCGCAAGGCAACCAGCTCGATGTAGTTATTCGCGAAATAAATGCGTCTACAGATACAACGGCAAACGCTAACAGAAACGTAGACAATTTATTAGGTCAGGTAAAATTGCCTAATGTTGACTTGCCTTAGTTTCAGGGTTCATATGATGAATGGACAAGCTTTCATGACAATTTCGCTACACTAATACACGAAAATCAAAAACTATCAAACGTGCAAAAATTCTATTATTTAAGGTCATGCCTGAAAGGAGAGGCAGCTCAGGTGATACACTCTATCAAAATGACAAATAACAATTATGACATTGCATGGTGGATACCAGCGAGTATGTTGAAAGAACGTTACGAAAACAAAAAACGTATAATATATACACATATGAACGCTATTTTCGATTTGACGCCAGTAAAATACGAACCTTGTAGACAATTGCGAAAATTATTAAACAATTTCAATAAAAATTTCCGCGCGTTGCAAGCTATAGGCCAACCCACGGATAAATGGGATACACCCATTATATGCACGATGATATCAAAACTCGATTCTCAAACAAAAAAAGAATGGGAATATGTTATACGCAAAGATGATATAGATTCAATTACGACAACAAAATTAGTTGAATTCTTATTAGAACGGTGTCAGTTATTAGAAACTGTCGAATATATAAACAAAACTATTCGAAATTCACGCGAAGATAAATCATACACTCATTTATCAGTCGGCAAAATTGCATGCTCATTTTGTAGGGAAAATCATTTCAATAATCAGTGTCAGAAATTTATTAAAATGTCGTCTTCTAACAAGCTAATAGAAGTCAAGAAAAATAAATTATACACGAACTGTTTGAGACCCAACTTTTTCGTGGCAAATTGTAAGGCAAGTTCTTGTAAACATCGCAATGGAAAACATCACTCTTTGCTACATATGTATGAAGGTAATAAATCTCATGATGATAGGAATGACCAGCCTATTGAAAATAGCAACCCAGGGGGGTTCCAAGAGGACACGGCTTTGACGCTACCACCCTTCTTACAGAAACAAACAGACTTCACAGGTGTTATTAGCTACAGCCACAGTGAATATTCTCAATTCCAATGGAAAGACGGTACGTTGTCGTGCGCTATTAGACAGCGGCTCAATTTTATTACGGGTTCTTTGGTACAAAAATTAAAGCTAAAAACCACACAAACACATATACCTGTAGCAGGTGTAAATAATGTATCGAGTCATATTTCAAGGAAAATGCAAGGATTTATATTCTCATTGGATAATAAATAGAAGACCAAAGAAAACTTTTTGGTGGTTAATAGAATTACAGACAACTTGCCTCAAATATCCTTTGATATATCAGAATTAAATCTTCCTACAAATATACAGATACCGGACGAGAACATTAATGAAGCTACTCCTATTGATTTACTGTTAGGCGCGAGTTTATTCTTCGATATATTGTGCGTAGGTCAAATCAAACTGGGAAAAAACAAGCCTATTGCTCAGAAAACCAAACTCGGTTGGATTATTTCGGGAAATCTACAATCTATAAAAAATATTAAACGACCTATTGTTTACTATTTATCTATATCAGATCAATATTTACACGAACAAGTTAAACAATTTTGGACACTTGAAGTAGTAGGTGACAAAAAATGCTATTCTCGAGAGGAGCAAGAGTGTGAGCAGCATTTCACAAAGACATTCAAACGCGATGCGAGCGGGAGGCTTGAGGTTAGCTTGCCTTTTCGGGAGAACATAAAATCTTTAGGCGAATCTCAAAATACTGCAATTAACAGGTTTTTATCGCTAGAAAAACGATTTCAACGCGATATTTGTTAAAAACACAATATACAAATTTTATGGCGGAATACGAAGCGCTCGGACACATGTCAGTTATTGACACTTCTAATGATACGACAAATTCTTTGAAATATTATTTACCGCACCACGGTGTAATTAAGGAACATAGCAAGACCACGAAGCTTAGGGTAGTATTTGACGCATCATGTAAAACCAATTCGGGTTTATCGTTGAATGATGTCTTAAAGGTGGGTCCAACTATTCAAAACGATTTGTACTCCATTGCTATCAAAATGAGAAAGCACAATATAGTATTCATGGCGACATTGAAAAAATGTACAGACAGGTTAACATTACACCTAATAATCGTTCATCGGGATGACCTGTCATGTGTATTCGGATCATTTCTAATAAGGTAGAGTGAAACCTTTCTAAGGAACCGTTCGATAGGGTTGTCCCACACTCGAGTATGTTAATTTAATATCATAGAGATTACATTAATCTCTTAAGAGAGCATTATCTAGCTCTCGGCCATAATCGCAATGTATTCGGAGAGGCGTTCCGAAGTGTTGGAAATAAACGAGCAAGGTGTTTGCGACCGATTTCGCCGATTTGTCACAAATTGGGTATGCTTGACTAAATTTCGTGAGTTCGTCTCGTATCGTAAGGGCATGATTTTTTGTGAGGACTTCTAGTATGTCAATATTTATGCGTTCGAAAAGCCACCTCGGGGTTTCTGTGATTACTAGGGGTGTGTCTAAATTTTTACGACAGGCTTCTGTTTTCTGACATGTTTCGCATGTTTTTATATAGTACTCCACGTCTTTTGTCAAACCTTTACAATTATATTTTTCCCTAATGCGGCGGATGGTTTCATTTATTCGCGATGGATATGAGCTTTGCCGGCGTGATACTGATCAATAATAATTGGAATTTGATCATCACTAGGTGTTTTTGTAATATCTTTGTAAGTAGGTATGGCGACGCGTTGGAACGGGCTCCGCCCTCCAGATGGGGGCCCCCTTAGGGCTCCGCTGGCCCCCCAACTCTCAAAATCAAAATGGGGCCCCCAACTGTCAAAATCAAAAATGGGACCCCCAACTGTCAAAATCGGCCATCTATTCCAGCTGTCAAAAAAAAAAGCTGTCTAGACCAAAGACCCATGGACCTACAATTTAGAGGGGCCAAAACTCCATAGAACTGCCTCTAGGGCCCTCAACATAACCTCAAATCCATAGCGCCGTATGGGCACGGTTTTAAAGCAGAAAGTTAAAGGATGTCGCACACGGGGGCGCATTGGTACGGCACATAAAGAATTTAAAATTCTAAGAGCGAAGACAGCCGTTTGGCTGTACTCAATATTTGAATTTGAAGTATATAGGCGTGTTCCCCAACTCGAGACAAGCTATAATCCGTCTACTTCCGGTCTCCATTTCCGGTCTCCCGAATCACATGATGTGGAGTATCAAACGACTCGTCTCAAGGTGCAGAACACTAATTTAGCCAAATTTACGTTCTAAGAGCGAAAACGGCCATTCGGGACACAATATTTGAATTTAAAGTACATAGGCGTGTTGCCCAGCTCGAAACAAGCTGGAATCCATCATAAAATGGCCACTTCCGGTTTCCATTTCCGGTCTCCCGAATCACACGATGTGGGGTATCAAACGATTCGTCTCAACGTCTAGAACACTAATTTAGCCCTATTTTTTTTCTAAGAGTGAAGACAGCCATTTGGGGCTCAATATTTGAATTTAAAGTATATAGGCGTGTTGCCCAGCTCGAAATAAGCTAGAATCGGTCTACTTCCGGTCTCCATTTCCGGTCTCCCGAATCACACGATGTGGGGTATCAAACGATTCGTCTCAACGTCTAGAACACTAATTTAGCCAAATTTACGTTCTAAGAGCGAAGACAGCCGTTTGGGGCTCAATATTTGAATTTAAAGTATATAGGCAAGTTCTCCGACTGATCACAAACACAGCCGACACCAGCGTGATATCTCATTATTAAATGCGAACGAACTCATATAACTTAACCTAACTTTTCGTGGAACAAGCACGACCGACCGATCACGAACACAGACCACTGTAGACTGCATGTATGTAATATAATAATAATACATCATGATTCTAAATTTTAAAATCTAAATAATAATAATATAAGTTTGCAAGTTCCTTATCAGCATGTTACCGGAGGTTCCTTATCAGCTCTCTAACGGAAGTTGCTTATCTGTAGGAAATGAGGTAAGCGTATAGGTCTACATAAGCAAATAGCACATAATTTGAAATTTTATACAGTAACGTTGCATAAAAGAGGGATATTTATTAACAAGTAGTAGTAGGCTCATAGGAGGGGTTTGAATTTAAAAATTAAAAGCATATGTTGAAACCTGCAATCGAACCCGGGCCCTATAGATTTTCCGTCTACCGATCTCCCACTGAGCTATTTCAACTATAAATAATAGTAAATAAAACTAGATTTAAAATTTAATATTATATTTATTAATCGTCATTATCGTCCTTTACAATATTGAATTTATTGATATATTCAGGAGGTAGAATCATTTTAATATCCAATAAATAGCTTTTCATACCGGCTGCTATCATCTCGCGACAAAACTGTTGAATGCTAAGATTTCCATCTTGAAATTTATAACACAAGTCCAGACAATGTTGGTACTTTTGTACAGTTCTTCGACACTCTGCATATCTACTCTCGGCATCTTGGGTGGATTGCATATCATACACGCTATCATGACGTTCGCTGAAAATTAGATCCCTCAGCTCATCACGTATCCTTTGGATGGCAGTTGGTAAGTCTTGGGCTTTGGTCCAGTGTTGAGCAGAATAAAATAACCACATATTTTAAGTTTTTCGACGTGTAACAACGAGGCTAATGGCTGTTTTTAGTAGCAGTAGAGACGAACAAACTGTTACAACTGTACAACAAACCAGTTACTAATTGCTGAATACACTCTTTGGGAATAATGACAGCTGCTGGCGTAGTAGTAGTGGGAATATCAACACATGCGCTCTTCATCTCGTACCAGTCAGTGTCACCCATAGTAGCATCTTGAAATCGGATTCTGAATTTATATTGGAGGGTAGAATTTGACATCGGGGCTATTAAAGTTGGTATATTATTAGCTGCATACGACGTCATCAGCATTCAATTAGAAGGCCAGCTTTCGTTTTTAGTGCCATCCTTATCAAAACAGACAAAGACCTCTTGCGAATTATACGGCTGTTGAATGTATAGGATATTGTGCAAAATCGTTTGCAGAATTATATAGTGAGAAGTTAACATTGCCATCTTCATCAAACTACTGACACCACCACAGACAAATCTGGCAATTTATTCCACTCGTTTAGGTGTGTTTCGTTTAAAATCCTGCTGTCGTATACCTTTATTAAATCTAGATAAATTTTGAAAGACGTTTCGCCCCCATTCAGCAACCATAGGAGCAATATCAATAAATTGGAAACTATTAAATTGGCGATCTTCCACAATAGCCTTTCGCAATAGACAAATCTGCTGCTCTAACCTCACTTTTAACATTATAAATTTTAGGAGTTACAGCTGATGTAATACTGAATTAAATTATAGCTATTATGTTTTATATACTTTTAATTAGGAATGGGAACAAGTAGATGGGGATAATAGAATAACACAAATATTTGTTAAAAATTATTTTATTTAGGTAAACCAGCTAACAACCAGTTGTGGAGATCCGTACAGTTGGTTAAACTGCACATACTTCCAGGTGTACAATGATAAAAACAATATGAACTACTTTTACTAAATACAGGGGGCGGTCCAAAAGAATTACAGTATAGATTCTCCACGTTAACTATAGTCTTCGCTGTTAATGCTGTGGGCTCCAATTCCAGCAACCTTCGGCTCAGAAATTCCGCCTTTTGATGTCCTTTAACGTATATCATACAAATATTTCCATCATCTATCAGGTGGGTCTTCAATATTTCAGACAACATATCATATTCAACGAATCCCCCGGTATATTTTAGGCCATGATGGGATTGCTCCAAATATTTAACCTGTCTCTTGGAGGCCGCATCTAGGGTGTTGAACGGTTTCGGCGGCTTCAATAGGTAATGTGCCGTACGTTGGCCGCAGATAAAAGATATCTCTTTCGGGTGAAAATCGGGCAGATTAAAACCCTGCATGTCTACGGCCAGACACTGCATCTTGCTGGAGATCTTGATTTGAACTGACTCGGAGCAAACTCAAGCTTTAAGATTATTCACAATATTATCGAGTGGGAGGTATTCCATAATGCAATCGTGTACAATTATGCAGTAAGCTCGGGTATTATCGGGAAAACCTTCGGCGGCCTCTATCTCCAGTCTTACGTCTACAGCAGCGGGTCGTTCATTTTCGTCTCGCCTCGAGCAATCAAAGACAAATAATGTACGTTCCTTAAACTGGTCATAATCCAATAGCGCATGCTTATCCAAGCAGTTCATATAACTAGGATATAATTCTGTGTATTTATAACGCTTCATTGTAATCATTTTTAGCAAAATTTAGGCGCATTCTTTCTGTGGGGAAGCTTTCGGCATTCAATGTCAGTTTGATATTGGTTATATTTGTATGATCAAATTCCGTTGGATCCTTTTTGGTTGTGTTTAGTTTCTCCGTCTGGAAGCAGACAATAACATATCTCGGGCTTTCGACGTTAGATGTCGTTTTGACGGCCCAGGTATCTGTAGCAGCGCCCTCTGTTAGTGACTTTACTTGTACATCCCACAGCCTATATGGTATTATGATTGGATTATTTGCCGCAACACCTTGCAGCAGGCGTTCTTTTATGCCGCTCTCCGGGTATATTCTCTTGATTTTAAGTTCCACATTCTGAATATCTAATTTTGCTGTAGTAATAACGTTAATGGCGTTATCACGTATCAAAAAGCAATTGTCATCATTATTGGCTCTTGTAAATGTAAACGTCTGCATACCACATATGACTGCCCGATAATCGTTAAAGATGTTGAAAAGATGCTTCAATGGAATTAGAAAACTGAAGGTATTGTCGGCGTTTAATTTGGCGCCATTAGGATAATTCCATCCTGCTGTGACTAAATGTTTGGAATCTTCCGGTGAATAGCAGAGATAACCTCGAACAGTACTTAATATACCACAGTCTTGGGCAATTTTCATCTCCTTAGATCCGCCGCCAATTACATATTTTACGGATGAGAACATGAAAGCTGGAGCGTTATTTACAAAGGAAACAACCCCATCACCGGTCTTTATTATTCTTCCTCGCACAAGCAGCTGACTGGCGTAGGTGGCATCAAAGAGCGTCGATTGATTGACGGCAATTTCAATTATGTCATTATTTCGGAAAGATCTAGTATACGAGTAGTACGTTCGCCACTCCACCTTCTCTATTGAATCATCGGATTGGGCCTTTCGGAAAATGTTAAACATTGACGCCGACATTGTATTCCCAGCGATTCCAAGAAACTAATACTCGATGCGGTTAAAAGAGGTTTTTTGTTATCGCTGTTTGTGGTAGTGGTAACAGCGTGTGTATTGCTACAAGTTTTCTGTAATACTGGCGGATGTGGTGCAAGTACATCAATTTTATCAGATGTATGATGCCGATCGAAAATTAATACCATGTTATTATTATGTGAGCTTCTTTATCTCCAATCGAACAATTATTTCTTCGCCCTTGAAGATGACAAGCTCAAAGTTCTGATCCAGCACAGCTATACAAATATTATTTATTTCTCGCCTGTTTATTATCGGTAGGTAAATAAGATGTGTAGGTGTTTCGTCGATAGCGAACCCGGGGTCAACAGAAATTGCAAATTCGTAGATGGTGTGGGAGGGTCGATCATTGTAGAATGCTCCGGAAGTGATACTGCAATCCAAGTGAATAGTTCTTACTTTTATAATGTCGACTGGTAGATCTGAGCTATGCACTTTATTTATCTCTAGCGGCCGCTTTCCAGATATCCCAATATCTTGCCGATACTATCTGTCGGCGCAAAGTCGACGGCGTATTTATTACTAAATATTTCACACTTGATGGTATTATTATTCGGCTTCAAGGAGAATATTTCATCTAGGAGGTTGGGCTTCGTCTTAGACACATCCAAATGGTTCCTGATGTACGCTTCAATGTCCTGAATTTCATAGGCGCCGGCGTCAAATTCCACAACCTTTTTCTTATTTTTATCGTTATTCTCGTAAAGGTACACCTTCTGACCGGCGTCTATGTTGGGCACGCTGTTGTAAGAGTGAAAACTGAGAAGCGCCAGACCGTAATCGGACTTTGGATCTAAATGAAGTGGCGGCGTAAAATCAATAGATAAGGTAGACGTGTGACTTTTAAGCGTCAATATGATACACATGACTGATACAATTCAACCGCTATCGGCCTTTTTATAAGGAAACTGTAAACACAGATGGCCGCAGTTAATCTGACTATAATCTTGGTATTGATCGTTATTATAGATAACTTTTGCAGGACTCAAGTATTGCACCAATTCCAGCGGCGGTTTTAAGCATCCGAAACTGTCGAAATATCTAACTACATTGCCATCTTTCTTATATGCTTCCCCAATGTGTACCTTTATTTTTATTTACGTCTAGATTTAGGATGGCGTTTTCTCTCCACCACGGACCTGCTAGTAGAGTGTCTCGCATGAAAACGCCTCGAAAATTGGCAATTTTTAATTGCTTAACAAACTTTCTTAGATCGGCATCGGATAAAGGCCTATTAGGTAGCTTTATTGGTAGTTTTTTTACTGTTTCTTCAGGAATAAGCCATAGCCGCCGTGTCGGCTTTTTCTCAAATATATAAACCCGACCCTATTGATTCCATTGCTTGGTTATGTCGCTTATCTTCGTCGAGTTTCTTTTTAGCATTTTTCGTATCAATAACCGTTTTAGCTATTGCGCTTGCTCCACCTGCGAGCAAGCCCAAAGCGCTCAGACCGGCAAATAGAGGTATCAATGGCAAAACGTTTGGTGCAATAACAAGTGGTCTTTGTTGTTGCAAATTTTGTGAAGTTCCAGCATTTTGACTATAATAATTAGGTCTTGGATAATTTTGTTGGTTGCCGAAATTAGAGAGAGGGTCGAAGATTTTGTTGTCTCTGCCGACACTCACTAATGACGTGTCCCGTACGTTTGCAAAATGAACATTGTTTTATAGACGAAGATACATTCGGGTTGCGTGTAGGGGTATTAGAATTATTACCGCGATTGAATTTTTGACCTTCGAAATAATTTAGTTGAAGTTCTCTTCGAACTCTCCTAATTGCAGTAAACATATCTTCGGGAGCGCTTGCTCCAATAACGTGGGCGATTTTAAGTTCTAAGCCCGTGAGTAGGGTATTTAGAATCATGCTTTCGGTGAACTGTATTTGTGCTTGTTTTTGTGACATTGATAGCTGCTGTTTTTGAATCTAGGCATACATTTTGCCTCGTGAGTTTGTAAACGTGTAATAAATGTAAGAGGCGTTTCGCCAGGAAGCTGCCGCATCCTTTGGAGATCTTGAATTAATGTAGTTAAATCACGACTATCACTGAAATAGCTTTCTAAAAGTATTTTTATTTTGTTCCATGTGCTTGGATTCCTAGAGTAGACTACTTCAGCTGCACGACCTTTTAATTAATTTTTTATATGAATAGTTAAAAGTACCTTCTGGTTACCAACTGCCATATCCTTGGCAGTTTTACATGAATTTAAAAATGTGTTTAAATTTATTTGAATACCGTCATATTTAGACACAAGTGTGAATATTTCGTCTAATTTATAAGGTTCAACAACCTCTGGTCCAGGTGGATTTGGTTATTGTTGTTGAGGCATGTTTCTAGTAATGACTGGCATAAAATATTTAAACTAATATAAGTTAGTAAGCTTGGATCTTGTTTAAATTATTAACAGTGAGACCACTAGAACTGACCTTTTCACGAGTACGTGATTGTAAGGATTGTCACGCTTATTAAATTAATTAAATTGTACACAAGAAATGCGAGATGATTCAATAAGTACTTACATAAAATTCTTCATTTGCTGGAGTTCGTTCTGTTGTGCAAAGTATTGGAATCCACCACCGGCCATTGAAGTTCTTCCTTTTTCTGGCGATCCTTTCTCTGGAGTTAGGCACTTCTGGATGTTGCTCCTTGTGCTTCAGGCAGATTTTCGTCAGTTAGGCTTGTTTAACAGGTGATTCACAATCCTACCGACTGTCCCAATTTTATATCACTAAACACTTGATTAGCTTTTTAAAAAAATTTATTATTTACTTGAAGTTTAAATACAAATAAGATTATATAAAATTAATGGATAATAATGTAGTCGACTTACGTCGTGCGTCTTATAGAGAATGCTTCGTTTTCTCAAGAAGCTGTTAACGCTTTAGATAAATTATATTAGATTACCTGTTACTTGATACGTTCAAAATGAATGGTATCATATTTTAGCATATAACGTATATATATATATATATATATATATATATATATATATATATATATATATATATTATAATTTAACTACCTCACTTGTTTATAATTCAATTAAATTTTTAACTCCTTTACTTTTGAGGGTTAAATTATATTTGCTTCTCCTACTTTGTTTTAAAAATATATCAATTGATTTTATTTTTAATTTCTTTATTTTATTGAGCTTAGTAGAAATTATTTTAAATTTAAATGCCTCGACTTATTTAAATCATTTAATGAATATTTAAATTTTGAAATTAATTTTATTTTAATTAAAATTTGAGTTTAGTGTTGGGCGCCAATTATATTCTAGTATATAGTAAATTTACGTAATTTTTAATTTTCTCAATTAATCAATTTCCATGTTATACATAAGAAAACATTATGCTTACCTCCTTAATCTACAACTCCTTCTTTTCAGCTATTCACCTATATTCACTCTATTTTGTTTTTATTTTAAGTAATTTCAAAGTTATTTAATTTAATAAATTTTTTAGAAATTGAATCTATTGAATTGTTTAATGAATTTAGAACAATGATTGACTCTTCTTCCGGTTGGGTTCATTACAAATATTTACTTGACTGTAATATTTTCAATTTAATATATTTTTTAATTTTAATTTTAAAAATATCTTGTAAATTTGTTTTAGCAAATAAACATCTAGTTAAATTTAACAATCCTTATTTTATTATGATCAATTATAAACATATGTCCGTGGACAAACTCATCTATGAATTAATGTAATATTGGTTGCCTAACCTACTTATTGTTTGCAAATCTGGTATGTCTTAAAACTTAACATAACTGTACTAATACTATATAAATTCTGCATAAGCAGGTTATGTTGCTTAACGAAACTAAAATATTAATTATTAATATTTATGAAAACTGTGATTAAGATTGTTCATATTAATGTCACAAATTCTGGATATTACTATGGATCTCCTTTACGGTAAGTACTTATTTAGACTCCTGTCTATTTTAGGCCTGACTTTATATCTAGATATTTTATAGCTATATGTTTTAAATCGTATTATTAATGCATTAAATGAAAATATAATCTCAATATTTCTGCTTGTAGATCTCTGCTATCATTTCTCCAGCTGTACCTTTATTTTAAGCAAGTGATTTGACAACAAACTTACTTTGAGGTTATCTTTTTGTCCCTGCTTATCTCTCCATAAACTTTTAAACTTTTAACACTCTCTCCTTCTAAATTTCTCGTCCAAATTCCACTTTTATCTTGATTTCATCCAAAAAGACGCCGCTTCGGTTTTTTCAAAATTTATTATCCTTGTGACGCTCTCAAATCGGTTTCTTGTTTATTTCTCGGGTTTCTGCCTTCGGGCGCCACCAAACATGGGTTTCACGTGGTGAATGGTCCACGCGGACTCTACTCGCTTATGAGTAAAGGCTGGGTAACTACAGTGAAGAAGGCGCATGAATGCGCTGTCCAGAGGGTCAATGTTTCTTAAGCTAGGTAATAAAAGTCACACAGATTCAATTCCGGAAATATTTATTTTCAATAAATCGGTCGATGAATAAAGCAGTTAACACCAAAAATGTTGTTAGCAATCTATATATATTGAGTCATAGAAGCAGCAATAATAAACAGCGGAAATATATTAGCAACAAATGGTATCAAGTAGCAGTAACTAGACAAGCAACTAATAGTAAATATACAAGTAAATAAACAAAGTCGGTAGCAATTGTTATTAAACAGGTAATAATAAACGGTCGGTAACTAGGCAAGCAATTAAATACAATAATCGGTGCGGAAAATAAGCTATACGGTGAATAAGCAACAAGCAGTAAATATACAAGTAAATAAACAAAGTCGGTAGCAATTGTTATTAAACAGGTAATAATAAACGGTCAGTAACTAGGCAAGCAATTAAATGCAATAATCGGTGCGGAAAATAAGCTATACGGTGAATAAGCAACAAGCAACAACAACCAAAAGAAGCTCAAGCAAAACGTTCTATTATTTACTAACAGGAAAACCTCAGTAAATATTTATAATCCGGACTGACACTACGGCGGTGGCTAGCGTCTCCAAGCCTTTTGCACCAAGTCTGAACGAGAAATAAGATGCAGCTTTCCACAAGATACAAGTCCCCAAGGCAATCGCACTTATAAAGGAAATGTACTAGTATTCAGCCACAGGTTATTTTCATCCAAACAAGTTGCAAATACACACAATGCTACTTCGCCCAAGTCAATCGCTCTTAAAGGCGACCGTAACTATGTGTACCTGGAGCTTGCCTCCAACGGCCGGCGGGTCAGAACGGTGTCGGTAGGTATCGAAGCGGTAAATCGGTAAATAATCTCGGTAAATATTTAAAATCTGAACTAACTCTACGGAGGTGGCTAGCGTCTCCAAGCCTTTTGCACCACGTCTGAACGAGAAATAAGATGCAGCTTTCCGCAAGATACAAGTCCCCAAGGCAATCGCACTTATAAAGGAAATGTACTAGCATTCAGCCACAGGTTATTTTCATCCAAACAAGTTGCAAATACACACAATACTACTTCGCCTAAGTCAATCGCTCTTAAAGGCGACCGTAGCTATGTGTACCTGGAGCTTGCTTCCCACGGCCGGCGAATCAGAACGATGTCGGTCGGAATCGAGTGGTTACTTACTCCTCCGGGTGATTGCTGGTGCTGGTGCTGTTGCTTGGTGCTGGCGGAAACTATATCTTAAAGAAGATCGGTCGGTCAAAAGAGTCTTCTTTCTAGGCAGTTACAATGCTTTAAATAGTAAATCGGAGACACCACGTGACTGTAAATCATGTGGGAGAATCATCGCGCATTGGTTGCGCGGATATTTTAATTTTTGATTCAAAATCGGTCAGTTTAGTGGTACACGGTACTAATATTGTCAATATATTATTGCTGTCCTAGTCACAGCGTTCAATAATATAAACAAATTACAAAATAGCATTTTGATAAGCTCACGGACTTCTACATTTATTTTAAATAGCATTACCAAAAAGAACGGTTTTAAAACTCCCAGAAATAAATAAATTCACATTATAACACATCCTAAATATGTTATATCTATTTTACAATAGCAAATAATAATAAATAAATAATATCAGCTTATTTAAACAATTTTGGAAAACACAAATTATTCTAAGCTCTGCAAAATAATGTAGAGACCTGAAATTAACCAAAACATTGAAGTAAGGGGCTATAAACTCGGTAAAATAAACAATCTTATAATATTAATAAAAATGTAATTGACGGAATTCTTGTGAGTTTTCTACTTTATATTATTATAACAATTAACTACTACAATAGTTGAATGTTATAAACAATGCGGATAATATAAAAAAACTTGACCCGGTCTGGAGATCGAACTCGGATCTTCCGGGTGAAAAGTCGGTACGCTTTGTACCGCGCTACGGAGCTCACTTCCAATAATATATATTTCGGCGGACACTTATACCCATATTAAATTCTATACTCAAAATAATAAATCCAAACTATAAAAAAAAAGGTAACTTCGTTACACCCTCCCCTTACTTCGGTAAAAAAAAATTTAGGCAAAAATTTTTTTTTCAGTAACCTATAGGTAACCTAACCTATAACTAAATTCATAATTTTATAAATCTACCAAGGCGCGTACTCTAACTGATGAACAGTAATTTATTGCAGAGCACGTACACCTTTTACAAATAAAGAAAATAAAATATCTTACTCAAATTGTCTTCATCGGATTACTAATGTCTTCATCGGGCTTCTACTTCTCCAGTGGCTTGACTGAGTGGTGGACGGCGACTCATGCGGACTTCTGTTGTCGTGGATCGGTGACTAATTATCGGTCGGTACTGGTTTGAGATCTTTGATATGAATTCTTTTTAACTTTTTGCCGGTGTCGGACTTTAATTCATATACAACCGGTGAAATTACTTTGACCACGGTAAACGGTCCGGAATATTTCGGTGCTAATTTAGCCGCAAATCCTTGAGCGGCAGATGATAGCGGATGGTCTCGTTTCATCACTCGGTCTCCTACATGACATCTCCAGTTACGTCGGCGTAAATTATAGTAATGACTTTGGGTGGTGAATGCACGGGACAGATTGACTCTTACAAGGACAAAAATTTCCCGCAACTTAGCGAGGCGGTCGGTATGATCGGTGTTAGGGGTCGGTGTCTCGTCCGGTACAGCATCATCTGCTGTTTCATTGTCATCTCGGTAAATGGCGGCGGGCACCTCCAGTTCTCTTCCAAAGTTCAGGAAGGCTGGAGAAAATCCGGTGGACTCCTGTCGAGCAGTGTTGATAGCGAACTGAAAATCCGGTAGGTGGTCATCCCACAGACGGTGATCCTGGTTACAATATTGGGCTATCATTGTTTTAATCGTGCGGTTAGCTCTCTCTACAGGGTTAGCTTGCGGAGTATACGGCGGTGTAAAACGGTGTTGTATCCCAAAGTTCTGTAAGAGTGTCCGGAACAAACGGCTGTCATATTGTGTACCATTGTCACTTATGATTTCTCTGGGACAACCAAAGCGACATATGATCTCTTCGTACAGAGCTTGGGTGACATTTCGGGCTGTTGCACTGCGGAGAGGACGAAATTGTACCCACTTTGTAAATCGATCCTGAAAAACTACCAGGAAGCGATTTCCTTTACGGGATCTCGGAAGTGGTCCTACTAGGTCGGTACAAACGGTATGCCACGGGTGACGGTTAACGGAGGGTTGCATTTTACCAGCAGTTTGCTGTTGTGCCGGTTTATACTGTTGGCATTGCAGGCATTTCCTTACATAATTTGCAATATCTCGAAACATGCCTGGCCAATAATATCGGTGCGATATCCGAGCTATTGTCTTAGAGATACCCATATGTCCTGCAGTAGGAGCATCATGGTTCTCCGCCAAGACGGCAGGTCGCATTGGTGTTGGAACACACAACTTCCATGGATCACTCATGTCGGGTTCGGTAAGGTCATTTGAGTCCCAGAAGTGACGGTAGAGGCGGTCATTTCGGATACAGTAATCCGGAAATGCTTCGGGCTTTGCTTCGACTTCTCTCTTCTTGCGCTGATACCAAGAACAGGCTGGTGCTTCGTCCAAAGCACATAGTTCTTGCGTATCGTCCTCAGCGGAAGGGTCTGGTAACGGCTGTCGAGATAAAGCATCAGCTACACGGTTCAATGCTCCTCTACGGTACTTTATTTCGAAGTCATATTGTTGCAAAAATATGCTCCATCGGGCTAAACGGCCGGCGGGACTTTTTATAGAGTGTAACCAACGGAGAGATTGATGATCGGTAATAACGGTAAAACGGTATCCCTCCAGGTACGGTCTCATTTTTTCTATTCCCCATACAATGGCTAAACATTCTTTTTCCACGGCTGCAAAGTTCTTTTCGGAGGGAGAAAGCGTGCGGCTAGCATAAGCTATCACATGTTCGGCTCCATCAATATCCTGCGTCAATGCCACACCCAAACCTACATCGGAGGCATCAGTCTGCAAGACAAACGGCTTTTCAAAGTCCGGACAGGTTAATACCGGAGCTTCGGTGAGACATTTCTTCAAAGCAGCAAATGCCTTTTCTTGTTCCTCTGTCCAACGCCAGCGGTAATTTTTCTTAAGCAGCCTGGTTAACGGTGCGACAACCTCAGAAAAGGCAGGCACAAAACGACGGTACCACGATGCAGTGCCTAAGAAACGGCGTACCTCTCTAACATTTCTAGGTGTTGGGAAATGTTGAATGGCTGTCACTTTATCGGGGTCGGTAGAGATACCCTCGGCGGTGACCAAATATCCTAAGTACTTTAAGGATTTTCTACAGAACTGACACTTATCAGCATTTAACTGTAGATTTGCCATTCGTAGCCGGCGGAAAACTTCTTTGAGGTATTTTAAATGTTCCTCAAATGTTTCGCCAAGAACAATAATGTCATCCAGGTAGGCAAAAGCATACGGTTCCAACTCTGGACCTATGATACGGTCAAGTAGACGTTGAAAAGTAGCCGGTGCTGAGTGCAAACCAAACGGCATCACATTAAAGTGAAACAGACCTCGGCCAGGAACTGTGAAAGCAGTTATAGGTTTGCTTTCAGGTGACAGCGGTATCTGCCAATATCCTTGCTTCAGGTCTATACTTGATATGTACCGGGCACGGCGTAACTTGTCAAGAATGGCATTAATATACGGTAACGGGTATGCATCTTTCTCGGTTACTTCATTCACCTTTCGGAAGTCTATGCAGAATCTCGGTTTGCCATCTTTCTTACGGACTATGACCACAGGTGAACTCCATGGACTGGAAGAAGGCTCTATTACCCCATCTTTTAACATCTGGTCCACCTCCTGGTCAATAACGGCTTGCATTCTAGGGTTCTGGGGTCGGTATCTTTGTTTAATCGGTTCTGGATATGAGAGGCGGATGTGGTGCTGTATTAGCCCAGTAGCTCCTCTTATCTCTTTGAAACTAGGTAATTCCTGATCTAGGAATTGCTTTAAACCAGTTTCCTCGGTGTCTGTTAATTGTAAAGATAGTCCTCCAATAGGACTACATGACGGTATCGGGTGTTGTCTAAAGACTACTTCATCATTTAGATATAGCGTGTTGGTTAACAAGTCCAAGGTAAACTTCTTTTTACCAAGGATGTCCATACCCAAGACAATATCGGATGTCAGATCTGGCAGGTATGAAACTATTTCCGAAAAGTGAGTGTCACTTATTGAAAATTCTATACAGTAGCTACCCTGAATGAGTACGGTCAGTCCATTTGCCAGTTTCGCAGCAGGTGTCAAAACTTCTTGAAACGGGATGTCGCGTTCTCTGCAATATTCAGCGACTTTCTCGCCAACATAGGAATGAACGGCGCCGGTATCGACGAGTGCAGAGAACATCCTGTCTCTTATTTTGACGGTAACATGCGGTCGGTTGTCTAGTTCGGTAACGGTCGAATTATGCGAGGCTGGAATACTCCGGAACCGCGCTGGCCTCGTATCAGGGCAGCTCCGGTTTAGTTTTCCGGATTGCGACAATTACAGTCTCGGCTCATAATTCCATTTCGTCCACAGTGTGAACAAAATAGTCTCGGAGGTGCTCGGCATTCGGTTCGGAAGTGTCCGGATTGTCCACACCTCCAGCAGACGGGTCTATGAGAAGGGGTAGCCGGTTGCCTTGTCTGTCGCGCAGGAGGGCGTGCATGCGCCTCTCTGGGCGTGTTTACAGATTCGGGACGGACGGTGTTACTACTCTGAGCGGCTTCTGCATAAGTACGATTAGGTACACTACTTCGGGGGGCTTCTTCAGGTGACGTAATCGGTACGGTACGGCGGGGACGGTTGTTCAAAGGAACCCTTTGAACAGGCGGCGGGGAGCGGTGTTCGGTAACAGGTAACACCGGACTCTGGTTAGTTGACGGACTACCACCACGTGGATGAAGTTCTTTTTGAAGAGTTTCAAACTCTTCGATACGGATCACCAGGTCCCGGATACTTTGCACATCGCTTCGCCGTATGTATTGTCGATAATCGGGTAACAAGTTTCCATAGAGACGGCGCAAGGTTTTTTCTTGCGAGAATTCACCATGCCTTCGAATTAACGTTTGCATGTCGACTACGTAGTCTCGGCCAGGTTCACCAGGTGCCTGGCGGCGGCTATGTATTTGTTCCTCTAAAAATGTTTGATATTCGGCTGGTAAATAGAAATGTTTGAAATCGGTTAGGAAATCCTGCCAACTAGTCCAAGATGCTCGGTTATTGCGGTACCAGGCTAGGGCGTTTCCTTGAAAAATTTCATACAAGGCCGGTAATAATTCAATGGTGGATAGCCCGCTATTTTCCTGGAAATCACACAGTTTTTCCAGGAACTCTACGGCGTCGGTTTTACCATTAAATTTAAGTCCCCACTTTCTAACTCTAGTACATACATCGTTCCCGAGGCGGTACGATGTAGATCTATAAGTAGATTCGTGATTCGGTTGAAACGGTACTGGACGAGGTTCGGAGGGCAACGGTGTTAAAATCGGTGACGGCGGCGGTGACTGTGCCCTTGGAATTGGTTCACAGAGGACAGCGGCTAGTCTTTGTTTTAAGACAGACGTCTCTCCCTGAGTATCTAGGTTGAACTTGGTTAGCTTAGTTACAAGGTCTTCCCTACTTAAAGTTTTAACCCAATTTCTTATAAGAGGATGTGAAACCTCATCACTGGAGTCATTAGACTCATGAACGGAACCTGGGGGCGGTGCATTGTCAGCTATGGTAGCGGTAGACGGCCCTGCATCTGTTACACAAGTTTGTTGGTGTTTCGGTGGTCCTTCTTTAAAGAAAGTGACCAAACGTTTACGTAGTATTGGCATTGTGCCTTTGCTACTTAACTGAAATTTTTCTAACTCATTTACAAGTTCGGATTTCTTCAAAGTATAAATCCAGCTTACTTTGGCGGTCTGGGGATTCTCGTCGGAATCCTCGCTTTCATGAAGCATGTCTGGAGGCGGCACTTCTTTAGTTTTTGAATCGGACGACATTCTAGTGGTCTGTGCGATTCAGCGGTATATAAATCGGTACTACAGTCAGTGGTACTGTCGGTATTAATCGGTATTTTTTTTTCTTTTTCGGTAAGAATCTAACTCAAACCACTAGAAATCGTATAGAAAAATTTTTATTTATAAACAATAAATAACCCCGGATTTAACTAGTCGATCCCAGACAACCTTCAAAATAAAATTTAATTTATTTGTCTATCAAGTAACTAGGTACTCCACTATTTACTTATACTCAATGAATACTTTACTTATAATCAAAAAAAAAACTTGTGCAACAGATTCGGTACCCTGTCTAGTTATAACTTACAGTTTTCAAACTATTGTACTCTACCAAAAATATTTCTGTTTTGCAAAAAAAATATTTACTTTGCCTAATCTACTAATGGAAATTTAAACGGAAAACTTTTTAATGAACTGCTACTATACAAGGATAAGGCGGCTTTACTCGGTATATGTTGACTTAGTTCAACCCTAAATAAAAATTTAACTAAAACGGCAGTGACAAATGCCACTTGACTTCCCTGTCACCAGTCTATGACAAGTTCACCTTTACTAAAATTTGATTTTTAAAGGCCCAAGGGGTACTAGGTTGGAATCGGTCAGGTCGGTACCTTCACCCCTTGTACCTATACGGAAACGGTCGGTCGGTAAACAAACTTTCAGCAAAGGCACCTGTCAACAGATAGTTTAGGGAAACTCAATTCTATCTAACACCGGAAATTTAAACGGAAAAAAATTTTTTTTTTAATGAAGTGCTACTATACAAAGACTAGTCTGCTTTACTAGGTTGACTTAGTTCAACCCTAAATAAAATTTAACTAAAACGGCAGTGACAAATGCCACTTGACTTCCCTGTCACCAGTCTATGACAAGTTCACCTTTACTAAAATTTGCTTTTTAAAGGCCCAAAGGGTACTAGGTTGGAATCGGTCAGGTCGGTACCTTCACCCTTTGTTCCTATACGGAAACGGTCGGTCGGTAAACAAACTTTCAGCAAAGGCACCTGTCAACAGATAGTTTAGGGAAACTCAGTTCCATCTAACACCAGCAATTTCCAATCACTCAAAATATTTTTGAATATTACTAAATAAAATACTGACTACTGAATACTGTTAAAGCAAACTATTCTTGTCACACACACTTCAAGCCAAATACCGGCTAAAAAAAAATGTGCTACTATAAAAAAACTATACATAAAAATCTACCAAAAACTGCGGTTAACTACTCAGGAATTTAAAAAAAAACTCACATTCGGCTGTAGTACAATGTAAGATTCTTAAGCCAACACTAATAATAATTATACATTTAAAAATTCGGTTTTTAATGAAATTTGCTCAAAACACAACAGGGTTCTTTGATAGGGTAAAACGGCAATCGGTCGGAATCGGTATCGGAATCGGTATCGGAATCCCTATCAAATGATACCACACAAGCACAAGTTTGAGTAAATGTCAAATAAAAACAAAATAATGTTTAAATACCACAATAAATAAAATTTAATACGGAACTAGAAGGCTAAAAGAATCAAACACAATACCTCACAACACTACCACTTACACCTTTAAATATCAGACCTACTCAGGTCTCCTGGATCTAAGCTGAAAAAAAAACAATTATTACCCTAGGTTAAGAAACTGTCCCTGCTCTAGGGCGCCATTTGTGACGCTCTTAAATCGGTTTCTTGTTTATTTCTCGGGTTTCTGCCTTCGGGCGCCACCAAACATGGGTTTCACGTGGTGAATGGTCCACGCGGACTCTACTCGCTTATGAGTAAAGGCTGGGTAAATACAGTGAAGAAGGCGCATGAATGCGCTGTCCAGAGGGTCAATGTTTCTTAAGCTAGGTAATAAAAGTCACACAGATTCAATTCCGGAAATATTTATTTTCAATAAATCGGTCGATGAATAAAGCAGTTAACACCAAAAATGTTGTTAGCAATCTATATATATTTAGTCATAGAAGCAGCAATAATAAACAGCGGAAATATATTAGCAACAAATGGTATCAAGTAGCAGTAACTAGACAAGCAACTAATAGTAAATATACAAGTAAATAAACAAAGTCGGTAGCAATTGTTATTAAACAGGTAATAATAAACGGTCGGTAACTAGGCAAGCAATTAAATACAATAATCGGTGCGGAAAATAAGCTATACGGTGAATAAGCAACAAGCAGTAAATATACAAGTAAATAAACAAAGTCGGTAGCAATTGTTATTAAACAGGTAATAATAAACGGTCAGTAACTAGGCAAGCAATTAAATGCAATAATCGGTGCGGAAAATAAGCTATACGGTGAATAAGCAACAAGCAACAACAACCAAAAGAAGCTCAAGCAAAACGTTCTATTATTTAGTAACAGGAAAACCTCAGTAAATATTTATAATCCGGACTGACACTACGGCGGTGGCTAGCGTCTCCAAGCCTTTTGCACCAAGTCTGAACGAGAAATAAGATGCAGCTTTCCACAAGATACAAGTCCCCAAGGCAATCGCACTTATAAAGGAAATGTACTAGTATTCAGCCACAGGTTATTTTCATCCAAACAAGTTACAAATACACACAATGCTACTTCGCCCAAGTCAATCGCTCTTAAAGGCGACCGTAACTATGTGTACCTGGAGCTTGCCTCCAACGGCCGGCGGGTCAGAACGGTGTCGGTAGGTATCGAAGCGGTAAATCGGTAAATAATCTCGGTAAATATTTAAAATCTGAACTAACTCTACGGAGGTGGCTAGCGTCTCCAAGCCTTTTGCACCACGTCTGAACGAGAAATAAGATGCAGCTTTCCGCAAGATACAAGTCCCCAAGGCAATCGCACTTATAAAGGAAATGTACTAGCATTCAGCCACAGGTTATTTTCATCCAAACAAGTTGCAAATACACACAATACTACTTCGCCTAAGTCAATCGCTCTTAAAGGCGACCGTAGCTATGTGTACCTGGAGCTTGCTTCCCACGGCCGGCGAATCAGAACGATGTCGGTCGGAATCGAGTGGTTACTTACTCCTCCGGGTGATTGCTGGTGCTGGTGCTGTTGCTTGGTGCTGGCGGAAACTATATCTTAAAGAAGATCGGTCGGTCAAAAGAGTCTTCTTTCTAGGCAGTTACAATGCTTTAAATAGTAAATCGGAGACACCACGTGACTGTAAATCATGTGGGAGAATCATCGCGCATTGGTTGCGCGGATATTTTAATTTTTGATTCAAAATCGGTCAGTTTAGTGGTACACGGTACTAATATTGTCAATATATTATTGCTGTCCTAGTCACAGCGTTCAATAATATAAACAAATTATAAAATAGCATTTTGATAAGCTCACGGACTTCTACATTTATTTTAAATAGCATTACCAAAAAGAACGGTTTTAAAACTCCCAGAAATAAATAAATTCACATTATAACACATCCTAAATATGTTATATCTATTTTACAATAGCAAATAATAATAAATAAATAATATCAGCTTATTTAAACAATTTTGGAAAACACAAATTATTCTAAGCTCTGCAAAATAATGTAGAGACCTGAAATTAACCAAAACATTGAAGTAAGGGGCTATAAACTCGGTAAAATAAACAATCTTATAATATTAATAAAAATGTAATTGACGGAATTCTTGTGAGTTTTCTACTTTATATTATTATAACAATTAACTACTACAATAGTTGAATGTTATAAACAATGCGGATAATATAAAAAAACTTGACCCGGTCTGGAGATCGAACTCGGATCTTCCGGGTGAAAAGTCGGTACGCTTTGTACCGCGCTACGGAGCTCACTTCCAATAATATATATTTCGGCGGACACTTATACCCATATTAAATTCTATACTCAAAATAATAAATCCAAACTATAAAAAAAAAGGTAACTTCGTTACACCCTTATCTCTTAGCAACAATTTAAATTCATTCTTTTTCATGGAACTTCGATTTTACCCATGTCTTTAGTCACTCTTTTGCACTTAATAGTCTTTTTCTTAATTACTTCAATTCACTTTAAATTGTTTTTTAATACATTTTAAACCACTAAATTATTTAATTAACAAGTTTATATTAATTAATTTATTATTTAACTATCCTTATTTTCTAAAACAAATCCCTCATTGTATTTTAAAATACCTTCTCTCATCTAGTTACTATCTGTCAACATTTTATTTGATTATAATTTAAATGTCATTAACTCTCAAAATTTAATATATGAATTTTAATAAATCATTAATAACTTTTCAATTACTTATTCATTCCTTTTGAAATTTAATAATCTTAATCTTTAATCTTTTCTGATTGAATATATGTCAATAGCTCTGGTTTTATTTTACTTTTTCTAAATGTACTGTGCCTAAATATTGTCATGTCTCAAACATTTTATCCTATTATTTACTTATTTTCTTATTTAAAATATTTTATTTGGTGAAATATTTAAATCTAAATTAGTTCTAATTACTATACTACATTATTTATACTTCAATATACAAATATTTCTATTTTGTATTAATTTAACATGTCAATCGTCTTTGCATTTAATCATCTAATTATATTCATTTCATTTGCATCAATTATATAAATTTTTATTTTATATACTTTCTATAACCATTCCGGAATGTCTTAAATTTCCCAAATTTTATTTTTGATAATTTGGAAATTTTATTTTCGAATTTCAAAAATCAAATTTCGTTATTCACACTTTACTTATTCTTTATAATTTATGTATAATTGATTAATATTATAAATTCCTATTATTCTATCATTCTCTGGGTCTTTAATCTCATAACTATTCAAACCATTTTTATTATTTATTTTAAATGGACCATGATAAGGTAACATTAACTTAGCACAGTTTTTTCTATCTTTGTCTGATACTCTTAACTTTTGTACAATGACTAAATCTCCTTCTTGAAATTGTTTATGGTGTTTTTGTGTTCTGATTTGTCTTTGTTGATATTTTTGTGCAGCTCTGTGTAATATTGTGTTTACTGTATGTAATAATGTATTGTAGTCTGTATTTGTTTGTCTAATCCAAGGTCTGTCTGGTTGTATGTTCTTTAGTAATTGTATTGGGGCTTCTCCCGTTACATTATTTGGAATATTGTTAATATAATGCTGAATTTCTCCCAATTTTTCTTCCCATGAAACATGATCATGATGAACAAGTAATCGTAAATATTTGAGAATCTCTTTAATGTATCTTTCAGCAGGATTTGCATTAGGATGTCGTATGCTTGTATATTTTGGTGTAATGTTTGATTTTCTAAAATAGTCTTGTATTTTCTCGTTTTTAAAGTAAGTCGCGTTATCTAAAATACAATTTTTAATTTCTTCATTCTCTTGTCTGTATTTAGTCAAAAGTCTTTTTACAGTGGTAGTATTTATCCGTCTGCATGCGTATGTAGTCACAAATTTAGAAAAAACGTCTACTATTACAAAAATATGTTTGTTGCCTTGTCTACTAGTAATTAAGTTGGAACAAAAATCAATTGCTATTATGTCTCCAGGTTCTGTGGCTCTGATAGATCTAGGATATCCAGTAAAATGTTTATTTTTTTCTTTAGCCAATTGACATAGTTTACACTTTGTTATTTCGTCCTTTGTTATGTTTTTGTCATGTCTGTTAAAATAATTTTCTCTAAATATTTTCCATGTCTTATTAATACCTATATGTCCATAATTTTGATGTAAATTTCTAATAATTTGTCGTGTATTCTCGTCTGTTATTACAAATAATTCGTCATTCCCTATCTGTTTTATATACATGTTGTCTTTGAGTATGGTTTTCTGTTTGTCTACGTCTGTTAATTTTGTTTGATCATGTATTATGTTATGTTTTGAAAATATTCCCTCGTCTTGTTTTAAAATGTTAACTCCTACTTTTACCTTTTGTGTTGTGCCTGTATTGTCTCCATCCATTCTTGTCAATGCGTCAGCTAATATGTTTTGTTTTCCTGGTATATGTTCAATTTTAAAGTCGTATTCTGTCAATAGTAATGCCCATCTATGTATGCAGCTGTTTCCAAATTTGTAGTTTAGTATAGATGTCAATGCTTGATTGTCAGTTTCTATTGTAAATTTATTCCCTAGTAAGTAAAATCTTAATTTCGAAATGGATACGATTATACTCAAAATTTCAAGTTCCGAAACGCTATAATTCTTTTCATGTGTCTTTGTCACTCTTGATATAAAATTTATAGGTATTCCTCTGTCTCCATGTTTTTGTAGTAGTACTCCAGCTATTCTCTGTGTTGATGCGTCAGTTCGTAGTATGAAAGGTTTGTCATAGTCAGGGTGGTATATTTGTAAATTTTTCGTCACTATATGTTTTATTTGTTTAAAAGTCTGTTCGTGTAATTCAGTCCAATGCCATCGTACGTTTTTCTTAAGTAGTTATATAAGTGGGTATTCAAGTTGTGTAATGTCAGAAATAATTCTTTTAAAATAATTGATCATACCTAAAAATCCTCTGAGTGTTTTAAGATTCTTTGGTCTTGCAAAATTTTTTATGACTTTTCTTTCAGAATCCATTGAAATTCCCTCATTATTTATTTTATATCCCAAATAAGTTACCTGCGATTTTACAAACTCGCATTTCTCGATGTTAAGTTTTAACCCTGCTTGGTCTAATTCATCCAATACAATATCTATATGTGTGTAGTGTTCTTCCAGTGCTTTAGAATATATTAAAATGTCGTCAATGTAATGTACTACAAATGTGTCGTGTTTGTTTAGGATTTGATGTAAAGCTCTCACTAATGCTGCGCATGAACTCTGCAAACCAAAAGGTGTTACACAAAAATGGAATACCTCTCCATCTATTGAAAAACCTGTGTATTTTCTGCTTTTTTGTCCAAAGGTATAAGCCAAAAGCTATGCTTTAAATCAATTTTCGTAAAATATTTTACTTTTGTGATTCTGCCTAATATTGCTTCTATCGAAAGTGGTTTCTCGTATTGTGGAATAGTATATTTATTAATATTTCTTGCATCTAAACATAGCCTTATTTCGTTGTTGCGTTTTCTTACCACTACTATTGGATTAAGAAAAGGTGTTGTACTCCTTTCTATAATACCTTGTTTAAGTAAACTTTGTAATTCTGTTCTTACCTCGTCTTTATATTTATAAGGTATCGGATAACTTTTTACTGTAAAACTATCAATGTCTTTTACTTTAATATGATGAGTGTATTTTTGTGCAAATCGAGTTCCTTCTTTTATCAATCCTCCATACTTATTTAATAAAATTCCCACCTTTTCTTTGTGCTCTTGTGCACAGTTTAATATAATATTTAATTCATTATAATTAAAATTATCATTATTATTCATATAATTAATCCCCTTATTAAATTCAATTCCTTCATTAACTAGACAGACATTCATACTCTTTTGCATTGATTTTTTCACCATTTTAAATTGTAACTGAACATCTTTATATTCGACTATTTTCTTATCATAATTAATAATTATTTTATTTTTAGCTAGTTCATCCGATCCTATTATAAATTCTGCTGGTAAATTTGGTACTATTAAGAATTGTAATTGAATAGGCTTGTCATTCATGTTTAGAGTAATATTAATAGATTTATTTATTTCACACAATTTTTTATTATTTGCTCCAATTAATGTTAGTTTATTTATTCTAACTATATTACTTGATAATTTTGAAAATTTTTCTATTACTTGTTGATTTACCATACTTATTTCTGATCTAGTATCAACTAACATAAGCATATCATTATTTAAATATTTTACCTTTATATAAATTAAATTTTCTTGATCATTAAAAGTTAAATCATTTTCTAATGTTATAAATTCTCTAGGATGTACATAATTATTTTGGCTTATTTTGTGTAATTCTTTTGGCTTGCTATTTATTGAAAATTTTGTGTTTCAGAATTTCTGTTCAATGATTGTGATCTTGTTTGTGTCTCCTGCCTCACATTCCCTACTGGTTCTCTATCAGCAGATCGAGCTCTTTGTGTGTTCTGTGTTTATGTAAAATTTACACGTCTGTGTTGTGTATCTGTGTTTTGATTTTGAGTATTGTTTGTATTCTGATCATGTCTATTATTGTAATTCTCATTATTGTAACGTGAATTGTATCTTGAATTATGATTTGTGTTATTATTTGTATTCTGTTGTGCATTGTTATTTCTGTAGTAGGTTTGGCCATTGTTTCTGTATTGATTTGTATTAAAATTTCTGTTATAGTTAGAATTATTATAATTATTGTTATTAAAATTGTTATTATTATCAAAATTTGTGCCTCTGTTACGTTCATTATTTTGGTATCTATTATTATTTAGATTTCCTTGCCTAAAATTATTATTGTTATTAAACCCTCTGTTATTTGTATTATTTTGTCTAAAATTTTGGTTATTATCTCGATTATTATTTACATTAAAATTTTGAGAATTATCCTGTCTATTATTTGCATTTGTTCTATTTAAATTATTATTTGCCATATTATTATAATTTGAATAATTATGTTGATTTCTTTGAATTCTACTGATATAAATATATAATTGCTCCATACTGTCTATGTTTTGAATTGATATTATTTCTGAAATCTCAGGCTTAAAATGTCTAGCAATGTACAAAACTATTTCAGATTCAGTTAATTTTGGAGTTAAATACTGACTTATAGCATATATTCTCATTATGTAATCTGTCATGGAATTTGATAAATTTTCATTGAATCTACCAAAATATAATTTCTCCCTAACATTCATTTGTGCATTTTCACCCCAATAATGTTTTATGAAATTTCTTTCAAAGTCCCCATAATTTTCTATTTCCGCTTCTTTACTCCCAAACCAAATTAATGCATTTCCCTCAAATTATCTCTTATTATTTCTTTCATGTCTTCTTTATTTTCTATATTCTCCATTCTTCGTTTTAATGATCTCACAAATACAGTAGGATGCAATTTATGGATATTTCCTGTGAATTTATTCATTCTGTCTTCTTTAACCCATCTTATCATTTTTGTGTTTCCCATTCCTATTTCTTGTTTTTCTTTAATTTCTTCCAATTGTTTTCTTATTGACTGTATTTCCTTTTCTCTTTTCTCATCCTCTTCTGTTCCATTTCTACCATTATAGCTGATCCCTATTTTTATGTCTTCCTTTACCTTTTCTATCTCAATTTTATTTTGTTCTGTTTTGTTTTCTACTTGTTCCAATTTCTTATCTAAAATCTGTTGATTTTCTGCCACTATTTGACCTTGTATTTCCAACTTCTTAATTTCCTTACCATTTTCCTCCTGTTTCTTCTCCATAGTTTCTTTCCATTGTTCATTTTCTTCATGAATTTCCTTTTTTACTTGTTCAAATCTATTTTCGATTTTTCTATATACATCCTGTTAATTATCCATCCTCTATATATTTTCTGTTAATAGTTTTTTCATGTCTTCATCCCTCTTTTTCATTTCTTCTTCCCTCTTTTCATTTTCTTCTTCAATCTTCCTTCTTAAATCATCATCCCCCTTCTTCACTTCTTCTTCCATCTTTCTATTTTCTTCTTCAATTTTCTTTTTCAATTCTTCGTCCCTCTTTCTATTTTCCAGTTGCATTTCTCTTGTAGTCTTGCTTAAATTTCCATTTTCTTCTTGTATTTCTTTAGTAGTCTTGCTTAGGTTTGTTAATACTTCTGTCATCATTCTCTGCCATGAAATATCTTCTTCCTTCTGTCTTGTTTCTTCTGTAGCTTGAGTTACTTCTGTTCCCTCTGTTACTATTGATGTCTGCTCATCACTTTCTTCCATAGTCCTTTCTTCACTACTATCATTTTCTTGTTCTTCTCCAATTTTTCTGTTTCTTAAATCCATTTTTTTTTTATATTTTCTTTACCACGACTCTATTGTTACAATCGCCACACTTTGTTGGTTAATTTGTAATATGCGCCCCACGTTTATGGTGCCAATTTATAATTTAACTACCTCACTTGTTTATAATTCAATTAAATTTTTAACTCCTTTACTTTTGAGGGTTAAATTATATTTGCTTCTCCTACTTTGTTTTACAAATATATCAATTGATTTTATTTTTAATTTCTTTATTTTATTGAGCTTAGTAGAAATTATTTTAAATTTAAATGCCTCGACTTATTTAAATCATTTAATGAATATTTAAATTTTGAAATTAATTTTATTTTAATTAAAATTTGAGTTTAGTGTTGGGCGCCAATTATATTCTAGTATATAGTAAATTTACGTAATTTTTAATTTTCTCAATTAATCAATCTCCATGTTATACATAAGAAAACATTATGCTTACCCCCTTAATCTACAACTCCTTCTTTTCAGCTATTCACCTATATTCACTCTATTTTGTTTTTATTTTAAGTAATTTTAAAGTTATTTAATTTAATAAATTTTTTAGAAATTGAATCTATTGAATTGTTTAATGAATTTAGAATAATGATTGACTCTTCTTCCGGTTGGGTTCATTACAAATATTTACTTGACTGTAATATTTTCAATTTAATACATTTTTTAATTTTAATTTTAAAAATATCTTGTAAATTTGTTTTAGCAAATAAACATCTAGTTAAATTTAACAATCCTTATTTTATTATGATCAATTATAAACATATGTCCGTGGACAAACTCATCTATGAATTAATGTAATATTGGTTGCCTAACCTACTTATTGTTTGCAAATCTGGTATGTCTTAAAACTTAACATAACTGTACTAATACTATATAAATTCTGCACAAGCAGGTTATGTTGCTTAACGAAACTAAAATATTAATATTTATGAAAACTGTGATTAAGATTGTTCATATTAGTGTCACAAATTCTGGATATTATTCTTCTTTCTGGATCTTTACTATGGATCTCCTTTACGGTAAGTACTTATTTAGACTCCTGTCTATTTTAGGCCTGACTTTATATCTAGATATTTTATAGCTATAAGTTTTAAATCGTATTATTAATGCATTAAATGAAAATATAATCTCAATATTTCTGCTTGTAGATCTCTGCTATCATTTCTCCAGCTGTACCTTTATTTTAAGCAAGTGATTTGACAACAAACTTACTTTGAGGTTATCTTTTTGTCCCTGCTTATCTCTCCATAAACTTTTAAACTTTTAACACTCTCTCCTTCTAAATTTCTCGTCCAAATTCCACTTTTATCTTGATTTCATCCAAAAAGACGCCGCTTCGGTTTTTTCAAAATTTATTATCCTTATCTCTTAGCAACAATTTAAATTAATTCTTTTTCATGGAACTTCGATTTTACCCATGTCTTTAGTCACTCTTTTGCACTTAATAGTCTTTTTCTTAATTACTTCAATTCACTTTAAATTGTTTTTTAATACATTTTAAACCACTAAATTATTTAATTAACAAGTTTATATTAATTAATTTATTATTTAACTTTCCTTATTTTCTAAAACAAATCCCTCATTGTATTTTAAAATACCTTCTCTTATCTAGTTGCTATCTGTCAACATTTTATTTGATTATAATTTAAATGTCCTTACCTCTCAAAATTTAATATATGAATTTTAATAAATCATTTATAACTTTTCAATTACTTATTCATTCCTTTTGAAATTTAATAATCTTAATTTTTAATCTTTTCTGATTGAATATATGTCAATAGCTCTGGTTTTATTTTACTTTTTCTAAATGTACTGTGCCTAAATATTGTCATGTCTCAAACATTTTATCCTATTATTTACTTATTTTCTTATTTAAAATATTTTATTTGGTGAAATATTAATATTTATTTCTAATTACTATACTCCATTATTTATACTTCAATATACAAATATTTCTATTTTGTATTAATTTATCATGTCAATCCTCTTTGCATTTAATCATCTAATTATATTCATTTCATATGCATCAATTATATAAATTTTTATTTTATATACTTTCCATAACCATTCCAGAATGTGTTAATATATATATATATATATATATATATATATATATATATATATATATATATATATATATATATATATATACAGGGTCCTGCACCAGAGCTCCCTTCTTTTGTAGCTCATGAACTGGTGCCTTTATAAATTTCGTTCAAATTTGACTGCAAACTATTCGTAGAGAGGCACATTTTGAAAATATTTTCAAATATACAGGATGCTCTAAAAACATGTACCATACTAAAGTTATATTTTTTTAAATGGAACACACTATATATTTTTGAATTTTTGGATTCTGCATGCAAATTTGGTGTCAGTTTGTGTTATATTCCCTATAGCAAAACTTAGCCGTTTCGAAGATATTCGACATTTTATAGAAAAAATTACAGTTGTTAGAACTATTTCAAAGTTACATATCTGATACAATTGAACAGCGTTTATTTTAATTTTTATATGTCAGATAGTTTAGGCATTGGCCTTTCTGAAAATAGCTCACAGAAGTCTGTAATACATACAGAGTGTTTAATATTTACTGAGCAACACGTCAATTTTGAAACGTGCAAAACTAATTTTTTTCAAATGGCACGCCCAGTATATTATTCTACAGTTGAAAGTACCATTCAATTCTGAATTGAATGATATAGCATTGTCCTATACCTACCTCTTAAGGTGCTTAAGATATAATCAATTTTATAATAAAGTGCTCGAAAATTTAAGTTACATAACATAGAACACTTACTTTGAGCCAACCGGTCTATACCGGTTGGCTCAAAGTAAGTGTTCTATTAGATTATTTCAGAGACCACTTTTATACTCGACATACTCGTAGTGTAGATACTTGTTCACTGTTGCTTACATGAATCATTTAAAAATATTCGTTATTGGAGGAACATTGCGGTTAAAACTCACCTACCTTGATACAAAAATTAATATTAATAGAGATACAGTGGATATTTACACTTTTGAAAAACATTCTTATTTCTGCAATTGTATTAAGGTGCTGTTTAAGAAAGAATTGTTTTGCTTTGTACTTGTAACTGTACGAAATAATCGGTGATACTCACTCTTTAAGGTATATCTCACTCACTATTAGAGCTAATCGATCAAACCCTATATCAATGTATTCGTTAGGGAACGTTCTATCCAAATCTGTAAAAATACACAGGGTGTTCCATTTAAAATATATAAGCTGTGGTAAATATCTCTTTTTTGGGATACCTTGTGTATATAAATTTACCATCGGAAAAACCGCAGCTAAAAACAAAAATTGACGTGTCCGAGCGTTTTCCCGATTTTCTTTCCAATTTTTATTTAATTTATGCGTGATTTTTGGCCCTCGCTGTACATTAGTCGTAGATAAACCAATTTACCTGTTGTAACTAGTTACATTATATGTCAAATCATACAAAAACTGGCTCTATTCTGCAAAGTTCTGCACACTCAAAGATTGTTACAGTTGCAGGTTTATTTGGGACTACATCACCTGTAAAATAATAAAAAACAGGAAACCAAAAGTATTCAAATTAAATAAACACGGTATAGTATCAAGGCAAACTTCTAAAGTTTTCCCCAAAAAACCACTGTACCTATAAGATGCAATAAAATAATAGTTGATGAATTAACTGAATTTCACCATGGTTTTTCAATATTATTCAAAGTTGTGTAATATTACAAATTGTATTCTGATATAAGTCTAAATAAAATAATTAAAATAAAATTTAAATGAAAATAAACACTTAACTAGCTTTTTCCATACGTTTTCAGGTGCTCCTCAACTCTTCGTCAGTAGAAAGTTTTGATTAGGTATTTTTGTCAGGTTGCCATTTTTTTCGTCGTTGATTATTTAATTTGAATATTTTTGGTTTCATGTTTTTTATTATTTTACAGGTGCTGTAGTCCCAAATAAAACTGCAAATTAATCATGAAAATCCACCACAAATATGTTACAGACATTATCAAAGTTTGTTTGTTTAATCTGAATTAACCGGTATTTTTACAGTTCTTTGTGAATCGTATGCTATAACCTTTTATTTTTAACTGTTGAAACAATGGTTTTGCTATTGCAGTTTTTAGTGTTAACCTTGTAATTCAGGTGCTATTGTCTTTCTAATAGAAAAAACAGAATAAGTGCCCTGAACATAATACATACCATGCCTATTGTTGTTAAAAAATTTATGAATAGGTATTTCAAACATGCATCTTATATATTTTAATTTCGCAGATCATTTAAAGCCCAGTACGTGGTCCTACCTATATAACGCCCAGAAGCATGTGCTGTGTATTGTATAGTAGGGGTCATTTAAGAAGCCCTTGTAGACGTAATTTCACAGATTTGCAAGGTTATAGGAGTATTAGAACCTAATAGCAACATGAATCGTACACAATTCTTAATGTGCCTTAGTAAGCAAAAAAAGTTGGTAAATTATTTAATTTATATTTCTATAGTCATCTCTATTACGTTGGAGTGTACTATCTCATAAACCACTCAAAATCAGTATCTAAACTGATTATAAAACAAAAAACAAGTATTGCATGGCATGACTTCGATTTCGAGCTCTTTTTAAGTTTACGCATAGACCAGTCGCTGACCGCCGACTACACGTCTGCGGGCACGCCGAACATAAATTACATTCTTTATCTAACTACAAATTATATTAGCATTAGTATTAAGGCTGTGCTCGAATAAGTAACCTTCTAATGAAACTTCAAAAGTTCACAGTACGTTCTTTCAGCGTTGCTATAAAATTGATGCAGATATTTGTTGGCAAATAGGGGTTCTAAAGTCATGAGGTTTTAAAGAGGTGTTTTGAAATACTGCTGTTTACAGTGGATATATACAGGGTGTAACACTTTTAAATCCGGCAGTTTCAGACTCGACAGATCTCTGAAAAACAATAACTTTATGGCGTATAACATTTTTTTTAAAGGGGCATAGTTCTGAAGATACAGAGCGTTAAATAATATATTTTTTAAGGTTTTCGCGGAATACTTCAAAGCGGCTATTGAGTTCGAGTTATTTACGTTATCCGAGACGTTATCCACACGGCTATACAGAACTTCGTCATTGTATGTTACTGGTAAATCGAGAAATCGAGAGATATTTGAGAATACTTACTTTTTGATGTATAACATTCTTTTGTAAGGTGCGTAGTTTTGAACATACAGGGAGTTACAATTTTTTAAAGTATTAAATTCTAATATTCAACGGCCTTATTACCAAAATCATGACCCTTAAAAACAATGTTATACGTCAATACAGGATTTTCAGTAACATGGGTACGAACAAAGCCGAAGTTCTGTATACCCGTGTGAGTACGCACATAACTCCAACTTATGCCTCTGAAAATATTAAAAATTTCAAAAAAGCACTTGACATATTTTTTACTAAGAGTATGACAATTTGTAAAAATATAAAATTAACTCGAAATATCTTTAACACAGAATTATCAAAGCTACAAGGAGTCAAAAAAGTTGTTTCGAATTAATTTTTTCTAATAATTTTTTTTGGGAGTGTACCAATTTCCTTCAAATTTGGCACACGTATTCATTTGTATGCACATTCTGTATTTGACGCATATCGTCCAATGCCAAAAGTCCTCAACAGTCTTAAGGTCTTAAATAATAGCATACTTTTTTTGTTTCAACATTTGTCGCTACCTTGAAAGCGAAAGCTTTAGTACTGATATAAACAAGTGTACAATCACCATTGTAATATTGTACAATCTAGTGAAAATAATCAGACTCGTCTAGTTATTAGCTCTTAGAATGTTACTTCTGTTTTATATTATAAAATAATTATTATTCTTTATCCTATATTCTAAGGATTAAGGAAATTTCCGTTAAATAGTCGTTACATCCGTTGTCCCATTTTATGTCTAACGGTTCTTAACGTACTAATTGTTTGTGATTTTGTCACGTTCTTTAGAGAATAGTGAAGTTCGATTCGACCCCAGAGTCAGTAGTTGTAAGACAGATTTGCAGTAATCATGTAATTACTAACCGTGATGCAAATATATTTGTTAAAAGTATAGTGCCAGTTTTTTCTTCAAAATAAAATAGGGAAAACCGAGCGCACAGCAGCGAAGATCTCAACGAATAGAGAAGATATAAAGAATTTTGTACTCATTTTTTCAAACAAAAAAAATTATATATATCCTGAATGGCTAGGTGTAGATATAGATTATGCTAAATAAAATCTACTTAAAATTCCGCATACCTGGTGTTTATACAGAGTGGTCCACCGGGAACTGCATCGATCGATTATAGGAAAACTATAATCAGAAAAATCTGAAAATTTGGAGGCACACCAACGTCGGTGGGGGCTATTTAGCTAAAATATTTTCAGGTTAGTCGCACTTCAGGTTATACCGGAAGCCGACATCAACTTTCTTATTTTAAATAGAACACCCTGTATATTATTACATTTTTAGATTATACGTATGATTCTAAACCCATTTTATGTAGGATGTCCTATACCTATCTTCAACTATTTTTGAAATATTGACAGGTGGAAATTCACATTTTGCAATTTGAACACCCTGGAACACCCTGTATAATCTAAACGATTTGATATCAAGCAAAACGGTTTACACATTCCTATCTTAACTTTTCATAAGCTATCGTTTGGTAATGAATTTAATCGAAAATTTTAAATTTCTGGCTAAATTTGAAATTAGAACCAAACGATAGCTTATGAAAAGTTAAGTAAAGAGAAAGTTAAGTAAGTGAAAAGAAAAGTTAACGAATGTGTAAACCATTTTGCTTGATCTCAAACCGTTTAGATTTTACAGGGTGTCAAAGTTGAAAAATGTCAATATTTCCCCTGTCAATATTTCAACAACAATTGATTATAGGTATAGGATCTCCTACATGAAATGTGTTTAGAATTATACTTAGAATGTAAAAATGTAATAATAATATACCTACAGGGTGTTCCATTTAAAATAAGCAAGTTGACATCTACATCCGGTATAACCGAAAGTGCGACTAATCTGAAAATATTTTAGCCAAATGGCCCCCACTGACCTTGGTGTGCCACCAAATTTTCAGATTTTTTCTAATTATAGTTTTCCTATAATTAGAATTCCTCGTTCCCCTTTCAAGATATCTCACAACATTGCTTCAACACTTTACTGGCACTTTTTAGAGATTTAGTTGGAATACATAAAAATACACTTGATACTATTTTTGTTTTTTTTATATGACCCCAGCTTATGTTTTTTATCCATGCGGAACACCCTGTATTTTATTTCAAAATCGGAAAGAGCGCTAAATAAAGTCCAAATATATACTTTATGTTTTATTTTTTTAATAAGTTTGTGAAAAATAGGAAGGGTTTTTCTATTCCTCTATCATTTTAATAATGATTCGTTTACATTTATATAGTATAACACTAAATAACATTAATATAAACACTTTATATTAATTTTTATATATCTTTATATCTTTTTGACATACGGCGGTACGATTTGAACCTAGGATTAAGATTGAACCTAGCTGTATTATATATTTCTATATTAGAAATGCACCTCTAAATAAATGTGTGTATTTCAACAGAATCAAGTGCAACAGCAAACGACATGTAGGTTCCTCTCTACGGTAGATGTGGTGTAAGTTATTGATATTAGGTGTATCTGTGTAGCTTAATATGATGTACCTAGCCTTTATAATGGTAGGTATATAAAGACGCTGAATTGTGGCACAGTCCTCAAATTAGTAACGGATACGAGTCATTAGCAATTTTTTCTATTTGATTTTTTAATTATGTAATCATTTCGCTATTTAAGTACTGACTGAATAAAACGTGTTCCACTCATATATTTCCTCAAATTACGTGTGAAAATAAGAAACTAGAAGATAAAATTTTCTGACACGCGGGTTTGAACCAGTTGTTAAGTTGGATGATTTTATAGCGTTTACTAACTGAGCCACTAATCGACTTCATTTTCATTAGTAACTAGGTAAATATTTAAACTCAAATCTCAGAATTAGATTATATTTTTTTTATATTGTAATTAAAAGGCAATTAACTACAGTATTTTGATATTGAAACGTAGAAAACTATCGGTTCTAATGATTTTTGACATCATAAGTTTAAAAATATCTTAATGGATTTTGGTTGCCATTTCAATAACTAATACTTTTACGTTTTATTCGGGCAGCATTTTGAATTTGGAGGTTAAGAATAAATTGTTTTTGGTGTCTGTCTACTGCTTATTTCTAATATAGTTATTATAAAGATGCGATAAGGATATACCCCTACCTACACGATAGAGATGCGATATAGCTTAAATCTAGATGTAACAAATAATCAGTAAAGGTAGAATAAAGTGCACACGGTACAGATGTTGTATAGATGCGGTAAAGATTTAATATGTAACTGCGGTAAAGATGCGGTATAGTTAAAACAAAGAATTACTTAAGATGCAATACATCTAAATATATAAAGTTAACGATATATTTGCTATATAGTGACAATAGAGGTTTTATTGGTAAAGTTTAGAGTATAGGCACTGTATAGGTCTTTTAAATATGCAGCCGATAACTACAAATATATACAGCATCTTTATCTATCTTTATCGAATAAAAATGTTACTAGTTTCAACCTATTAAGTAACCACTGCGTACTGTTTTGCACTATTTTTTTTATATCTAAAACAAATTAGATATATAAAATCACCATTATCCAATAACACTTAAACCATAAAAATAAATCTTTAAATCTGCGTATTTTTTTTTTGTGAATTGAGCCATGAGAACACTAAGTAAGTAATCTATCGTTCGTACATTGGATTCACACTATGAAAAATAAAAGATGCAAAGTAGATAGCCGTATACCGCGTTGCCAAACTCGCCCCAAACTCCCAGTCGCTTTCCGTAAGTGAGCATACGGAAAGCACTCAAGTTTTGGCTTCATAAAGTCGGTAAATACGTGTATATATATATATATATATATATATATATATATATATATATATATATATATATATACATATATATATTGCTTGAGAGCTCGTTACCACATCCGTGTGACACAAGAGGCCTCCTCAAATCCGGGTTTTCCCGTTTATATACCCATATATATTAGATATATTCTTGACGAGGGGATCTTCCAGAATTAGAATCTCAAGCGAGGGGAAACAATTTCCCCTTTATTTTTTTGCGATATATAGTGCACACTAAGGATACGTTATCACTTCCAACATCTATATATGAGTAGAGACTGGTATGTTGTTGTCACCTCCAGCGACGTTGCCAAATCTTCGGATGTTACAGAGCACCCTCACTATCTTGTACCGTCAATTAGCCGAATCTCGGAATCGGAATCTACTTGGGCGTTATTCGTGAAAATTTGTTCTGGGGGTTGTAAGATATTTTGAAAATATTTTCAACCGTGGCGCACTTCTGGTTCTACTAGAAACTCAACCACCAAAGTTTATGTATACTATACCTAGTTGTTTATTGCAATGGTAATATATTTTAGCGTTGAAATGCGTAGATAACAAACTTTAAAACTCTATAACAAACTTTAAATTAAACAACTATACATAGGGTGAATAGTTACCTACATCATTTACTAGCTATTAAAATTAAGCATTTTCGTAGTTAAGTTTAATCTGGTTGAAGTGAAGTTTGTTGTCCACTCACTTTGGCTTTGCACTTTTTCCCGTAAGCTTTGTACATCTAGGTCTTTCTAATCTTTGCTCATACTGTCTTATTTCAAATGGAACAACCTGTTTATAATAACATTTTTTAATTGTACATAAAATTTTAGGCGCACATTCAGCAGAAAACAGTATACTTTGTCTCAATGGTTTTTGAGAAAATCGTAATTTAAATTTTTTTTTTAAACAATGTCAACCTTAAAAACTATACAATTGTTTCACAAAATATGTAAATGAAACTGTTATTTCCCTGTTATTGACACTAACGTTTCTGCTATTTGTAGCAATATTAATATTAGAAACGCATTTCTTTAAATAGGAAACCCTTTAAATATAATAAGATCAGTTAGGTGCAGCAGTTAATTGTGTACAAAGTATTTTACATATGCTCTTATATAACTCTTTTAGTTTTTGCGATGTTGTTATTAATATTTTGGTTTTCGCTTATTTTATTGAACCTAATAAGCTTTGACCTTTTCTGTGAAATTTTATATCATACTTTGCATAACACTTTTCGTGAAACTGAACTAAAACTGAGCGTGTAATTAATAATAATAATAACAATAATAATATAATAATAATGTCTCTACCCCTATTTTAATCACAACGATTAGCCCAAAATTCGGAGACGTGTGTGGCAAGGGGCGGCATATTATTATTTCGCGGCCCGGCATTTGCGCCTCAAGACGACGCCTAGACGACTTCGTTGGTAGGCCTAACCACCATTCAGTGCTGGAATGAGGGAAACCTGGAAAACCTCATTGGTTGGGGGGCATCAACCGATTTTAATCTGTCACACTAACACCAAGCTCACATCCTTGCCATCCTAGGCCATCGCCAGGATGGTTGCCAACCCATCCCTGCGAACAAGCTTTATTCTGCGAGTAGATTATTTAATTAAAAATTTTCTGGTGGAATGGGGAGCCGAACCCACGACCTCTGGGTTGAGCGATCGAGACATTAAACCCTGAGCCACCTGCTCGCCGGCAATTAAAACAAATTATTATATACAGGGTTTAGATATATTATATATTTCGTATTTCAAATAATAAAGTTAGTATGAGATTCCGGTAGAAGCGGAACTGAGTTACAGTTCAAAATATTTTCATTAAATTTAAAATTTGTTAAAGCCCCTTGTTCAAATTTTCACGTCCAACTAGATTCCGAGATTCGGCTAAATGACGGTCGTTCAGAAACATCTTGTATATACATATGTATACAAGATGTATAGTCATTATTGGCCTCATTCCCTGCTAAAAATGGCACGGTTTCAATCTGTGATCTTAAAATCGTATACTTATTCAATAAGTGTTCTACTGCACAAAAATAGTAGGTAATTGCTCTTTTAGAGGTTCTTATTAAAATTATTCTAAAGATGTGATTGGAGCACAAACCTACCAATAATAGTATCAAAATAGTAAATGTACTGAATCTAGTACAATTGTACTAATTTTGGAAGCCTTCCGTACGTTACAATATAATTTTTTGTAGAAAGTATTTCAATACATAACAATAAACAATGCTGCAGACATCTGTACAATATAAAATTTGAGCTTTTTTCTATCAAATCTAATACTCCTGGATTTGTTAAACTAGTTTGTTTATATTAACCAAATGCGTCGCAAAATCTAGATCCCAATAATAAAATAGCAAAGTATCATAATAAAAGTATCCGATATTAGTGCTTAAGCACGTAGTTAGTTTCTAACAATATATTTGTATTTCGTAATAAACCAAATAGGTAATGCTGTAAAATGTAGAAAACTATGCTAATTCTTTATTACAATGTTTAACGAACGACCTTAAATACCTGGTAATTCTCCACCTGGAATGGATGTAGTATTGTGCAAAGGTATATAGCCCTAACGTTAGTAATTTTATTACATTTACTGTTTATTTATATATCTGCATATTGCAAAAAGTATTCAGTTCAGTATTTGCGACTTGAGCGATTTGGTTGATTTTCTGTTATATTCGTGTATCTTGCTTTGTGGTCCTTATTGTATATATAGAAAGAGCCAAGATAAGAATAGATGAAACCTGTATCAAGTGGAAAATTGGTAGTTGAGTTATGCAACGGAAATAATGAAGGTAAGTGATTACGTATTGCATGAAAAAAATATTATTTTGTTTCGTTTGTCTTTGATTTTTAATTAATTGCACTATATTATATGTATATATTACATATACTTAGCTAATAAGTCCTATTATTTACAGATTTTGATGGTGACAATAAACGTGCCAACAACATATATGTTATAGTTTATGTAATGTCAATTGAGACTGTAAAAAATATTCCGACAAAAGAAACACCTGCACCTCGACGACGGCCTCTTTGTTTACGCACGTGTGTCGCTTGTCGGAATTTTTTATGCAGTTTCAATTGAGATTATAAAGACTATACTAAAAAAGAATGTATAAAAAAAGGGGTAAGTTTAAAAAATAAAACAGAAACATTTACAGTTACGTTAAATTACTTTTAGGGTAGACTAATAAGACAATTGGATCCATAAAAAATGAGTTTGGTTCTTTCATCGGCAAGAAACTTTCCCTTCCGCTAAAAAAATAAAACAATTTATAAAAAAAAGAAATATAAATCGAACCGTTTCTTTTCTACAGACAAACCTTCAACAGTTGATGAAAATATATGATTACCTAAATACTACCTACTTGATCAAATGCTCCAGTGTAATATAGTGAACTGAACATTTTGAGAAACAAATAATATTTTACATATTTTATTTTTAAAACAATTTTAGTACCTGCTCATATTGTAGAAGTTAATATTATTGTATTTATATTTCAGAACGGTAATCATTGCTTATTTTGTTTATATTCATACGATTAGTTTTAGATTATTTACTTAAATAAGGATTTGTATTATACGCAATTTACTTTTAGTACCATTATAATTAAACCTTTTACTATAGTAGAACTAGTAAGAATGCCTTAAAAACGATTAGAAAGGTACAAGATTTTTCGTTGCCTCAACTAGTTCTTGACCATATATTATGTTTGTTTTTAAAAGGTGCTTTCAATCCAAACAAATGCTCTCTCAGTCAACCAGCGCAGCGATCCTCTTTTATGCCACGAACAATATATTTCAATTTATTAAATTAACAGATTAACAATTAAATTTTGTATCAATGTTACAAATAGAAGATGACAGTGTTAAACACTTAATCAATATAACAGATACCTACTGCATAGTACTAAAATAAGCAAATCAGTATTAATTTATACCACCCATATCATACAAGGAACTAAATAAAACACAATCGCCTCTCATATTTCTCTATGCTTTAGAAATAGTTTCCTTGAAGGGGGTTGGAGCCTTTGGTGTAAAGATAAGACTGACGTAGTTTTCCACATAATACCAAAACACTATACTGCCCTCGACGCGCGTTTCATCAACGAAGTTGGCATCATCTGGAGATAATTAAAACACATCAAGTTTAAACTTGATCAAGTTAAAATTTGATATGATTTTAATCATCTCCAGATGATGCCAACTTGGTTAGCGAAACGCGCGTGGAGTACAATATAATGTTTAGGTGTTATATGGAAAACTACGTCAGTGTTAAATAATTTTCTATAAAATATAAGGCATGTTCCGCACGAACATTTTAGTTATCAAGTTCAAAAATAACTGAAAAGAAAATAATTATAATTGCAATAGCAATAAATAATTACAACATTTTTCCTTAATTGTAACTAAGAGCGCGTTAATAAACTTCGCTCGGTCAATAGCGTTAATAAATCTAAACACGTGTAATAACAAATATCATTTTACAGTTGATGACCACAATTCCACAGACGAAAGAAAAATATTTATAATTGTTCATATTCAAATTCTTTTTATTTGTATTATTGTATTTATATTTTTGTGTTTGTATTAATAAAGTTTAATTAATTGTAGGTGTTATGTTCTACTTATTTATAGTAATGTTATAATATTTTTATAATATATTTCTAATATTATTTATTGGCTTATTTAACTGTGTACATCTTTCATTATATAGGAATTAACTTAATTTAATTAATTTTAACTTTTTGGCTTAATTCCTATATAAAGAAAGATGTAAAATGTTATAATAGTTGTTATTAATCTAACAAGATATTAAACAACGTACCTATTCAGCAATTGTTAATAAAGTTTTGAAATCATACTCAAAGGATACTTATTTTAACCTGCCATTTTAAATTTAAAAAAATGTCACTCAACGATTTAACTATTTACACGTATTAAGGCAATAATTAAACTCGTAGGTAACTCATTATCTTAATACAATTACTAATTTTTATTTAGAATATTAAGATGCCAGTCTGCAATACACTTTTTAGATTACTTGAATTATCTGTTTTACAAATCTAGGAAAATTAACAAGTTCTAAAAATATTTTCATACTAACACATTAATTTTTTATATACCTGCAGAAACCTAAATATCTGAATGTTTATCAAAATTGATCAAGGCAATAGTAGTAACTTAAATTATGGTTATAATATAATTTATGTATCCAAATTATATTAATCTCAAAATTCATAACTAAAGTAAAAAATAATCGACTCCGTCCGAACCACGTTCGAACGGAGTTAACATGATTTTGGACAAAATCGTCTTTATCTGAATGAACAGGCATTTGCCAATAGGCACGCGACGTTGCCAATATCTGGATGTAACAACATGCCTTATATACTCCAAGAAATATCATATATAGGCGGATGTGGCAAGGTATTGTCAGTTGTACGTGTCTGAACGTGCCCTCTTGCATCCTGTTGAGGATGGGGGACCTGGGCGTCCTTTCGAACTCCATGGTTCTCTCCCGTCCCTCACTGAAGCGGGGGCAGTAGGAAGGACATAGGACTGCCATTTGGCTTCCCTTTTGCCATCCCGTTTTGCCTCCCTTGCAATAGGGCCTCGGGGCTTGGAGAGTTTTGGCTGGAACCCTCCATCATCCCTTTCTTGGACCGTGTGTGTCCCAGAACTAGTCCCTGGCAGGTCGATAGAGGGTGTCGCAGCCGCAGGTGTGGGTGGAGCTCGTGCAGCCGCCTGGTCCCCTATTGGGTTACCTGGCACCTGCACTTGATCCCTCCGAGCCTGTCTGTCCTCTCTTCGCCTCCTCGTCCTGGCAGCTTTCTTCCTTTCTTTCCGCTTTGCTTTCTTGAGGTCGTTTATGGAGGTTTGATCCATGGCGGAACTTTCTTGTCCCACCTCGGTCTCACCTCCAGAGAACCTCAAGAGTTCCTCCTCTTCTAGGGAAGAACTTGGCGCGGGTATACTCACCTCTGGTATACCTTCGCTTGAGCTGGGGAGCTCTGGGTTTGATGGTACGTTTTTACCTTCTTCATTTTGTTTTTCTTCCATGACGACATTAGTGGTTGTGTTTTCTCTGTGGTGTCATGTTTTGCTCGGTACTATAGTACTTTGGAAGTCTCTTAGTGTCCGCCTCCTCTATTTGTTCATGGCCAAACAAAAATTCCCACCAGATGGGTCGGCAGCCGCTGATGAAGCCCCCCGAGATGTGCAGCAGGGCCCTGATCCAGGCGCCACCTGGCACTACTACACACTCGAGATTATACACCTGCTGAAAGGGCAGCCCCCTACACTGGCTAGGCAAGGGTGGGCCCCTATACTAACAGGCTTAACTAGGTGTACTCCCCCTAGTTTTCTTTCACCGCTACCTCTCCGAGGGCCATCTTGATATCATCCTCTTATGTATATAAGGGCTAAAACAAAGTAGTCACACATTTAGCGTCTATTGTAAAGCAAAAACAGACATATATTTTGTCTAAGAAAAGTGACATTAAAATTCAACAAAGATGTATATACTACAACCTTTAAGATGTGCCCCAAAAACCACGGTTTAAAGTGTAATAACTCTAATTTAATAAATTTAGTGCTTTATGATTTACTGAGGAATTGATCCCGATTTTTTAATATATTGTCTATTCGCAGATGCCATTCAACCAAATCTATACACTGAGCAGTGTATAGATATAATAGATATAATATGTATACCTTTCAGTGAGTATTATCCTGTTTTGATATTTTGTGATGTCAGTAAGCTGACTGAACTGCATCAATATCGACAGACTTCTATTAAAGAGTGAACAATGTGGTACCTACTTATAAGAGATTTAACAGATTATTGAATTTTCAGTAGTTTAATTAAATAGTAAATAGTAAATTCAGTAGTAAGTTAATTAAAATAATTTTTGTAAAAATGGGGACCGTTATTTCTTTTAACTAAACTTTTTTTCATTATAAATAATAATCGAACGATCTGAATCAATATTTCCTTGATTTAAGAAAATATTATTATGGTATTTGAGTAGGTACCTCAAAAGAATGATTTAAAATGTGAAATAAATATTTATTCCATTGTATTGCAACAATAAATTTGTTAGATCAAAAATTTGTTTGTTGAAAAGATATTTTTGTCTGTGTGCAAGAAGTACGTAAGTATTAATTTGTAGAATGGGACGATTTAAGACGAGCAATTGCTTGGGATTTGAGAATTTTTATCATGCTGTATTTTTGAAGATAAAAAGCAGATCTATTTAATTTTTGTGCCATATGAAAGTGGCTCTTAAATAATCACTCAGGTAAACCAAATTTTATTTGGAAATCAGAAGTATTGTCAGAGAAAGTCAGACTAAAATATCGATTCCACTAAACTGCGCCTTTATACTAAAAAATGTATCATTTTTGTGATAAGGTGATCATCAGGTGTGATAGTGATGAAATATTATTATACTTGTGTAAAATATGTTTTTACACAAGTATAAGTTTTTTTTTATCTTTTATTGTCACGAATGATTGTGTGTCATTTGAATAACTCAATGTAAATAAATTTAATTTAAATTAATCGGGCACTATTTTATATTGTCGAAACTTGATTGAAGTTCTATACACTTTAAGTACGTCATACTTAAAATTGTTTTTACTTCTGATTCAGTAAGTAATATGACGAATCTGACAGATCGGATAATTTTATATGGTATAGTTTTACATAGTAGTTAGCTTTATAAAAAAGATTCTAATATACACTTCGTTATATATTTTAATTTATTTTTAAAACTCAAATAAATATATTAGGTACTTGTTTTATTTACTAAAATATCTGTAGGTATTTACAAAAATTGTCAATATAACTCAATTTTAATGCACTCGAGGAATTGATTACTGACACGTGGCTTCTAGATGAATGATTTAACTAACACGAGCTTCAAATAACACTGCCACTTTTAAGATATATTGTATATTTTCCATTTTCTAAATTGCTCTCATTTCCCTCATTCCGAAACTTCACTTACAGTTTTCGATAGCTAGTTATTTTTTAAATCTACTGAGATATTGTTCATAATTACTATATAGATAATATTTCGTTCACCAAGAAATATAAAACATAATGCGAATTTAAACAACATATTTTTATTTCAAAATGTAAATGCAATAAAATAATGTAAATTTACATTTCTCAATAACACATGGTATTTTACCATGTAGCTTAATAATATTTTTTTAAATTTCGTAAATAATAAAATATACCAATAATTTACAGGATGGTGCTATATACATATACATATATACGGAATGTCGATGCCTGAGTTTACCGACGATGCGTGAATTTGCAAGCAAGTTACCTGATTTTCTTGTTCACGCGCCAGTAGGTGTGAAATGACAGAACCTCGGAGCCGAGCCTTGTATGCTATGCTGCGCTGGCAAAAAAGCAGTGGATGACATCATATTGCGCATGACTAATAGACCATCTGGCGGTGAATGAACACCTGGCGTCTAGACAGTATCCGGTTTGAGAGTATGATGCAATATTTAAAAAATATCTGACGACGGTATTTTGAAAAAGCTGACGGCGAGAAAAATTGTGGGAGTAGCCGTTACATGTAGTTCTCACAATCTGCAAATAAAACACCTGGCGTCTAGACAGCGTCCGGTTTAAGAGTATTATGCAATATTTAAAAATATCTGACGACGGTATTTTAAAAAAGCTGACGGCGATAAAAATTGTGGGAATAGCCGTTACATGTAGTTCTCACAATCTGCAAATAAAACACCTGACGTCTAGAGATCATCCGGTTTCATAGTATGATGCAATATTTAAAAATATCTGACGACGGTATTTTGAAAAAGCTGATGGCGATAAAAATTGTGGGAATAGCCGTTAGAAGTAGTTCCCAGGAGTTGAAACACAAGAGGTTAACGAACACTACAAACAGGTCTAAACTTGTTTGAATGATCTTGAACGCTTGGTATATTATAGATTTCCATGCTTATTGATTTTAATGTTTTATTGACTTTATTGATTATTTATTATCGATTATTGGTTATTGATTTTATTGAATTTATTGATGTATTGATTATCGATTATTGGTTATTGATTTTATTGTTTTTATTGATTATTGGTTATTGATTTTATTGATTATCGATTATTGGTTATTGATTTTATAGATTTATTGATTCTTGATTATTGGTTATTGATTTTATTGATTATTGATTATCGATTTTATTAATTTTATTGATTACCGATTATTGGTTATTGATTTTATTGATTATTGATTATCTATCGATTATTGGTTATCGATTATTGATTTTATCGATTATCGATTATTGATTTTATTGGTTTTTGATTTTTTTGATTATCGATTATTAGTTATTGGTTTTATTGATTATTAATGGATACTGTATAAGGTACAGAGCATGTAAAACATACAACACTTATTGAAATCAAGACTAATATATTTCACATATTTCATTTTACTCCCCCGCGTCAAGAACATTTATTATTAAGAGATACGAATGATATGCTTCTGTTTAAATACTTAATCCTATAAGAAGTAATATACATAGTAATAATATACCGCTCATTCTCCATACAAGTTATCCATAATCAAAACATATATGAACAGTACTAATATACCACCCGTTCTCCACACAACTCTTGGGCATGATGTAATATCTAAATATAAAATATGAATATCTGGTTTCAATAACTTGGCGAGACAAGTTGGTGTGACTCATTGAACACCTGGCGTCCTAGACAGTATCCGGTTTCAGAATATGATGCAATATCTAAAAATAGCTGACTTGTCGAGACAAGTTGGTATGACTCATCGAACACCTGGCGTCTAGACAGTATCCGGTTTCAGAGTATGATGCAATAGCTAGAAATGTAGTATGAGTTCGGGTGAAGTCGGCTAACATCGGAAGAAGCAGCCATTTGATTGGTTCAAATCCAGATTAGCCCCGCCCCCCTTTCATATACTATAAAAGTGAATACTCAGATGCTTTGTACGTAGTCTTATCAGTTACAATGAAGTGTGAACATTGCGGAAAAGATTTCTCTTGCAAACGCAATCTAGTGCGACATATTCGCGACTACTGTTCCGTTCTACATAAAAAAAGGAAAAGTGATAATGTACCGTCTACATCTGCAATAAAGAAACAAAAGAATGATGTACCATCTTCCAGTAATATTAATAAAACGATTCCAGTGGTCTGTGAACATTGTGGAAAAGGTTTTTCTTACAAACGCAGTCTAGTGCTACATATTCGTGATTACTGTCCCATCCTACATAGTGATAGAAAAAGAAAACGTGATAATGTGCCTTCTACATCTGCTCCAAAGAAACAAAAGTATGACATACCATCTTCCAGCGATGTTAATACAGCGAACTCAGTACTCTGTGAACGTTGTGGAAAAATATTTTCAAAACCATCCAATCTCCTACGACATAACTCTTACTGTGCGGGGAATAATGTGACCGATAGAAAGAAAATTGATCGACTAATTGAAAAAAGTGTCGGAAACGGAGTTGAAAAACTTTCGAGCGGCTTCAAAAACAGGATAGCCAGTTACCGTTTCACTAGCCCTAGAACCCATATAGACTATTCTGATTTCTTTCAAGAAGTAAAACAGAAAGTGTTTGATAGAATTAATGAATATTTGCAAAACTATCATTCTCTCAAAGTTAATTTTGAAGTATTTGGTTTTTATGTTATACCCGAAAAGGAAATGTCTGATATCAAGTCATTTAACACCAAGAACAAGGTGATCACCCCATCATCAGATCTTCAGCAGATTTTCGAAGATTTTATGAAAGAGATGACTTCACAGGCCTCCTCATTTGAGGAACGCGACTCTGGATGGGCTTTAAAACAGATAATGTTTCTGGATGTAAACATCAATAAATTTACACCACTATCAGCCTCTTCATATATTAAGCTCCCCCAATCCATTGAATGGAAACGAGCCGTATTAAATATTCAAAACAATGATAGAGCTTGCTTTGCTTGGTCCATTATTGCAAGCATAATTCGTGCACAAGGGAATCCTCAGAGTACCAGTTCATACCCCCACTACAACACACTGCTAAACTTTAATAGTTTGAAATTCCCCATGAGACTGAAGGATATACCTAAATTCGAAAAACTGAATAACATCTCTGTGAATGTGTTTGGACTAGAATCAGAATTCAGAGATGGAAAAATGGTGACAGAGGTGATAGGACCTCTACATTTCACTTCAAACAGACAAGCTACACATGTTAATTTGCTGCTTGTATCAGACAATGCTGGTAACAACCACTACTGCCTCATAACAGATATGTCAAGATTGGTTTCGAAACAAAAATCTAAACACGATGCTAGAATACATATTTGCGATGGATGTCTACAATCATTCAGAAAAATTGAACAGCTAAAACAACATGAGAAAAATGACTGTAATCATATATGTACAAAAATACCAACCACCCAGTTGAAGATCAATAAGTATGGTGAAACTATTCCTGAGAATATCCTTAAGTTTGTTAATTTTGAAAGACAATTATCGGTTCCATTCGTAATCTATGCAGATTTCGAGAGTTTACTAAAACCAATTCATCATAATGAGCCTAGTGATGATAAATCATTTACTGTGAAAACCTGCGAACACGAACCATACTCTTTTGCATTCTACGTAAAGTGTAATTTTGATGACAAGTTCTCGAAATTCGTCACATATCGAGGCCCAAATGCTGCACAAATATTTATTGAAAAATTGGACAAAATATCTTTGGACTTGTATAACAACCACCTCAAAAATGTTAGAGACATGCTGCCGCTTTCTGATCAAGAAAAAACCTCTTACAGAAATGCTACTCACTGTCATATTTGCACAAAACCTTTCAAGACTGAAGACGTAAAGGTTCGTGATCACTGCCACCTAACAGGACGCTTTCGTGGTGCTGCTCACTCTGTATGCAATTTAAACTACAAAGTGTCAAAGTTTATACCAGTTTTCTTCCACTGTCTCAGTAATTATGATGGACACCTCTTTCTGTCAAAGCTAACATCTAAAAAGGAAAGTGTTTCTGTGATAGCACAAACCAAGGAGAAGTACATCTCATTCTCCAAATCAATTATGGTTGAAAAATCTTCAGATCCAAAAGTACCAGACACATATTTGAAGCTAAAGTTTGTTGACTCGTTTCGCTTTTTAGCCAAGTCCCTCGATAAACTGAGTAAAAACTTAGAACATCACCAGTGTATCGAAACAAGAAAATGCTTTCCAGATGATGACAAGTTTACGTTAATCAGACGAAAAGGTGTTTTCCCCTATAGCTACGTGGACTCATTTGAAAAGCTGGAAGAGACAGAATTACCACCAAAAGAAAAATTTTATAATGATTTAACCCTGGAATCTATTTCTGAAGAAGACTATGAACGGGCAAATAAAGTGTGGGATACCTTCAACTGTAAAACTTTGGGAGAATATGCAGATGTATATTTAAAATCAGATGTGTTGTTGTTAGCTGACGTGTTTGAAAACTTTAGAAAAGTGTGTTTGGAGCAATACAAATTAGACCCCGCCCATTATTTAACAGCTCCGTCACTAAGCTGGGACGCGATGCTACGTTACACAAAGATCGACCTCGAACTTTTAACAGATGTCGATTCTCTACATTTCTTTCGCAAAGGAATTAGAGGAGGTGTGGCTCAATGTAGTAAAAGGAAGTCCATTGCCAATAATAAATTTTTACCAAATTATGATCCTACTAAGCCAACTTCACATATCATGTACCTGGATGCAACAAACTTGTATGGTGCAGCAATGAAAGAATGTCTTCCCACTGGAGGCTTCAGGTGGCTCGAAAAAGGAGAAATTGACGCCTTTGACTGCTCTAACATCGACAACAACTCACCCAAAGGATATATCTTGCAGGTAGATTTGGAATACGTAACAAGTCTGCATAACGACCACAACGATTTACCATTCTGTCCCGAAAGTATGATACCACCTGATTCTAAATACCCCAAATTAATTCCGAATTTACGCAATAAGAACCGTTATATTATTCACTATAGAAATTTAAAACAGTGTTTGAAATATGGACTGAAACTGACGAAAATCCACAGAATATTAGAATTTTCACAATCGACATGGCTGGGGTCATATATCGACTTAAACACAAATCTCCGAAACTCTGCTAGGAACGAATTTGAGAAGGATTTGTTCAAGCTAATGGTTAATTCAATTTTTGGTAAAACAATGGAAAATGTTGATAAGAGACAAAATATTAAATTGTGTTCATGTTGGGAGAATAGAAAAGGTAAATTAGGAGCAAGAGCCTTAATAAGTCTACCACATTTTAAATCCTGTTCCATATTTGATGAGAATTTAGTAGCAGTTCATTTGGATAAGACAAAAGTAGTGTATGACAAACCGCTATACGTTGGTTTTTCAATTTTGGATATTTCCAAGACCATCATCTACGAATTCCTTTATGGCTACATAAAACCTATGTATGGTGATAAAGCAACTGTTTTATATACGGACACAGATTCCCTTGTCTTGGAACTCTTTACCGAAAACCCGTATGACGACATCAAGGATAATCTTCAGTATTTTGATACTTCAAATTATAAACCAGATAACATCCACAATATGCCTAAAACAAAATCAGTCGTAGGAAAAATGAAAGACGAATACGCTGGACGATCCATCGAAAGCTTTTATGGAACAGGTGCCAAGGCGTATTGTGTAAAAGCAGGTGATGTCATGAAAAAAGCAAAAGGAGTATCAACAAGTGTTGTTAAGCATCGAATAGACTTTTCCGATTATGTTCAAATAGTAGAAAATGGTGGCATAATATTCAGAAAAATGCATATATTTACATCAACTTTGCACACCATCCACACTGAACTGAAGAATAAAGTAGCATTGTCATCAGCTGACGATAAGAGGTATGTCATACCGGGCGATGTAAATACGTTAGCCTGGGGCCATCATCGCCTTTCTCCACCAGATCAGGAACGTAACATCAATTTGGAAAGGTTGCTGCAAGTAGCTGAAGAGATGATTGGGGGAGAGGAGGAACCACAACTGGATGTTAATTTATTAGATTTCGATGTATCAGACTTTGATTTAAACTTATTTAATATATAATTGTATAATTCGATATCAGTCAGCTTGTTATCCAAGTATGTAAATAAAGTATTAGTATGTACATACATTTTATTATTTTATCATATTTGGGGATATTTATTCCCACATGTGTTCACAAGTTTAATAGTTAATAAAAGTACCATTATATATAAATATTTGTTTTATTATTCCATTATAAAATACAATACTTAATACGAAACATATCGGCTACATTTTTGTAGCTCCCATGCACATACATGACAAGTTGCTTGTGAATTCGGAGGACCATCTATATGCGATTGCCATTCTGATCGGTTGTAATGCACGAAACAGGGTAGTTGAATTTGAAAATCAAATTTTGGGTATATTCTCGTGCAAGCTTAGACCATGCATGAAGTAGTTCCACAGCAGTTACATTTGAAATTAGATATTCCAAAGGAAAGTGTGACAGCTCTTCTTTAGTGAAGTTGTACAAGCTTTCATTGTTTTATGTCTATTTATCAGCTCGGTTGATAAACATTTCGAACAACACATTTGTTGGAACATGATGATTGAAGAGTAGTAATAATCACTTTAAGCACTAACAAGGAGGAGCACACTGCTATATACCAAATCATGAAATACTCTGCAGCATATTCCACTCCACAGCCGATATTTGTAGAGGGTGTATAGGTGAGGGGTCTACTATAGATATCCAGCCAATCAGAGTCTTCCATTATATTATCTTTTTTTTCCTCTTTTTTCCTTAGACGTAGTTTGTACTCGGTACTGTTGGTGGGTATTGAATAACTCAAAGTGGTAACGTATTTGCTTACATATAGCTCCATCCTCCTCCATTTAGAGGGCTAGCTTTCATTTCTCGTCCCATTACTGTTAAGGCATACAAAAACCTCCTTTGTATTACAAGGATACTGCACAAAAAGTACGTTCTGAGAAATGGCTTGTAGCACTATAAGCTGTGAAGCGTTCATTGTTGTATCTACCTAGCAACTAAGGTTATATCTGTGTTTTAGATGTGTTGGTACCGATCACACCGGTACTTACAGGTATCGCTACCGCTCACACCGGTACTTATAACTTTCTATATCCTTTCTCCCAATAACCGCATTGTTTTGACAAAAACTTTAACATTATGTAACAAGAATAACCCATTACTGTTTGCTTTCAGTAGTAGTTCTAGCTACAATTTCAATCTGTCGACGTCATTACATGTAAAGTATTCAATAGTCATTGGAGTTCGTTCAAGAGTTTATCTTCCTTATTAATTATGGGTAATAATGGTAATAAGGGTAACATTAAGGGTAATAAGGGTAATAAGGGTAACATTAAGGGTAATAAGGATAACAATAAGGGTAATAAGGGTCCCATTAAGGGTAATAAGGGTAACAATAAGGGTAATAAGGGTAACATTAAGGGTAATAAGGGTAACAATAAGGGTAACAAGGGTAACATTAAGGGTAATAAGGGTAACATTAAGGGTAATAAGGGTAACAATAAGGGTAACAAGGGTAACATTAAGGGTAATAAGGGTAACATTAAGGGTAATAAGGGTAACATTAAGGGTAATAAGGGTAACTATAAGGGCAATAAGGGTAACAATAAGGGTAATAAGGGTAACGATAAGGGTAATAAGGGTAACCATAAGGGTAATACGGGTAACAATAAGGGTAATGCAGGTAACACTAAGGATAACAATAAGGGTAACAAGGGTAGTAATGAGAGTATTTTTGGAGTATTCCAAGGGTATATAAGAGTGTATAATATGATAACTTACTTATTCAACATTGTGGTTAAACAAACATTGCGGTAAACATGTATGCTTGCAACACCTGTGACAGAAAATTTTCCTGGCCCAGTGCTCTAAGCCGTCACCGAAACAAACACAAGATTGTATTCTTTGTTTGCAACACATGCAACCAGAAATTTACGCGTAAGGATAACTTGGATGTTCACATAGAAAATAACCACCCAAATGAACATAGCCATCACAATATGAAAGACCAGGCTCTGACAGATAGTGTCAACAACCATCCACTACCTAGAACTTACACAAGCAAAAGTATGGCTCAGGACAATGAGGATCAATTCGAACATGACGAACCTATCAGAAAATACATTTATAGACCTAAAAACTCTCAAAAGGAGGAACCTCTGAACGACCCCCATAATCTTGCGAATAAATTAAGGGATTACCTTATCAATAAGAAATTGAATATGCAGCATCCTCTATGCAAAAACATAATCGATGAGCTACGCAAAATGAATATAATTTATTAATTATAAAAAAATTCTATAATATCCACCCCTTTACATTATACAATAAGAAAATAAAGACGATATTGTAAAACTTGTTCTTGTCTTTGTAGTGGTAAAATAATATCACAGTATGATTATGTATATAAATTTTTTGTTCTAACACAATTCCTTAAGAAAAACTACTAGATTACAAATTACTTTTGACAAGCCTATAATTACACAGTGCTAAGAAAGGGCTTGAATATACTAGAACAACAAACCTGTATGGTCAGGTTAGAACTTTCCGCAAGTCCCGGTATACCAGTTACACCGGTACCGATACCTGTAAGTACCGGTACCAATAGGTACCGGTGTATCAATAGCAGGATACACTACACTAGTAACAGCAGGATAGGCAATACAGGTTCAGCTATCATATGATGTCATAAAATAAATAACGGCCCCCGTTGTTAGGTCAGGTTAGATCTTTCCGAAACACCTAACCTGACCTAACTGGGGCCTTATTTATTTTATGACATCATATGATAGCTGAACCTGTATGGCCTATCCTGCTGTTACTAGTGTAGGTACCGATACTAATACCGGTATGACCGGTATAGCGGTACCGTGTTACCGGTATACCGGTACCAGTCTAACCGGTAGACCGGTATACCGGTACCAGTGTAACCGGTATACCGGTGCCAGTGTAACTGGTAGACCGGTATACCGGTACCAGTGTAACCGGTATACCGGTACCATATAGGTACCGATACTTATAAGCACCGTTTCGATATAATCCAACGGTAAAAATTGTTAGACAGGTCTAGTATACATAAACTCAGTAACATAAATAATAAATTCAGTTGATAATGATATCTGAATATAGAAAGACCCTGCAAGAACACAGGAAAAAATTTAAACAATTAAGAAATGCAATAGAATTGTATAGTTTGAAAAGTGTTGTACTGAAGAAGCTAACAAATTTGAAAATATGCCAATAATCTTAGATGTACAAGGCTTCAAGGTTTTTTTGTTTCAAGTCATTTGATGGTGAACGCATATGTCATTATATTTTTAAACCACCTTTTTCATTTGACGCACTTCCATCAGAATTTCAAGAAGAAGCTAATTGGGTAACTAAACATCATCACTGCATTCAGTGGGAAGAGGGTTTTACACAACTACACAAATTTAACAACATTATTGAGTATTTGACTTCAAAAGCAGAACAGATTTATGTTAAAGGAAGAGAGAAGGCTGAATATCTTCGGCGTTTTTCGTCAAAACCAATTATTATAGAATTTGAAGAAGAACCCCGCTTGAAGCATTCTCCACCTAAATGTTTATATCATTCAAAGAATATATGTATGTGTGCTTTATCTAATGTGTATTATCTGTATGGACATTTTATAATGTCCTAGCTTTATGATGAAATAAAAACCAAATTAAATGTATTCTGTTTTATTTATTAAAATCAAATCATCTCTAGGGTGGGGGATAAGAATTCATTAGAAAAATCCGAGTGGTAATGGATTTGGTGGCACGTGAATACAATTAAATGCGACCAATTACAGCCAGATGGAGACACATCTACTGGTAGCCGGGTATCTAAGTGATGAGGATAGTGCCTACAAAGCAGAGATATTGTTATAGTTAATAGTTCCACATTTAATTGAGTATATTAACTTTGGAAGTACGTGTTAGACTGCCTGATAAAGATGGTAAAATTATTAAAGATAAACTCTTGAACGAACTCCAATGACTATTGAATACTTTACATATACATATACATATACATATAATGACGTCGACATATTGAAATTATAGCTCGAACTACTACTAAAAGCAAACAGTAATGGGTTATTCTTGTTACATAATGTTAAAGTTTTTGTCAAAACAGTGAGGTTATTGGGAGAAGGGACATAGAGTTATAAGTACGGTATGACCGGTATACCGGTACCGGTACCAGAGACATAATCGATTTACCAAAATTGAGGAGAAAGAAAATGTAAACGAATTTTAGTTTCTACATGTCACGAGATTGTGAGTGCGATGAAGCTGATGAAGAAAATTATCCATTTCTCTAGGGTGGGGATAAGAATTCATGATAAAAATCCGAGTGGTTATGGATTTGGTGACTCGTGAATGCAATTAAATGCAGCCAATTACAGCAAGATGGAGACACATCTACTGGTAGCCGGTTCATCTAAGTGGTAAGGATTATTTAAAGAATACCCTAGAATCCCATGTATAATGATTGCAAATCAATGAGTATCCATCTTGCTATGGCATAAATTTCATTTCAAAGATTTGTCTATGTATATTATTATGACGACTTAGACTGTTAATCTAAGAAAATGTTTTGTTACAAAATTTGCAGGTATGTGTTATGCTTGCCCTTTAGATAAGTTACAGCAAATGGTAAATTCGTAGTATGCTTATACTCTTTTATTTATCCCAATTTATTTCACCTGTTATCTAATATCTACCCCAATTTCGTTAGAAGGTATACCTTTTAGATTTGTTGGTTGGTTATCTCTATTTTGTAGGTTAGACATTATACATATATTTTTATACTATGAAATCTCATGAAGATCAAACACTTTCAATAACTTTATACTGCACTTTTATATTTTAGATTAATGTAGATAAACTCGGTAAATTGTTAAATTCGGTTGGTATAATTTCTATATAGCTGTATTTATAAAAACCCCTGTGTATAACATGTTACCATTTAATTTTTCTCGTGTTGACAGGGGGGAGAATCTGACTATTATAATTTTTCTCTTATTGTGAGATAACAAAATTAGTATTTTAAGTGCCCTCTCTGTAATACATAAACGTACAGAGACGACACTGGCTAGCTCAGTGGGCGGTGGGGTGAGTACGTCACGGTATTAAGGGTGAGTAAACAGACAAAGATATTTGAACCAATTTTACTATTAATATCACATGGACATAATATACAGTGAATAAATAATATCAATCAATAAATCAATATACACAGTAATAAACCTTTATTTACCCTTAGGTACTAAAGTACTTAGCTGATTTTTCCAGGGTGGCGTTGATAACCTTGGGAGGTGGTACTCCAAAATGGCGCTAAGCGGTGAATCTATTCCTGCGAACTCGCAATGGTGAAGGAAGGATAAGTATCCGGTTACAATCCCTCACAGCTCTGTAGGTACCTACTTCAACCAAATATTCCTCTACCAAAATATCCTAATTTCGGAATAGGGTCGCCAAATAGGGTTTTCATTCAAAACTTTAACCAGGAAAACCTCAATTTCCAGGAGATGATCTAAGAAAGGAGAATTTGGAAAATTCTCCTAAACAAGAAAGGAAGACCTTAAAAACTGGTACAATCGGATAAACCAGAAAAACTGTAAAAAATTGTAAAAGTTGGAAAAGCCCTAAAACAAAAGAAAATAATGTAACCCTAGTATATATATAAATCATGAACTAGGCACGACTTTTAAGCACCTAAAATGGATGGGTATAGAAAAGAACAATTACCTCAAGTTGTTAATCGGGCTTCTTAGAAAACTTTATGGTTCCTCGTGGACTCGTAGAAATGCCAAAAAAAATCCCATACATAAAATGGTCCAAGTGTTGATCAAAACTAATACACAGCTAACCACACTTATACAGAGTATTTTCAAGATATCCCAATCAGGAAAGTATCACAAACTTTAAATTCTTGTAAAATACACAAGGCACTTCTGAATACCACGACAGATTCGTCAATTCTCGTCCCCTTTGACAAGACGCATCCCCTCTTCCATTTTTAATTCGCGCCAAAACGGTAACCCAGAAATTAAGTAGAACAAATAAAGGCCTATCTAGCTAATGAATTAATTTAAATTATCTTTTAATTATTATTAGAAGTATAGAAATATTAAAGGGAGTAATAGAAACATTCCAAACAGGAGATTTATAATTTATTTCAGTATAATTTGACTAGTCAAGTATGTCTTGCGCAGTAGAGGAGAGATAACCGTAGTCCATATTTTTACGATTAGACTCATTAACCGACTAATTATGGTAGGTCGAAAACTAGACAAACTATAGATCTATTATCTTGGTGTAGAGTAATTCGTTGGAGATGTATCCCACGACAATTCAGAAAAAGTGAAAAAGTGGCAAACATGTTGCTAACATCTAATAAAATGGATGCGATGGTGACGTCACGCCGACGTACCTATGAAAATTGAAACTCGGTATGCTGGTCTATAAAATATGCCTAGACTTTCGTAGCTTGGTTCGCCGAGTGCGGGTAGTAAGGAGGCAAGAAGTGGAACCTAAGAGTAAGACAAGGAACCAAGATACCTAGCAGCCATGAAACCTAAAGTTCCTAGAGAACCATAGTTTAAGCCTGCATCATACAACAACAACAACAACCATCACCAAATGCAAGTCTTAATATGCAGCTATGCAGCCCAGCATCGGCCTCCAGGTGGGACACATTATTTTATATTATGTTTGTTACTTACTATGTATGCTTAATTACTGTGGCTATGGCTTTGGATGTTTTATTTGCAAGCTTAGCCTAACGAATTTACTATTATTGTTTCAGATCCACCTAAGAAAAGAGAAATCGATCCTATATCGCTATATGTGGATATGTTCTAAAATGTGAAAATAAAGGAGCTACGCAGACCAAATGGTAAGTAAACACATTTTGATATTATTCTTGTTGATTATAATGTGCTTTCCTTTGTTGCAGTACACACCTTGATGGAAATGGTCTGTAATACTGAATATTTTAATTAAATATCATACCAGCTCTCCGAGATGTAATTCCTTTTTAATAAATGTTGTTTTTTTTTTTTTTAAATTATCGAATTTATTTATTTTTTTCTTTTCATTTCTGCAAGCACTACTGTAAGGGAGAAAATGACTTGTAACAATTCCCCGTCAACCCCCAGGGGATTACACCGTAATCTCCTTTCGTAATGGAAATTTACCGATTAATATAAATTGTAGAACTTATGTGAAAAACTAATAATTAAATTAACCAATATTAACTAAAACTAAGTGAAGACTAACTAACATCTAGGGAAATTACGAGACCTACGTCGCTCCTCCACAAACGTATTATCTATTCGCCCCTAGTAGACCCTACGCAAAAAAAAAAAAAACAAATAAAACACATTAAAGATACATATTACTAGGCCCCTTTATTTAATCCAGCTTCCACACATGTTTCCTCACAAGTCACACATCGAGATCAGGAAACCTAATATACGTAAGCCCTTTATTTCCCTTCAAATGATAAACTAAACACTTAAATCTAGAGTATGACTTAAATACTAACTGACGATTAAAAATTTAAGCAAACGAAGGTGAAACTAAATGGACTCATTCCGAATCACTATTATCATTAGGTTCAGGCGGATGAGCTTTAATATCCTTCACATGCCAACTACCTTTACTTTTGTCGTTCCCGTCTGCGAGTTCATAAGTGGTGGGTGAGAGTTTACGTTTAATAACGAACGGTCCTAGATACTTTGGTGCAAGTTTGGCCGTGAATTGTCTAGCAGCATCCGATAACACATAATTTTTCCGGTAAACTTTATCTCCAACAGAATATGTTACTGGGCGTCGCCGAAGATCATATCTACGCTTAGATCGAATATGTGCGGTATTAAGTCTCTTTTGGACATCTTCGTAGACCTTCTCTAGGTTGATGGTAGAAGGAGCTAAAGAGTTACTTCCAACACCTTTATCTGAAAATTCTGGTAACTCATACTGATCGCCAGCATTTTTATATTCACGCCCGAAATTGATAAAAAATGGTGTTAATCCGGTGGTCTCATGAACTGAGGAACGAATAGCGCATCCGACCTTTGGCAATAACTTATCCCAAATCCGGTGATTGTCAGACACATAACAAGATAACATGGTTTTAAGTACTTGATTAACTCTCTCTACCGGGTTACTTTGGGCATGATAGAATGGAGTGAATATAATGGACACCTTATAAGACGCGCAGAGGGTTTTAAATTCTCGAGATTGATACTGTTTACCATTGTCACAAATACAATATTGTGGACAACCAAAGATTAAGAAAACCTGTTCTTCTGTAATTTTAGAAATGGCGGTTGCAGTAGCGGTTCGAATAGGGAAAAACAGGGAAAATTTACTGAAGGTGTCGGTAACTACATAAATATATTTATATCCTTGTGAGGATCGCGGTAAAGGGCCAACCAAGTCCACACTTATCATTTGCCACGGTTTGGTTACGTTCGGGTGTCGACCTAGTAAACCAGGTTGTGATTTTAAAGATGGCTTATGGGTTAGACAAACGGAACAGTTACGAATGTAACGAGCTATGTCTGCCCTCATTTTTGGCCAGTAATAGCGACTCTTAATGCGTTCAAAAGTTTTATAAATACCCGCATGACAGGCTGTTAGCGAATCATGGTTGTCGTGAATGATTTGTTTCCGTAAACCTTTAGGTACTACCTCTTTCCAGCTATCATTTTCGCCACGCAAGTGAGGATAATTACAGGAAACGTACTTATAGAGCTTATTATTATCGGTACGCCACTGCGGAAATTTTAGAGGATTATCACAAATTTTTAAAAGTATCTGGTTGTACCATTTATCCGATGATTTTGGCATTAAGTTTAACGTTTGAATTTCATCCACCTGCGGAACTGATCGCGATAACATGTCGGGAACAACATGTTCCTTACCCTTTCGATGAATCACTTCAAAATCAAATTGCTGGAGCCTGACCGCCCAGCGAGCCAAACGTCCGGTTGGTTCCCGAAGGTTATGCAACCAAACAAGACTATGGTGATCGGTTACCACCGTAAATGTATAACCCTCAAGATAAGGCCTCAATTTTTCCACCGAATAGAGCACGGCCAATAGCTCTCTTTCTACGGTACTAAAATTCCGCTCCTGTCGAGTTAACGAGCGACTTATGTAACATATAACATGCTCACCATCGTCATATTTCTGTGATAAAACAGCCCCGATTCCAAAATTAGACGCATCTGTTTGCACAAAAAATGGACGGCTAAAATCCGGACATGTTAATATGGGCGCGGATACTAAAGTACTCTTAAGCTGTAGAAAAGACCGTTGACACTCCTCTGACCAAATCCACTTTTTATTTTTACAAAGGAGGGCGGTAATCGGCGCAACTAAAGTGGAAAAGGAGGGAATGAATCTTCGGTACCAGGATGCAACTCCGAGTACACGACGAACTTCAGTAGTATTCTTAGGTGGTGGGATATTAAGAATTGCCGCCACTTTATCAGGATCCACGTGCAAGCCACGATGGTCCACTACGTAGCCTAAATATTTAAGTTCCGGCCGACAAAAGAAACATTTTTCTTTCGATACAGAAAGTCCCGCTTCCTCAAAACGATCAAAAACTTCAACTAATATTTCTAAATGTTTCTCGAATGTATCGGTGACGACGATTACGTCATCTAAATATACAAAGACGTGTGGTTCCAGCTTTTCCCCCAACACTCTATCTAATAAACGCTGAAATGTAGCAGGCGAATTAGAAAGGCCAAAAGGCATCCGCTTAAATTGATACAATCCACGTCCTGGTACGCTAAATGCTGTAAATTCTCGAGACTGTTTAGCTACCGGTACCTGCCAATACGCCGATTTTATGTCAAGAGAACTCAGATACTTAGCGTTGCGTAATTTATCCAATATGGAGGACATATAAGGCAAGGGGTAAGCGTCTTTCTTACTTACGCGATTTAGGCGCCGATAGTCAACACAAAATCTATATTTACCGTCTTTCTTTGGTACTAGTAGGACTGGACTAGACCACGCTGATTCAGAGGGCTCGATAACATCGTCGGCTAACATAGATTGGACTGCCTCATCAATATGTTTTTGCATGGCTGGAGATACACGGTAGGCGCGCTGCTTAATGGGCTCCGAATCTGTGAGGATCTTATGCTCCACCAAGGTAGTGCAACCTATTTTGTCGCCTTGTTTGGCCAAGTATGCTGCGACTATCGAATTTAACTGATCCTTTTGTTCGGAAGTTAATACCTCGCGCGGTATTAGCGAATTCACAGTAGAAATATGCGGAACCGTGTTGTTAAAGGACCAGCAATCTCGCTTAAGATCCGGAATAATTCCCATCGATACCCAAAAATCAACACCCAAAATCAACGAATGCGGAATGTCCGGAATTACGAGAGCATCAATAATTTGAATGGAATTCTCCAATTTCATCGGTAGGCTAACACACCCTAGAACGTTACAAATATCGCTATTAGCCACCCTACACGATTTTATGTTAGTGGGAGATAAGTACAAATTTAGACCTTTCAATGCTGCCCAACCGTACTTTCCTACGATCGTATTATTTGCACCTGAATCAAGTAAAGCTTTAAATTTTATCCCTAAAATATCGACCTCTAAGTGAGGACGATTGTCGCCTTCACAATGAGCAAAAATATAAGAAATAACCGATTGAATTTTAATTTTGGGCATAGTCGGCTTATTATGGCAAATTGGATCAACTACGCGACCTGTTAGTGATCCCACTGGCCGTTTCCCGAACACGTTGGGCAAGATCTTATCGTCACATCAGGTTTACCACATCTAAAACAGCGTTTGCGCAGAGGCTGCGAACAGTTACGACGTACATGACCTTGTTGACCACAGTTCCAACAGTTATTCGGAGAAGTGACATTCACAGAAGCAGATACCACAGGGGTTGTTATATTTTCCGAGGTATTGCTTGACGGGTCCGAATGATCGACTATTGCAACTCGTGTCCGATTTACCCGTTGATATTCCAGTCCAGGTTCGACTGAATGTCTCGGATTGACTGGAGGTTCGCGATATTGTTGAACACTCATGTTAGTTTCCTCTATTTCTCGACCAATCTCAATTAAAGACTGTACAGTGTTAATCCCTTTACCGATCATAGCAATCTGGAAAGGTGGTAACATTTTGCCCTTAATAAAAGTTACTCTATACTGTTCCGGTGGTTTCTCAAAAAGTTTACTAAACAAGTTTTCCATATGCGCAACATATATTACTACCGATTCCGAAGCAGCTTGAGTGCGGTGTCTAAGAATGTCTCGAATTCTTTCGTCATAACTAGTAGGTAAGAAGCTCGAACGAAATATTTGGCAAAATTGATCATAATTTCGAATATTGTTACGCGCAAAGCGGTACCACACTGCCACCTCACCGTCTAATAATTCTGAAATGGAATTAAAAAGTCTTTCTTTTGATAGATTACGAGATACCCGCATTTCCTCTAATTTTTCTAAAAAATCAGTTACACTAGTGGTGCCATCAAAACGTAATCGCCATCGACTAACATCTACAAACTTTGATGAATGAGGACATGAAATCGGTACTTGGTCACAAGCAGTAGAATTCGCGGCGTCCAATTGTGTATCAAAATTTTCTTCCAAATGAACACGTGGTCGTAATTTGGATTTATCTAAATTAGTAGTGGAGAGACTGAAATTAACCGCTTTAAACTTTTCCGTAAGTCTAGCCACGGCATCGTTAACGTATTGGGATAAATGTTGATTTATGGGGGTGTTTGGTGGTACTATGTCAATTAATTGCTTAGAAGTAGAAGGAACCTGTCCAATATCGATCAAATCGCCCAAAGCTAAATTAGTGGAGACGTTATCTCGATTATTGGCAGACACCCTCGATGATTGCCAGCAAGACAAATTTTGTTGTTGAATTACAGGCGCTGAGGTATCCGGGTTTGGGGCATCTAATACTGACTCTCTATTTCGATTTTCAGTTGTCGCAGATCTTGAGTTATAAATATCGTCTAATGTTTGTAATAATTCTATACAAAGTTCAGCTACTTTATTTTTCTCAGACTGTATAGATAAAGCGCTAGAATTGATATGAGCTAAACGTCCTTGTATATGTAATAGGCGAGCTTTTATACGCGTATATTCATTGTCTTTATTTTCGAAGTTAAATTCCTGGATGCTGCCCAACAATTCATCCAACTTATTAGCACAAATATTTAATTCTTGAACCGGATTAAGTTCCTCAGTAACGGCAGTACCAAAAATACCCAACCGCTCATTACGTAACGCCTCTCTCAACCGACTTCTCTTATCAGCCACCGTACCATTTCCCACATCATAACCACGAATTCTGAGTTCGAAAGTAAGCTCGTCACTAAGAAGTCTTCCAACGTCCATATTTAATATTAATTAGAACTAATTATATTCTTAAAGCTCTTGTATAAGACAAATAGTATAAAATATTATCTACTATAAATCCAATGAAAAGATGCCGACAAAAAAAATTGTTGAGTCCTGGACTATAACAAGTTAAATATTTTATCTAGTACAAGAAATTCTGATCCACAAAAAAAACCTCACGATATAAAATGATAATTATTGAACTAATTCAGTATTCCTATTGTAGTTCGATAAACTTATTTTCTAAACCTTTTTATTCTTAGTGCTATAATAAAAAGATATGCCTCCATAAAAAAAACTTACTAATATTCTAAAGCCCTATCTCAAGTGAATGACAATGATTGAAGTAAGCAAGTAATAATAAAAACAAAAAATGTTTACTTTACTTTTTTCTGTACCGCTTGAAAATAATTATTAATTCCGCAGGAATTATTCTCTCGCTCTTCCCCAAAAAAAATAAATAACTCGGTGGCAATTCACTATTATCACCACACATAAAAGAGAAGATTCGCCAAAACGGTAGGAGTACCAACCCCCTAGATCTATAAAAAAAAGTTGCATAGAACCCGAAAGTATATGCAAGTATTTTGTACCTTTACAAATACCTATTTAATTTAACCAATTATCAACATTTTCTATATAGCTATGATTATCCTTTCAACTAGTTCTAGAATTTTTTCACAAAAAAAATATTTGCCCGAAGATGTAATTACTTAACTTAAACCGAAATAAAATTCCGGGTGTATACAATTATACCATGACCCTTAACTACCCTATTTTGTGTAACAAAATTATGGGATTAAAATACAGTTGTATTGAACTAATACAGTATACTCAGTGAACTAAATAATAGCATGAATTATATATAACACCCTTACGTAGAAAGATACCAACTTACACACCCTATCACCAGTGAACTAGAAAAAAGTTGGGCGCCATTTGTTACCATTTAATTTTTCTCGTGTTGACAGGGGGGAGAATCTGACTATTATAATTTTTCTCTTATTGTGAGATAACAAAATTAGTATTTTAAGTGCCCTCTCTGTAATACATAAACGTACAGAGACGACACTGGCTAGCTCAGTGGGCGGTGGGGTGAGTACGTCACGGTATTAAGGGTGAGTAAACAGACAAAGATATTTGAACCAATTTTACTATTAATATCACATGGACATAATATACAGTGAATAAATAATATCAATCAATAAATCAATATACACAGTAATAAACCTTTATTTACCCTTAGGTACTAAAGTACTTAGCTGATTTTTCCAGGGTGGCGTTGATAACCTTGGGAGGTGGTACTCCAAAATGGCGCTAAGCGGTGAATCTATTCCTGCGAACTCGCAATGGTGAAGGAAGGATAAGTATCCGGTTACAATCCCTCACAGCTCTGTAGGTACCTACTTCAACCAAATATTCCTCTACCAAAATATCCTAATTTCGGAATAGGGTCGCCAAATAGGGTTTTCATTCAAAACTTTAACCAGGAAAACCTCAATTTCCAGGAGATGATCTAAGAAAGGAGAATTTGGAAAATTCTCCTAAACAAGAAAGGAAGACCTTAAAAACTGGTACAATCGGATAAACCAGAAAAACTGTAAAAAATTGTAAAAGTTGGAAAAGCCCTAAAACAAAAGAAAATAATGTAACCCTAGTATATATATAAATCATGAACTAGGCACGACTTTTAAGCACCTAAAATGGATGGGTATAGAAAAGAACAATTACCTCAAGTTGTTAATCGGGCTTCTTAGAAAACTTTATGGTTCCTCGTGGACTCGTAGAAATGCCAAAAAAAATCCCATACATAAAATGGTCCAAGTGTTGATCAAAACTAATACACAGCTAACCACACTTATACAGAGTATTTTCAAGATATCCCAATCAGGAAAGTATCACAAACTTTAAATTCTTGTAAAATACACAAGGCACTTCTGAATACCACGACAGATTCGTCAATTCTCGTCCCCTTTGACAAGACGCATCCCCTCTTCCATTTTTAATTCGCGCCAAAACGGTAACCCAGAAATTAAGTAGAACAAATAAAGGCCTATCTAGCTAATGAATTAATTTAAATTATCTTTTAATTATTATTAGAAGTATAGAAATATTAAAGGGAGTAATAGAAACATTCCAAACAGGAGATTTATAATTTATTTCAGTATAATTTGACTAGTCAAGTATGTCTTGCGCAGTAGAGGAGAGATAACCGTAGTCCATATTTTTACGATTAGACTCATTAACCGACTAATTATGGTAGGTCGAAAACTAGACAAACTATAGATCTATTATCTTGGTGTAGAGTAATTCGTTGGAGATGTATCCCACGACAATTCAGAAAAAGTGAAAAAGTGGCAAACATGTTGCTAACATCTAATAAAATGGATGCGATGGTGACGTCACGCCGACGTACCTATGAAAATTGAAACTCGGTATGCTGGTCTATAAAATATGCCTAGACTTTCGTAGCTTGGTTCGCCGAGTGCGGGTAGTAAGGAGGCAAGAAGTGGAACCTAAGAGTAAGACAAGGAACCAAGATACCTAGCAGCCATGAAACCTAAAGTTCCTAGAGAACCATAGTTTAAGCCTGCATCATACAACAACAACAACAACCATCACCAAATGCAAGTCTTAATATGCAGCTATGCAGCCCAGCATCGGCCTCCAGGTGGGACACATTATTTTATATTATGTTTGTTACTTACTATGTATGCTTAATTACTGTGGCTATGGCTTTGGATGTTTTATTTGCAAGCTTAGCCTAACGAATTTACTATTATTGTTTCAGATCCACCTAAGAAAAGAGAAATCGATCCTATATCGCTATATGTGGATATGTTCTAAAATGTGAAAATAAAGGAGCTACGCAGACCAAATGGTAAGTAAACACATTTTGATATTATTCTTGTTGATTATAATGTGCTTTCCTTTGTTGCAGTACACACCTTGATGGAAATGGTCTGTAATACTGAATATTTTAATTAAATATCATACCAGCTCTCCGAGATGTAATTCCTTTTTAATAAATGTTGTTTTTTTTTTTTTTAAATTATCGAATTTATTTATTTTTTTCTTTTCATTTCTGCAAGCACTACTGTAAGGGAGAAAATGACTTGTAACAAACATGTTTCTACATAATCTGAATTTGCAAATGTACTTGGGACCTACCAGGTTTTTTTCGTATTAGAATAACATATTTACCGAGTCAGTTAATTAATACTTCCTTATACGGGTACATTATGATAATATTCTCACTTGTTTATTTAATCTTAAATATGTTGTACTGGGTGTTGACCAGAATCTGCACTGGAAGCTGTTTGCGTTGTAATATCTGCTTTCTATTATAATACCTATCTGTTTTCTATAGACAATCGCGATACAGGGTGTTGACCTGCAGTAATATATACCCTTGTGACATTGCGAAAGCATATCACATGTTTCTACATAATCTGAATTTGCAAATGTACTTGGGACCTACCAGGTTTTTCGTATTAGAATAACATATTTACAGTCAGTTAATTAATACTTCCTTATACGGATACATTATGATATTATTCTCACTTGTTTATTTAGTCTTAAATGTGCTGTACTGGGTGTTGACCAGAATCTGCATTGGCAGCTATTTGCGTTATAATATCTGCTTTCTATTATAATACCTATCTGTTTTCTATAGACAATCGCTATACAGGGTGTTGACCTGCAGTAATATATACCCTTGTGACACTGCGCAACCGGATGTACACACGATTCAGATCGGTTTACTGTCTGGTTAATCTTGACGACAATTTTTTTATAATATTTGCTGACAGCTATCTTTTTATTTTGATAAAGTCCTGTAAATTCATTAGCATGTTCTTAATGATAAATACGTGAAATATCTAATTCATGCAATGTCAATAATTTGTACAGATCTGATTAAATGATAGATGCACTGATAACCTAATCAAATATCCCTTTGCTTTTTTGCAAGATACTCTGGAAAATCCTTACTCGATAGAAATATAGTGGGGGCCTTCTTATAAACAGATAAGACACGAAATTTTACATGTCGGGGATCTGCGGAATTAATATTTAGTTACGCCAGATTTTAATAACACTAGGTACGTTTTATTTTGCGATATGTGGGGTATGCTCTCATTTTTTCTTAATGTTACTTGCGTTTTATATTTTGTATATACTGGGCGATATAAAACCATACTTTATTCATATAGTTCTTGAATGGGGTTTGATTTTTCTGATAATCATAACATTTACAGCTTGTCGAGGCCGTATAGCTGTCCCGGGGTGATCGAATCTCGCGACGTGTGGTTCTGTAGTCATTTTTGTGATTTATAGTTTAAATTACTAGTTTAGATACACATATAAACAAGTGCACTGATGTTTTAGAAATTCTGAAACGATTATTCTTATACCTAAACATTCCCTTAAAATTTGTTTTAACTCGTAGTTTTCGCTTAAATAGCACCTTTTTCACGAAGCCTTGAGAACGAGTATTATTATATTTCTCCGAGACTGCTGTAGTTGTACCTACTATGTACCTATATACCGAGCGTTATCTCCTAAATACACGTGTAGGTATTTTAAGTCAATAGATAGTGTGAAATCTGACCACATCTAGACCTATGATTTTTTATATTCCCCGGGGCTTTTCGATGCAACGATTTTCTCATGTGGCTAAAAATAACATTTATAACTTCTTAGATGTTTGCGCCTTATATGTAGGATGGGGCGGTATCTTATTACTATACATATTACTCCTTGACTACTATGGATGTGCGAATGTTATGTGGGTTATGTATTATTATATTGTTACAGCAATATTCCTTCTACCCTATCGCTTTGGTGTAAGAATAAGGGATTTAGGGTGACATTATTATCATTTACGTGTATTTATAGCGCCTTAATACGTATTGTTTTGTTATATTACTAACTCGCGAGACCTATGTGGAGGAAGAGAGCGGTATATTACTACCAGCAGTATTACTTCTAGCCTATCGCTTTGGTGTGAGAGTAAGGGGGTTAGGTATTATTTAAAGAGAAGCATTTATATAAGTATATTTATCGCCTTCAGAACGTAATAAGTGTTTTTTTATTGCATTGCTGACTCGGGTGGTCTATGTGGAAGAAGGAGCTGTATATTGTTATTGACGAGAAGATTAATGTGTCTTTCTTGCATTACTGATGTAGGAGGTATATGTGGACGAAGGGTGTTATATTGCTATTTACGAGAAGATTCAGCGTAGAATCCATTATCAAGGTGGAAAAAAATAAATTCATAGTTAAAAAGTTGGTAGGATCTACACTAGGGCTTTTGTAACGAGCGTATTGGTTTAATAGCCCGACTTAGGTAAATAATGTTTTAGGGAAATACGTTAGTAGAATTGAAATTGATTTCAGCATGTGTTGCTTTATGGCCTCCGTCAACCAATATATAGTTTATTCTGTCTGTTTTGTTTGAATTTTGGTTTGCTCCTCTGTTTTTTAAAGAGAGGATGAAATTATGATATATTTATATACTGAGTGTTTTACATCTTTTTCTACACCTTATACTGTATCCCGCCTCCACAAGTATGTGTAGACCATTAACTCCTTTCGCATATACACCAAGTAACAACGTGGCGGTTCTGGTGACAATTTTTGGTAACGTTTTCATTTGCTTGGGACTTTATTGAAGATTTTATTGCATTGCTGACTAGGATGGGCTATGTGGAGGAAGGAGCTGTATATTATTATTATGTGATTATGTAAAAGAACAATCATTTTACACGTATGTATTGTCTTTAGTATGTAATAAGTTCTTTTTTTTCTTGGATTACTGATGTGGGAGGTATATGTGGTCGAAGGGGCGGTATATTGCTATTTACGAGAAGATTAATTAAGGTGTTTTTCTTGTATTACTGATGTGGGAGGTCTATGTGGAGGAAGGGGCGATATATTGTTATTGACGAGAAGATTAATATGTTTTTTCTTGCATAACTGATGTAAGAGGTTTGTGTGGAGGAAGGGGCGATATATTATTATTGACGAGGAGATTAATGTGTTTTTCTTGCATAACTGATGTGATAGGTCTGTGTGGAGGAAGGGACGGTATATTGCTATTGATGAGAAGATTAAAGTGAATCTCTTGCATAACTGATATAAGAGGTCTATGTGGATTAATGGGTCGATATATTGTTATTGACGACAAGATTAATGTGTTTTCTTGCATAACTGATGTGATAGGTCTGTGTGGAGGATGAGGGCGGTATATTACTACAGCAGTATTACTTCTAGCCATTGGTGCAAGAATAAGAGGATTAGGCATTATTTAAAGTGAAGCATTTATATAAGTATATTTATCGCTTTTAGCACGTAATAAGTGTTTTTATTGCATTGCTGACTCGGATGATCTATGTGGAGGAAGGAGCTGTATATTATTATTATGCAATTATGTAAAAGAACAATCATTTTACACATATGTATTGTCTTTAGTATGTAATAAGTGTTTTTTTTTCTTGGATTACTGATGTGGGAGGTATATGTGGTCGAAGGGGCGATATATTGCTATTTACGAGAAGATTCAGCGTAGAATCCCTGTATAATAAAAATATTGTACTAGTTACAGCATCTGCACTATGGCTTCTGTAAACGGTGTATCGATTTAATAGCCCGACATGGGTAAATAATGTTTTAGGGAAATACGTTAGTCTTGATTGCTGCATAATTAAAGCTATGCTCGGAGCTCGGAGACCATGTAACAATGTGGCTGTTCTGGTGACAATTTTTTGGTAGCGTTTTCATTTGCTTGGGAATTTATTGAAGACCTTTTAGTACGTTTCCGGTAATATTAATTTGTATTATACTGCGTGTTAGTTAGATATTAAACATATTCTCCATAATTTAATATTAACAAGAGAAGACATGATAATTTTCTTAACCTTTCACTGTTGGTGCTGTTTTATGATAGTATTTATTGAAGGCTTGTCGAAAATATTAGCGATAGATGACGCTGATAATTTTTGGCTTTACCTCTCACCGATAGAGTTGAAGTACCTTCTAGTTTACTTTTATTGAGGAAATTATTAGCTATTCAATTAATCAGGTGCTATATTTAGATATTACCTCATTAAGCTCACCTCTACAGCTGAATTCTGTTGGGTTAAAATATTATTGTTTCTTGTTAGAACACCCTCCCATAAACCCCTACTAGATATAGCTCTCTGTCTGTCTATTTATTTATGGTATACCGCGTATTCCTTTAAGTACCGTATATCACCAGTATATCACTCCTCTGTGAATAACGAGAATTAAAACTATATAGGTACCTACTGTTTAGGAACACTGTATATATTACAACTTTAAATGACTCGGTGTCGATAAATCTCATAAATCATGGATTAGTCAAAATAATATAATACAGATACTTGTTTTTTAAATAAAACACTTTATTATTGTTATGCATTTTTATTTCAGTAAATTATCTATGAACCTCATATTGTATATTACACATCTATGTTCTTTTTCTAATATAGGATTAAGAAGTTTCGAAGTCCTTTCAATCCTCTGATGGAGCCGGTGTCTGTCGAGAGCAACAAATTCCCAATATATCCTCCTAGCGGCGTTCTAAGTAAAACTCCAAGTTATTATATGATGAACTTGGTTCTGCTTCTCGTTGAATGCAACTTTCTTCTTCTCTGTCTCCATGTATGTTGTTACAATGATTTTCAAATACTTCTGGATACAAATAAATAAGCTCCAAACATGTGCCGACGTTTTCAGAGTGTGGATTATCCTCTGGATGAAGTATGTTTAAGGCATTTAGAAAAACATTACCATCTCCTTGCTGTAGCCCTTTTTTTAATATCTTGAAGTAATTCTTAAATTGATGGCTTTTTAATATATCCAGTCTGAACTTGATCAAAGGCAATAGCTCCCAGAGCTTGCATACTGATTCAAATCCCAAATAAATATAAGAATCATTTTTTATTATCTTCACCACTCTTGTATGAGAAAACTGCTTGAAGTGTATAGAAAATTGACTGGTATCAATATTATCGGTTTTTTCAAAGGAATATAGATAATTTGTTATTATTCCCTGATAGTTTAAAAAGATTTTCCATTCGCCTTCGTCGAACATAACTGCATCGCTTTTATTTCCTGATAGCCTTACACAGGGTTCCAAACCAGAATGGAATGCCAGGCCTACATTAACAAACTTACACTTTGATTTATTTAGTTCATACTTTCGTGCACTAACAATTACTTCTTCACTTTTAACATCAGTTGGCAAATCAGCTTGAGGCTGATATTGGGTAAAGCAAAACTTTGAAGACATGTTGAATACTAACACTCTCTGAGACATTTTGTGGTTTATATAGAGTAACCCCCCACCATTGTGTGGGGACGGGGCGGTATATTACTACTGTGCATATTATGATATGTTGATTATAGATGACTTGTGTGGTATATTATTACTATGCATATTGCTTCTTATAGAACATAGGATTAGATATTATTTAAAACAGAAGCATGTCATTCATATCTCTTATTATTTTTTTATTGCTGATACTGTTGAGTAAAATAAAACATGTGGAATATATTAGTCTTGAGTTCAATATGTGTTTTACATGCTCTGTACCTTATACTATACCCTTTAATAATCAATAATGGACCAAGCATTCAAGATCATTCAAACAATTTTAGACCTGTCTGTTTGTAGCGTTCGTTAACCTCTTGACACGTGTTTGCAACTCCTGGGAGCTACGGGTAGCTCCCCTCTTATCCCCTTATCAACAAGTCAGTTTTTTTTAGTTATTACATCATGCTCACGAGTATATTACTACTGTTTATATTATGATATATTTGATTCTAGATGACTTGTGTGGGGAATAAGTGGTATATTATTACTATGTATATTGCTTCTTATAGAGAATAGGAGGATTAGATATTATTTAAACAGAAGCATGTCATTCATATTTATTATCACTTAATATTTTTTTTATTGCTGACGCGGAGTATTAAATTAATTTTTATCGGCGTCAGCTTTTTTTAAAATACCGTCGCCAGATTTTTATTTTTAAATATTACATCATGCTCTGAAACAGGATACTGTCTAGCCGTCAGGTGTTCGATGAGTCATACCAACTTGTCTCGACAAGTTATTGAAACCAGATATTCATATTTTATATTTAGATATTACATCATACCCAAGAGTTGTGTGAGGAAGGGCTGCATATTAGTACTGTTCATATTTTTGATGTATTTGATTATAGATGACTTGTGTCAGGAGTTGAAACACAAGAGGTTAACGAACACTGCAACGGATATTCCCACATTTTTTTTATCGCCGTCAGCTTTTTCAAAATACCGTTGTCAGATATTTTTAAATATTGCATCATACTCTGAAACCGGATGCTGTCTAGACGCCAGGTGTTCGATGAGTCATACTTTACTATACATGGTATAGCATAGCATAGCATATTCCTCATTCCTCATTCTGCTTCGCTCCATTTGCTTTGTCATTTCCCTCCTACTCGCGCCCTAGAAAACTAGAAGTTTTATATTTACAGAATCTCCGTAATTTCCTTTCAACTATGGTAGATGGACCACAATACACAGATTTCGGTATATTGTAATAGAGTTACGTGTTTGTGTAAATATGCACCATATACGTACGTATTAATATACGAGAATAACTAAAGGAGATAAAAAATAAATTTGCCAATTGTTATCCAAGTAGAAGAAAACTATTTTAATAAATAATAGCCAAATAGACAACTAATTTATTTAATCTATTAACCTTCCGTAACTGGCGCGCAGACTCACACTCCGCAAGTATATGCTTTCCTAATTTATTTGAACTTTTCTCACTTCACGCCCCCATCACTTTCAGTATTCCTCAAGCATGCTGGGATTGTTCTCTGTGCAACGTGAAACCTGCACAAGTGCCTTTGTTTGTTTTTGATACCTAATTGCGGAGTGAGAGTCCGCTGCCAGTAAAAATTACACAGATTTCTTGGCGTTATAAATTTGTAATTTTGGGTGATTTTTATTCTTATTTCACACAAGGTAAGGAATATTGACCTCAAATTATTGTTTTTTGACTACTGGTTATACTATAGTTGGCATCCTATGAGAAAGAACAAGAACAACTGCACATGCTGATGTTAGAGTGCCTCAATGAAAATGAGGGTACTGAGGAGGTACTAGACGACTACGATGAAGACAGTGTAGAGGACGTTGTAGAGACACAAGACTTAGCTTCCGGTTCAGAAGAGGAAATTGAAGACATTCCATATACGAAAGTGGTAGTTCGGCCTTCTCTAGAACCCCACTTTGTTGGAAAAGACAAAACCACCAAGTGGTCAAAACACACGTTCCTCCTACAACACGGACCAGAGCAGAAAATTTGATAACTCGTCTGCCGGGTGCTAAACCGGTCGTGAAAATTTTGAAAACAGCTTTGGACATTTTTATACCTATTTATGTTTATATACAAAGCAACACCAAAAGTGTTAGTTTATTGTTTGTTACATTTAGAATGATCATAGCATATCAATAAATATTAAGATTTACTTTAACTAACTCTTTTCTAGTTTTGTATTTTTTCCTTTGTAGCAAGCAATATGAATAAATAAACATATTATATTTATCAAAACGTCTCCTCTTTTCCTTATAAAATGCAAATTGATGTGTATCACTCTTTTCACATGCCGAAATACTGTGCGGACTTAGGCTCCACCGCCAGCAACGTTGCATTGAAATAATGCGCCAGTCACGGAAGGTTAAGAATCACATAATACGGGCCATTCACGTAACTCGTTCATGAGATGATTTTAGGGTTGTACTTTATTTGTAATTCTGAAAATTTGAGCTTAGGATAAAGTTGACGCATCTTATCATCCTGAAATATTGACTTCTCTGTACTATTTTCGGTAATACCGGAAGTAATAAACATCTTCCTTATTTGAAATGGAATGTTGCATTTTTTATTGCATTTTTGAATTCTACGCGTGATTTCTGATGAGTCCCCACTAGATTTCCATATACCTACCTAAAATTGACCGTTTTTGAGTTATTTAAATTTTTACAAAAAAATGTTTTACTTTTATACAGGATATCCAAAAGTTAGTTGACAATCAACCATTTTATAATATGATTAATATTGGACCTAAACGAAGAGTTCTCAAACCAATAAATGCAAATGAACTAAATAAAATAAACATTTCGATATATTTTCAAGCTTATGACAAATCTCAATTGCAACAGCCTCTTTAGATTTGTATTTTTCATTTTCGAATTTTAAAAAACAAAATGCACCCATATTCCTCTATAATTTTACAAGAGCATAACTTAAGAAGGATCAAATTTTCTGTGAAAATATTCTTATAAAAGTCCAGCAAGATCCAAACTTTTTAAGAAAACCGACTAATTAAAACTTACACGTGAGAGAATTGTTAATAAAAAAAATGTAGATTATTGTTACCGTATATTGTGTGCCGTGGTTTTAAGTATATACTGAATTATCGAATATGTTTGAAGATCGCTGGATTGAACGAAATGGACCCTGGAATTGACATTTTCTTTCTTGTCGGGCTACATAAAAAATCAGGTTTATAAGCAGAAGATCCATGCACGGGAAGAACTTCTTAATAAAGTCCAAGCGAGTTTCACAGATCTGGGTCGGGATCTTCTCAGAAAAGTTACCTACAATTGATGAAACAGATAAAATAATTTTAAAGTGAGTAGATACACTGTAGGCATTCTTGGCGAAAAACCCATGTATTTTTAAAGGGGCCTAAATTTGGGTCATTTTTGTTCGCTCGCACATGCGCAGATGCTCTTTAGCACCCTCATAGTAATCGTCCAGGAGGCCACGCCACCAAGCCCGATCTAGCCACCCTTACGCTTGCGCAGACGCTCTTCGGAACCCTCGCGGTCATCATAGCTTCTGCAACCGTCCTCCAGGTACCTACCACGGGCAGGCGGAGAAATTCGCTGGGTATAGTCGCGGTCCTGCAGGTTCAACACTTAATAATGGAGGAACCCATACGGAGAAAAATGTATTATATAAAATACAGATTTAATATCCTTCAGACATATAAAACATAGCACTTTATTGAGAATTAATTTTTAAATTAGTAAATTGCTTTATTGCAGCGTTTTGAGTAGGCATATATTCAAATTAGAATTATCAATTATCCGCGTCGAGGCTCAGCTGGCTGCCGGCAAAGGTTACGCGCGCTTCGCCATCTCCAGCGTCTACGTTCCTGTTTAATCTAGTTCATATATTTAATTTAGATATATTTTTAGAGAAAAACCGATACGATTAATTAATTCGCGCTAATTTTTTACTATGGAGAAACTCGTAGACACATTTTTAATATGAGAGGTTATTACTGATATGATATATTTATTAGTAAAATAAACAGATTAAGATAAAATATTTTCACACAGCACAGCGGGATAAGTAACGCTGAACAAGCATTTAGGAGTTGCTATTGGAGAGTTATTTTTAGATTTAATATATACAGAGTATACCATAATTAAAGTACGTAGCAAATTGAATTAGATTCAATATATACAGGGTGTACCATAATTAAAGTATGTAGTAAATTGAATTAGATTTATTAGTTTGAGCATCTGTAGGTAGATGTAAATTATAGTTTTCTAACAAATATGACCCATCCAATTTTTAGAGACTTTTTAACCAAGTTTGATGTATGTACAATATACAGGATATCTTACAGTTACCTCTCTATTAATATAATTTATTCAAAATAGATCTACGTTTATGTAATTTTTAGCATAGGTATTAAGTTTGATGTATGTACAATATACAGGATATCTCACAATTACCTCTCTATTAATATAATTTATTTAAATTATGTAGATCTACGTTTATGTAATTTTTAGCATAGGTATTAAGTTCGATGTATGTGCAATTTACAGGATATCTCATTTACAAGTTATTCAAAATAGATCTAACTGATTCACTGATTGGAAGTGCTGAGTTCTCATGATACAGGGTGGTAACATAAAAACAGGTGTTAAACAGAAAACAGGTATCTGCAAACAGATGTTTGACAGATGTTATACAGGTGGGTTATTTTATCTTATAGATGTTAAACAGATTGGGTAATTTATCTTAGAGTTCCACAAGATTGAGGTAATATGAAGATTGTATCATAGTTCTTAATCAATATTGGGTTCCATAGGTACCTTACAAGTTTCTAGCTAAATCCTTGTATGTTTAAAATATAGAGTATAACAAAAGATGAATAAACAATATACAGGGTGAATCAGATTGCAGAATTCAGAGCATGAACCTTTCTAAAGTATTCAGATTACAACCAATCAGACAACTAGAGGTGAATTTTCTGTAACTTTAATATTTCAGCTTCATGACGTCAGATCTGAGTATAATTTTACGTGGGTATACTAGACATTAAACAGAATTGTTTGCCGTAATATGTCAAAAGGGTATTACCTTAAACTTTGGGCGTTTCTAATAAAACAACTAGAGGGGAATTTTCTGCAACATGAATATTCCAGCTTTGTGACGTCATCACTAAATAAAATTTGGTAATAATAGTATCTTGGGTTCTGAATAAGAAACTTGAGGTTACCATAGACTTTAAATATATTATAATGTGAGTATTAGTCTATATTAACATGTAATTAAATGAGAATTTGTTTCAAAGGAGGTACTTAAATTAACATAGATTCTTAAGGAAAAAACCAGCAGTGTTTATAGGGGTCTTTCGGTAGATGAGGCATGAGCCATACACTTAGAACGGTGAGCTGGTATGGAACAGAACACAGGTTTAATAACAACTAAATGAAAACATGGGTTGGTATAGAATGTGTTAAATGATTCAAACAGTTCACAATATTTGTGTAGTGCCCCTTCCCCATACAAAACAGAGTAGCCTCGTGATTATGCGAGAAGGATATAGTATGGTGGAGAGTAGAGGGGGTGGTGACGTCATAATGAAATATGCATTATAAAATATAAGCGATATTAAGAGATCAAATACATGTGAATAATCTAAAGACATCTAATCTAATCGTATCGGTTTTTCTCTAAAAATATATCTAAATTAAATATATGAACTAGATTAAATAGGAACGTACACACTTCGAGATGGCGAAGCGCACGCAACCGGTGCCGGCAGCCAGCTGAGCCTCGACGCGGATAATTGATAATTCTAATTTGAATTTATGCCTACTCAAAACGCTACAATAAAGCAATTTACTAATTTAAAAATTACTTCTCAATAAAGTGCTATGTTTTATATGTCTGAAGGATATTAAATCTGTATTTTATATAATACATTTTCCTCCGTATGGGTTCCTCCATTATTAAGTGTTGAACCTGCAGGACCGCGACTATACCCAGCGAATTTCTCCACCGGCCCGTGGTAGGTACCTGGAGGACGGTTGCAGAAGCTATGATGACCGCGAGGGTTCCGAAGAGCGTCTGCGCAAGCGTAAGGGTGGCTAAATCGGGCTTGGGGCGTGGCCTCCTGGACGATTACTATGAGGGTGCTACAGAGCATCTGCGCATGTGCGAGGGAACAAAAATGACCAAAATTTAGGCCCCTTTAAAAATACATGGGGTTTTGGCCCAGAATGTCTACAGTGTATCTACTAAAGTGCCTAGAACAAGACGGGCGTCATATAGAACACCTATAATTATTTTGTTTATGAGTAGAGGAATAATACCGGTTGAGGAATAATAAATACTTGATCTCGAACGTCTTGGGCCATCGGGTTATCTTAAACATGACCTTGAAGGTCATGAAACCTAACATCGACCTGCCTGAGCTATTGTAGGACCTTGAACTTGGCCTTGAGCATTGCATTACTCCGCGACTCTCTTCAGCCCTTGTATGACCCTAAGAGTGCATCTACGTTACATTGTGTGTCCTCAATCCCCATATAATCTTGACCGCGATGTTTTTCGGCTATCATATGACATTGAAGCTGGCTTTGATGCATACACGCATTCTGCCACATCCCTTTGACCACAGATTAAAAGATTAAATATTATACAGTATTGACAGTAAGACAAGGAACCTCAAATTAGAGAGAGTTGCATACAATATCCAATTTAGAAACTTCCGTGAGTCCACGAAGAAAACTTACGTGATCGATCGCTCATCTTCGGCCGGTTGAATTTAGTTATCAGATTAGATCTCATTGTCAACTCTTCCCTGACCACAATCGTAATTTTATATACGTTTTTTATTTACAGAGCCGACAGGAGCTCAAAATGCTTTGATATTTGCCGCTGTGCCTCCAGTGACCTTTAAATTGAATATTGGCGTAGTTGCCACGTTTCACCAAATTAGCTATTTAACGAATCGCGCAGTTATCTTTTACCGTATAATATGTTATGCATAATTTTTCAGTCTTATTTAACAAGAAGTCACAATAAAAAATAATGAAATTATGTAAGATAAGAGTGAACTTTGTAAATCTCACCGATATATCTAACTATTAAATAAATCCAAAGACTTTTATAGTTATGAATTTAGTATTTATTGAAATAAAAGAATATGTATAATATGAGACAATATTTTTGTTTACTGTGTGTACTGTTTTTTTTTACAAATTATACGTACAGAAATAGACCAGTCATATAGTACATCAAAATCGCAAACTAACGGCTAGTTCTGATTTTTTAATATGTTGTTAGGACTACTACCAGTAGTGTCCTAACAACATCTAAGTTTGTAGCTTCGAAAGAGCTGTGCTAACTTCGTAGTACTCGAAAAACCGCGAAATTTTCGTACTTTTTTCGGTGTTTTCACTATATCTCCTAAACTATGCGTTTGTTCATAAAACATGTTCATAACGTTTTTAGACCGTCTACATAAAGTAGATTAAATTTGATATAATTTGAGATCAGAACCAGCTCTGTAGGTACAATAGTTACCAAGATACAATCCTCCAAAAATTGGCAATTTTTTCCAAAAAAGTGAAATTTTAAGATTTCATAATTATTTCGTGATAAGATAGGGAAAGATGTTGTAGCGAGTGTAATTAGCTTTAACTTAAGCACAGAACGATGTCCGTAGGTCTGATAGTTTCCTCACAATGTTTAAAAATCCAAAAAATGGGAAAACTGCATTTTTCGCAAATTTGCTCTATGGAGTTCTCACGATGGTTTGAGGGTAGTTTGAAAGGTAAACCCATGTACATCCATAATAAATATATACAGACTGTCCAAAATTCGAGTCTCTACATAGGGATCTCAGTTATTATAAAAGATAGGAAAACGCTCAAATGGGGAAAGTTTTAGAGAATTTTATGCTGATTTCAAATCTGCATTGAAAGTTATCGTGAGTCAATTGTTTTTCGAGATATTTGAAAAAAACGAAAAACCGAAGAATTTGTTTTTGGCCAATAACTCGCTAATGGTTAATCTGACACTTCTAAAAATTTTACATTATTAGTAAAGACGAACGGAACTATTTAAAGACGAACATTTTGGCGTAAACAAAAATTACAAGGCACTCTTTGTTTTTCTGTTATGAACCACAACTTTGCTATTTCTTATGGTCGCCATATTGGATTTTTATATCATATTTTAAAGCCAAAAATTCTCTTTCCAACGATGTATCATAAGCCTATAAAAGAATTTTTCAAATTTGTGAAATATTGAAAAAATCATTTTTTTACAAGTTTACTTTAGAAGTTGGCTGTGCCATGAAATGTAAATATTTCCCATTCTGTCACAAGTGTCATACAAAATGACTTATGAATTGCGTTAAATGAAAATATGGGGCTCACAATTTCTCAAATGAAGAAAAGTTTGATATGTTTACACTTTATTTACAAACTCACAGTTATTGCGAAAGTTACATCTACTAGATATTTGGAATTGTATCCAGAAGCAGCAACCTTACAAAACATAATTACAGGAGAATTATTACTAGGTACTTTATTGAATTATGGTGCATTTGAGAATAAGAGGAACAACTATGAAAAAGATAACCATGATATTGATATGAATATCTTTAGTCTAATAGTAGTAAGTATTAAAAACAACCAGAACTGAAAAATGAAGCATCCATAATTAAGCATTATTAGGCAAATGCTCAAAGTGACGTCCATTTGCATTACGACACATTTCACAGTTCTTTAAAATCTTTCTCATAACTCTTCCTAATGTGTTTCCGTTTAACAAGTTAAACGGTTCTCTAATTCTAGCTTCTAATTCATTTCTATTAACGGGTGGTTCAAATTCGTAAATTTCATTTTTAATTTGTCCCCACAAATAAAAATCGAGTGGCGTAAGATCTGGGGATCTTGCCGGCCACATAACTGGTCCATTGTTCGCAATAACATTTTGCCCAAAACAATGGGTTAAATATGTTCTAACTTCTACAGTATTATGTGCCGGACAACCATCCTGCTGAAACCACAATCTTTGAAATTCAGCTCCATTGGGTACAAGCTTTCTAATTGCTGGAATTATTTCTTCTCTTAATAGGTTTAGATATCGTTCCCAATTAAGGTTGTAATCAAAAAGAAACGGACCAACCAAACGATTTCCTAAAATAATTATTCATTAACATGATACATTAATGACTAGCTTATTTATTCACAATATCATTAATGAAAATAAAAATACCTAAAAGACCACACCAAACGTTAAACCCAAATCTAGACTGCAATCGTCGCTGTTCCATCACATGGGGATTTTGGATACTCCAATGATGTCTGTTATGTTTGTTAAATACCCCACAATCAGTAAAACGGGTCTCGTCGGACCATATTACCAAATTAGGGAACTCAGGAACTTCTCTGCATTTTTCTATATGTACCACTGGCAAACTTGTAATCTCCTATCATAATCACCTTCGCGAAGACCTTGGACAATAGTAGGCTTGTAAGGATGATATCCATGTTTTTTAAAAATTTGATGAACGGTAGACTTCGGGATGTTACTTTGATGCTGAACAGATCTTACAGATCTTGACGGACTTTCAGTTATTATATTAAGAACGTTTACGTCACGATCATGGTTATCTTTTTCATAGTGGTTCCTCTTATTCTCAAATGCACCATAACTCAATAAATTAGTAACAATTCTCCTGTAATATGTTTTATGCGGCTGCTGTCTTTCTGGATATAATTCCAAATATCTGGTAGATGCACTTTCCGCATTACGGTGAGCTTGTAAATAAAGCGTAAGCATATCAAACTTTTCTTCATTTGACAATTTGTAAACTCTTTCCATATTTTCACTTTATAAAAACACTGACACGTTAAGTCTTTCTAAGCAGTTTTATTTGACACTTGTGACAGAAAACATTTCATGGCACAGCCAACTTCTAGAGTAAACTTGTAAAAAAATGATTTTTTCAATATTTCACAAATTTTAAAAATTCTTTTATAGGCTTATGATACATCGTTGGAAAGAGAATTTTTGGCTTTAAAATATGATATAAAAATCCAATATGGCGACCATAAGAAATAGCAAAGTTGTGGTTCATAACAGAAAAACAAAGAGTGCCTTGTAATTTTTGTTTATGCCAAAATGTTCGTCTTTAAAAAGTGTATTAATAATGTAAAATTTTTAGAAGTGTCAGATTAACTATTAGCGAGTTATTGGCCAAAAACAAGTTCTTCGGTTTTTCGTTTTTTTTCAAATCTCTCGAAAAACAATTGACTCACGATAACTTTCAATGCAGATTTGAAATCAGCATAAAATTCTCTAAAACTTTCCCCATTTGAGCGTTTTCCTATCTTTTATAATAACTGAGATTCCTATGTAGAGACTCGAATTTTGGACAGTCTGTATATATATATATATATATATATATATATATATATATATATATATATATATATATATATATATATATATATATATATATATATATATATATATTTAGCCTATTAATAATATATTTACAATGTAATTAATTGAACATTTTTATTTATTGATATACCAGGTGTTCCACATAAAAGTCGGCGATTAATGTTTGGTGTATCGAAAATAATCTTCTTCTTAATATCAATAAATGTAATGTTATGTCATTTTCCAGGAAAAATTGACCTCTAATTTATGATTACCAAATAAACAACGAAAGCCTGGCTCGCTATGACTATATAAACGATTTAGGGTTTTTTTTTATAAAAAAATTTCCTTTAGCGAACATGTAAGCAAAATTTGATCATCAGCCTACAAGAGTCTGGGTTTCATTATTAGAAATAGTAAAGGTTTTGTCGACCTTAATACGTTAATGCTGCTTTTTAACACATTTGTGAGACCTCGTTTAGAATATGCCTCGGTTGTTTGGTGCCTGCATATCATAGTTAATAAGAATAATTTAGAAATTATTCAACGAAAATTTTTGAAATATATGTACTTTAGAACTGAGGGGGTTTATCCATATCTTGGATTTCCGCAAGATATCCTTTTAGATACATTTAACTGTAAGTCACTGAAAAATCGTAGATTCATCCATTGGAAAATCGTAGATTCATCCAGTCTTTAATATTATTGTATAAAATCATTCATTTTAAAGTTGATAGTCCAAACATTCTGGAACGTATAATGTTTCAAATACTACAAGCAAATAGTCGTTTTTCTCAGCCAATGTATCTAGAAATCCCTAGCACCAACCTACTAAAGCGCTCGCCTATTTATCCTTTTATGCTATGTGTAGTAATTACAATAGTGTTGATGACAAAATAGATTTATTTTCTTGTAGCATTAGGGATATTAAAAATATATTATAGAAATATATATGTTTACCACACGCGGTTATTTATATGATTGTTTTTTTTTCTATTCTTTTTAAACTGTTTTGGGTCATTGTATTCCATTTTTTTAAAAAAATTTTATCTATTAGATGTTTTATATACTCATTATTGTTTTTCATATGTTTTGTACTCTATATGTATATAAATTTACTGGATAATCTTTTTCATATTCATTAATTGGATTCTGTCTGTTGAATGGTGTATTACAAATAAATAAATAAATACAAATTCCTCAGCCTCGTATCTCCGCAACGGAAAGATACATTTTGATTTTGAAAAAAACAGATGATAGAGCTCATCTATGGCTGCGTTACGGAGTTGAACTTGATTTTTTTCAGAGCAAATCGGAGATGGCGCTGAAGTCGAAAGAAATTTTTCGTTTGCAGGAACTTTGTAACAAGGTGTATCCGATACTTTGTTCAATTCTAAACTATTTTTGTCAAATAACCATTTTTCAAAAACGTAATAGTTTCAGAGATATCGGGCTCTTCATTTGGTGAGGTCCAAACTCAAGCATATTTTAGTTTCCAACGTAGCCAACGTTAATAGTGGCCCAGAAGATCACATTTGTCACGTGACGTGACGTCATAAAAATAGGCTTGTAAAGTGACCGCGCCTAACTAACATGGCTGACAGCCGCGTAGCTTCGTATGCGTGTATTTGTTTGTACGTGTATTTGTCAAATATTTTCAGAAAAGTGCTTAATTTATTTATGAACATTTAGTGAAAACAGAATAGGTAAATTTGTTGTGAATTGTGCGACAATTGTTAGCGTCTTCGTGCAAGGTGTTTGGTATTGTATTTATGCAACAGGTATTTGGTATTTGCGCAGCAGTGCCTCTATTTGTGTTTTCGTGTTGGTTAGAAATTTGTGTAGGTGTCAATTAAATAATAATTTAGAATTACAGTTAATACATAGGTAAGTTTTAAATACGAACAGTAGCTAAATCATAGTTTAGTTTATTCATACATAGGTAGGTTCTACGGAAAAAAAGGAAATTGCCACTAAAATTCAATCGTTTATGTTAAATCAATTTTTTCTAAGAATGAAGACATTATTGCTCTCTATCCTGTGAAGCAGTCTTCAGCAGTTGATTTAAAAGAAATGATTTTACATGTAATCCAAACTCTAACTGAAATCGGTTTTCGAGTACTTTCTTTAATTTGTGACAATCACAGAATGAACCGAACTTGTTATCGATTTTTAAGTAATATTACTAACAAAGATGATTTACCTTGCTTTATTCATAATCCCTCTAACACTCAACATAGAATTTATTTACTTTTCGATACTGTACATTTATTGAAATCGATTCGCAATAATTGGTTAAATAAAAAAATAAAGAACGTTCATTTGTTTTTCCTCATATTGATAGTTCTGATTTAGTTTTATTCGCAAGTATATCTGATTTAGAAAAAGTATATTCCGAGGAATGTAATCAAATTGTGAAAATGGCTCCAGGTCTCTAAAAAAATATTAAACCCATCAATTTTGGAACGGCAAAATGTACAGCTAGCGGTCAAATTAGTCGACGAAAAAAATATCGAGGCTTTAAATCAATTTAACAAAATTAGTACTGTCAATGGTACTGCCGAATTTTTACAAGTTATTCTTTGTTGGTGGAAAATAGTACATGTACGATCACCCAAATCGGGATATCACCAACGCGATCCTTTTAGAGAACCAATAACGGAAGCAAATGATAAAAACATTCAATTTTTGTTAAAATTTTACAACTTTCTTTGCTCATGGGAAGAATTCGAAATTGAGGGTTTAAAAAACGGACATACTGGTAAATTAACTTCTGATACATTTTTTTCTTTAAAACATACAACAAAGTCATTAATTAACCTTGTTGAATATTTATTTGAATCCGGCTCTGAATCATTACCAATCAAGTACCTGTTAGGAAAGTTTCAAACGGACAAACTAGAGGGACGTTTTGGAAAATATAGACAATTAAGCGGTTCACATTTTCACATTTCTGTAACACAAGTCCTCGAATCAGAAAAGAAATTAAAAGTTTTAAGTCTTCTAAAATTAAAATCAGCTAAAGTTGGCACATTTTCTTTAAAAGAGTTCAAATTTATTGAGAACGAAAATGATAATTGTTCACTTGAGTTATCTGAAAATATTTCTTTCTTTTTAAAGATTGTTGATCACTCATTTAATACTACCCTAAATTCTTCTGTTTTATCATCTCTATTTTATATTTCTGGTTATTGCGCACATTCTATTATTAAATTTGTTAAAAATTGTGAAAATTGTTTAATACACGTCACTACCAATTCAGATTTCTCTATACAGTTTATTCACTCATCTGAAAATGATATAATTGAAGTGCGCGATTATCTTAAAAATTTAACAAGAGGTGCTTTAAAACAATCCTCTGAATTATTTTTTGAAGTTTCTATTCAAGCATATCAAATATTTAATGAGCCTATATGAGATAAATATGAAGCTGAATTTTTAAAGAGGGGCAAGCAAAGAATTATTTTTCGAAAATTAATAATTTTAAAATTAGAAAAATATATAGAGAACATTAATAAAACATGTATTACACGTAATAAATCATTAAAATCAATATTATTTAAAACCAGTCATATTCTTTCCAATATATTTCTTAATAACTACTCAAAATTAATGAACAATGAAATTGATACTCAGAATAAAGCTAAATCAAATAGAAAATTAATGAAATTTCATTCCTAGTCAAATTTTAATCAATTCACATCTATTTTAATGGAGATAGGGCTACTGGCGAGGCCTCCTATAAGATCCAACGCATCGATTAGAGCACCTCCATGGGTGGTGTGGAAACCTCTTCCCATTTAGTTTATGGGAAGTAAGTGGTTCTATTGAAAAATACTCTGTTATATTAAGTTTTACTCGTGCAGATATTAAAAGTGTCCATATATTCTGTTTTATCGGGAGGCCGGCACGCGTGACGTCACGATTCCTTAGTATAGGCCTCTAGTTAACGTGGGCTACGTTTCGAATTATTACCTTATACAATGAAATAATAATTATACAAGTCAATTTAATAACTCTTTTTAAAGAATAGTGAAATAATATGTATTTTTGTAAAATATAGCAAGAGTTTTTTAAATACCTAATTCATTTTGTACATACATTACATTCAGGTAATGTAGGCATTTAAAAAACTCTTACCATATTTTACAGAAATACGTATCATTTCACTATTCCTTAAAAAAAGCTATTAAATTGACTTGGATAATTATTGTTTCATTGTATAAGGTACTAATTCGAGACTCTAAAATACGCTTGAGTTTGGGCCTCACCAAATGAAGAGCCCGATATCTCTGAAACTATTAAGTTTTTGAAAAAGTCATTTGACAAAAATTGTTTAGAATCAAACTAAACTGAACAAAATATCGGATAAACCTTGTTACAAGGTTCCTGCAAACGAAAAATTTCTTTCGACTTCAGCGCCATCTCCAATTTGCTCTGAAAAAAATCAAGTTGAACTCCGTGATGAAGCCATAAATGAGCTGTATCATCTGTTTTTTTTTTCAAAATCAAAATATATTTTTCCGTTACCGAGATACGAGGCTAAGGACTTTTATGTGGAACACCCGGTATATGTATTTGCATATTTACAAGAGATATTGTTGGGTTGGAATAGTTCATTTTGGCCGCTTCGTGGGTGGTTCGAAATCGTCCGATTTAGCTTGAAAAATAGCAAGGCAAGCGGAGGCGGCTGTTTCCATACAGAGCTACTGGGCACTGCGCCCCGGCATCTGCGATGGCTTGGTGTGTTGAAGTTGGTTGGAGGAACACTTCAGCTGTGGTGATGAGTTGAGGGTATTTCTAGATGGCGCTCTACAGTTTGTTTTTCCCATATCAGAAAAGGGCAATCTCCACGATTGAATGAGATTGACGAATATTGCAAGGGGCCAGCGTCACCTTTGCCAATCTTCTGGAAAAAAAGCGTTCTTCATCGCCGATCCCGAAGCATTGAGAAGGACGAGGAGGTCCACATCCTCTCCAATGATTAGCACTAACTGAAAAGAGGTGCTCTTGTCAAGTGCCACCCTGACGATGGCGCAGTCAGCAGCTGCAGCTAGTACAAAGGCGGCTGTACCTGCCTAAAAGCAGGCCTCAAATGCTCGGCACTTTTCAAATTTTGGTCCGGCGTCTCTTGCCAAAACGTCGCTGTAATTCAGATTGCCGAAGGAGGAGAAGATGACGACGACGACGTCGACGATCCACTACCTATTTTTCAAGCTGAATCGGACGATTTAGAACCACCCACGAAGCGGGCAAAATGAACTATTCCAACCCAACAATATTTCTTGTAAATATGCATATACGTATATCAATAAATAAAAATGTTGAATTTATTACATTGTAAATATATTATTTAAAAGAGAGGCTGCCTCTAAAAACAAAGAAGGCAGTCTCTCAACCAAAAATACTTACCTCCAATAAAGTTAAAACTGGTGTTTCCTTTGCACAAATAACTCAAAATAAGCCGGTGGAACATGTCCCCTCCACATCCAAGTCAGAATCATCTATGATGCAGATGCTGCAGAATATGATGAAAAGGCTTGACCAAGTCAATGATAGACTTGATAAAATAGAATCCAGACACACTGGTACTATCCCAAAGAAGAAATAAATTTATGGACCAAGGAGACTTGCGAATTGCTACATGGAATGCCAACGGCGTCCTTAACAAAAAGCATGAGTTAGAAGTGTTCCTTAACTCCCAACATATAGATATATGTCTCGTCTCAGAGACACATATGACAACTCAATCTTGTCTCAGGATAAGAGGCTATAAAATTTATCATGCCATTCACCCTGACAATCAAGCAAAGGGTGGTAGTGAAATCTTAATCAAGGAAAGTATCAATCATTTTGAGGAATGTCACTTACAACGTGTAGATATACAACTTGCTATGGTTGGGGTTAAGTCCACCAAACAAAATCTAATGGTTGGGGCAGTTTATTGTCCACCCAGATATAATCTTAAGAAAGAAGACTACAAGATCCTCCTTCAGCATCCTGGTGAGAGATTCATTGTGGGAGGTGACTTTAACGCCAAGCATGTTGACTGGGGATCAAGATTAACCACGACCAAGGGGAGTGAACTGAGAAAAGCGGTTCGTGAAACTGGTTGCAGCTATCATTCCACAGGTAAGCCTACTTACTGGCCTACTGACATCAATAAAATTCCCGATTTGTTAGACTTCTTCATAACAAGAAAAGTATCACCCAACTTTACTGAGGCTGAAGAAAACTTTGACCTGGATTCTGATCACTCAGCTGTCATTTTGACCCTAAGTGACAAGATAATTAAAAAAGAGGCTCGGCCTGTATTGATAAACAAAACCACTGACTGGGAAAGTTTTAGGCTGGAACTTCAGGAGAGCATTAACCTACATGTTAATTTGAGAACAACTGAGCAGCTTGAAGTAGAAGCTGAAAACTTCACCACACTTATCCAGACGGCAGCACACCACAACACAAAAGAAATTAGTCATATTACCAAAGGTATCAATTACCCAGTAGAAATAAGAGAACTGGTTAAAGAGAAAAGAAAAGCTAGGAGAAGGTGGCAGCAATCGAGAGATCCTTCTGATAAAACCACCTTAAATAGTAAAACACAGCTGCTCAAAAGAGAAATACAAAAACATAAGGAAGAGTCAATCAATTACTATCTTCAAAATTTAACTGCAGATGAAGAGACAGATTATTCCCTCTGGAAAGCAACTAAGAAAATCAAGAAGCCTATTACTTCAACTCCTCCAATCAGGAAGGACGATAGCTCATGGGCCAGAGATAATAAACAAAAAGCTGACTTATTTGCTGAATATTTAGCTGACGTATTCACACCTAATCAAATTCTTGTAAACAATTTGCTTGATATTGACAATCTAAGGACAGAAAATATTACCCCTGTTACCCCAAAAGAAGTAGCTGAGGAAATAAAAACAAATCTAAGACTAAAAAAAGCACCAGGTTATGACTTGATTACCACTGAAATATTAAAGCAGTTACCGAGAAAGTGCATAGTCAAGCTGACCTACCTCTTCAATGCAGCCTTTAGACTGAAACACGTTCCTTCCAGCTGGAAGGTAGCGGAAGTGATCATGTTGCCTAAACCAGGCAAGCCACCAAATGATGTCAAGTCTTACAGACCTATCTCCCTGCTGCCAACCATTTCAAAGTTGTTTGAAGAACTACTTCTCAAGAGATTAAGACCACTAATTGAAAATGGTAATCTTATTCCGGATTACCAATTTGGCTTTAGACAAAAGCACTCAACCATTGATCAGGTACATCGTATTACTAACATAATAGAGCGTACACTTGAAGAAAACGAAGTCTGCTCTGCAGTCTTCTTAGATGTTGCTCAAGCCTTTGACAAGGTATGGCACGAAGGATTGATACACAAATTAAACAAAATACTTCCGAGACAATATGTAGAGATTCTGTCATCATATATCTCAGGCAGGCTTTTCAGAATAAAACAGGAAGATGAATATTCTGACCTGAAAGATATTAGAGCAGGAGTGCCCCAGGGTAGCGTTCTTGGCCCTATCCTTTACCTGCTATATACTAGTGATATGCCAGTACTAGAAGAGACCACTGTAGCTACATTTGCTGACGACACTGCACTTCTTGCGGTCGGTAAAGATCAAGGAATATCTACTAGAAGACTGCAAGTAGCTAGCAACGCAATACTTGATTGGACCAAACAATGGAAGATCAAGCTAAACGAGCTAAAATCAACTCATGTTAACTTTACTAACAAAAGACTAGTTAACCCTCCGTCCTTGGATATTAATGGTACTATTGTACCCAATGAGAATAACGCCAAATACCTAGGCATTACCCTGGATGCCAAGCTCCGATGGAAAGAACATGTGAAGAAGAAAAGAATCGAACTTGGTTTGAAATATAGACAGCATTATTGGATGCTTGGAAGAAATTCTAAGTTGACAACACATAATAAGATACTAATTTACAATCAGATCTTAAAACCAGTTTGGTTATACGGTATTCAACTCTGGGATTGTGCCAGAAATAGTAACATCAAAACCATTCAGACTTTCCAGAATAAAGTGCTGCGTAACATAGTAGACGCTCCATGGTACATACGCAACTCCGACTTGCATCGAGACCTTCCAATGGTGAAAGATGAGATCAAAAGGTTTGCTGGCAGACATGAGGCCAGACTTCACCTCCACATCAATGCAGAAGCTCTTCAGCTGCTGGACAACCAACATTTTGTTCGAAGACTGAAGAGACCCAAACCATTTGAGCTGGTGTAGTGTGCTGTGCAGGACATAGTGCGCCAGTGAAATTTTTAAAAGAAAACAATCTAAAGGACGTCGTTGGATGAACTTTAGTTAATAAATGTTTAGTCTGTAAGATTATTAGAAGAAAATTAATGGTTGGTCATCAGACCAGTTTTAATAGAAATAAGATTCTCCAACAAAGAATCTTAATAAAAAAAAAAAAAAAAAAAAAAATATATATATTATTAATAGGCTAAATATATATATTTCTTGTGGATGTACATGGGTTTTTCTTTCAAACTACCCTCAAACCATCGTGGGAACTCAATTGAACAAATTTGCGAAAAATGCAGTTTTCTGATTTTTTGGATTTTTAAGCATTGTGGGGAAACTATCAGACCTACGGACGTCGTTCTGTGCTTAAATTAAAGCTAATTACACTCGCTACAACATCTCTCTCTCTCTCTCTCTCTCTCTATGACTTTTTTCCCGATTTCGGGGACGAAAATTGACCAAATCTTAAAATTTCACTTTTTTGGAAAAAATTGCCAATTTTTGGAGGACTGTATCTTGGTAACTATTGCACCTACAGAGCTGGTCTCTGGTTCTGGTCTCAAATTGCAGCAAATTTAATCTATTTTAAAAACGTTATAAACATGTTTTATGAACAAACGCATAGTTTAGGAGGTATAGTGAAAACACCGAAAAAAGTGCGAAAATTTCGCGGTTTTTCGAGTGCTACGAAGTTAGCACAGGACTTTTGAAGCTGCAAACTGGGATTTACACTACTGGTAGTAATCCAACATATTAGAAAATCAGAACTAGCCGTTATTTTGTGATTTTAGCGATTTCTAGTGTACTATACATATAACTGGCCTAAAACAATATGGCGATACAACAAAACACCTTATTTTAAACTGTTGGAATTATATATCACTGACGTAGTTTTCCACAGAACACCAAAACAATATACTGCATTCGACACGCGTTTCGCCAACCAAGCTGGCATCATCTGGAGATGATTAAACTGTGATGATTTGTGATGATAAATTGAAATAATATCACATGCCACATATCCACAATGAAACATCGTTGATGTCTAGAAAGTGAAAAAAGCAAGAGAATTTTCATCACTACAGTGATTACAATTATGTCTGTTGTTAATGGACTATTATACTGAATAGTCCATTATTTGTAAATAAAATTTCATCAGTCCACAAAATATTGGACGCAAAATATTCCATTGCATTAGAATTAGACTGATTTTGAATCAGCTTTTTCTTCAATACTAAAGCGGACTATTTAAATTATAGATAATTTGAAGTCCATCGTTTGTACTTTCATCAGTCCACAAAAAATTGGACGCAAAATCTTTTGCATTATTGCATCTATTGCATTAGACTGATTTTTAAACCATTGGCAAAAGTTTAATCTTCTTTCATAATCTGTTTCTTGTAATTGAACTATATGAAACTTGTAGGGGTGATATTTCTGTTTTAAAAATTTTCGAAACTTCTTGTTGCGTAATTCCACATTCTCTTGCAATTTGTATAGCTGAAGTTTCAGAATTAATGTGACTTAGGGCAGGAACATTGACTATAATGTTCATATTTGGACCTTTGTTATAATTGGTTCATATTACCACATTACCTGAATCTATCATTTGCAAAACAATTCTGGAAAAAAATTTGTAACTTGGTTACACACGCTCTGGATACATATTCAGATAACTTTATAGAGCCATTCGACAATTTCTTTTACTGCGAATATAAACATCGTACATGTCAGTTTTTCCTCAATACTAAAGCGAACTATTTTAATTATGGATAATTTGTACAACTAAAGGAATACTACAATAATAGCTGACAAGTGACAAGAAACTGTCATAAGTGTCTGTGAAACAATGCATTTCGTCTGCTTGTATCGTGTCTTGGCCGGTTGTGATTTTTATATATTAAAAGACATCATGGAATTGCTCTGCAGATATGCAGATATGCAGACACAGATTTTTCAAGAATCATTCTAAAGGTATATGAGAAACTCTGAATTTTGTGGATTTTATAGAAACTTCTTTTATTATAAGTTATATTTAAATTTTACATGTTCTTCGTGGACTTTCCTGGGTCCTGGGCGTAGGTTTAATCATATGCACTTCGAATATTTATGATAAAATTTTAATTTACCAGTTAATTTTGTTTGGCTTGATTTGTGTTGTTTTCTTCGTTGCTCTTGTTATTTTTATGTAAATGAAGGTTGATGTATTAAAAAGTATTAAAAATAAGAAACAAATTACATGTTTCAAACGGCTACTTAACTTTTTTATTGAAATTATAATTATATTCAATATCTTACTTATTTATTTATGAAAATCCTATAAATTATACACCGTTATATCTAATGAAGCAAAAATTCCATATGGCACCCATAACAATGAGTATAGCTCAGCACACATGTTTAGAGATACGCAGAAACTAACAACACATATCGGTTCCTCATATTATTTTATATCAGAATACAGATTTCTGTTCTAAAATTTTGAGAAACAAGTGAAATACAACTAAAAAACGAAATAGCATAAAATGGGTTTCATTCGAATATCTTCGGAAGTATGCAGAATTTTCTAAATTTAAAAACAGATCCGTAACCGGTACAAAATTCTGCACGTTTTAGCTTATTTAACCATTTCGGTATCTCTTAAAATAAGAAGGTACATTAATTTCGATATTGGCAAGTAATTCAGCTACATTTAGTCTCTCATTAACGATGTTAAAAATAAACAAAATTTCAGCGAGCCTGCGACGTGTTGCGACGTCAACTTAAATTTAATATATTAAAATCTAGAATTTGAGTCTCATACGAGACTAATACCGGATATACAGGGTTATTCAGAACTTATCTCTAAAACTTTGAGGATATGTGCATCCTTAAATAAGAAATCGATATCACCAAAAAAATTTATAATAAAAGTCTTAGGATTTCCTGTAAACAATGTTTAAAGTTATACCATTATAAAGGACTACGTAGATGGGCAACTGTACTTCACTTCAACGACATCTGATATACCACAGTAAAAAACAGTAAACAATTTTTTTCTACCTGGAACGCCTGGTTAAGACTGAGCGATAGAGTTGGAGTGGGGATAATATCTCTATTGTCTATTGTCTATCATCTGTATTGTCTATGAGTCTATGTCTATCAGTGCGGGTGTTTTATTTATCGTAGGAGTAAAATTTTCAAAATGGCTCATGTGTACAGTAATGCTGAGTTAATAGACATGATTCTTATTTATGGCGAAGTTGAACAAAATTCATTGGCAGCTTCGCGCTTGCATGCGGAACGATTTCCCAATCGGCACACCGACAACACATCGACAGTTAGGTCTTGTGAGTGGTTGTAGCAGCAAAATGCTGAAAATCCCCAATTTACTGCTGATGTACTACTTACAGAAGAAGCTTTGTTTACTCGAAATGGAATACAGAACATTCACAATACACATGTTTGGGCACTTGAAAATCCGCACGCAATTCAACGAAATCACTTCCAACACCGTTTTTCGAACAGATTTTGTAACAAGGTATGTGCAAATTTTTTATAAATTTCATATTTCTAATACCTAGTAATCAAGTAGCGCAATTCTTCAAAATTATTGTGAAATTTTATTAATTTTAAAGACACGTCACTTTGGTCACATCTATCTATCTATCTATCTATCTATCTTTAAGTTTATTTTAAAGTAAAAACGCTGCAAATCTTTTTTGCGCCGGGTGTCGGCATAGTCTCAGAACTTCCGAAGTTTTTTTCGTACTAGCCAGTTTGCATTGTCAGTCCCAAGGTCACTCCATTACAGTGGACCGGTATGCAGCGGCGTGGAATGAAAAATTTTTAAATAGTTTTCAGAACCCGCCAAAAAATTTTTTTTTGCACTACCACATTTGTACATATATGTTGAACATCCCCAAATTTTATTATGGATACGTTCTGGATAACACTGTATAGGATACACATCATATTTTTTAAATACATGGGTCTCAAAAATTTCTTTTGTACTTTTTTCTATCATGTCTTCAAATATTTTGGTTTTGTGACGCTCTTAATTTGGTTTCGGATTTATACATCGGGTGCCACCACTCACTGGTTTTATGTGGTGAATGGTCGACACGGACTCTACTCTGATGTGTAGAGGATGGGTAGCTTCAGTGAAGAAGGTGCATAAATGCACATGCCAGAAGGTCAAATGTGTCTTAACCTAAGTAATAAAAGTCACACATCTCCAAATCCTAAAATATTATTTTAAATTAATCGGTCGGTAAATAAAGCAGTAACACCAAATAAGCATAAAATATTAATAGCAATGTATTCATTCATACCAGCAGCAACAATAAATATGCAGAAACAGATTAATAGCAATAACTGTTATTAAACAGGTGATAATACAACGATCTGTAAATAGGCAAGCAACTAAATAAAATAATCGGTAAATATATTCGGCAATCAATAATGAGCAACAAAGCGGTAGCAACCAGAGAAGCTCAGTACAATAAATTAGTAATTCAACAAAATACCTTGTTTTCGGTCTATAGGTTTACTGTATCAGCCTCTGACAGCATTCTATCAATGTACCTAAACAGCAACTTTACCCATGTCAAACACTCATAGAGGAACCATTGCCAAGGCACATATGATAAGACACTTAAGACACTGAAATACGGGTACCAGGCTTTTGTGTATCCGGAATCTGGGTACGTAAAACTGATGTTCTCTAGTAAGCAACTTTCCACATGTCAAGCGCTCATAGAGGAATTATTACCAAGAGATACACCTAATGAAACGCTCTCCCAAAAACAGAATACCAGCCTACTATTATTTACTATACTCGGTAACCGGTTACACTTAACTAATGCACTCTAGCAGGCAACTTTCCCCATATCAAACGTTCACAGAGGAACCATTACCAGGAGGTACACCTAGTGAAGTATATACCAGTAATAGAGTACAGTCCAACAGCATCTTCAAGCCCACACAAAAGCTGCTTCGCCCATGTCAAACGCTCATAGAGCGATCGCAGCTAAGTGAACCTAAAAATTGCTTGTCGGCGGCGGTCGGACTTACTAAGGGTTACTTACTCCTGTTGGTGCTGGTGCTGGCGGAAATAGAGGACAAAAGATACTTTCTAGGCAGTTACAATGCCCTAAATAAGAAAAAGGAGACACCACATGACTGCCAATCATGTGGGAGAATTATCGCGCATGGAGTAATAATAATAATAATAATAATAATAATAATAATAATAATAAGTTTATTTACAACAATAAATTATAAACAATAGAATTACAGAATGTGAATACTCGTAAATAAACATAGAAATACCTCACAGAAACTCTAAGTTGAGTTTGTACGTGAGAACATAAAAAAGAACAAAAACACAAGATGTATATACTTATATACATATATCACGCGTACACATACATTTATATACAATCATCTTATACAAACATGTACACAACATACATTCCTACGTATGCAGTATGCAGTAATAAACTGTGGTGAACACATACATATATACGGACTCATATGCACATACTTAGGATATAATATAACAAGGCAAGTAAAATTAAGTCAGTCGTCAATAATTTTTTTAAGTCTATTTGCTTATGAATTTCTGTTCTTTCTAGAGAATGCATATATTTTTTGAGTTTGACTTTAAATGTATTATACTTTCTCTGGTTTTTTATTTCTTGTGGTATCGATCCATACAACCTTGGAGAAATAAAACCATAACAACGTTTCCCGATGGTTTTGTCTTAAAGGTAACATGTAATTTGTATATTTTGTCCTTGTCTCATAGTTATGCGTAATTGATCTTAACGTTTTCTTTTTTTATGTTGATATAGGTTAATGTACATATAGAATAACTGGCGGATATCAAAAATATTCGCTTCTCTGTATAATATAAACATATCTGAGGCAAATGTCAGATCTTTATTTAACATAATTTTCAAGAACCTTTTTTGCAGAACCTCAAGACTAAGCAAGTGACAGTTAAGTACTCCCCCCCATCCTATTATGCCATAAGAAAAATGTGGCTCAACTAAAGCATGATATAATGTTTTCATAGATTTTACATCGAGGATGTTACGTAAGTATTTGTATTTATAAAGGATACATGTTAGTTTTTGTATTATATAATTAACGTGCTTGTCCCATTTTAGGTGCTCATCTAAATAAATTCCTAAATACTTCACTTTTTTTGCCGATTTAATTGTATAAGTTTTTTCGCCATTTTTAAAACATATTTCGGAGAATGGTGGTAAAGTAAACTGCGTCAGAGCAAACGGTAGGTAGACAGTTTTTTCCATATTTATTGTCAATAGCTTATGATCAAACCAGTCTTTTAGAAGCTGTAAATCAGTAATCATCATTAATTTTACTTGATTCCAAGAATTTGCTTTATATAAAATAACAGTGTCATCTGCGTAACTAATTATGTTGCCTTTGCACTGCAAACCGAATAGGTCATTTACATACAATATAAAGAGTAATGGAGGTACTCCATTACTCCATTAACTGGAGCAATGGAGTACTGGAGGTACTTCATTACTGGTATTAACTCCATTGTACTGTACAGTGCATTGCGGTAGTACTGTACCGCAAGGTACAGTACTAGGCCCTATATTGAGTGCGTGGATATTTTAATTTTTTATTGAAATTCGGTCAGCTTAGTGGTACGTGGTACTAATATTGTCAATATATTATTGCTGGTCTAGTCACAGCGTTAAATAATATAAACATATTACAAAATAAAATTTTTATAGATTCACGGGCATCTATACTTAATTTAGTATTGCTAAAAAGAAATAAATAGAAATAAATAAATTCACATTATAACACCTCCTAAATATGTAAAATCTATTTTACATAATCGAACACTAATAAATAAAAAATATCAACTTATTTAAATCGTTTCGGAAAATACAAATTGCTCTAAGCTCTACAAAATAATATAGGGACCTAAAATAAAAATAAATAAAAACGGTTCATTTTAATTGCTAAGAAAACTAGCTTCGCTACAGTCTGATAGTCCATAGTATACAACCATATTCGAGTCTGCACCGTACATACGAATTAAAAAGTAAAATAAATCTTGTTACCTTAAAATAACCACATGGCCTTAGAATAAAAGTTAAGTTCGTAATATGGGTATTAAAACTAAAATTAGATATAAACGTAATTCCGAAATCTTTAAAACCCCGTTACTGATTTCAAGGAGATACCATTAATTTATAGCGTGCTTGGTCAAATTTTTATATAGTTGTAATTTGCCAGATTGTTTTAGTTTAGTTAACCCAAGGACACTTACAATTTTCTGCCGGCTAGCAGTTGTCTGGCTGGGTCGGAATTCTTGATTTGCAATATTCTTATTTACCTGTTTTTTTTTTTTTTTTTTTTTTATATGTAAAATTTGAAAAGTTTATAGTTGTTAAAATTCACATTATTTATTTGTCTAAAAGACTTTACCGGGGGCACCACTGTACTTTAATCGTAAAGAAAATTTAAGGTGTATTGTGAAAGATACAGAAAACAATACGTAACATTAGCTCACCAAAAATGCACCTGAAAAATCTGTCGGAGAGGAAAATCAAACAGTTACTTGAGTAAATGATTTTTATCTCATAAAGATGTTGATTAATTTTTTATCATTATGTTAATTACAACAAGATAGCAATTGGTTGAATTGAGTATGTATTATAATAAAAAAAGTTTCTAATAACTTGATTCACATGTAACAAAAATCAATTGTTAGATAATTACCTCTGGTACCATTGGTGTACATAGAAAAGTACTTAGTATTAATTTAAAAGCTACACCAAATTTTACATTGAATTTCGGAATCCTTATTCCTGAAAATTTATCTTTTTGTAGTAATTTATACCTGTCCTTTAAGGATTGGTGATTAAAATGATGTAAATATACAATATACAACTTTCAAGCATACAAGATACAACATCCAAAAATACAACCTGGATTATACCACTTGCTGTCTACTTATAACTGCTATAGGTACTGCGGTTCTGGTCCACTTCAAAAACTAAAGGCTCAATCCTCCAAAATAGGAAGGGAAAGGGAAATGCAATTCAGGTCTACTGCATCCAATTAAAACCAATAAAAAATGTTGTAGGGTCATCCAGCAATTTCAGCATACTGCAGTCGCAATTCAAAATCATGCTTCAAATAAACCATGGATGATCAACCCAATCAGATTAACTCCAACAAAAATTATATACCATCAAATGGATAGATACAGCCAATAAATGCTATCACAAGTATGGTTTTATCTTCAAATGGATAAATTCCATAAAGAATATATATCATCACAAACCTACAATTACGTGAAATTGTTAAAAAATTATCAAATAAAGTTGAATTAGATGAAACTTACCCTTTAATTCAAAAAGGGTTTGCCATGTGCTTTTAACGAAGAAGATTTAAAATGGAGGCTGAAACGTACAACACGTGTGCCTTCCTCGATGCTTGCAACGTAAAAGAAAGTTAAACGGAACCCAACGTTTCCAGAAAGCAATTTTTGAAAAAACTATTCTGAAGCGCATGTCTGTTTACGAGTTCGAGGCCTATGGGTCATGGTAATGGCAAAAATATAAATCTTGTGGAAGAAGAAGAATTTTCCTATTCGCACTGCCTTTTGACATTTCAGATTATAAACCTTGCAAAAGTTTATCTATGGTTTATGGTGATCTTAAATAAAATTTATTTTAACTAGACAACTAATTGTTTAAAAAATGTGGAAACTGTAGAAAATAACTACTACATGGAGACATGGAGAGAGTAAGGTGACTTACCACAAACAGGGAGATCTGGTGAAAACTGAAGTTTTAGTGAAGTGAAAGTGTTGCAAAAAGGACAATTTTAAGTGAAAATTGTGATTTAGTCTCTGTGAAATGTAATGCCAATATGTCTAATGCATGTTAAGTAGTTTTTTTTTTATGCATGATTGCTTGTTAATAGTTAAAAATAAAAAATTTATATTTGAAACGTTTTGTTTACCAACCCTTATTTGTTTAGTTGAACCATGCAACCAACAATACAGTATTTGAGTCTTTCTGGTTGTATTTTTATAATATCTAGGGGGACTTCCAACATAAATTAATTTAATAAATATCTAATATCAGCAGTAAGCAATTTCAATTGCTACACACCCTTCACCAACCAAAAAAATATGACCTCAGGTTATATTTTTGATAAATTTAAATTTGAGAAAAGTTTAAAAATCATTACTCCTTTTATAGAATTTCTATATTAAATCTAATGTTAGTAATTTCCTAATCTAAGCCATCCTAAAATTTATAATCTAAATTCTATAATTGACTTTATCAAAACTTACTCACAAGTATCATAATTGACTACAATTATTTGCAGTATTCTTAAACTTCTAAAATTCAATTAAACTATTTTAATTAGCTTAATCTCAAAAACTATGGATATTAACACTTCCACAATAATAATGTAAAGGCCATCAGCTTGTTACAGGGGATGTACTGAAAGTACAAAATCTATTATATACAAAAATGGTAAGAAAGTAAACGAACTTGCTACCAAAATTAGACATGTCATCGTACTAAACGTACTCATACTGACAAAAAGAGAAGGATACGAAGAAACTTTTACCTTGACAAATTCACGTGCCCTTCCTGACGAAAGACAATAACCCACTAGTCCATACCTAACCAAGAGCTCGTGACACTATCTGAAGATGTTAAGCGACAGGTCACGTTCTAAGTTGCGCTACCTCAAGACGCTTGAGGTGCCCCGTGCATAGAACCTACCAAAATGGTCCAAGATCTCAGCAGAAATTTATAATAGGTGACTGTACCCCGAAAAGAAACACAGGTAAACCGTCAAGAAAAAGGAAAAGAAACCATAAAATTTAGGAATACTCCAGGGACGTGGTTTACTATCCCACCAGCGATAAAGTGGCTGACACACTGAAACACTACTAAGAGCGAAAAAAAAACATGCGACGGGGTTGTTCCCATATGTGGCTCGACATGCAATCTCTCGGAGCGGCAGGTATATGAGAGCTGAGGTAGATTGTGGGATGCAAACCAGCCAGAGTATCCAGCCTCGACTGAATAGTCTATTACCAATCTGCAGCACCACCTACCCTTCTTAAACACCCTACTATTAAAAGCAGCCCTCCGATGACGAGCATGTCCCAATCACAAACGAGCCCCTCTGCTACAACAAAGGGTCCTTTTTGAGGATTTTTACCTCACGCAGGTTTAATTCCACGGTGGCATAATTCATAACCCACTACCACAGGGCTTTACAATTAAAATATGAGAAGTACCGATGTACTATACTAGAACTACATACTAATTATAACTACAGGGAATATATGAACACAAGGAACACGTGTTTAAAGAAAAATTGTTCGAAGAAAAATTTGTTGCAACAATTAGTTTTTGGTTCGAAACCAAAAAAATAGGTACGTACTGGGTAGTACATCTAACTATGCGAAAATATAGTTTCCTACTATATATCGACACAAATAACACTTTAAAGTGACTATTGCAATACTCTTGCATAAAAATATGAGAAACTCATAGTAATATGAAACGAACTATACCCATGTTACATTTTCTATTGGTAAAAGTAGAATGTTTTACAGAATAAACTAAGTAGGTAGATATCTAGGTAGCAGAAAAATTTTACTCTGATAAATCAGAATTCGATCCTAGATAGGGTTTTAATTGACTAATGTGCCAAGATCCTACATCATTACCTTGTATGTCGTCGAGTTCATATACTAATCGAGATTTCACGTTACGTACTTTACAGAGTACATATCTAGGTGCTAGTTTGGCTGAAAACTGCTTCGTAGCATCTGATAGAACATGATTCCGTTTCCAGACCTTATCACCTACATTAAAAATAATATTCCGCCTACGTAAATTATATTGTTTAGAATTTCGTTGATACATTGTATTCAACATATCTTGTACTTTTTTATACAAATCTGAAAAATTAGCTAGATTTTCTGCATAGTGATCTGCGTATCCAGGTTCTAAATTAAAATCTACGTTATCTATATGTTCACCATAAAAATCACCCGATATTGGAATTTTTCGTCCAAAATTTAAGAATGCAGGGCTATACCCAACCACGTGATGATGAGATACTCTCATAGCATGAGCTATTTCATAAATATCCTTGTCCCAATTTTTATGATTGGTGATGAAGCAACGAATCGATGTTAATAAAGTTCTTATCGAACGTTCAGCTGCATTATGCTGTGGATGATATCTAGCATTATATAAAATCTTTTGAACTTTATACTTTTTAGCTAGTTCTTTAAATTCCTTTCCGGTAAATTGAGAACCGTTGTCACACACTAAGAATTGACTTACTCCATACACTAAAAATACTTCATTTTCTATATATGAAACTAACGCTTTAGCAGTAGCAGCACGTATTGGCTTTACCAAGACATATTTTGTGAAATAGTCAGTAACGATTATTGCATAACTATTGCCTCGTGGTGAACGTGGATACGGACCAAGAAAATCTATAAAAATACATTGAAAAGGTGTGGTAATTTTTCTTTCTGTTCCCATTAATCCCATAGGTGCGGAGTTTGGCATTTTTTGACTATGACAAATATCACAATTCCTAATATACTTTAAAACATCTTTTCTTATTTTAGGCCAATAAAAATCTTCAGTTATTTTGTTTAAGGTTTTGTAAAAACCGAAATGTCCCGATGTGGGAATGTCATGACATTGACTAATTACTGACTTACGTTGTGAAAGTGGAACAACTAATTTCCATTCTGATATATTAGATTTTAAAGGAATGTTTTTAGGAAGAAATTTATAAATGTAATTATCTTTTACGGTCCAGTGTGGATAATTTTCAGGGTGGCTATTAATTTTATCTCTTAATTTTAAATACCAAGGTTCCAAATCATCAAGCAAAACTCCTAACACATTTACTTCCATAGGGAGTGGTGACCTAGACAAAGCATCTGGAACAACATTTAGTTTACCCTTACGGTGAATTATATCAAAGTCAAACTGTTGTAATTGAGCTGCCCATCTGGCGAGTACACCAGTTGGTTCTTTTAATTTTTGAAACCACAACAGACTGTAGTGATCTGTTATGACAGTAAAATGAATTCCTTCGATGAACGGTCTGAATTTAGTTATTCCAAAATAAACAGCGCCAAGCTCTCTCTGATAAGTTGACCAGTTTCGTTCAGTACGCGATAGACTGCGGCTTGCAAAAGCAATTACTTTTTCTTCTCCGTTTTGTACTTGTGTAAGTACAGCGCCTAAACCAGTAGCACTAGCATCGCACTGTATAGAAAATTTTTCATTAAAATCGGGAGATGTTAAAATTGGAGCGGAAATTAAAGCTTGCTTGATGTTTTGAAAAGCTTGTTCGGCTTGATCATTCCATTTAATAGGAAGTTTTTTACCGCGACCCTTTAATAGGTCGTTTAAAGCTGAAACGGTTGATGAAAAATCTTTTATAAATCTTCTGTACCATGAAGCCATGCCAAGAAAACGTTTGACCTCAGAACTATTTTGCGGTCTGGGATAGTTTACCATAGCCTCAACTTTATCTGGATTAGTCCTTAACCCATCCTTATCCACAACGAAACCAAGATAATTTAAAGATTCACGGAAAAAGTTACATTTGCCATAGTTTATAGTCAGATTAGCTGATTTAAGACGAGAAAGTACCTCATTTAACAAATTTAGGTGGTCTTCAAATGTTTCTGATACTAAAATAACGTCATCTAAATAAGTAAAAGCTGAAGGCTCTAATTCTGGACCTAGAACTCTATCCATCAATCTCTGTTGTGCTTGGGCACTATTAGATAAACCAAAAGGTACTACACAAAAATGAAATAAGCCCCTTCCGGGTACACTAAAAGCGGTTTTTTCTTTACTGTCTTCTGACAAAGGTATTTGCCAGAAAGCACTTTTCAAATCTATACTCGAAACAAACTTGGCCCCTTTCAACATATTCAGTATTTGATCAACTCTAGGAAGTGGATAGGAATCTTTTTTAGTGACTGCATTCAATTTTCTACCATCAAAACAAAAGCGATATGTCCCGTCTGATTTTTTTACTAATAAAACAGGTGAACTCCAACTACTAAAAGATGGTTCTATTACCTTTAACTTTAACATTTCATCTAACTGTGAATTTAATTCTTTTAATAGATATGGTGATAGTTGATATTGTCTTTGTTTACAAGGTATCGCGTCCCCTGTGTCAATATGTTGAATTAGTTTATTGGTTCTACCTAATTTATTTTCAGGTGACAATTGTTTGAATTTAGCTAATATGTTCTCTATTTGAATTCTTTTATCTTCGGTGAAGGAAACTGTATTTCGAAGGCCTTGATCACTAATATTTTTAAATGTTTTAACATCTATCACATTTACATTGATATTTGTTCTTGGATCACTAATTTCCCAAGTGTTGTTTTTAAAATTTAGACAAAGATTAAATAATCTGCAAAAATCACTACCTAGGATCAATGAATGGTTTAGTGATGGAACTACTAATACCTCTAACAATTTACACTCCTTATTTAAACAAATTGGTAATGAAACTGAGCCGGATATGATTTGTTTTTGACCATCTGCTGTAGTTACAAATTTCGTTTGAACTGGTTGAATGTTTAATTTGAATTTATTTAAAATGTGTACACCTTCGGATCCAATAACCGATTTATTTGCTCCTGAATCAAGTAAGGCTACTAGTTCCTTATCATAGACATTAATAGCTATATATGGACGATTATCGTGAGCTCGCTCAACAAAGACTGGTAAAGTTTCTGGTACAGTATTATTTAATTTATTATACTCATCTTGTACAATAAAATTATCATGACTATTTAAATAAAAATTTTTAACTTTGTTTAACCAAGATTGCCATTCGGTTTGAGATGTTAAAATCTTAGATTTAAAATTATTAAAATAGGGATGAAAAGCAAAATTTTTACCACGAGAATTTAAATGATTAAATTTAGAATTAAAAACAATTTTAGACGGAATAAAACGTACGGCCTTATTTACATGTGGCAAACAGTGGCCAAAATTATTTGCCTTTATTATTAGTTTTTTGAACACTTTCTGCAGTTTCGAGATATGACGTCAGGATTTCCGCACTTGAAACAAAATATCTTACGTTTTTCTCTGCATACCTGGTATCTATGATTTGGTTTATTGCAGTTCCAACAAGTGACAGTGGAAACATTAAAATTTCTACGAAATTGACATGTTCTACCCGTAGATGTGCTTGCTAATGTAGTACTAGATTGCGTTAAATATGCCAAATCAGTTTGTAAAACACTCGTACTTTTTGGAGGGGGAATATAATTATTTTTTATGCGATCTGCTTCATCCAACTTTCTACAAATAGTACACAACTCATCGGTGTTCTTTACATCAACTAAAGCTATTCTCGACGTATAGCGTGGTAAAATTCGTTCTTTAATAATTTTAAGTTTTGTAACTTCTGCTGGAGGACGAGATAGTCTATCGAAGTATGACTCCATCGTAGCAACATATAAAAGGATTGATTCTTTGTTACCCTGTGTTCGTTTTTTGATTTCGTCCCACAGGTCATCATCAAAACCGTCCGATAAAAAGTCACGCTTCAATAAACGTACTAGACCTTCCCAATCAGTAGCTAGTTTTTTACGTTGAATATTTCGAAACCAAAGTTTAGCTGGACCTTCGAAAAGATCAGCTGCTGACTCCAATAACTCTACATTACTTACATTACGAGTCACCGATAACTCTTGTACTCTCTCTAAAAAGGTATGTACACTCATATTTTGTGTATCATATTTTAAATCCCATTTATAAACAGGTACTGACTTTCTATTATTTTGGTTGGATGAACCAGGCATCTGTTTAGGAACATAAGAGGTGCTTACATTTATGTCAACGAGAGGTGAAATTTCTGATTGTTGAATTTTTTCTCTGAGATCTGCGTCATATAATATACAAGTGGAATGAGAATCGTCTTTAAAGTCTTTTATTTCTTTATTTTCTCCAGATGGCATTCGTAAAATTCTATTATAAACATGTATTAGACGAGTTTCAATACGCTTATACATAGAATCAGAAGCAGGTCCCTCAAATTCATCAATGAGATTTTTTATTGACTGTAAAATTTCTACAATTAAGTTTTGTTCAACATTAAAATCAAACTCAGAATCTACTAACTCCGTCTCTCGTTTACGTTCGGACTCTAATAATCTATTTAATATTTTCCGTTTAGCTGCAGCGTCTTTTCTACCCGCGTTTACACCTCTTATACGTAATTCATAGTTCAATTCCTCACTCAGGAGATAAACTGGTTTCATATTACTAGATTCCATTTTACTAGGATTTAACCAAATTAATTAAAGAATTCCAGCATGCAACAGCACAATCAAGTACAATAAAAACGCAAGAAAAAGGTATGTGCTCAAACCTATATATTCAAAGTTCTAGTGAATCCAGGCTGTTATTATGAATTTTAATTTCTCTCTCCGCAGATGTAAGGTAAATCTGTGGTGGCTACTATATATAAATTATTTAAATTTTAATAAGATTAAATAAAACAATAAATATACCATTGCAAATCGGGCCCTTGACGTTGGTGCGTCACTTTTGTATAGCGTGCTTGGTCAAATTTTTATATAGTTGTAATTTGCCAGATTGTTTTAGTTTAGTTAACCCAAGGACACTTACAATTTTCTGCCGGCTAGCAGTTGTCTGGCTGGGTCGGAATTCTTGATTTGCAATATTCTTATTTACCTGTTTTTTTTTTTTTTTTTTTTTTTATATGTAAAATTTGAAAAGTTTATAGTTGTTAAAATTCACATTATTTATTTGTCTAAAAGACTTTACCGGGGGCACCACTGTACTTTAATCGTAAAGAAAATTTAAGGTGTATTGTGAAAGATACAGAAAACAATACGTAACATTAGCTCACCAAAAATGCACCTGAAAAATCTGTCGGAGAGGAAAATCAAACAGTTACTTGAGTAAATGATTTTTATCTCATAAAGATGTTGATTAATTTTTTATCATTATGTTAATTACAACAAGATAGCAATTGGTTGAATTGAGTATGTATTATAATAAAAAAAGTTTCTAATAACTTGATTCACATGTAACAAAAATCAATTGTTAGATAATTACCTCTGGTACCATTGGTGTACATAGAAAAGTACTTAGTATTAATTTAAAAGCTACACCAAATTTTACATTGAATTTCGGAATCCTTATTCCTGAAAATTTATCTTTTTGTAGTAATTTATACCTGTCCTTTAAGGATTGGTGATTAAAATGATGTAAATATACAATATACAACTTTCAAGCATACAAGATACAACATCCAAAAATACAACCTGGATTATACCACTTGCTGTCTACTTATAACTGCTATAGGTACTGCGGTTCTGGTCCACTTCAAAAACTAAAGGCTCAATCCTCCAAAATAGGAAGGGAAAGGGAAATGCAATTCAGGTCTACTGCATCCAATTAAAACCAATAAAAAATGTTGTAGGGTCATCCAGCAATTTCAGCATACTGCAGTCGCAATTCAAAATCATGCTTCAAATAAACCATGGATGATCAACCCAATCAGATTAACTCCAACAAAAATTATATACCATCAAATGGATAGATACAGCCAATAAATGCTATCACAAGTATGGTTTTATCTTCAAATGGATAAATTCCATAAAGAATATATATCATCACAAACCTACAATTACGTGAAATTGTTAAAAAATTATCAAATAAAGTTGAATTAGATGAAACTTACCCTTTAATTCAAAAAGGGTTTGCCATGTGCTTTTAACGAAGAAGATTTAAAATGGAGGCTGAAACGTACAACACGTGTGCCTTCCTCGATGCTTGCAACGTAAAAGAAAGTTAAACGGAACCCAACGTTTCCAGAAAGCAATTTTTGAAAAAACTATTCTGAAGCGCATGTCTGTTTACGAGTTCGAGGCCTATGGGTCATGGTAATGGCAAAAATATAAATCTTGTGGAAGAAGAAGAATTTTCCTATTCGCACTGCCTTTTGACATTTCAGATTATAAACCTTGCAAAAGTTTATCTATGGTTTATGGTGATCTTAAATAAAATTTATTTTAACTAGACAACTAATTGTTTAAAAAATGTGGAAACTGTAGAAAATAACTACTACATGGAGACATGGAGAGAGTAAGGTGACTTACCACAAACAGGGAGATCTGGTGAAAACTGAAGTTTTAGTGAAGTGAAAGTGTTGCAAAAAGGACAATTTTAAGTGAAAATTGTGATTTAGTCTCTGTGAAATGTAATGCCAATATGTCTAATGCATGTTAAGTAGTTTTTTTTTTATGCATGATTGCTTGTTAATAGTTAAAAATAAAAAATTTATATTTGAAACGTTTTGTTTACCAACCCTTATTTGTTTAGTTGAACCATGCAACCAACAATACAGTATTTGAGTCTTTCTGGTTGTATTTTTATAATATCTAGGGGGACTTCCAACATAAATTAATTTAATAAATATCTAATATCAGCAGTAAGCAATTTCAATTGCTACAAATTATGTAGTTTCTGATATAATTATAAGTCCGACTTTTATAAAAACTCATACATTTATACTTGAGTTCACTCAAAGCAAGATCATTACTTTCACAGAATTCAGACAATGAATCAATGATATCTTGTTGCAAGTGACCACAGTCGATTTCGGAATTAACTGACGGATATAACTAAAGGTCATATGCGTGAAGTAAAAATTGTGAATACTTTACCAGGTGCTCTATAAACCCGCTTACTATTGGGATCCCTGAATTAAAAGAGATTCAGAACAGGTTAAATTAGGAAACACTTGAGCTTGTATGTGCCCTCTGTTGGACACATTTCAGAGTCAAGTTATTTTCTATTATAAAATTCTGCACATTTTTGCTTATGTCACCATTTCGGTATCTGTTAAAATAAAAAGATATCTGTACTGTAGAATTAAAAATTTGTAACCCTGAATTTGAGAACAAGAAAAAGCTATATGAAACTTACAGTCAACTTAACACCTAGAATATCTAAAGCTGGTAATTTATGACAAAAAGGATTTTAAAATGAATATTCAAAATGTACTAATTACTAATTGGCCATAGATATATAAAACCAAATATTGAAAAATAAAGACAAACAAAAAATAGTAAAAACAATCAATAACATAAGATAGAGAGTATTTTACCAAGGTAACTAATTCTTACGCTATAAGCATTTCATAATAACTCTCTTGTTATCATTAAATATGTCAATATTGTTATTTGACGTAATAAAACAGCTTATAGTGACAAGGCAATTATTCAAAGGAGAATTTGGGCAGCTTAATTTAAATAAAAGTTACTAGGTCTTAATTGGATGTCAGGCACATAAACTGAGTATCTTTATTTAATAACCTCATTAAGTTCTGATAAATCAATGTTCGAAACTGTGATTTCTAAATTAGCGAGATATGTGGAAATTATTAATAAATTTAAATAATTCTAATATAAAATAATTGAAAACATAGTACATAGCGCTATGCTCGATCGCTTGGCTGTTGGAGGTTTGAACTGACTGGGGATTTGTGCGCGCGATAATATTCTAGACTATAAACACTAACGAATACGGAGCACGTGGCTGAAGTTAGATTTAGATTTAGATTTAAGATTTAATATTTTACAGTGGACCAAATAAGTTACAGATAAGAACGTGTAAAAGCTTAATATGACTTTATATAACACTTTGAATGGCATAATCACATCTAAAAACGTCCTTGAAGACATACCGGGTTCAGAAAATCTTAGAAAAAAAACAGAAGAAAAGCTAAAAACAATCCTATAGGCAATATAGAAATGAACTGATAATTTTGAAAATAAAAATTATATTTGACGTTGTACGTTATTTTGAGTAGCCTAGCCATATCTAGAAACACTTTCGATGACGAGCCTTGTACATGAAAATAACTGAAAAAGAGATGTAAAGCTGAAACTACCCCTTTTAGTAGATATGGAAAATAATATTTAAAAATTAAATCTGACGTTGTACATTATTTTTAGTAGTCTGTGCATATCTAGAAACACTTCCGAAGACGAACCCTGCACGTGAAAATAGCTGAAAAAGAGATGGAAAGCTGAAACTACCCCTTTTATTAGATATGGAAAATAACATATAAAAATTAAATCTGACGTTGTACATTATTTTGAGTAGTCTGGCTATATCTAGAAACACTTCCGAAGACGAGCCCTGCACGTGAAAATAGCTGAAAAAGAGATGGAAAGCTGAAACCACCCCTTTTAGTAGATATGGAAAATAACATTTAAAAATTAAATCTGACGTTGTACATTATTTTGAGTAGTATGGCCATATCTACAAACACTTCCGAAGTCGAGCCCTGCACGTGAAAATAGCTGAAAAAGAGATGGAAAGCTGAAACCACCCCTTTTAGTAGATATGGAAAATAACATTTAAAAATAAAATCTGACGTTGTACATTATTTTGAGTAGTGTGGCCATATCTAGAAATACTTCCGAAGACCAGCCCTGCACGTGAAAATAGTTGAAAAAGAGATGGAAATCTGAAACTACCCCTTTTAGTAGATATGGAAAATAACATTTAAAAATAAAATCTGACGTTGTACATTATTTTGAGTAGTCTTGCCATATCTAGAAACACTTCCGAAGACGAGCCCTGCACGTGAAAATAGCTGAAAAAGAGATGGAAAGCTAAAACCACCCCTTTTAGTAGATATGGAAAATAACATATAAAAATTAAATCTGACATTGTACATTATTTTGAGTAGTGTGGCCATATCTACAAACACTTCCGAAGTTGAGCCCTGCACGTGAAAATAGCTGAAAAAGAGATGGAAAGCTGAAACTACCCCTTTTAGTAGATATAGAAAATAACATTTAAAAATTAAATCTGACGTTGTACATTATTTTGAGTAGTCTGGGCATATCCAGAAACACTTCTGAAGACGAACCCTGCACGTGAAAATAGTTGAAAAAGAGATGGAAATCTGAAACTACCCCTTTTAGTAGATATGGAAAATAATATATAAAAATTAAATCTGACGTTGTACATTATTTTAAGTAGTCTGGGCATATCTAGAAACACTTCCGAAGACGAGCCCTGCACGTGAAAATAGTTGAAAAAGAGATGGAAATCTGAAACTACCCCTTTTAGTAGATATGGAAAATAACATATAAAAATTAAATCTGACGTTGTACATTATTTTGAGTAGTGTGGCCATATCTAGAAATACTTCCGAAGACGAGCCCTGCACGTGAAAATAGCTGAAAAAGAGATGGAAAGCTGAAACCACCCCTTTTATTAGATATGGAAAATAACATTTAAAAATAAAATCTGACGTTGTACATTATTTTGAGTAGTGTGGCCATATCTAGAAACACTTCCGAAGACGAGCCCTGCACGTGAAAATAGCTGAAAAAGAGATGGAAAGCTGAAACTACCCCTTTTAGTAGATATGGAAATTAACATAACTAAAAATTAAATCTGACGTTGTACATTATTTTAAGTAGTCTGGGCATATCTAGAAACACTTACGAATACGAGCCCTGCACGTGAAAATAGTTGAAAAAGAGATGGAAATCTGAAACTACCCCTTTTAGTAGATTTGGAAAATAACATATAAAAATTAAATCTGACGTTGTACATTATTTTGAGTAGTGTGGCCATATCTAGAAATACTTCCGAAGACCAGCCCTGCACGTGAAAATAGTTGAAATAGAGATGGAAATCTGAAACTACCCCTTTTAGTAGATATGGAAAATAACATTTAAAAATAAAATCTGACGTTGTACATTATTTTGAGTAATGTGGCCATATCTAGAAACACTTCCGAAGACGAACCCTGCACGTGAAAATAGCTGAAAAAGAGATGGAAAACTGAAACCACCCCTTTTGGTAGATATGGCAAATAACATATAAAAATTAAATCTGACGTTGTACATTATTTTGAGTAGTGTGGCCATATCTAGAAACACTTCCGAAGACGAGCCCTGCACGTGAAAATAGCTGAAAAAGAGATGGAAAGCTGAAACCACCCCTTTTAGTAGATATGGAAAATAACATATAACAATTAAATCTGACGTTGTACATTATTTTGAGTAGTCTGGGCATATCTAGAAACACTTCCGAAGACGAGCCCTACACGTGAAAATAGCTGAAAAAGAGATGGAATGCTGAAACCACCCCTTTTATTAGATATGGAAAATAACATATAAAAATTAAATCTGACGTTGTACATTATTTTGAGTAGTCTGGCCATATCTAGAAACACTTCCGAAGACGAACCCTGCACGTGAAAATAGCTGAAAAAGAGATGGAAAACTCAAACCACCCCTTTTGGTAGATATGGAAAATAACATATAAAAATTAAATCTGACGTTGTACATTATTTTGAGTAGTGTGGCCATATCTAGAAACACTTCCGAAGACGAGCCCTGCACGTGAAAATAGCTGAAAAAGAGATGGAAAGCTGAAACCACCCCTTTTAGTAGATATGGAAAATAACATTTAAAAATAAAATCTGACGTTGTACATTATTTTGAGTAATGTGGCCATATCTAGAAACACTTCCGAAGACGAACCCTGCACGTGAAAATTGCTGAAAAAGAGATGGAATGCTGAAACCACCCCTTTTATTAGATATGGAAAATAACATATAAAAATTAAATCTGACGTTGTACATTATTTTGAGTAGTCTGGCCATATCTAGAAACACTTCCGAAGACGAACCCTGCACGTGAAAATAGCTGAAAAAGAGATGGAAAACTGAAACCACCCCTTTTGGTAGATATGGAAAATAACATATAAAAATTAAATCTGACGTTGTACATTATTTTGAGTAGTGTGGCCATATCTAGAAACACTTCCGAAGACGAGCCCTGCACGTGAAAATAGCTGAAAAAGAGATGGAAAGCTGAAACCACCCCTTTTAGTAGATATGGAAAATAACATATAACAATTAAATCTGACGTTGTACATTATTTTGAGTAGTCTGGGCATATCTAGAAACACTTCCGAAGACGAGCCCTGCACGTGAAAATAGCTGAAAAAGAGATGGAATGCTGAAACCACCCCTTTTATTAGATATGGAAAATAACATATAAAAATTAAATCTGACGTTGTACATTATTTTGAGTAGTCTGGCCATATCTAGAAACACTTCCGAAGACGAACCCTGCACGTGAAAATAGCTGAAAAAGAGATGGAAAACTCAAACCACCCCTTTTGGTAGATATGGAAAATAACATATAAAAATTAAATCTGACGTTGTACATTATTTTGAGTAGTGTGGCCATATCTAGAAACACTTCCGAAGACGAGCCCTGCACGTGAAAATAGCTGAAAAAGAGATGGAAAGCTGAAACCACCCCTTTTAGTAGATATGGAAAATAACATTTAAAAATAAAATCTGACGTTGTACATTATTTTGAGTACTGTGGCCATATCTAGAAACACTTCCGAAGACGAACCCTGCACGTGAAAATAGTTGAAAAAGAGATGGAAATCTGAAACTACCCCTTTTAGTAGATATGGAAAATAACACTTAAAAATTAAATCTGACGTTGTACATTATTTTGAGTAGTCTGGGCATATCTAGAAACACTTCCGAAGACGAACCCTGCACGTGAAAATAGCTGAAAAAGAGATGGAAAGCTGAAACCACCCCTTTTAGTAGATATGGAAAATAAAATATAACAATTAAATCTGACGTTGTACATTATATTGAGTAGTGTGGCCATATCTAGAAACACTTCCGAAGACGAACCCTGCACGTGAAAATAGCTGAAAAAGAGATGGAATGCTGAAACCACCCCTTTTAGTAGATATGGAAAATAACATATAACAATTAAATCTGACGTTGTACATTATTTTGAGTAGTGTGGCCATATCTAGAAACACTTCCGAAGACGAGCCCTGCACGTGAAATAGCTGAAAAAGAGATGGAAAGCTGAAACCACCCCTTTTAGTAGATATGGAAAATAACATATAAAAATTAAATCTGACGTTGTACATTATTTTGAGTAGTCTGGCCATATCTAGAAACACTTCCGAAGACGAGCCCTGCACGTGAAAATAGCTGAAAAAGAGATGGAAAGCTGAAACAACCCCTTTTAGTAGATATGGAAATTAACATATAACTAAAAATTAAATCTGACGTTGTACATTATTTTAAGTAGTCTGGGCATATCTAGAAACACTTACGAAGACGAGCCCTGCACGTGAAAATAGTTGAAAAAGAGATGGAAATCTGAAACTACCCCTTTTAGTAGATATGGAAAATAACATATAAAAATTAAATCTGACGTTGTACATTATTTTGAGTAGTGTGGCCATATCTAGAAATACTTCCGAAGACCAGCCCTGCACGTGAAAATAGTTGAAATAGAGATGGAAATCTGAAACTACCCCTTTTAGTAGATATGGAAAATAACATTTAAAAATAAAATCTGACGTTGTACATTATTTTGAGTAATGTGGCCATATCTAGAAACACTTCCGAAGACGAACCCTGCACGTGAAAATAGCTGAAAAAGAGATGGAAAACTGAAACCACCCCTTTTGGTAGATATGGAAAATAACATATAAAAATTAAATCTGACGTTGTACATTATTTTGAGTAGTGTGGCCATATCTAGAAACACTTCCGAAGACGAGCCCTGCACGTGAAAATAGCTGAAAAAGAGATGGAAAGCTGAAACCACCCCTTTTAGTAGATATGGAAAATAACATATAACAATTAAATCTGACGTTGTACATTATTTTGAGTAGTCTGGGCATATCTAGAAACACTTCCGAAGACGAGCCCTGCACGTGAAAATAGCTGAAAAAGAGATGGAATGCTGAAACCACCCCTTTTATTAGATTTGGAAAATAACATATAAAAATTAAATCTGACGTTGTACATTATTTTGAGTAGTCTGGCCATATTTAGAAACACTTCCGAAGACGAACCCTGCACGTGAAAATAGCTGAAAAAGAGATGGAAAACTCAAACCACCCCTTTTGGTAGATATGGAAAATAACATATAAAAATTAAATCTGACGTTGTACATTATTTTGAGTAGTGTGGCCATATCTAGAAACACTTCCGAAGACGAGCCCTGCACGTGAAAATAGCTGAAAAAGAGATGGAAAGCTGAAACCACCCCTTTTAGTAGATATGGAAAATAACATTTAAAAATAAAATCTGACGTTGTACATTATTTTGAGTACTGTGGCCATATCTAGAAACACTTCCGAAGACGAACCCTGCACGTGAAAATTGCTGAAAAAGAGATGGAAAACTGAAACCACCCCTTTTAGTAGATATGGAAAATAACATATAAAAATTAAATCTGACGTTGTACATTATTTTGAGTAGTGTGGCCATATCTAGAAATACTTCCGAAGACGAGCCCTGCACGTGAAAATAGTTGAAAAAGAGATGGAAATCTGAAACCACCCCTTTTAATAGATATGGAAAATAACATTTAAAAATTAAATCTGACGTTGTACATTATTTTGAGTAGTGTGGCCATATGTAGAAACACTTCCGAAGACGAACCCTGCACGTGAAAATAGCTGAAAAAGAGATGGAAAACTGAAACCACCCCTTTTGGTAGATATGGAAAATAACATATAAAAATTAAATCTGACGTTGTACATTATTTTGAGTAGTGTGGCCATATCTAGAAACACTTCCGAAGACGAGCCCTGCACGTGAAAATAGCTGAAAAAGAGATGGAAAGCTGAAACCACCCCTTTTAGTAGATATGGAAAATAACATATAACAATTAAATCTGACGTTGTACATTATTTTGAGTAGTCTGGGCATATCTAGAAACACTTCCGAAGACGAGCCCTGCACGTGAAAATAGCTGAAAAAGAGATGGAATGCTGAAACCACCCCTTTTATTAGATTTGGAAAATAACATATAAAAATTAAATCTGACGTTGTACATTATTTTGAGTAGTCTGGCCATATTTAGAAACACTTCCGAAGACGAACCCTGCACGTGAAAATAGCTGAAAAAGAGATGGAAAACTCAAACCACCCCTTTTGGTAGATATGGAAAATAACATATAAAAATTAAATCTGACGTTGTACATTATTTTGAGTAGTGTGGCCATATCTAGAAACACTTCCGAAGACGAGCCCTGCACGTGAAAATAGCTGAAAAAGAGATGGAAAGCTGAAACCACCCCTTTTAGTAGATATGGAAAATAACATTTAAAAATAAAATCTGACGTTGTACATTATTTTGAGTACTGTGGCCATATCTAGAAACACTTCCGAAGACGAACCCTGCACGTGAAAATTGCTGAAAAAGAGATGGAAAACTGAAACCACCCCTTTTAGTAGATATGGAAAATAACATATAAAAATTAAATCTGACGTTGTACATTATTTTGAGTAGTGTGGCCATATCTAGAAATACTTCCGAAGACGAGCCCTGCACGTGATAATAGTTGAAAAAGAGATGGAAATCTGAAACCACCTCTTTTAATAGATATGGAAAATAACATTTAAAAATAAAATCTGACGTTGTACATTATTTTGAGTAGTGTGGCCATATGTAGAAACACTTGCGAAGACGAGCCCTGCACGTGAAAATAGCTGGAAAAGAGATGGAAAGCTGAAACCACCCCTTTTAGTAGATATGGAAAATAACATTTAAAAATTAAATCTGACGTTGTACATTATTTTGAGTAGTGTGGCCATATGTAGAAACACTTCCGAAGACGAACCCTGCACGTGAAAATAGCTGAAAAAGAGATGGAATGCTGAAACCACCCCTTTTAGTAGATATGGAAAATAACATATAACAATTAAATCTGACGTTGTACATTATTTTGAGTAGTGTGGCCATGTCTAGAAACACTTCCGAAGACGAGCCCTGCACGTGAAATAGCTGAAAAAGAGATGGAAAGCTGAAACCACCCCTTTTAGTAGATATGGAAAATAACATATAAAAATTAAATCTGACGTTGTACATTATTTTGAGTAGTCTGGCCATATCTAGAAACACTTCCGAAGACGAACCCTGCACGTGAAAATAACTGAAAAAGAGATGGAAAACTCAAACCACCCCTTTTGGTAGATATGGAAAATAACATATAAAAATTAAATCTGACGTTGTACATTATTTTGAGTAGTGTGGCCATATCTACAAACACTTCCGAAGTCGAGCCCTGCACGTGAAAATAGCTGAAAAAGAGATGGAAAGCTGAAATCACCCCTTTTAGTAGATATGGAAAATAACATATAACAATTAAATCTGACGTTGTACATTATTTTGAGTAGTCTGGGCATATCTAGAAACACTTCCGAAGACGAGCCCTGCACGTGAAAATAGCTGAAAAAGAGATGGAATGCTGAAACCACCCCTTTTATTAGATATGGAAAATAACATATAAAAATTAAATCTGACGTTGTACATTATTTTGAGTAGTCTGGCCATATCTAGAAACACTTCCGAAGACGAACCCTGCACGTGAAAATAGCTGAAAAAGAGATGGAAAACTCAAACCACCCCTTTTGGTAGATATGGAAAATAACATATAAAAATTAAATCTGACGTTGTACATTATTTTGAGTAGTGTGGCCATATCTAGAAACACTTCCGAAGACGAGCCCTGCACGTGAAAATAGCTGAAAAAGAGATGGAAAGCTGAAACTACCCCTTTTAGTAGATATGGAAATTAACATATAACTAAAAATTAAATCTGACGTTGTACATTATTTTAAGTAGTCTGGGCATATCTAGAAACACTTACGAAGACGAGCCCTGCACGTGAAAATAGTTGAAAAAGAGATGGAAATCTGAAACTACCCCTTTTAGTAGATATGGAAAATAACATATAAAAATTAAATCTGACGTTGTACATTATTTTGAGTAGTGTGGCCATATCTAGAAATACTTCCGAAGACCAGCCCTGCACGTGAAAATAGTTGAAATAGAGATGGAAATCTGAAACTACCCCTTTTAGTAGATATGGAAAATAACATTTAAAAATAAAATCTGACGTTGTACATTATTTTGAGTAATGTGGCCATATCTAGAAACACTTCCGAAGACGAACCCTGCACGTGAAAATAGCTGAAAAAGAGATGGAAAACTGAAACCACCCCTTTTGGTAGATATGGAAAATAACATATAAAAATTAAATCTGACGTTGTACATTATTTTGAGTAGTGTGGCCATATCTAGAAACACTTCCGAAGACGAGCCCTGCACGTGAAAATAGCTGAAAAAGAGATGGAAAACTGAAACCACCCCTTTTAGTAGATATGGAAAATAACATATAACAATTAAATCTGACGTTGTACATTATTTTGAGTAGTCTGGGCATATCTAGAAACACTTCCGAAGACGAACCCTGCACGTGAAAATAGCTGAAAAAGAGATGGAATGCTGAAACCACCCCTTTTATTAGATTTGGAAAATAACATATAAAAATTAAATCTGACGTTGTACATTATTTTGAGTAGTCTGGCCATATCTAGAAACACTTCCGAAGACGAACCCTGCACGTGAAAATAGCTGAAAAAGAGATGGAAAACTCAAACCACCCCTTTTGGTAGATATGGAAAATAACATATAAAAATTAAATCTGACGTTGTACATTATTTTGAGTAGTGTGGCCATATCTAGAAACACTTCCGAAGACGAGCCCTGTTCGTGAAAATAGCTGAAAAAGAGATGGAAAGCTGAAACTACCCCTTTTAGTAGATATGGAAATTAACATATAACTAAAAATTAAATCTGACGTTGTACATTATTTTGAGTAGTGTGGCCATATCTAGAAACACTTCCGAAGACGAGCCCTGCACGTGAAAATAGCTGAAAAAGAGATGGAAAGCTGAAATCACCCCTTTTAGTAGATATGGAAAATAACATATAACAATTAAATCTGACGTTGTACATTATTTTGAGTAGTCTGGGCATATCTAGAAACACTTCCGAAGACGAGCCCTGCACGTGAAAATAGCTGAAAAAGAGATGGAATGCTGAAACCACCCCTTTTATTAGATATGGAAAATAACATATAAAAATTAAATCTGACGTTGTACATTATTTTGAGTAGTCTGGCCATATCTAGAAACACTTCCGAAGACGAACCCTGCACGTGAAAATAGCTGAAAAGGAGATGGAAAACTCAAACCACCCCTTTTGGTAGATATGGAAAATAACATATAAAAATTAAATCTGACGTTGTACATTATTTTGAGTAGTGTGGCCATATCTAGAAACACTTCCGAAGACGAGCCCTGCACGTGAAAATAGCTGAAAAAGAGATGGAAAGCTGAAACCACCCCTTTTAGTAGATATGGAAAATAACATTTAAAAATAAAATCTGACGTTGTACATTATTTTGAGTACTGTGGCCATATCTAGAAACACTTCCGAAGACGAACCCTGCACGTGAAAATTGCTGAAAAAGAGATGGAAAACTGAAACCACCCCTTTTAGTAGATATGGAAAATAACATATAAAAATTAAATCTGACGTTGTACATTATTTTGAGTAGTGTGGCCATATCTAGAAATACTTCCGAAGACGAGCCCTGCACGTGAAAATAGTTGAAAAAGAGATGGAAATCTGAAACTACCCCTTTTAGTAGATATGGAAAATAACACTTAAAAATTAAATCTGACGTTGTACATTATTTTGAGTAGTCTGGCTGGGCATATCTAGAAACACTTCCGAAGACGAACCCTGCACGTGAAAATAGCTGAAAAAGAGATGGAAAGCTGAAACCACCCCTTTTAGTAGATATGGAAAATAAAATATAACAATTAAATCTGACGTTGTACATTATATTGAGTAGTGTGGCCATATCTAGAAACACTTCCGAAGACGAACCCTGCACGTGAAAATAGCTGAAAAAGAGATGGAATGCTGAAACCACCCCTTTTAGTAGATATGGAAAATAACATATAACAATTAAATCTGACGTTGTACATTATTTTGAGTAGTGTGGCCATATCTAGAAACACTTCCGAAGACGAGCCCTGCACGTGAAATAGCTGAAAAAGAGATGGAAAGCTGAAACCACCCCTTTTAGTAGATATGGAAAATAACATATAAAAATTAAATCTGACGTTGTGCATTATTTTGAGTAGTCTGGGCATATCTAGAAACACTTCCGAAGACGAACCCTGCACGCGAAAATAGCTGAAAAAGAGATGGAATGCTGAAACCACCCTTTTTATTAGATATGGAAAATAACATATAAAAATTAAATCTGACGTTGTACATTATTTTGAGTAGTCTGGCCATATCTAGAAACACTTCCGAAGACGAGCCCTGCACGTGAAAATAGCTGAAAAATAGATGGAAAGCTGAAACCACCCCTTTTAGTAGATATGGAAAATAACATTTAAAAATAAAATCTGACGTTGTACATTATTTTGAGTAGTGTGGCCATATGTAGAAACACTTGCGAAGACGAGCCCTGCACGTGAAAATAGCTGGAAAAGAGATGGAAAGCTGAAACCACCCCTTTTAGTAGATATGGAAAATAACATTTAAAAATTAAATCTGACGTTGTACATTATTTTGAGTAGTGTGGCCATATGTAGAAACACTTCCGAAGACGAACCCTGCACGTGAAAATAGCTGAAAAAGAGATGGAAAGCTGAAACCACCCCTTTTAGTAGATATGGAAAATAACATTTAAAAATTAAATCTGACGTTGTACATTATTTTGAGTAGTGTGGCCATATCTAGAAACACTTCCGAAGACGAACCCTGTACGTGAAAATTGCTGAAAAAGAGATGGAAAACTGAAACCACCCCTTTTAGTAGATATGGAAAATAACATATAAAAATTAAATCTGACGTTGTACATTATTTTGAGTAGTGTGGCCATATCTAGAAATACTTCCGAAGACGAGCCCTGCACGTGAAAATAGTTGAAAAAGAGATGGAAATCTGAAACTACCCCTTTTAGTAGATATGGAAAATAACACTTAAAAATTAAATCTGACGTTGTACATTATTTTGAGTAGTCTGGGCATATCTAGAAACACTTCCGAAGACGAACCCTGCACGTGAAAATAGCTGAAAAAGAGATGGAAAGCTGAAACCACCCCTTTTAGTAGATATGGAAAATAAAATATAACAATTAAATCTGACGTTGTACATTATATTGAGTAGTGTGGCCATATCTAGAAACACTTCCGAAGACGAACCCTGCACGTGAAAATAGCTGAAAAAGAGATGGAATGCTGAAACCACCCCTTTTAGTAGATATGGAAAATAACATATAACAATTAAATCTGACGTTGTACATTATTTTGAGTAGTGTGGCCATATCTAGAAACACTTCCGAAGACGAGCCCTGCACGTGAAATAGCTGAAAAAGAGATGGAAAGCTGAAACCACCCCTTTTAGTAGATATGGAAAATAACATATAAAAATTAAATCTGACGTTGTACATTATTTTGAGTAGTCTGGCCATATCTAGAAACACTTCCGAAGACGAGCCCTGCACGTGAAATAGCTGAAAAAGAGATGGAAAGCTGAAACCACCCCTTTTAGTAGATATGGAAAATAACATATAAAAATTAAATCTGACGTTGTGCATTATTTTGAGTAGTCTGGGCATATCTAGAAACACTTCCGAAGACGAACCCTGCACGCGAAAATAGCTGAAAAAGAGATGGAATGCTGAAACCACCCTTTTTATTAGATATGGAAAATAACATATAAAAATTAAATCTGACGTTGTACATTATTTTGAGTAGTCTGGCCATATCTAGAAACACTTCCGAAGACGAGCCCTGCACGTGAAAATAGCTGAAAAATAGATGGAAAGCTGAAACCACCCCTTTTAGTAGATATGGAAAATAACATTTAAAAATTAAATCTGACGTTGTACATTATTTTGAGTAGTGTGGCCATATGTAGAAACACTTCCGAAGACGAACCCTGCACGTGAAAATAGCTGAAAAAGAGATGGAAAGCTGAAACTACCCCTTTTAGTAGATATGGAAATTAACATATAACTAAAAATTTAATCTGACGTTGTACATTATTTTGAGTAGCATAGCCATATCTAGAAACATTTCCGAAGACGACCCGGAATTGAACCCGCCACTTGAAATTAGCTAAAAAAGAGAGATAGCTCAAACCAGCCCTTTGATTTAATATAGATATAAAAATTAAATCTGACGTACATAGTTTTGGGTGGCTAAGACAAGGCATACTCAGAAACACTCTAGAAGATGAGCCCTGCACGTGAAATATCTGAAAAAGAGATGGAAAGCTGAAACCACCACTTTTGAGTAATATGGAATATTATATACATATAAAAGTTAAATTAAAGGATCGAATCTGACGTTGTACACTATTTTGAGTAGCATAATCACATCACCAACATCCTGAAGAAGTCGTTGAATGTTCAGTATAAAATGGAATTGTGGAGTATAGGGATTGTGCTCTAGTTAACCTGTCGGATCGCTAGCATAGCTTTTGCATAACTCGCAAGTATACTTAAACTCCTTCCTTTTTGCTTCATCAAATGTGGCATTGTTAAGATTTGCACATCGATCAAAATGTATCCATCTCTGGCAAACTTCACATTTAATAAAGTTTCCTCGTGTGTTTGTCCCACATATAAGACAATACTCTGAAACATCTTCGGAGCCCAGAATTAATAATTTTTGTATATCTAATCTAAATTTTTCTGGGTCAAATATATTTTCGTCACTAAATTTAAGGAAGGTCTTCATTTCATGACAATTTAAAAATCGATATATATAATATAACACAAAAATACCGCAATTAATGCCGTCCGATTGTTTTGGGTAATTTTTTACCTGGTTCATTTGCCAGGCACGGATATTTAGTTTTTCACATTTTTGAAATCTATCCCGCGCGATAAAGAAGGCTTTTATTTTTTGAAAAATGTGTGCATCACTTATGTCGCTATGTCCTGGATGTAAGAAGTATAATATAGTTTTAGTAATCAAATGAAGTATAATAAGTGTCCAGTGGTTACTATCGTAATTATAGGGCAAAAGAACAAATCGGAAATTTATGAAAGATTTTATATAAGGAGTAAATTTAGTATATGAATTCTGATTTGCAGATAATAAAATAGATGAAGAGATTGTATCTATATAATAAACATCGGGGCGATTTCGTATCACTGAATATACTGCTGAATCAATACAGTAGTCAGATAGCCATCGACCTTGAGATGTTTCAGGAGTATTGCAGGTATTGTGCAGTGAAGAAAGAAAGAGGAAGTTTGGACTGCTCAGTCTGATCGTGTTGTTATCATATTTATATAAACCTACAACAAACGGTTTTGTGGCAGTTCTGGCAGAGGCAAGGTAATACTCCACATTAAAAAACAGGCCATTGGGAAGGACTCTATCGTTTGTATAGTCAGAAGAACTGGTATTGTCTGATTCTGAACGAACAGATGCATTAGAAATTGGCGGATCTATACAGGGTGTCCACCTAGTGCACGTAAGTCCAATATCTGGGTTAATAAAAGAGATAACTTAATTTTTTTTTCTACAGGGTTGTCTAATATCCCGAGCTGCACAAAATGAAAATATATTTACATATTCAGGGTGTTCAGTTTTTCCTGGACAGGTACCAACTTCGTTTTTCTAAATGGAAATATATATTTTTTATTGCTTTTTCGAACTAAACCCTTGATTTTAGTAGGACTTTCATCAGCCTTCCCTATACCTAACTTAAACTGTTTTTGAAATATTGACGGGTGAATATTGACATTTTTGCAACTTTGACACCCTGTAAAATCTAAACGGTTTGAGATCAAGCAAAACGGTTTGCACATTCCTATCTTAACTTTTCATAAGCTATCGTTTGGTACTAATTTCAGAATTATCCAAAAATTTTAAATTTTCTGAAAATTTTGAAAATTTTTAATTCCTGGATAAATTTGAAATTAGTACCAAACGATAGCTTATGAAAAGTTAAGATAGGAATGTGCAAACCGTTTTGCTTGATCTCAAACCGTTTAGATTTTACAGGGTGTCAAAGTTGCAAAAATGTCAATATTCACCCGTCAATATTTCAAAAACAGTTTAAGTTAGGTATAGGGAAGGCTGATGAAAGTCCTACTAAAATCAAGGGTTTAGTTCGAAAAAGCAATAAAAAATATATATTTCCATTTAGAAAAACGAAGTTGGTACCTGTCCAGGAAAAACTGAACACCCTGAATATGTAAATATATTTTCATTTTGTGCAGCTCGGGATATTAGACAACCCTGTAGAAAAAAAAATTAAGTTATCTCTTTTATTAACCCAGATATTGGACTTACGCGCACTAGGTGGACACCCTGTATATTCACATCTTTCTCCGGCGCTTAACTTTTCTGAAGATGATGCGGCTTCTTTGCTAACTGAAATGTTTTCAACTTTTTCAATACTGGTACTCGTAGATGCTATGTGTTGTGTCCGAGTGTCTTCCAATTTTAACATTTTGTTTAATCGAATTAAGGAGAAGTAATTGTTACGTTTCCTTTTTGGTTTCCAAACTTCTACTGCTAGGGGCTTATCAACATCGTCAACTATGTCTGCAAACTGATTAATATTTTCTTCCGCTTTAGTTCTTTTTTTGGGAGTCTTACCAATTTCGATATGCGCGATGAGCCTTGAACGCAATATTTTCTTGCACTGCTCGTCGCGCTGACGACCGATTCAAAGATAAAATTCATATACCCAGTTGAGCGCACGGCTGGTCTACCTCGACTTGCGTTGATATAGCCAAGTTATCTTGACTCCCTCAGGAACGATCGGTTATTCTCAAATTTTAAATACTTTTATGATTTGTTTTCCACTGGTACAAGAGTTTTGATTTATTTTTAATTTTCTTGGATTAGATCGGTTGATTCTTCTCCCTTTTGTTAAGAGCGCCAGCGCTGCGATGTATTTTTAGTTAATATAAGAAGTTTGTTTTATTTTTATTCGATTTTGCATTATATCTAATTCATATAGATAAGTGGTTCAGTTTTGGTACGTACCTGATTTTTATTTTGAGCAAATATTTTTCTTTTTTTTAACTAACATTTTTAGAATATTTTTATTATTTTTACATACCTACCTATAATAAAAATGCCTTTAAAAAAATGCACCGCCATCTGTGCAGATACCTTTTTATGCATTTTAAAAAGTCAAAGTATTTCCACAGATGACCTGGATAGGGCTTCTGTGTCCTCCTGTATTTACGAAAATCTTTGCAAGACGTTAAAAATAAGAAACATTCATGAAAATAGACTACGTTTATGGAATGCTTGGAAGCGTAACAGATTTTCGGTTAGACAGAAATTACAAACTACTGAAATATCGGTTCCTGATGATTCGGTTAAAAATATAAATATTAAGGAGCACGACATGGGAGATAAAAATACGGCATCACCAATAAATGAGAAGGGTACCGACGAGGCTTCCGATTTATCAACTCCAAACAATATTGACAATGAGACAGAAGGAACGGGTTCCATTAATGAAGGCGACTTAGAAGCGACAAAAAGCAAATTTTGTTACAATAAGACATTAACGTGCCCGTTGGAACATATAAACAAATCCAGCGAATGGCAGACACCTATTTTTAAGACAACACCTGCCTTCTGTTGGCGTAAGTTGTGTGGTAACTTTCAAGGGAGGTTTCTCAAGGAAGAGACGCAATGGCCCAATATTTACTGAATATGGTGTTTATAAACATAGTCACTGTAGAAAATTTCGTTTCGATTTTGAATTAAATACAGAGGACATGTTGGCGCATATTTTCATTAAATATGATAAAGAGATTGATAACCATATGGGAGAAGAGTATAGCTACCCATTGAAGGGTCACGAAAGGTTTTGTATAAAAAATGAGTTGCTAACTACTTATCCCAATGCTAAAAGAAACATTAACATTAGAGAGGCTAATCCAGGTTTATTAAGGGATGGAAACTGGCAAAATATCAGGTCATTATCTGTGTATCAGAAAGCGAGATCAGAAGCCAGATCAGAATTAGACCTGGATCAAAATTCTTATATCGATATTGTCCTTCGGGCGATTAGAGAATCACCCGGTTCACAATATATACAAAACCCTACTGGAAATACCCTAGTTTACTTATATAGTAAAAGGCAAATAGATATTTTAATACCTAAAGGCAAAAAAGTTGTGGGACATTTTGATTCCACCGGATCTGTGGTGTCTCCTCTTAAATCAGGTGTAGCATATTACTATGCATTAGTAGTTAATGTCAGAGGGAAAGTAAAACCTATGTGCGAGTTTATAAGTACTTCACACGACGCCTGTACTCTTTCCTGTTTCTTTATTAACTTCAAACGCTTTGTCGTTATTAACATGCGTAAGAAATGGCCCATATTTAACGTCATTGTATTCGATTGGAGTTTTGCAATGGTAAGCGCAGTATGTTTTGGTTTGAACGATATCACATTGTATGGATACCTTCAACAAATTTACTCTTTCCTCAGAAACAAATCAAAGGATATCGGAGGACTTATAATAATTAAATTCTGCTGCGCTCATTTTGTCAAAATGGTAATTAGGAGACTCTCAAAAATAAAGAATAATAATCATAATAAAAAAATTATAGTAGAACTGACAGCTACATTAATGCAAGCGACCAGCTTGAATGAATTATCGAATTTATATGAATTGTTCGTTTTCATACTTCTAAGTCCTAAAGATACTGAGGATGTTCAGACCGCAGTTAAACAATTTGCAAATCGCTTCTCGGTAACAGATCTATCATCTCTTCATGACCTTTCGCAAATTGACGAATCTGAGGATGACGATAGGATCAGAGGAAAATATACGGAATCGCCCTTCTTCCTGCACTTTTTCAAAATATACTGTCAGGCGTTGGATGACGTGGAGAAATCGAATACTTCTAATGTTAACATTCGTCCAATTCCACTGAATAGCAAGGAGTTCGCCGAATATATATTGCAACATTGCATGCCTTTTGCTCCTTTGTGGACATGCATTCTAGGCAATATATGCAGCGAGAATTCTAGTAACGTTGTGCGATATAGTAACGCTAATGCAGAATGTTGGTTTAAAATAGTAAAAAAGGACGATGTTAAAGAATGAGAGACGATTAAAAATAGGAAGATTTTTAGAGCTGATTCGTGAACGCATAGAAACCGACTTAAAAATAGTTGAATTCGAAATTGGTAAGACTCCCAAAAAAAGAACTAAAGCGGAAGAAAATATTAATCAGTTTGCAGACATAGTTGACGATGTTGATAAGCCCCTAGCACTAGAAGTTTGGAAACCAAAAAGGAAACGGAACAATTACTTCTCGTTAATTCGATTAAACAAAATGTTAAAATTGGAAGACACTCGGACACAACACATAGCATCTACGAGTACCAGTATTGAAAAAGTTGAAAACATTTCAGTTAGCAAAGAAGCCGCATCATCTTCAGAAAAGTCAAGCGCCGGAGAAAGATGTGAATATATAGATCCGCCAATTTCTAATGCATCTGTTCGTTCAGAATCAGACCATGCCAGTTCTTCTGACTATACAAACGATAGAGTCCTTCCCAATGGCCTGTTTTTTAATGTGGAGTATTACCTTGCCTCTGCCAAAACTGCCACAAAACCGTTTGTTGTAGGTTTATATAAATATGATAACATAACAACACGATCAGACTGAGCAGTCCAAACTTCCTCTTTATTTCTTCACTGCACAATACCTGCAATACTCCTGAAACATCTCAAGATCGATGGCTATCGTGACTACTGTATTGATTCAGCAGTATATTCAATGATACGAAATCGCCCCGATGTTTATTATATAGATACAATCTCTTCATCTATTTTATTATCCGCAAATCAGAATTTATATACTAAATTTACTCTTTATATAAAATCTTTCATAAATTTCCGATTTGTTCTTTTGCCCTATAATTACGATAGTAACCACTGGACACTTATTATACTTGATTTGATTACTAAAACTATACACTTCTTAAATCCAGGACATAGCGACATAAGTGATGCACACATTTTTCAAAAAATAAAAGCCTTCTTTATCGCGCGGGATAGATTTCAAAAATGTGAAAAACTAAATATCCGTGCCTGGCAAATGAACCAGGTAAAAAATTACCCAAAACAATCGGACGGCATTAATTGCGGTATTTTTGTGTTATATTATATATATCGATTTTTAAATTGTCATGAAATGAAGACCTTCCTTAAATTTAGTGACGAAAATATATTTGACCCAGAAAAATTTAGATTAGATATACAAAAATTATTAATTCTGGCCTCCGAAGATGTTTCAGAGTATTGTCTTATATGTGGGACAAACGCACGAGGAAACTTTATTAAATGTGAAGTTTGCCAGAGATGGATACATTTTGATCGATGTGCAAATCTTAACAATGCCACATTTGATGAAGCAAAAAGGAAGGAGTTTAAGTATACTTGCGAGTTATGCAAAAGCTATGCTGGCGATCCAACAGGTCAACTAGAGCACAATCCCTATACTCCACAATTCCATTTTATACTGAACATGCACCGACTTCTTCAGTGTTCTTCCACCACTACAAAATAAGTGATATCCAAGACATTGCAAGAGGAAATATCTGACTTCCATGTATTTATATATGTTTCAACAACACTCAATATCACATATTCACACGTCACTACACTTATCCATGTTACTCATATTCTCTATTATAGAAATATCTTTTTAAGCTGTTTCCACTCACATGACAATTCGGGATGTTGGTGAAGTTATTATGCTACTCAAAATAGTGTACAGCGTCAGATTCAATCCTTTAATTTAACTATCACATCACCAACATCCTTTCAGGATGTTGGTGATGTGATTATGCTACTCAAAATAGTGTACAACGTCAGATTCGATCCTTTAATTTAACTTTTATATGTATATAATATTCCATATTACTCAAAAGTGGTGGTTTCAGCTTTCCATCTCTTTTTCAGCTATTTCACGTGCAGGGCTCATCTTCTAGAGTGTTTCTGAGTATGCCTTGCCTTAGCCACCCAAAACTATGTACGTCAGATTTAATTTTTATATCTATATTAAATCAAAGGACTGGTTTGAGCTATTTCTCTTTTTTAGCTAATTTCAAGTGGCGGGTTCAATTCCGGGTCGTCTTCGGAAATGTTTCTAGATATGGCTATGCTACTCAAAATAATGTACAACGTCAGATTTAATTTTTAGTTATATGTTAATTTCCATATCTACTAAAAGGGGTAGTTTCAGCTTTCCATCTCTTTTTCAGCTATTTTCACGTGCAGGGTTCGTCTTCGGAAGTTCCATCTCTTTTTCAACTATTTTCACGTGCAGGGCTCGTCTTCGGAAGTGTTTCTAGATATGCCCAGACTACTTAAAATAATGTACAACGTCAGATTTAATTTTTATATGTTATTTTCCATATCTACTAAAAGGGGTGGTTTCAGCTTTCCATCTCTTTTTCAGCTATTTTCACGTGCAGGGCTCGACTTCGGAAGTGTTTGTAGATATGGCCACACTACTCAAAATAATGTACAACGTCAGATTTAATTTTTATAAGTTTATTTTCCATATCTACTAAAAGGGGTGGTTTCAGATTTCCATCTCTTTTTCAGCTATTTTCACGTGCAGGGCTCGTCTTCGGAAGTGTTTCTAGATATGGCCAGACTACTCAAAATAATGTACAACGTCAGATTTAATTTTTATATGTTATTTTCCATATCTAATAAAAGGGGTGGTTTCAGCATTCCATCTCTTTTTCAGCTATTTTCACGTGCAGGGTTCGTCTTCGGAAGTGTTTCTAGATATGGCCACACTACTCAAAATAATGTACAACGTCAGATTTAATTGTTATATGTTATTTTCCATATCTACTAAAAGGGGTGGTTTCAGCATTCCATCTCTTTTTCAGCTATTTTCACGTGCAGGGTTCGTCTTCGAAAGTGTTTCTAGATATGGCCACACTACTCAAAATAATGTACAACGTCAGATTTAATTGTTATATGTTATTTTCCATATCTACTAAAAGGGGTGGTTTCAGCTTTCCATCTCTTTTTCAGCTATTTTCACGTGCAGGGTTCGTCTTCGGAAGTGTTTCTAGATATGCCCAGACTACTCAAAATAATGTACAACATCAGATTTAATTTTTAAGTGTTATTTTCCATATCTACTAAAAGGTGTAGTTGCAGATTTCCATCTCTTTTTCAACTATTTTCACGTGCAGGGCTCGTCTTCGGAAGTGTTTCTAGATATGGCCACACTACTCAAAATAATGTACAACGTCAGATTTAATTGTTATGTTATTTTCCATATCTACTAAAAGGGGTGGTTTCAGCTTTCCATCTCTTTTTCAGCTATTTTCACGTGCAGGGTTCGTCTTCGGAAGTGTTTCTAGATATGCCCAGACTACTCAAAATAATGTACAACGTCAGATTTAATTTTTAAGTGTTATTTTCCATATCTACTAAAAGGGGTAGTTGCAGATTTCCATCTCTTTTTCAACTATTTTCACGTGCAGAGCTCGTCTTCGGAAGTATTTCTAGATATGGCCACACTACTCAAAATAATGTACAACGTCAGATTTAATTTTTATATGTTATTTTCCATATCTACTAAAAGGGGTGGTTTCAGCTTTCCATCTCTTTTTCAGCTATTTTCACGTGCAGGGTTCGTCTTCGGAAGTGTTTCTAGATATGCCCAGACTACTCAAAATAATGTACAACATCAGATTTAATTTTTAAGTGTTATTTTCCATATCTACCAAAAGGGGTGGTTTCAGTTTTCCATCTCTTTTTCAGCTATTTTCACGTGCAGGGTTCGTCTTCGGAAGTGTTTCTAGATATGGCCACATTACTCAAAATAATGTACAACGTCATATTTTATTTTTAAATGTTATTTTCCATATCTACTAAAGGGGTGGTTTCAGCTTTCCATCTCTTTTTCAGCTATTTTCACGTGCAGGGCTCGTCTTCGGAAGGGTTTCTAGATATGGCCACACTACTCAAATTAATGTACAACGTCAGATTTAATTTTTATATGTTATTTTCCATATCTACTAAAAGGGGTAGTTTCATATTTCCATCTCTTTTTCAACTATTTTCACGTCCAGGTCTCCTCTTCGGGAGTATTTCTATATATGGCCAAAGTACTCAAAATAATGTACAACGTCAGATTTAATTTTTTTATGTTATTTTCCATATTCACGAAAAGGGGTGGTTTCAGCTTTCCATCTCTTTTTCATCTATTTTTACGTGCAGGGCTCGTCTTCGGAAGTGTTTATAGATATGGCCAGACTACTCAAAATAATGTACAACGTCAGATTAAATTTTTTTATGTTATTTTACATTTTAACCAAAAAGGGGTAGTTTCAGCTTTACATCTCTTTTTCAGTTATTTTCATGTACAAGGCTCGTCTTCGAAAGTGTTTCTAGATATGGCTAGGCTACTCAAAATAACGTACAACGTCAAATATAATTTTTATTTTCAAAATTATCAATTCGTTTCTATATTGCCTATAGGGTTGTTTTTAGCTTTTCTTCTGTTTTTTTCTAAGATTTTCTGAGCCCGGTATGTCTTCGAGGACGTTTTTAGATGTGATTATGGCATTCAAAGTGTTATATAAAGTCATATTAAGCTTTTACACGTTCTTATATGTAACTTATTTGGTCCACTGTAAAATATTAAATCTTAAATCTAAATCTAAATCTAACTTCAGCCACGTGCTGGAGCAAGGTACATCTCTGTATGTCTGGATTGCCTCGCAGAGGTGGACCACCGCCCTTGTGTACTCCGATCGTAGGTGCGGTCGGTCTACGTGACGGCTTTAAGCAGTTAGTGCATAGCCCAGGGCATGTAGCAGAATGCGTGGGTGTACCCAAGCCAGCTCCAATGTCATATGATACCCGAAAAACACCACAGTCAAAATTATACGGGGATCGAGGACACACAATGTAACGTTCAAATGTACTCTCAGGGTCATACAAAGGTTGAAGAGACTCTCGGTCGATGTAATGCAATGCTCAAGGCCAAGTTCAAGGTTCTACAATGGCTCAGACAGGTCGATGTCAAGTTTCATGATCTTCAAGGTCATGTTCAAGGTCACCCTATGGGCCAAGATGTTTGCGATCAAGGCCATTCAACCGGCACACACCTGCACAGACAGCTTAAGGCCAGAGGAGGCAGACAATAGGTACCGTTTCTCTACTGTTGTGTTGTTTATAAAATGTGTTTAAAAATGATTTAAAATTAGAACTAAGTGTTCCTTTATGTAAGTAGGTACATCATTTGTTGAGTTCATAATGAAATGATCATTGTAAACAAACCATAAAGTATTTCAAAGTGTAACTGAATTCCTTTTAATTTAATTTTATTCATCAAAGACAGGCTCTGTAAGATTCTTCTACATTCACCATGAATCTAAAATACATCTAAAAGATTATTATTTGTGTATTCATTTACATTTAAATCATTAAAATTTTTTCCATATTTCTTGATTTATTTAAATTGTTCATAGACACAACACAAATTACGCGTATCAAATAGCAAGAACTGTCATCGCTTGCAAATATTTGCATAAACTACAAGCTGAATTTCAAAAATATTATGAAATAAAGTTGTCTAATAATAAAATAACTAATAAACTAATAATAATAATAATAACTAATAATAACACAAACTCTTGAAAGCTAAAGCAGGTCGATTAAGAATTTACTCCTGCATTCAGCGGTGCACTGATATACAGGATGTCTCATTTAAAGAAAATGAATTTTATGTATTCAGAAAACGGTTGATTGTCAACTAAATTTTAAATACCTTGTATAAAAATAATATAATTTTTTTTTAACTCTTCTGAATATTCTCTAGTGTGTACATCCTTTAGAAAAAAAAATCACAGGTTTTCTTTTAAAACTGTTGAAGATACACAATATTGAATATTTCTATATTAATTCAAAATTTGGAAAAAAATTGAAGTAACTCAAAAAAAGTTTATTTTAGTTATAAGGAAACCTAGTAGGGAATCATCAAAAATCACGTGTAGAATTCAAAAATGCAATAAAAAATACAGCATTCCATTTGAAATAAGACAGATGTTGATCACTTCCGGTATTACAGGAAGATGAAGACGTACAGGGAAGATAATATTTCAGAATGATAGAATGCATGATCTTTATCGTAACCTCAAATTTTCAGAACTTCAAATAAAGTAACGAACCTCAAACTTCTTCATTTCTTCACTAGTACCTACTTTAAATAAAATAAATGAACGAATTACGTAAATGACCTTGTATACACGGTGATTCAGATCTTGAAGAATGTTCAGAGGATATGCAACGGATTTATACAAAATTAATAAAAAACACTATCAACATAATTAAAGAATATTTAATGTCTGTAACTTATTTGTGGTTCGTTTTCTTGATTCATAGTTTCTTTTGGGATTACACCACCTGTAAAATAACAAAACGTAAAAAACCAGAAGCATACAAATTAAATATTCAAAGTGCAGTATCAAGGCAAACTTCTAAAGTTTGCCCCAAAAAACACATGTGTGATAAAATAATATTTGATATTATTTTTTTTTTTGCTTTTTGTTAGTTTACAGGTTGTGTAATCACGAAAGAAACTATGAATCATAAGGAATATTTACTTGTGGTCGCTGAAATCTGGTGGGCAGTATCGAGTTAAAATAGTATAGAATACCTAACAATAAATCCATAACTAAAAAGAGGACAATACATATTTACTGTATCTTAACATAAGAAATAAAGAGTATAGGGTAGAGTCGTCCAACTAAGTTGTGTTCAATAATACTTTAACGCAATTTCATTTAAATATTTGTAATAACTTTTTAACATTTTTGGTGATCAAATACAATTTTAAGAACACAGATCTTGTTAAAGTTATTCGACTAAGATCTGACCTAACCTGTAGGTGTACATGTACCTAACTTATATTAATATAAACTAAATTTTATTCGACTAAATTTACACAATTTCATCTCCAATTGTATCGATCTACCGATGACTGATGGCTATATAATGCATGACCTTTTCTTCTGAGTATAACTTGTAAGTTCTACCATGTTTTTAAGATATACTTATCAAGCTGTAAGAATATGTAATAAATCCACCGATTATTTGTTCAAGCCTAGTTAAAATCCTTTTTGCGAGAACTATTATCTGGATATTAACGTCGGAAGCAACAGGTTCAGGGGCTGCGTATCCAGACAGCCAGGGAAGAAATGCTATCGCAGGGATTCTCAATGTTTCCAAAACATATCCAAAAGTACAAGAACGTTATAAATGATTGAGTGACAAGAGAACGCTTGCGCCGGCCAGCATCTTATAACCAGGTGGCGCGCTCATACATCCCTGCTCGCATCTGGAATATCCACCGCGACTACCCCGAATCAGTTCTCAATTGGCACTCTCTGTGCGCTCTGGTGTGCCACTTTCACAACCGCGCGCGATCGTGCACTCGTAACTTTCGAAAACAATATGAATTTTTAACTGAAAAATTTTACAAACAAGCTAAAATTAAGAAATGTTTCATAAACACACTATAATAAATGTGATATTAATTTTCTTATTACTTGATTTTATAAATGGAAACTTTTTTTTTAATGACTTTGAAATAAGGCATAAACGTTCTAGATTTATAAGGGCCAGACGACATGGTACTCTTAAAATTAATAAAGCTTCATCGGACTTCGAAAATACCGGAAATATCAACTGGTACACTACAGGAGACCCTGGGGCTCAAAATAACAACTTAACTATTACAACAATGGACGAAAAAATTATTGTAAAAATACCTGCTAAGTCTAACAAAGAAAATGTGAATACAAAATCCCCAAAACTCTCAAATAATAGTTGGCAACATATAGATAAAACTGTTCTGTACATGGGAGACCGTGTATTAGAAGATACTAACAGAGGAAAAAGCAGATCATCGTCGGAAGTGATGCAAAAAGGAGATGCGAGCAACATAAATAAGTCGAACGTATCCAGAGAAAATGATAACCAGGATGGAAAGTCGTCTGAAAAATCCGGATCTGAAACCGTCCGTAGTGGTCATGTTGATATCGTGACTCGCTTCTTACGTATCGTGGAATCCCAACATCTACTAGGAGAAAATTGCACTGCCGGTACAGACTTGAACCTAGGTGAGGGAGTGGTAGACCGCTACGCTCAAGAGCGATTTCGAGTGGAAGCCGATGTAGCTGTTAACAGAGCCAATATGCTTACAAGGCTATGGAAGTATGCAGATCGCAACGTAGTAAGTTCTGACTATCTACTCTCTGCTCTAGTTTTTTCTATGGTGGAGTTTAATGATGTTATCTTCGCTGCCGGTAACTGTTACGACAAATTCCAGTATAAAGACCATTTACTCTTTTGTCCGTACGCTTATCGTTTGCCCGAGGGTGGTATTCTTGTGAAAGACTTGGCTGTTGAATATAATTATCTCAGCAATACTTCAGAATGGTTCTTCATTGCTAGGAAGAATGCAGAGAACGTCATCAAGAACCAGAATCAGTTCAGCACAGGTAAGTTGACCCATAAATTAAATGTAGATCTAAGAGGCCTGCAAACTTTGATTGTCCAAAATTATACGTATTTATTTTCTTTTACGCTCAAGATAGTTCGGATATAAATAAAAATACAATAAAAATATATGAAAGGGGCTACCTAGATAGAGCGATAACGACATTACCGCTTAATATAGGTAATTAATGATATAAGAAACTAGAGTAATACACGGGTCTTTTCTACCAAGCTATCCTGTATACAAATACTTTTTAATAGAGTATCCTGTATACATATATAGGGTGTGCCCCCGATTTTCATGTTAATACCCTGGAAGTGTAGAGGTTGGTGAACGACACGAAATATATTTTTTTTTAATGAAAACCCGAACGATCACCACTATCACGATCATTTTTTAAGGAAATCGTATTAGGTACCTACGTATAGGCACGTAATTGACAGTAGGGTTTTACTTCGATCAAAATACCTTATATAATCATTTTGGTAAAAAAATATGTAGGTACTGGTTATTTTTCACGTACCTGGTACCATTCAAAGTACTACGAAATTTAACTTCACAGTAGTTAGTGATCTATTAATCCTATGTAACCGAAACAATTAATTTTGTTCAATTTTAGCAACCAGCTAAAAAATAATCAGTATAATTTTTTTTTAATAAAAATAGTAAAAATGTATAAGTATTTCAGTGAGTGTGGAATAATCCTACTGTATTATTTTATTGATAAGAACTGTCTCATATGGTGATAAGGAATATATTTACATTAAATAATTGTATATCGTCCTTTTACTCTTGTAAATTTTAATGGAATTTTTTTGAAATAATCCTAGAAACTACGTTAAACGATGTGCAAAGTTAATTTGAGTGATATGATATAACATTTTATTGCTATTGAATAAATAATGTAAAAAGGTGCCACTGAACAAAAAAAGGGTTTGCGGTAAGACCACATATCAAACCCATATGCGACACTCCTTTGATCTTATACAAATGCCGCCGTTGACCTTGGGCATTTAAATTGGATGATACACGTTGCCATATCGAGCGCAGAATGGCAAAATTATGAGCAACAATGTTGCCAGCTTAACGATTTTACATTAAATCTAGGTAGGTACTTCAAACTTTTTAAAACTTTTAAATAGCAGGGTAGAAATATTTAGTTGATAATCTTAAAACTATGCGTTTTAAATGATTAAAATAAACTAGAATAATTTACAGAGATAATCCGTAAATCACTTTTAATTAATATAGCAATCACATTAATAAGTTTACATTAGAAAAGAAAAATGAACTAAAAAAGATCTACATATTTTTGGTTTTGCTTATATGCATGTATGAACTCAATGCGTAGATACAATCGAAATCAGAAGCTACAAGAATTCATTCAATTGCGGTAAAAAATTTTTAGTTACCTATTTTATTACTGATTTTGGTAAATGTTATAATAAATAATAATCATTTGTAGTGGCGAGATACAGTGAAATACACTGCAGTGCCCTCTTTGGGTCTTTGCTACTACCTGTCTGATAATTATTGTCTAATTGACAGACAGATAACGATCTGCAGAAAGTGCAGATGCCCTTTCTAAATATGCCCCTTAGGCAATCACGTCGCCAGATCATTCATCGATTCCAATACCTATGGCAGTCTGACGAGATCATAACAAGATCGAAACCGGTCATTGTCTGGTATTTGGTCTTGATGAAGGATGTGGCGACATCCATGGAGATGTTGATGTAATGCAACGCCAGTCGGGGCATATTGCCCGTGGAGTAGTTGTTTTCGGCATCTCCTTCCAATAAATAATAATCATGTTAACAGGTTTCTTTTATAAATTAAAAAGGTTTTAGCATAAGGTTTAAATACTAGGTACTTCTTAAATAGAGGATGTCAACAGAAAATGAAAACATTGAAATAAAACAAGATATTTGTTTGTTTTAAAATTTATTTGCATATTACGAATGATATTTAACTTTACATTTTTAATACTAGTTTAAAGATATGTTGTTGATATGAACATATGTTCTTGAAAGTGTCTACTGCAAATTCTGTAACTATTGTGAAGCTGAACACGGTTTTGTTCAATAAATCTGACAGTCCACATGCTTCCACCCAAGCCCGACATCTATAATAATGTAATCAACAATTACAATGTAATAATGTAATTAATCATATAATTATTATTATTGGTAAACGAATGGCTGTAGATACTTATCGAAAATTAGAAAGTACCGAGACCAATCGTGCCCACTATGTAGGAATGTAAGATGTTATAAGTTACAAATAATCAATATTATATGAATTAACTGTCATAGTAAATAGATAATAAACAATCATATTATTATTTTGGGATACCTATCACTCCAAATTTTCAAGAAACAGTTAACCAGCACCTCCTAGATTGACTCCGTTTTAACTCCGTTACCATAATCTAGAAGGTGCTGCAGTTAACAGTTTAGATTTGTTTTATGGGTGGTGAAATCCTGAAATCCATAGATTCCATAGATAGTTACAACGAGAGCGAAATCCCAAAACAATATAATGAAATACAGAATACAGAAGGTGGTGTGGTGGAATACTCCACCACAAATAAGTTAAGCTCCACCACAAATAAGTTATAAAGAATATTTTATTATGATGAGATATACATAGTTACAACAACTATAAAATACCTCTAAAATTTTATACTTACGGATTTTCATCCTTGGGAAAGCGATGGAAGTGTATATTTTCATTTAAAGTTTTGCACTTCCTATACTCATTTTTACAGTCTTTATACGCACAATTCATTTTGCTAGGAACACTTCACTATCACTGGTTAATCAAAATGTTAAACTCAAAGCACATATATGTTAAATTTGTAGATTTTACAGCTATAGTTCACCAACAAACAAAAATAGAAACACAACGAAGACGATATTTTAACAGGTTAGATTCGCAATGGTGCCTAAACGCCAATATTAAGGTTATAATTATTCGGCATATTTCGGGGTTTTCCGTCCGGTAAGATTAATCTCTTTCAGTTAGGACAGCCTTGTAATGAATAGAATTATTGCAATTTTAGCTGTGAAAACTATAGGTAAATTTAATAAAAGTTATTTATTATTTGTGATCTCATTAAATATCGTTTAAAATGTAAAAATTCAAATTTTACTAAATTAGTAAGAAAGTATCATCTCATTATGTATTTTTTGCAGAACTGCGCATGCGTCACGTCCCTTTAAATAGGATGTATCTCCATTCGTGTTGCACAAAATATCTCTATCCTTTTTAGTGTCACATATGGGTTTGATATGTGGTAAGACTTAATAATTATTCAGCTTATCTGAGAAATGATCTTACTATTTTATGAATATCGACAAATTTTTATTAAGTGTTGCAGTTTAATTTATTTGAAACGATTTGAAGTATTACAGTGGCACTTTTTACAACTTAGCGTCGGACTGAATTAAATAAAATAAAAAAGTTCCAACAAAGTAAGTATTCAAGGTGCTTGAAAATGAATTTAAGAAAAAAATATTTTTAAGAATCTTGTTGTGACGATAAAAAGTTTATTAAGTTATTGAATATTTGGATCTCTAGATCTAATTATCTACTTCGGAAAATATGCAAAGCACTACTTTTATATTCCGTAAGTGACACACATGATAATAATCAAAAACAGGTAAACTGTCAGGCGCAACTATTATCTATTCATTTTGTAAATCTTCCCCTTCCTCCCTAACCCTGTCTTCAACTAAGCAAATAATAAATCTGTTGCCGTTATTGGTATGGATCCGAGCTAATCCTATGTATTCGCTTTATATTCGAATTACCATTTGGATTACTTTCAGATATTTTCATCTGTATTAGTTTATAACTTTTTGGTGAAATTTAAGGAAATAATTTTTCCTACGAGTGGAAAAATCTATCTGATTAGAAATACAATTATATGAGGGTAACACTAAGATTGTATGACCTTGCCTTTCTGCCACAATATATTGTTTTTTGATAACTTCCGTTTTTAGAACTTCCAATAATTGTTTAGTGTAAATGTCGTCAAAATATAAGTCATGTTATATAAGAAAAATTTGTATTTATGATTTTGTAGAACTACCTAATATTGGGAAATTTTCACAATGCGTAAATGGTATGAGACGTTGTCCATTACAATTATACCTTAATTAAATAAGACAATACACCTTTCTTCACATATCTATCTATTAGCAATGCGAAATGTATACATTTCGAGTACTATGTACTCATCGTCGGTAGCTTAAATACTAGGGTGTATTGTCTTATTTAATTATATTCATCTTCACGAACTCACCTCAATCAGATAATTATACCTATTACTTAACTATACATTTGGCAGAAGGTAGTTTTTAAACCATACCTCAAAAATAGTAGAACACATATTTTTACGCATTATTTTGCTACATATTTTTGATCCACGGCCTACCCGTCCATCTGCTAATACGTAATAAAGCACAAGTAGCCGAGTATCTTTACCATGAGCTTGGGCACTGCTTGATAATATTGTAATCCGTCAGTCTGACCCTTTTTGGAAGTATCGTGAATATCATAGCACGTTTCATTCTAGTATATTGGCCGATTTTCTTGACGAGACTTTAATTTTCTCTCTGTTTTCTCATTAAATCAGCTCGCTTATTAATATTTTTAAATCTAAACCATAAGTTCGATTGATAGAAAAACGATATCCCATTACTGCGAGGTTTTTTGGACAATTGTTGGCAAACAGTAATTTTTATAAAGGGTGTAAACAGGTTGTTTTCAATGATTTTTCTGTCGTTGAAGTTTATTCAATGAAAAGTGAACTTGGTAATAAAGTGTTGAAGACTAACTTTTTTAATAATCAGTGTTCTCTGGAATTGATAGAATATAACCAGAGTAATATTTTGAATACATTATTCTTATGTAGCTTACGATTGTTATTGCTTATTTTACTTGTACTCGGCTATGGATTAGAAGAATCGCCTTTGCACAGCCTCCATATCACCTCCACTTTCAAAAGTCAAACAAAAATTTAAACAGAAGTTTACACACAGTAGAAAGTTTAACCATCCAGTATGCCCGTACACAGAATGGGTTCTACAACTCAATCTTCTGAATATATCAAATATTATTTTAGTGATCCCCACTTCGTCTTTATTCTAATATGAAATTCTTAAGTTGGATTTATAGATTGAGATGCAGCAGCAGCGGTAGCGGCAGAGGTCGTCGCCAATGCAGAACATCCTCAAATGCCTGGAAGCATTCATAGATTACCGCAATGGTTGGCCGCAGAAGTTCGTGCCGCCCCATACTAACTAAATTTAACTTGGACGGCAACTGCTGCGCCATATCCAGCGGCCAGCCAATTATATCGCGGCAAACGAGTATTTCTGCACATGCGCATTCTAGTATTCAACAATATTTGAATGTAACATTATAATATAATAGATAAGTTATATTAATAAACTTCCAATATAAGTTTTCCTTTGGTCATAGTCAAAATTGCTCACAAATCACTAATGCAAATTCAGTTTTGACAATAGACAGTGACAATACTCATAGCAGTGAAAAAATACGTATAGTAAGTGAAATATTGGTACCTATCAATTGACAAATTTGTATAACCACTACCGTTACTTCTACCGCTACCTCATCCTCAGTTGATTAATCTATAAATCCTACTTTACAACTACAGCATTAATGAAAAAAAAAATAACTAAATAAAAATAACAGTAAAATAAAACTGCCGTTCGAAAAGAACCACCTAGTTTTTACCTAGGATACCATCAGGTATTGTGAGCAACTTGTACTATCTTTTCTTTTTTAAACTGTGAAGTAACGAACGTAAAAATCTAAGAAAAAATAATATTTTATCTTTTTAGGGCTCAGTGAATCTGATATTTCTTTAGAAATATAAATAAAATTGTATTCTTTCGGAATATTAAAATTTAATATTAAATACATTTAACCAAGTTCTTGACATTGCGCGCACTAAATTAATATATTGTCAAAGTATTGAATAATTACTGTTTTGTAAAATTAAATTATATTAAGTGATCAAAACAAATTAATTATATAAAATGTGTCTTTTGTATTTACCCTAATATTCAGCATCCCACAATGTTAGGAGATTTCACTAATTATAACAATTCAAGTAAATCCGAACCTGTTACATCTGTCATTGACTACAACGGTACATACTTGTTTCTTTTCGTCTTATAGTAGAGCATCTTACCAAAGTCTACATAATTAGAATATATGTAGACTTTGGCCTTACTATGAACGTGTCTACTTACATTTAAAACCAGTAAGGTGCTTAAAATTTTATACGTACCTAGGTACTTACAACCATTTACGTATAATAATAATAATAATAGTAATAATAATAATAATAATAATAATAATAATAATAATAATAATAATAATAATAATAATAATAATAATAATAATAATAATAATAATAATAATAATAATAATAATAATAATAATAATAATAATAATAATAATAATAATAATAATAATAATAATAATAATAATAATAATAATCTTTATTAATCCTTTAGACATATAAATGTATAGGACAAGTCACAGTTTGATGTTAAAATCTCAAAGTAAGTTTAACAAGCAACAGAAATAGATTTACATTAAATATTATCATTAAAAAATATGATAACATAATAATAACAATAATAACAATATTTATTTTCCCTTAAGACATGTACACACATATATAGGAATAGTCAATGTTACCTAAACTAAAATGACAGAAATTCACTCACAGAGTAAATACACCTGGCTACTAAAAATGGCTTTAGTTTATATTTAAAAGTTTTTAATATCTGGACTCGCTTTAGTTCCTCTGGCAGATGATTGAAAAGCCTCAAACCAAGATAGTTGGGAGAATTTTGTGATATATTATATTTATGCAAGGGCAATCGGAAGTTTCCATTTTGGCGCATATTAATTGTGTGGATGTCCCTATTTACTGTAAATTTTGATCTATTTTTAAAAATATATATACACATTTCGAAAATTAATATTCCTGTAAGAGTTAACATCCCATATTCCCTAAATAACACTTTGCACGTGTGATTACTTGGAATACCTGCAATACATCTCAGTATCCGTTTCTGGGCAATAAACACATCAGGTGATAGAGTAGTATTTCCCCACAAGCATACTCCGTATCTCAATCGGGAATCAACTTGAGCATAATATAAATTTATGAGCTGATGCTTCGCTAAGACTGACTTTACGTTTCTAAACAAGTAACACAGAATTTAATTTTGCTACTAGGTTGGTACAGTGCTGTTTCCAATTCAAACAATCATCCAATGTAAAACCTAGGAAACTGACGGTTGTTACATTATCAGACAATGGAGAATTGTATACCTGAACATTTAGTTTATAACATTTTTTTTGATAATTATGAAATCTAATAAATGATGTTTTCAAAAGATTGAAATATAATGAGTGTGAGCAGCACCAGTTGCTAACTTGATTTAAAACCGAGTTGCATTTGAGTGCCAGTGCATCGTCAGTCTTATCAGATACAATTAGTGATATATCGTCGGCGTACATAACAGGAAATGCATCGGAGATTAAGGCATCGAGCTCACTCGTGTACAATACAAATAGTACGGGTCCCAATATTGAGCCCTGTGGCACACCCATACCCACTTTCTTGTATCCTGAATTTATTCTTTGAACGGTACCAACTGAGGAATAAGAAAGACTTACATATTGTGACCGATTTTTGAGAAAGGAAGAGATCCAGTCATAAGCCACCCCTCTTATACCGTAACCATCTAGCTTTTGTAATAATTTTTCATAATCGACACAGTCGAATGCCCTGCTGAGATCGCAAAAGATCCCAACCGGGCACTCGCCTGCCTCCATAAAATTCGATAACCCTTTCATAAAATGAATATCAAGCAGTAGTTGTTGATTTACCTGTACAGAACCCGTATTGTTTATCTGTAACAATATCGTATCTGTTGAGGAATTTCAACAGTCTGTCATGAAAGCAATACTCAAATATTTTAGAAAAACACGAAGGAACGGACACTGGCCTATACTTTTCCACATTATGACAATCGTGTTTTTTAAATATCGGTACAACTTTTCCAATTTTTAGATAGTCTGGATATGTTCCAGTCTGAAACGATAAATTCATTAAATAACAAAGAGGCTTTACAATAGCTGTCAGAACTTTTTTTATGATGAAAACTGGAACCATCATCCGGTCCAGATGAATTTTTATTTTTCAATTTATTTTCTAATAAAATTAACAACTCGTCAGGCAGAAACGGTTGCATAAAAAAAGAAGGGCACTGTTGGTTTTGGCTACAAGTGGGGTAATTGTTATTAGTTAATGGAATATTCTCAATCAACTTAAGAGGAGCATCTATAAAATAATCATTGAAAATTGAAGCCACAGACAGTGGATCGGTACATAATTCTCTGTTATTTATTTTTATACTTATATTTTTTACATTGTTAGACTTATTGGAGAGTTCTGAGATTACTCCCGTATCTTGTCTGCATCTTGTAAAACATTTGTTGATCTTATATAACATAACCATCTTTGTGTGTGTGATACTTGGTGCGATTATAAATGTGCTAACAAATAATTACAAATTCATATTTGAAAAATGGAAGAAGAGTTTATACCATCAGAAGTCTTTGAAGAAACTGTATAACTTTACGTTTAGTTCTAGTGAAGCCTAAACATGGATTTGCAAAATAATTATCTGGTTTTGATAACTGGAGAACAAAAAAGGGGTAACAGCAATTACTGAAGATGTCCTGATGAAATTTATTTAATGCTACCAAACAGTTTGCGTCTTTATTGTCGAAGAAATATTTCATGTTGAAATTACACACAAACTTAGATATCAAAATATGGTAAACTATTATAATGCCTGTAACTTATTTGTGGTGTATTTTCATGATTCATAGTTTGTTTCTTTTGGGATTACACCACCTTTAAAATAACAAAAAGCAAAAAACCAGAAGCATACAAATTATATATTCAAAGTGTAGTAACAAGGCAAACTTCTAAAGTTTGCCCCAAAAAACCACTGTATAATGTGTGATAAAATAATATTTGATATATTAACTAAATTTCATCAGTGGTTTTTCAGTTTTATACAAAATTATATAATATTACATGTCATATTTTAAAAATATGTCTAAATAAAATAGTTATTATAATAAAATTTAAAAAAATTAGATACTTAACTAGCTTTCTTCTATACGTTTCGAGTTGATCCTCAACTTTTCGTCGGTAGAATGTTTGTACGATAAGAACTCTTTGTTTTTTTTATCTGTATGCTTCTGGTTTTTTGATTTTTGTTATTTTGGAGGTGGTGTAATCCCAAAAGAAACAAACTATGAATAATTATGGTAAACTAGTTGTTTTTTTTTTAAATTCCGCCCCAACCCACAAACCAAAAAAGGGTAATGTTCTTGAACGAGCATGACATCAAACTATTTTTGCAGCAGGCTTCCCATGAAAAATATTTTGATGAAAGTATTAATTTTCTTTTTTTTTAAATTATTAGGTGCATTATCCTTTTTCGTTCCATGAATTTGCATTATCCTTTTGTAGGTTGGATTAATATTTAGTATAGCTGGTGCTTGTCGAAGTAACGTGGAGGTAAGAGGTCTGGAGGAAATAAAATTTTATTTCCTCCAGGACGTAAAAATTGCACTTTGGGCTCATTTCCACATTTTCAAAAATCACATTTTGGCAAAATGTGATTTTTGACATTTTGCCTCAAACACATGTTATGAGCATCATGGAAATAAGATACATTTTCCGCAGATAAGGTGAATAAGAAGTAGTTAAAATGTCATGATAGATATACAGGGTGATTCTTAACCTATACGCATAAACTTGGGAAATTATAGCTGAGGACAAATAATGATTAATAATGAAAAAAATGCAGTAAACATTTTTAGTTTTGGAAATAATTTGAATGAAATTTACTAAATTCTATCAGGTGAAATTTAAAAAAAAAATTAATTGAGGAAGCCGTTACTATGTGGTAATTTAACATCTTGTAGAACAATGAAAACCCTTCTATGTATTTTACCACTATATATTTTTGTTTTTGCAAAATTTGTGACTGCAGTTTCGACTTACAAAGTCATTTTCAAACAGTGATTCAAAATAGAATGAATTACAAAAGGCAAAATTTCTATATATAATTACTATCAGGTAAGAAAAGAGACAGTATTTTAAGACATATTTTACAATTTTTGAGAACTTAACTATGAATATAATAAAGCAATTTATACAGTATTGGTACAGGGTTTACCAGATGTAAATAAGGGTTAGTAAATAAGGTCTAACTGGTCATTTAACAAATTGAAATTATTATTACTATGGTATTTGTCAATTTCTAGGGATTCTAATATATCTAATTTACGGCCTTTAGTGGAGCAGTGTGGAATTTCTATGGTATTTAATTCGGGAAACTTATGATTATTTTCTATACAGTGGTTTGCAAAACAGGAGTCATTTTTCTGTAATCTGGATGAACGAAAATGTTCAAGGTAACGAGTTCTAAAGTTCCTACCACTCTGTCCAATATAGACGCTATTACACTCTGTACATTTTACCTTATAAACTCCAGATTTATTATATTTGTCGGTTACATCTTTGGCGTTATATAGGATATTTGATAGCTTATGTTACGGTTTAAAGGCAATTTTAATATTTTGATTAATTGGTTAATTGGATAGGATAGTCAATTGATTGATAGGATATTGGTTATTTTCTCTGATAATTCTCCACAGTATGTTAATGTTGCGTAGGTGTATTTATCTGTTTGTTCTGTTGTAGGATATATTAGGTAATTGGAAAGTGTAGGATAAGTTTTCTAATAGAATGTCGAGAAAAGTTATTTCTAATTCCAATATCTTCAATAATACGTAATTCCTTCTCTCGATGTAAATCTGATAAAGGCAAGGTGAAAGCTCTATGTATCATTGAATTATAGGCCGCCATTTTATGTTGATACGGATGAAAGGAGTCGTTAGAAATTGTAATACCAGTGAATAAGATGTTAACATGAGAAATAGAGAGGTCCAAGAAATTAATGTTGTTGTTTTCTTCTGTCTCTAAAGTAAATTGTATTTTGGGGTGTATTATATTTATATAATTCAGAAAATTGTTTAACTGTCTTTTAGTACCTTTAAAACATGCTAGAATGTCATCTACATATCTATACCAGAATTGAATGTGATTTCTGTTGTGATTGTGATCTATGTGATTACCCAAGCATAGCATAAAAAATTCATTACAATTAGTTAAAGAACCTAAAGTTAAAAAACTCCACAAAATTCCTTTTTAGTATCTTTTGATATCAAAAGTATGTTTTCTAATATACCGAATGAAGAATGTATGCGCCACATGGAAAATCTTTTAGATAAATCGAAAATTAACACTGTCCTCTCTAATGAAATGATTTTAGCTTTTGAGACTTGTCTATCTCAACCATACTTTCAGTTCAATAATAAATTTTATATGCAAAACTCTAGATTACCAATGAGATCTCCACTTAGTCCTCTTTTGGCAGATATTGTCATGTCCCATATAGAGAACGAAATTATTAAGTCACAACTGGGAAGAAATCACATTCAATTCTGGTATAGATATGTGGATGACATTATAGCATGTTTTAAAGGTACTAAAAGACAGTTAAACAATTTTCTGAATTATATAAATGCATACACCCCAAAATACAATTTACTTTAGAGACAGAAGAAAACAACAGAATTAATTTCTTGGACCTCTCTATTTCTCATGTTAACAACTTATGCACTTTTTCAGTATTCCGTAAACCAACATTCACTGGTATTACAATTTCTAATGATTCCTTTCATCCGTATCAACATAAAAAGGCGGCCTATAATTCAATGATACATAGAGCTTTTACCTTGCCTTTATCAGATTTAGATCGAGAGAAGGAATTACGGATTATTGAAGATATTGGAATTAGAAATAACTTTTCTCGACATTCTATTAGAAAACTTATCGGAAAAAAACTTAAAAAATACACTTTCCAATTAATATATCCTACAACAGAACTAACAGATAAATACACCTACCCAACATTAACATACTTTGGAGAATTATGAGAGAAAATAGCCAATATCCTATCTAAGCAAAATATTAAAATTACCTTTAAACCGTAACATAAGCTATCAAATATCCTATATAACGCGAAAGATGTAACCGCCAAATATAATAAATCTGGAGTTTATAAGGTAAAATGTACAGAGTGTAATAGCGTCTATATTGGACAGAGTGGTAGGAACTTTAGAACTCGTTACCTTGAACATTTTCGTTCATTCAGATTACAGAAAAATGACTCCTCTTTTGCAAGCCACTGTATAGAAAATAATCATAAGTTTCCCGAATTAAACACCATAAAAATGCTACACTGCTCCACTAAAGGCCGTAAATTAGATATATTAGAGTCCCTAGAAATTCACAAATACCATAGTAATAATAATTTCAATTTGTTAAATGACCAGTTAGACTTTATTTACTCACCCTTATTTATATCTGGTAAACCCTGTACCAATACTGTATAAATTGCTTTATTATATTCATAGTTAAGTTCTCAAAAATTGTAAAATATGGCTTAAAATACTGTCTCTGTTCTTACCTGATAGTAGGTTATATATAGAAATTTTGCCGGTTCTAATTCATTCTATTTTGAATCACTGTCTGAAAATGACTTTGTAAGTCGAAACTGCAGTCACAAATTTTGTAAAAACAAAAATATATAGTGGTAAAATGCATACCACTGCATTTTACATGCAAGTGTTTTCATTGTTCTACAAGATGAAATTTTTTTGTTTATAAAAACTAAGAAGTAAACAAGTCAGGACGATATGTTTGGTATTTTTAACAGTACTTTAATCAGTTGTGGTCGTATTCGAGTTTATTTTCAAGCGATTAGAATAAAAGTATGGCTCATAATTTCTCAAACGAAGAAAATACGGACATGAAACTGGCATACGGCCCATTTTATAAAATTCACGAACTTTTATTTTTATTTGAAAAAAATTAGTACCTCCGAAACTAAAAATGTTTTACTATATTTTTTTCATTATTAGTCATTATTTGTCCTTAGTCTTAATTTCCCATGTTTATGCGTATAGGTTAAGAATCATACTGTATTTTATATTATTTGGATCCGATGCCAGTCGGGCCACATAACTCGTGGAGTAGCTGTTTTCGGCATGTCCATAAAGTAAACAAGTAGGATTGTCTTCCACAACAACAATATAGGTCACTGCTATAATGGCACTTGCGAAAAAGTAGATCACTATTTCTCTGCCAATTAGACAATAATAGTAGCAAGGTCCAAAAGATGGCACTACTGTGTGTTTCTCACCACTACTAATATTATATATTATATTTGAACATGTCCTTCGCAATTAATTATATTGCTAAGGGTCTATGAATCAAAAGACAACTCTTTTTGGAAAGGTCTAGCATTCGGAAATGTATATTTTCTGTTTTATGACATGTACAATAAAAACATTTTTAATTTAAATGTAAGCAAGATAAATGTAAAAAATACACACGAATTTAAGGCTTACTGCAGACAAATTGCATACATCGTCCATAAAACAATCTCAAAAGTTAAAATGAGAACACACAACATTAACATTACAATCCGATCTATTGATACGCCATCTTATTAGCAAATTAGTGCATGAAACAAAAAAACTAATGCTGTGTGAAAAAATCACATACATAAGAAACTAGGCAAGTAATATCCCATGATTTATAAAAAAAGATTTTAATTTGGGAATAACGAGATAATCTAATTATTAAACAATGATGAAGCTATTGGTATTTGTTTGCAGGTACTCACTACCACTGACGTGTATTATGGAAGGGTTTACACTCAGGAAACAAATTAAGGCATGGTAGTTATTGTTTTTGCAATAGATTTGTGTATTCCTTTACTGTTTTATTTTATTTAAAACAATGTGAAACATTAAATTAAGAATGGTGGCAAAACAAAACGTAAAAAACATACTAGAGATAACGCCTAAGCTATTAAACATAAATAAAGAATACTTATCCTGTTATATACAATATGGACAAATTCAATGAAAAGGTGCGTCGAAACCACAAACTTAGAAATAAAGGTCTGTAACCTAAAAATTGCCATAGCTTTACACAGGATCTTATGGAATTTACAAGCGTTGAACTTAAGATTTGATAAGTATTTAGATTATTACAATCTGAATTATTTGTAAAAAAATGTATTGGTATTTTATGTATTTTAATGTTTAACTACATATAACGTGCGTAAAATGATTAATTTGCTGTATGTGAAAATTATAAATAGAATTATGAGAATTGAAACTGAAATTAAAATATTTACAGCTGATTCATTGTCTAGTTAATTTTTATGTGTGTAAAAAAATATCTTCAAGGAATTTCATAAATGGCAATCTTCTGAGTTTGCATTGGCCAGCAAATTTCAAAATTAAAGCAACCAATGAAAACAAAAGAAAGAGAAAACAGTGGCACTTTGTCATACCAACCCATATTTCTGAAGAAGCTAGGCGGTAAAGTTCAAATTTGAATTGTTTAATGATGTCAATTTATCGTTTCCGATTTTAAGTAAATAAATATAAATTTGAATTCAGGATCTTGAGTGTAAGAACGTTCATTTAAAGAATTGGCATCCTTGTTAACATGTATCATTTCCAAAAAACTTTTTTTTGAAAAAAATATTTATAGCGAGGCGACAGTATTGGAGGTAGAAAAAAATTTTACCAAATATACCTAATACTGCCATAATTAAATATAGATAAAACTAAGAATTTACGAAGCTTCTTCCTCATTTAACTGCAAATGAATTAAATTTATGTTATTTCGAAAGTTTTAAAACTCATACGATCCCCTCACCGGCAATGTGAAATGTTTTTTAAATGTAAAATTAGTAAAACTATTTTTATTTAATTTGAGTTTGTTTGAACATCCCTCTGTACTTTCTATTATAAAAAACAAATTGCCTCACGCCTATGCCCAGTAAATTCTAAGTTGTGATTTTTTGAGGACTTTTGAATTGCTATGATGTCATGATTTATTTTTATCAGATACATTTGAATTATTGTTGAGTTGAAAGAACAGCTGGGTGTTGTCAGCTTGATAGTAAATGTAAAATAATTGTATTTTATGAAATATATCTACACTGTAACAATGTAAGTAACCATAAAGTAGAGAATCTTGGAAGATATCCGAAATAAATTTAGATGCTTCACGATTTGTGTATTAAATAGATATCAAAGAAAATATAATTGGTTTTATTTTATTGTTCACTTAATTATTATTAAAATGAAACTGAAGTGCTGAGGGTTATAAAATAAAATTATTTTCATTTATACAGAGATGCGCACAAGTTGGTCACAAACCACACTTACTTTTCTTTTTAAATAAAATACCATGCAGGTTCCCAAATAAAAGTATGTTCAATTTAGAAACGAAGATACAAGATATTAGTAAATGACAATTAAATAAATATCAATAACATAATACTGGAAAAATACTTCTAATTCGTTATCTAGTAGGGGGATGGAGCTGAGAGCTACATCCATAGACTACCTCTCTGACCCACCTCTGACCTCTGTCGCCCCCGTGTTACATCTCCCACCCATATATATATATATATATATATATATATGTATTGATACCTCAGTCCACCCATACACTTTTCTTTTTCTCTGCTTAATACACACTTTACTTACTATCGACCCGTCCTTGTCTCCAAATTGAACATTTTTTTATTTGGAGATCCATGTATTGTTTTACTATTGGATTGCCTTTCTTTTGGTCATTCACCCAATAAGGTTATTAAGGTCCATACAGAGTTATTCACAAACGCCCTGTATCTTTTTAAATGCGAAAACTACATATTATTATTATTATTATTATTATTAAACTAAAGAGAAGAGCAGAGGTCGAAACTTATTATGCTCCTAAAAATAAACAATAGATTGACAAGAATGGCGATAGTAAATTGTTACAGTACAGCTAATCCTTATAGGTAACAGTATATGTACAGGGTGGGCCGTATAAGAGTGCGTATCCCCTTATCTCAGAAACTATGTGAGATAGAAAAAAAATTTTTATACAAATGTTGTTTGCGTTAAAGATGTCGGTAATTTTTTAATATAGTTATATTTGTAGCTCTTCAATATACAGGGTGATGAACTAAACTTATCTTTTTTTAAATGGAACAACCTGTATATTATTACATTTTTGAAAAGCTCTTCAAAAGACTTGTTCAACGATATATAATATGATGGGTCTGTAGCCCATAGTTTCGGAGCTATTGACTGTTATCTTCAGGAAAAGGTTAATATTTATCGCGAGCTAGAAAAGTTACTGATTGAGGTGATAAGCTGTAAGCGTTTCTCTTCAGGAATTGACACATAAGTTATATTTATATATAGTTATATATATTAATATCATATTAGTAATATGATATTAATCCATCTACATTTTTCAAATTATATATCTAGAATTTTAATAATACCATCCGAAACATGCATAACTTATGTGTCAATTCCTGAAGAGAAACGCAGATTAATCCAAAACGGTGTGTCGTAGACCCCTGATATTATATATCAATAAACTGGTCTGTGCAAGGACTTTCAGGAAATGTAATAAAATACAGGGTGTTCCATTTAAAAAAATCATGAAAAATTAAATTTCACGAAACTTGGCATCACTGTTGCAATTTTTTTTATTTTAGTATTAGACAGAAGTTTCATAAAATAGACCAAATTAGAATTTCTTGGCCCAAATTACAGCTTATCACCTCAATCAGTAACTTTTCTAGCTCGCTATAAATATTAACCTTTTCCTGAAGATAACAGTCAATAGCTCCGAAACGGTGGGCTACAGACCTATCATATTATATATCGTTGAACAAGTCTTTTGAAGAGCTTTTCAAAAATGTAATAATATATAGGGTGTTCCATTTAAAAAAAGATAAGTTTAGTTCATCACCCTGTATATTGAAGAGCTACAAATATAACTATATTAAAAAAATACCGACATCTTTAACGCAAACAACATTTGTATAAAACTTTTTTTTCTATCTCACATAGTTTCTGAGATAAGGGGATACGCACTCTTATACGGCCCACCCTGTACATATTTATAAGTAAAAGTAATTAAATAAAAATTACAAAGTACGACTTAAATAATATAACTGTATAAAAAGATACAAACAAGAATATATGTTCTGTGAAGTTAATTTGCAGACACAATACAGGATACCCAACTAAATGTCTTGTCTTTACGACAAAACCTTGCAAATGTATTCTTTCTTGCAACTTACCTAATATAAATGTTATAATTCCTTTATAACAGTATATGCATGTTAGTATACTATGTATAACGGTATGCAAGTCAAAACTCTGAGTTGCAGTTTTCTGGATAAATTTAAATGGAATACCTTGTACATTCAATTCAATTTGGACATCTGTACTAATATTCTTTCAGGTTCAATAAGTAGTCTCTATACCTAAATTTACTGTTTACTGAAATATTGGTTGTTTAAAAAGCAAATGCCAATTTTTGAACTTGAAGTTATGAATTGGAAAGAGATGCCAAAAACAAGTCGCCACATTCTTCATCGAGACCAACCACCAGACACTGACCAGTTTTGCGCTTGTTATGCATGATTACCGACTGCACCGATGATTGTTTTCCTCAAAGACAATAGAGGTTACTGCTGTAATGGCGCCTGCGGAAAAGCAGTCGCTGTCTGTCAATTTGACAATAATTTTAAGACGGATAGTAGCAAAGACCCGAAGTGGGCACTACGTTGTGTTGCTCACCACTACTAACGTAATAGAATGTCAGTAAAGTAAAGTAATAAAATGTCAGTCGAGGCACATTGTCCGTGGAGTAGTTGTTTTCGGCATCTCCTTCCAATAAATAAGTATGTTTGTCTTCCTCAAAGACACTAGAGGTCAGTGCTGTAATGTCACCTGCGGAAAAGCAGATCTCTATCCGTCTGTCAATTTGACAATAATTGTAAGACGGATAGTAGCAAAGACCCAAAGAGGGCTCTACGGTGTGTTTCTCACCACTACTAACGTTGAAGTTATGAATTTACAAATTTTTAGTGAAATACCCTGTAGACATATTGTTTTAGTTTCTGATTGTCCTTTTTGGGCTCCTCCATATAGGGTTGTTGGAGTGTGCCTATACAATGTTAGTCAAGGTTTATAGCTTTCTATCCAGTATTTTTGACATGCCTTTTAATTATTGCGAGAACTTTCAAATGTGTTTGTTCCTCACTCAAGTTATTTTATATTTATTGATACAAGTATACAGAATAAATATCTAACTTATCACCTTCTCCGAACCTTATTATACTTACTCTAGAATTAGAACGTAGTAATCTACAAAAACAATAGTAATAATTGAGACAATGATGATAAGATTCAATCCTAAAGACTAGAAGAAAATTGGTAGTCATGGGATTAGATGGGAATGGGATTAAAAAAAAGAATGGGATTAAATAATTTTCTGACATTTATTAACAAGTATAGTGAGTGTTTAGTTATCTTTCTAGTTATTTAGTTTAGAGACTTACTATATTATGGTCCCATTAAAGTTGGAAACAGCTTTTGAGTTTATTCGGTTTCAAAGAATATCTGGGCTAAAATTGAACAAGTTATTACCCCAAATTGGCTTTAATCAAGTGAAAATAATTCTGGTTGAATTAGCAAGGGAGCTTAATATTTCTGGGCATGGCCCTGTTAGAAAAGTAGGATAGTGGAAAAAGGAAAGCTGGATTCGTGCAGTTTTTCATAAAAATATTAAGTATATAAGTAAGCTAAAACATTAAATTTTAATGAGACTGGCACATACGACGAAAAAGAATAGCAATAACAACAAAAGTGTTATTGGTCAATGTTTCTATTCTTATGAGAAGCTGCACCCGCTCAAGTCATTTAAATGAAGGCAAGCGTATAAACTTTTTTGACTTGACTTTGACCACAATGTACTTTTGGGCCAGGTAATATTAACTAAAGTTTGATGTTATATTTTATTGGAAACCGTTAAAATATAACATCAAACAATAATTGAAAATCAGTTGGTAATTTGCTGTATAGTTTATTCAACTTTTAAAATAAATGATACTAAGTTAATATAATAACAACAATGTGCAGTCAACATTTCGCAATGGTACTATACTACATCTTCAGGGCACTAAAATAATTTACTATGAAAAAATATATGTCTTTTTAGTATAATTAAGTGACTGAAAATGAAAGTGCAATAAATTATTGTAATGGCAGGTTGTAGAAATAATAAAAAGTAAAATATTGACTATTAAAAAATGGTTAGCTTCGATACTGGAAGGTTTCTCTGAGCTACATACGTAGATATGTATGTTATTTCCTTCTTGAAGATTTGTAGTTTACGTTCAGGTAGATCAAATTTATAGTTTATTTTTATGTATTTTAAACTGTACTGCTTCAACAAATGTTAAATAAAGTGTATTACTGGTATTTTTATATTTAGAAAATATATCACTGCCAACGAAGTGGAAACAAAAATTTTAGTTTAATCAACACCACCTATAGACAAGGTGGTGTTGGTTTAATACGTATGAAAAATAATTGTGGATGGTATTATGAAAGTATGCAGATGTATGGAAATAAGCCTAGCCAAACGAGGAGAATGGGAGAGATGAAATAATACCAATTTTCCTAGTTCTTCACCTTGTAGATTTACATGTAAAATATTTAATTCATATGCAAATATAAATGCTTAACGTCATCCTAGGATATTCACAATTAGGTCACTATCTTACCAGTACAGTAACTAGAACATTAAATATTCCAGAAATAATGTATTCAAATTAGAATTCAGTTCGGAAAAATAAGTTATGTTGACATCTGCTCTCACTGCATTTGCAAGACAACGGGTTTGATTAAAAATTTTACATAAATCGATAAGCTTAGTTAAATTTTAAAAGCTGTTAGTTGGAAAATTATAGGTGAGCTTATTTCTACTTGGTTATCTGTTTATAACTCTTTAGGTCATTGCTTTTGAAATATTAAAAATAATTGACGCAAATTCTAATGGAATTGTAAGCTGTTCTAAAATAAAAGTATACAGAGCCCCAAATAAAAATTTATTCAATTTGGAAACAAAGACACAAGATATTAGTATATGTTTACATCTTTCTTTATACGTATAGGAATTAAGCCAAAAAGTTAACTAAGAAATAAATTATTAAGGGTCCATTCACTGTAGATTTGACAGGAATGAATGCGGGTTCGGATTGAGAGGATGGGTAGCCGATGGGTGGAGACTTATAAGTTACAATGGACATCCATAATGGCCATGCCGGACCTGTCTTACTGATAAAGTGCGGTAATCGACTTTCCCAACCCGACTGTAAGAAGCCCTACGTAACTTATATGTTCCCACTACCGAATTATTAAGATTTCGGGGGTGCACGTAAAACCGAAATAAAAAGGCACATGGAAATAAAGTTAGCCCTTATTGCAAGGGTACCGGATTTGTCTTATAATTGCAACAAAATTTCTTTTTAGTGTTATAAATTATATATCACCGGAAAGATCAAAAGATAAACTAGATCCCTATAGTAGCAAATTTTTGTTTAATACATGTAATTTAGAGAAAATAATTTTTGAAAATACGCTATTTTAGTACAAGATTGTTTGCCTGGAATTTTGAAAATAAAAAGAAATACCAAAAATTACTACTATAGAGACTTAGATTAAAGTCTTATATTTCAATACTTTTTTACTAAAAGTCGCTATCTTTTATAGTTTTTTTATAATTAGACACGAGACGAACGCCGATTTAGGGCTTATTTCGACCTAGTGAATGGACTCTTAATGAAATTATCAAATATTATGGTTTTATATTTCCTCGTTACCCATTATCCTAGGTATGCAAGCGAATGACCTTTTTATTTTTAAGATATGTTGCAAACTATTACTTTGCGTGCAACTATACTTTGAAATATAAAACTTCATTAAAGCATAATATTTGATAATTTCATTAATAATTTATCTCTTAGATATAACTCTTTGGCTTAATTCCTATATAAAGAAAGACCTAAACAGCTAGATAAGCCAAATATTAAAAATATACTATAAAAAACTACCAGAGTTATAGGACTCAAACATTATTAGGATAGATTATAGGTTAGACATTAGACAGGTATATAGGAAATTAGAAAAATTATATTAAAAAACATTAAGTTATCTACAAACTGACAATTTTGACATTGCAATTATTTTTATTTAATCAGTTCAATTGTCATATATTTCTTGTAATTTTTTAACAATTCTTAGATGTTAAACCCCCTGCCACACATGCGCTTGAAGACGCCGTGAAGCAGAAATACGTATTGTACATTAGGCTAAGGAGGATTGGTACGATTTCAGTTTTGTCAGTAAAAAACAAAAAATACTCATTAAAATCCAATGCAAAAGATACGTAATCAAAAATAATTATTTTTAATGTAATTGATGCTTGTTTAATATTTCATTGTTTAAAAAATGTAGATAACACTATTAAAAAAAGAAAAATGTATTAAAGACAATAATTTGAGGTTAAATGAAGATATGCCGTTGTCATTCAATGTTGGTCGGTGCATGTTGCATGCAAAGTAGTTGTTTGCGACATATCTTAATAATAATGTTATTCCTTTGCACACCTAGGATAATAGGAAACGAGGAACTATAAAACTTTATTAAACCGTAATATTTACTAATTTCATTAATAATTTATCTCTTAGTTAACTTTTTGGCTTAATTTCTATATAAAGAAAGATGTAAACAGTTAAATAAGCCAATAAATAATATTAAAAATATACTATAAACAATATTAGTGTATGATAGTTAAATAAAAATAAATACCCTAATACTCGAGAAATAACTTCTAATTCGTTATTTACGGGGGAATGAAACTGAGAGCAACATCTATGTTACCCCACCACCGCTCACTATATCGTATCCATGTAAAGCATTAAATGTGACGTCTTCCACTCATAGATATTGATATCTCGGCTGCCACCAATGCACCGTTCTTTTTTAATTGGGGCTCTATACAATCATATAGTAACTATTTTTGGTTGTTAAAATTCTAACCTAAACTAAACCTGGGAGGAAACGATGCTAAGCGGACACTAAATGTTAAGTCGCTTAGTATCGTCGATGATACAAATTTTATATCATCGACATAATGAATTGAGGAATGCTAATGACGGTTCTTAAACAGATGGTTATACAGCGAAAATGGACGATGTTCGTTTTGGAATTCACAGAAGCTTTACTACAAACTTAGGGGAGGTTGATCGCATCGGAAGATCCGTTCTCTATTCGATAATAAGCAAGTAAAAGTTCTCCACCTCACAAGCGGAAGTTCGACCACATTTCCAGATTGGGAATTGCTCGCCTCCCAATCTCATTGGCTTTTGTTGTGAAATAGGCGACATAAAAAAAGTGTATGCAAATTACATGATACCAAATATACAGGGTGACCCACGTAATTTTGACTAGTCGATTTTTCGAAAACTATTTAGGGCGATTTTGAAATTTGGCGATTTTAAACGAAAATCGAAGTGAGCGTAAGAGTTAACCTTTTCTGATATACTTAAAGAAACTTTATTTTATCCTCATATTTCCGGTCACATGACATCAACTTCAAAATTTTAAATAGAACACCCTGTGTTATTATAATTTTGGGAGGGATATTCTAATACCATTTCAATAATACAACACTTCGACCCTACATTAATAGTGGTTTTTCGACCCTACATTAATAATAAACAGCCTGTTATGTACAGAGTCTTCATATATATTTTGAATTAGCTTCTAACTCCTTGATCTATGATTTTACAAAAAAAAACTTTGTTAATATGGATTTTAGAGGTCTTTAGAAGATTCAGAATAAGCTGTCAGAAACACAATTGGACATTTGAGTCCAAAATTACATGACAATCTTGATCTTTTTTTAAATAGAACATAAGTACTTTATATTTTCATAAATCTGGAAAGAGCTTTTAATTCTGTTTTCAAAAATATATAATTTTATTAAATTAGCTTTAAGCGTTTTGGATTGGAGATGTTTATTATTAAAAAATATTCATCTATTCTCCCACATTAATACACTTCACATCCCACATTAATACATCCCACAATAATATAGAAACATATTTAGAAGGTAAAAAGATGTGTTAAACTTAATGTGTTAAGTTTTTAGGTATGTACATAGATCAATGCTTAACATGGAGAACTTATTGTGAAAATCTAATTTGTAAAATGAACTCCATCATATATCAATTTAAAAATATCAGGACTGTATTAAAGTGCGAACAGCTACTTAATCTATATTATGCAGAAGTTGAAGCCCGTTTTAGAGATGGAATATGTTTTTAGGGAACGTCAACAAAGGCACATAAAGTTTTTATAGCTCAAAAAAAGTAGTTCGGACAATGGCGGGATTATCTAATACTGAAAGTTGCAATAATACATTTAAAGCATATAAAATTTTAACTTTGCCATCATTGCTAATTTATGAACTCTGCTTGTATGTGTTTAATAATAAAAATAAATTCCGTTTAAATAAAGATATAAATACTGTCAGTACAAGACAAGATGCAAATTTCCATGTACCATTTTGTAAAATATATGTTGTTTCTAATTCACTCAATATTTTGGGTCTTAAGGTGTACAATATATTACCGTTCATATAAAAAAAGAGATAACTGTGAATGCTTTTAAAAAGAAATTGAAAATGTACTTGATAGATGTTTGTATGAGCTCAACGAATATATATAGGTATATCTGTGATATACGTATAACTTTTTACTTAATTGACAATGTTTCTATGAACTCAACGAATATACAGGTATAGCTGTGATATATGTATTATGATTCGGATTTTAATGTGTATTTTTTAATATTGTTTGTTGTTTTGGTGTATTTTTTTTATAGACTGAACTACTTCAATGGTTTTTTCTTAAGATTTTTATTTTGATGTGTCCTGTTAGCCAGGCTTCTGTTAGTATTTAGTACCTTAGGTATCTAGTAACTAAGCTAATTGACTATTCCTATACAATTGAAAAATTATTGTTTATACCAATGAGCCTAATAGCAGGTCAATCTCAGATGCCCAATTTTGTTTCTGATAACATATTCTGAATCCTATTTTGAATGTTCAGAAATATATACACCCTAAAATCTGTATAACAAAGTTTTTTTTTGTAAAATCAAAGATCAAGGAGTTAAAGTCTAGTACAAAATATACGTGAAGACCCTGTACATTTCTTAATTTCTATTTCCAAACGTAGACAGCTGAGGAACACAATTAATTCCCAGATATTGCATTAATGAAACTGACATCAATTTGAACATCAAATATAATAATATTTTTTTTACTTATTTTGTAATGATAATGACATTATTTAATACCTACAATTAAACAAAATTCCTCAATGTATTAATTGCTCATATTATAATTGGTTTACACAAAAACTCTGACAAGTTTGGTATTGTTGAAATGGTATTAAAAAGGCCCTCACAAAATTGTAATAACATAATTTTCAAATTAATTTAAAATCACCAAATTTCAAAATCGTAGTTCAAATAGTTTTCGAGATATCGATGAGTCAAAACTTAGCAGGCCACCCTGTGTAGTATGTCAAATTTAAAATATAGAACCCTTAATAACAAGCAAAATGATTAAAAATAACCTAAGCCCTAAAACGTAATTTTTTATCTTTAGGGCATCTCTTTAGTTGAAGATAATCGCAAAAACATAGTCCTAGGCTGGAAATCCCTCTGTTCTAGTTTTAAATGGAAATGGTCAAAATCAAAATTAAAAATGAGTCAAGTAATAAACAAGTTGAAAGATATAGAACCTAAACTGTTTCTTTTTATTTGTAGGAATCATCTAGAATTTAAATGTTTTTTCATCAAACAAATGGGGCTTACTATGCTAACGTCAGAATAACCACAGGTGATACCCTGTATACCACAGCAGATACGCTGCATTTTGTGTCTCTTCATAACACATACTATCTATAGTACTTCCTTTTGGGAGTATATCTTACTATTAAAGACAGAGATCTATTATCCCCTAAATCGAAATATTCGTGAGAGAGAACGTTTTATCCAAATCTGTCAATTACACAGATTACCTATTCCCTTTAATACCACTATCTTGAATTATACTTAACGTGATTATCAATTATTATTCTCTTGAAAACATTATTCAGAAACTTATTAATATTATAAATTTACCTACTATTTATTTCTCAAAAATAAAAAACGAGATAATACCACTCATTAAGGAATATTTTTATCTCCCATTCTCACGGTAATGATGAGCACCAATGTCGAAGACTTGTGTGGGGGAGAAAGCGGCACATAATTATTTTACGGGTCGCGAGTACGTCCAGAAGCGACTTAAGATGTTATAACTTTAAGTAGTACTCGTATTTAGTACGAGAATAAGTGAAATCTGGAAAATCTTATTAATTAAACTAAACAGTAGATGGTGAGATACTTATATAGTGAGGTGCAGTACTAGCCGCATATTAAGAACGTTACTAGTTTTATGCGCACATATTTAATTAGAAAAATCGTTCGTCGTCAAATGTGGAGAGCGATTAAAACTTCGCGTGCTTAACCGACAATATTTTTTTGATTGGTCATAAAAAGGCAACATAATGGAGAAATAAATGAAAACTACTATATTCGCGTATTAATCAAATTTGAGAATAACCTTTTGCAAAATGCATTTTAGGCTTTTGAAGTGAAAAATGTAAATTCATATTGATTGCATAGTTGACTACGAAAACGTAAATCATAGAAGTAACTCCCCGAGAAGAAACGTTTTATGTAAGTGAAATACATACACAATATAAATGGTTCCAATTTTATGTAAAGCACTTTAAAAGCATTTTATGTGATGCATTTCTTATCTAGCTCAGCAGTGTGATTAAAGAATATAGTACTGTAAATTGACATGTACGCACATCTTTGCAAAACATTACATATTCGTAACAACTTTTCTTTTATCAATACGGGAACGGGAATAAAAATTAGTTAAGGTGTTTAAAAATTTTGCAATAATTATATATAGTGCAAAGAAGAAGTCTGTAGAACATAGTGCATAACTGCGGTATTTAATACTTTTAACAAAATACCTCGGACACGTCGATTTTCTTTTTTCCTCGTGTAATTTTTGACCTAACTTATTGATTTATAGGGTGGCCCAAAAAAGTTGCAAACTAAAGTTATATTTTTTCATTTAAAACACCCTTACATATTACGTAATTTTTGGTTAGGTCGTTATCTCGCGAATATATTGATATACGTTTTGGTGGGTCTATCTGGATATAATAATAAGGAAGTTATGATGACCAAAAGAGTGTGCCATAAGCGTAGTATGTTGGAACGAAAACATAAATTGTTCACAAAAGTCTTTGTCCAATACACTACCCTTATCGCACACTCTTTTGTTCATAACGCCCTAACAAAAAATTAAGTAATTTATAGGGTATTCTGTTTAAAAGAACATAACTTTACTCTGTAACTTTTTTAGGCTATTCTTTAAATTAGTAAATTAGGTCAAAAATTGCGCAAGAAAAGAAGAAAATCGACGAATCCGAGCAATTTTCTTGAAAATATGAAATAAGTCTGGAGCACAGTTCATAAGTGAATTCACTTATGAACTGGGCTCCAGACTTATTTTCTACACATATAATTTTTTTTGTTGTTAAAGAGCTTGAGTTCAGTGTCTCGCATAGATCTGTTTAATTTAAATAAACCATCAAAAGAAATATCATGATAGGAGAGTACAGGGTATAAGATCTCCTCGAAATCGTCTAGTACTTAGTCGGAATATCTTAGGTCTTCCAAAAGCTCATACGCGATATGAGAGGTTATTAAAGCCGGGGATCCGTTTTACGAATCTCTTCTGTACACTCTCCACAACATATTCACCTAGTACTCGAGAAGGGGAAGAATTTATGATTTATACAGTTTCAAGGATACTTGTTCACTGGGACACTGAAAGGATTTTCCTATGGCATAAGAGGCGGAGTTATCTCCTTTTTTTACAACTGTACTAATGTGTTCTTGTGAAGTAAGATTGGTGTTAATATCTGAATTATATTGGCTATCTACAGCTATTATTGGTTCTCCATGACTAAAAATAAAAATTTGTGGACCATATTCCATGGAAATAATATCCTTCTAGAAAACTGTCGATATAGCAGTAAATTACCAAATTTAACTTATTGACTTCAAACTTTCGATAGAATACATCCCCTACGATTCTCCGCAAAAATCCGTAATTCTCCGAAATTTTCTTTCAGTCTTTTCAATATAATATGTTATAGCATGACATATGCCATTTCATGTGATTTGGCAAAGCTTTGTGAATCATTTTAAGAGTCATTATATAATAGAGGAAAGGACAGGAAAAAGAATAGAAAGTTTTATATCATTCATAACAAAGGTCATATTGAAAAGTGCATAAAACATGATGGGAGGTTAGTGGAAATAGATAAAATGTAGTGCCTAAAGTAACTTTTATTTAACAATAAATTATTAAAATATAATTTTTAAAACAGGTAAAACGGAGTTTTTATTTTGTTTAGGAGGTAGGCATCAAACAAAAATTAAATTAGCATTGGACTGAAACTGTTTACATATTTATTTATAGAGACTAAGTCACAAAAAGTAATTAAAAGATATATTATTAAGAAATTAATAGTATTAATATTTTTTACGTTTATAAAATAGAGGTATCAAATATAACTCTTATAGAACAAATATATTTAAAAAACTCAGCGTGAATTAGGAGCTTTTCCTCTTCTATTTATTCTTATAATAGTTGGATAGGCAACAATTTGGACACCCGTACGTATATACCTGACCCCTTTATGACGACTGCCCCCTTTGTAGAGGGGCCTTACAGACGTAGGAGACGGTACAAACCCATGAAGAGTCGTGTTGTACGAGCCGTATAGCTACCTTTTTACATAGACCTCAGCGAGGTGACACACAACCAACTATTGAAAAACATGAAGTTAAAAAACTAACTAAGTAATGACGTAGTGAATTTTATCTTCCCATATTTACTAAATCTAAATGAAGTACTAAACCATAATTTTGATGAATTTGTATTTAAACGATATAAACTGCACTTTCTAGAACGCCTACCACCGTATATAGCATCGAATCGGAACATTGCCATCTGAGTGCCTCAAGGTACAGTTCATAACAAGCATAAACAAAAATACGCCTAAATCAAAGTTAGTATCACTGGTATAAGTCCTATAATCTAAAGATCCAGACTATAAAATGTAAATTTTTGTCTTGAAGAATTATTGTTTTTATAGATCAGACTGATACATTAAATCAGCATATGCTCTAACATACTTGTCAAGAGAAAAAACAAGATATAAAATGAGCAGTATAGTCATTTTTACATAGGTAACCAAACATTATCTGCCAGTTATTCGTTACTAAAAATTATAAAATATAGCAATTTATTGTAATATAAAATTTTAAAAATCAGTACCTTCTTTTCATATACTCCAATGTAATAGACACTAAAATAATATATTCGATAAATGATATGCTTATTTAAATATCAAAGCACGTCTTCTCTCTACAAGTACATACACACAAATGAAAGAATTCACAACTGGAAATGCGGTAGCACTGCATTTATTCGAATACAATCCACAATGGTCTTCCTATATTTTTTTAATATATTAGACAATAGCCTTCATTGTACGAATAAACAAAGCAAACGATAAGATAAAATAAAGATGCGTCAGCGAGATACTAATAAAACTCACATAAATTTATACGAGGGCACGCGTAAATTACAAAATGTTGGTAAATATCGGGGGATACGAAAAGTACTTACAACGTTTTCGGTATAAAAATCAAATATAACTCAAAAATTATGTAAGATACAGAAAAATGTGAGAAGAGACTCCCATGGAGATTCAAATCTCTGAAAGTAGGGGGTAAATTCAAATGCTTTACATCCAAGTCAAGAGGATGTGCAGACAGTTCTATAATAGTAGGAAATAAGGAAAATGTGATATCAGTGACCTCTATTGTCTTACAACAACTTAAAATCCTTATAACTCGTAAATGCGTGTGAATATCGAAAAATCAAATGGAAAAATCCCCCTACACCCCTGGTTCTGATTGATAGTATTCTATCTATAGAAAAAAGTCCCAAGCTCGTACGTCGAAAAACAAAAAAAAATAGGTCTGCTGACGTCACGAGCTACTCCCAACAACTTAAAATTGTTATATCTCGTAAACGCGTGCAAATATCGAAAAAACAAATGTAAAAGTCCCCCCCTCCTCCACTGGTTCTGATTGGTAGTCTTCTACCAATAGAAAAAAGTCCCAAACTCGTATGACAAAAAAGAAAAAAAATGTCACGAATAGCGCTCAACAACTTAAAATCCTTATAACTCGTAAACGCGTGCAAATATCGAAAAAACAATTGAAAAAATCTCCCCCTGTGCCCCCAATTCTGATTGGTAGTCTTCTACCAATAGAAAAAAGTCTCAAACTCCTATGTCAGAAAACAAAAAAGTATATATTAGTATATACAGGGTTATTCAGAAGCTATCCAAAATAAAATTTAGGGATGTTCAACATACATGTAGAAATGTGATAGTGCAAAAAGAAATTTTTTTGGCGGGGTCTGAAAACTATTTAAAAATTTTTCATTGCACGCCGCTGGACACTGGTCCACTGTAATGGAGTGACCTTGGGACTGACAATGCAAACTAGCTAGCACGAAAGAAACCTGCGCGTCCGGCGCAAAAAATATTTGCAGCGTTTTTACTTTAAAATAAACTTAAAGATAGATAGATCTGACCAAAGTGACGTGTCTTTAAAATGAATAAAATTTTGTTACATTAATTTTTAGAATTGCGCTACTCGATTACTAGGTATTAGAAACATGAAATTTATAAAAAATTTGCACATACCTTGTTACAAAAGCTGTTCGAAATAATATTCCTTGACTTGTACACACTTTTGGGCACGCCCTTATCAAATTTTGCCGCACTAAACCGAATGTTCCTCCTGGTTGCTGATCTTGTAAACGCAAATTATTAAGTAAATTGGAGATTTTCAGCATTTTGCTGCAACAACCTCTCACAAAACCTAACTCTTGATGTGTCGGTGTGTCGATTGGGAAATCGTTCCGCATACAAGCGCGAAGCTGCCAATGAATTTTGTCCAACTTCGCCATAAATAAAAATCATGTCCATTAACTCAGCATTACTGTACAAATGAGCCATTTTTAAAATTTTACAGTTTAACACTCCTAAGATAAATAAACCGTGAGAGCGACACACAAACTGACGACTCATCATAGACAATACAGATATTATCCCCGCTCCAGTTCTATTCGCTCGGTCGTTGTTCGAGGTACAAAAAACGTGTTTACCTTTTTTACCACATTCTTAAGAATGTGGTAGGTATATCAAATGTTGAAGTACAGTTGCCCAGCTACGTAGTAGAGTTGGGATTTGAGGCCAGAAGCCCGGCCAGGCCAGGCCCGGCTCGTAATCGGGCCTGGCCGGGCCGGGAAAATCTGCATATTTTACTGGCCGGGCTGGACCTGGCCGGATGCTTTGTAATACCTGGCCGGGCCGGGCTGAAATTGAATTGGCCAGGTCCGACTGGCCTTTCCCAAAATGGAAAAATTATACTTAGCAATAAGTATTACTCTGATATTTAAGCACATCTAAAAATTCTTACACAGATTTAGAATTCGAGGCATAATTTAAAAATGAAATATTTTAAAAAATAAAGTTGATGGTCGTAACTTCTTTTTGGACTACCCTGTATACATGAATTGCATTAAAAAATAAAAATCCACAAGTTCGAGTGTTTTTCCAAAAAACACACCGCTGAATTTTAAATGAATTTAGACATCACTTCTGGGACTCACTGTACATACATATAATATCTTATACTACTATATATATATTAATATGAATTTTGTTTTCTGGTGAATATCTAAATTTGAATTTATTAATTATTTTATTTTTAATTTTTCTATCAGAACATAAGATTCTTACCTCAGGAGTCAGTTCAAATGAAGTTTCCAAAAGACAATCTCAGCTCAAAATAAATAGATATTGAAATTTATAAATCTTTAATTTAAAACAAAGTATTGATTAAATTCCACACCTTTTAAAGATATAAGAAGTTACTCAAATTTTAAACAATTATAACTACTAATTAATTGACCAATTTCAAATTTTTAAATTAATTCTTTAAACATGTATATAAGACCAAAAATAATTATGTGCTTTTTATTTATCTTCCCAAAATCGCCCCTTTTATTTATGTTTGTATGCAACACTCTTTACATGCACAATTATTGTTTGTCCTATAAATTCTTAAAATTAAACTTTATAGACCAATTCAGTTTTCTACCTTATCAACTTAACTATTAACCTAACTTTATAATCTAAAAATAGTTCACTTTAATGCAAAGTTTATTTCTAATTTTGTGATTATTTCTTGTCTAAAGTTCTTATATAGCGGATCTTATCGTTGGTAAGTATTTTCAAAATTATATACTTTTCAAATATTCTTTTACTTTGGCCTTTTTTCGAAGTATTTTGTTATGCTAGCTTTTATTTTAAATCACTTTATAAGTTTTTTAAAAGTACCTTTTTAATTTCTGGTTTTACCTCACTGTGTTTGTAAGTTTTTTGCTCTGCAACCTGCATTGGATGAAACAGGAACTCCTTGTAGATGGTTTCCAATGCTCTAGGTCCCAATTTAATAAATGGAAACCCTGGAAAATTACTCTGCAACTCCTCTAACCCTTTTTCTTGCAAACGTAAGTACTATTATTATTCTTTTTTTCAAACTTTCTCTCTCAAAATCACTAATTTTTCTTCTCTAACAATAAACGACGCCGATCTTTTCTAAATTTTTCGTCACCAAGTAAATAATTTTATTGTTTTTTTCCGTACACTAAGATTTTTAATGATTTAATCCTTGACTAAAAGTTTATCCACATGATTTTAATTTTTTAATTAGTTTTTCATTTCACTTTCACTGCACTGTCCTAAACTACTACATTTGTTCCAATGATTTTATACAATATTTTAATACTTAAATTAAACATTTTCTCTTAAATTTAACTTTTATTTCTTATATTTTGTAGGTGTCCTGGTTGTAACCTGCAAATCTAGCCTTACCTGGCAATTGACATTTGCTGTCATGGTAAATTTTAATTTAATAAATTTTAATTTTGAATATAAATATAATTTCATTGTCTACTCGTAATGTTGTTTTTTTTATATGATATTGGAGTTCGTTTTCTGACAAACATTTTGACATCTGTTAAAATTAAGCAAATCGATTCTGTTTATTTGTAATTTTTAATTGACTCGTGCAATGCATGCCTTTCTTATGGATTTATTTTTGAAAATCTTTCAATAATATTTGATTTATTCTAGTTTTCTGCCAATAATTACAATTTAAACTTTGTATAATTACAATAACATATGGTATTATCAATTTTATTCAGTTTCTTGTAAATCATATCACCTAAATCAGTATTTAAAATTGTTTAATGTTGATATATGTTTCCTATCTGCTTTAACTATCGCTATATAATTATATTTTGTATCAATATATTACAAGTGTTAAATGTAAAACATTATGTTTGTGTTTAAGTTTTTGAACAAATTTGTTTTCGGAATTTGTATTTTATTTGATAATGAAATAAAAGATTATTCTATTAAGGTTGTTTTGTTCTATTTTGTGAGACATTTGAACGTTTCATTGAGACATAAAAGAGTTAATAAATTTATGAATTGTCATACCTATTGTCAATGTCAAGTAGGCAGGATTTCTGGTATGGCCGAATGTGGCTTAGGCAGACTGGGTTGAATTTGGGCGGACCGATTCTGGCTAAACTTGCCTTGATAGAGCCGGGCCGGATTAGATTCGATTTGAGCTTCGATTCGACTGGCTTGGTCGGGTCTGGCCGGGCCGGGTCTGGCCTGGTCTGGCCGGGCCGGGTTTGGCCTAGCCTGGTCTGGCCGGGCCGGGCTGGGCCGAATTCAATCTGGCCTGGCCGGGCCATAATTGTCAAGAGGTCTGGCTTTAATTGGGCCAAACGTTTGGTGGGTTTATCTGGCCTGGCCTGAATTTTTTTAAAAAGTCGCAACTCTACTACGTAGTCCTTTATAATGGTATAACTTTAAACATTGTTTACGGGAAATCCTAATTACTTTTATTACAATTTTTTTTGGTGATATCGATTTCTTATTTACGGATGCACATATCCTCAAAGTTTTTTAGATGAGTTCTGAATAAGGCTGTATATCAAATGACTCGTAGCGACATTCGTGATATTAATTTCAAACTATTTCCAATCTAATAGCGAAAACGAGATTCTGTCGCAAATTTAAACGCAGCAAAAGCAAGAGCTGCTGTCATGGACGCGAGAGGTCTCTGCTATCTGGAGGCAAATTAAAATATCTGAAATTGGCTGGTAAATTCAAACACAATAAAAGCCACGCCCAAGTCAAGAGGATGTAAAATCTTACGTAGGTGTACTAGACATTAAATAGGATCGTTTGACGTAATATACCAAAAGGGCCTAACCTTAAACTTTGTGTGTTTTTAATGAAACAAAAACTAAAATTATTGAAAAAATTTACTCTATAAAACAACTAGAGGCGAACTTTCTGTAAATTCAAATATTGAACTTCAAATGCCTTTTTTTCACTGTTAGAATGAAAATTTGGTTAAATTGTTGTTCTACACGTTACCGAAAGTAATCATTTTATGATGGACTCCCCACTAAGACTTGGATGTTGGATATGAATGATATTTTATATATCTCCATTGCATGAATTTATTGTATTTACTTCTTTTATATATGGTGTAATCAATAAATATGTATGATACGTAACTTTAGTATATTTTACTTCAAACCTAACCTAGAAATAAAAAGAATAACTAGATTATATTAATACTTTATTTAAGTACTTGTTGCAAGCATTTTTATCCATGGCAATTTCCAATCAGATTACAGCTTTAGGACCACGAGACCCTGCCAACCAGGTTACAGCATTCAGAGTATGTCTCTGATCCAATCAGCTTAGTATTAAAACGGCGTGAAGTTCAAATTAGTGTACAGGGCGTATAAAAATAAAGCTATATAGGATGAACTAAACAAGAAAGTAACCTAACGGGTAAAGAAAAATCATGCGCAGTAGATTACAATATTTACACAGAAAAAACATGATGGTATTGTAGCAAAGGTAGCTATAGAGAAAGAAAGAGACAGACAGTACTAGATAGTCTCTTCGGTTTGACATCACAGTCAGGAACATTGACTTTCTTTCAGCTGTTACTTAATAAAAACATATTACTATTTGGTAATATTATTATATATTTACGTATATAAAATAAATTAATTAATAGAGGCATCAAATACTTCAATATGGTCGTTATAGAAAAATAGATACGTAATTAACACGAGCGTGGATTAAGAGCTTTTCTTCTACTAAATCATGGTTTGGCGTGATTTACGACGTAGAATAATAATGATAAGGTATTAAAAAAAAAGAACTTCCAGAACTTGATAAAATACCGAGGCATTATGCATACGTACGTAGTCACCAAGGTAGCGACATTTTGCTTTAACAGAAATCCAAACACATGGAACGTACACAGTGTCTCAAAATGAATTGTATAGGCAAATAGGAAAGTGACCTAAAAAAAAATCATGAGCAGTAGGTAATCCTTTTGTTGACAGAGAATTATGTACGATGTAATATGAGGAATAATCATGTGAGTATGACTATGACTACTACTACTGTATAATAAAATACTAAGAGCTATGTAGTTTTGAATAATTATAATAATAATAATAATAATAAAACTATAGAGGAAATTTAAAATTGTATTTATTAATCTTCTTCTAAAAGAAATATTCTACAAGTCGAAACACTTTAACAGTTTTATTTGAAATCATTTTTTAAAATAAGAGCTTGGGATATGCTTTGATTTATCCATAGACACAAAGAATTCTTCACTTTCACATGGAATACATTTGGTGGTCAGTAGTTCGGTATCTCCACAGCATTTGATACATTTATATTTCACTGGAACAGGCATCTTCTACAGAATCTTCAGTACTACAAAAATCTTGAATGAAATAGTTGATCTTTGACCTTCTACAGTTCCATAACCTTTGTTGGAATCGCAACTAAGCTTTAAACTCAACAATAAATATTTCTGTACTAAAAACTAAAAAGAAAAAATAAATACAAATTGAAAAATAAAGGTAAATTGAAGAACTTACTTTAATTCGGTGATCGCATAAATCTCGGAAACTATGACAAAATAAAAAAATACGTTAGGTATACCTTGGTGTTGGTAAAGCTGAACTATTCTTCAATGTACATATACTTCATACATATACAAAATCAGTTTTAGCATTTTTTAATACTTGGTAGTATTTCAAATAAGAAAAGCATAATATATTGAAACTTGGAATCGAACCAGGGACTTTTAGATTTTCAGTTAACTACTAAATAATTGATGAAGTGACATCATAATTTACTTTTACAACAGAAACAGCTGTAACGTACTTTTTAAGTCGTTCCATGAGGTTGACTATTATGCACCCCGTACAACACCAAACCTAATTTTTGGTTGCCGAGTTCTCAATTTTTAAAGAACCTACTGCGTTGGAGGACGCTGATTGGCTAGTAAACGGTCGCCTCAAGCGAGAACGCCGGTGTGACTTAGGTAGGAAGGATACACCAGTCCAGGCTTTTACAGAAGGCACATGTGAGTTATTTTACCTATTTGATATATATAATTTATTCACTTTCATTATTGTTTGAGATTATCATTATTAGTACAGAAATACGATCATAGCGATTTGTTGTTATTATTAAGTAATTATATTTCATATATAATCAGGATTTACCTGGATTTTAGGTAAATTATTTAGGCGTGGTCAGTGAGATTTTTTGTCACCCTATATGGTGATCAGGAATACGATTCAGAACATTAGAATACTGTTTCAATATTATATTATAAATTTGTGAAGCTGTGCTCTAGTCAGGAGATTAGAGAAAATATAGGTTTTTGAAACCAATAAATTTGATTTTTCTTACCTCCATTTTGTCGGAATCGGATTGCGAATAGTCCACCACGTGTTGTGCCCTTTGGGAATTTAGTTCATTTATCTTATCTTTATCTTATCTTCTCTTATCTTCACGTTATCATATATTGTATGTAAGTTATAGAAAATTGCTAATATCGTACTTTCTGCACTACGTTAATTAATTTGTTTCTTTGCAATTATCTAAAATTGTTTAGAGGTAGTGTGGTATGGCTTTGCCTACCTGAGTAGATATTTGATTATAATAACTCACATGCACGCCGATTAGAAGACTGGAACAGTTTCCTAATATTTGTAAATTCATTGATTATTGTTCTTTGACAACAAATTTGTACAATAAATCAATACGAATTTTTATAACTTGTCACTCTGTCTTTGAAATATTAATGAAATAATTTTTCTCTTTTACCTAATTAGAGTGGTAATATTTCCTTGTTTAACCAGTTATGAAACCGTTGTTTTTGGAATTTTGGGTCAGATGATAGAGGGTTTTTTGTTTAATTTATTTTTGTTCCTTCTGAACTATAGTATCTTTAAATATTAACGATTAGAGTTTTTTATTAAGACTAATTGTCGAGTGGCTGAACTGTAGTCAGTTCATTTGAAAGCAAATTTTGGATAATTTTATTTGCTTTATTCTGGGTAGGGTCACTAAAGGTTGACACCTTCCAGGTTTTGTTTTCATTTGTTAATTACTTTCCCTGTGAGAATTCACAGAGGATTTTACCTAACCAGATTTGCTGGTACATTTCCTTCAGGAACTTATTTATAACTTTTAATCTTGGCTACACTAGCCGTCAACGTTCATCTATACATTTGTAAATTTTGGGACACTCTTAACACAAACAATTCTTTGTATGTACTCTTCTGAGACGAGGCTGCTGTAACCTGACTGCAAGATCTATAACCTGCTAAAGAACTCTGGACGCTTATCATCTGCAGATCCCTAGATAAGAGGATTGGACTTAGCCAGTACGTGACCGTCATCTGGACTAGAGCTCTAGCTTCCCCACTTTGCCACGGCAAGTCCACCTGGATCCAATCATCAGCAAGAGGTTAAGGGTGAGAGTACTGACCTCATAGAGAAGGAACAAGATTGTCAGAGTGACCCCGAACCTCATAAAATTTTTGTAAAGTGAGCCCAGCTTAAAATTTCAATTTCATATAATTTTCTTCATTTCTAGTAACTATACATCATTTTTAATTATAGTTTACTAGTAAATTCATTAGTATTCAGTTGTAATCATCTTTGTTTATTGATTATATTGTATTCACTTAAATTTTATATAGTTGTTTCTTTTTTGTTTCTAATTTCTAAAAATTATCCTGGTGCCCAAATAAATTGTCAACCTTCAAAGCAGTCCTACGAATACTACGCCCTAGTATCATAAATCTCCCTGAGCTACCGGAGCTAATATCAATGAACTTAAGCTAGTGGAATAGCACATCACTAGCTTATCTAAGTTTATTGTGACACAGCTTATTGTTTTCTAAACTTTATGATTATTTAGATGTAGAATTAATGTTCTTAAAATACTTTTTAAGAGTATAGAAATTATGTGATAAAACAGACACTTGATATAAAATTACGCAACAGGCATACATACGTCAGGCCACTACTGTAATGGAAACGACATAAGGAGATAGTTATGGTATTTTAGTTCACTTAATTGAAATTTTAAAATAAAGGTCAATTAGAATTTTCATTACGAAATATTAACTGTGTAATATTTCCCATATCGTGCTAATAACACCAAAAAACAGCTTTTTAAAAATTTAACCAGTTCATTTTATCAATCTGTATAAATAATTAGTCACATGCCATTTTGTTCTCAGTAATAGCGACATGCAAAAGTTACACTAATATCATAAGTATTCCTTTCATTTTTTTTATCATTCATAGCGTACGAAACCGCGCTGTTCATGATATGGGGAATATTTTAATAATATATCAGGTTATTTACATATATGTAACTATACATTTTTTTCCATTGAAGCTGTGATTTTATCAATTTTTTTTAAATATTTCATTATGTTTTGGATCTTCAGCCTGGCTTCTGAGATTGCCCACATAATTATAATTAGGTGGCTATCTATCTATTGGACCCTTACTGTATCCTTATTATTATTATTATTATTAATATTATTCTCATGTATCCTGACGCAACAGGGGTCATGTTGGCGGGCACGCGCGAGGTATTTTTATGGCAGTAATAGGAATACCTAATTACTTACGCGATGGTTAACCTTATTTTGCGTGACGGTTAGGCTTATTTCGCATGGGGCGGGTACGCGTGAGTGTTTGCGGGTACGCGTGACGTGTTTGAGGGTACGCGTCACGTGTTTGCGGGTACACGTGACGAGTTTGCGGTTACGCGTCACGTGTTTTGCCGGTACGCGTGACATGTTTGCGGGTACTTTTCGGGTACGCGTCACGTGTTGGTGGGTACGCGTCATGTTTTTGCGGGTTCTCGTCACGTGTTTTGCGGGTACGCGTCAGGTGTTTTGCGGGTACGCGTCAGGTGTTTTGCGGGTACGCGTCACGTGGTCGTGGGTATGCGTCACGTGTTTTGCGGGTACGCGTCACATGTTCATGGGTACGCGTCACGTGTCGGCGGGCACGCGTGACGTGTTTGCGGATACGAGTTTTACGGGTGGTCAGGGTATGATAAATGACGTTAGGTCAGGTTAGACGGGTTCCTAACCTGACCTAACATCATTTATCATACCACGGATTAATATCACGGATGTCGCTACGAGTCGTTTGATATATATACTTATATATACTTTTTTGTTTTTAGACATAGGAGCTTGGGACTTTTTTCTATTGGTAGAAGACTACCAATCAGAACTAGCAGAACAGGGGGAGATTTTTTCAATTGTTTTTTCGATATTTGCACGCGTTTACGAGTTATAAGGATTTTAAGCTGTTGAGCGCTACTCGTGACGTCAGTAGAGTAAAATTTTATTTGTTTTTTGTCATACGAGTTTGGGAATTTTTTCTATTGGTAGAAGACTATCAATCAGAACCAGGGTGTAGGAGGATTTTTCCATTTAATTTTTCGATATTCACACGCATTTACGAGTTATAAGGATTTTAAGTTGTTGCGAGACAATAGAGGTCACTGATATCACATTTTCCTTATTTCCTACTAATATAGAACTGTGCGCACATCCTCTTGACTTGGATGTAAAGCATTTGAATTCACCCCCTACTGAGATTTGAATCTCCATAAGAGTCTCTTCTCACATTTTTCTGTATCTTGTGAGATGTTTACGAACATTTTGTAATTTACGCCTGCCCTCGTATAAATTGATGTAAGTTTTATTAGTATCTCGCTGACACATCTTTATTTTATCTTATCGTTTGTTTTGTTTATTCGTACAATGAGGCCTATTGTCTATTGTATTAAAAAAATATAGGAAGACAATTGTGTATTGTATTCGAATAAATGCAGTGCTACCGCATTTCCAGTTGTGAATTCTTTCATTTGTGTGTATCTACTTGTAGAGAGAAGACGTGCTTTGATATTTAAATATGCATATCATTTATGGAATATATTATTTTAGTGTCTATTACATTGGAGTATATGAAAAGAAGGTACTGATTTTTTAAATTTTATATTACAATAAATTGCTTTATTTTATAATTTTTAGTAACGAATAACTGGCAGAAAATGTTTGGTTACCTATGTAAAAATAACTATACTGCTCATTTTGGTGCTACTATTGTGTCCGTTGGCGTCCTTTCAGATATTTTGGGTAAGTGTTTTTTATTTCAATTTCAATATTGCATATTATATCTTGTTTTTTCTCTTGACAAGTAGGTTAGAGTGTATGCTGATTTAATATATCAGTCTGATCTATAAAAGCAATAATTTTTCAAGATAAAAATTTTATAGTCTAGATCTTTAGATCATAGAACTTATACCAGTGATATTAACTTTGATTTAGGTGTATTTTTGTTTATGCTTGTTATGAACTGTACCTTGAGGCACTCAGATGGCAACGTTCCGATTCGATGCTATATACCAACGGTGGCCAACCTGCGGCTCGCGAGCCACATGTGGCTCTTTGAAGGATTATTTGTGGCTCTCGATAAATGTACCCGAGTTCCCTTTTCATTTTTGTGCTATTATATTTTAAAAAGTTATTATCGTTCCGTATGTGTTTCAAAATGTCTTTAAAATTACTGACGACAGGTATGAAAGACTAAGTGCAGCGTTGTAACAAATTTCATTTCCGTCCAAGTTAAGAATGATATGACTCATCGAAAACTGCGCGAACGAACATAAATAGTGGCGTAATCGTCCGTAATCGACCGACTCCAAACCGATTTTGAATTTTTACAAAGTTCTCCGTTGCAATGAAAGTTTACACTTTCATTGCAACGGACAGTTCACATTGAACTCTGGAGGAAACAATTTGTATCGCTTTTGCTACGGATATAATTTGTATTCTGGAATTTTTGGTAAGTTAACTAAATTTGTTTCATAGTATGGTTCGGCATAGTATAAATATTAGTAAAGCTGGCCCGGACTATCAAGGACCTTGGCCACCCCTGCTATATAACGTGGTAGGCGGTCTAGTAGCTGTAGTTTATATCTCGTTTAAATACAGATTCATCAAAATTATGGTTTAGTACTTCATTTAGATTTAGTTAATATGGTTAGATAAAATTCACTGCGTCATTACTAGCTTTTTAACTTCATGTTTTTCAATAGTTAATTGTGTGTCACCTCGCTGAGGTCTATGTAAAAAGGTAGCTATACGGCGCGTACAACACGATTCTTCATGGGTTTGTACCGTCTCCTACGTCTGTAAGGCCCCTCTACAAAGGGGGCAGTCGTCATAAAGGGGTCAGGTATATACGTACGGGTGTCCAAATTTTTGCCTATCCAACTATTAGAAGAATAACAGAAGAAGAAAAGCTCCTAATTCACGCTGAGTTTTTAATAATATATTTGTTCTATAAGAGTTATATTTGATACCTCTATTTTATAAACGTAAAAAATATTAATAATTTAGAACTTTTATAAGAGTCAATTTTCCCTTTATAGTTTTTAAGTAACAGCTAATACGCATGGTAAAGATTTCTTATCAAAGTAGCGAGTAAGAACACTACTGTTTTTACTCTCTTTTTCTCTTTCTGTCTCTCTCTTTTTCTTTCTCTCTCTCTGTCTAATTGCTACAATATTTGTAGTACAGGGATTTTGTATACATAGGGACAAATAGATGACTGCTCGCTCATTGCTTTTAATTATAATTGGAAATTAGTATGAAATCATTGTAATACAGATTAATCTATACAGAGTTGCACCTTGTAAGTTGCTGTGCCTTTAGATATACTAACATCATACGCAAGTTTTTATCAGTAAAATCTATATTTTTAACACCGCTTACTCCACTGTATAGGGGCAAAACATCGCGTTTTCACTTTGAGGATCCTGATTTTATACTGTCTTTTGAAAATTGGAGTGGGGTGAAACTTATTAACGGCTTTTTGCTATACTTTATGCCTTATATCCTTGTGACGGCAGATTCATACAATATTGCGCAATATGGTGTAATAACTTATAAGTATTAAATATATTTCAAAAGTTTTAACCTTGCAATTATTACAGTTATTCGTATTTTTTTTTCAAGTAACAACTGTATTCTTATCCTCTGCTAGAATAGTTTACCAGGCTCCCATTATTAATTAATTATGCATACAGCGGGCTGTACTGATTTGGGCTTATCACTCTGAATAGTTCGTCCATTTATAGAGATACACATTTTTAAGTCTTGGTACGTCAGACAGGGGTTTTCAGCTAACGGGACTGATGTAAGGTTAGTTTGAAGGACCCGGGTGGTGGGATTAGATGCTGTCCGACGAGTCTACGTCCGGGTCGTGAGGGTTGATGCCTGAGCCTGACGGCTGGCGGCCTGTCGGCCTGGGGTGAGGCACTAACTACTCAACAATTTTAAAGAAGAGTTTTAGGTAGGGTATACTTGTCCCTTTACGAAAAATATCAGATACTCAATGTTTGGAAATGGACAACTTTTGTAAGAAGATCTGAACTAACTCAATGTAATCAATTTCATTAAGAAGCTGAGTCGATTAGATGAAATTTAAGCTGATGAACATATTATGAAATGGTCCACGGAAAATGTGTGTTGAATTTGATGTCGCATATCTTTTGACGTATAAGGCATAAGTCGCAGACACATGATTCTTCCTTTATTATGCATGCCCCAACATGAACAGAAAAGACGCTTATGTTGTTGTACTGTCAAAACTTCAAAGCCTACTTTGTAAATATTAAAAATATTAATATTGTAAATATTAATATTAACATCTTGTTGAACTTGCTAGTCACTTAAAATGCTATAATTTCAAAACTAGTTGTGTTAGCGGAATGACTCAAGAAGATTATTAAAAGGCAACAAATTAGTATACAAACTGACTATATAACCATTTTTTAAAACCTCTGGAAATAGGTCATGGCCGCCTTTAAGTTTTTGGAAAAAATATAACAAGGTGTTTCAGTTTGTATCTCTAGAAATAACTGAGCCAAAGAATTTTGATGTTAGTCTTGAATTGTTGAGGCATGCACGTAGATAACAAGGGTAGAATCATGTATCTGCGACATATACGTCAAAATATATGTGACATCAAATTTGACACACAATTTCGTGGACCACTTCATATATCCATTAGTAATTAGGTGTAAGCTACAATACATAACCATGGTCACGGTGTAGTGTCTGGTTTTTTGCCTCCTCACTTTTGAACTTAACCTAGCAGCTATCGAAAAAAAAATAAATGTATGAATAACGCGCATTATGTCCTATTTAGTAGACACCATTAACTAAATGTTTCTTTTCTGTCCTATGAATATCATATGCATTGTATATGCATGTATACTATACATTCCATTTCGTTCTTTTTCTTCTACTATCGAACTTTCCTACTCTTTCAGTTTATTTTCTATTAATAAACTATTTAGTGGTTCGATTTTGTTTTCGATATAACCATATCTACTATGAGTATTTATCATTTTTTGTAATTGCTTTTAATAAATTCTTTAACTTTAACTACGAATATTTCAAAACAGTTTTTAATATTTTATTTCAGATGTAAGGCTATTTAGTTTATTATATATATAGTTATAGTTAGTTTACTTATAAAACTAGGTAAAAGTTTAATATTTGACTTTTTTGCAGCACTATTTTGAGTAAGCGCAAAACTTTTTTGTTATACCAAATTTTCCTATACTATCTGCGTTCGAAACAAAGCTAAAATTTCATGGAAGTTTTTAAAAAACCATCACAACTTTATACCTTACAGTTTTGAAGTTACCGTTAATCAACCTTGATAGTTTCTGCGAACGGGCGAAGTCATCATGAACTTTTATCAGTGTGTAAAAAAATTATTTTGACAGATTTGTGACATTGTTCGTAATAAAAAATGTCGGATCTGCCAAAAAATGTTGTAATTGGCCATTCGAGATGGCCAGGGACCTATTCTATTAGTTTTAAAGATCTCATGTTCTTATACCCTTTACACTTAAAGCATTAAGTGTAAAGTTAAACATTTTTTTCGAGAAGGAAGTTTCTTTTTCCCCGTTTTTCAGTCCACTAAATGGTAAGTACAGCATTATGATGCATTACGTGGGAATATTTTCTTCTCTGCTACAATTGTTAATTTTTTTTTTTAATAAATGAGAAGAGTAGCAAAATTTCCGAACATAGCCAAAGCCTGAAATGGACAAATATGAATCTAATACACGAAGTGAGGTTTTTGACATATTTATTTACATACACGATATGTAATGTCCATTAATTTTGATAAGTATGTTTGAGAAAATCGGCGTAGATTTGCTTCAGTAATCTGTCGTCAAGTAAGGACGCCCCGAACAGCCTGTTACAAAGTATAAAGGAGCGACCAACCTGTGGATTTTTATGTGTTCGCAGGTCAAATCTATGAAAATTAATGGTAGGTATTAATATGTATTGGTCCGCCGCTTCATGTAAATGAATTCGTATTACTAATCTTATTTTATAACGTAGATACATAATATATTGTTGGTACATATATAACACAATAAATGCAGAAATGACACCACCACAAAAACTGACGCGATATGACCGATGGAACCTAGAAATAGAAGGAATGAGCTAACACTCACAAAGTGTTGATCCAATATGACACGGATCCTGTATTTACTAGGATCGGTGAAACCCAAGTGGCGTTCCATTGACCATTCCATTTCCTTTTCTTCCGCATTTAGAAAATAATACAATAGTATTATAATCTTTTCACCTTTTCCTACATATGATGTACACAGAAGATAAATTAAATAATTGTTTCTTATTTCTACGTGTTTTGTGTAATATTTCGTTCTTTGTTTTCGTTTGGATTTGTTAAAGTTATTATATTCACTGGGACACGTTAAATTAAACAACGAGGCGTTTAAGTAAATGCTGTTTCAAAAATATATCATCTATCATCAGTTAATGTCTTGTTTTCTATAAAGTTTAAAAATTGCTTACTAAAAACTTTAACTGTATAATGACTGTTGACTGAAAACGAATAATAAGTGCAAGATTAATGAAAAATAACGTTTAGTATTTTCAATGTAATGTGTTGACGTTTAGATTGTTTTACCGGGCACACTATAAGACGTCCATTAATATCAAACTCGTTTTTCATCACGCTGTTCACCATAAGGTCGACCATGTTTCAGTTAACAGTAATAACAATAACATTTTCAAATAGTAAGATAGATATTTGGAAAAAATAGAAGTTTATTTTTTCTGTTTGTGCTACAAAATATAGAAAAGATCAAATGTTACCATTCTGTTGATAAAGAAGACTTGAAGGTCAACTTTTTTGTTGAATTTAATTATAACTACTGCTATTCACTGCTTTCACAAAGTAGTGTATTTTAGTATAGTAGTGTAGTATTTTACATATAGTTTATATTTAGTTTAGTAGTGTAGTATTTTACATATACTTAATTTTTTACAGGGTAAATTGATAAAGCTACGTCGATATAACCGCGGCGATAACTCAGTCTGTTAGGACTGAGTGGTAGCTTGTGACTAAAACAGAATGGCATATTGCGGCACGAGTTAGAATCTCCCCAGAAGGGAAATGACACCTCCTAGGGAATGGTTGTGTTCCGTTTTTTCATGCGTACCCTCCCTTTACACAAGCCTGAGGCTTTCAGAAGGGAGGTTGTCCATATCTGTGGTGTGTTTTATGTTAAGTCTATGTTATATAAACTTTAATGGGACACCCTGTATTTTTTACATATTTGGAAAAAACTCTTTTTCACGAATATGGTCATATGCTAGTATCAAGAATCCAAGCTATGTACGTCATCAGCGAGAAAATTAGCGCGTTTACATGAAGGCGCTAATATGTCAAAACTAGAATAGAGTGAACATGAGAGAAGCAAAAAGCGCAACACTGTCAACGTCAATATAAACAATAATTGTCAAAAGTAGAAATTCACAAAATCGCTTTGAACGTAGAAACAGATTTACTAATATTTTACTCTCAATGGCAATGAACACGCCGTCGTAACGTCACCTATGGCGTACATCGCTTGAATTTTTGATACTAGTTTATGGGTCTATGTCTAATAATAGATACCTATGTCTACAAAAGTGTGCTATAATCCATTTGAGGAAGAGCTTAATCATAAAATCCATCGTGGATATTTCCAGCAATATGGACTGCCAATACTTCAAATGAAACTGAAGCTTCTTGCGAGCTGGTGGCTCAGAACTTAGTGTCTGGATCGCTCAACCCAGACGTCGTGGCTTCGAATCACCATATCATCAGATAATTTTAATTAAATTGTCTACTTGTAGATTAAAGCTTGTTCGCAGCATTGGGTTAGCAACCATCTTGGCGATGACCTAGGGTATGAAGAATATCAGATTGGTGTTATTGCGAGAGAGTAAAATCCGTTGATGATTGACTGTCCTCCTAGCTAATGAGGTTTTCCCTCCTAGCTAATGAGGTTTTCCAGGTTCCTTCTTTTCAGCACTAAATGGTGGTTAAGGCTTACCAATCTAAGTCGTTCCTGAGACGCAACTGCAACACGCGAAATAATAATATGCCACCCGTCTGCCACACAAGTCTCAGACTTATTTTTTTGTTGAAATCCAGTCGACCGGTTCCTTATCTCTGAGTAGATAAGCAAAACCACTACGGGCTCACTTCTCTGGTCACCGCGCTCCGGATGGCTGTAGGTCCCCCGCTATCAGAGCACCGAGCTCCGGATGGCGTGTGTCCATCAAGAAGTGACCAAAGATGATGGGGGGTGTGTCGAGGGTGTCGAAGAGTCCTTGGAATGGTGGCGAAGAAATGTTGGTCAATGTCCGGAGGGTGTAGAAGAATTTCGAGGGTGGTGGTTGATGTATGGTAATTAAAATAGTAATTAATGATAATAAAAAATAGTAATTATGATTGTTATGATAAAGAATGCGGGATGGGGCATTCAGAGGGTGGTGCGGGTGAAGGAGGGTGGATGGGGGTGTTGATTTTTCAGGAGGTGATATAACATTAATATATCTGAATTCATATGATTGATGTAATCTAATTAATTAAGAGTGATAGGTATGTACCTGCTTCTCGAGTTGATTTCAGATGGTGATATGACATTAATATACCTGAATTCATATGATTGATGTAATCTAATATTAAAAGGATGTAAAAAATAAAGCTGATTGGTGGAATTGATAAAAAAGAAAATGGCGGTCTTCGGGGAGCGAAAGTGTGATGAGGCACTCTGATTTATGGTAAAAAATTGTTCGTTAGATATTATTTCCTATGCTTTGTCACACACAGGCACCTACCGACGTATTTTAACAGGCTTATTCCCACATTGGAACAATTATGTAGTACCGTATTACTCATTTAAAACGCATTTCCTTCTATTGAGTTTAACTTGGATATAATAATATTCGTTTGCATCATATTTTAAAAATTAATACATATGTATCGGCATATTAAATTACCGGAACTGATAAAATACCATGTTTGTTTTATAAATAAATATAATCTAATTTATACCGATTATGCATTATCATTCAGTGCTTATTTTATACTTATGCCGAGATAAACGTAAGTTTTGCTTTACCAAATATCACGTATGAATTTAGTATAGTATAAATAACTTATTACATACAGAGCGATTTTATTTACGTGGTATTTCATAAGTAGATATTATTTGTGTTGCAAAGAAATGAACAATTTAAATTGATTCATGCAGACACTTCAAGAGCAGACATGATAAAATATTGTTTTAGGTATCATAATCTTTAGATAGTTCGATTCCAGGAATAGCGGCACGATGCAAAGAAAATATTTTATTATATAAACAATATTTGTTTATATCTGAATTTAAAAACGTATGAGTTATCGCTTTCTTTCCCACGTACATTCACAAGCAAGTCTAGACTCGAGTTCGAGGTTAAAATGACATCACCACAGTGGTAGAAATAAAAGAACCAGATTATATTAATACTTTATTCAAATAAATTATAACATTAATCTACTTCATCATAACCTATATACTGTTCGATAAGATCATCACTCAAATAAATGGCAACATGCTGTTTTAATTGTTCATGTAGACCACACTTGTTTATTAAAGTACGAAATTTTTCCAGGGAGATGATTTCACCGATATACAGGTCGCAATACTTAATTCCATTGACCCCGAATAGGATTTTTAAAGCACTTTTTACATTTAGAGGAACAACAGCCCCATACTTCATCTTCAGGCACAGAATTAGGTCAAATTTCAATGTGGGGAGACAATAGAGTTCGGGGTGATTCTTCTTGATGCTGTTGGATATTGTAATTTTCCACGCTTCCCGGCTTCTATCATTAAATATATTAGTCACACTTAAACTTTGAAATTGAGAAAACATCAACTGCTTGTCTTCATAAAATTTTATAATTTCTTTTAACTGGCGCAGTTTTAATAAATGATCTTGTAACAAAAACTTAAAGTTTTCAGCTGATGACATGACTTACTCTTATTATATCTAGCAAGGTACTGAGTGAACATGATAGAGATTAAAACATTTTATAAATCAGTAGGATGGAGGGGATAGGAAATAAAAAAACATTAATTAAATAAATATATTTATTTAGGTAAACTAGAATACAACCAATTATGAAGCTTAAAACTATTTCTTAAACTACACATATATTTCTTAGAATTATTAATATGATTTAAACAATATGGTAAATCTTTACAGAAATTCGGTGGTTGTTCCGTAGAAACATTAAGATGCTCACCATTGACAACAGATGGCGTTGCAGATGATTCATCCAAGTTCTGTAGTCTTTTTTTCAAGAAATTTCTGTTTCTGATGTCCTTTTACGTACACAATATCGGTAATATCGTTAAGCAGGTGATTACGCAATATTTCATTAAGATCATCGTCACTCACATAACCGCTACTGTACTTCAATCCATGATGGTTTCTTTCTAAATAATTTACATGTTTTTTCGGGGAGATTAAATCCCTTAATATCCACAACAACTAGCTTCATGTTCCCTGATCCGTAGCTTGTCTGATACTGAAGTAATATACTTTTTTATCTCTCTTTATTACAAGGCACTTCTTACTACCCCACTCGTAGCTAAATATTCCATAACGCAATCGTGAATAATTATACAGTATGCCTTAGTATTTGGAGGAAATGGCGTTCTGCTTTCAATCTGTAACTTAACATCGACGGTTGAAGATTTTATAGAATTGTTTCTTTTTGAGCAATCAATAACGAATAATGCTCTACTACTGAAATCCATATAGTCAAGTATAGGTTTATTATTGGTAGCGAATAATTTGGAAAACTGAGTATACATGTAATGCGCTTCGTGGTATTTTTTATAACTAAAATCTAATTTCATGTCCTCGTAAGGATAATATTCAGAATTTATGGTTAATCTGATGTTAGATATATCAATGTTATCAAAGAGGGTAACATCTTGCATCTTTTGGTTGTTCCTATTGGTATGAAATGCTACAATAATGTATCTAGGACTCTCCACGTTAGGACAAGTTTTAACTGACCAAACCTCTTTCATAGAACCACTAGTTAAGGAGGGTAGTTCATGTAGTTCTCACTGTCTGTATGGTAAGATGAGAGGTCTATTGTTGTTTATCTGATCTAAAAAAAAATGTTTACAACATCATTTAAAAACACATGTTTAACCTTCAGCTCTATATTGGTGATGGTTAATTCACCGATTGTATCCTCCTGTGATACCTTAAAACAATTGTTATCGCTTCGAGCTCTAATCAATCGCAATACATGTTTCCCAAAGAGGATTCTCTTGTAATCGTGAAAGAACCCAAATAAATTCCATAGAGGAATTCTTAAATGGAATGTTGATTTTATTGGATCGTATGTAATCAATTGTCCTTCAGGGTAATTCCAACCTCCAATACTAAGAGAGCTATCGTCTTTTTCGTAACACAAGTAACCTTTTATTAAACTCACTGTTCCCGGATCTCGTACTTCATCTAGTACCTTTCCATGTAATTCATAACTTATGGAATCGAATAAAAACGCTCCAGCATTATTGGTGAATTAAATTGTACCTGTACCAGCAGCATTCTTTGTTAGAGTCCCTTCAATTAGTATAACAGCTTCACTCATGAACAATAAGGAATCCTGTTGATAAATAGCAATTTCTATTTGATCGTTATTTCCGAAAGATTTTACGAAAGGATAGTACGTTCGGATCTCCTCTCTGACGATGGATTCATCATATTGAGAATCTTGGAATAACTGTAATTCTTCTAACATTGTAGCCCAAAGATTTTAAATACAAAATATTACGAGTTAACGTGGAGAACTTAGACGTCATACCAATACAGCGATTAGATAATGAATGATGTTTATGTACGATACCATTGTTTATATAGTTTTTTGGTTTAAATATCAATCTCATTGTAACCGTCTTAGTTCTAACCTCACAATAATTTCCTCTCCTCGAAAATTAACAGGTTCAGAGTTTTGATCGAGTATTTTCAGAGTGATATTATCAATCTCACGTTTACTACTGTTCACGGGAAGAAAAATTAAATTATTAGGTTCTATGTCTATGGCGTATCCTGGGTCAACTTGAAATCCAAATTCAAAAACTATATGCGAGGGCCTGTTGTTGTAAAATGCTCCAGTAGTAATATTACAGTCCACGTGGATCGTTTCAACTTTCACTATATTAACAGGTAAATCTGATTGATACAGGATATCGGGTTTTAACACTTGAGCACTGTAACCTAACAGAGTAGCTAAGCTATCCTTAGGAGTGAAGTTCATTGCGTGTTTACTTTTAATTTCACACTTGAGCGTATTGTTATTAGGTTTCAGTGAAAAGTAGTCGTTGTATTTACTCTGCTGCGTTACGCCACTGGGTATTACTCTCTTTTGCAGATATGATTCAATGTCACTTATTTCGTAGGATCCTGTAGGTATATTTATAACACTGTTTTCTTTGGTTCTATCACCAAGCTCCCAGTAATAAAACTTGTTATTGTATGTATACTGTTGTAGGTGTGCAGACCAATTAATGCTAGCGAATAGTCGTACTGAGGGTCAAGTTCTATAGGATTATAAAAGTCTACAGAGAAGATGGAACTTCGACCTCTTAACGTGAATATGTGCGACATACTGACTGAACATTACACGTGTTTACTCTTTTTATAGAGAAATTCTAAACACAATTGTCCGCAATTTATAGTATTGTATGTCTGATAAGGATCAGGATTATATTTAATTTTATATTTAGAACCAAAATACCGAACTAATTCTATTGGCGGCTTCAATGCTCCAAAGCTATCAAAGTATAAAATGGAATCTCCGTTTTTCTTGTATGCTACCCAATGAGTACCTGGACCCTCTACACAGTCTAAGTTAAAGATGGCGCTCTCACATCTTCTCGGTGGAGTTGACGGTAGAGAGTTCCGCATAAAAATACCTCTGAAATGGGGAATTTTTAACTTTTTTACATATTTCAATAGATCCATGTCAGAGAGTGCTTTGTTGGGTAGCTTCGCTGATAGTTTTTTTGTTGCTTTTCCAAGTATAAACCGTATCCCTTTTTATAGGGTTTCATGTAGAGTCCAGAGCCTAGAGCCACATTCTCCATAGTTCTATTATGTCTTTTAGCCTCATCCAATGTTTTCTGAGAGTTTTTAGCATCTATAACTGTCTTGCCAACTGCAGCTGCTCTCCCTGATAATGCACCTAGAGCACTTAGACCTGCAAAGATTGGAATCAGAGGTAAAATACCTCCGGTCTTTGGCAGTGGTAAAATACGAGGGGTATTGATTTTCTTCCGACCTCCGGCATCCTTAACAGCAATTCGCGCTGCTTTAACACCCAGTGCGGCATCTTTATTTACATCATGACATGCATGTTTTTTTATCACTTTAGATATGTTCGTTAGGATAGCCTTGCGGAATGGGATTTTTTTACACCAACGTTTACGACTACGGCTGCGCTTGTGTTAACTCCCATACCTAGCTTTCGTTTAACCTTCATGGAGTTGGTAATAGCCCAGGCAGCAGCTTTTTCTCTTAATTTGGCGTCTTTAGATTTGACACGCTCCCAAGCTCTCTGTTCCAGTTCGTAGTCAGCCATATGTCTATCTTCTAAATTTGAATTTTCACAATAGACAATATCGTGTGTCCGACAAACTTTATCAAGAGGGTTTATACCAGGGTCACCGCGAGCTAATCTTTTATGCAACTTGGTAGCAGGTCCACAGTACTGATAACCAGGTAAATGTAATTCGAAAGGTAACTTGTTGATCAGAGTGTTGACAACACCTCTGCCTCTTACGTGTTTCCTCGATGACATCTAGATTAAAACTGATGATACATGAGATTGAAATGTCTATATAAGTGGTTGTATAGCTCAAGGAGACGTGAGTTCATAATGCGCGTTCAAAGGCAAAAGGTGTCTCTTCCTGTGGAGAATTTAGATGAATTAACAAAACATTATTTTGAAGGTCAAGACGAATATAAGAAATATGGCGATTTATTTCCCAGCACCTTAAGAACCATTATATGTGGACCTAGTGGAGGGGGTAAAACGAATATTCTACTGAGTCTATTATTCAACTCTAACGGTTTGTGGTTTGAAAACGTGTCAACCTAAATATAAACTATTAGAAGAGGTGTTGAAGAGGGTGAAAGGTGTAGGCTATTTTCCATACGCATGTAACGACAATATCATTGATCCCTCCGAACTAAAACTAATTCCATATTTATATTTGATGATGTGGCTTGCGATAAACAGGATAAAATAAGAGCATATTTCAGTATGGATAGACATAAACTTGTAGACTGCTTCTATCTCTGTCAGACTTACACTCGGGTACCCAAGCATCTCATTCGAGACAACTGCACCTGTATAATTCTATTCAAGCAGGATAAAATGGACTTACGACATGTTTTTGCTGATCACGTGACTCCCGACATGACCTTTGAACAGTTTGAGAATATGTGCGGTGAATGTTGGAAAGACAAGTACGGGGTGATGGTTATCGTAAAGGATTTTGATTTACATACTGGACGTTACCGAAAAGGTTTTGATCAATATATAAGTATATGATTTGACGCATTAAGTTAGTATTAGTTCAACACTAAACCAATCTAGACCTGTTTAACAGCTCTTCTACACCTGTTGCAAATACCTGTTTTCTGTTCCATACCTGTTTCCAAATACCTGTTTTCTGTTCCATACCTGTTTGCGTATACCTGTTTTCTGTTCCTTACCTATTCCATACCTGTTTTCTGTTCAACAATGAAGTCCAATAAGATAACATTCGAAAAGTATAATCAGGTCAAAGAAAGACGACTATATGACTTGGAGAAAGATAGAGCACTTAAAGAAAGAATCAAGAAAGCATCAAAGTCTATAAGAAGGAAGTACCTAGCGTTAAAATTGGGAAAAGCTGAGGAAGATGAAACTATTAATCGAATATTGAAGCCCGTTATCGAACCATTAAAAGAACTCAAATCTGTAAATATCCCATCAGTAGAGGATGATAGTAAGATAATTATTTCAACATCAGTACCAAAAGAAGAAGAAGAAAAACGTATTGACGATATGTATGAAACTATAAGTACCATTGATTTAAATTAATACATTAAACAGTATCCTCCTCTAGCTAGAAGTTACGTAAAGGGACTCTATAATAGAAGTAATGACTAAGATGAAACCTATGGAGTCAGATTTAGAAATGAAATAAATAAATTGTACATTGGTAATATGGTACTACATATTGCGTCCAATGCGGGAATAAGCATTGGCAATAAAATGTATGGAGGAAAACGAGGCTTAGTGCACATAAAAGAAATTATGTTTCATCGCGTCAAATTAATGGAACTCGATCTTATAAATATAAACACATAATAAAACCATTGTTCCGTTCCTAGTATTAATTATAAGTGTTTTTTTATTTTTATCTTTCATTTTGTTAATTATTAGCTTGACTGTCGCGAGTGCCGGATCTAGCTAGAGAAACGCGCTTCGCCTTATACAGAAGGAATTGTCACCTCCAACTCCTGGACTAAGGTGAGTCTAACTTCCACTTGATTTTGCATTTGTCGACAATTTATATTTGTTTTAATTAAATACAGTCCACAACCATTATTAACACTTACATTAACATTTTTTTGGTGCTTCGATCGCCGGATAGTTTGAAATCGCCAGATTGAAGCTAATAGTTAAAACTTTGCTAATGGTTAAATTTTATTATTTTTATAAACATTAATAATTATTATGCTTTAAAATAAATCGTTAAAATAGTAGGTAGTTAAAACGTTAAAACGCTTGAGTTTCTTGAGTTTCTTGAGTTTCTTGTCCGCTACGCGGCCAAAAAACTATATATTTTTTGCGCTCTGTTTTATAGTAAACAGGTATTTTTTGGTTATTCTTTAATAAATAATTGTTATTATCTTATCAGGTGCTGGTACCATTTATTGCTAATTGTTGCATTCGCATATATAAGAATATATTATACATAGCTGTGTATAATAAACTGTGTTTTGTATCAATAAGTCATCGACACATAATTATTGTTGAATTTTGTTTATCATAATAAACTCAAATAATATGGCGAATATTAATAATATTAAAAAATCTAGGACATTTCGTTCCACTGCCATAAATCGCATAACTGAATTATTAGATATTGGAAATGACGCGGTTACTGATATTTCAAGGCATACGCAATTCTCATTAAGGTATAAAGATATAGATCAAATTTATGCAGACTTCAATACGCAAAACTCTAATTTGATAGCTCTTTTGTCAGTGTCTGAACCTGAAGCTCTAGAAGTCGAAGAAAATGTTCGTAAACAAATTGATGATAATTATTACACAATAAAAACTATATATCACAATATTATGGGTAATGAAAATTTAAACAAAGTCCCTATTACTTCTAAGCAGAGTAATGTAAAGTTACCTAAACTTAATTTGAATATTTTCGATGGTAGTTATAGCAATTGGACACGATTTATGGATTTATATCAATACTTTTTCAATACTTGGTTCCGTCTTTAGCTCCAGAACCCCTAAAGTTAGCTAAAAGTCTTCAAATTACTGAAGAGAACTATGAAATTGCATATGATAAATTAGTCAAAAGATACACAAATAAACGGTTTTTAACCAGTTCTTGTTGGTCAGAGATTGTAGATTTGCCTAAATGTCAGAGTGACTCTGCTGAAGCTTTAAGACATATCCTGAATATTGTTTCTGAAAATTTAGATTCTTTAAAAAACCTAGGTCTCCCTGTTGACCAGTGGGATTTTGTATTATTTCATCTATTATTACAAAAACTGCATCCAGATATAATTCAACGTTTTGAACTAAAGTACTGTACTTCAGATATACCGTCGTTTAAAGTTTTAATAACATTTTTGGAAAGCCAGTGTACAGCTTTTGAAGCGATTGATTTATCTGTACAAAAAACTGATTGCAAACCAAATAGAAATTTCAATAAAAATATTTCTTATTCGAAAAAACCAAGTCAACGTTATTCGCTGGTAACTAATGTCAATAAACATAAAGTTTCTTGTCCTTTATGTAATAATAACAATCATTCTATAATGAAATGTCGCATTTTCAATCAAAATTCACTGCGTGATTGTTACGCACTTATCAAAAAATACAACTTGTGTGCAAATTGTTTAAGTGACGTACATCTATCTTATAAAAAATTGTCAGTCAAGTTCTACATGTAAAACTTGCAATAGTAGACATCATTCTATGTTACATTTTGGTACGCAGTCAACTCCGGTTGGAGAATGTTCTCAAGATACAAGTTATAAGAGTAGTAATGAAGCGAATACCGAAGTTTCATTAGAAACGCCTAGTACGTCTTCAGTCAATGTCATGATAAACTCTATTTCGCCTAATAAAAATAATTTTGTTCTATTAGCTACCGCCTTAGTGGAGATTGCAGATTATCGTGGTGTGTATCACACTATTCGCGCTTTGATAGATTGTGCAAGTCAAGCTAGCTTTACGACGCAATCTTGTTTCACAAAATTAGGTTTAGTTAACACCAAATTACCCATAACAATTAATTGCCTAGGTCACTTAGCATCAGCTGCTTCTTATGTAGCGATGGGTACTATTCGTCCAGTAGGATACATAGAGCCTAATCTTGACACAGATTTCGTAATTGTCCCACAAATTTGTGAAAAAATGCCAACTCATAAATTGCCCTCGTCTACTTGGAAACACATTCAAAATCTTACTTTGGCAGATCTAACTTTTAATAGTCCAGGGAAAATTGATGTACTTTTAGGAGCCGATATATTTCCTCAAATTTTACGTGATGGTAAATTAGTGGGAAAGGTAGATGAACCTGTGGCAATTAACACGATTTTTGGTTATATTTTGATGGGCAAAATTGGTTGCAATAATAGTAATATGCATTCAGTAAAATCATTTTGCGCGCTGGTTGAGTCAAATTTAGATAATACTATTAGAAAATTTTGGGAAATAGAGGAAACACCGTCAAAACCAACTTCTCAAAGTTCTGAAGATGACGAACATTTTTTTTTGTCTACGCATTCTCGTAACAAAGGGGGTAGATATATTGTGTCTTTGCCCTTTAAATCAAATTTTCCTAACTGGCATTTTCCTGAGTCGAAAGATATTGCCTTACGCCGCTTTGTTGGTCTTGAAAAACGTTTAATAATTAATAATGACTTATATTTGCAATATTCTGAATTCATGAAAGAATATTTAGAAGTAGGTCACATGTCATTAATTAATTCATCGTAAAATAATAATTGCAATTATTTTTACATTCCGCATCATTGTATTATAAAACCTAGTAGCTCAACTACAAAATTGAGAGTAGTGTTTGATGCATCAGCTCATGGACCTTCTAGTTTATTGTTAAATGATACGCTTAGTATTGGACCTAAACTTCAAAAGGATATTTCTGTAATTTTGCTTAATTTTCGCCTCCATACTTACGTTATAGTATCGGATATAAAACAAATGTATAGGCAGATCTTAATTGCACCATCTCATAGAAATTACCAACGCATCTTTTGGCGTTTTAACAGAGATGAACCAATTTCAGAGTATCAGCTAAACACGGTTACGTATGGGATAAATTGCGCACCATTTTTAGCTCTACGCACCATACAAAAATTAGCTAAGGATGAGGGGAATAAATTCCCTAACGCCGCTCGTATTTTGTTTTCTGATATATATGTAGATGATATTGTGACAGGGTGTAGTTCAGTTAATAAAGCAAAACAGCTGGTTCATGAATTAACAGAATTGTTTCGTTGTGGTGGATTTGAATTACGTAAATGGGCGTCTAACAAACCATCAATTTTGTCAAATATTCCTGAATCAAATTGTGTTCATAGTACGCTTAACTTTGACTCTGAAAGTCAAGAAATTTTAAAGGTACTAGGGTTCATGTGGAATCCAACGATAGACTGTTTTACATACAAAGTAGAAGTATTGAATAGGCCTGCAACAAAGTGCACAATTTTATCCGAACTTGCTAGAATTTTCGATCCTTTAGGTTATTTAGCTCCTCTAACATTTTTAGCTAAACATCTTATCCAACATCTTTGGGTACTAGGTTTAAAATGGGATAAATATCCACCAGAAAATGTTCAACATATTTGGACACGCTATAAAGCTGACTTACATGTGCTTTCACAATTAAAAATTCCTCGTTGTTTATCATTAGATAATTTCCAGTCTTGTGAAATACATGCCTTTTCAGATAGTTCGGGACATGGATATGCTGCAGTTATATATTTTTGTTTTACTTATTCAGATGGCACTCGACTAACTCGTCTCATATACGCAAAATCTAAAGTAGCTCCTCTTAAAAAAATTTCTGTCCCGCGACTTGAATTATGCGCTGGAGTATTACTTAGTGATATCTTAGAATTCGTTGTTAAAACATATGAAACAAAAATAAAATTCACTAACATTTATGCATGGTCTGATTTCACTGTTACACTTCATTGGATTAAAAATTCTCCTCATCACTGGAAAACTTTTGTAGCAAATCGGGTGTGTCACATACAAAATAAAGTACCACCTCGACATTGGTATTATGTTCCATCTGCAGATAATCCTGCAGATTGTGCCACTCGCGGTTTACTACCATCCGAATTATTAAACACATGATTTGTGGTGGTCAGGACCCTCCTGGCTGTTATTAGATACAAAATGCTGGCCAAAATGCAAAATAGAAGATTTGCAATACTTTTACATTTGAAACGCATTAATGTTTAGATTTATTGAATAGATTTTCGTCTTTACATAAAATTCAACGCATAATAGGATACTGTATTCGTTTTGTTCATAATCTAAAAAATCCACATAATAGAAAATATCACGCTTTTAGCTTAGGAGAATTACATACATCTTTATTGAAATTAATAGCATTTGTTCAACAAACTTCTTTTGAGATAGAAATACATGCTCTTAAAAATAATAAACCGTTACCGAAACATTTTCGAAAATTAAGCCCCTTCATCAGTCCTGAAGATGATTTGCTCAGGGTGGGCGGACGCCTTACACATTCTAGGTTAGACTATAGTCGAAAATTTTCTATATTATTACAACGGAGTCATCGTCTTACTCAACTTATTATCGAAAAATATCATCATGATTATTTACATGTAGGGTTACAAACGTTACACTATTTAATATTACAACATTTTTGGATTCTTTCTCCAAAAAGGGCCATACGTCACGTACTGTCTAAATGTTTAAAGTGTTTTCGCGTCTCTCCTAAATTTGTACAACCCAAGATAGGAAATTTACCTGCTTGTCGTGTTAACCAAGTGAAACCGTTCTCCTGTGTAGGTGTTGATTTTGCAAGACCTATATTTACGACGGCGCTGAAATTGCGTGGTATCAAATCTAAAAAATCGTACATATGCATTTTTGTTTGTTGCGCTACAAGAGCTATCCACTTAGAGCTAGTGTTAGATTTGTCAACGGAAGCCTTTTTAGTAGCGTTGCGCCGGTTTATTGCACGTCGTCGTCGGTGTTCGAAAATACTTTCCGATAGAGGCACTAATTTTGTAGGTGCGTATCGGGAAATATTACAGTTAATGAAAGAGACCTCTGAAAATAAGAAAATTGTTTGGCAATTTAACTCTCCCTCTGTCAAATCTGTCAAAAGCCATATGATTAAAGTCATTGGGGATCAGATTTTAACATTTGAAGAAATGTATACTTTACTAACACAAATAGAAGCTATTCTTAATTCACGCCCGCTGAGTCCGACTATTTCTGATCCCACGGATATTGTCGCCTTAAGCCCCTTGTTGCTTACCTGATCAGGACTTTTTGCATCTACCTTTAAATATATTATCTAGATGGCAATTGATACAAAGAATGCAGTCCGATTTTTGGAAATGCTGGCATGTTGAATATTTGGACACATTGCAACAACGTCATAAATGGTATTCTAGTGCTTCTGATATATCTTTAGATGCATTAGTCTTATTAAAAGAGAATAATATTCCTCCGCTACAGTGGCGTCTTGGCCGTGTGGTAGAGAGACACCCAGGCAGCGATGGCATATGTAGAGTAGTCACATTACGTACTAGTCGCGGTCTTCTTAAAAGACCCGTGACAAAAATTGCACCATTACCAGTTTCATGAATAAAATGCACTTTGCATTTTGGTGGGCGGTATGTTCCGTTCCTAGTATTAGTTATAAGTGTTTTTTTATTTTTATCTTTCATTTAATTATTTTGTTAATTACTAGCTTGACTATCGCGAGTGCCGGATCTAGCTAGAGAAACGCGCTTCGCCTTATACAGAAGGAATTGTCACCTCCAACTTCTGGACTAAGGTGAGTCTAACTTCCACTTGATTTTGCATTTGTCGACAATTTATATTTGTTTTAATTAAATACAGTAAACAACCATTATTAGCACTTACATTAACAACCATTATTTAAGAAATCTACTCACAGCGGATCAGGTATAAGTAGTATGGTTTACAATGAAAAACCCATTGAATATATTTATTGGGATGATGTAAACGAGCTTGTTGATAGGCTGAAACTTTTGAATGCATCAAAGGCTGCAGGAAATACCGATTCTCACGATAATGAAATTTTAGCTATTATTAATGAATTGCGTGAAGCTGGAATAATCGATTAATATAAGGTGTATCTGTTGTACTCTACGTCATTTTCATGATGAGTCTCGATAAGTTCGGACGGTCAGCTCGTAGGAGCGCTGGTGGTGAAATCAGTAGCTCACAGCTATTGTCTTCATCACATCGTCGAGGTTTCATTTTTACCACAGATGGAAACATTGATATCGAGAATTTAAAATTGTGTAATGTTCATACCCCCACTGTAGATGGCGATGCTGTTAATAAAAAGTATGTGGATATGCATATAACCACTATCACGGAGGAGTTTAACAGTTTTATAAATAATACCTCCATTCGTTTGGATAAACTGAAAAGACTTATAACTGACACTAAAAAATCTATTACCAAATTGGAAATTAAAGTTCAAAACGCAGAAACATTAAATGCTGATGTGACTACCGCTATGCAATCAAATATTACCTCTCTGTCTAGCACATTAAAAAATATTGAGAAGCAGATTAATAAGTTCAATGAAACAAACAACTTGGTACATACTCCCATGATGGAATAAATTATTATAAAAGCGTCTACTGATTTGCTATAGCTTCATTTATCTCAATTACATCGATTCAGTTACCACGAACCTAGGATAAAGAATTCCTCAGAAAAAATTCAATTGGTTAACGAACTACATAAGCTTGCACGAAAAAATATTAAGCGCAGGCGCACTGTAATAAAAGGAATAGATGATCTGTGGCAAGCAGATTTGGCTGAAATGGGTAACTATGCCAAGGAGAACCATAATTTTAGATACATACTGGTTGTAATAGATTGTTTTTCAAAAGTCGTATGGGCTAAACCTATAAAGAACAAGAGTGGACCTGAAGTTACACAAGCAATAAACTCTATTTTTAAAGAGAGCAAGAGATCCTGTAATAATTTAAATACAGATCAGGGAACGGAATTTTACAATGTACACTTTCAAAACCTAATGAACAAATATAAAGTTAACCACTACAGCACATATACAGTGAAAAAAGCTTCTAAAGTTGAGAGAGTACTAAGAACACTGAAGAAGTTATACAAGTATTTTAGTTTAAATGGTTCATACAGGTGGATAGATATACTTTCAGAGATCGTTAAAGAATATAACAATCAACGTCATCGAACGATTGGAATGAAACCCATTGATGTAAATAAAAAGAATGAAAAACAAATTTTAAATTCAGTTTATAATCATATTAAGTTGGCAACAGCGCGACGGTTTAAAGTTGGCGACATTGTACGAGTCAGCAAGAATAAACGTGTGTTTAGCAAAGGATACCCTCCCAACTGGACCTCAGAGTTATTTAAAATAGTAAATGTTCGAATTACTAATCCTACAACGTATTTACTGGAAGATTTGAAAGGTAGACCTATTAGTGGGGGATTCTACGAAGAAGAACTACAGAAAACGAAAACTCCCGATGTGTACCTCGTTGAAAAGGTGTTACGTAAGCGTGGGAAAAAAGTTTACGTAAAGTGGCTAGGATATGATGCATCTCACAACAGCTGGATTGATTCAGATAACATCTTATAATATGTTCGTCGATTTACATGTATTTTAATGGAAAATATGTCACACCCTCCTCAAGAACTTGAAATTATATTATCTCTTATGGCTGGAGCACACAGATTGAGGAAAGTGGGGGGCCTTTTAGAATGTTTACAGCTTCCCCTGAAATTATGCATCGGGGTAAGATGTAAGACAGACATCAGAGTGCTTAGTCATTAGTCTTTGTGAGTTGAAAGAGTGAACTTCAAACATGTCATTCAGTTCGCAAACCCCATCCTGTTTATCAGAGGATTCCGGTTATTTGGAAGAAGTTGATGATCTTAGTTATTGGGATGAAATTGATAGAATTTGTGAAATGTATCAAGATGCAATTCATAAAGAGGAACGTTACATTTGTGAAAACGCTTATCCTGTAATCATGTCTAATTTTAAAATAATCACTGGACTTAGTGCTGCAAGAGGTTTTGTTCCCTCCGTGAGAATTTCATTGAAGGTGCAACCGCAGATGTTTTCGAAACCAGAGAATATTTCTTTCATAATAGAAGACTGGGAAAAGTTTATTACTTACCTGCATCAATTTATAGCACAATACTTTGATACTGAAGAGGAATCGGAAGAGGAGATGGAATTTCAGTTTTCTAATAATTATAAACTATCAAAATCTCCATTTATTGGTGATAAAATGTTAAAATTAACTGATGGTTATTGTACTACATTTTATTTATCTAGAAATACTGTACGTGATATTGCAACTATTAATGAACTTGTATTATCTCATATGAATTTATTAGATAGGTTACATTATGAAGCTTTCTATAATGACTTTATAGATATTGCTGTTAAAAGTGAGGTTAATCATGAAATTCCTTCTTATGTAACACTATTAAATTTATGTGATATATTTAGAGCTGATCCCATTCATATGTACTGTATGCGTGAATGTTTATTTTATTATAGAGATAAGATTATAAATGACTTGTATAAAAAATGTATTTGCAACAAGTACTTAAATAAAGTATTAATATAATCTAGTTCTTTTATTTCTAGGTTATGTTTGAAATAAAAATCTTAAAGTTAAATATCAGACATTTATTATTTATAATTCAATACAATATCAAGCATATTTATTGACTATGTACAGAATAGAATTTTTATTCTCAAATAAAAAAATAGAAAATATACATAAATAAAATATAAGATATATAATACATAAATATAAATAAAATACAAGATATATAAATACATAAATATAAATAAAATACATGATATATAATACATAAATATAAATAAAATATAAGATATATAAATCAAACACAAAATATATAAATATGGTGATGCACTTTAGTGATGATATCATGAGGATGTATCCATTATGGAGTAGTGGCTCCAAGGGACAATATCGTGAACCCCAGGAAGAATGTGTCTCTTTTATCATCTACAGGATTTTAGGCTATTTTTGTTTGTTCTACGCTGTATACTTCATGTAATTTTGATTGTGTATAGCGTTGAGTCTTTGCATTTTGCATTGTTTTCCCAAAGACTACATTGATAATTAATTTGAACAGGGTCTTTTCAAATTCAGTCATTGCTTGAGTCCTTAACAATGTGTTTAAGTTGACTGGGATTGATCAGCATCATCAGAAATACTAGTGACGTCAATGTTGCAATCCACCCACTTGAAGCCTCCATATGGTAAATATTGACTCATTGCCAATCCATATAAGTTATTTACATCGGAGTATAAAATATAGGTAGATGGTTTACTAGAGTCATATTCAGCTATGTATTTATTATTAGCCTCAGAGAACCGATTGCAACATTGAATGACACCACCTCTGATGGCTCGCTCGATAAACATTAAAATATCTACATCCTGAATAGTTTCCAACTTACATCCAGTATATTTGAGCATACAGTCCCAAGTATAGCCAGGTATTGTGTAATAGTGCGCTGGGTCTAGACCGTATGTCTCGCGAAAGGTTTCAAAAATACAAGTTAATAACATAATATCAGTTTTCATATATAAATCACTATATTTGCCCAAATTTTGAATATTAAATTTTTCCCACACAAGTTTCGCATGTGCATAATCTGTCTCTTCAATGTTTTTGTCATTAAGTTTATTGTAGAAATGTTTAATGTCAGGTAGTTGAGTTTCGTCTAGTCTTTCCATACTGTCTATATAGTCGTAAAATAATACTCCCTTACGTGTTAATAATTAATTTAAATTGTTCTTCATCTAAATCTGGAAATTCATTTCTCAGATTTTCAAAATTGTCTATGGTTGTGGTAGTCGATAGATTGGAAGCGAGTGCGTCTAATGAGAAACCCATGAACCGTAGGGAATTTATAAATCTGAATTTTAAATTGGTGTCATTATCAAAAACTGTGAAACTAATATATTTTTCCTTATTTTCCGGTAATAATGTTATGTGATTTTTCTGTGCCAAGTCACGTATAATAAAATGTGTGTCGTACCCCCCCTAGGTTGTGAAACACCACTGGAATTACAAAATAATTTTTATAATTTAAGTTACATTTATTGTGGACAAAACCTCTAAAATTTCCTGTGAGGTGGCAATGATCTCTAACGATTTTATCTGTTTCTCTAAATTCCTCCTCGCAAATATGACAAATTTTACTGGCATCCCGTAAACTTACTTCTACGTTCATGGGCTCCACATGTTTCAACTTTGAAGAGACAAATTTTGCAACATTTTCCAATTCATTAGCAAACCAAGACATACTGTCAGAACCTCTATTACTCTTGTAATAAGAGTAGCTGTTGTCATAATTACACTTGAAATAATACCCGGCACTGTATGCTACATGTTATTGATATCGAGCGGTTTCTGTTGTTGTATCCCCATCATCATTAAAAAACTCAAGCAATGACTCGAAATCCGCATAAATAATAAATGGTACCCTTTCTTTGTTAACAAAATTTTTAAATGTAATATGCTGTTCCCTAGAAAATTCAATTTTACAGTCATTGAGTTTTTCACAATACACTACATGATCGTTTAACTTGTCTTGTGAAGTAAAGTAATGTAAACATCATAAACATCACAGAAAATTTTATGTCCGTCTTTAGAAAGCTGATAATTTAAAATCTAGATAAATCTTTGATATAACAATAATGATATTTTATTTCCTCTTCCTCCTCCCCCTCCTCAGACTGAGGAATGTTGTCAAATTCGTCAATTTTAGGGAAGTATTTATTTTGAATCATCAATAAATTAACATGTTGATGTAATTTATTTTTAGTTAAGCAGATAGGGACTACTGAAAAATTTAATTTCTTATCTATTTCCAATCCAAATACACTGACCGAAATATTATTTTTTTCAAATTTAGATATTTGCGAAAATTTCATGGGAAAATCAAGTCCCTCTACATTTAGAACATCCGTGTAATGAGGATATGATGAGACTCTATCTGAATTTTTATTTGCTGGATAAAGAGCACTAACAATTGCCCAAGCGAAACAGGCTTCGTCTTTATTTTTAACATTAATGCAGGTCTGCTTTTTACAATTTTTTCTGGTAGTTTAATGTAGGATGAGGCTCCGTTCCCCACTTCATATTTATTTATATTCTCTAAATTAATAATTTAACTTAATGCCCACCCACTGCGAAAACTCTGACAAAGCATTAGAAATATAATCTTTTATGTTAACATCAAACCACTGTTTTAAATTTGTACCCTCATCAATTACTTTATTTTTAGTATTAAAATATTTTTTTTCTATAATTTCATTATCCCCTGAGTTTCTTATAAACTCTGCACAGAAGCAAGTATTAACTTTAAGCATAGGCATTTGTTTTCATGGTATTTGTTATTCTAATTTTAAAAAGATAAAAAGCATCATCAAAAAATTGTTCAAGTTTTTTTATGTTTTAAGTTAATAATTACCCCTGTACGAACCCTGCTCTTAAAAGCTGCCACTAGATCTTCCCATCTCACTCTATCACTACGTTTTTCCTTTACTAAACCCGCCCCGGTATAATTTATTTTTTCTATCAATTTTTGAAATCTTTTTAAATGACCGATATTTGTTTGTAATTTTCGCAATACACCTATAGATAAATCCCCTTTACGAATTGCCTTATTGCAAAGTCTAATATGAGATTTTACCTGTTTTTTCCAAATTTCTCCCTCCCTGGGTGTGCACTCGGTTCTTAACACCTTTTCCACTTCCTGGAACTTCCTCACAATTTCATCACTAAGTGTTGTAATTCTCTCTGGATCCATTGTGTAGCTTCAAGAGATGTTGCTCTCACTGCGTTCAGGAAGGAACTAAACACTCGCTTTGCTACATCTTCCTTTATATCCTTACAATGATTATTGGTAGTCTAAAAATAAAAACCAAATAATTAAAACGAGTTTCTTCAAATTATTTAATTAAAAAATAAAACCCAAATAATTAATAACAGGTTTCTTCAAATTATTTAATTAAAAAATAAAACCCAAATAATTAATAACAAGTTTCCTCAAATTATTTAATTAAAAAAATAAAAAATATTTACTTTGAATTTAAACAGTACACAATTATTTTTTACTTTACTAAAAGTTCACTTATAAAGATAAATAAAATGTACTTACATTATTTTCCAATATTATTATTGCACTTCACAAACTAGACTATAGAAACTATAGAAATATCTTGCAGACAGTAAATCAGATGATACACCTCGAACGCTAACTCAAATATGATGCAGAAGCGCGCCGCGCCGTTATTCTTGCCTTCGGCGGCCGCGGCTCCGAGGGGAGGTCGGGGGGTGTGTATATGTCTCTTCGTGGGCCTCCACTCTTAATCCGGGCGGTGATCTGAAAGTAACGGGGTTAGTATACTACCTCATCCTGGGTCGAGGAGCGGATGCCTCGGTCGGCGATACCTCGCCGCCGCTTCCGGTTCGTAGTTCACCGCCTCCCTGATGAGAGGATTTTCGCTCGTCTCGGCTCGCGCGAAGAGTTTCTCAGCGCGCCTCCTGATGACATCTGTAATGGGGGTGAACTCAAAGTCCCGGTAGATATCGACGTTGCAGACAAACCAGGGGACACCGGATGCCGTTCGTAGGGCGATATTCACCACCGCTTGGAGTTTCTTCATGTTTGTCGCGGCCCCGTACGCCCAGGCAGGGGCGGCGTACGTTAGCTGGGGCTCTATCACTGCTTTGATGAGCGTCTTCTTGTTGCCCAAGCTCAGCCCACTTCGGGAGCAAAGCATCGGATACAACATGGCTCTGGTCATCCTCGCTTTCGCTGTGACTGCAGCTACGTGTTGCTTCCACGTCATTCGCTTATCCAGGGTTACTCCTAGATAGCGAACCGTGTCACTCCAGCGGATTGCTTCTCCGTTCAGGACTACGTGTCCTACCGGTGTCTGGGTGTACCTGCGGGATAACAAAATACAATTAGTCTTGTCCGGATTTAGCGCCACTTTCCATCTGTTGCACCACTCCTCAAGAAGGGTAGTTGCCTCTTGGATGTATCTCGTCACCATCCTGGGCCCTGCAGGACCGTGCAATGATGGATGTGTTGTCTGCGTACAGCGACAGCGAGGTACGCTGCGTTCTAGGCAGATCCGACGTGAAGAGGGTGAACAGATGGGGTGACAGGACCGTGCCCTGCGGTACACCGGCCTCCATTCTGCGATATCCTGATAGAGTGCCTTCTAGTTTGACCCTAAGTCTTCTCCCTCGGAGGTACGTCCGGATTAGCTTCGTCATGGACGTTGGGTAGCCGTAGTCGATCATCTTTTTCAGAAGACCATCGTGCCACACTCTGGCGAATGCCTTGGCGACGTCCAGGAATATCGCTCCGGCGACTTGGCGCTGGTTGAAGCCCTTGGTGATTTCCTCGACTAGCCTGATAACCTGTAGTTCGCAGGAGTGTCCCCTCCGGAACGCGAACTGCTTGTCTGGAAGGACCCTCAGCTCTTCGGTGTGCTCCAGTAGTCTCCCTAGGATGACTCTCTCGGCTATCTTACGCATGGCTGGAAATAGGCTGATCGGCCTGTAACTTGACGGAAACGTTAGATTCTTACCTGGTTTCGGGATCAGTATAACGTCGGCTCTCTTCCACTTCATAGGGAAAAAGCGAAACTTCAGAATAGCGTTGATTATGTTAACCAGCGCCTCTACGCCCTTGCGGGGTAGTTTCCGAAGAATCAGGTTCCCTATTTGGTCGCACCCCGCTGCTTTGCGTATGTTTACCCTGCTAAGCATGCTCTTGACCTCGTTGTAGGTCGCTGCGTGGATCTCGTCGTCGTCAACCGCGTGGTTTAGCCGTCGCACTCTGCGCGCCACGTCGTCTTCGTGGTCCTCGTACTGTTGCGTGTTGATCGCGATGGTTACTACTTCCAGGTTCTCCGTTTCGGGTGTTGGAAGTAGGTGATAGTCGATGCCATGTTCGACGAGCAGTGCCACGCCTCCTCCCCTCCTGTTTCTGTCCTTGCGGTGCGTGTGGTATCCTGGGACTCTAGCTCTGAGGTCTTCGCTTAGTTTGGTCTCCTGTAGTGCAATCACGTCTATTTCTAGACGGTACAGGAGATCTATAAGCTCGTGCTTCCTCTGCTTGAAGCTGTCCACGTTCCAGGACGCTAGCTTGAGGGACTGGGGCCTCCGTAGTTGGGCTGCCATTAATCCTGTAAAAGACATAACATTTGTGACAGCAGCTCTCGGAGTCCGGAGCGCAGTGCCTGGTCGCCGGTCGCCCGGGCGACCTTACTCGCAGGGGCTGCTCCCCGCTTGCCCGCGTCCCCTTTCGAGGGCGCGGGCTTTACCTGTTGGGCTTTAACGGCCTGCGCGAAGCTGCGTTGTCCGGTCACTGGTTGCCTCGGCTGTTGTTGGCTGGCCCTCGGAACTTCGGGTGCCGCTGCAGGCACTGGTGGCTTTGCCTGCGTCTTCGCTGCCCTCTTGGGGTGGTTTGGACAGCCGCGGTAGCTGACAGGGTGGTCTCCGTTGCAGTTCGTGTACTTGGCGGGAACTTCTCGTGCCTTTTTGCATGCCGCGGAGTGGTGGTGCTCGCCGCATTTGACGCATTTCGGCGTCGCGGTGCACCTGCTTTGGGCGTGGCTGAAGCGTTGACAGCGGTGGCATTGCGTTGGCTCGACCTTCGCTCTTTGACGCTCCACTCTCACTACCAGCTGGCAGCATCTCTTCACATCCAGGATCTTTTCCTGGTCCAGCGGTACCTGTAACAGGAATAGAGGGAGGGCTCTCCGTGACCATCCGCCTGATGCCCGGCCATCGCTTGGCGTCCCTTAGTATCACCGGAGGTATTTTCGCTTCCTTCCTTGTCGTCTCTGTCACCTCCATGGCTGAGGTGGATGGTTTATTGACCTCTGAAGTCGCCTTGTTGACTTCTGCGGTCGTCTCACAGGTCTCTGGCTCGGGCGTTCCTACCCTTCTTGCCTTGGTGGGTTCCTCCTCGGCGCTGGAATCTGTAACAGGTTTTTTCCTCTTACTTACCGGTTTCTGCACTGCGGCGGCAGGCGCAACCGCTCCGGCGGAAGCTTCGGGTGCTGCTGCAGGCACTGGTGGCTTAGCCTGCGTCTTCGCTGCCCTCTTGGGGAATACTCGGGGGCCCTCCTCGGGAATACCTGTCTGGTGTCGGAGGTTCCTGATCTCCTCTACCAGTATTTTCGTTGACTTCTCCGATTCCAACGCCATGGCCCTTAGTTGCAGGGTCAGCTCTCCTAGCTGATTTTTTAAATCAGCAATTTCTTGCCGCAGCGCCGCATTCTCCGCGGCTAACTTGACCTCCCTCTCGGTGGGGCCGTAGCTTGTCCGTCGCTCTGGCGTTGCCGCCCTGAACGCCTCGGATCTCTCGCTGCAGCTCTCGTCGCTGCTTGAGTTCTCCTCCTCCATAGGGATCGGGCTCCTTCTCGGGGCCTTCTTCCCCATCCTAGTTTTATAAAAAACTGTTTGTTTGCTGTGTGGGACCTCCACTTCACTGTGAACTCGCTTCGCTATTCACACCGGGTTGTTTCTCACTCGTACCTACGTGTCGCCACGTCGGATGCTCGCTTGAAACTAATGCAGAAGCGAGGTCCTGTATTTCTTTTTATACTCCCACTGTGGTGATGTCATTTAACCTCGAACGTTGATTGTGCAGCTGTATCCTCGAGTCTAGACTTGTTTGTGAATGTACGTGGGAAAGGAAGCGGTGTCTAGCTGTTTTTAAATTCATATATAAACAAATATTTTATTATATAAACAAAATTTCTTTTATACCCTGCCGCCTCATATAAAATTCCTGGAATCGAACTATCCAAAGATTACGATACCTAAAACGGAGGAACCGAGAAATGTAAACAATAATTTATTACGTCTGCTCTCATGAAATTCATGGAATCCAACTAAATCAATATAAATTGTTTATTTCTTTGTAACACAAATAATATCTACTTATGAAATACCACGTAAATAAAATCGCTCTGTATGTAATAAGTTATTTATACTATACTAAATTCATACGTGATATTTGGTAAAGCAAAACGTACGTTTATCTAGGCGGATAACAGCACTGAATGAGAATGCATAATCGGCATAAATTAGATTATATTTATTTATAAAACAAACATGGTATTTTATCAGTTCCGGTAATTTAATATGATGATATTTATGTATTAATTTTTAGAATCTGATTCAAACCAAACCCAAGTTAAATTCAATAGAAAGAAATGTGTAATTGGTATGTTTTTAAATGAGTACTAGGGTACTATATAATTGTTCCAATGCGGGAATAAGCCTGTTAAAACACGTCGGTAGGTGCCTGTGTGTAATAAAGCATAGGAAATAATATCAAACGAACAATTTTTTACCATAAATCAGAGTGCCTTATCACCCTTCCGCTCCCCTAAGACCGCCATTTTCTTTTTTATCAATTCCACCAATCAGCTTTATTTTTTACATCCTTTTAATATTAGATTACATCATTCATATGAATTCAGGTATATTAATGTCAAATCACCACCTGAAATCAACTCGAGAAGCAGGTACATACCTATCATTCTTAATTAATTAGATTACATCAATCATATGAATTCAGGTATATTAATGTCATATCACCACCTGAAATCAACACCCCTACCCACCCTCCTTCACCCGCACCACCCTCTGAATGCCCCATCCCGCATTCTTTATTATAAAAATCATAATTACTATTTTTTATTTTCATTAATTACTATTTTAATTACCATACATCAACCACCACCCTCGAAATTCTTCTACACCCTCCGGACATTGACCAACACTTCTTCACCACCATTCCAAGAACTCTTCGACACCCTCGACACACCCCCCATCATCTTTGGTCACTTTTTGATGGACACACGCCATCCGGAGTTCGGTGTTTTGATAGCGGGGGATCTACAGAAATTCGGAGCGCGGTGACCAGAGAAGTGAGCCCGTAGTAGTTTTGCTTATCTACTTCTCTGATCAGTTATTCAATGGATCTAGACAATACGCTCATGAGATGTCATTCGATCCAGGCCATAGAAAGGCTTCGCTTATACTGCACGGAGTCCTGCGTGACACATCTGTCAATCTGTAGGTTTTCATTGCAGCTAGCTACACCCCTCTTGGACCCACGTTGCTCATATATCCTTTCATAAACTGGGTCAACTGCGTGGAACACCCGCATGTACAAGATGCGTGTAAACAACTTGTAACATGCGTTCAGGCAGGTTATTGGTCTGTAGTTTTTCGGGCTAGACAAATCTCCGTTCTTAGGAATTAGCACTGTCCTCCCCTCGACAAACCATGCTGGAGCTTGCTGCTCTCCATTAAGCCAGGAGGTGAATATTCTAACAAATGGTAGTGGGTACTTGGTAGTTTTTTCCACCAAAAGTTGTTGATCCCATCGGGACCAGGAGCAGCAAAGTTCTTAGAGCCTCTGACGGCCCTTCTAACTTCTTCCGGCGTTATCGGTGGGCACACCTCTTAAGGCTGTTGAAGCCTTCGGCAGAAAGCTTCAAAGTGTGCCAGGGCTGGAGTGTCTTTATTGAGCGGTAGCTTCTCCTTGTAAAGACTTTTCCAGAAGGTCTCTACCTCATTAACGGTCGGCGGGTCCTCTCGCCCGCTTCACTAGTGATTTTTTTGCAGTTACTTACTAGCATCCGTATCTTATCGACGCAGTGCTGTTGGATGGTTTGCAGCACCATTCGACTAAGCATGTGATGGGTACGTTTTAGCGTAGCGGCTATGCGCCGCACTTTAGGCGTAGAGGGCCTATTGGTCTTGATGTAGTCCATCACACATTGGAATCGGGATGCATGTTGTCTTGCCGACCGGATCTTAGCTTCCATCTTGTGTATACGCCGCTGTGCTCTCTCATGCGGAGATGCAACGTTCTCACCCGAGAAAGCCAATTAACGGCATGATACACGGCACAATTGATGTGCCAGATGTGGGCTTCTTCTGGTAGTCCTCCACGAAGCTCTGCATCCGCTCTAGCCAGGTGTTGTGGCTTCAAGGGTTTCTGGCGGTGTAACCACCGTCGGGTACTGAGGGCTTCTGGTGCCGGTGAAGCGATGATCACCTCCTCCATCACCGGTTCATTCGTAGGCCTTTCGCCTTCGTAACTCTCCAGCAGAGGAGAGGCTCTCACATATCCTCTGCGACGAAGGTGAAATACAGAATCGCCAAGATGTTGTTTTGTGAAAGCACGATGCTCTGGATGCATTTCACACCACAGGGCATGCATCCGTGCCATGTATCCTCTCTTCGCGTGTTCACTACTTTCGTAACTCTGCAGAAGGTGGTCCCTTAGCTCATCTGTCCACTCAAAACGTCCGTGTACGTGGCCATCGTCGTCAACAGGCAAATTGTCCGGTTATTATTATTATTATTATTATTTTTTTTTTTCCGTTTTCCAGATATTACACCATTAGACTCATTTTTATCTGTGTCGTTAAAAAAAAAATCAATATATGTCAAACGTTTGCATACAATTTAAGAGCTTCTGGAAGCTATCAGAAATAAAATTATGAGTATTATTGAAGCCAATCTTCAAATGTTTTTAATAATATGAAAGGAAGTGTTATTACAAACCACAACATGGGCAACATATTGATTTGAATGATATTACATTACGTTTACTAAACGATTCGATGTTTTTCAAAAAATATGGTTTATTTATCAATATTTTTATAAAATTAAAAAACTAAAATGATATTAACATTATTCATGCTGGTTGTAAATATATAGTTTAAATTGTTTTTGAATAATTAGCGTTGGTCAACTTTGACTTTAGAATACTTTAGGCTTGACTTTAGAAAATTAACTGATACTTGATTTAACCTGTGGTGGCTAATATGTAAATATTATAATTTTGTTTCCATTCCTGGGATGATCGATGAAAGGATTACTACACCTAGATATTGGTTAGTACTAGTTTCATGAATTACAAATTAAAAGAAAATTGTCTTTTTTAGTGAACGTTTTTCTTTAATTAATGACAATTACTGATTTTTACAAAACATGTAACCTGTTAATAATGTATTTTTATTTTTGAAAGTTCCAAATAAATATATAATATGTTACGTTAGTAGTGGTGAGAAACACACCGTAGTGCCCTCTTTGGGTCTGTGCTACTATCTGTCTGACAATTATTGTAAAATTGACAGACAGATAACGAGCTGCTTTTCCGCAGGTGCCATTATAGCAGTGACCTCTATTGCCTTTAAGGAAGACAATCTTACTTATTTATTTGAAGGACATGCCGAAAACAACTACTCCACGGACAATATGCCCCGACTGGCGTTGCATTACATCGGCATCTCCATAGACATCGCCACATCGTTCATCGAAATCAAATACCAAACACTGACCGGTTTCGCGTTTATTTTGCGCTCATCAGAGTGCCATAGGTAGTGGACTCGATGAACGATGTTGCGACGTGATTGCCTAATGGGTATCCTGAATGTTAGTAGTGGTGAGAAACACACCTTAGTGCCCTCTTTGGGTCTGTGCTACTATCTGTCTGACAATTATTGTCAAATTGACAGACAGATAACGACCTGCTTTTTCGCAGGCGCCATTACAGCCATTACAGGAAGACAATTCTACTTATTTATTTGAAGGAGATGCCGAAAACAACTACCAACATTCACAATCCCCATTAGGCAATCACGTCGCAACATCGTTCATCGAGTCCACTACCTATGACACTCTGATGAGCGCAAATTAAGCGCGAAACCGGTCAGTGTCTGCTATTTGGTCTCGATGAACGATGTGGCGACTCCTACGGAGATGCCGATGTAATGCAACGCCAGTCGGGGCGTATTGCCCGTGGAGTAGTTGTTTTTGGCATCTCCTTCAAATAAATAAGTAAGATTGTCTTCCTTAAAAACAATAGAGGTCACTGCTGTAATTTCACCTGCGGAAAAGCAGGTCGTTATCTGTCTGTCAATTTGATAATAATTGTCAGATAGTAGCACAAACCCAAAGAGTGCACTACGGTGTGTTTCTCACCACTACTAACATTCATGATACCCATTAGGTAATCACGTCGCAACATCGTTCATCGAGTCTACTACCTATGGCACTCTGATTAGCCATAGGTAGTGGACGAAACCGGTCAGTGTCCGTATTTGGTCTCGATGAACGATGTGGCGACTCATGTGGAGATGCCGATGTAATGCAACGCCAGTCGGGGCATATTCACCGTAGAGTAGTTGTTTTCGGCATCTCCTTCAAATAATATGTTACATTGCACGTTGTCAGTTTATAAAGTTATTTCACCTATGTGTTTACTAATTGCTACTGTAGCTGAACATAATTTCTGAACAAAACAAAAAGTAAAATATCCACAATATTTTATAACATGTGTAATTTTTCCTATGGTAAAGTGCCAAGAGCGAAACCAGAGGTGAAACATTTAGTTTTGATATAGATCCATCTACCTATTTGTTTAGTATGTGGAAACTAATTGAGGCTGTAAATGAATATAATATAGAAACGTAAGTTAAATGGGCACAATGTTTTATAAACTGTGTAGTTTTTTATACGGTAAAGTGCCGAGAGCAAACCAGAAGTGCAATATGAAACATTTAGTTTTGACATAGATATATCTACCTACTTGTTTAATATTTTCAATATTTTTAATAAATAATATATAATTGCAATATAACTTTCAGTAGATAGTCGAATGTAATTTGATTTTTTTATGCAGCACATGCAAATGTGCTGCAACGGACGTGCGGAATCACTACTGATAACCACCAGCGGCCGATCCTGAGAATCGGAGACAGGGAACCGGTCGACTTGATTTCAACAGAACAAAAAAAAAATTATAATATTAAATAAATTAATTAATAAATAATATCTCCACCCCTCATTCTAATCACAAGGATTAGCCCGACAGTTTGAGACGTGTGTGGGAGAGGGGACGGCATATTATTATTTCGCGGGCCTCATTTGCGCCTCAGGAACGACTTAAGTCGGTAGGTCCTAACCACCATTCAGTACTGGAATGAGGTTAACCTGAAAAACCTCATTAGTTAGGGGAACAGTCAAACATCAACTGATTTTAATCCATCACATTAACACCAAGTCCACATTCTTCTCATCCTAGGCCATCGCCAGGATGGTTGACAATCCATCCCCGCGAACAAGCCTTGATTTGCGAGTAAACAATTTAATTAAAAATTATTTGATGGAATGGGGATACGAACCCACGAGCTCTGGGTTGAGCGATCGAGATACTAAACCCTGAGCCACCAGCTCGCTAATAATAAATAAGTGCCTTTGGACATGTCCTATATATAATGGACGTATTATATATAGGACATGTTTAGCTAGAGAGCTACTGTTACACATAATCTATGTATATTATGCACGAAAATAATAAGTAATTTTATACGTAAAAACGCAAACAGAAGAAAATAACTTTCAATCTTATAAGAGTATTATAAGTATACTTATAATTAAATATTAATTCACTCCTAAGAACTAAGACACAACTCACAACTACTAACAACTCACTTCGTTTAGGTCACATAATATATCTCTATGTAACATTGCTTCAGTGTGAACCTGAGAGCAGCACCGCCTAGTACCTTTTTTAATTTTGTTATTAAGACTTTTGTATTTTTTAACGAAGTTGAACGAGAATAATCTATGAAAAACAGATGTAAAGTATCTCGACATATTCAAATTGTGGTTGGACCTATAACATCCAGAGTGTCCATATATATATTATGGATATGGATGGATATTAATTTTATACGTAAAAACGCAAACAGAAGAAAATAACTTTCAATCTTATAAGAGTATTATAAGTATACTTATAATTAAATATTAATTCACTTCTAAGAACTAAGACACAACTCACAACTACTAACAACTCACTTCGTTTAGGTCACATAATATATCTCTATGTAATATTGCTTCAGTGTGAACCTGAGAGCAGCACCGCCTAGTACCTTTTTTAATTTTGTTATTAAGACTTTTGTATTTTTTAACGAAGTTGAACGAGAATAATCTATGAAAAACAGATGTAAAGTATCTCGACATATTCAAATTGTGGTTGGACCTATAACATCCAGAGTGTCCATATTGAAGCGATATGATATTTTTGATCGGAAATAAAGGGGTTCACCATGGGCAACAAGCGATGTATAAAATTCAACAAATTAAATTCCCATGTTTTATTCATTGACAACTTAAGATATTCTAAAATTATATAAAATTTTCTTAAAGCAAAAACAAAACGATAACAAGAATTTTGTATTTTCTGTATGCGATTTTGATTTACTAAGTTAACACAAGGACCGTAAACAGAATCAGTGTAATTGAATAAAGATGGAACAAGAGATTCGCATAACAATATTCTTAAATTAAACCATAAAATATGTTTATTAACATAGAGTACTTTTAAGCGACAATACAATTTACTAATGCAACTACTGACACGATCTCAATTTTAGGACCGCTTCTTTATACATTATATACGTCTGATTTTCAAAAAGTAATTGAACATTGTAAAATGCATTTTTAGGCAGATGACACACAGCTCTATCTCTCTTTTTTACCCAGCGATTGCTTATGGGCAATTAATGCAATTAACCACGATCTAAAGTCTTTAATAGATAAAGCAAAAAGTCACTCCTTCCACATTAATGCATCAAAAACGTCAGCTCTAGTTTTTGGTCATCATACTCTAAGGTCGGTAGTTTTGGAAAATCCTCTGTTATTTATGAATGGGCAAAGAATAGAATTTCGAGAGACTGTAAAAAATTTAGGACTCACTTTTGATACGAGGTTAAGGTTCAAACCACATGTTAACAACTTATACGTACTGCATATCTTAATTTAAAAATGATCTGTGACATAAGATATTTTATTAACAAGAAAATTAAAACAGCTTTGTGTGAGTCACTAGTTCTTTCTAGATTTAACTTTGCTGACTCTGTTTATGGGCCTTGTATAGATGTTGAGGATAAACGTCGGATTCAAGTACTCCAAAATTCATGCCTGCGCCTTATTTTTGGAATAAAGCGCCAGCAACATATTTCACATAAATTATTGGACATAGGTTGGTTAAATATGTCTAGGAGACGACTACTGCATGCTGCTTGCTTATTTCACAAAATTTTTAATCACAAGTTGCCCCGATATCTCAGTAACAAAATTTCTTATAGAACAGATGTTCACAACCTTAACCTACTATTTTTTTGCCTGTGTAATATGTTATTCTTCTGAATATTCGCCAATGATAATATATTGTAATTTTTACTGCTTACTACTCTTCTTTACCGCTTAAGATTAAAAACAGAGGCTGTACCGTTCGATACAGCTATCTGATCTTCGGCAGTCTTCTCATATTGTTTGTATGTGTATACGTATGTGTGTGTGTAACAATTATGTATCAATATGTATCATTATGTATGATTCACACATGTAATATGTGCATCAATTGTAATTAATGTTGTTGGGAAAATAAAGGCCTATTATTATTATTATAATTATTATCTACACCAGGGGTTCTCAACATTTTCGTGGCGCGGGCGCATTCAAGATTGCAAGAAATAGTAGCGAGCGTAATCTGATTTGAAACTAAATTAATTAAAAAATAGTATGTCATTGATTGTAACATACATTTTGTAACATAATATATTTACTATAACATATATATTGCAAGATGATAATCCCAATCTTAAACAATCAAGTTTGGCTAGTAAGTCAAGATCTGATTTTTGATTTTATAATATTTATTTATTTTTTTATTTATTTATTTTGAAGAAAAAACAGGTTGTAACAACCTAATTACATGTTTCTGGTTGTAAAGATTAACATACAAAAATTCTAAATGAGAATAAAATAACAACACTATAACTTGCAGAACATGTATAAGCAGAGATGAACAAAAAAAAAACACTTAAATCATAATTGTAAATATACAGATAACACCATTTCATGCAGGGAATACTCAGAACCAAGTATAGAGTGTTTGTCAAGAGAAATCCGTATTAATGACAGCTTTTCGAAACTGCGCTAACGGACTATCAAAAATGCCTATCGATATTCTATCCTGAAACTTATTAATAATTTCACATATATCACTAATCAGGGATTTAGCATTGGTATTAAATATTATTTTTGAGGGACGTGTTCGATGATCAGTTATATTTATATTTATTTGTGAGAGCAGATAAGGAGTGTCAAGGCCACCATTTAAAATTTTATGTAAAAATATTAAATTACGTCTAATTCTCCTCTGTTCTAATTTACTAATTTTAAACTCCTTACGATACGGCTCATATGATGTAAACCCCGGAGTAAGTATTTTACAAACTTGTTTTGTATTGTTTCAATTGTATGGTTTAGTTACTGTTTATTAGGTGTCCAAATCACAGATCCAAATTCTAGACGGCTGCGAACAATTGTATTAAAGAGATAAATAATAGAAGTGATATTTTTGAAGTCACTAGTGACTCTTTTAATGAGACCAAGTAATCTATACGAGGAATTAGTTATTTCATTTACATGCTTTCTGAAGTTAAGGTTTGATTCAAAGTATACTCCTAAGTCTTTAGTTTCATAAATTCTGCTGAGAATATTATGGTTCATTGAATAAACATAGTGTTTTGCATTTTTATTTCTATTGAAATTCATAACTTTACATTTGTCTAAATTGAAGTATAATTTGTTTTTTATTGACCAGCTGTGAATCAAATCTATATCCCGTTGTAAAACTAAATAATCATTTACATCTTTAATTTGTTTATATACTTTTAAGTCATCAGCATACATGAGACAGTCTGATGAAATTGCCCTTCGCAGATCATTTATAAATATTATAAAAAGTAGAGGCCCTAAATTCGAGCCTTGGGGTACACCTGATCGAACTGGAAGTACTTCTGAATTGATGCCTTGATAACAAACATATTCCTTTCTACCCTGTAAATATGACGAAAAAAAATTTAGCATATGAACACTTAGTCCAATAGAGTATAGTTTAGACAATAATATATCATGATTCACACTATCGAATGCCTTGGCAAAATGCGTATATATAGTATCCACCTGTTGACCTGTCTCAAATGCTAAATTAATACTACTAACAAAGGAGGCCAAATTTGTTTCATTTGATCTACACTTAAAAAATCCATGCTGTTCCAGTGAGATTATCCTGCTTACAAAGGCATATATCCTTTCATAGAGTATAAATTCGAAAACTTTAGCAATACAATTCAATATAGTTATGGGCCTGTAATTATTAACTAAATGCATATCATTCTTCTTATGTATAGGAGTTACCCTAGTTACTTTAAAATCCCTCGGAAATGTTTCACAGTGTAATGCCTTTTGATAAATAATTAGCAAAGGATATAATAAGAGTTCCTTACAGGCTTTAAATATATAACAGTGTATACCATCTGGTCCAGCTGATTTTTTCGGTTTTAACTTCTTGAATGCATTCTCTAAATCCTGAATACCAATATGAACATCGTTCAAATGTTCCGAATTAACAACCGCATTATTTAACATATTTTTAACTGCTGAAATATCATGCGACAATTTATCACTATCATAAACTGAGTGAAAAAAATTAGATATTCATGGTGGAACATACAGATTTGAACAAATATGTTGCAAATCCAATGTATCCAAAACAGGATTTGATTTTGATGGCTCCTTTTTTTAAGAGATTATACTTTACACCTAGATTTTTATATTTCGTGCTGTAAGGTAACAAATCATCCTTTATTTTTAATTTAAAATTATGTTTCATGATTTCAATATGTTTATTATTACCAAAAAGCATGAAACATTTTTTATTACAATTTAGTATCAAATTATGTGAGACAAAGAAATCATAAATAGCTTTTAAAGCAATATTGATACGTTCAGTGGCGTCATGTGAACTGTTAAGATTAAAACTGTAATAAATTTGTGTATCATCAGGATATCCTTATATTTTACAATATTTGACCGCAGTGAGTATGTCAGTAGTGTCAAAATAAATAGTAGCAGCCCCTTGTGGCACACCAGAATTTAGATTAGAAATTTCATTAAAAAAAATACAAGTTTATGTCGTAATCAACACATTAAAAATTTGTCTACCTACGTTTTGTTTAAAAAAGTGTCCGATGAACGTATTTTTTTTAATATTTAAAATAACCGAGATATGCGCAGACACCTAAAATTAGAAAAATCGAATTTTCGCCAATAACAAACAAAAGAAAGTCGGCCATTTTGCATTTCGGTTTTAAGTTTGTCTCTCAGAAAAATAGATCGAGAAAGAGTAAACTTTTTGTATCTCTCTTAGTTTTAAGAGGTATCCTATAATAACAAGCAAATTTGGCCACCCGGTACGTCCAGTCTTTCTCATGTGGAACAAAATACACGATTTTTCTTATTTCGGCTATATGTTTGTATTGTTCAACTTTGTGTTATTTTAACAATTATGTTTATGCGTTTTATTTCCATTAAAATTTGTAATAAAATAATAAATAATAGTAACTTGGTATATTTTTAATAAACGTATAATGAATCCGGTATAATGAAAAATTCTATTTGCAGTTTTCAAGAATTACTACATTCTGATTTGACTGCCTTAGGAAAACATGAATATCTAGATAATTATTAATGCCATGCGAAAATTACACATCAACGTATAAGAGCTTGTTTGTTCCCAATATAGAAGTCTACCACAGAACAAATACTGAAAATCCTATTAGCCTCAAATCAATACTAAACCGTGCATGAACTGTTTGCAATTTACTAACTTTTTAAGATAAATTTTTACTGATGTTGCTCTATAGAAATCGTCCTTTGATACAATATAGACGGAATGCAAATCTAATAAATATGCTATTATATGCACTTAAGCCGTAGATTTATTAACTAACATTTTAAGATACATTTTTATTGATATTGCTCTATAGAAATCGTCCTTTGATACAATATAGACGGAATGCAAATATAATAAATATGCTATTATATGCAACTTAAGCTATAAATGACAATTCAATGGCCAATTGTAAATTACGAAGTATACCCAGTTCTATGAATAAATTACAATAATTATGAATGAACTACAATGAAATCTTACTAGCAATAAGCAGTTGTTTTATATTCTTGATTTCAAAATTATTGGTGTAACGAAGTTACTTTTCTTAGCAATTAATATCAACCGTTTTCATTTATTTTCATATTAGGTCGCTATATTATTTTGCAGAGCTTAGAGTTATTTGTATTTTCCGAAATGATTTAAATAAGTTGATATTGTTTATTTATTATTGTTTGATATTGTACAATAGATTCAACATATGTAGGATTTGTTATAATATGAATTTAATTATTCCTTTGAGTTTTAAAACCGTTCTTTTTGGTAATGCTATTTATAATAAGTGTAGAATCCCGTAAATCTGTCAAAATGTTATTTTGTAATTTTTTTATATTGTTTAACGCTGTGACTGGGCCAGTAATAATATATTGACAATATTAGTACCGTGTACCACTAAGCTGACCGAAATTTGAATCAAAAATTAAAATATCCGCGCACCCAATGCGCAATGATTCTCCCACATGATTTACAGTCACGTGGTGTCTCCGTTTTCCTATTTAAGGCATTGTAACTGCCTAGAAAGTATCTTCCTTAAGATTTGGTTTCCGCCAGCACCAGCAAGCACCATCAAGAGTAAGTAACCCTTCTTAGTAAGTCCGACCGCCGCCGACAAGCAATCTTCAGGTTCACTTGGCTTTTTATTTTGTTTTTGAGAGGGCGTTTCACTAGGTGTATCTCTTGGCAATGATTCCTCTATGAGCGCTTGACATGGGGAAAGTTGCTTGCTAGAGAACATCAGTTTTACGTACCCAGATTCCGGATACACAAAAGCCTGGTACCCATATTTCAGTGTCTTAAGTGTCTTATCATATGTGCCTTGGCAATGGTTCCTCTATGAGCGTTTGACATGGGGAAAGTTGCTGTTTAGGTACATTGAGAGAATACTGGCAGAGGCTGGTACAGTAAACCCATAGACCGAGAACAAGGTATCTTGTTGAATTATTAATTTATTATGCTTAGCTTTTCTGGTTGCTGCCGCTTTATTGCTAATTATTGATTGCCGAATGTATTTACCTGAATAATCGTTATTGCTTGTCGATTTACTGCTACTTTCTACCGTTTGTTGTTAGTTTCCGCTTATTTACCACATAAAACCAGTGGACGGTGGCGCCCGATGGCAAAAACCCGAGCATAAATCCGACACCGAATTAAGAGCCTCACATTGTGATGTATTTTATAAAAAGCATGGGGATTTATCAGTTATTGCTTTTTATGAATTATTTAAGTACTGCTCTACTTTTCAAGTTAATTTATTTGTGATTATGACTTTTCCATAAATTAATTCTACTATGTCAATCTATGGGGGACTAATTCCAAAGATATTTACATGGTGTACTGATATTCACCGTAATACAGTAACAATAGTAATAAATGAAAACAAATATGTTAAAAATTTGATTTTAGTACAGAAGCAAAGAGTAGAGATATCTTTGATAGAAGTAGTAAGTCTTACCGCTTTATGTATAAGAGATCCCAAATGAACTCACATCACTCCAATTTAAACTGGACTAATGATAAAGTAATTGTATTAGAGACCAGATGTGTTCCAAAATTTACCACGATTTCTATTAATAAATCATAGGCTCTTAAAGGCGGAGGATACAACAGCATTATTAATATGTTGTTTGAAATTAAGACAACTATCAAAGTAGACAACCAAATATTATACTTCGTCTCTCCTGTTATATATTCTAATAGTCCATTTCAACTAAATACTAAAACAGTACCTTTCTCACTAACGATGTTGTTTGTAGAATATTAAATTATTATTAAATTAAAACATTACATAAAGTAGAGAACTTCAAATACAAAGCCAAAGGCAGTCAGGAAGGGTGTTCAAATACCCCATATCAACTGACATTGCCAGTGCGGGAGCTGAGGATCGAACCCATCATAACTATTATAGATAGCGTGACCGAGAAATGCTGCCACAACACGCTCTAGCTCACTGTGTAACCATGGTAGTCAATCATTTTCAGGCCTCTATTTTATTTTCATAGATTTTTTAATTTTGGGATCTGGGGAAGACTGGAGGGGAGCACTAAGCACTAAGAAATGAAATGATGATATAGTACACAGATAATCATAACATATTTATGTTATCCATACATATCATAACATATCATTTATATATTGGAAGGAGATGCCGAAAACAACTACTCCACGGGCAATATGCCCCGACTGGCGTTGCATTACATCAACATCTCCATGGATGTCGCCACATCCTTCATCAAGACCAAATACCAGACAATGACCGGTTTCGTTATCTGTCTGTCAATTAGACAATAATTGTCAGACAGGTAGTAGCAAAGACCCAAAGAGGGCACTGCAGTGTATTTCACTGTATCTCGCCACTACAAATATCATTTATATGTTATGAATATCTTCAGATAATCATAACATATTTGCAGAAATGTGCGTGTAGAGCTTTGTAGCTTTTGGTGTTTAGTGGATAACTATGTTTTGTCTACATTTTTAGTTATTCTACCAGTCAAAAACCATATGATAAATCTGATATCTAACAATACCTCCACTAAATTTTAACTATTGCTGTTTACAGGGTGTTACAGATACAAAAAAAAATGAAACACATAATTTTGTGAAATCGTAAACAGTACAAATATTTCTAACTCCGAGAAAAAAATTGCTGAAAATTTTAGAAAAACCAGATACAAACTCGAACCTGTGGTCCTATGGAATGCCCTTGATGTTAATATACCAATCTAGTTACTGTCCTATTACAATTATATTAATTTTTTCATATTTTGTCTGTTTTGTTAATATTAATTTTAATACAAGTACGAGTACCTGATGCTAGCCACGACTCGCCCAACCATCAGAATGAAATATGAATAATAATTAAGAATACTGTTATTGGATATTTTCATTTCAATTCAATTAAATGTAATAGAATTTAATTTAATTCAGTTGAAATTGATATATTTAATTTTCAAAACTGTGACCAAATAACCATTAGAGCTATCTGGAAAGATACAAATAAATAATTGCAGATAACATTAACCATTTAATAAATCATTTTTTAATCCAAAAAGTACATACATTCAATGATGGCCACTTATTGAACTAATAACTGAATTAAATTAAGATAACACTGAAACAAGCATATAATCAACCAAGAAAATGAAATAATATCTAAAGTACAAAGAAATGTGCCAGCTTTGACGGTTTATAGATTTAAGGAGAACCCAGTTAGACATGAAATAGCTGCATGTGTTTAGTGGCAATGTTGCCGCTCCTTCAGTGGCGGCTAGTGACATTTGGTTATGGGGGGGGGGTGCAAAAATAAAAAATTGCGCCGCAGGCGAAAATTTTACATATTTCAAGGTCAAACCCCTTAAAATTATAAATTAGAAATTCGCAGAGCAAAAATATTTGCTTGAAAAAATAACTTTCGTTAGACAAATATTCTCCTTTTTAATACGATTGACGGAAATCTCGACAAAAATTATTTAAAACAATATTTAAATAGGTAATTAATTTTTAGATATTAAAAATTTACATATACGTTACCTTAAAAAAAGCTGTAAACTAGAATTCGCGAAGCATGAACATAACTATTTTTAGTTTTTAGATATCCTTTTAGATAGATACCTCTTTAGATAGATATATAATTAAAAACGATATGGCACAATCACAATCACAAACTCAAAAGTATTTTTGTTATTCAATTCATAGTTATCAAACGACATATTAAATTATTACGTAGGTAAACAAACTTCATACAGTTATTTATACACGCGTCCACTTACTTTCTAAAATTGAAATCAGCTCTACAGTCTTTCATAGAAATAAATTTTTCCATAACTTTTTCATCGAAATTAGGTATTTATTGGGCAGGCAACGCCCAACTCTTTTATTTGTATTTTATCTTCCAGTGGAAGATTTGCAAAATCAGCTCTAATTACACTACTAACAGTATTCATCTTAAGTGAAATATAAAATTGTCTTTTCACAAAAAGTGAAAAGTACTTTCATAATATTAATAAGAAATAAGTACTTTCATAATATTAAAAATATGTAATGTGTTAAAAATGCGTTATAATGTTTAATAATAATCGCGTAGGGCCGCGAAATAATTGCGGCCAAATCTGTACAATATAAGCATATGGAAAGTATCTGACGAGTGTAGTAAAAAAGGAGATCGGGTCGGTTGCCATAGTTACCTGAGCCGCATTTGCACTGCACAGTGAGCAAAGGCTCACTGTGCAGTGGCAGTGTGCTGTGATCCAGTGATGTGGATTGTGGCATTATGAGTACAATAGCTCAAGTGCTCGAGCCCTGCCTTATAATAGTTTTGTACCACAATAAACATGTTTTAACTTTTAATATTTGCATTTAATTTACAATAATGATAATAATAAGGATTCCTTTGGTATTTTTGGAGGAGGGGCGCGCGGCCATGCGGCCTTAAGGAGAAGCCGCCACTGCCCGCTCCTCTCTAATTTTCTTTATTTATGGTCAATATATACAATATTTTTCTATTTTGACAGTCTTATACATTTCTACAGTCAACGGTTTTATTTAAAATAACGTTCGAAGTTTATTGTTTCATGTTCCGAAGTGTATTGTGCATTTAGTATGCACTATATTATTTCCAACATAATCTGGAGATAAGGTCGCCCCGAAAATAATCTGTAAGAAAGATGTTGAGGTCTTCTATACCGAATTAAATATACTTCATTAAACTTCAGTGATACACACCCAAATATAGGTCAGAATGTCGTAAAAAGTCGACTGCAATAACTGAATATATAAAATATAAATGAATCTAAATAATGTAAAATAGCTGATCATTGAAATTTCGTCACTGTAATCTCATCTGGTTTAGCATGCGGAATGACACCTATGGGGATAATGGGGATATGGTATTATTAAAATTAGAGAAACCTCTTTCTTCTATAACCCAGCTTTATGTTTAATTTAAAAGCTATTTCAGCCTGGTCTGCAAATTAGATCCTTTTTAATGGGACCGCGTTGTTTCGAGTCACGTAGTTCTGAAGCGGAATATCTTCGTCCCCTCTTCTAGTGCGACTGTAAACACCAGACCGTAAATATACGTTTAGGCATTTAAACACCTATACGAACACTCACTGAGACTCTAATTTAACTAATGGTTTGTATATAAGCACAATATCGTAACTTGTCTCGATGTATTGAAAGTCATGTGAATTAATTGCTCTATAAATTGAATAGAGCTTGGTGAATGTAAACCTCATTCCTTTGAAAGTTAGAAAACTGTTTACTGATGAGTATTAAAATGCACCGGAATAAGTGAAGTGAAAAATCTTGTTAACAGAATGGAAGATTAACTTAAGATAAGTATCAATAAAATATCTCAGAGAAAAACATTTGCATTAGCTTGAAAATTATATTCTACAAATCATATTCTTGTTATCTCCTGTTATAATTATCTTTTTAAATATCTTGTTTCCGATTAACATTCTGCACAAGTGAAAATAAAGATGAAAATGATCGAACGAAACTTCCTTATTATAATAAAATTAGAACCATCAGAATCGTGCTTAATTCAAGAAAACCTTGAAACAGATAGTAATTATACAGTGTTTTCGTAAAGTAGTAGATATATCAAGGATAAATTTGTTAAAAAATCAAGGAATAACTTTTGAGAAAACGCCCGAACCCGTAAAATTTTTATTTGTATGTTTTTTCATGACCACTCAACCGGCCCTCTTCTTCCTATCCGACGACTCCGGAAGACCTAATCTTAATAAAGCGTGGAAATGCTATGTACAATTGGGAGGTCACCCTTTTGTTGAAAGAACGTGTTATTTTTCGGTTGAAATATCAGATTTTTCTAAATATAGATACAAAGCTATTAGTGCAGGAATAAGGTCTTATCGAAGAAAATCCAAATAGCTTGCACCGGTTAGACTCATATTAAAAAAATACACACCTAGATTCTTCCGCCGACTTTGTCGTGACACACATTCACTTTTTGTGATCTTTGAATATAATATTCCATCATCCATTGAGGATTCTTGGTATCCCAATAACGACTGCTTTGCCTATTAACATGGCCGTTCTAAACAAAGGTAGTCCCGCCAGAAAAAAATGATAGTTTTTACAAAATTATTGTCGTTATTGTCATATTTCGCCGATTAAAGTCGTCTTCATTCAGCTCATGGATAAGGCATACCTTATAAGGATAGTGCTTTAAGTTTTTCAGAATTTTGTGAACCATAGACCCTGCTATATTAAAGCCATTTGGTTAACTGGTGACTGATGATTTTCTTGCACTGCCGACAAAGCATTAAACGGATCTCTTTCTGGCAGTGAGGGTCCACCAGATTTAAAAAGATCACGAACATTCAAGGTATTTAGACTCAGTTCTGCTTAATATGCTTTGGTCAATGTGCTGCCGATCAGGAGCAGTTGTATTAACAATTCAACTACTTCTCGTTGAGCGCGCATTGTATCTCCAAATTCTATCTTCATATGAGCCGGTGGTTCAAGGTCTAGTCTCGATTGCTCAACCCAGAAGTCGTGGGTTCGAATCCCCATTCCACCAGATAATTTTTAATTAAATCGTCTACTCGTAGAATATCGGCTTGTTCGCAGGGATGGGTTGGCAACCATCCTGACAATGCCATAGGGTCGGGCGATGGGAAGAATGTCAACTTGGTGTTAATGTGAGAGATTAAAATCAGTTGATGTTTAACTGCCCCCTAGCTAATGACATTTTCTAGGTTTCCATCGTTCCAACACTGAATGATAGTTAGAGCCTATCAACATAGATCGTTCCTGAGGTGCAATTGAGGTCCACGAAATAATATCCCACCCCCTCTCGCAGACAATTCTCTGACTTTTATCCTTGTCCCTTTTATCCTTTGCTAATCCTTGTGATTATAATAAGGGATAGATATATTTTTATTATGTTATTATTCTTATTATTATCGTACAAACAATTTCAATTCTTTCTCGTTCAGGTAATTTAAGTATTTTTTATTAAATAAATGACAAAGTGACTACGCAGTAAACCCTTTAAATTAACTGATTTTTGTAAAACGGAGGATAAAACGATTCTTTGTCTTCATCTTTAAGTATGATTTCAAGTTCTTATCGCTAACAGCAATAAGAAACATAATTTTAGTCATTAAGGCTACTGTCGGCCAAGTGAAAATAGATAGGGTAGCCAATTATACATATAATTACCTTAGCAAATGTAAAAAATATGCTTTTTCATATTACGTAATAAAAAATGGGGGTGTTATAAAAAAAACATCAATGATATCTCCTCATTCTACTTCCGCTACGGCTCACCCTGTAAAAAAATTAAATTTAACGGGATCGAGCGTCTTTCCTAAAACTTATATATATTGTTACAAAATTCCCGATACAGTGTTCAAGTGCGGCGTTGCCAAATCTACTTTTTCCACAGCCCTAGGGATATTGTGCACAATTTGGCAACACCGCACCTGGGGGGGGTGCCAAAGACAAACCCCTAAGGGCGAAGTCTCAACCCTCTAAGCCTTCAAAGAAACGAGATAGGACCTTTCGTCCACATTTCCTGGATGTCACCCGTATAACTTGGCTGTCGATTATTTATTGATTAGTCCTGGTATGTGGATTATTCTTGAGTATTCAATCGAAATTTCTACGAGGATCTAGAAGCCCAGTTTACTTATATAAAGGCCGCGGCTTGCCGATGAGGAAGTCAGTCTTAATCAGGCAGCGATCAAGAGCAAATAAACAATACATAAGTGAAATAACTGCGATTTTCGAAGTGTTTCCGAACCCCGGAAGAAGTAACAAATTGGTGTCAGAAGTGAAGGATAGTGAGTGAAAATTTCTAGTTTCACGGTTAATACTAGTTCAACTAATTACGACAATATGTCGGATTTAAAAGAATTGATGGAAATGCTGAAAAGACAACGAAGGAGGATGAAAGAAGAAGACAAGAAGAAGAACTACAAAGGCCACAAGACGAAGATTAACTACGAAGAAGAGAAGAAGATGAAAGAAAAAGACAAGAAGAACTACGAAGGCCATAAGAAGAAGAACTACGAAAAAGACAAGACGATGAAAGAAAAAGACAAGGCGGAAAAGAAGATCTACAAAGATGGCAAGAAGATGAAAAAAAGATAAGATGAAAAAAGACAAGAACAAGAAGACAAAGACAATGGAGAATAATTCTGGAACGGTTACAGAAAAACACGAAAGGTGAAATCGAAGGAATTCGTCAAGAAGTTAGCGCTGTTCGAGAAGGAGTTCGAGAGGAAGTGAACGTTGTTTGAGAAGAAGTTAACGCTGCTCGAGAAATTCGACAAGCACTTGAACAAGCACTTTCGAAAAACTAGAACAGCGTATTAAAAAAAATACAGAATGAGACCATCAACCCGGATAGTAAAAACGTGAATGTATCAACGACATCTGCTGCCCAAGGTCATTTAAAACCACAGCTTTTCGACGGAGTAACTTCATGGACGATGTATAAGAGGCAATTTGAGGCAGCAGCAACTACTAATGGATGGAATGAACACCAGAAGGCGACTGCATTGGTACCGATTTGAAGAGGGAAGGCGGTGGGAATTCTCCAAAATATTCCAGAATCCAAGCCAGGAAACTATGCTTCAGTTGTGGGGGCCTTGGAATTGAGGTACGGAAGCAAATATCTCACTCAAGATCCAACTGAAGAGTAGCATCCAAGGGACATCAGAAACCATCTAACAATTTCGTGCAGACATAGAGCGGATTGTAAGGCTAACCTATCCACAAGCACCAGAGGAATTCGTCAATCAGATTAGTGTTCAGAGTTTTATAGATGGAGAGAGTTATAGAATTACAACAAGCCCTAAGATTGGGTAAGTTCAAGGAGCTATCTGAAACAGTAATTTATGGATTGGAATACGAGGCGCCGAAGAATGGTTCTAATCAACAGCGAAGCAAAATTAGGGAGGTAAAAATCGTGGAAGAGAAGAGTAGTGACAACGACGAACTGTCCCGAAATGTTAGCCTGCTAGCCTGATGCAGAGGTTTAGCGCAAGTAATGCCCAGGATACAAGACGTGGAGAAATCAATCTTGAAATATAAAGCACCAACGTTTTGGGATTAGACGTCATGAAATCATTCAGTTCTATATCAGTTGATTTCGAGAAAAGATTAATAAGAGTGACCATCGAAGGAATCATTTTCTCAACACCATCAGCCAATACAAACAGGATAAGACTTATTGTGGATGAAGACTTTAGAATTCCTGGAAATTCGGACAAAATCGTTACAGCCCATTTGGAGAAGAAGCCGGATGAAGCAAACATCTTCGTATTGGAACCCGACAACGGCAGACATGAGGGAACCCTCATTGCATGATATTTAGTGGATGTGACGAAGCCCGCTCCTGTAACGTGAACATCAACAGAATAACTCTAAAGAAAGGAGAAACCCTAGGAATTTGTGAACCAGTTGTACGTGCAACGAGATGCTGCGAAGAAGGCGTACCAGGGACTGAAACTACCGAGTTTCTACAAAGTTTTGAGAAAAACTGGAGTCACTTGAGTGAAGGCGAAATGAGGAAGACTTTATATTTCATTAAAGAAGAAGCCGACGTTTATGCCAGGAGGAAAATTACAGGTAGAACGAATATGGTACAACATCGCGTCAACACTGGTAACGAAAAATACATAAGACAACCACCTAGAAGGATAACAGGACAGGATTACCTTTTACAAAACAACGGGAGGTGATATCCATGATCGAGGAAAGGTTGGAAGATGGAGTGATAGAAGAATCGAGCAATCCCTGATCGCCACCAGAAGTGTTAGTAACCAAGAAGGACGGTTCGACAAGGTTCTGCGTTGTATACAGTGTTATTCAGAACTTATCCATAATAAAATTTGGGGATGTTCAACATGCATGTACAAATGTGGTAGTGCAAACAAAAATTTTTTAGCGGGTTCTGAAAACTTTTTAAAAATTTTTAATTGCATGCCGCTGCATACTGGTCCACTGTAATGGAGTGACCTTGGGACTGACAATGCAAGCTGGCGGAAAAAACTTGGGACGTTCTGAGAGTATACCGACACCCGGCGCAAAAAAGATTTGCAGCGTTTTTACATTAAAATAAACTGAAAGATAGATAGATGTGACCAAAGTGACGTGTCTTTAAAATGAAAAAAAATTTGTTACACTAATTTTGAAGAATTGCGCTACTTGATTACTAGGTATTACAAACATGAAATTTGTAAAAAATTTGTACATACCTTGTTACAAAAGCTGTTCGAAATTTTGTCCCTCGACTTGTACACACTTTTGGGCACGTCTTATCCAATTTTGCCGCACTAAAGCGAATGTTCCTCCTGGTTGCTGATCTTGTAAACGCAAATTATTAAGTAAATTGGAGATTTTCAGCATTTTGCTGCAACAACCACTCACAAAACCTAACTCGTAATTGATAATCCACTGGTAACAGTGCTTGAACACGCTGGATATGATACGGATAAAACTGAGCTTCGTGTAGTAAGCGCCACACCGTTGATTGGGATACCCCAGGCACCTGCCTAGCGATCTGACTTGTACTTATTCGCGGATTTTCACGGACCAGATTCAACACTTGTTCTTCAGCTGCTAAAATACGTTGTGGTCGTCCCGGGCCACCATTTCATCCATGATTTGCACGTAAATTACCAGTATCACGGCCACGTTGTACCACTGCCGTAAAAGTTGCATAATTTGGCGTGTGTCGATTGGGAAATCGTTCCGCATACAAGCGCGATGCTGCCAATGAATTTTGTCTAACTTCGCCATAAATAAGAATCATGTCCATTAACTCAGCATTACTGTACACATGAGCCATTTTGAAAATTTTATAGTTTAACACTCCTACGATAAATAAAACACCGTCACAGAGAGCGACACAGATATACTGATGACTGATAGACAATAGAGATATTATCCCCACTCCAACTCTATTCGATCGGTCGTGACCAGGCGTTCCAGGTACAAAAACTTGTTTACTGTTTTTTGTAGGAATGTGGTATATCAGATGTCGTTGAAGTACAGTTGCCCATCTACGTTGTCCTTTATAATTGTATAACTTTAAACATTGTTTACGGGAAATCCTAAGACTTTTATTATAAATTTTTTTGGTGATACATATCCTCAAAGTTTTAGAGATAAGTTCTGAATAACCCTGAATAGGAAGTTGAATGACATCACGAGGAAAGACAGCTATCCCTTGCCACGTATAGACGACACGCTAGACACCCTTGCTTGCTAGATCTGAAGAGTGGATATTGGCAGGTGGAACTTCAGGAAAGCGATAAAAAAGATACGGTTTGTACCAGTTTAAGGTGATGCCATCTGGCCTATGCAATGCCCTGCCACTTTTGAACTTTTGATGGATTTAGTCTTACGAGGGCTAACAGGGAAAACGTGTCTAGTTTACCTGGATGACGTCATGGTTATTGGCAAGAGCTTTAACGAACACCTGTCGAATCTGAAAGAAGTCTTTTCGAGATTCAGGAATGCGCATCTCCAGCTGAATCCCAAGAAGTGCATGCTGTTCCAAGAAAAAGTCAACTTCTCGGACATGCATCCTCTGTGGTATCTTCCAAAGGAATAGAGACGGATCCGGATAAAGTTAAATCAGTGCAGAAATGGCCTACACCAGAGAACAAGCACGATGTGAGGAGCTTTCTTGGACTCTGCAGCTATTATCACCGATTTGTGAAGGTCTTTAGGAAAATTGCCAAATCACTGTATCAGCTGACAGAAAATAAAACACAGTTTTTGTGAACACCGGCGTGCCAGCAATATTTCAATAAATTGAAGCGACGTCTAACATCTACACCTATCGTGGCATATCCTCTAGATGAAGAACGATTCATTCTAGATACTGATGCTTCGCAAAATGGAATTGGAGCTATACTTTCCCAAATTCACAATGGCGAAGAAGTTGTCATCGGATACTTCAGTAAAACACTGGACAAGGCAGAAAGAAATTACTGTGTGACAAGGAAAGAATTAAGGCAATAGTAAGAGCCACGGAACATAATTACAGTTTCTTATATGGCAGAAAATTCTTAGTGAAATCTGATCCCTCTGCACTGCAGTGGCTACTGAATCTTAAGAACCCTGCAGGACAACTAGCTCGTTGGTTAGAGAAGTTGCAAAGCTACGACTTTGCAAATTAAACATCGCAAAGTAAGTAGTCATGCCGACGCTGATAGCTTATCAAGAAGAGCATGTGCCGAGAGGTCCTGCAAGTATTGTCAACGGAAAAAAGAGGAAGGATTTATCCAGCTGTGGAGAATGCGTCTAATTTATAACAGTCAGGAAGAAGAACAGTGGTTAGGATATGGAAATAATCGAAGACACATTACATCAAGAACAAACATCTGACCAGGATTTGAAAGTGGTGGAATGGAAGGAGTGGCTAAGGAAGGGAGTTAGACTACAATGGCAATAAATTTCCAGACATGGGCAACGATTGAAAGGATATTGGTTTCAGTGGGACTCGTTGTGCTTATGAGATGACTTAATTACTCGGAAATGGGAGATGGAAAAGACATTATGTACCAAACGATCATGCCACAAGCATTAATCGAGAATGTAGTTCGAGAGTTACATGATAGTAGAAGTGGAAGACATTTTGGAGTCAATCGGACACTGGCTAGAGTAAGAGATCGTTACTATTGGATTAACTGTCGCCAGGATGTAGAAAAATGGGTCAAGAGATGCGAGATGTGTGCATCGAAGAAAGGTCCAAAGACGAGGTCCAAAGAAGATGATGCAGAACATCTCTGGTAGCCCATAGGAAAGAATAGCAGTGGAAATTGTAGGACCATTCCCGTTGACAGAGTCTGGGAAGAAGTATTTGATGGTAGCTATGGTTTATTTTTCGAAGTGGCCAGAAGTTGTTCCAGGTTGGATAATGTTACCTGCAGGCAAAGAGTGCCTCTGGAATACCGATCAGGTACGAAATTTGGAATCAGACGTATGGAAACATCTGATGGAGCTCTTGGGTATTAAGAGGACAAGGACGACATCACCTCATCCTCAGTTCGACGGAATGGTTGAGAGGCACAACAGAACCAGCAACCAATATCTCTCGATGTTTGTCAGCAAAAACAAACGAGACTGGGACAAGTTAGTGCCAATCCCCTAAAGAATAGCTTAAGATATTTAGGTACTTCATAAAATGAGAATACTGTTAACCAGTATATAAAAGATTTATTAGATAATTCATTGTAGTATTTTTTGGGATTACACCACCTGTAAAATAATAAAAAATAGGAAACCAGTAGTATTCAAATTAAATATTCAAAGTGTATTCAAGGCAAACTTCTAAAGTTTGCCCCAAAAAACCACTGTATAAATATGCAATAAAATAAATATTTGATAGATTAACTAAATTTCATCAGTGGTTTTTTCAGTTTTATACAAAATTCTGTAATATTGCAAATCCTATTTTGAATTGAAATAAAATAATTATTACAATAAAATTTAAAAGAAATTAAACACTTAACTAGCTTTTTTCTAAACCTTTCAAGTCGATCCTCGACTCATCATCAGTAGAAGAGAAGTTTATATGATAAAAAATTGTCAGATTGACACTTTTTAATTCAAAATGTCATCAGATGCACTGATCACTATGTAATTATTAGTTTTTCATTGGTAACAACCTTCTATATTATTTTAACATTAAACATCTTTTATTATTATAACATCTTTTTATGATTAGATAATTGCAGTTCAGCAAAATAGAAACTCTCAAAATCTCATTCCCTGTAATTATTTAACATTTTTGTGGTAGCAATAAAGTAGCAAAATAATACTCTTCCAGAAATTAGTTCTCAGTAGTTATACTCCATTTAGAAATCCCATATCTCCGCTCCACTCCAGTTATCGGCAAATCCCAAATCTCAAGAACTTACGGATATCAAAATCCCAGAGAGATTAAACCATTTTTACGAAGTTGTTTCCGAATTCGCATATAGATCACTTTGGCATTTCACACATTTGCTTAAATTTTAAACAGAAAGATACCTACTGATTTATACACCGTATGTTTCATAATATTTTCCTCTATTATAATCTTTATATCTTTTAAACGGATTGAGATGACAAAGTGCGGACTTCTTTAGACTGTATTAAATGTTTATCATATCGTCATTATCTCCAACAATGAGCAGTATTTTTGTAGAATATGTCTAGGATACATAGCTATGGGTCCATAAATATGGTAATTTAAATGATTTTCTAAATTTTATCAAGAGCAAAGAAACCACTATAAATTTTACAATAGAAATTGAAAATGATGAAAAAGTTCCATTTTTAAACATGTTATTAACAATCAAATTTTGAAATTAATTATTTATATTGAAAAAAGACCAACACAAATGGAGATCTAAATTTCAGTTCTAATCATCACGTAAGTATCAAAAGAGGTATAGTTAAATGTGTGTATGACAGAGCATTAACTTCAGATGTTTTTAATAAAGAAAATGACGTTATTAAAAATATTTTAAGGGAAAACAATTATTCTAATGATAAGACTCTCTCTAAAAGACTTCAAAAACTTGGTAATAATTTTAACATAAGGACGACATTTGAAACAAAAAACAATTTTTATGATCAATACTTACTACAACAAAATCAATTAACAATGATCAAAATTCAAAAAATTATATTTACCAAATTTCTTATGATTGCGGTACATATTGAAGGGATATCTAGACCATTACAAATAAGGGTCCTTGACGCAAAAATTATGTTAGATATTACCAAATTGATAAGTCTACATTAGTAAAACATCTATGGCAACAATAACAGGGTTGAAAGGGCACAGGCTATAATTATACAAAAAGAAGAAAAATCAATTTAGAAAAAATTGAAGGAAAGTGCTCTTATTAAACTCAATGGTGATAACTGTATCTCGTCGGAAACAGTATTCTTTAGTCAAACGTGGCTGCCACCTCTTCTCGAGAAGGATGTTACTGGTAGAAAATTAATAATATCATAGTGATCAGTGCATGCGATGACTTTTCAATTAAAAATATCTGAAAAAAGAAAAAATAAATAAATAAATTTCACACAAACTTCTACTATTCTACTAACGACGAGTCGAGGATCGATTTGAAACATACAGAACAAAGCTACTTAAGTGTTGAATTTCTTTTAAATTTTACTATAATTTTTTTTCTTCAGGCATAATTTGAAATATCAAATCAAATAATCAAACTAAAAAACCACGGATGAAATTTAGTTAATTTGTCATATATTTATTTTTTTTGTATATTATATGTATCGGGTGACTTCCTATAAACTAGCACCCCCCGTAACTTTTTAAATTTTACCGTACCTACAAGAAAAATAAAAAACTGACATACAGGGGAAGTTTTTTCCTTTCCAAATCTGCAGTGTAATTTCCGGTAAATTTGCATATGTACGGGGCGACAAAAAGTATATATATTTTTAATAAAATGTCCTGTATATTTTTGACTAAAATGAAAGATCTTTTTTCTCAGATTTAAAATATACCATACACGTTGACATTTGTTCAGCCGTTTTTGCGTTATGTAAGTTTAAAGTTGCATTGAACTTACATTATCTTGATATACGCTGCCATGATTACTGCATAGAAATCAACAACTTTTTGAACAGTGGCCTGTGTTGCTGAATTGACATTGTCATTTAAATAACTGTTAGTGGAACTAAATCGATTCCTTCTAATAATTTCTTTTTCTACAATGGAGTTTTCTGCCATCGGGATATTTTATATATGGTATATTTTAAATCAGAAAAAAAAGTTCTTTCATTTTAGCCAATAATATACAGGGCATTCCATTAAAAAAATATATAATTTTAGTATATTTTTTATATATAGTGTATAGGTGTTTCAGAAATGAGTATTCAAAATTTCAGAGGATGTAGAAGACGTTGAAAGATGACGAAACCCTTAGTACACTTTATGTCAGTGGCGGCTCCTAAGGGAGATACTGCCCCTGAAAGGGGTTATCTCAGAAACGGTTTTTGTTGCGTAACTTCATAACCGAATAACTAAGATGAATGAAATTTTGAGTGAGTATGTACATTTTTATTCCTAACGATTAGCATACATTACATTTTAAAATTTAAAACAGGGGCGTACGAAAATGGCGGGGGCGCGGGGTAAATTTATTCAAATCCTTTTTATGAGCAATTTTCTTCTGTTTCTGATGGGAAAATATAAAAATTTAAAGTATTTTACATAAAAAAGGTACTCTAGTTCAATTTCGCTAGAACGTGCCGTTCTCCAGTAAAATCGATTTTAAAAATCCGTAACATGCTGAAAAATTCAAATTGCTTTAGGTGAAATAATAAAATAATCAAAGTGTGCCATGAGAAAAAAAACACCAACTTGGCAGTGACAGTTATCATTAACAACGTCGTTTATTATTGTGTTTTAACTTGTGCTGCAGCGTAGAGTATAAACGTTCAAAATTATTGAAGAGAATGCCACAGTATACATTTTCTGAATATGTAGATATGTTGTTGACATTAGGCGAATATCATGGGAGCGCAAGAAGGTATGCTGAGAAGTTCCCAAATTAGATATGACTTCTGGTCTACCAAACTGCATGAATAGAAATGTTTTAAATGAAGAGAATATTTTGAACTTGGTTGAAGTTCTTGACTGACTGAAACAAATTATTTTATTACAAGTGTTTTTTATGATGTGTGTCTTGCATTGCACTGGAAAAATGGATTTTTATCTGGAAAACCTTTAGAAATTATAAAATGTAATCATATTGCCCATTAATCCAGTGGCGTAGAAGTTAATTTTAAATAGGGAAATAGTACCCCTGATTCTCCGGCACTGGTATTAGAATTTGGGTTTTGTAGATCCATAACTGCGAGGAATATTTAGTGAAAATTCTGTACCGAATTTGGTTTAATTTGGTAAAGCCGTTTTTCACATATTTTAAGAATTCGTTTTTTTATTATTTTCAAGGCCCATTGTCTCAGAAATGGTGCCTTTTTCCACCCATGTTCATTAAGCAAAGTGATATTAATTTTTGTTGTTTTATACTTTCCTGAAGTTTGTCTATTAAAATCTGGACCACCCTGTATACAAACATAGTATCAACTGAAAACAAATTTAATGACAACATAACAAATATAAGAATACTGATTCTTACACAGTAGTAACAACAACATAATAATAAGAACACAAAGGAACAAAATTCAAATAGGAATAGGTGATATTAAGCTATTTGCAGTGGTATTAAAGCTATTTAAATTTCAAAATGTCCACCATTTGCAGCAATACAAGCGCGTAATCTGCGTTCCAAAGAAAATAGGTTCCGCTCCAGGGTGAGTTCAGTAAACGCATCTTCTACACGCTGACGTAACTGCTCCTCATTGTCAATGACTTGTGAATATACCTTCTCTTTCATTTGGCCCCACACGTTGAAATCCATAGGATTCAAATCTGGTGTACGTGGAGACCAATTTATAGTAGCATCATTTCCGCGACCAATCCAATGATTGGGGAAGTGTTGGTTTAACCATTCACGACATCGAAGTCGAAATGAGGAGGCGCGCCGTCATGCATATACCATAAGGATCTCTTCTTGCCAAAGGAATATCCTCTAAAAATCCATGCAGTCTGGTAGACAGAAACTCATAGTACATGGCCCCTGTTAAGTTTCCAGGAAAGATATAATAACCAAGTATGTTATTCCCTAATGTGGCAGCCCATACATTTATTTTAAAAGAATGTTGATAATGAGTTGTCTTTCGAGCATTCGGATTTTCTTCGGCCCAAACATGCTCATTATGCATATTAAACACCCCACTTCGCGTAAACGTAGCTTCATCGTTAAAAATAATATTAGACAAAAACATTGGATCGTGTGCTTGCCTGTCTAAAAGTAATTGACAAAGTTGGATACGCAAGGGCCTATCTGTAGGTAAAATGTCCTGGACCTGCCTATAATGATAAGGATGCAATTGTTGCTCCCTTATTATCCTCCATATTGTGTCATACGACATATCGGTTTGTGCTGCTAGCCGTCTTGAACTGACCCTAGGGTTAATTTCAACCAGGTTCAAAATATTCTCTTCATTTAAAACATTTCTTACATTTCTATGTCTTCCTCGTTCATTATTGTTTCCTTTTAAAGTCCCTTGCTCTCGTAAACGCCTTTCCGTACAAAGAAAAGTTTGATAGTTCGGTACATTTCTATTTGGGAACTTCTCAGCATACCTTCTTGCAGCAGCTCTTGCGCTCGCAAGACATTCGCCTAATGTCAACAACATATCTACATATTCAGAAAATGTATACTGTGACATTCTCTTCAATAATTTTGAACGTTTATACTCTACGCTGCAGCACAAGTTAAAACACAATAATTAACGACGTTGTTAATGATAACTGTCACTGCCAAGTTAGTGTTTTTTTTCTCATGGCACACTTTGATTATTTTATTATTTCACCTAAAGCAATTTAAATTTTTCAGCATGTTACGGATTTTTAAAATCGATTTTACTGGAGAACGGCACGTTCTAGCGAAATTGAACTAGAGTATCTATTTTATGTAAAATACTTTAAATTTTTATATTTTCCCATCAGAAACAGAAAAAAATTGCTCATAAAAAAGATTTGAGTAAATTTACCACGCGCCCCCACCATTTTCGTACGCCCCTGTTTTAAATTTTAAAATGTAATGTATGCTAATCGTTAGGAATAAAAATGTACATACTCACTCAAAATTTCATTCATCTTAGTTATTCGGTTATGAAGTTACGCAACAAAAACCGTTTCTGAGATAACCCCTTTAAGGGGCAGTATCTCCCTTAGGAGCCGCCACTGACATAAAGTGTACTAAGGGTTTCGTCATCTTTCAACGTCTTCTACATCCTCTGAAGTTTTGAATACTCATTTCTGAAACACCTTGTATATTTAACAAAGTTACCGAAAATTACACTGCAGATTTGGAAAGGAAAAAATGTCCCCTGTATGTCGGTTTTTTATTTTTCCCGTACGATAAGATATTAAAAAATTACGGGGGTGCTAGTTTATACGAAATCACCCGGTACAGTAGTTTTTTGGAGTAAATGTTAAAGGTTTGCCTTGAAACTATACACTTGCAATTTTTATTTTGAATGCTTCTGGTTTTCTGTTTTTTATTATTTTACAGGTGATGTAATCCCAAAGGAATCTCTTTCTCTCTTTCTTTCTCTCTCTTTCTCGATCTCCCTTTTCGATTGCATATGTTTTTGCTATCTTTTAACTATTTTATTAAGCGTTTAGTTTTTTAAATCGTTTGAAAACTAAATAAGAAATAAATTATTAAAGAAAACTGTGCAATATTATAAAATCTGAATGACACGATGAAGATTCCAAGTAGATTGTGTAAATTTTTAACAAAATATCAAAGGTATCGTGTTGTACATAATTCTAATCAGATTATTAAATTATTATTGTCTAAAAATTGTATTTTCATATATAAAAAGAGCAAATGTAGTTTATTATGCCAATACAGAATTAGAAACTTAAAAAAATTACAAATTACATTTGTAATTTGTCAAATAAAATAGGACACCCGGTATTAAAGTTAATCACAAAATAAGTTTAGTATTCTTTGTTTATTTATTCACATCTTATTTATTCATTCATAAAAAATTGTTGGACTCCAGGTTTGTAAAATCATTCAAAAGACAGATGAATTACTGACTAAATGTTATCTTAGGGCTCGTATCCTATTAAAAAAATATTAGTTCTTTAAAAACTTCGCTGTTCAGTAGGTAGAAAAATGATGTGAAGGACATCCACTAGTGATTGTAACACTTAAAATTAATTGCGGTTTTTAAAACGACTCGTTTTCATTATAATTCTCTGGAGAACTATTAGTCAGATCTGAAAAGATGTTTTAAGCCCTCCTTAAAAGCCGTCATCATTAATTTTTCAAGGACTACAATAAATGCGTTCTAATTTGAAATATGCATCAGATAGTATTATTGCAATTAGTTAAATTGAAGATATCTACTTAGCTTCTTTACCAATGTAAAACGGTTTGAATTTATTGTACAAATAAGCATTAAAAATAGGTTTACCGCAAATGCAATTAGAATATATATTTTTATTTAAAAGCTGTAAGAAATTACTGTAATTGGATAAATCCTGAACTTCGGTAAGTCTTCTGGATGCACTTTAAAATGTGATTCGAACTAATTAAATTTATTTTAAAATTTCCAACAAGCAAGGGACAGTTGAATTAAAATATAGGTGAAGCGGGATTGAAAGGATTAAGAAAAATTCATTATTGGCAAAATTGAGGAAAAACAGGTAGAATGTAATGAATTTCATTATGTACAAGGTAAAATTTGATAAAATCTGTCATATGATTGGCTTGGCGTGTATGTATATTTTATAGAAGTATATGAGTATGAATACTCTCACATTTATTGTACAATGTATTGGCGTCATTTCAAATGTTCCATCAAAAATATAATATAGTGAATATAATGAAAACTCAATTCTAAATACATATTTTTAGGTACATAGCAAATGGTACTCTATTATTTCATTATATATTTATTGTGAACACATTTTTAGGCACTTTTAAAAACTATCAGAATTTTACTTAAATAGTTTTTTATTTTCGTAATACAGAGTGTTGGGAAAACATGGCTCAGTTTGCTAGCCTACTAGAATATCAGTCTGTGCGTAAAATTACTTTGAAATCAAAACCGAGCATGGAATTACGTAAAATGTAGAATTTGTATAATACAAATAATGTAGAATAAGTATAATAGAGTGTAATTTAAAACATCGATAATTTGCAGTTTTGTCTTATTCTATCACACGTGCTGAGCTACATCTCAGTGGGGGCCCGTGACCATTTTTACTGGGTGTGCTGCACGGTTGGTCTTAAGAATAGGCGATTTTTTTTACATTTGTGGGTGAAACACAGATGTCAATCAATATATGATAATATATCATATATTATATAATATATAATCAATGCTACTCCTTCAAATTTAATAAATAAATATGTCAATGAATCTCCACCCAGATCAAGTTGGGCCTGTAGGTTGACATTGCCAAATAATCCGAATCGCATTTGATTGTCGATATGAGTATAACTAATGTTCATGTTTGTTATTTTCCCACTAAATGTAATAAATCCCTTACTCCTTTTCTCTCCAGATTTTCTCGTCGTGATCAATCTGAACAACACACACAGAAAACTAAACAAAGTATTTTTTCAGAACAACCACAAATCCAGTTGTTTCTTAAATATATGTATTTTTTAAAGTATCTTTTATAAAGTTTTCCAGAATTTTTCCCACCACATTCAAATATTTAATCAGGCAGGGGACGACTGCCCTCATTCACAGATAATTGTGCCTTATAACTAAGTTTATTAAATTTATTTACACCCAATTTAAATACCATTTTTATCAGTTATCAGTATCATATAATATACAAGGTGTTAGTTAAACATGCGGCAAAAATTCAAGAGGTTATTCCTTGGATTATTCTAAGGATATTTTATCCTTTGATGATTTTTGTAAAAGCGCTTTGTTGAGAAGATATAGGGCGAAAAAAATTTTCAACAAATAACAATTTATTACTAAAAATTACATGTAACATTTCTGAACCTACAAGAATGGTTCAAAATGGCTACCTCCAGCTCGGATGCAACCATCCAATCTGCTCCTCATAGACTCCCGAACTCTTTCAAAAACACCAGGGTCGTCTCTTATTGAGTTACACCCAGCAATTATCCGATCTCTTAAATCTTCCACATTTTCCACTGGCCTAGTATAAATTGATGACTTTAGATGGCTCCATAGGAAATAATCCAGCGGGTTTAAGTCCGGGGATTGAGCAGGCCATACGTGAGGTCCACCTAGACCCATCCAGCCATCTCCGTATGTTGCTGTTAAAAACTCTCGAGCAACTACGCTAAAATGAGATGGTGCACAATTATGCATAAACCACATTGCCTGTCTTGTAGCCAATGGTACATCCTCCAAAAACTGAGGTAGCGTTTGATCCAAAAAGTTGCGGTATACTTCGCCGGTAAGTCTTCCTAGTAGAAATACCGCTCCAATTAGCCAGTCACTCACAATTCCAACCCAAACGTTCAACGAGAACTGATGTTGAAACCGATCTTCACAAATCTCATGCGAATTTTCGTCAGCCCACACATGGTTATTGTGGAAATTCCTTATTGCATTTCGCGAGAAACTGGCTTCATCGGTAAAAAGAATCAGCGGAAGTAATCGAGGGATTTTAACCAATGTGTACAAAAGCCATTGACAAAATGCAATACGTGGAGCAAAATCCGCAGGAAGAAGTGCCTGAACGCGTTGAATGTGGTATGGGTACAACAAATTATCTCTCAGAATTTTCCAAACAGTCCAATTACTTACATTCAAAGTATTTGCAATTCTTCGCGTAGAAGTACCTGGATCTTCTTCTATCATGTCCAGCACATTCTCTTCTACGTCTACCGTTCTTACAGTCCATGGCCTTCCTGATCCTCCATTTCGCTTCAATGTTCCCGTTTCTCGAAGACGTTGATGAATACTTTGAAAGATTTTTCTATCGGGAGAAATGTGGTTAGGAAATCGTTCAATGTACAGTCGCCTAGCTTCTAATGCATTGCCATCAGCAAGTTCATAAATAAAATGCATGTCAGCGGTCTCGGCATTCGTATAGCGAGCCATGATAGAGGACTTCACTAACACATGTCAACTAGCCAAACGTCAATCAATCTTAACAAATGCGATACATACAAACTACAAAAACACAACATACAAAATAATCACTCCGAAGTATCACGAGATGTTAGTAAGAAAAAACAACTTCTTTTTCTTACATGTCTTTTACTTGATACGTCCAGTGTAGTACGCCATACTTTTATTTCACCTACATTAATAATGTGAAAAATACCAAAATTGGATTTGTTGAAAATTTTTTTCGCCCTATATCTTCGCAACAAAGCGCTTTTTCAGAAATCATCAAAGGATAAAATATCCTTAGAATAGTCCAAGGACTAACGTCTTGAATTTTTGCCGCATGTTTAACTAACACCCTGTATATTTCATTTTCATATTTCGACAGCCAAACTTAACGCGACGCAAACGAAATACACAACGAAGGAAAAAACAAATATACCACCTCAAACACTATGAGCGTCTAAACGTCTATTTGATCTGGTGAAAATGCAACTCTTTTACGCGTTCTCGGTGCCATTAAAGCTGGACTCTGACTGCGCTTCGGCTTATTCCGCCGTTCTCGCATTAAATGAGAAACAGAGCTGCCCACATCACATATTTTTTCAATTTTATTCAGCTGTGCCGACGCTGACGAGCATCATAATAAGTAATGACAGTAATGGCTGAAGGGACTAAATGATTAAATAATGATTATATTGATTGTACAATAATTACAGTAAACAAAAAATATATATAGAAAACAAGGTTCAAGTAAAGAAAGGTCAAGAAATTTTATAATTTCTATAAATGGCGTTAAAGTAATTTGTTGTCAAATTATCTAAATAATCTATAACAAGCAGTTACACATGGTGCGGTGGCATAATTTTTACTTTTTACTAAAATGCCCGTGGGTGTTATGTAGGGTTCTATCATAGCTAACTTTGTTTACTGTTTATATTTTAAACCTTTACTTTTACAGATACTCACGTCATGTTACCAACGTGCTGATGTTATGCTGATATTATGACACAGTTGATTATATCATTAGTAATCGGAGTACATTAGGATTGTACACAGAAGTACACAGTACACAGGCAGTGGCAGCGATTATTTTTTTGAGCTTGTACCTGCTTATCTGAATTTTTTTGACTTTCGACTAATCCTTGTCAACAACTTATTTTAGCAAATGTAATATAATTCTATTTTATAGAAAATATGACAGAACTAAGTACCTCTTATATTATGTTTATTATGTTAAATAATGACAACCTCGCCAAATGTGAACCCGCGAAAGAGTCTAAGCATTCTCATTGATCAAAATTTTAAGTTTACATACCATATACCTAAATTGTTTAGGTATATGGTAGTACCTAGTATAAACTATTAAATTTGTACTGTTGTTCGGTCGGCAGTGTTCGAAGAAAGACCTATAATGCTAGTGAAACCCTGGCTTTTATAGCACAAACGAGCCTGGCTCGTTTCCACCATTTATGTTCCCGAAATTACTGTTTTCAGCGAAATTATAACTCTGTTCTAAGTTAAAATGTCAATATATTAATTCTATATTATATTATTATATTACTATATTAATAATTACTTAATATCGGACAACTAAAATGCATTTTAACTAATAAGTCATAGGTATCACTGCATTCACTTGCATTTGCATACATATTTATCATAAAATAAATTATTTAAACAAGTTTAGGAACACAAAGTACAAGGTAGCCGGTAATAAATCAGTAATGAAATATGAATTCCCTTGCTTAATTCTAACTGCATACTTATATTAATCTAATGATACATCCATAGACATAAATATACTAATACTGGTCAATACGGGTAAATAATAAAATAACAAGCTTTCATAAACATATATCCCTTAGTAGAAATAATTGTTTAAAGCTATAAATGCATAAAAGGCTGTGAATCAAATAAATGCACTTTGTGCAGTTATAGGAACAGCCTAAAAGTCTAAATCAAAGATCTATCATCTATCTACCCCCTAACTAATGAGGTTGGTTGGTTGGTTGGTTGGTTGGTTGGTTGAATACAAAAAATAACTTAAGAAGTGGGCTGTTCTCTATTTATGATGACTATACATTATAACCTTGATACTATACATTATAACCTTGATGCTATATCTCATAATTAATCAATTTTCTTAGTCGTATTCGCGGTGCGGTACAAAACATTTAAAAGCCAACACTGCTCAGCGACCTCAGCATACCGACATAACTGACCGGTGAAGGTCGAAGTTGAATGTCGGTTTCGAACAGCGGCGCTGAAATAAGATTTTAACTAAAATTTTACAAATATTGTGTCAGGGCCATATTAGTCAATATCAAAAAAATTTAATTCAGATTAGTATTCTTGACGAGTAGGACTATTACTCCTGTAAATATGACCCACGCTTAAAGTTACACCCTGTGTACAAGAAGTGCTAAAAGAGAAGAGATCCCTTTTATTAAAATTAAAATCAAGGTCAAATTTTCCTCCTGTAAACAATTTATATGTAGCCCGAAGGTATTTGGACTTTATATGTCCATTTAATAAATTAATTGTTTGATAGGCTTTTTAAATTATAAACATTTATACCACCAAACAGAATAGCTTAAGGGCTATACGTTGTATGAAATGATAAAGGGAAGTTAGAATCCGTTTAAAATTTGTTGGCAATTTTAAACATGGTATATCAAACAGAATCAATAGTAACTCTTTATTATGATCCCTTTGCGGATAATAGCCTCGAGCTTTATAAAAATTTAACAAATTTGCGCTGGACTAACTCCAAAACGATCGAACAAGAGGATATTAAAAAGAGAATGATCGTTTTTGTCTTACGGTGCATGAGTTTTATTGTTGACTACAAAATTGTTAGATGCTGTTTACGACGCGTTCTTGAAGAATCTATACCTACTCAGTAAAACGTTGCTATATTGAGCGCTTTGTAGACATTGTCTGAAATTGATTGTAACGATATATATAGTGTGACTCACTATTATTAACAAATGTATAGGGTGAACCAAAATCTATGAGATTTGGAATTCTATAGAAAACTGTGCTTTACATATACCTTCTAGCTTCACTTTACAGAAAAAAAACCAGTGGTACAAACAGCTTTATATCTATATCAATTTTCGAGATATGAAACGTTTACTTATCTTATTTACCTAGTAATTAAAATCCATTAATTCTGTTATTAGCACAAAATCCAAACAAGTGTTTAATCAAATGTTTTAGTAGAATTCGATAAAATATATTATAAGTTTATAGATTTCCTAAAATATAAAAATTGACACTGGAGTATAGTTAATTCCTTAAACATTTTACTCACATCAACTTCGTATTTTTTAAAAAGCTTTGAAAATAATTGTGTACCTAAGCAGTACCACCACGCATTTTCATAACATGTAGAGATATAGTGATGATGAGAAACACTGTAATGTCCTCTTTTCGTCTTTGCTACTATCCGTCTGACAACTATTGTCAAATTGACAGATAGCGACCTATTTTTTCACAGGTGATATTACAGTAGTGACCTCTATTGTCTTTGAGGAAGACAATCCTACTTATTTATTTGAAGGAGATGCTGAAAACAACTACTGCACGGGCTATGTGCTCCGACTGGCGTTGTATTACTCTCTCTTAATCTTCATGGAACTCGCCACATTTTTCATCGAGACCTCCTACCAGACACTGATCGCTTTCGCACTTATTATCCAAACAATTTTGCCTCATCATAAATTAAATGGGACACCCTATGTGTTAATACGATTTTTTACTGACCTTTCTATTGCCATTTCAACGATACCATAGTTATGTTTTTCGGCATTACAGTAACAATAAGGAGCTTGTTATGAATATTTCTTTTCCTTTGCCAAACGTAGATATCTTAGAAATAATCAAAATATTAATAGGGAAGGACATTAATTTGCGCATCAAATTTGATGAATAGAATTAATGAAAATAGTTCAAATAGTTTTTGAGATATCGACTGGTCAGAACCTCGTGGGCCACCCTGTGTAAGAAACGTATATTTCTGAAGAGATTTACATCTAGCCCTAGCGACAAATATTTTGCATAAATATATTTTCAAATATTTTTAAAAACTTATATCAGAAAATAGTAAATAGACTTGTGGCATATTTAAAATAGTTACGAAAGTTTCAGGTAACAAAAAGTTAAAAACATTACCACACGTAAACTGGATAGCCCTTTGAATTACTGCAAAATGTTAACTGACACTAATGAGAATGAGTGACTATAGAGATATACAGGTAGTAGACATAAAGTATATTATTTCTGATTTCAGTTTTTAAGATGTATGGATTTAAAGTGGTAGCTCAATACATTTGAATCCCATAGTAGTTATATATTGATTATAGATGGAAATTTTTATTCTCCAATGAATTGAAAATTAAACTGACGATTTCCGGTTTACAGACACATTAAAGTGATGACCAAATGCGGTGCTTGACAAATTGAATCACACGCGTTCACGCACATTCAATTTTAAAAGGTGGATGTCGGATGGTGGTCCTTTATATTGCTTTTGGGTTATCGGTATCTTCGAAACTATCAGTTTTAATCTAGAAGTGAGGCCTTTATATTAAATTCTGTAGTGGGTTTCGTCTCTTTCTGCAACAAAACTTAACTCTAATTGAATATTTAGCGCACGAGGCGAGAGAGAAATTTCCATTTATCTAATTTGATATTTCAGATAAATTTCTTTGAGTTCCGGAGCTAATAGACCTCAGTGTATAGACATATTAAAGTTTATTGGTTGACTTTATCATATGTCAAGTAACACCCATAGAACTGAAGCAACAGAATTAAAAAAGAGCATTTCATCTGTTATAACTAAGTTGAAATATAGAGAATAAATTGATGAACTTCATAAGTAACCTTCTGTTTTACTTAGTTGAACTAGTAAATTATAAATATTGGAGATGTAGTAATTAACATGTCTCAACAAAATTGAACTTGGATAAAAACTCACGGTTATTATTTATTTATTATTTATTTTCTATTTTTACATATTTTCATAGAAAAAATCAATAACATTTATCTCGTGTTTTGTCTCGGAAGTCTGATACACAATTTTGAAATGCTGCATAAAAACAATTGCATAGTTACACAAAGAAGGTCAGCATCCTTATTATGCTCCTACATTTTTATACATAAAGAAAAAGTTGATACAAAAGTTTATGTATGAAAGTATAATTCTGATTCTATTTGTAAGATTTTTAAAACTGAAAATTATATGCAGAAAATAGTGGAATGGATATTCGAAGCCACGACCTCTGGGTTAAGCAATTGAGACACAAAGTCCTGAGCCACCGACTCGTATGTATGCCTATTTCGGGTTCCGCCATAGGATTTTTTTATAAATACTGTAGTATAACTTACCAGATTCTTTATATTGCCACCACAATACCGATATGTGAAAGTGGTGAAAATATTTTATAAATACAAACTAGAAATAGGAGAAAATCGCTCTCGCGATTTCCGTTCCCATTTCTAGCCCTACCGGGGGTCCAGGCCTGCGGCCTGGGGTCACCCTTCGAGTAACAAAAGCATCTAGAATAATATTATTTTAAAGAAAATACATATTAAAGAAATTTTGTATCTGGAATGATGATGTAATAATTTTATACTAAACGATTTTTCTAAATATTTTGATGAATTGTAATCAACTCTATTGTTGATGATAAACATCATAATTTTTTAAGTACTGGAAGTAGAATTTATTTTTAAGTAAACATTATTATCAATTTTATCAATGGGACCAAAAATATTGTAGATATTTACTTTTGTAAGTTAAAATGAAGAATTTAACAGACTGCTTTAATGAACGAATTAATTCCAAGCTTTACGTACAAAAAGAATAAAAGCTACGGATAATGAAACAGAATAACTAAATACTAATACTAATAAATAATTTGAAAAAACGACTACGACTTTCCCATTACTATGTAAACTGTACATGTCAACCTGAAAAAATAATTTTTATCGATTTTCTAATTGGAAAAGCATTTCGCTTCAGTGTTTTGGTAATCAGAAGTGTTTGGCAGTCAGTACTATTGATTCCGTTAGTAATATTTCTCGTAGGAAAATAACCTATCTGAAGTTTAATTAATTTGACAGTTTTCATGGGAGGTGCTTGTCTCGTTAATGCAATCTCACATCGGTAGATAAAATGAGAAAGAAGTTGAGATGGACGTGACTCGAGATTTTCGAAGACGAAATAGACGTAGAAGGAGTCCACGTACGGTCTCGAAAAAAAATCTCAAAGGATTAGAGAAAGGACTGAACTTTCGCGTGAAGCGGTTCTCGAAGCCGTAAAATTAGAAAAACGGTCTAGGCGAAAAATCGGGATTTCGGCAGGCGTAACGGGACCATTAGGCGCGAGGACAAACGCCGGTGCTAGCCGTATCTCTCTCGCCGAACGGCGATCGACGAAAGTTTTGCAGAGGCTTTTTGACAAGGCGTTTAAATTGGGAAAACGCGTAGGAAACGGGACGAAAATACCCCTACGCATTGGAGATAGGCCGGGGGCGACCTCCGGTGGACCTCGGAGGAGATAGCTATGAAACTTTGTGGATTCGGCGACGGAATTTAGAGCGAGACAGAATCGACGCGTTTTAATATATATGGATTATAAGAGATCCCATCCTACAAGAACATATTATTATTATTTTAAGATCTATTGTCACGCATCAGGTACATGTCCGTGATGTATAAAAAATATATTTTTATTTAGATACGTTCACCGTCGCCCAGCATATGACGATGTTTGACTTAAGATCTTCAGTATTGTTTAAAAGTATCTAAGTATTAGCTGTATAGAAAAGTTTCGGGGGCTAAAATTCCTATTAATTATTGACAAGAGAGTTATCGGTTTACAGCAGTAAATAATAATTTAACAAATACGGTAAATATACATTTTCTGTAATGTTGTTTCGCAAGAATAACCATTCCGGAATGCGGATTGATTTTGAAAATTTTCGGTAAATTTTAGTTTCAATATAATTCTGTAAACTGTCTGTATACCTATAAAAAATTTGGCCCGTCGTATTCTTGAAAACCATTTGCCGCAGAGATATGCTCTAAGAGACTATTACTCAGTTAGGTACGCAAACAGGCAAAAATCCATACTGGTGGATAGCAGAATTCCGGCGTGTGGATAACATATACCGACAAGATTGTGAATATCGTGTAGATGTGACATCGGCGTTTAAGCAGCATTGTCCACGAGGATATGTGATTTCACAAGTGTTGGTGTCTGATAGTCCTAATCGGCAGTTTATACAAATACAAATTTTGATGAGCTGTAGATGCGAAAAAATCACGAGGCAAAGAAGAGGATTATTAGCAATACACTCCTCGCGGTATTGTCAATCCACACTTCGTTCCATGGGGCATTTGTAAGAATAGCCACCTATACCAGGCAGTCTAAATCTTAAGAAGTCAGATATTCAATGCCTTGTTGACCGCATAAAATTTCTTGTCAATTGTTTACTATACTGCTTACATAACATAACACATGAATTTATTTTCAGCCACGTTTTCATGCAAAATCCGAAAACAAGTCGATGTTTAATTGTTGAAAAGCTGTAAGTGTGTATCTCGCTAAAAAGACAATTAATTGTAATTTTAACAATTAATTATAAACCATAATCCAACTACTTTAACAAAACCTTAATGGACCTTGTCAAAATTCAGCAAAGTATTAAATAATAATAATTAGGAGTTTGAGAATTCGTCCACTCAGCAACCTTGAATTCGAACATGCGAAATGATTTCAAAATTTTTTACAGATATGTTTAATATACAAGGTATTCATGTGACGGCAACGTTCTCATTACTCGCAACCAATTGATCATATTATACAAATGATGGGTCTAAATTTATGGTGGAGGGTCAGGTGGAATAGGAGGATAAATAAATTCGTTAAATATATGAGCCAAATGAGAAATTCTTCGTTTTCGAGACAATGTTGAATAATAATTACGACAGCATTTGTAAAATTTACATTCATCTTCTATTCGCAAATACATTTTTGGATAACCTGCTGCATGAAATTAAGAAACAATATTTTTGGGTATTGAGCGCATTTGTTTCGTCCACCACATTCTGTCGCATATACGACAATATTCATCTAATTTATTAGCATAAAAATTACTTTTCATAAACTTCTCTAAATATAATGTTCTCTATTCAAAAACCTTAACATTAATTGGTTTAATTTACTACATTTCATTTACGACATCGCAAGCAATTCCACTTATCGTAGCAACACCTGTAGTGGTGCCATTAGTGATTCGATTTGTTTTGGTTTTTATGTTCAAATCAAATAATTGTGTTTACTTTTTTACGTGCTCCGTATGTACGACAACGTTGTGCGTTCATTGCACGTTGTTTAAGTGTTTTTTTTGGCAATTCACTAATGACTGCAGTAGTTACAGTTGCATGTGTTACTGAAACAAGTTGTTTTTTTTTTCGTTGTCTATACAGACTACAACCACAGCTTAATAAACACACAGCTCGGGCACTCTGCGGCGGCACCTTTGATGTGGCCGTTTTCGATAGACAATGACAGACATTGCCGTATTAAAAACTCTTGAAACATTTTATAAATAACTTTTGAAATAGATATGAATAAAACGGTGATGCCTAATTTAGAAATAAGTATATAATGAGATTCAGATCTACCTATTTGGCAACGTTTTAAAAAAGAAATTTGAGATAGTAATTATGTACCTACATATGTTTATTACACACATTAATTATTTACAAAAATAAAAATAGACAATACAGGTGATGCCTAATTTAGAAATAGTATATAATGGGATTCAGATCTACCTATTTGGGAAAGTTTTAAAAAAGAAATTTGAGATAATAATTATGTACATATGTTTATTACACATGAATTATTTACAAAAATAGAAATAGACAATACTTTACGATGAGGTACATATAATAAATAATAATAAAAAAGTCTTTATTGTGTTCTTAACGAAAAAAGGAAGAAAGAAACACAAACGGTAAGAATTCGGCATTGCCGTTCTTCCATTCCACCTATATAAATATTCAAAATTAACTGTTCACAAAAATGTACAATATACCCAGTCCCAGTAATAAAAATAGGTGAAATAAAACTAATTAAGACTTCGATCTTTGCCGGAAGAAGCATTGGCTTGGAATAGGTGTGATCACCACAGATGTTTTTTGAGCTTCCTTCAAGTGAAGGAAATACTGTAGGAAAGGCATTTGCATTTAAACGTTCACAAAGATGGTTAGTGAACATTATTTTCTCAAACTGATCTTGACATAGTCTATGGCTTTTATGAAGTGTGTCCAATTTGTCCAAAAGGTCTTCCCTATTGGCTTTCATTAGCCATATCCTTGCCCTAAAAAAATTAATATTTTTAAAAATTAGTTAAAATTATTTTTAAACACACCGCAAAACATTAGCAAAAAAAATGTACACTCGACTACTTGCGCAGTACTGTTCTATAATTTTGTTTTTCCTAAAACTAAAATATAACAGCTGGCCAACTTTTAAACGAAATTCATTAAATCTTAAATTGAGTGATTGTATAAACCATATTATTGGCTGTCTATGAATGAATTTCCTAAATTAAGTTAACTTACATACTAAATTACATTTATGTATAACACATTTTTATCTACTTACCGATCGGGTTGCTTAGGAAAGATAAAAAAGCTCTTATTACAATTATTGCTTTTATAATTGCAGTTTTTAGTTGCACATATGTTTCCTGTTTTTCTATTACTCATTATCACTAATGAAAAAAGGAACACTATAGAAAACAAAACAATAAAAAAGCACAATAAATAAACAGCAAACACTACACTCAAAATAAATTCGCAAGAATAACTACGTCCTACGTCACTGGCTTAATCGATAATCAACACGAAGTGATTTCCTTATTTCGGTTCGAAACTCTCGCCACTGTGCTGTTCCCTTCTCAAAGGCGGGGCTAAGAAGCGACGCGCGTGGATCGGCGCAAACCGTTCTTATCAAGAGAGTGCCCGAGCTGCATGATACAATATTATATCATGCCCGAGCCCGAGCTGTGTGTTTACAACGTTTTGCATTTAACATAAGCTGATTAGTTTCAGTTTTTAACGGCAACGTATTATTAACTGGCTTGCAGTAATGCAGGTTACGTCCGCCTAAAACTATGTTTGTTCGCGCTTTATACTTTATTTCATAGTCCATTATATTTATAATTGATACAGAGTGTGATACCAAAACCTTTCATTTGACGTATCTAGAAAACTAAATCTTCCAGTTTAGAGATTACTTATTCTTAACTAATCACCCTGTATATATGTTAGTCTAAATCTAAATTAATAATATAACAAACCTGCTCATTCTCATCCTATTACAACGATCAGTAAATACCAAACGTTTATTTTACATTCAACATTAGTTCATAAATTACTGTAATATGTACTGGGAAGTTTTTTATTCAACGTGCTCGAATTATAACCAAGCAATCTCTGTAAGTCAAGGAACCATGTAATCCAAGTATAAACATAGACTGCTTATTATAATAACACAGCTAGGTCGTCTCCATTTACATGTCGCTAAGGGTTAATATTTTAAGAGACAGCTCCCATATACACGCGCCCAGAATTATTTTCAATACTAAAATTCAACTATTTTTGCAACAAGGCAACATATTTATTGGTCTACAGTCAAGTATATTTTTTTAGTTCCAGATATTTTTGGAGTGGGAATTAGACCAGATGTTTAAATTGTTAGGAAATAAGCCACTTGTTAGAGAAGCATTAATATAACGTAAAAGAGGATACCCTATGACATCAAAGGTATTTTTAACTAATTTAAAATTTATTTCATCCTCGGAGAATTTATTTTGCTGTTCGAAAGTTAACTTTCTTAGGTGAAATAATGATAACTCTTTAAATTCTTTAAGATTTCTGTCCGGGTTCATAAATCGGTTAGATTTATGAACCCGCATTTTCACTTACAACAAATTATTTTTATTTAAGTTATCTACAATATTTTTGATACAATAAAATAGTCGTTGATTTCATTTTCCATGTTTTCAGAGATTTCCATTTCATCTTTTACAACACAAGTTTTATGCTTCAATGGCTTGGTAATATTTAAGGATTGATATAACGTTTTCCATATCAATTGAGTGAGAGTTATTTTTCATGTTATCAATTTTAATTTTGTAAAAAAATCACAAAATTTTGTAAATTTTAAGATCATGAATTACATTTACTACATTATGTCGTTTTTGTATGTGTCGTAACCCATCGATCGCCAGTTTACTAATTATAAATTTGTTACACGCTTAATCACGATCATAAATAGCTTAAATTTTCTGACGCTTTATTATTTTTCGTGGAAATTCGATGTCTAATACACTTTTTATATATTTAAATAAAATTTTCGTACAAATAATAAAAATCAACAGAATTATACTACCAACCCTATGTAATAAACCCTGAAGTTATTTTATCATAATCTATTTTTCTAAATGAAAGGAGTCTTGGTTAGCCAAAAAATCAGGTTGATCTATGGTAATGCCAAAGTCTCATCAGTAATGTTTGTAGTTACACTATGTACTTTAACATCATAATTATTTGAAAAAACCATATCAACAGTACTCGCACTACATTGAGTTACTCTAATGTAAAATGACAAATTGTTTAGTCATATAATATAGTCTCAATGAAGATAATAGATCGTTAGACTTACTTATAGGAAATTTTAAAATAACAGTAGAAAATGAAAACCACCCAGTTATTACTTTAGATAAAAAGCATCCTGCCCTGAATATCAGAAGCAAATTATACTCAGCTATTTATAAAAACAAAAATAATTGTCACATAGATAAATACGATTTCAGAAGAGCTAATTTTATTCAATTAACAAACTTACTCAGGCATTGTAGTTGGGACGAATGAGATAAGATGAAAGATGAAAATAAAGCAGTAGACTATTTTGATAACAAATTGTATAGCATGATCAATACATGTGTACCTAAAATCAAAGCTAAGATAAATAAATATCCTTCATGATTTACTGGCGATATTATCACAACTTTGAAGTTAAAAGAATTTTACAGAAAGCGGAAACTCATTTCTGAAAATGTTAATGCAAAATTTTATATATTACGAGCAATTCTAAAAACGAAAATAAAGATTGCATGTAGAAAATATATAGAAACCACTGAATCAAACATAAAAAATAATCCTAACATATTTTGGAACTACATTAACAATGCAGAAAAATTGTATACGTCTGATGAATTTTACAATAATGGACAGGTAATTACTCATAAAAAGGAAACAGGTGATGGATTTCCTACTTATTTCTCTGGATTTTGGAGAAAAAAATCGACGTATAGAATCACCAACGAATTTGGTATAGATATGAGTAAATACACCCAGATTAATATTTATTTCGAATCTAAATTAAAATATTTCGGTTTTAGCAAATACTTAAAATCATATTTTTCGACATACTTGAAATATAGAAAACAGATAATAAATTATGAAGGTGTCGAATCATTTGAATATGAAGTAGGAACAGGAATTCCATAAGGTTCAAACTTCGGTCCCCTTCTATTCGTTTTGTCTATCAATAATCTTTCAGATAACGTAATATCATAATGTCGGCTTTTGCTGATGATTTAAAGATTTATAGATTTATTAAATGCGAAGAAGATTAGCTTGTTCTACAGTGAGATCATTCAGTCATAAACAATTGGTCAGCACAAAACAAATTATAGTATTTTAATATAAATAAGTGCTGCGTTTTGTCCATTTACAGGAAAAAAGTCACACTTCATTTTAACTATACTATAAATAATATAACTTTAAAAAAAAATTAAAGAGCATAAATACTTAGGAATAATTTATCAACAAAATTTTCCTTTTAAAAAACATATTGAGTTCATAACACAATCAGCATTTAAACTAGTAAGATTTATCTACCGTATGACCAGAAGTTTCAAAAATTTTTCAACTTTAATTTATTTATTTAACACTATAATTAGACCTAGGTTGGAATTCGGCACCGTTATTTGGAACCCTCAGTCTTTGGAAGAGACAAAATCCAGAGAAAGAATACAAAACCTATTTTTAAAGCATCTGTTTTTTAAAAAATATAAGCGTAATCCAAATTTCGATTCATTTGAACCAATTAGGTTAGATTTTAATATAATTAAATTGGAATGCATAAGAAAACATAAGCTCATCATGTTCTTGCACAAACTGATCAATAATCAAATAAATTCTCCTTTTTTATTATCCTTATTAAATTTCAGAGTCCCATCCGTCAATGTAAGAGATTTACCATTTTATGTCACAAATGACTCCGCACTGAATAAAATGTGTATCGTGTTTAATCAGACACTTGTTAATAGGCCAAGTAATATATTTAATTCAAGTTTAATGAAATTTAAACGCGATATCTTCAAGTTCTTATAATTATATGTATCTTCACTTGTTGTATAGTAATGATTATATCTGCTAAGATTACTATGTCATCTTGTAATATACCTATCTTTATTCTTTTCTTATACAGAAACATGTATAGGCAGAGATGCCTGTGTGCTTCTTAACAATAAATAAATAAATAATGAATACAGTTTGTTTCAAATTGGATGCAATAACATTGATATTTTGGAAACTGTTAGAGATAGAGATATAGATATTTCAAAAAAGTCGAAATTTTGGAAATTCATTTTGTAACATTCCACGTTTGGTTGAAGAGCTACTGAAATAAAAAGGGCACTTTCTCACAGCAACTTTTTAGGCTCTATGGAATGGTGTAAACAGTTTTTAAAGTAACGTTTCGTCTCTTCAAAACCATCATCAAATTCATTTCTTCTAATACAGCCACATTAATATTATTACGTCACTCGATAACATTTTTCCTTCTGAATTCAATGATGTATCATATTGTGCTATAGTTTGATCATGTTTTGAACGTGGAAAACCATCATCAAACTCATCTGCGTCTGTCTGAATGTACCTATCGACAAAAGGATAACGAAAAAGTACCAAATATTAACAATAAATAACAATTAATTAACAAAAATAACCAACAAGTTAGCGAAACAATATTAAATTAAACAATCTGTAGCATATCTTACAGATTGTACATTGGACTCGCAAGGAAAATGCTGTCGAGTGATGTAAAAATATTAACAATATAAATATTGTTAATGGTTATGAGAGACGGATGTTACTTTAAAAAACTGTTTGCGCTATTGGATAGAGCGTAAAAAATTGATATGAGAAAGTGTACTTTTTATTTCAATAGCCCTTCAAACAAGCTCAAATTTTTTTTGAATTTTAAAATTTTAGATTTTTTTTAAATATCTCAAAAACTAATCATGTTAGCCTTAATTTTTTTGACGCATATTTTTGGTCCACGAATAAATGCAACTTTGCCCCAATTTAACCTAGTCTCTATCTCTAACTGTTTTCAAGATACCTATATTATTGCATCTAATTTTAAACAAAATGTATATCTGCTTTACTTTCTTTCGTATTTTCAGGTAAGTCTCATCTGATATTAAAAACCCCAAAAAAATATAATCCTGAGTGACATCAAGTTCTTTAAGTATAGATTCAGAAAAACTGTAAAACTCACTGTGGCTGAAATTTGGTGAATATCACAACCCAAGTTCCATATATTTAATTCAATATCATTTTTGTTAAAATTACCCAGTAGCATTGATTGAATTATTTAAATACTTTATGGATGCCAGTAGTTTGATCCATAATAAAGATTTTTTAAAACTGTATTTTAAGTTTTGTTTAATATTAAGAACCACATCCTCTGTGTGCTTAGTGAGTTATATCTATCAGTATCATCATAACCATTCACCAAGATTTACCTATTAAAAATATCAATGTTACTCTTGTTTCAGTTAAACAAACAACTAATGGTCTTATCTTATATACTAAATAACTAGTTTCATCAAAATATACAAAAAGACTTTCAGCGTTTAAATGTAACACGTCACTGCGACTATGATGTTATATTTGTTCATTTTCTTCTAGTAGAAGAACTGTAATCCTGATACATCGCTGTACCTACGAAATATTTAATATAACTTTTTTAATTAAGTTAGAACTCTTTGCGACGTCCTGTAAAATAAAGTAACTACTGCATTCCATTATTAAATAAAATCGAGGCTAGTTTGCTTCTTTTTGTCTAAAACGACAGGTTTATATGTGGTTTTTAAAGATGTTTCAACTTCTGTTAGTGAATTTAAACTCTCATATTGATTTCTGGTACTTACTGGAAATCCTTTCTGAAGTTTTAATATTTAAGAATTGTACTCTTCAATTTTTTCAAATGAAAGATAGGAACTAAGGCAAGTATGCACTCACATAAAAGTTTATAGTTGCATTGAAGATCTATGATAGTCTTTAATTCCCTATAAGGTTTTTCTGAAAGTTTACAGATATAACAGATAAAAGCTTTTATATTTTATACCGGCTTACTGGAGATATTCACGAAGGGTTGGTTCACCTTAAAATTGTCGCTGCGCGACTTGGAAAAATAGTTTGATGAATTCTAACGTTCTTTATCCCAATGCCTATGCATGGTCATAGAAAAGAAATACTTATAGCTTTTATCCTATTTTGGTTAGATCTATAACACGATAGATCGTTGCAACACCCATCCTAAAGGCGGATTTACACCAAACTGACTAGTTGAGTTGCAGTTTTGTTGCTGTTTTCAAAAACAAAAACCCAACTCCTTTAAAACTCCTTTAAAATGAAGAGACTATTTAACTAAACACATATAATTAAGTTGCAGTTGTGTTTTTGTTTTCTGCCACTTAAACCAGATAAACAGTTGTATTTTTGCTTTTGTTTTGTTTTTCAGTTCAGTTCGTTGCCGGTTTTCTTCATATTACTTGTTTATAAAATAAATAAGTATGTTTAGTGAGGAACGCTTTTTTTATTCTAGTGTGTCTCGTGGACTATTGACACGTGGTTTGGAAAAAGAAGAAAAGGGCGTACACGCAAGTGTTGCGTGAGATATTATTAAGTAGAAGGGATGGCGAAGTTCCCACAAAGATGTTAATGAGATTACAGTAGGATGACATAGGATTAAATGGTGAACTACGTTCGTATTTTCATAACGTTTTGAGAATGTCAAGCCACGACAGTATCTGTTTACACACTTCTTATTAACCAAGCAATCACAGCCGTCTGACTGTGAATGTCAACAGAAACTAAATCACAACTCATTGTTTACATTGAGCCGACTGAGCTGCAAAACACGCAGCTCAGGTAAACAATCAGGTTTACCGATCAAACACGACTTTGATCGGTAAACGAAAAACACAACAGCAACTGTTGAAAAACTAGGAGTTGCCAAAAAATCTTCAACGGTGTTCGAAAAGTTGCTGTTTTGTTTTTTCAACTAGAGTTGCTGCTCTTTTGTCGATTTGGCATAAATCCGCCATAAGATGCATATAGGGTGAGTCAACGAGAAATTTAATCTTCAGTTGACAGGATGATTTTTATTTGAAGTGGGACACATTTTTATATTATTGATATTAATGCAGGGTGTCCCAAAAAGGAGAGGTTTACCACAACTTATATTTTTTTAATTGAACAACCTGTGTATGTTCACAGATCTGAACTGAACATCCCGTCCCGAATATATCGATATAGGGATTGTTGGATATAGCTCTAATAGTGAGGCACATCTTAAACAACATGGATCATTTAAAAAACCTGTTCACAAACGAGTAAAACCATATAATCCAGAGCACGTAAATAATGTATTTATTTTTGTTTTCTTTTGTATCTATTCAGATGCACCATCGAGACAATTGAAGAGGTCAGATTTAGCAACACACTCGTATATTTATATTAACAAGTTGATTTTACTAAATCCCAAGTCGACCTGTGCTTTACAAAAAAGGATTATTAAATATGTGTATTGCCTAGTACCTAGTAGATATAACAATTTCTACCTGAACGTTTCTCTCGTCTCAAAACCTAAATGTACATTTTTAATTTACTCCTGTAAACTATTCTGTTGATTTACTCTATAAATTTCTGTTGATTTCACAACGACTGCTTTACCGTTTCCTTAAACACTTGGTTGCATCAAATCATATGAAACAAACGATGCTGTGCTACTTCATACGAAATTTTATTTAACACCAATTGAATAATTATTGTACATTAATCCCTGTTTTATAATTTTGCTGAAATATTCAATAGAATATTTATGTAGGTATAGGATTTATTCCATAGATGTATTCCATGTATTTCAAAAATGAACTTTTCAGATTTATCCATATTTTTCCAACATTACTACAAGATTAAGCTTTATTATTTAATGTCAGCGGTTTATTATAGTTTATAATATTGCATGTCAATTCCAAACAGCAAAAATAGAAAAATGTCATTAATGTAAAAATCATCAAAAAATCGTGAAAATCATTAAAATGTTATTCAATGGTAAATATACAGAAAGGGGAAGTATATTGTATTTTCTAAACAGACCCCCGGTAATATTACCCTACCTCTATTACCCTAATAGTAGCCTTTTGAAGTAAAAAAAGGTTAAATCAACTACAACGTCTGGCGTGTGTAAGCACGACAGGAGCGATACGCACGGTTTCCACAGAGACTCTGGAGGCTCCTGTCTCTCCCGAAACTATATATAGTGGTCGAGGGGGAAGCAAGGAGGGCCGCTTATAGGGTCAAACAGTGAGGGCAAAGGTTAGATAAAAGCCATGATAATGGACACAAATATTTTTAAGGATCTTGTGTTAGGAGACAGTCTGCTGGACGCACGCAGCGACAGGGTATCTCTCATTTATGTGTTTCATAAACCTTTCACAGTAGAGATTCGATAGGGATGCCTGGCTCGAAAATTCTGATGCTCAGGTCTCGAATGAGCTCGTCTGATTTACGGATGGGTCAAAGATAGACCAGGACTCAGGGATGGGAGTTCGCAGCGTGCGCTCGAGAAATTATCTCTCTCCTCGGGAAAGTATGCCACGGTCTTTCAGGCGGAAGTGTTTGCTATTTCTGCTTGTGGTCAGGAACATCTCAAAGGGAGATATTGTAATCAGCATATCCAGATATGCACTAACAGTCAGGCGGCTTTACATACCTTCATCTCCTCCAGGATCACCCCCCAGAGCGGTGAATACTAGAATGGACTGGCGCAATTAGGCCAGAACAATAAAGTAAAATTGACCTGGGTACCGGGTTATCACAACATAACTGGAATTGAGGAGGGCCAATGCACTGGCAAGAACAGACTCAAGTACTCAGTTAAAAAGGTCCAAACAAGTGCTCGGGCTTCTGCCCAGTTATGTAACGAGGTCCATTGAAAACTGGATCAGAAAGAGATCTGAGGAAGAATGGACGAACGGAACTGGCCTGCGACAAGCCAGGCTCTTAATTGAAGGACCCTGGCCAAACACAACTCGATCAATACTTACGCTAAGTCGTAACAGCACAAGGATTGTCAAAGGCCTATGGATATCTCAACAAACACCTTAACACTATTGACCTTAGTGACACTAGAAGGTGCAGGTTATGCAGACATGATGGTGAGGACTCCATACACATCCTCTGTCGCTGTACTTGCTTAATAGTCAAGAGACACAAACATCTGGGTGCGGCGTTTCTCCTGTCCCAGGACATTAGACAGCTTCCAGTGCAACTGATATTGGCCTATGCGCATAGCACACGTCTCTTCCAATAACTCTCGACTAGCGGCAGGCATAATGGGTTGAAAGACCTGAGTGCTGCGGGTAACCGCGCCGCTTCCCAACAACATATTATTGTGCTGTTTTTTGCTGCCTTCTAGATTATTTTTGTTGTCCTATTTACATCATTAGAATAGTCTGCCTATAGTCAGAATAGGACCGGTGCTTGGCATAGTCTCGAGTACTACCAAAGAAACTCTCTTGACCTGGACTGAAGGAAAAATCTTCTATTACTGGCAAGAACTGCGGACATTAGTTCATTCGAAGGCGTTCATAATAAACCTTTGGAAAACAAGAAATAAACGAGTTTTTTAAATAGATTACCCCTGCGGACGGCAAAATTCATTTTATGGTTCCGCTGGGGAAATAATGAAATACTCGATATTTGACAAAAGACAACTTTTTCCAGAGGATGTCGATAATTTCTGATCGAAGATTAGCTTCGATTGAAATATTCTTATTCATTAGGTAATTTTGGGAGGACTAATTAATAAAAGAAACGTCCAGGAGTACCTTTTACGACCAGCGTAGGCCAGAAAACTATTTTTAGGATCTTTCTTTCTTCTGTCCAGCGGCCCAGTATATCTACTAACACGTTAAATAATAAGATAATTTAAGCCATTGCTGCAACCACTCTTTATAAATATGGTCAATGGTAAATATAGGGTTACCCGGTCCTAACATAGGGTAATACATATATGTATTATATATATTCTATAAAATAAAGATATATATATATATATATATATATATATATATATATATATATATATATATATATATATATAGTACATATATATATATATATATATATATATAGTACAGGGTAGCTCACTTATCTGTCAGCTACTAGACTAATAGAGATTAAGGCAAAACATTCTTAGAAGTAGTTCTGTCTATAATGAGCCACTCTTTAAAATTGTTTTTGAGCCTACAGGGTGTACTATACATACGAGGTCATGATTTTCAGTGATTTTTTAAATGGACCACCTCCTATATTTTCCATTTTTAGAATCTGCACTAAGAAAGCTTTACAAGGATATTTCGTTTTTAAGCGTTAGATGTGACGTTGCCAAGTTATTCGACTTTCAAGGAAAATCAGTGAAGAATCATCTATACTAAAAAAAATCATACAAATTGTATTGTTAGAGCTTCATTAAAAAAATTCAGTATGCAAGTATCTAAGGTATGTACGAAAATTTGTATAGTATTATCAATAGTTTAAAATATATGGGTGCTCATAATCAACCACCCGATTTTGCTATTTTTAAATGGCTAAAACTCATTTTTTCCAAACGGAACACCTTGTATGTGATGGTATAATTTGAAAATCTATTTAATAGGCTTTCCAATGATACCATAATATAATATGAATATTATTGGTCAAAATCATAGAAATCATAAGTACATGCGATTTTACTTAGATTTTTATTGACACCAACTTAAATTAATAAAACAACAAACAACTAGTCACTAATATTCTATATTTTTAATAAATTTTATTTTAAAAGATGTTCCAAAGGCAAAAGATTGCCTACCATTTTCGTTAATCCATTTTCGTGCTCGACCAGTTACTGAATTTCGTACTTTTAACAACATGTCTAGCATAATGGAGGCAAAAGTTTCCCTTATTCTTATTTTCATATTTTCTTTTGTAGTTGCATTTACGGCATAAACTTTATCTTTTACATTTTTCCATAAGAAAAAATGGCAAAATTTGATGCCTGCAGACCAGTGGGTTTAGATTGTATACATTCTTTTAAGTCAAGAAACGTGAATTATTTAAACATATATTCAAAGTAGTCACTGGAAACAATGAAATAATTGACAGTTTCTATGATAAAATAATTGTTGACAGTATCTAAGTGGTTTCAATAATTTATTGCTATTACAATAATTATTACATTATTTATTCCAATAATGAATTATACACAAAACGAAATAATTGTATGATAAGCGTTTTGGGATAATGTGACAGAAATGGTTTTCTGGCGACCAGAGTGTACGCTCAGAAATATCCCCAAAGGAGACATCCCAAGGTTGACTGTTTTGAACAAGAGAGGTTTAACACTACCGGTTCCGTAAGTTACTTGAAAAATAAAAGACCAGCCTCTGTACTAACAGAAGATAATGAAATGGCGATTATGACAGCTGTGGTGGAAAACCCAAATATTACCACCAGGGTATTAAGCTAATATGTAGAGGTCCCGAGAACAACAGTACAACGAGTTTTAAAAAGGAATAGGTATCACCCTTTTCATATCTAGTTACATCAGAAGCTCTTGCTACACGATTTTGATAGTAGAGTACAACACTGCAGATGGTTAATTAACAAGACTAATGCTGATAGAAATTTTTTAAGGAAACTAGTCTACTCTGACGAGCCCACGTTCCATAAAAATGGGACGCTGAGTCATCATAACTATCATTATTATTTTGATCAAAATCCCCATTTATTTAGAACAATATCACAGGAAAGGTGGTTTCTTAATGTGTGGGGCGGCATTATTGGTAACTGTGTCATCGGTCCCCATTTCTTTGATGACACAGTAAACGGTGCAGTCTTATATTTTCTTGAAAAGCATTTTAGGCAACTACTAAAAAATGTACCACAAGATATTGTGAATAAAATGTAGTTTCAACTTGATGTTGCCTCAATACATTTTGCAGCACCTGTTCGGAAATGGGTATATGCGCAGTTTGAAGATAGATGGATTGGTAGAGGAGGGCCAGTCCATTGACCTGCAAAATTGCCGAACATCACCCCATGCGATTTTTTCTTATGGCAATAGTAAAGATAAAGTTTATGCCGAACCTGCAACTACAAAAGAAAATATGAAAATAAGAATAAGATAAACTTTTGCCGCCATTACACCAGACATTAAAAGTACGAAATTCAGTAACTGGTCGAGCACGAAAATGTAATAACGAAAATGGTAGGCACCTTGAACACATTTTAAAATAAAATTTATTAAAAATAACAAATATTAGTGACTAGTTGTTTGTTGTTTTGTTAATTTAAGTTAGTGTAATTAAAAATTTAACTAAAAGCACAGGTACTTATGCAAATTTTCGTACATACCTTAGATACTAGCATACTGAATTTTTTTAATGAAGCTCTAACAATACAATTTGTATTTTAGCATAGATGATTCTTTAATGATTTTCCTTGAAAGTCGAATAACTTGGCAACGTCGCATCTGACGCTTAAAAACGAAATATCCTGTAAAGCCCTCGTAGGGCAGATTCTAAAAATGAAAAAAATATAGAGGGTGGTCCATTTAAGAAATTACCCGAAATCGTGACCCTTGGAAATATGGTACACCCTGTAGGCTCAAAAACAATTTTAAATTGTGGCTCATTATAGACAGAACTACTTCTAAGAATGTTTTCCTATAATCTCTATCGGTCTAGTAGCTACGGTCCGATACAAATATTATACAATATAATATAAATTCAATACAAAAGGTACGTAACCAAAAATTATTATTTTTAATGTAGTGTAGATGCTTGTTTAATATTTCATTATTTAAAAAATGTAGATAACACTAATAAAAATAAAAATGTATTAAAGACAATAAGTTGAGGTTATATGAAGATATGCCGTTGTAATTCAATGTTGGTCGGTGCCTGTTGTACGCAAAGTAGTTGTTTTCGACATATCTTAAAAATAATAAGGTTATTCCTTTGTATACCTAGGATCATAGTTAACAAGAAAATGCAAAACTTTATTGAATCATAATATTTCATAATTTCATTAATAATTTATCTCTTACTTAGTTAGCTCTTAATTCATATATAAAGAAAGAGGCAAACAGTTAAATAAGCCAATAAATAATATTAAAAATACATTATAAAAATTAATATTAGTCATAACAAATTATAATGGTTGTTGCACTAAGTTATATGAAAAGTTAACAAAAGCACTAAAATGTCTAAATGTTTAGGAATAGAATATGGTTCCTATTTTCAACTCGAGAATTTTATGTTATTTCATAAGAAATAAACCAATATAATATGGAAACGCTGAAACAAAATATTCTGTATAATGGCTAAATCATTTTAGTCTATAATAGTTCTAATGATTAATGTTACAATAACCTCAACAGCTGAGTTTTTTTCCTATGAATGTCGCTGCAGTCCGCTCCCACAGTCATGAGACACCCGGTAAGCAACATTGCGACAATTTTTTTTTCTCCTAAAAGCAATGCTATGTGGGTGTTTTTTCAAATGTACATAAAAATACTCTAGTTAGTACATTAACAAGGGGTTGCGTTAGTAGGTGTAGCAGTCAAACAGAAATAGGTACATAAAGTACATAAAGGATGAAATAAATTCGTTATATCGGCAACCCAGCTACAAGCAGATAAATACCTGTTTGATAATGTAACTTCATGGTTAATTTAATAAAGCATAAAGACGATTCATTTTCAGTTAGACTTACCTGTGTAAAATGGGAAAACGTATATATATTAAAGATTTTAATTTTGTCTAGATTCCGAGAGTCAACACGAGGGAAGTGCTATTCTCTCATCTCATCGCATCTTGTGGCATATCTAGAAATAAATGCAGGCGAAGCCATACATTTATGAAAGAAAGAATTACAAACTGTTTAAGTTTGGAGTGCAAACTGTTAAAAAGCAGTTTAAGATGGGTAAAAGTGAAGATAAAATAAGAGTGATATGCTCCATTAATACTTAACAGTTGTTTTAATTAAAAAAGTAAATTAAGGGCTTTTTTAATTGAGTCTTAACTTAAAGCAAGGCTTAAAACTATAAAATGAAAGGAATAAATGAATAAACTGAAAGGAAGTAGCTATCCAATTACCGCAGCGGATATATATTTTTAAACGCATACATTGCTTTATTATTCGGTTCTTTAATATTTGCGGTATCAGAGATGATTTCGAGGGGTAAGTGGGAAACCTAAGGATAATAGTAATCGAATAATAAAAAGAGATGAAAAACTTATAAAATTAAAACATATGGAGTTGTTCAATGGGTGAAGTGGCCCGGCCCTCCGGCATTATTGTTCGTGACCTTGGGTGATACAGGGCGGAGCAAGATTACCGCTCTTTACCCATATCGTCCAAATGCCGGTGGGCGTGGCTAACGCGAGGCCTTCTCCGGTCTTGGCTGGCTCTGCTGGCAAGACCCTATTCTTCTTTTTCTTCCGGCGCTTTTCTTTGTTTCTTTATTTTTCACCAGCGTCTAACCTACCGGGGGTTAGGTTAGGTCGGAATTGCTATGTAGCATAAGAAGTACCGCCAAGACGACCCTGAGAGCTCATGGTCGGTACGAGGGCATGGTAAGGTATTTGCGGTGAGAGTTCGCCCGGGCCGAGCGCGCTGCTGTGTATGGGTCCACAGAGCGGCCAAGCCGCGAGGCCCTCTCATTACCCGCGAGTCGTGGGAGTTTGTCTTTTTTGTCTCTTATGTGTTGCGTGGCTGCTTATCTGAAAAATAATGTTTTAATTAGTTTATACTTACCTGAGATGGGAGTAGCCGAAGAGTGTCCCCATTACTGCAAACATCTTCTGCATCTGCTCCATCATCTGTGTCATCTTCGCAAAGTCCAAACCCTGGATTCCAGATGGTGGAGTTGCCCCCGTCTTTGCTTTTGCCGCCTCGGCAAAGATTTTCTGTTAGTTCTTGTGCTTGGGTAATCTTTTACATCACCTATAGCTGGCTGGGAGGTCCCCTTGGCAGTTAGCACATTTAGTGGGTTCTTGTCTGGACTTTGCATAAGTGATTGTGGGGTTGTCTTGGCCGCACTTCACGCATTTAGGGGCCGCCATGCAGTAAGACTGCCCGTGGCCGAAACGCTGGCAGCGGTGGCACTGGCATGCTCCCGTCGGCTTCTTTTGGGGTTCCACCCTGACGACTAGGTAGCATCACCTCTTGATCTCCAAGATTTTCATTTCTGTCGTTGGCAGCTGAACGAGTACGAGAGGCATCTCCTTCCTCACCAATATCAATTGGCCGTGGTCATGACCTGGGATGGTTTGGGAGCGGGAATATCGCTCTTTACCCTCCCCATCGCTGTAGGCCTGGACTCCCTCGTAGAGGTGGACCCCATCCTTCACCAACTCGGCTCACAAAAAGTAATAGGTGTAGACGATTCGTGGGGTCTCCTCCTGTCCTGACTCTACCCTGCAGGCTGGGTAGGATCTTCTGGCGCTCCTCTGTCTTGTCTTCTTTCTTCGCCTGCAGGTCTAACCCACCGGGGATAGTCTGTCTCGGGCTAGGGCGGTAAGTGCCGTTCTCGTCCTGGTGGTAGTTTGGGGTAGGTCAGGAGTGGCTGTGTAGCCGGGGATGCACCTCTAAAGCAGCCAACTGGCCCTTTAGCTTTATGCAAGATAAGGGAAGGGTACTCGAAGTGCGCCCACGACCGCGATCGTGGCTTCGAGGGGAGGTCTGAGGGTCGTTTTTCTAGTCGCTTCGTAGCCTTCTACGCTTATTCCGGGTGGAATCAGAAACGTAAGATGATGGAGGCGGGGGCGTTCTGCTTCTTTTTCGGTTTTGATCTGTCCGGGTCTGAATCTATAAGGGAGAAAGGTCTTTTGTTAGGTTTGCTTACCTTCGGCTTTACGACTTGCCACTCCTCCTCATAGGCCGAGGACGATGTGGAAGCCGCCGCCTGAGCCTCCGTCTCCATTGCCTCTGGTTGTCCCTGCAGGACAATAGTCTGTAATTTGGGTTCAACTGCCGCCAGTCTCTCCTCTTATTTTTTATTAATCTCATCTATGTCTTTCTTTGCTTGTTCTGCCATCTTTTGTACGTCTTTTTCGCATTGTTCCAAGTCTCTTCTTATTCTTTCACTAAAGATTTCAATTTTTTTTATTTCTTTTGCCATCGTGGCCATCTCTTGTGCCGTCGTCGGGTCACCGGTGGAGCCCCTTTCAGGCCGGTCAGAGTCCTTGCCGATGTCGTTGTTTTTACGCTTCCTTTGTCATCTTCTAGGGATTCAGATGAATCGTAATCATATTCGTCAAAATCATATGGCGGTAGGTTAGCCATATTTCTTCGTATCGGAAACCTCGGCACTCAGCGGATCGTATTTTCCTTTACCATGCTTCGGCAGCATCTTAGGTGAGTTATCACACACTTTGTAGGACCTCCACTTCATTTGCACTCACTACTACGAGCTCGCACGTCTGTTACTCGCTCACAATCCTAGGTGTTTCCACTTTGGCTGCTTGGTCGGAACTGTAAGATTGTGCCGAATTTTAACTAATATAAAAAAATAATTGAAACATTTCTTTAAAAAGGTTAAATATAGTATTTTATGAATACTAGGAAGTTCCAATAATTCCCGGACTTGCAGAGACAACCATAAAAACAATGTAGTAAATGACCTCGCAATTACTCGTCAAACCTAAGTGGTTTACAGAAAACATGCTTTCTATACCACTTCCTCGAAAACTGGAATGTTGTCAACATGTAAGTGCGCATGTTTCAGTTTTCGACCTCGCGTTGCTTAATATTTTAAAATACACGAATCACATTGCACCTCGTATAAAGTTCATGAAATTATAGTCAAGATCACTCTCTGTAGGGAACAACGCTTAAAATTTCGATAAGTATCATTTTATCTGGTTAAGATTGTTTTATGCGGTAAATAGTAATAGCTCTCTTATACTACGATTAGTCACTCTCTAAAATTTTGACCAACCACTATAGGCGATAACATTTTAAACCGACGATGTACAAGTATTTACTAGATATTTTTCAGACTGTATTACGCGATGATAAACTGGATGTTATTCCAATCAAATCTCTACTGAAAAGCTAAAGATGTCAGAACTTCATATCGAACTTGTTTTAAAGTTGTGTATTTTTAAACTGCAAGTTACTCCTATAGCTTGACGCCCTCCACAGAATTCTGTGGATGGTTTTGTCCACTATGGTACATTTTAAAACCTTCTATGATATATTGGGTGCTTTTAATTGTCAGGAAACAGGTCGTGAAGTATTTCTATTTCCTACAACTTTTTAACTACCTACTCCAAAATTAAATAACTGAAATAGAATTGTGCAAAAAGAGATCTTAAAAGAATAGCGAGATGAAATGTAGGACTCTCTTTTACGTGTGGACTGTGAAAATTGACACCTAACGCCTGATATAGAATTTGCAAAATATTTTCTAAGAAACGGAATAATTAGCATTACATTTATTAAAATTAATTAAAACATATATTTACCACCATAATAAACAAATATATGGCATAATTTGTGTAAACGGCAGTAAATAAATAAAACCCTTAACCGTACTTTTTCAAAGACGCCTCGATGCCACAAAAATGGCCAGAGCATTAGGGGGCAGGGCAAGGCGAAATAGGCTAGTTCCCGAAAGAAGTATTCCTTACTATTGAAGCGCCAAAGTCAGATTGAAGTAGTTTGGACGTATCTACTTCTGTAGTACTCTTTTTACCTATTGAAAAGCATCAGTTATGGAAATAGCGCCCTTAGGGACCATTGGAGTTAAAAACTAAGCGCTACACAATACAGAATAACAATTGTAATACTAATAATAAAATACCATAAAATACCAATATGTATATACAGGCTGATTCAAATTCGAGTCTATGCATGGGGATCTCGGAAATGGTAAGAGATACGAAGTCGGTTAAATGCGGGCAAAGTTTCGTAATCAGGGGACCAACGTGATGGCTGAAAAAAGTCAAACCTAACTTGATTGGTTTTTGAAATATTTGACAAAAATTTAAATTTTGGATTCGTTTTTATTTTATTTCAACTTTATTTGAGTAGATATTGAAAATAGAACAAAACTTCTTGGCAGCAACTTTTTGTACTCTATCGAATGACATAATCATATTTTTCATAAAACGTTTTGTCTTTCCAGGACCATTATCGATTAAATTTTTTTAAATACGGCCCTGGAAGTTTTATTACATTTTTGAAATTTCTCTGTCTCCTGAAAAGTCCACCTTCAATATTACCATTTCGATACATCAATTTTTTTAATTTTATTTCTAAAACATGTGAATTTGTTTTGGGCGAAGCTAGCATAGTGTCAGAAGACACAAAATTATGTTCTTTTTTCAATATCTACTCAAATAAAGTTGAAATAAAATAAAAACGAATTTCCAAAATTAATTTTTTTTTCAAATACTTCAAAAATCAATAAAGTTAGCCTTGGCATATTTCAGTCATCACGTTGGTCCCCTGATTACGCAACTTTGCCTCTATTTAACCGGCTTCCTATCTCTTGCCATTTCCGAGATCCCCATGCATAGAGCCGAATTTGAATCGGCCTGTTTTAAGTATTGGTATTATTGGTAAGTACCTTGGGATTATAATAGATACTGATTTAAGGTGGGACTCTCACATAACTAAGCTAGTAAATAAACTCAGATTTCTCCTCTCCAAATTGAAGTACCTAAAAAGATTTTTTGAAATTTATCGTCTAAAAGTTATGTATTATGCTTTGTTTCGGACTCACTTGGACTACGGGATAATTGCTTGCAAAGTGTTATTACAGAAGACTAGAAGTTCTGCAAAAGTGGATACTTAAAATAATACTTAACAAGTTCTATATTTACCCCAGTGATGATTTATTCCAGGTGGCTGAAGTGTTGGATCCGGGACATCTTTTTGCTGTGTCTTTAATATTTCACTAAAGAAAACATATTGCACACAGTGTATCAATACATCAGTATTAGACAAGGTACAGAGTAAAATAACTTTGTATACCTAAAATCCATAAAACAATTGAACAAAGAAGCAATACTTCCCTAGGACCAAAACTATATGGTGTCCTACCATTATTTTAAAAAAAATTACTCTTTGCCTCTTAAGTAACAAAATCATGGATCGCACAGATATCTAGAAATAATATCCACCAGCTTATAGAAGAAAATTTACATATATTTATGGATAGTTTTTTACCATAGTAAATTATAAAAGAATCTCAACCCACGCCCGGTTTTCCTTTGTGGGTTTTCTTCGTGTTTAATTTACTTTAAATACATTTTTTTGTAATTTTGCTACTTACCTCTGTTTTAATTGTAGTGTGTTTTTCACTTGACGTTTTACTATTTTTTTTTTCTTTTGTTTCTGAATATATGTATTGTATTTGAATTTTTAATTGGTAAATAAACATATTATTCACGTAATTACGAATCTACTTTATATTCACCATCTGTAAACGCCTTATTTAAATAAAGACTAAAACAAGTTAAGCCAAAACAGCTATTCTCCTGGCTATATGCCACGCTGAGTGCTGAATTGCAAAGCAAAAATTTGGCGTATTTTGTCTAATACAGTTAGAATCAAAATACAGGGATTTGGATTGCAACGAAAACTACGAGGAAATACTTAGACCTCACACCGTAAAATGTCACTAACTGCAGACCTGTTTAAATCTTTTTATGATCTCGTCAGTGCAATATAAGTGATCATGCCTAAAGATGCGAAGACCCAAGTAGTTGACACAGTAGGTACGTTTTAAGTACACAAAACCTATACCATAGTGCCACCTCATGGTAGCTCTCACAACATAATCCAAAACTACGAATAGTACGAATCTACTTTATATTCACCATCTCTAAACGCCTTATTTAAATAAGGACTAAAACAAATTAAGCCGGAACAGCTATTCTCCTAGCTATTTGCCACGCCGAGCGCTCAATTACAAAGCAAAAATTTGCCGTATTTTGTCCAACACAGTCAGAATCAAAATACAAAGATTCGGATTGCAACGAAAAATACAAGGAAATACTTGGACCTCGCATCTCGTTTGGATCTTTTTATAATGTCGTCAGTGAAATATAAGAGATCATACCTAAATATGCGAAGACTCAAGTACTTGATACAGTGGGATATATTTTGCGTACGCAAACCCTATACCATGGCGCCAATTTTTGGTAGTTCCCGCAACTCAATCCAAACCAAACTAATCGGATGAGAATCTAATACAATAACGGGATTTAGAAACAAATTCTACTACTTGAAAGATGGGTTGTACATAACACATAACTACGAATAGTACGAATCTATTTTATATCCACCATCTGTAAACACCTCATTTAAATTAGGACTAAAACAGATTAAGCCAAAACAGCTATTCTCCTGGCTATATACCACGCCGAGCGCTGAACTACAAAGCAAAAATTTGCCGCATTTTCCCTAACACAGTTAGAATCAAAATACAAGGATTCGGATTGCGAATCCGCGAAAACGAAAACCAAATGGGAATACTAGGATCCCACATCGTAGGATGTCACTAACCGCAGACCGGTTTCGATCTTTTTATGATCTTGCCAGTCCAATATAAGTGATCATACGCAAACCCTATACCATGACGCCATCTTTTAGTAGTTCTCGAAACACAATCCAAATCAAACTAATCGTATGAGAATCCAATGCAGTAACGGCATATAGAAACAAGTTCTACAACTTCACAGATGAGTTGTATTTAACACATAACTACGAATAGTAGATACGAATCTACTTTATATCCACTATCTGTAAACGCCTTATACTCGTCACATACCTACTGTGACGAGACTGTGCACTGAGGAGATCATAAAAATATCGAAACTGGTCTGCAGTTAGTGACATCCTACGATGTGAGGTCCAAGTATTTCCTCGTAGTTTTCGTTGCAATCTGTATCCTTGTATTTTGATTCTAACTGTGCTAGACAAAATCCGGTAAATTTTTTGAATGGCAAAATGCGGCAAAAATGTCTAGTCATACTTACTTAGCCCGAAATAAAGATTTGCTTAGAGTAATTGTTAATCTTTAAGAAATAAGAATCCTTTCCATCTAAACTCATGATATTATTGTTTGGCTGACTTGGAATACAAACAATTACACCGATATCGGTCTGGAAATCTGTTTTATTAAAACTTTTTAGCATTTGACTCATGTTTAAAAAATAAATCTTTCTGACAAATTATAACACTTCAAGAAAGGAATATTTTAAACCGTGCTCGCTTCATCTTGTCTCAATGTTAACTTACCATATATACATAGATTATAGTCGTAAATCAAGATAGTGTAAAAAATGGATTTATAAGATTTCTACCGCAGTAGAGGCGGTGGGAATTATATTATTCTTATTTTGCAATGCATCCCATAGTAACATCAGAAATAAAACTTTGGTTTTTAAAAACCGAACGACATAGAACATAGTTGAACTATGCACAAATTGCCCAATTTATATTAACCTAATAATACCCTGGATATGGATCATTAAACTAACCCTTTTTAAAATATTATGATTGATTATTTATTTATTTATTTATTTATTTATTTATTTATTTATTTATTTATTTATTTATTTATTTCAATACACTGCGAACATGTACAAGTTCTCAACTACCGAACAGGGGGGTAGTTAATGAATTATCAAAATGAGAGTGTAGAAATGAAGATACAAAAAGTAGGAGTAATTTTAATCACTGTAAACACGATATTTGCAAATCATTAAGGCTACAGTTTTAAATGTCTATTAAATTAGTAGAGACGTGGGGTTCATAGCTTCAGAAATAATGATGTGAATTTGGAGTCATTATGGTGTCTTTGGCCGTATTAAGGTGACACTGTCAAGATTATAATCAAAAGTTACGAGGAACAGTCTGATTGAGAAAGACATAATCTTGCATTTACCAACATTTAATGGTAACTTATTTTTGGCATATACATTAACACAGTTAAGGTTACTTTGCAGGTACTGCGACTATGAATCGCACTGTAGATTGTTAAATCATCCATGTCAGGAGACAATTTCTGTCCACAACTTCTGTGAGATTATTGATGAACATGAATAATAATAATAAGCGGCCAAGGATAGATCCCTGTGAGTCTCCTGAAGTAGCTGCGTATTCAAGATACTTAAATACATTATAACTACATATTGCGCTCTACTGAGAGAGTATAATTTGAAAAAGTTAATAAATAATGAGATATGCCAAATGTATTAAATTTCTGAAGCAGTAAGGAATACCTGCCGAATATCTTGCTGAAATCCATGTGCCTATATAACATCTGTAAATCATTGTCGATAAAATACTCTATAAATTTCATAACACAGAACAGGTTAGTAACAGTTAAGCGACTCTTCATAAAACCATGCTACAAAGGAGAGAAACGTTACTGTAGATAAAGTCAAGTCATGAAGCCTGGTCTTCAAAATTGCAGAAATTAAAATTAATAGAAATAGATCGAGAGTGACAAACGTCAAATTTGTCATCTTTTTGAAGCTTGGGGACACCTTTAAATGCTTCAACATATTAGGTAATTAGCAAGACATATATTAAATAGTATTTTTAATGGATGAAAAAGAACATGCGCAGTCTATTATCACAAAAGCAGACACACCATTGAGCCATTAGATTATTAGTTATAGAATATAAATAGCGTAACAAAATAATTGTACAAATCTTGACGTGTGCAGGACCGAATCTGATTTTTTCAGCTTACGAAAAAGATGTTCTAGCAATAATTGCGCCAACTTTTAAATCATATCAAATCTGTCAAATATGAAACAAAGTGTTATAATTAAGATTCATTTTTGTTGATATTTTCGTAAAGGCATTTACTTTCAGTATTTTCATGTTCGGAGTTTCAATTTTATTGTTTGTATTTACACCTTATATATTTCTACATATTTCGATATGGCACTTGTTATAAATACATTAATGTAAAGTTTAATCAGTTGATTAATAAATAATAGTAAGGCAGATGTATACCACTGAGGATACCATAACAGCATCGTCATCCATTATTAACATTTCATAATCTCCAATATAATAAGAGGAGGTTAAGAAGGAGTGTAATAAACGTAACTAGGTAGTTAATAAAGTATTAGCCATGAGTGGATTACACAGCCAATCAAAGACGCCAGAAGATGAGCATCCCCAAACCTTTACATTTTACCGATTTTGCACTTTGTTGTGTGCTAGGAATATTTTACTTCTCTATTGTCGCATAAACAAGGGACCTTCAGCTTTACATCTCTTCCGTTCTTCCAAACACCTCACCTACATAGATTCTGTAAGTTCACCAACAAACACATTACTAGAGGATACTTAGAAGATATTCCATCTATGCATTAACCACGATAAGCGTTGCTAAGTGATAATAGAAGCAATTACATATCTACAGATATATGAATTAGAGAAAATACCTAAGGTACTACTAATTGTATTTTTTATATTATTATTAATATACATTGTATAATATACAATTTACATTGTATAGACTAAGTATACCTATTTTCAGTTCGAAAAATTTGAACTTAGATATCTGTTGCGTTGATTTAAAATATTTTTTAATTATAACATATTTTTTTAGTTATTGTAGTCCGTTACTGAAGGCAACAATGGCGAGGCATCGCATCCTCTAAACTCATGAAATCATCGATGAGCGATTTGTTTTTTGATAGTATTCAGCTGATATGTAAAGTGTGCTATATTATACTGTTCCATATGCATTTAAATCCACTGTGATGAATCCAGTCTTTTCGTATCCTTTTCACAGTTAAGCTTTTTACTTAAAGAAATATATTTTGTAATCCCCGGAACTCATTAATTCGATAACATCTGTCTTGCAACTTGATTTTAATTATATATTTGTTTGTTCTTATATAAGAGAATATAGTATAACATAACAAAACATAATTAGGTACCGCGTTATATTATACACATTTTAGTAAAAACAGTTTACTACAATGTACTAGAAAGTAAAATAGCTGAAGGGTTTCAAAACTGCTCCAGAAATAACTATAATAATTATAGAAGAATTGTTTAAGCACAGACCAAAAATACACAAAATTATATTTCTTTCTTGCATATTACGAATGTAATTAATTCTATAGTTATTCAATATTTGTATTATAAACATTCATTATTCTGAAAATTTGCAATTAATAACTAATAATTAATTATTTCTCTACAACATATTATATTCAGTAATGAAAATTAATAACTTAGTAAACTTATAATACACATAATAGTACTAAATAAGTTAATATCGTATTAAATTTACCATAAATCGGAAATTAGTGATGGATGCTATTAATGAACCAAATTCACATTTGACTAAATAACATGAAGTTCAGAATCATTATTTACAAGATTGAAATTCTATCCCATGTTTGAAGGAAGGATTGTAAATCATATCTATACGATGGGGCACAACTTATAAGGGAAAATTATATAGTTATTAAAAAATAAAATGTGTGACTAATTAAAAATTAATTATATGAAAGCTTCACTCCATATAAAAAGAGTTTATAACGTGAATTCCTATTAACTACTTAAACTTAATACTTATTTAAAGTTACAGCATCCCTACTATATATTTTGTAATAAAATAACCATAAAAGTCCAATATATGTATGTGCTTAGTTAAAATGTTACACCCTATGCCATCTTTATTAATTAACATGTAACTAGAAATGGGAGAAAATCGCTATCGCGATTTTCGTTCCCATTTCTAGCCCTACCGGGGGCCCAGGCCTGTGGCCTGGGGTCACCCTTCGGGTGACAAAAGCCTCTAGAATATTATTTTTTAAGAAAATACATACGTATTAAAGAAATTTGAGATAATCCCTTGTATAATAATAAATTTAGAAAGAGAAAGCTGAAATTTTTTATCTGGAATGATGATGTAATTATACCAAACGATTTTTTTAAATAATATTTTGATGAATTGTAGGGGTACTCTCTCCTTGATGGCAAAACATTATTTTTTAAGTGCTGAAAGTATAATTCATTTTTTAGTAAACATTTTGTGAAACTGTTTTCTCAAGAAAAAAAAATAAATTCATAACTTGTATTCTTCCAAAATTTATTATAACGGTAACTTGATCAGTTTATACCAAATATATGTCTACAATGCTTATAATTAAATACCTATGTAACTGTTAAAGATTTGCATGCAAGACACAGATTTGGTGTATATTGAAGGAAAAAATTTTATAAACTAATAAAGGTAATTATTTAATTAAGCATAAAACTCAAATTTTTCTAAAATTTTGGGGTATGCTGAACGCGAATATGATTTTCTTTTGCATTCTTAGGTAGTTAGTTAGTTAGTTAGTGTAGTTTTGTAGTAAAAAAATAATTAAAAGTCATACTCTGTAAGTACTTACTCTTTAGAAATTAATTTTAACATTTAACACTAACTTGATAACTTTGTACCCGATATAAGTGTCCACAATGATTATAATTAAATATATAACATATAACTGTTAAAAATATATAAATTTGTTGTAGAAAAAAACGTTTAGGTACTTACCTTATGTGAAGTAATCAATATGAACTAATTAAATCGGTTATTTTTAATAATTGTGACGTCACATGGTGGCACAAAAGATACCAAATAAATACAAATAATTAAAATAATTTTTACCTGAATTTAGGTACACCAAATTTGTATATTATTATTTTTAACAATTATATATTTAATTATAAGCATTGTGAATTGTGGACACATTAAGTTAGGTACAAAGTGATCAAATTAGTGTTAAAATTAATTTGTGAAGGTATACAGGTGTATGACTTTTAATTATTTTTTTCTTGAAAAATACGTTCGACCGCAAAAAAATTATTTCAAATTCGTGTTCAGTATACTCAAAAATGAGAATATTGGCGAGGGCCGTTTAAAAAGTCGTTTTGGGACCCTCCGCTACGGGTCGAAGCAGCGCCCGCACTTCGAAAAGGTGTAACGGCGGCGTTAAAAAATATATTGCTGTCATAATTGTTGCAACAAATTAATATTGTAGAAGTTATTTACTTTTCTCTCAGGTAAAATTGTGAATTTTACAGACCGCCAAAATGAACGAATTAAATCCAAATCTTTACCTGCAGAAAGAATAAAAACTACGGGCAATGAAACAGAATAACTAACCACTCATGTCAAAGTCTACATATTATAATAATACTAATAAATAATTATGATAAAAAAAAAAAACTCGCCTTCGTCGTGATTCGAACTCGCGATATCAGGGTTGAAATTCTACGACAACACCATTGCGCTAAATTTTCTCTTCTCACTTCATGCCGCAAAACCTGTTAAATATGTAAACTCTACGTGTTAACCTGAACAATTAATTTTTACGGATTTTCTAATTAGAAATGCATTCCGCATCAGTATTTTGGTAATTAGGTGTTTGGCAGTCGGTACTATCGATTCCGTTAGCAATATTTCTCATAGAAAAAATAATGAAAATAACCTATTTGAAGTTTAATTAATTTGATAGTTTTCGTGGAAGGTGCTTGTCTCGTTAGTGCGATCTCACATGGGCATATAAAATGAGATAGAAGTTGAGACGGATGCGACTCGAGATTTTCGAAGACGAAATAGACGTAGAAGGAGTGGACGTACGGTCTCGAAAAAAAATCTCAAAGGATTAGAGAAAGGATTGAACTTTCGCGTCAAGCCCTTTTCGAAGCCGTAAAAATTAGGAGAGAGCCGAGGGGGTCCCGCGAAAAGTCGGTATTTCGGCGGGCGTGACGGGACCATTAGGCGCGAGGACAAACGCCGATGCTAGCCGCATCTCTCTCGCCGAAAGGCGATCGACGAAAATTTTCGAAAAACAGAGGTTTTTTGAAAAGGCGTTTAAATTGGGAAAACGCGTAGGAAACGGGACGAAAATACCCCTACGCATTGTAGAAAGGCCGGGGCCGTCCTCCGGTGGTCTGCGGAGATCGTTCCGAGATGGCCCCACGGAGGAGATAGCTTTGAAACTTTGCAGATTCGGCGACGGAATTTAGAGGGAGACAGAATCGACGCGTTTTAATATATATGGATTTTGAAGCTTGCTGGTAAAACGGATGTGTTAATTAACAGTTAAGTATATTTTTATATTTAACTTCCCGTTCATACCGGAAGTGGGATCAACTTTCTTAATATAGATTATTTCATAAAATATTGTCGCAGTCCTTTGAAGTTATCTTCAATACTTTTCGAGATATTTGCACTTTTAGTGGGTATTACATTAAAAATTAAATTATAACTTATGAAGCTACACTTTCATCATGTACTGGGCGAATATTTCTAATGTATTTCTTGTATTTTCTATGTTTATAAAGAATATTCAAACACATATAAATCTGTACTTCTTTATATTCATCCTAAATTTTTTTTCTTATATTTGATGACATTGTCACTTATAATAAACCTGAATTGATATTAAATGTATTTCCTCAAAACGTTAACTGTGTATATTATATAACCGGTTTTAACTTAATCCCTTAAATTTTCACGTATTGACAATAAACACTACACCACTATCCAACTTATTCCATTATCCACTGTCATCCATAATAGATAATCTTATAAATGAAACAAATGTCAAACGTTTGCTAAACACTTATCAAACGTATGTATGAAAATGTCAAATGCGATGTGGAATATGAATGTGTATAGAATGTACCTGTATTTCAGAAGCATATTAATCAATATCAGTATGTTCAATGTATGTTCGAGAAACATATCGGAATGCTTGATGAATATTCATTAATTATTCAATGTATAACATCCATGTAATGTACTTAAAAGTACATACATATTTAGGTCATATATGAACGTGCATAGAATGTATGTAAATGTACTTCAGAGGCATATTGGCCAAATTATGTTCAGGGAAACATATCGGAATATATCTTGATGAACACAACTACTTAAAACAACATACATATATTAGGTTTTATATGAACGTTATAGGATATATGTATATGTAATTCAGAAGTATATCCACCAATGTATGTTCAGAGGAACATATCGGAATGTATCTTTGATGAACATTTATTAATCATTAATTTCAATCAATTCATTGTACAACATTCAAGTATCGTATTTAAGGATAATATAGATACTTACTTCATACATGAAAATGTAAACAAATGATGTGTAGAAATGTTGTTTCTCGTACATTCTTACAATATTCGTTGGATGTAGGTACATAAATGGGTCTTCATGAAAGTATACCATATGCATATACATACATAAATAGTACAACTATGTTTTTTTTTTCATTTTATGAATTAATTATGTATATACATAGAATGTCAAATGCTGTGTGGGTAGGGTCTTTGTCATCTTTGTGAAAATATTTACTTATATTTCTCTTGTAATTTTTATTTTTTTAAAGTTGGGAAAATAGATGAATTTTATTATATCTCTTGACTGCAGGAATCGTGTGCCCTGAGTAGACGTAATGAATCCAGAATTACCACCTTCTGGATTCTTCCGGTTAGAAGATCTGCAGAATTTCGGCTCGAATATAGTTTCAATTACTACTTGTGTAGTTCCTGTAATTTTCGTTTAATTTTTGAATGGTCTATTCTTTGATTTTGATAAAATCCTAAGTATATATCTGTACCGTAGAGGTAAAGAGTCGTAAGTCCATTATTAAGCATACTGAGAAAAAGAGGGAAAAAAGAGAATTTGAAAATGAGCTAACATTGAACACACATTTCAATTTAAATTTAATAAACTTCTTTATTGAACCATAAAACACATTTTCAATTCTTTTAATCTGTAACTCTAAAGATGCTCAATAATTCACCATACCTGTTAAACTTGGACTTAGGACTTTTTACCTCTAGCTTTGCGGACAGGTAGGATACAATATAAAAGCCGTAAGTAATGAAAACATTTATTTATTGAACAAACAAAATGCATTATTACTACCTCAACCATCACTGTTGTCTGAATTATCGTCCACTTTTTGTGAAATTGGAATATGTTTATAGAATTCGTGAAATTGAATTGGAACCACCCATTCAAAAATTTTTGTCAGATAGCTTTTTGTTTCTTGAAAACGCCTTTAGGGATTTTCCGCAAAACAGGTAACTCATCAGGTAATGAAATTTGAGTTCTTGCCGACCTCGAAACAATTACAGTTTTAAAATTTTCATCACTAAAATTTTGTTTGTAAAAGACCGTGTATGGTGATGAAGTTTTAACTTGAAAATGTACAACAGCTGATATCAAAAATTCTTCTTTCTCAGAATTTTTTTTTATTGACCAAAGGGTGACTTGGGTTGACTATACAATACGTCATAGTTCTTGAAGTCTGCTAAATTCATTTTCACAACAGTCGCACCTGTGGACCGTATTAGTTGTTGCCAGTCCAATGGAGTACATATCTCCATGGTTGGCTGTTTTTTCAAGCATCTTTCTATTAAACCATGAACGTGATCAGCCTCCATGTGGGTGTGTCCCCTCAACAAAAATTTGTGTTCGACTGTTTTCAAATTCGGGCGATTTTTAGTAACCATAGGTAATTTATCATCATCATAATACAGCGGTTTTGACCAGGGCAATTGTCTGACCAAATTATAATTTTTTTTTTCGGTAGCATCATAAATTGTAAGATTAAGAGTCCATAGTTTCAAAAAGTAAAAACTTTGATTATTGGAGAGATACGGAGTTGGGAGACATTTCTGTAAGTCAAGCATTATAACCTTCTTGTTTTTTGGACAAGATCTACTCTCTTCCTTCTCATTTCTTTTTTACTTCTACCTTATATCGGCCTCTTGCAGGTGATCATCATATTTTTGGCGGATGATTAGTTTCTCCTCTTCCTGGTGGATGTCTTTCAACTGCAACACAAATTTATCGCATTTATCACAAGTGTCAACAGATGGTGTTTTAAATCCCAAGTTATATTCTCTATTTAGAATTTGTTTGTATATCCACAGCTTTGCAACTTGCTCCTTGGGAACACCAGTTTCCTTCCATTTAGCTAGATATAATTTGAACATCTTTTCTTTATTTAGTTCTGGTCCCAAGTACTTCTTAGTACTTCTCGCTCTAGTACAGTGGCTCTGATAATAAGGAAATGAATTTATATGTGAGCGGATTCCATTAAGTATCTCATCAGAGAGTTTGTTAGGGGGCACATACATATCGATACTGACAAATCCAGCGCTCACATCTTTTTTTAAAGCGTTATGAACTACTGTTTCTGATATTGCCAATGTATTTAAGAAAAAAGTTTTACAGACTTCTATTTTTTCTAGATGTTTTTCTGTTTTTATATCAAAGTTGTATAAAACAGTCTGTTTGCGTTGCCCACTTCTACTATTATCCTTTGGTCTATCTCGTTCGGTTGGTTTTGTCATAATATGAGAACGGATAAATTGTCTCTTTAGATTCCATGTTTTTTGTTCATTCCAGTAGGCATTAAATATTTGCTGCCGAATTTCATCATTGATTTTTTGTGTGCAATTTTTCCTACACGGGGCACAAGCTGGTTTTAAAGACTGCCCTTATTTTTTTGCCTGATTTTGATATATGTTGAAGACCTGCTCGAGTTGCTGCAGACCTTTTAGTGACCTGCCATGTTTCAGTTCTCCGCATACGTTTTTTTGGCTGCTGAATTTTAGTACTCATTTCATGTACTTGTGAAATACTGTTGACTTCATCAGTGTTGTCATGCTGAATTTCACTATTGCCTTCAACATCACGAAAAACAGTATTATTGGTATTGACGGCATTGTCTTCATCACTACTTCCGTCGCTTGGAATATAGTTTGGGTCCCTATCACTGTCATCGCTGTAAAGTATTCAGTAGTTGATGGTTGATCTAAAAAAGATTAATATTTTAAAATTACTAACGGTCATTCACATAATATCATGAAAATCATGTAAAATAAAAATATAATAGAATACCTATAAAAAATTTTAAATACACATACCATCATTATTAGAGTCTTGCATTAAGGTCTGGTTGTCGCTTTCTTTAGTAAGCATGATCTCAGCAGCAGGTAAGTTCAAATCTGATGGATCTAGAAAAAAACAAAAAACACCAATGCCAAAATTATTTTGTTTGATTTTAAACTTTAAAAATTCAAGAACGATTAACATTACCTATAGTTTTCCATTAAAGTTCTATTTTATATTTATTTCATTTTATCATTACCACACCAGCAGATAAATTTACCTCCGCTCGATTACAAAAGACAAATCACGGTAATGGTAAAAGATCGTATCTCCATTTGTTGATATTTTGTTTGCATTACCTACCTACTTAGCAGCTCAACCAAATATATATATTTTTTTTAAAATATGCATAAAATATAAATGTTATAACAGGTTCTATTTCTAATAGTAAATCAGAAATAAAAGGCAAAAATATATTCAAAACATAACCTATAACCTCACTTACCGTCAATACTCTGACTTTCTATTTGATCCATCATCTTACACACTCGGGTACCAACTATGTTTCGCAAAAATTTACGTCCTTTGCTATTACCAGACATAATTATCACACAGGTTGTTATAAAGATAAACACAGCAAATAAAATACGGTACAACTGAAGAAAGTTTCACTTTGTATAAAGTAATTTGTTTGTATCCTTAGTAAGTAAGTAGTAAGTAATTGTATATAGAGGGTCATCCAACCAAAACTTGAGCCCCCCCCTGATCTTGGGAAGTAAGGATTTCCCGGAAAATTCCCAAAATACGTCAAAACAGATTTTGAGGGGGAAGAATGTTAATGTAAAAAACAACCCACAAACGTCACCCCTATGCGCGTCACACCAACCCTCTTAAGAATTTTAAAGGGCACGAGGTTTGTAGTACATCAAATTAAAGGTATTTTTATCCTGTTAACAACCATATTTTTGTTTTTGATGTGCTGATCAATGTAAAAGAAAAAATTCAGTTGTAAATAAAGAAGCTGAAATTAAAAAAAATCAATTTTTATTTAATGAATTGCTCAAAATGGCCCCCATTAATTTGAAAACAATAATAAATCCTATAATTAAATGCTCTTCTGACATTACTGAATACTTCAGGTGTTATTAATCGGCATTCATACAATTCTTTCGCGCAATTCTTCTAATGCGTCAGGTTGCGTAGCCTACACTCGCGATTTCAATTGGCCCCACAGGAAAAAATCCAAAGGGGTTAGATCAGGTAATCAAGGTGGCCATTCAACGTGACCTCGTCTACCAATCCAATGCCCTGGAAAACGCTCATCCAAAAATTGCCTCACAGCAATGGCCTAGTGAGGGGGTATACCATCTTGTTGAAAAGTTAAATCATTTTCTATTAAATTATCGTCATTTTCTAAAATTCTTGTTATCATCGGATCAACGTCTTCCAACAATTGTAAATAATTTTTTCCATTAAGAGTGCCCTGAATAAAAAATAGTCCAACAAGATAATTGCCCAAAATTCCAGCCCAAACATTCAATTTTTGAGGAGCTTGTGTATGACATTCTCTGATTAAATGAGGATTAGTATCACTCCAATAGTGACAATTGTGTGTGTTTACTTCACCATTTAGCATAAATCTACATTGGCCCGAAAAACAAATGTTGTAGAGGAGATTTGGGTTCAGACGGAGTTGCTCACTAAAATACTCGCAAAATTCAATACGACGATCAAAATCATCTTCATTCAACTCCTGAACCAGCGCCATGTTAAAAGGATGAAACTTGTGTTTTTTCAAAATTCTCTGGATACTGGAAGTAGATACACCAGTAGCTTGAGACACTGCTTTGATTGATTGTGTATTATCCATTTCCCAACTAGCACAATTAGTCGTTGGAACGTAACCATTACCATTGTAAGAACTTTTAAGTGTTTAGTTACAAGCTACTGGCACGTAATAGCAACGTTACTTTTACGTTTCTGTGACCAAAATGGGGAACAATTATTCAGTAATTACGACGTTCCGCGAACGTTTTTGGAACAATCAGGGCGAAGTTCCAGCGGAGTTGTGATTACGTGGAGTCAACATTGTTGGGTGGTAGACACGACTTTCACGGGACTTCCCTCCCACAAACGTGGTCATTGTGTTTGCTTTGTCTTGCACATGATTTTGTTATATTTCTATATCATTCTTTTATGATCCTTGTCGATTATTTCCCGAAGTGAAACAAAATTAACTACTGTAATATGGATATCTTTGACATGGATATTAGTAGTAGAGGTTAAATGTACGAAAAATAGACATTTCCGCAGTGACTCCCATGAGAAAATCTACACGAATATAAGTTTACTGTCAAATATGGTGATGATAGATCCAAATAAACAAGGCTTATATTTAGATTTTTTAAATAAAATTTTGTCTAATACCATAAAATAAAATAATATAATTTTTTAATACCTTTTGCAATTTGAATGTGAATTGTTAATTTGTAATAATTAATGTTGAAATTGTAAGAAATATCTTACAAAATCGTTATTACGTGAAAGTTCATAATTTTGTTAAAATAGCGTCTTAATGTTTTATGGAATTTATTCTGCATAAAAATGGCGCATTTCGGGAAATTTAACTTTAAAGTACTTTCCACTAAAAAAATACGACTTCAAACTAATTGTTACTAGACAACAGTGACGGTAATCAAACGGGAACTATATAAATCTAACTTTATAGTAATTATTTACTTCAAAGTCGCTTTTGCCTGTTCAAAAGTCAACTTTTTACTATAAAGTTCTATGGGGAACTTCTGTCGTGCCTTCCTTGTCTTATGGTTTGTGTTTGGGCTGGAAAATTGTTGGGAATGTTGGGTTATGTGCTATCATAAAATCATAATATACCGTGAACGTTATTTATATATGGTGAACGTGTTCGTTATGGTGTTTGTATCGACTTTAAAAATCGTTAAAATTATAATTTTTGAGTCATTTATCATTATTTTAATACCAGATAGGTATGGATTTCCCATTTTTCGATGAGAACTACTCTTGGCGTTTTCAATAAAGTTAAGTAAGTTACAAGTAAACTCTATGAGAGTTATACCATATTCTCAGTTGCTCAGAAAGTGATATTTGTGAGGTTACATAATTTACTTCTTCATTGTCATTGTACTGATCTTCGGGTACGTACCCCTCATAGCAATGCCTGTCAAAACGACTGGCATCTAAATCATCAATTAATTCCTCGTCTTCCACTTGCTGTCTTGATTGAAAGCATGCTGCATTCACGGGTGGTTTATTCACGACAAAAAAATATTGTTTCACTGTCGTGCTGCTACAGATTACCTACATTTGTAATGTAGGTTTTTTGAGTTTAAATTTCCTGTAGAAGTTTGTGGAATGTCTATAACATTTTGTTCCTTTGTAAAGAAACATTTTTGTAAAACAACGGCACACTGAGCAATTATATTATAAGAAAACCACAAGTAGGTACTGCCTGCACAGTGCACACCCTAAAAAACGCGAACTGCCGGGAACGTAGTGGTAACATTTATTTCATGGTGGATTTGAAAGGGTGATAGCCACTTTATAGTAGCCATCTTCGATAAAGTTTACATGTCGTGGTAGCTCAAACGTTATTAGCACAAATACATACTACTTTCAAGTTTTACAACTTTGGGGGGATAGAAACAAGTTTCCAAAACGTCGCGGAAACCAGCAAAGATACTTTGAAGTAATTGTTTACTTTGAAGTCGAATTTTAGTAACTTGAAATGGTGTCTGCTACTTTCGCCTGCTACCTTTAAGTTTTAAAAACTTCAATGTTGCCGCTCAAGTAAATAAGACCTCGCCGATACTAAAAGAGCTACTTATTAGTGACGAAACTATAAAGTAGCTACTAAAGGTAGAAACTACGTAACTAGAACTGACGTATTTACCCAATAAAGTTGTTTATTCATAAAAGTAGTATTTTTGGTCACAGTTCTGTAATAATTACCTATTCGAGGTTCCTCTATCGAAGACAACTACTTATGTGCTAGTTGGGTTCCAAATGACCCAAAACTGCCACTTCAATTGCTTCATTTCGTACTGGGCGGTTCACTTCGCGTTTCTTGTTTAGAAGCGAACCAGTTGTAACAAACTTATCGATCAGTTGCTTAACATACTGATGGCTGACATTTCTTTCCTGGTAGTTTGCATTGAAAATTCGTGCTGTAGCTTTAGCGCAATCATTATTTCGATACCACAACGCCACAATTTCTACTCTTTCTTCGATAGAATACACCATTTCGAGAATACTTTTAGCCACTCTTTCAAGAACAACATCTTGTTGCTCAACAAGTTGGTGGTCACAAGTGAAAAATAGCAGTAAATTTATTGTGTTCTAAAAAGAGTTAACATTACAATTTTTTGCCTTTATACACTTTTTTAATTAAAAAAATGGCAATTTTGTTAGCATTAAATAAAAAAACTTGTTTCTTTATCTTCAACATTTTTATTTTAAACTAAGTTTTTTTCTTATACTTTAATCGGCGCATCTAAAACAAAGATCATTTATTGATAGGATTTATGTTTGCAAGTTAATGGGAGCAATTCATTATATAAAAATTTATTTTCTTTAATTTCAGCTTCTTTATTTCAAACTCAATTTTTTCTTTTACATTGATCAGCACATCAAAAACAAAAGTATGGTTGTTTACAGGATAAAAATACCTTTAATTTGATGTATTACATGACCCCCGTCCCTTTTAAAATTCTTAAGAGGGTTGATGTGACACACATAGGGATGACGTTTGGGGATTGTTTTTTACATTAAAATTCTTCCCCCTTAAAACCTGTTTTGGCGTATTTTGGGAATTTTCCGGGAAATCCTTACTTCCCAAGATCAGGGCGGGGTCAAGTTTTGGTTAGATGACCCTGTATAATAAACCAATGTATCAAACAAATATCTTTCTGCTGACCTGTGGCCTAGTAAATGTTAAATACAATTTACACCATTTAGTTTATGGCTTAGCAATTTCGAAGATAAGTAATTTCCGCATTAAATTTTAGTCCTGCATTTAGTTTTAATTAAAATTAAATGGTATAAATTAGAATAACTTTTATGAGCAATAAGTTGGGCAGGAGGTGATATATGGATAGCACTTTTTCAGATATGACACTTCGCAATATACGTGTCACGTAGTACTTTTCCAAATTAATTCTTGATATATGACCCACATTAGGTGGCGTACGATCTGGATTTTATTGGAAATCCCATATTACAAGTGACGCAGCAGGAAGCAACGCATCTCGTTCGAAAGTTAATCGTATTTTCGATTTGTGACGATATTTTTATTACAGTGAAACAGAAAAATGGGTTTCTGTATATATTAATAAATTTTGACATTTTAATTTTTCATTTACGAGTAACACATCAGTAAAATATTTATTGGCACTCATGTGTTCCTGACTCATCTAAATAACAACAAACTGCAACTTGTTATATAAATTGCTAGTGCCTATTTATGTGAAAAAGCAGAGTTGAGGCAGAATTTTGAGAAACAAAATGTATCGATCAAGGAAGAAAATACCAAAAATATGCTGTTCACATGATAAAATATATCATGTGAACAGTTGATCTAAAAAGGTTAGATAGTGCATTGACTGACGTATATCAAGTTAGCAAACCACTTTTAGCAGACTGCAAAAAAAACTATTGGAGATTTTGTTACTTTTTTGTTGCTATTTTGTTACGCTGAAAAAAATTTGTACCTCAACCCATTTCCGAAAAATCTACAGTCTGCTAACTTGAATCTCAAGTTAGCAGACTCCCCGATATCTCGGCTCCTAATTCACGTACGCCAATGAAAATGGTATCAGAATTTGTTACTTTAACAGTACTTTCAGAATCCAAGGTCATATTTTAGATTTGAACTGTTTCTAACCTTAAAATTCGTGAAATATTGAAATAAAATAGGTCAAGTAAAAAAATTCGGAAAAAAACTGTGACAGATTTTGTTTCTTTATCTATAGAAATTTGTTACACTGAAATAAATTTTGTACGTCCATCCATTTCCAAAAAATTTACAGTCTGCTAACTTGATTCTCAAGTTAGCAGACTCCGCGATATCTCGGCTCCTAATTCACGTACGCCAATGAAAATGATATCAGAATTTGTCACTTCAACAGTACTTTCAGAATCCATGGTCATATTTTAGATTTGAACTGTTTCTAACCTTAAAATTCGTGAAATATTGAAATAAAATAGGTCAAGTAAAAAAATTCGGAAAAAAACTGTGACAGATTTTGTTTCTTTATCTATAGAAATTTGTTACACTGAAATAAATTTTGTACGTCCATCCATTTCCAAAAAATTTACAGTCTGCTAACTTGATTCTCAAGTTACCAGACTCCGCGATATCTCGGCTCCTAATTCACGTACGCCAATGAAAATGATATCAGAATTTGTTACTTCAACAGTACTTTCAGAATCCATGGTCATATTTTAGATTTGAACTGTTTCTAACCTTAAAATTCCTGAAATATTGGAGTAAAATAGGTCAAGTAAAAAAATTGTGAAAAAAACCGTGGCAGATTTTGTTTCTTTATCTATAGGAATGCGTATCAGAATTTGTTTCGACTTAAGTCGGACTTCTTAGTGCTGATTTATTTTAATCCGCGGTTAATATGTTAACTAGATATGAACCTACCGACCCCTAAAGATTGAATGGTTTTCATCATCATATCTGAATTGATGGTTGTATGTACAAGGTGGCCCGTTTAATATGGGCCTATACCTTATCTCAGAAACTACAAGTCCCATGGAAAAAAATACATGAAATTGTTTTTTTCAAAGTTATCTTCAATTTTTTAATATATTCAAATGTATAACCTGTTTATATAGGGCGATGAATTAAAGTTCCTTTTTTTTAAATAGCACACCCTATATATTATTACATTTTCAGAAAGCCCTTCTAAAGACAAGTTCAATGATATTATGACATGATGGGTCTGACGCCCATCGTTTCGGAGTTATTGAGAATTATCTTCAGGAAATAGCCAATATTGAAATCGTGCAAGAGAAGTTAATAATTAAGTTTTTGAGCATCAACTTGCGCCAAGACAATTCTAATTTTATTTACTTTATTATGTAATTATTCAATATCCAGTTTATAAAAAAAATTTTAAGTACTGTGTTGCTACATTTCGAAACCATAAATTCTCACGATTTTTTCAAAAGGAACAGCCTATATATTGTTACATTTCTAGCAAGCCCTTCTATCGACAAATTCATAGATATATGATATGATGGGTTTGTATCCCATCGTTTCTGAATGATTATCCTCAGAATATGGGATTTTAATACTGGCTATTTCCCGAAGATAATACTTTTTTTAAATAGCTCACCCTATATATTATTATATTTTCAGAAAGCCCTTCTAAAGATAAGTTCAATGATATATAATATGATAGGTCTGATGCTCAACGTTTCGGAGTTATTGAATATATTATGTTCGGGAATAGTGTCCCAATTTCAAAGTTCTTAAAACGCCAAGTCATAAATAATAATTTTTGTAATATAATAAAAAATTGCATATTTCATCACCTTCCTATCGCCTAATTGAAACAAAATACGAAATTATATTTTCCCTTCCCCTGCCGCGTGGAAACCTCTGACAGCCAGCAGGAAAGCCGGGTTGGGTGTTCATTTTGAAGAAGTGAATGACAAATGCTAAAATAGTGACAAATGACGACAAATCCAGTTTGTATCCAATTTTTTATAAAAACTTTCAAGGCCACAACATAGAAAAAGGATAAATATATGAAGTTCTTTTCATTTCATTACAAGTATGCTTTATGCCTTGGATGTTTTAGAATCTTAAAATTTTCTTTTATTGTCCTAATATTCCAATTTACAATTTTCTTAAATTTTCAAAATTTCTCTCGGGATAGAATAATGATAAAAATATACACTTTTTTCATTAATTCACAAATGTTGTAATTTATGCTTATACCTACTCTGTTTTGTGGTAACCAATATTTTGTATTTTTTAAGTAAGAATTAAATTAACAGAACACAGAAACTATCAATTTCACTTTAAATGACAATGCCGTTGCATGACAGATAACTTTAACAGTTAGTGACATGTTTAACCTTTATTTCTGTACAGGTATCTGAAGTAAACAGCGCGACGGGTTAACTAAATTTGTATTAATTTCACTTGTTCATTTGTTCCCTTATTTTAACCATTTTCAATATACAAGGCTCGGGCTCCTACACTTTATACTTCATAATTTATATAATAAATTTTAATAAACAAAGATTCCAGCTGTCAGATATTACTAGTTAATAAGTGACAAATTATTATGTACAATTATCTACCTAATTATTTTCTGCTGTATTTTTCTAATCTATTTTTCCTCAAGATTTTACCAATTTTAAGGTTAAAAAAACAGTTTCAATCTATATGACCCTGGATTCTGAAGGTACTGTTAAAGTAACAAATTCTGATACCATTTTCATTGCCGTACGTGAATTAGGGGTCGAGATATGGCGGAGTCTGCTAACTCGAGGTTCGAGTTAGCAGACTGCAGATTTTTTGGAAATGGATGGAGGTACAAAATTTATTTCAGTGTAACAAATTTCTATAGATAAAGAAACAAAATCTGTCACGGTTTTTTTCCCAATTTTTTTACTTGACCTATTTTATTTCAATATTTCACGAATTTTAAGGTTAGAAACAGTTGAAATCTAAAATATGACCATGGATTCTGAAAGTACTGTTAAAGTAACAAATTCTGATACCATTTTCATTGGCGTACGTGAATTAGGAGCCGAGATATCGGGGAGTCTGCTAACTTGAGATTCAAGTTAGCAGACTGTAGATTTTTCGGAAATGGGTCGAGGTACAAAATTTTTTTCAGCGTAACAAAATAGAAACAAAAAAGTAATAAAATCTCCAATAGTTTTTTTTGCAGTCTGCTAAAAGTGGTTTGCTAACTTACGTTTGATATACGTCATTGACTGGCAAACATCAACAAACATCGCGCTGGATTGTTTTCACATTTAATTCTCAAATTTCTCCATCTAATTCGAAAATACTATGTAAATGATATTTATATTTGCGATTATCATTATAATTTATAAGATACATATATAATTTTTTTTTTCAAGAACATTATAATTTCATTATATGAATCTTAGGAGATCGTACAGAAAGCTTTTATACACACCATTCAGATCCAAAATTAATGTTGTATGTACTATTACTATAGTTGTTGTACTACATTATCATATATTATATTGGGCATACAAGCCGCGTAAGCCGAGTTGATTCTCCGTTTTTCTGTCAAATGCAAAAATGTTTTCTTTATTGACTAAATTTTATATTTCCTCATTTCTCGAATTCAACGACTTTTCTTTAAAAAACGGCAACGTCGCCCAACATACCGGGTGTGGATAGAACGTGTCTCTGTTCAACTCATTGAAAATTATGCCTATCTCTTACTGGTTTCATCCACCACCTGAGTAGGGTTCAGGTGCGTAACACGGTTTTCGCACTTCGTGCGCATTTTTATTCGTGTTTTTCTGCTTTCTACTGTTTACTTATAGTTTGAAATAAAGTTATATGTGTTTGTAATGTTACTATATTTTACATTGGTTCAGTGCAATTAATGGAAAGTATCATAGTGTAATTTAGTAGTGTAAACGTTTGCGCCCTCGGTCCGCACTGAGCTTGCAACGGTTTCGGGTTGTTGCATTATCCAAACTTTTTAGATCAACCGTAGTTTGGATCTTTCATAAACCCAAATATGTGGTCTTGTATGGAACAAGCTATTTATGGCTACATTTAATTGTGTTTGTTGAAGCAAACAATATTGATATACTAATGCAATATAGTGAGCTTAAAACAAGTTTATTCTGTCGTACAGTGGCGTGCGATCCATGGAACCGATGAAGACACCGCTTCCTTGGTTTCATAAGATAAGGTACCAAAAATTTAAGTTTAATTTGCTTTGTATTAAAATTAATTTGATTTGCACCATTCTAATAGGTACGTATCTATTTACTTCTAATTTTTAAACCAAATCGGGCCGCCCGGACTGTTAAGAACCCGGCTTGCGGCGTGTAATAGCGCTTCCATTACACGCCGCAAGCGGCTTTCAATAGGTTCCAGTCAAAAATAATGAACTGATAAGAGGTCATTTTATTTTAAATTTTTTTACATGATAAATAAATGATTTTCAAAGAAAGATTGTCCGCGTTGCATTTATGCTTAAAAACTATTTTTCCAGCTTCCTCACATGAATATCTCACTACACCCCACTGCCTGAGGAAAACGTTGTACTGGAAGGTTCCCTGAAGGTACAAGAAAAAGCTAGTGCTTTCATTAATTTAAAATAATTTTTTTAGAATAATTTCGTGAATTTTAAATATAATTATATTTTATTTATGTCAAACTGAAATACCACCGTTAAGCTTTAGTTAATTTAGTAAAAAATTATTGCTTTCATGATATTTTCCACAGCGCTCTATTGTGGTAAACTGTGAAATTTTTCTTGACACTATACTTACACTAATTATTTTGAATAAGAACTTCCTTTCCTGTTTTCAATTACTTAACAAGTTTCGTATTCCCGAAAGAATCATTGCAAAGTGAAATTTCACTTACAAATAATTTTCTTTGTACAAATAAAAATGTTGTCTTTTTGAAAAATCTTCCTTCAATGGGGTAATTTATTTTATTTGCTGTGAATTTATACAAGGTGTAGAGCAAACGAATATAAAATAAAATATGAAGCAGAGAAACAAAAACATAACATAGATACAGTGATTACAGAACAGTGATTACAGAACAGTGATTACTTGACAAAAATGCTAGAACGTGTGGTCCTACACTAACACATTTTATGCTTCATGCAGTTTATTTACCGGGTTTCCCATTTCATTTGACTAATGGCAATTAACATGGGTATTACATTTCATTGAATTTTATATTCCCAAGGCACACTATGAGAAATATTGCTAACGGAATCGATAGTACTGACTGTCAAACAGGTCTGATTACCAACATACTAAAGCGAAATGCTTTTTTAAATAAAATATCAATAAAAATTCGTTTTAAGTTAATAGGTGTAGTTTACATAACTGTTTTAGAAACATTGTTAAACGTCATCCGGTGAACTAGTTGGTTGAGCGGCTGGGTTTTAAACTGAACCGCAAAATTTTGCAGGTTCAAATCCCGCCAGAAACAACTTTTTTTTTTACTTTTTCATTAGTTACAAATTATTAGTGTTTATTTATTCAAAAAAATATGGTTCATTGTCAGTACCTAGTTATTATTTTTGAAAGTCACAATATTTGCTTATCAAAAAAAAAAAAATAAAACATGTTTTAATTAGTTCGTTTCCTTTATCTTTAGCTAAAGCTACCATTTTATAAAATAAGTAATCAACAAGCTACATATTTTTTATTTATTACATGCACTGTACTTTTACTAATAGGGTACTTATCTCTGCTAATAGTTAGTACATATTATACCTCAATCTGGATATTGAGTTAAACAGTATTATTATTAATAGGTTTTTTTTGAGGAGTTTTTTTAAAATATGATGAGTTTTTTTAAAATATATTCTTATTTTAAAAAACTCATAATTTTAGAATTATAGTTTTTTATTTAAAAAAACCTATTACTAACTCACGACAGTTCCTCTGTAATACTGTTTAACTCAATATCCAGATTGAGGTATAATATGTAGTACCTAACTATTAGCAGAGATAAGTACGCTATTAGTAAAAGCACAGTGCATGTAATAAATAAAAAATATGTAGCTTGTTGATTACTTATTTTATAAGATGGTAGCTTTAGCTAAAGATAAAGGAAACGAACCAATTAAAACATGTTTTTTTTTTGATAAACAAATATTGTGACTTTCAAAAATAATAACTAGGTACTGACAATGAACCATATTTATTCGAATAAGTAAACCCTAATAATTTGTAATTAATGAAAAAGTAAAAAAAAAAGTTGTCTCTGGCGGGATTTGAACCTGCAAAATTTTGCGGTTTAGTTTGAAACCCAGCCGCTCAACCAACTAGTCCACCAGATGACATTTAACAATGTTTCTAAAACGGTTATGTAAACTACACCTATTAACTTAAAACGAATTTTTATTGATATTTTATTTAAAAAAGCATTTCGCTTTAGTATTTTGGTAATCAGACGTGTTTGACAGTCAGTACTATCGGTTCCGTTAGCAATATTTCTCATAGTGTGCCCTGGGAATATAAAATTCAATGAAATGTAATAGCCCATGTTAATTGCCATTAGTCAAATGAAATGGGAAACCCGGTATATTGTTACCATTAATTTCAATTGTTATTTAATTTCACCTTATTTATTTCCTTACACGATATTTTCCCCATAAATTTTGAGGTGCATGAATATTATTTGATTATTATTTGTGTGAAGTTATCCACGAAATTTTAGCCATGAATTTTGATATAAAGACAATCGCTTTCATGCACAATAGTACGGATTACAATTATAACAAGTTGTATTATTTCATCGAATAATAATAAGGGGCATTATAACTATAAGTTTACATCGCCAATTAATGACCTAAAAGGCATTTCACAAACTATACTTCATAACCTATTTTAAAATAATACACAAAATTATTTACTGACCAGAACCATATAAAGTTCGATCCGTTAATATAACGTAGATAACGATAAGGATATTTAATTAGCAATAACACTATTGTTTCCATCGCTCCAGAGATGCTGATATAGAGATGTGAGTAATAAAAAAGTTAGAGTACACCCTGTATCTTTTAAACAAAAAGAGATGGGTTTATCACAATCGGACCGTATATTGCTGATATAATTATATCAGGGTTTTTGACCCCGTTCTTAGGGGTGAAAATGACATAACAGTAATATAAGTTTCATAAGTTTTTTATTGCATTTTATTACACCCTGTATCTTACAAACCAAGTGAGATACGTTGATCAAATTCGGACCGTATATTACTACTAATACAATATAGATTATGAAGGTGGTACCAAAAGTTTTGTCGACCCCGTTCCCAGAGGTTAAATAAAAAATTTATGTTTATTCACTATATTACGTAGAATTACATCTTTTATCCATTTAGATTTGCTGTCTTAAAATATATTACAATGTTTACCCTTGATAGCACGGCATTACAGAATATGGTAATAAAACTGAAAGTATGACTATACACAACAAAAAAAAAGAGGTGTGAAATTTCATATCTGTCTTTCAAAATTAATTATTCATGGGACCCAGATAACATTTTTAATTTTAATTTTAATTTAGCTGAAAATTTAAAAAATCATTTTTAGTTGGTATATATTTAGTAGGTAGGAGTTCGCATTGAATTTTTAGGCGAGGTATTGTTTAATAATAATTAATATTACATTACATTATAATTATTTTAAATATAATTTACTAAATAATAGGCATATATATTTATTTTGGGACAAAAAGTGGTCCTAAGCAGAAGATTTCTAAAAAATTTAAGTATAGTTATATAATTATTATTATATAGTTATTTGAGTATGTATATTGTATGTTTACTGTATATTGGTATGTGTGTGTATTGCCTGTAAGGGGGTGATGGTGATTTTAAAGAGGAATAAACACTACAAAGAAATTTATTTTTTAAAAAGGTACAAAAATAATAAAAAAAATAAATGTAAGTAAATATAAAATTCACATTATGGGGTAAGGCATGTAGACTAAATTAAACTAAAACCACAAAGATTTAATTTTTGGCTCAGTGGAATAAAAATGAATACAATTAAATTAACGTACTTATAATATTAATAAAAATGAATAAGAATAGGTACCTTCGTAAAATATTTATGACATTCTCATTTGTTCCTCCCTCTAGAAGGAAACTTTCCAAACTCATTGTTCATCTAAATCACTGACCATTTCTGATTTATAAAAAATTGCAGATCTGACTAATCTGCCTGACCGCTGTCTCTATTATATTAGTAGCGAGGAATCATAAACAAATTAACAAATAGCAAATAACTACGAATAGTAAGGACGTCATTAAGATCATCTTCCATCTGTAAACGCCTTATATTAAAAATAAGGACTAAAACAAATCAAGCCAAAACAGCTATTCTCCTGGCTATATGCCGCGCCAAGCGTTGAATTACAAAGCAAAATTTGCCGTATTTTGGTCTAAACACAGTTAGAATCCGTAGTTATTTGCTATATGCATGCCATCTGACAAGTAGTAGAACCTCGAGTAGAACTAGTTTCTACAACCTGTTATTGTATTAAATTAACAAATGTGATTCTTCTAATTTTATAGGTACTCACTTATTTTCTAACTATAGTTTGATATTATCTGAGTATATTCAGTTATTATCTGACTATAGTCACTTGTTATGTGACTATAGTTAATTAAAAATAAAAAGTCTTGTGACCCCACAGCGTTTTCGTAATATATGTATGCAAATGTTCAGGTACCTCTCAGTTACATACATATACAAGTAGATACCAGGTATCTACTTATCTATGTAAGTATAACCAAGTAGATAATACAAAATAAATTTAAATATTTCAAATTATATCCGACATATTTAATATTTTTGCGATAAAATTAGTAAAAAAATTGCCATCAAACAATCACCTAGGTAAATAGGTAATATCTTAATATTGTTAATACCTATTCTTTAAGAGTGTATATACACACAGAACATTGGTCGATTAGATAAAGAATTATACAAGCTCTTTCAACGAAAACAACATGACCCCCCCTCACAATTATAAAACCGAAAAATAAATTAGAATTGGCCGAGACTAGTCGATTTCTGTTCTTAGGGGACTGTTCATTTTTGACAGTCAATCCAACTTGGTATGTTCATCCTCCTAACCACTAGCAACCACAACTTTACAATTTCACATGGAACTACCCTACTTCTAACACATTACTTTAAAGCCTTTCCATTGCGAATACACTGGTGCATCGTTTTTGGGAATCGATTGATATTTGACAGAGTTATTGGATAAAAACGAAAAGTTGACAAACCGTAATTCGCGTACTAATTTCTACAGAAATGTCCACCAACAACAAGCTTTACTACACAACCACAATACTTTTTTTTCCAACCACATCTCTTAGCCCTTACCCTCTTGTTGAGCCGATACGTCCTTCCGTCTGATTCTGAGGGAGCTAAAGATATTATTAAGTAACTACCGTGTATATAATATGTGTAAATAGTAAGTACAAATAAGTTTGTGATTATTTATTTATGATAGGTATGTAAACTTACTCACCGATCGTCCAGCTAGTAATTTATTGGTTCAATTAAGAAGGCGGGGCTTGAATTGAAAATAATTGCAGATGGTTATCAACATTGTTTCCTAATATCATGTGAACTTTATTTTCCTCTGATAATATTTAATATACATGTTGGTGAACTTAAGCAGTAAAGTTGGTCTGAAAAGAGAACGATAGTAGTTAAAATGTACCTGTTTTAAAATGATTGTGTATAAAATTGTGTATAAAATGATTCTGTAAAATGATTCCTGGTTGTAGACGTACTCCTTAGCTTATTTCCAACAAATATACAGATATTTCCTGTTTTCGAGGTTCATAGGAAAGTACTTTCAAGCACTACGTAGCAAAAAAAAAACCTCGTGGCGCCCTCATTTTTAATTAAAGGTTCTACATCTGTTACCCAGCCCTTCTTTACTGTAGCTAGAATACTTTGCGACGATTAAAGGTGTTTTAATTTTAAAACCGAGACCGAAGTTCATTTTGGGGGAAACCAATAGCCGAGTATGTACCATCGATTCTGTAGGCAATGTATTTTAGAAAGCGACACTCAGTTTTCTCAAGGTTGTCAATATTAACATTATAATATGGGCACCATATGATCCCAGCAACAGCAGCCCCAAAGTATCTTCACTATTAAATATTCCCGTATTCCTTATAACAAAGCCAAGAATTTTGTATTGCAAAATATTATTGTTATGAAAGTGAATTTACTTAAAATATACGCCCAAATCACGAAACGTTTCAGTTCGGAAAAGAAAGACATTTTCAAGAAGATAATTACATATAACTAAACGTTGTTTAAATGAAACTGAGAGCACGTTACACTTATTAGCATTAAAGGTTTCTCTCACACCAACTGCTAATAATGTCTAAATTTTGCTGCAAATTACAGTCCATATCATTAATAATTTTAGGAATTATTTTTAAATCGTAAAGAAGACAGTTGACGGTCAGGCTTACAAATATGTTAAAAAGTAGGGGATCTAAGTTAGAACCTTGAGGGACACCGGAAGTGGGTAGTACATCGACAGAACCACAAAATACCATATTTTGAATTCTGATACTAAGATATGATTTAAAGAATATCAAAAAGTATTTGAAAAATCACAAGTTCTTAATTTTTATAAAAGAATACTGTGGTCTACTACTCTACCACTTTATCTAGAAATCTGTAATATAAACAGAGTCGTCACATTAAAACTTTCTATAATAACGAATACAACTAAAGTTCAATGTTTCCATCAACACTAATACTATTAAAATTTTATTTGTGTTTGTTAGAAAATTTTTAATCTGTGATTGTGATTTAATCTGTGATTATCTCAATATTACAGTACTATCCTTTAAGCTGCCTCTACGTATAACAACTCTAATTATTTTTAGCTAAAGAGAGTTGTAAACTCCAAAGCAGATTCCAAGAGAGTATGCTTTTTGATTAATGAAATTTGTTGAGAACAGTCAGACTTTTTTGTTATTCACCAGTCTTTGATGAATTTCTCGCATCTGAGCAACGCAGTGGTTGATATACTATTTTATATTTGTGAGTTATATTATCTCAGCTATGTGTTGGATAAGTTAGCCCAATTACAGTTCTACTGTAATACTACAACTCATTACTGTGGCAGCACAAGCTACGAACAAAAAATGGGTTACGAAGCATGCAGCGGTACCTGCTTTGCTTATCCTGGTCTTATAGTAGAGCAGCTAACTCGAAAGGGCATGCCATATACAGGGTTATTCAGAACTCGTCTCTAAAACTTTGAGGATATGTGCATCCTTAAATAAGAAATCGATATCACCAAAAAAAAATTAATAAAAGTAATTAGGATTTCCCATAAACAATGTTTAAAGTTATACCATTATAAAGGACTACGTAGATAGGCAACTGTACTTCAACGACATCGGATATACCACATTCCGACAAAAAACAGCAAACAAGTTTTTTGTACCTGGAACGCCTATCTATCTTTAAGTTTATTTTAAAGTAAAAACGCTGCAAATCTTTTTTGCGCCGGGTGCGCCGGTTTTTTCGTGCTAGCTAGTTTGCATTGTCAGTCCCAAGGTCACTCCATTACAGTGTACCAGTATCCAGCGGCGTGCAATGAAAAATTTTTAAATAGTTTTAAGACCCCGCCAAAAAATTTTTTTTTTGCAATACCACATTTCTACATGTATATTGAACATCCCTAAATTTTATTATGGATAGGTTCTGAATAACACTGTATAATTACTTTTGTAAGTAACTGTAAATAATATATTGGTAATGTGCTCATATAAAAATCTAAAAGCGGGTTTACACGTGCAATGATGTGCTAAAAATCAATTAACAACAACAAAGAAGATTTCTTACTTTGAACATAATTGCGTAATAGTTACAGTAAGTTACTGCTAGATGACACTGCTGTCTAAAAGTAACTAAGTTATCTGGGGATATGTTTAGTGCATTACTGTAGAGGACAGGGCTTAATTATTTTAACGTCAGTAAAAAGGTTTTGAAGATTGACCTAATTATTATTTGGCAATTATAAATTTAATAATGGGACACACTGACTGTTTCATATAAGGCTACTAAATTTGTGACGTGCAACATAAAAATCTCTAAATTGCAGTCGACCAATACGATTTTTGATTAAAATGTTACAATTTGTCTGGCACACTGTCTTTTCAGTGCGACATCTATGTTTCGATTGTCTAATTTCACACTCAATATGTTTAACCTGTGCATGATCTGATAATTTGTTAGAAGATAATCAATCAGCAAACAAGTTTTCAGTCATTGTGTCATTAAATTATCATATAATTTTGTTGCAACGGCTTAATCCAAGTTATCAAATTCTCAGGACACCTTGATGGAATGCTCCATAACGTTCACGCAGAATCCTGACTGTCGTTGACTCTTATTTCTGACTGGTGTGGGAACAAACCTACTATCACATTACCATTTCCCCAAATTATAAGAAGTGGTTTGCTCATGGAAAAGAAATACTAGTAAGAAAACAGCCATTCTAAAATATATCAATTTTATTTAATAAATCAGTGTAACTCTGTTCTGGTGTTATCCTTAAAAATGTATTTGCACCTGTAAAACAGGGTCGTGAAAGCGTGAATAGAATGAATAAACTTGATTCAGTTTGTTTCAAACAAAAAACTCATTTTGTTCCATATTGACCATCATCAGTTACATGGGACTTTCAGTTCCATATTGTCAAATATCAAAATTATCAATTCAATAGTTAATGCCAGCGATGTTAATATTAATAACTGTCAACATTGGAATTGCAATTAATACATTATAACTTTATTATAATCTTTTTATATATTTCATTATATCAATTAATTTATTAAAACACTGTTCAAATACTATAAATATTTTAGAATGTGTGATTGACTTTTATCTATAGTTTTTATTAACGTTTTTGATGATACACATACTTTTATATATACGTGACCGATGAAAAAATTAAACATTATTGCTAAATTATGGCAAAGTTACCAGGTTCCCGTTTTAAATAGTCATATCGACATGTTAACAAAGTATAACTTGTTATGTTTGTTGTTTGTTATTATTGTTAAACATAAACACACACTTTTTAATACGTATAGATAGCAAAGACTATAATAATATTAATGTTCTATTATAGAATAGTTTATAATAGTAGACGACCGTATATACACGTTATGTTGTTTTTTTTTATGACCCACTGCCCGCCGCAGTATTGCCAATTCCTTAAATATAAAATATGGAACACAATTATACAGAATACAAATACAGAGTACATACATATACAACTATATAAGTATAAAAAGTTATTTAGGATTAGTAGTTTTCAGTGACTTGCGATGTACAGTAGTTGATTTATGATAGCGAGTAGGTTAGTTTAATATATCATCACCTATCTGAACGCAAGGCATTATATATCTAAAATCTATCAAAGCAACCTTATAACCAATTCTACTGGTGTTTTGTTCTCCCACTGTTAACAGACATTGCCTGCAGAGTGTACTTAAAAACAGTAACTTCAGCTAAGTGTCACACTCATTGAAGTGATATATATACTAAGTTGCAAAACTGATATTTTGCTTACGCTAGTGTACGTATGTCAACCACAGAAGTTATGCAGTTAATAATGATTATTATCTACCAAAGAGCTTCCCCAGAGTATTTATAAAACATTTTTACTTTGAAATTATGAAAATTCTGTTGTAATAAATAGGTACCACTGATTAGATATTTATTTACTTATATAAATAAATCCATGAAACAAACTTCAAGAAGTATAATAATTATTTCAGGATAGAAAGGATAATGGAAAACGAATGGTGAATCACGTATTTATTCGGCAAATCTTTAAAAGTAAGTCATAAAAAATAAACTTATTTCATTTGAATAGTAGGTACTCCGGGTGTATATTAAGATATGGTTGGTGAGTTTGCTACCAGGACTGCTAACTTAAAATTTTTACCTACATGTAGGTACCTATTTGAAGAAATAATAACTGCAATTAATTCCTGTTATGCGTATTGTTTAACTGTAATTTAATTTACATTGGATCCCATTTACAACTTGTCTACTGAATAAATCAAGACTTTTCCGTTGCCTTAATATATTTTTTAAAATTTAATTTATATGTTAATGTGGTTCTCTGAAAAATATTTCTTTCTGTCTTGCTTGTTTCATTCATTTTTAGGAGATTAAGAGATTCTTTCTGTATCGCTGAATTACAGACCATCAGAATAGGTTATTTAAAATTCGAAAAGATAAACTGAAGAGTAAAATATAGGTAAACAAGAAACAAGAATCCAAGCAATGCACATCATAAAGGATTCACACTGTTATTTTCCAGAAATATATATATTTTTTTAAATTTTGACGTACCTTAGCATAAGTTACACTAGTGTGGTTTACTGTGATTACATAATTACAAGGAAATACATGTTTTTGGCCCTTTAACTTTATGTAAATAATTTTATAATTGATGACGTGCATCGCTTGGATCCTTATTTTGATCACACAAAGTATTTATAATATATTTTTTCAACGCCATTTTTATTTGGTTTCATAGGTGTAAAACGTGCAAAATAGAAAAAATAATATAAACAACGTGTTTCATAAAGGCGTTTATCGCGTTTGTCCTTTAGAAAACTCGTCGCTTTGCGGCTCGTTTTCTAAACGTGAGTAGATACACTGTAGGGGAACAAAGCCAAAAACCAATATATTTTTAAAGGGGCCTAAATTTGGGTCATTTTTGACCATTTTTACCCCCTCCACTTTCCTTTTGGAGATAGGCCACGCCCCCAACACCGATCCGGCAAGCCTTACGCTTGCGCAGACGCTCTTCGGCACCCTCGCGGTCATCATAGCTTCTGTAACCGTCCTTCAGGTACCTACCACGGGCGGGCGGAGAAATTAGTCGTCGCGGTCCTGCAGGTTCATCACTTAATAATGGAGGAACCCATACGGAGGAAAATGCATTATATAAAATACAGATTTAATATCCTTCGGACATATAAAACATAGCGCTTTATTGAGAAGTAATTTTTAAATTAGTAAATTGCTTGTAGCGTTTTCAGTCGGCATATTCAAATTAGAATTATCAATTATTTATAATTATGTGTCGTCGCATCGAGGAAAGATGAACATAAAATATAATTTTAATAAGCTCAAGCCATGAATAATATGCATAGAATCAAATGTAGTTTGACGAACGCATAAATCTTTTATCAGAAGTGACTTTAATATAAACAAAATTCTTTGTCGGCGAAATTACAGGAAATCAGTGTAATAAATCTGTTAATTAAATGATAACAACGTGCGATTTATTGATGTTGGCGGAACCCTGGCCATGAACGCCGGATAGGCTGACTCAGGAAATAACAAGTTAAGACAAGTAGATAAGGCTCTCGGCTTTCGAGGATTATTTGGACTGCATAATAAAATTCGTTGAAAACAAACCCCAGGAAGAATATTTGCTTCATAAGACTCAATGGGTATTGCTATTAAAATTAAGTTTTTAATTTTCCTACATACAATATAATTTTAACAAAGAATACAGCAAGCTTAGTACTAGTACTTACATTATACAGGGCGTTTCAACATTAACCTGAAAATATTTCCAAAGTCAAAAGACTCAATGTAGTATACCGATTAGAAGTGCAATATACAGGGTGTAATAAAAGATGATCTAAAAATAAAATAATTTTCTAGACTCTTGTTTGAGTTGATTAATAGTAATGTATATTAAATTTTAACTGTGTTCTCATGATACAGGGTGGTAATATAAAAACAGGTATGGAACAGAAAACAGGTATGTACAAACAGGTATGAAACAGGCATGGAACAGAAAACAGGTATTTTCAAACAGGTGGGGTATTTTATCTTAGAGTTTCACAAGATTGAGGTAATATGAATATTGTATCATAGTTCTTAATCACTATAGGGTTCCATAGGTACCTTGCAAGTTACATACTTATATGTTTGAAGAGTATAACAAAGATGAATAAGCAATATACAGGGTGTAATAAAAGATGAATAAGACTTGATAAACTAATATTCCGTATAGTATGTATTTCAATTGGTTGAAAATAGACTTTGACTTCATCACAAACCCCAAAACTCTGAACTACATTTTACAAGAATAGAAAAGGATAAACAACATTGATAGTGAAACATTAATGAATATTTGGTTGAAATGATATAACTAAAAGTATTTGAAAATATATAAAAATTATACCCCATACTGTAATTGTACTCATAATAAAATAAAGACTTTATATTATAACTTATTTTAATTGATTAAGAATTACCCGGCGAAATAATACACCATAGTCTGAATAATATTTTTTATTATTACTTAGATACATATAATTTATTATTATACTATACATTTTATTTCATGTTTAATAAACAAGGTTATTAGATATCTGTAGGTAAATAGTACATATAATATAGGTACTTAATAAAGTTTCAATATATTAACAAATATCATAATCTATATACATTGATAATAAAACAGGATTAGAATATTTCTGCAGTTCTTTTAGAGCTCCAGACAACACCATTTTCTCAAACCACTGGTGAATATCATCTTCTTGGTTTAGTATTATACATGGTAACTCAGTATGGTATCTAATTTTTTCACTGAGTAGTGTTAGATGGATCATTATATATGTAGAACCTTTGGAGATTTTCCTTAGTTCTTCTAGGAAAGGAGATTGTAGTGCAAAATGTTTTTTCAATATAGTAGCCAAATCATCTGTGGGAGCAATTTGTGGCATTCCATCTACTTGATTAATCATATTTTGGAGTTTGAATGTCTCCTTTAGGCCACAGCGTAGTTGGTAGCAATCTTGACAATATGTAACAAATTTATAGTATCCTATTCTCTTTCTATCTCGCTAGTATGTGGAGGCAACTCTATAGGATTCATTTCCTTATTCCTCGCAATGGTCTTTGAGGTTAGGTGTACATTCAGAGCAATTGCATGCTCTTCCCCAGAAACATTCTTTAGGCATGTTAACTGATTGGCGGTCAAGGTTTAAGTGTCTGAGGGAGATAATGCATCTGGCTTTATAGAGATTTTATTAGAAGAACCGTTTTAATATATATATAATAATAATAATAATAATAATAATAATAATAATAATAATAATAATAACAATAATAATAATAATGATAATAATAATAATAATATGTCTTTATTGTAAAAAGAGATACAAGGGCGAAGTAGGGCGAGATATATAAAATTTGAATTTCAAGTTGTGATAAATTTAGAAAAAGTGAGGAGCATTAACATGTATCTATAATTGAATAGTGTCCCCAAGGCAGAGTGTCATATGACCGCTCAATCAAATACCGCTTATCATCATCGGGACTGAGAGCGATTTTTTCTTGAGTTACGGAAAATACAGTATGTTTTTCAGACTGAATTAAATTTTGACTAATATATTTATTTTTAAAATTATCCACACATTCTAAATAATCATCCAAAGTAATAACATTTTTTATAACGCTTTTCTTAATACCCTTAATCTTTTTGGTGATATTATCTGACCCAAGACGTTTGATGGCATACATTTTAGATCTAAGCCCTACAAAGAGTTCTATAGGTATTCCATGGAACTCATCGCTCATTAAGCCTAAAACCTTTTTGTTTACAAGAGGGATGTTATATTGGTTATTAGGGGGGTAGTCTGAGGTATCGAAACGAGTATGGCAGTCGCGACGAATGACATCATATATATCTCTATCCGTTATCTCCATCACTAAAGAGTCAGTATAAGTATAAAGCAAAGAACAGTCGTTACCCAAATCCGGTTTCATGTACTCATAGTAAAAATCACATATAGTTGTCTTGGCTAGATCCAGTATTGACATCCCTACGTATATCGGTTTGTTGAAGAAAATTTCCGTTTTATTTAGTTCAATAGCAACCAAATTTTCATTGAAAATTGTGACTGCCTTAAACTCTGGTTTTGAAATTAACGCCTCAGCTCCATAACGCCCAACCCATTTATTAATTAATTTAACATTGGAATGTTTTCTAATATTTTCCATAGTCTTTCCAAATACAGCATTGTTCATAAGTTTAAATAAATTTTTCTCGAAATCATTTTTAGCTGCCTGGCGTAATTTAGTGTTCAAATCTATATATGACTTTAACCAGGGAGACTGTTTAAATTTTAAAACTCTATGAATTTTTTTCAATATAAGACCGTGTTGTAGAGCCTGTTTTAGAGCTCTATAGTGTATAACATATTTATTTTTACTGTATAGGGTAGCCAAAAGTTTTTTATTTTTAGAACTGGGTGGAGCGCTATGTTCTGGGCAGAAAGGTAAATCTTTGTGTAAATCATGCAAAGATTCCGGGTACTCTAAGTCAACCTCGAGGAGATAGGCTTCTGGAGAATTATCAGGTACAGTAGAGACATCAATATTTGAATCTACCCATTCAAACCCTCCGTATGGCAAGTATTGCGACATAGCCCAACCATACTGATTGTTAACATCAAAATAAGCTATATATGAAGAAGGTTTACTAGTGTCGAAATTTGGAATATATTTATTATTAGCAAGACATTTACGTTTTGAACATTGACTTAGTCCTCCACGTATTCCTCGCTCGACAAACATTATCATGTCGATGTCAGTCAACAGTTCCAAGGTTTGTCGAGTTTTGAATAACATGCAGTCCCAAGTATATCCAGGAAGAGTATAATAATGAGCGGGATCTAAACCGTAAGTTTGATGACAACTGTTCCGGAATTGCTCAAAGACATCAGCTGAAAGTAAAATATCAGTTTTCATGTATAAATCGGTATATTCCCCTAAATTTTGAATTTTGAATTTATCCCACACAAGTTTGGCGTGCTCATAATCTTCCTCTTCAATGTCGGTATCGTTAAGTTTATTGTGAAATCTGTTAATATCAGGTAAAGTCTCGAAATTAAATTTATCAAAATCATCCATAAAATCATAGGGATATACGCCTTTTTTAGTTAACAATTTAAAACGGTCATCATCTAAATCAGGAAATTCGTTTCTTAAATTTGGAAATTTAGTTAAATATGAAGCTAAAGTATCTAAGGCTGATCCCATAAATCTATATGAATCAATGAACCGGAATTTAATTAAATTTTGATTTAAATTTTTTGTGAAAGATATATATTTTTCTTTAGTGATAGGTAATATATCAACGCGTCCTGCCACATCATTAGCGATATTTTCCAGTATAAAATGAGCATCGTACCCACTCAGGTTGTGAAATAATAAAGGTATAACTAGCGCATCCTTATAATTAATATTACACCCCTCATGAGCAGCACCTCTATAATTATTTGTAGGACTTAAATGAAAATGATCCCGTACTTTAACATCCTCAGGACCGAAAGGCTGTTCACAAATATGACAGTGTGTAGATGTTTGAAAATCAAGTTCCTGCCGTGACGTCATATCAATATCATAAGGGCAAAGAAAAACGGTTTCAACATCGTCTGAAAACTGCTTAAGTTCCCTCGCAAACCAAGACATGCAATCCTCACCCCGATAAGATCGATAAAAAGATAATGAGGAATCATATGAACATTTGACATAATAACCTACTGTGGCCGGAATATGTTCTTGATATTTATTTTTGTCATTCACCGGCTTGAGGACACTTTCCAAGTCAGCGTATACAATAAATGGTACCGTTTCCTTATTTTTAAAATTTTTAAATTTCAACTCTTTATCCTTCTCACTCGGTAACCTAATCTTACATTCATTCATATTTTTGCAGTCTTCATAATATTTATCCAACTTTTCTTGAGTATAAAAATAATGTAAGCATCTATCACAAAAATATTTCTTAACACGCATTTTACTAAGTTGGGTAGAGAGAAGTCGAGATAAATCTTTAATCCAAACATAATGGTACTGAATAGGAGCCGTATCGTTAGATGGTACCACGTTCTCATCATCATATGAATTTTGAATAAGTAATAAATTAACATGTTGATCTTTTTTATCTTTGGTTAAATATGTGGGAAGAGTTACAAAATTTTTACTAATCTTTTTCAAAATATATACATTTATTGATAAATTATTTTGGGTTTCAAATCTAGGAATTTGCCTAATAGTCATTGGAAAAACTATATCTTTAAAATTTAATACTGTAGAATAATGAGGGTATGATGAGAGTCTATCAGAGTGATGAAGATAATCAGCAACAGGATAAAGAGCCGAAGTTACTGCCCAAGCGAAACAGGCTTGATCAAGTTCTATATATGAAGAGCCTAACTGTGGTGTGAATTTATTGATATTTACTCCCAAATTAGTGATACTATTTAACGCCCACCCACTGTCGCGTTCCTGATACTCTGATAATTTAGTTAATATAGGCGATACAACATGTTCTTGAAACCATTCATCTAAATTAGTATCCCGATAAATAGGGGAATTTTTTGTATTAAAATATTTTGGTTCCTCAATAATTCTATCAGCCTTTTGCAATATAAACTGCCCACAAAACACTGTATTTACCTTGATAGCCTCATCTTTTTTCAAGGCGTTGACAATTCTAGGTCTGAAGAGGGCAAAGCAGTCCTTGAGGAATTCCATGGTATTTTTATGTTTTAAATTGGGAATGACACCAGTTCGAATTCTACTATCGAACGCGCAGCTGGAAAAATTCCAATGAACCCGATGTTTAGCCGTTTCCTTGGTAATGGATAAGCCTGCTCCTCGTTTTTGAGCATATTTTATCTGAGAGCGGAAACTTTTGATTTGAGCCAGAGTTGATAACAGCTGTTGTTTTTCCCCGATGGTCTTGGCAGATTTTAATTGGTTATTTATATTACGTACTACTTTAGTACACCTCCGCAGACCATCACTAGCAGTTTCCTCGGTGTATGATGTAGGCAACACACCAAGAATGCTGGAGATGGTGAAGATTAAATACTTTAAAATATCTGATGCACCCATGATAAGAGCTAGGACACGTCCTCTCTCTCGAACAACAACAGTATAAATGAAGAGCTAGACGTTAGCACTCGCTTTTATAGAACACGTCCTCTCTCTCGAACACCAACAGTATGAATGAGGAGCTAGATGTTAGCAGTCTCTTATATAGGACACGATGTGATATTGCGCAATAAGCAACAGTATTGTTTTCACTGGGAAAGATCTATTTAATAACTTTCCGTCACCTTGTGTCGGTGAGATGTAATCTGAAACAATCGAGAAACGCTATATAAATAAAATATTAAACAATGTCTGATAAGACAATACATTTACATATGGCATTATTATTATATTGAATACCAATTATAAATCTACTTTAACATTTAAACCACCTGTATGCAATATTGTGAAAAACCTAATAAAAAGAGGTATAATCTCAAAACCTGTACATAACCTCAAACCCTCTTTCATATACTATTTAAAAGTTATGTAATACTATGCAATCTCTATCAATGATTAAGTCATACATAATCTCGAAACCTGCACGTAACCTCAAACCCTCTTTCAGATTATGTTTTAAAGGTTATGTAATATTATGCAATCTCTATCAATGATTACGTCATACATAATCTCTACATAACCTCAAACCCTTTAGTAAACAACTAATGAATGGTATCTGCTAATAGAATAATCATATTAAAAGAATCAATCTAAATTTAAAATATTATACCTCTAATATCTCCCCCAACTTGAAATCATGTACCCTAATATCTCATGAATCCTCTGATAGGAATTTGTAAATAAATAATACATTAACACATCAAGCTCTAAGATAAAACAAAATTATATAAAAATTACTAATCCACGTTACCTCATTATTAACTGAAAATTATATTAAAAAATACTAATTAAAGTTATCACATTATCAATTCATAACCTATAAGATTTAAAAGATAAATTTAAATAATTATTAATGTTAATTAAAAATTCAATAAAATTTCAAACACAATATATAAAAAATAATCATTAATTTCAAAAAGTAATGTAAACCCAGTCCTCAAACATCCTTAAGTTGAAATAATCATATTAACATACCTTAAGTTAATAAATTTAAAAAATGATTAAAGTAATCTAAGTATCTACCTGGAGATTGATAAAAATGTAATAAAAACTCACCTTAAGCACTAATAACAACCACACAAAGATATAATAGTTCAAAGCACAAAGAGTTTATAATCACTTAATCACCTATGACACCCAAACGTTAAAACTGAATACATATATGCCATGGTATCAAGTATAATGGTAATGTTTTCTATCAGCGTTTTATATGTACTCTCCCACCCTCAGCTTATATCTTTCTAGAACTTTCCCACATCGAAGGATGTGCTGATTTAGTATAATTTCATATATATGAATCGTCGTTACTAACTGCACCTGTGTAAACAATGTGTCAGACTTTAATCTGAGAGATGGTGCCCTCTGATTCATGATAAAAATTGCTCATTTGATATTTTGCGTGTAGGCACCTATATCAACTTGTCCAGACAGGCAGGAATCCGACGATTTGCGCAACATTTCTTTCTATTAAATTTAACTTGGGTTTGGTTTGAATCATATTCTAAAAATTAATACATAAATATCAGCATTGTCCTCTGTCGGCAATGATAAAATACCATGTTTGTTTATATAAATATAATATAATTTCTACCGATTATGCACTATTTCATATACTTATGCCGAGATAAAAACGTACGTTTTGTTTTACCATATGAATTTAGTGTAGTATAAATAATTTATTACATACAGAGCGATTTAATTTACGTGGTATTTCATAAGTAGGTATTATTTGTGTTTTACAATGATACGTAAACCCTATTAAATCAAATCTATTCAATAATGTCATGTACGATTCGCTGAACACTCATTGTTTCATAGATTTTAATTATTCGATTATGTTAAAATAAGTCTCTCAGTATAAGTCTTTCAGTGCAGAGGCTCTGTTTTAGAAAAAGGTTCCATTAGTTTTAAACCCACGATTTTGTACATAAACTTAACAATTTTGTTATATCCATAGGTTATGAAGTTTTCCTTATTCTTTCTGAAACTATGTTAGATTTACACAATCCCGGGGCTACCCCGTTTGTATGTTTCATGAAAGGGCATTGTACATGGGTTTGTGTATCTACTATTTTTTTTTGAGTATCTATTGTATCATATTTCCTCGTAGATTTTAGGTTCATAAATTTGTTGGTTTATCACCTCTTATCTATTTTTACATATTTTGTTCTATATGTATCATTTACTATTACATATTTACATATTGAAATACATACTATATAGAGTGTTAGCTTAAGTCTTATTCATCTTTTATTACACCCTGTATATTGCGTATTCATCTTTTGTTATACTCTATATATAAGGATATAACTTACAAGGTACCTATGGAACCCTATATTGATGAAGAACTATGATGCAATCTTCATATTATTGTGTAAAATTTACATAGAAAGTCAACCTGTTATACACCTATAATATAAAATACCCATTCCGTTTTATATCTGTAATATAAAATACCCAATCTGTATAACATCTGTTATACAGATTGGGTATATAATACCTGTTTTTAAATTGTCACCCTGTATCATGAGAACTCAGTTAAAAATTTAATATAAATTACTATTGATCAACCCTAACGAGGGTCTAGAATATTATTTTATTTTTAGATCATCTTTTATTACACCCTGTATATTGCACTTCTAATCGGTGTACAGCATTATATCTTTGGAAATATTTTCAGGTTAATGTTGAAACGTCCTGTATAATGTACCAAGCTTGTCATATTCTTTTGTTGCATAAAATTATATTATATGTAGGAAAACGTAATATTTTAACGTTAATAGGGATACCCGAATACCTCCTTTGTCCTTGTGACCTGTATCAACTTGCTTAAAAATTATTTCAAACAAAATATTACATCGTTATACTTCCAAATATAACTTCTTATATACAGGAAGTCTCTAATAGAGTTAGAGACTGTTTTTTAAATATAACTTCTTATATACTGGATGTCCGGATAAAGATAGAGATTGTATCTATTTTAATAACTAATATTGAATATATACTTAAACTAAATGATTAACAACTCATGAGAAGATAAATTTTCTGTAACTTTAATATTTCACCTTTATGACATCATTTCTAAATAGAATTTATTTAAAATTAGTATTCTAGACGTTCGAGATAAATCGTTTGATATTCTCACATCATCTATTTCGGGTAACCTGACCCACAAATGATTTGGCTACTATATTGAAAAAACATTTTGCACTACAATCTCCTTTCTAGAAGAACTAAGGAAAATATCCAAAGGTTCTACATATATAATGATCCATCTAACACTACTCAGTGAAAAAATTAGATACCATACTGAGTTACCATGTATAATACTAAACCAAGAAGATGATATTCATCAGTGGTTTGAGACAATGGTGTTGTCTGGAGCTCTAAAAGAACTGCAGAAATATTCTAATCCTGTTTTATTATCAATGTATATAGATTATGATATTTGTTAATATATTGAAACTTTATTAAGTATATTATATGTACTATTTACCTACAGATATCTAATAACCTTGTTTATTAAACATGAAATAAAATGTATAGTATAATAATAAATTATATGTATCTAAGTAATAATAAAAAATATTATTCAGACTATGGTGTTTTATTTCGCCGGGTAATTCTTAATCAATTAAAACAAGTTATAATATAAAGTCTTTATTTTATTATGAGTACAATTACAGTATGGGGTATAATTTTTATATATTTTCAAATACTTTTAGTTATATCATTTCAACCAAATATTCATTAATATTTCACTATCAATGTTGTTTATCCTTTTCTAGTCTTGTAAAATGTAGTTCAGAGTTTTGGGGTTTGTGATGAAGTCAAAGTCTATTTTCAACCAATTGAAATACATACTATACGGAATATTAGTTTATCAAGTCTTATTCATCTTTTATTACACCCTGTATATTGCTTATTCATCTTCGTTATACTCTTCAAACATATAAGGATGTAACTTGCAAGGTACCTATGGAACCCTATAGTGATTAAGAACTATGATACAATATTCATATTACCTCAATCTTGTGAAACTCTAAGATAAAATACCCCACCTGTTTGAAAATACCTGTTTTCTGTTCCATGCCTGTTTCATACCTGTTTGTACATACCTGTTTTCTGTTCCATACCTGTTTTTATATTACCACCTTGTATCATAAGAACACAGTTAAAATTTAATATACATTACTATTAATCAACTCAAACAAGAGTCTAGAAAATTATTTTATTTTTAGATCATCTTTTATTACACCCTGTATATTGCACTTCTAATCGGTATACTACATTGAGTCTTTTGACTTTGGAAATATTTTCAGGTTAATGTTGAAACGCCCTGTATAATGTAAGTACTAGTACTAAGCTTGCTGTATTCTTTGTTAAAATTATATTGTATGTAGGAAAATTAAAAACTTAATTTTAATAGCAATACCCATTGAGTCTTATGAAGCAAATATTCTTCCTGGGGTTTGTTTTCAACGAATTTTATTATGCAGTCCAAATAATCCTCGAAAGCCGAGAGCCTTATCTACTTGTCTTAACTTGTTATTTCCTGAGTCAGCTTATCCGGCGTTCATGGCCAGAGTTCCGCCAACATCAATAAATCGCACGTTGTTATCATTTAATTAACAGATTTATTACACTGATTTCCTGTAATTTCGCCGACAAAGAATTTTGTTTATATTAAAGTCACTTCTGATAAAAGATTTATGCGTTCGTCAAACAACATTTCATTCTATGCATATTATTCATGCCTTGAGCTTATTAAAATTATATTTTATGTTCATCTTTCCTCGATGCGACGACACATAATTATAAATAATTCTAATTTGAATATATGCCGACTGAAAACGCTACAAGCAATTTACTAATTTAAAAATTACTTCTCAATAAAGTGCTATGTTTTATATGTTCGAAGGATATTGAATCTGTATTATATATAATGCATTTTCCTCCGTATGGGTTCCTCCATTATTAAGTGATGAACCTGCAGGACCGCGACGACTAATTTCTCCGCCCGCCCGTGGTAGGTACCTGAAGGACGGTTGCAGAAGCTATGATGACCGCGAGGGTGCCGAAGAGTTTCTGCGCAAGCGTAAGGGTGGCTAGATCGGGGTTGGGGGCGTGGCCTATCTCCAAAAGGAAAGTGGAGGGGGTAAAAATGACCCAAATTTAGGCCCCTTTAAAAATACATTGGTTTTTGGCTTCGTTCCCCTACAGTGTATCTACTAACGTGAACGCGTGCGATGAAAGTACGCCTTATGATACTCGTTGTTTAATATACTATTTTAAAGGTTTATCTCAGTAACAAAAATTAGATTTTACAGTTTGGTGAACTTAACTTAGTTAAAATGCTTATGTATGTATGACCAACTATTTTGAAACAATTGTTCATTTTATTGGGCTATTAGGGATTGTGTCAGATACAATAAAGTATAGTATTAATCCTATAGTCTTTGTGAATCAGTTTCATTATTTGTACTATACATCATACCTATATTGTATCATTTCATATAAACTAATTCGTTTTTAAAAAAAAAATTTCTATGAATTTGATGGGATACAGAACAGTACAGAACAGATGGGAACAGTTTTATTATTGTTTTGGTTTTTTAGCTGCTGTTCTATTTTCTAGATCTGAAAGACTTATTACTCTGTTTGACAGACCTATTATTACTATGCTTTTCTTTTGGGGCATGGGTGATTTGGATTAAAATTAACTTATCGTTCTGACCACGTATTTTTTGTATACCATTTTGTTTAAGTTTTGTTGTTTTTCCTCGTTAGTGTTCAAGTGTCTCTAAAAAGGATTTTGTTGTGTTCTGTTTTTATTGTATATTTTAGTTATTATAGCCTGAATTGAATAACCTTGAGTATGTAGTCAGTTTTAACTCAGATAATAGCTATGAAGTAGTTAATCTACATACCTTTAAAAAAATGGTATTTGGAAATCTATAATTGAAATTATTGTGTTTTTTAGGTTTTCAAGTTTAGATTTTCAATTTGTTGATAAAAATTAGTGGTATTAGAAATAGGTAGAGGTAAACTCGTAGATTAAGCAATTATTTCAAGAAATTATTTATCGTCGTGTTATATTTATTTACCTACTACCGTCCACAACTAAAGAAATGGAATAACAATTATAGTTAATTTTCCCGATCCAAGAGCAATACAATTTTAAAACAGCATTGCTGCATATAAAATGCCAAAATTGTATTTATTAGACTTTTATGCAAACAGTCTGATCGTATTTTTCCCAGTTTCAATCAACTCATTTTACGCCAAAGTGTAATGTTTTTGCGAATACTAAACAGTGTTTTTTTTAAATGAATTTTGTATCCATAATAATTATGAAATATCGATTTAACCAACTATGCTCTTTTAATTTTTAGTTTGAGTTTAACCAACTCTTTTAATGCTTTCAATTTAGTTCGATGTCGCTATTTTGTCAGTATGATGACAGTACCGGTACTATAGCAATAAGCCTATAACTATCAGATAAATTGGTGTTACCTTTCTTAAAACGAGGTAAAGGTATGGCAATTTTGAAATCAGTAGGCCAACAACCCTCAGATATACATAATAATAATAATACGACTTTATTCGGAGTTTGACAGTTGTAACAATATAAATAAATACATCTAAATCTAAATATATCTATTATATAATATTGTAAGCGGTTTGGTCAGGAATGGAGACAAAGTTTTAACAATTCTAATATTGATGTTGTAAAAATTTAGAGCAAGAGAATCCCGTAACCCCATTATGGCATTTTTTACGTCTAATTCTAGTATAGGAGTCATAAAAAAAGAGAACGATGGTCTAATAAATATTATTCATGAAGAATGACACGTCGTTATTGTTACATTCATTTGTGTTTATTGCACTTGCTATATTAGTAGAAAATGTATTAAAATCCTCTGCTGAGATAGAGGATGTAACAGATTGTGTGCTGGATTTATCACCACGTTCAGAGTTAATAATTTTCCAACACATTTTAACTCTATGAGAGGATGTAGAGATTGCTTCAGAATAAACCTTCTTTTTCTCTTCTTTGAGTGCATGTCGATAGACCCTACGGGCAGTCTTGTATTTAGTCCAATCCTGTTCCCGCTTAGTTGACAAAGATACATTTTTTAGGCGAATCACGTTAGTACGCATATTTCGTAAAATTCTGTTGTACCAATTACTCCCAGATTTAGCACGATCAGTTTTACGAAGTGGAAAGCAAATTTTAATGTTATTATCTAATAGAGCCAAAATAGAGGAAGCAATATAATTGCTGTTTTTTGATCAAAAAATGGTGTCATTGAAAAATTGTTATATAACATTGTCAGTCCTTTTTGCGTAATAAACCTTTGCAGTTGACTTTACGTACCGATGTGCTGGTAATCTCGTATTGAAATAAGCTGTGCATGATGATCTGATATATCAGGATCAAAGTTTACTATTTCCAATCTATCAGAACTTAAATTAGAAATGATATTATCCAAACATAATGAGGCACTCATAGTTACCCTAGTAGCAACATCAACCAAATAAGACAAACCATAAGTATTCAAGATATTTACAATTTCAACTTCATAGTCAGTGGTTTTGTTGAATTCCACATTGAAATCGCCCATTACTATGATACATTTATAGATGCAATATACATAATGAATCAATTCTAAAAATTTATTCTTGAAAATAAGCAAGTCACCGTTGCTTGATGATCTGTATACGGTAATTAGAGCAGTGAAAGAATTTATAATTACACATCCGCAAAATTCGGCATGAACTGGAACAGAAAATTTATCTAAATTTATTGGTTTATATTTAATATTGAGATTTAGCAAATATAGCAACTCCACCACGGGACCTAGTTCTACAAAATTGTGAAACCAATGAGAAATTGTCTAATTTTACCATTTTCAGATCAGATTCCTTCAGCCTGTGCTCTGATATACAAAGTACGTCACAGTGAACATCGGATAGTAATAAACGTATATGATTAATTTTATTAGTCAAGCTTTGGGTATTCAAATGCAGAAACGAAAACTTGCCACCTGGCGGCGACTTTACACTACATATACAGTTATTTATTTTCACTGGGTGATCTTGGTGGGGCTGGTACCAAGGGGGAAGGTCTTGAAGTGGTGGTGGGTCTTCCCCGAAAAAAACTGATTCACTAGGATGCCACTGGGCCAGACTTCAGCTTTTATGATTTTATTTGCTTCATCCCTGGGCAATGACACCTTGAACGAAGCATATTTAGATGGATTTTGTGAATTAAGCTTTTCAACTTTAACTGCTGAGACTACCGTGCGAAGATAATCTAGGAGAGCTCCCTCTTCCGTGTTTGGGTCCCAGTGTTGTATGGAAATGTCTAATGTCTATATTATTACTAGCTGTCTTAAGTATGTTATTTTCGGGCAGACTATTTGCACCACCAACAAGAATATTTCTTGACTTTCTTTCGCCAATGGTCTGTTCATCTGCGAATTGCTTTGCATGTCATCATTTAAGCCAATGATCTCATTACAGACAGTATAAGCTTTAGCTAGGTGTACTGCTTGAGAGACAGCAGCGGGAGTAAAGTTGGAGGACACCTGCTTAGGATTTTTACTATTCAAAGGGTGAGATTTGTTCGATACTTTATTCGCGAAAGTCGCAGGTGCATTTTTGGAAGGTATAGTTGTGACATCGACATCACCAGACTTCTCTTTCAACTTCAGCTCATGACTAAAATAGGACAATTGCTGCTGCAATGAGTTTATTGCAATCGATTGGTTTTATATTGTCAGATCCGTCTGTTCAAGAGTTCCTCTAAGTGTTTGATTCTCAGGTCATTAATATTTATTGAGGGGCTTTCTGAGACTGGAACGAGATTTTCCTGTTTTTGGTTAATAGGTGTAATATTTGCGTTATCATTTAAAGGATTCTCAGTACAGCAATTCACTGTAGTGCTGTCAATAAATTCTACTGTCTTTAATGCATTCAAACAGCTTTTATGGAAGACGGTACCACAAACAACGCATTTTAAGCCAGTCTGAACAGAACTTTTACATCTCTTACACTTATTTGTTGTCGATAGAGAACTATTTTTTGACATATTAATACAATGTAACAGACCAGTTTACTTTCGTCCGTCCTAGCCGGAATAAAAACTGCAGACACAATTACTGGTAAAATATTATCGGTTAATACAAATATGATTATTTGGAAAAAACAAGAGTTGCAAATACTATCACACACTATGTGCACAGTACGAATGCAGTATAATACTTCAAACTTCTCCAAACAAACGAATTATAGCTATTTGGGATAATCCTTTACAGAGCACAATAAAATACAATGAACCAGGTGTACGTAAATTCACCATCGTAGATGAGATATACAAAACAATAATTGTCAGACGGATAGAAGCAAAGACTCAAAGAGGGCACTACGGTGTGCTTCCCACCACTACTAACATACAGTTATCACTATTGATTTTAATAAAAGCACTTTCTTGTAACTGATTATACAGCTCCATCACCAATAAGTTACAGACATGAGTTACTTTAACCCTGGATTTATAAACTCGTCGTTGGCGCTGGCGCTGGCGTTCGCGTCCAAAGTTTAACAGTGTTTTAAAATATAGTCCATAAACAAGGGTTTGGCGACGTTAGGTTGGTTTTTTATATTCATATAGTCGTTTATACACGGCGATGGCGCTCATCGGCGTTCGAAGATAACTATACAGTGGATTTATAAACTCGTCGTTGGCGCTGGCGCTGGCGTTCGCGTCTAATGTTAAAACAGTGTTTTAAAATATAGTCCATAAACAAGGGATTGGCGATGTTAGGTTGGTTAGGTATATTCATATAGTCGTTTATACACGGCGTTGGCGCTCATCGGCGTTCGAAGATAACTTATTTTCAACTTTTTCGCCCGGCGAACAAAGAGAGTTCTGTAGGCATGCGTTTATTTTAAAAAACAATAATAATAAAGTTATATATTTATACCCGGTCATATTTATACAGATATTCATTGTAAAGAGTAGAAAAAGAGCATTCATAGTTCATGAATCATGAACATTTAATAAACTGTCTCTGGAATTGTTTCTTGTCACTTTTGTTAAAACAATAGGCCTGATACTTCAATAAAGGGGTTTTTATCGGGTTGTCACTAAAGGAGATATTTTGGTACCTGTATAGAAGCACTAAATTAGTACTTTTAGCCTAGTAAAACTTCATTTTTGCTACGTAGGCCGTAAAAGTAAAACTAAAAACCTATGGATATTTTAGCTAAATAAAAACAAAAAAAGTACTGGTATTTTATTTGAAATAACAAGAAACTAGAAAAGAAAAAACTATTATATAGGAAATCTATCTAGGATTCAACCATATATTTTACGTATTGCTAGTGTTTAACGGTAAAATTCTGGTAATGTTTAATGGTAAAATTCAAAAAGTTTTTGATTATAATAGGCTTGTTTTGGTTCTAACAAGAACGAGTTCTGAATTGTACTGAGCGTGCGCAGTTTGAAAAAGCCTTCGAATTTTTGAAATTGCGTGTGGTCAGTACGATTCAGAACCGGTTCGTGTGGGAACCAAAACAAGACTAATTGGCTTTTTATTCACTTCCATTGTTTTATTAAAATTCACAGTATTATGCACGTCTGTACTGATGTTTTCATTATCTTGTCCAGAGGCTAGAGGTAGAAGAACTAGGAAAAATTGTGTACTGGAGTTAGAACTTGGAAAAATGTTCCTGCTTATTGCTGATTTTAGTTTCAAAATATCTTCAACATAGCCCTCGGCAACTGTTGAGGATCGCCAGCCACCATGCCTTTATAACATCGTTATATCACCCCTCGAACTTACTAACAAAATTGCAAATCTTCTTCTGAAACAACGCCCTGTATATTCTTTTGCGTTGGGTAATTTTAGGAAAGTGGCTAATTCCTGGCGCATTTTCCAAATTTATGGATAAATATGAATGGTTTTATGATTTTATTTCCTTCATCCCTGGGCAATGACACTTTGAACGAAGCATATTTAGATGGATTTGTGAATTAAGCTTTTCAACTTTAACTTCCGAGACTACCGTGCGAAGATAATCTAGGAGAGCTCCCTCTTCCGTGTTTGAGTCCCAGTTTGTTGTATGGAAATGTCTAAAGGCCATATTATTACTAGCTGACTTAAGTATGTTATTTTGGCTAATTGGGTTTTTATTCACTTCCATTGTTTTATTAAAATTCACAGTATTATGCACGTCTGTACTGATGTTTTCATTATCTTGTCCAGAGGCTAGAGGTAGAAGAACTAGAAAAAATTGTGTACTGGAGTTAGAACTTGGAAAAATGTTCCTGCTTATTGCTGATTTTAGTTTCAAAATATCTTCAACATAGCCCTCGGCAACTGTTGAGGATCGCCAGCCACCATGCCTTTATACCATCGTTATATTACCCCTCGAACTTACTAACAAAGTTACAAATCTCCTTCTGAAACAACGCCCTGTATATTCTTTTGCGTTGGGTAATTTTAGGAAAGTGACTAATTCTTGGCGCATTTTCCAAATTTATGGATAACCATCAATTGTTTGTAGTATTTACCATCCGCGCATTTAAAAAAAAACTTGGGGAATCCATAAGTGGCGGTAACAGAGTATCTGCAACATATTTTCGATATATGTCTAAGTATTCAATTATCAAAACAGATTTTTTCTTTTTTTGTCTTGGTGTCAGGTAGAGTAATAATTAAGCTAGATTATCATTCATATCCCCAATGTCAGTCATCTTCATCTGAATCAGCTCTTGGCTCCTACATGAACCGTTAATATACAAAATCTGCAACCTAAAATAATTAAAAAATACATTAATATTTTAATTTCTTTCAAGTTTCTTTTGAAATCATACCCTTCTACTTAAAAGTACCGCATCTGGAACTTCAAGCAGGAATTTTTCAACATGATCCCTTTCTAAAATTCGAAATTTTTTAGCTAGATGGCCATCAGACTCTCTTTTGAGAAATTCTTTTAATTTTAAATATTTCGACATCTCAATATTGCTTTTCACATGAATGGTTGTTTCTTGCATCGAAGAAATGAACTATAACGTTGATGACTTCATATTTTCGCTTATTTCCGCAAAATATGCCACTAAAAAAATATTCTCCGATCCGATCTTATTCTCAAGCCGATGGATAAGCCATACACTTTTTGTAGGATTGCTTCTTGAACTTCTCAGGTAGCAAATTAATTTCTACATTTCATACTAATTCAATCATTTCCGGCGATGTTAAATCTTCGTCGTTATTTATCTTGTCTTTGAAGGAAAAATTAATGAGTTCTCACTGAAAATTACTGACGTATATGTCAACTATTGTTATAAGTGTTATCTAGCAACGTTAACAGGGTATTTCACGTAGGATACGGTAACAGTTATCTACAACTGGTTTTGATTGAAATAATATTATTCCCAGGTATATTTTTTTCGAAAAAAATAATGCCGCATAACAGCCGCAGTCGGAAAAAAAATTGTGTGTTTAACTATGCAATAAAGTAGATTTAATGCCTTGGCTAATTTAATAACCTAGGCTATTAAACTCCAGCCGCAACATTAAATCATGCTTTATTTACTGCCTACTTAAACAAATAAATATTGATAAATTACAAAAATTAAAATATCTAATAATTATTAAATTCAATAAAAAAATTAAGATAAGTTAAAAACTAGTCAGTTTCATGCTTGGTAACTATATCAGTTGTATATCGTCTATCCGTCTTTAAAATGAAAACTAATTCAATAAAAACATCCATCTATCCGACCATATGTTGGTGCATCCATCGACAAGAAACATTGGCAATATTATTTGTATATGTATATAAATGTAATAAATATATTAAAAAGTTATATTTCTTAGTTAGGATCAAACTAGAATAGGTAATACATTTTTATTAAGGTTGTCCCAGTAATATTTTCCAATTACCAAATTTAGCAATTTCCAACTTTTCTTACGTATGAATTACATTTTTCCACATATTTATCTGCATTAGTGCATGTCGCACTTTTAGATGGAGTTTTATTTGAATGTATTTATAAAGCTTACTAAGGTATCATAGCTATATATCTCAGGGGAATATTGTTTAGTTTTTTATTGGGAAACAAAGGAGTACATGAAGTAGTTTTGTCTTGGACTCGAGTATTCATATTTATATATGAACTCTTCTTAAAGAAGCATTTTGTTTCTTATAACACGCTTCAAAGGAAAGGAATAACGTGAAAACTTTGTTGTATAGAATATGGAGAACGATTGAATAAAGGTATAATAAATAATAACAAATGTATTTGCATTTAGCAGATATGTACTATTTCAGATACTTAAAACCTGTCTTGTGAAAAAATATATGACAAAAAAACAATAAAAATAAATATAAGGCATTCTTAAACCGTAAATAGTAGTATCTATGAATTTGACAGGTTCCCTCCAATAAAAATTATACGCTACCTGAGATACAATTTACAGTGTAAGCAATACAAGATGGTTAGCAGCTACTACTAGATAGTCTACATGAAAACTCAAAAATTTTAGTACTATTTGCAGATGTAAGAGGATAAAATGTGCCTGTTTAAAAATGTGCCTAAGAGTATGATTATAATTTCAGATTCATCAGTTTTTGTAGAAAAAATAATTCTGACACAGACCAGTTCACGAGAACTAAATTATAATAAATTTTAGCTAGAAATATGGAAAGCAGAAAATTCAAAAGAATCATCCAAAAGTAATAAATAAATAATACTAAATATAAGATAAACATAAAAGGAGCAAGAATATTTACCAAATTAAACTTTAACTTTTAGAAATTAAATTTGTTTATTCGTTTTTCTATTATAGATATTAATATGTGTTTTGTTACTTGTATCTGGAGGTAGGAAGGTTTGAAGTCTTTATCCTACGCACAGACACTAGTCTTGCTGATTTCATTCTGGTATAAATATTGTTTTTATTGTTGCTTATTGTCCTTATCATGATGATATTGTATATAAGTTCTAAATATGTGAGTAAGCAAACCTTTTATTATTATCATTATTACTATAAACAGCTTTGAATGCTCTCCTTGGAATAGTTTATGGTTCAACTCTAGATCTGCACCATTTAATCTTTTTAATTCAAATTAATTACCTTATGATTTTTCACAAATTTTCATCTCTATAAAAGTAGTATTTATACTCTATTGTTGTTATAAAATTGATATTAAAACCATAAAATCCAAGTTAGAACATTGCCAATAATCTGATCCTGAGCTAACTAATCGGAATCAGAACACAGGGGAGCCTTTTTGGCTCTAAACCTACCAGTGTTGGAACTGTGGTGACAACATTCGATAACCCAATGTTCTTACTTCATAAAATAACCCAGATGTTTCACTTCATGTTCTATTAGTTGTACTAACTATTGGAGCCCTTGGAGGTTGGCATTTACTCAGGGTATATGAATCTCTGGTCCAGTGACTAATAAGCTCATGGTTTGGAAAAGATTGCTGGAATATCAGCACCTCTCCATTAGTTACCGGATCACAAAGTAAATAATATCTATTTCTATAAATAAATATGCGTTTCCAAATATTATTGCCTTCTGGAATTTTAATAAAGTATAATACTGAAGGTTTGTTGCGGATTTATATTTAACTTTTAAGATAATGTTTCTCTATACACTTATGTTGCATATTAAATTTTAACATTTTAATTAATCATTTTTTTAAATTGGTAGGAAGCGTTAACGTGCTTTAGAACGTTAACGCTTAGAACAAGTATAATACCGTTATTTATTTCAAATGCCTACGATTGTCAGCTAAGACGAAAATTTTCTAATAAGCAAAATGAAATTTCTGATCCAAATTATACGTTAGTCTTCACTTGGACCTATAGTTTTTAGACAAAATCATAAAGTGACTCATTCACAGCATATGAGCCGTTCGACGGTGAAGTGGCAAGAGATCGCAATTCCATAGACGTGTCAGGTAAGATAGAGCCGAATTTTAAAAAATAAATAAAATAACTAAAATATTTCTTTAAATAAGTTAAATTAGGTCTTTTACGAATACTAGAAAGTCCAATAGATTCCACGAATCGGGAAGTTAATGTATTAAATGAATGAAAAGTGTTCAAAATCACTGTAAATTCACTTATTGCTGTAAATAATTTTTATTCGCTTCGCATATTGTTGATTTGATAAACATCCTCACTATTATGGTTATCCATAAAATTATAACAAATTTCATTCACTTATATTTCATTTATATCAATATATGTACCCCCAGAGTCTCTCTCTCCCACGATATAAACCCGCCACTGTGCCTTCTTCGACATTGGTTTGTAGTCTAGCTTAACTTTTAAACTCTCCCAGACACAAATTCGACGTCTGGAGGAATACAAATCAGTCCCGAGTTAGTCCTAACCACAGAATCCCATTTTGTCGCTACAGGAGCATTGCTGTATTACCACTGCCTCAATATGAGCTGCTCAATTAATTTACTATATCTGAATGAAAATGAACATGTAGCTTAGTCACGGTTTGGAGGTACGTACGTCTGAAGATCCGGGACTTGTAAGCAAGGAATTAAGCTTTGTTCCAAAACAGAGACTGACAACCTGATTATTTCCTTATTTCGGTTAATATAGTATTACCCTACTTAGAAACGTATCCTCCAGATAACAATAACAACACTTTCAATAAATCTGTCAGAAATATACATAAATAAGAATCTAATTGAAATGTATTTTTTATTTAACTAAATTAAATAATTTTAATAAAATAATTTGGTTGTACCTATATATGTACCATATATGATTATATATTTGGTTTAATATAGAAATATGGTTACTCATCTGATTTATTATACTCTGAGCTGGATTAATGAATTTGAGACATTTGTATTTCTATTGCACATTATTAAAATATTATCCAACTAGACACACGGCAAAAAATTCCTAGTCATATTTACCTAACCCGAAATAAAGATCTTCATCTTCATCAAGATCTGTTCCGCTAGTAACATTGTTTAACTATCTGCTTACACATATAAAAGATATTATAAAATTAAGGTATTTCAAAATAAATTAAAAAAAAATGCGAGGGGTAAATAACTAAAAAAATTTGTACACTGAAATTCCCCCTAAAAATCCCCGAAATTCCTCAAAAATTCCCAAACGTTTGAAATTCGCAAATCCCCGAAATTCTCCAAAATACCCCGCAATTCCCCATAGCGATTTGAAATTCCCAACAAAATAGGTACCCATTATTATGTGCTACTGAAAGACAGACATAAATTAAGTTTTTGTAACATTTATTTATGCCATATTAAAAACAAATAAAACTCACGTATACCATAGTACATTTATTTATACTATGCATATACCAACAACAAAACATAAAACGTTCTTTGGTAAAAAATAAAACTAAACTAAGGTAAAAATATGTTATAAAATATAGAACCCATCCCCATCACAAAACATTTTTAAGATATACCCTATAATCCTGTCAACAAAAAATGTTGTCGTAATTTAAGAAGTATAATGAAATCTAGCAAAAATATAACGTAAAATATTACTAAACAATCGCGAGGATTAGGTGTATTATACCCTAGGTATAATCTCAGGTCAGGCTTCAGGTATAACAAAATATATATAAAATACCCTGAAATTCCCCAAAATTCCCCGCAATTCCTTGAAATTCCCCGCAATTCCTTGAAATTTTCCAAAGTTCCCCAATTTTTCTCGAAAAAGCTAACCAATCAGAAACAATCTGCTACCTGACAATAGCTATACTTGACGAAATAAAGCTTAACCAAACAAAAAAACGTATTATAAACTATTCCTACTATCATTATAACTACTAAAACCAAATTTGATTAATTTAATAACTAAAACTATTAACAAAATAATGGAAACAATAAGCAACATACGCTGCAAAAGCTGGCAATAGTGTACCGCGCAAACGCTAATGGCTTAACTTGAGAATCAGCTGATCCTAGCACCAGGAGGAAGATAACGCATAGATGACAGAAGCGAAATGTCGAATTCCGTGCTACATAAACAAACAAATGTATAATATATAACAACTTTACAGATCTTCGCAATTCAATATGGAACAGGTAAGTTCTGAATATGTGTTAGTGGATGTGTTAGCAGTCGATATAATGGCAGAGTTCGGTAAACATCGATATAACTACTTATTTACATTCGCCAGTAAAATGGTAATTTATTTATTTTCTTTTGTTTTAAGGCTAGGAAATCCCAAATTTGAAGGAGCATTGCCAGCATACCTCTAAGCAAGCAATCATGCATGAGAAGTCAATAACCACTGTGAGAAATCCAACAAACTATGAACACGCAAAAGGTAACCAAGTAAAATAAAGTGTTTGTTACTTCTTTTATTAATAAAGGGGATTTGTTTTAGTATAAACTGCTCTGCAGATGTTTGCGATTGATCCACTGAACGGGAATAAACCGATTTACATAGTTAACAACAGTAAACTAATTCTGGAAGTGAATAGAAATATGATTATTATTTTGATTAAAGAATGTAGTTATAGATTTTTGTGTAGTTTTATTTTGTGTATGTTCTATAAAATGTTAAATGGTATTTAACGACAGAATGTAACGTTACATAGCACTAATAGTTTTTAAAGAATAACAGTATTGACAATAAATGCAAAACTTTACCACATTTTATTACAATAACTTTTTGTCACTTGAATTTTTCACTGCTTTAGGTTAGGCGTCGTCATTAGACGATGCATTAAATAGTTAAATACGCATTATACAGGCGCACTCATTTATGAGATAGATATTCTTAAAATATCCGTTAGATGGCGCGACCGGGACTATGAAGTTCGATAGACAGCTTCCAGATGGCAATAAGTTAGTTTCCATGTATATATTTCCGTAATATTATATACCTTTCATTCATTATTAATCATTAATTATTTCAATTACTTTTGCAATCGCGGAAAAAATATTACTTAAAATTAAACACATCTAGTCATCATCAACTACTACTATGTTATATTTCAAGTTAAATCATTCAGTAATTTGTAAAGTGTACCACAAAAATGTATAATTTGTTGCATTATAGGGACTCGCTTCGCTCGGTCAATAAAAATACATCAATTTTCCTAAACCATAACGAACTGCGATTTATATTTGAAAAAAAAGTAAATATAGACAAGTTACACAAAAGATAAGTTAATCTATGCCCGAAAATTCTTCCTTTTCTTTTACTATGCCCGTTCTTTTACGAAGCTTTTACTTTCAAAGAAACTTCATCTTGAATTAAAATCGTATTTTTAACGGTAGTTTTTGAATTAATAATATTAGACTTTATTACATAATATTACTGCTACACACAGTAATCTTCTTTAAAGTTATGCTTAAGAATTAGATAAGCGTAATTTGAGCTGAGAATTATGATATAGTTAATAAATGCAAATTGAGTACAAATTATGGCGTAGCCCAGCTATAAAAATAGGTCGAGTGCCATAAAACTGACTCCAGATTAAATATTTTATAATTACTTACTATCTTGAACTTATTTTTGTTTTAATAAAAAAATATTAATTCATGGTGTAGATTAGTGCAAACTATGAGTAAAATGAAAACTTATTTGAATTACAAAATGAATAAAGGACTGATAAAGTTCATACACTTTTTGTATTGATTTCTTGCAACTGGGCTATGCCTGTAAGATGTCGAACTGGTGGTTATTTACCAGGTTTGTTTTTGTCCAGGACTTGTAGTTGTTTTTCTTTTATGTTACAAAGAATTTTCAAACATATTCTTTGACTACATTAGTCGTCATCAAATCATCTTTACGTTTGAGTGTCAAAATAACTATGTTGCTGAATCTGTTAACAGTGACGTCCACGACCTCCAAAAGCTATATCTAGTGACTGGGAAGAATGAAACAACTCAAGAAACATGACATATATTTTTAGGCATAACTCCAAACATGTTTGATGCCTATACGTTGTTTAAATTATTAGTTGACCGCTGCTGCTGTATGTAATAAAAAAATATCCAATGCGAGGCGGTGGCTCAGGGTTTAGTGTCTCGATCGCTCAATTCAGCCGTCATGGATTCAAATCCCCATTCCACCAGACAATTTTTAATTAAGTTGTCCACTCGTACATTAACGCTTGGCAACCATCCTACCGATGGACTAGGAAGAATATCAGCTTGGTGTTGATGTCACCAACGATGTTATGATGTTACCAAAGTAACTCGTTCCTGTGATTATCCTTGTGATTAGAATGAGGGCTAGAGATATTATTATTATTATTATTATTATTATTATTATTATTATTATTATTATTATTATTATTATTATTATTATTATTATTATTATTATTATTATTATTATTATTATTATTATTATTATTATTATTATTTTGTCGAAATCCAGTCGACCGGTTCCTTAGCTCCTATTCTCATGGTCGGCTGCTGGCAGTTAACAGTAGTTACTCCCCACGTCCGTGGGGTAAGCAACTACTGAGTTCGGGAATCATGTGTCCTGAGTAAACGAAATGACCCCAGAATGAACGCCTTCTGCAATCTTCCGGCTAGAAGATCTGCCGAATTTTGGCACGCCGGTATTATCTTCAGTTCTGAAAGCAGTGTATCTCTTGGTTAATCAAGGGTTCCTATTATCAGTACCACAAGCTTCACAGTATGTTCTGGATGGAGTCTGGGGAGTTCGAAGAGAAGGTCTCGATATTTCTTCCGTTTTTATTATTATTATTATTATTATTATTATTATTAGAACCTTGTAGAGGATGTAGAACAACATGGCAATTCCAGTTATCAGTGCCTTAAAAACATTACTTTATGATAAAATTAACCTATTATGTGTACCATTTTCTGTAAGAAAATTTACATCTGCCAGAAAACATTATAAATAATAAATTCTAATTATTCTAAAATAAGTTAAAGAAATACACCTGACAATAAAACTATTTTGTAAACAAACGTTTAGATATTATAAACTTCTCTTTAAATATGTTCTTATAGAGGGTGTCCTTAAAGAATTTTGATATAATTATACCGTGGATTTCTAGTTCAACAACTATTTGCTTTAAACAGTAATTTGCGTGAGGGTAGATATAGTACACACACTCCTTGGTTTAGTAACTACAGATAGATAATTGTTATTTCGCACACAATAACATGTAATAAATTTATAATTCACTATAATATAGTGAGTTATAAATAACATTCATTTAAATATACCCAACACAGAAAGTGAATCAATTAACCTAAGCTCTACACTCCAGGATCAGGAAATACCACCAGAATACCAGATCAACCAGAATACTCCTAGTTGCAGCAGAGATAATAATACATTAACTTCAATCAGCACCCCATTTGATCTTAATACGAATTCATATCAACAGAGTTTAGATGAATTGATTCCGCCTACACCTGAAGATCCATATGCTACTGACAGTGGTTCAAATGATAAAGAGTACTACCCTACAGATGAAGATTCATCAACTGAAACAGAAGATGAAATTACATAATTGTCATCGCGCCTTTTCAGAATAAGAGAAATTGATAATGAGGAAAATAATGAGAATGAAGAAATTAAAATGAAAAGCAGAAAAAGGAAACGTAACTCTGAGCAATGGAAAAGGAATGTTATCAAAAACTGCAGGAATACTGGAAAGGAATATGTGAATTGGAAGGGAAAAACAGCAAGCTCGCTATCTCAAACCTCCATGTGGTAAATGTAGACTGAAATGTATAGACAAGGTAAGTTCAGAGGCCCGACAAAGAATATTCACGGCATACTGGAATCTCGCCGACGTTAACCGATAGCGAGATTTCATCTCCAAATGTGTTGACTTCAAAAAACTTGTCGAAGTCGTAGAAGACGACAAACTATTGACGATTCTGAAGAAAATAATTTTGAAGAGGCAAGAGATAGCAGAAGGCAGCTAACTTTTGTTTATCATTTCAATAATGATTTCGATGAGAGGATTCAGGTTTGCAAGATTTTTTTTTTGAATACGCTATGTATCAGCGCCCAAGTTGTTAAAACTGTTTTTAATAAAAAAATACCAAATGGACCAGTTGCAGAAGACAAGAGAGGCAAGGTACTAAAAAATTCTCTAATAGATGAGACATTTAAACAACATGTGCGTGATCATATCAATTCTTTCGAGCCAGTTGAAAGTCACTACTGCCGACAAAATTCTATTCACCGTCTAGTCTTAATATTACTAAAATGTATAGTCTTTAGCAAGAGTATTGCAATGAAAAAAATATATCTAAAGTAGTTTCTCAGAGTTTGTATAGAGAGAGATATTTTTAACTCGGAATTTAATTTTTCCTTTTTTGTTCCAAAAAAGGATTTATGTGACATCTGCAATAAATATGATAATGCCAATATTGAACAAAAGCATTGCCTTAAAGGGGAATATGATGTTTATTTGCGCAACAAAAATCTTGCTAGAGATGTCAAAAACTCCGATAAGGAAAAGGCAGTTCATAGTAATGAATTTTGTGCTGCTGTGTTTGACCTTCAACAAATTCTACCAGTTCCTAAATCTGAGGTTGGTCTTTGTTATTATAAGCTGAAGCTGCGCACATATAATTTTACAGTCTATAGTTTGGGAAACTAGGATTGTTTTTATTACATGTGGAACGAGTGCATAGCAAAGAGAGGTTCTTCAGAGATAGGGAGTTGCCTTTTGTTGTTTATGCTGGATCATATTCACAAAGGAATAAAAGAATTTTCATTTTACTCTGATAACTGTGCAGGACAAAATAGAAATAAATTTCTCTTCTCACTTTATAACTATCTGACGCAAAAATACAAAATTAAAATCCGTCATACTTTTTTAGAACGAGGTCACACACAGAATGAAGGTGACTCGGTTCACAGTAGTATAGAAAATGCATCAAGGCACATTCCTATTTTCTCCCCTGACCAATGGATCACGCTTGTACGAACTACCAGAAAAAAAAACAACCTTACATTGTTACAGAAATTTCTCAAGACAAAATTTCGACTTGAAAAAATTACAAGAGACTTTGAACCCCCCACTTTGAACTGGGATAAAGACGATGAAAATGAAAAGGTGTCTTGGTTAAAAATTAAGGTCATAGAAAGCGATCTAAATTTAGTAAATATTTTACTTTTTAAATATGAATATGACGATATTCGATCCTGTAGAAAAATTAATTTATTGCAGAGAGGCAGGAAGAAGTTAATTGTTAATTTTGCTAATGTTAATTTAAGTCGGTTATACTCGCAAAAACTTCCAATAACAAAAAAAATATGATCACTTAAAATTTCTTTGCAATAAGCTTGTTATTACAAGTCAATATCACGAATTCTTTGAAAGGCTGCCATACACTAACAGAGAAACTACACATGGTGAAACTGACGATGACGATTGAGTCATGCATTTCCAGTCCGATTCCCATATTCCTAGTACTTTTATACTTATTATTATAACATGATAATAAAACTTTGCTTTAATATTATTTGGATTACTTTATTTGAATATTAATTGCAAAATCAGTCTATGTCCAAGTTTTTTTATCTTGGACAAAATATAATAAAAAAATCTTGGGTCTCGCACGCCAATGTCGTTTTTATGTGTTGCCTTAAAATTTGGTATTAAAATTGTTAATAATAAGAAATCTATGAAAATAAAATACTCTCCTGAAAAATTTGCTATTTGCGACATACATTAGTTCTGCTCTAAGGGGACGATATATAAGTTCAGAAGAGAAAGTTTTTTTGGTTAATCACTTTAAAGTATTATATAAGTTTGCTTTTACATTCAGAGTGGAAAAGAGATTTATTTAAACATAGAACTTTGCAACTCAGTGGTTTTTAGAGAGGGCATCCGTTAAATTGTACGCTGTTAAATTATCTGCTTCGGATATAAATTACGCCATAGAGGATGGAGAACTATTTATTTACCATATCCTTCCACAGCTGGATGTTATCAGAATTGGTAACACTGGTCAGCACATCTGTAAATTTGAAGTACTACCAAACGCATGGTATTACATGTGACATTACGTACATTGGTGGATGTGTGATAGAAAGTGCCATTTTCAAGTTCAGGATATTGAAAGCTATATTACAAAGAAATTGCACTAATTTATAAACATTATATATAATAATATAATATCTCCACCCATCATTCTAATCACAAGGATTAGCACGAAAGTCTGAGATTTGTGTGGGAAAGAGTTGGCATATTATTCTTCAATAGATCGCAATGGGCGCCTTACATTGGTAAGTCCTAACTACCATTCAGTGCAGAAATGAGAGACATGAGAGAACATAAATCTTTCACATTAACACAAGCTGACATTCTTCTCATTCTAGACACATCGCTAGGATGTCTAACTCATCCCTGCGAACAGACCTTGATATATGAGTGGACACATTCTGGGTTAAGCGATCGACACACTAAACTCTGAGCCACCGACCCGATAAAGTTTGTTCATTTCATAAGTTGGTTAGAGGATACGCACCTTTTATAAAATAGAACTGTTCGCCGCTAAAATGAAAAATATTACCATAAAAAAGACTGCAAAAGCACACAAATTGCACATTTTACGTAAATTTAAATTTTGAAAATAGTATAAACTTGAAAATTACTCTTTCGTACAATACGTAAAGCAATAAATAAATATATGTCGATATGGTAACGAAGGAAAAGTAAATCTCCAAAAAAAAAACTAGTTACTACGTGTATTTTTTTATCATTTCTAGAAATAAAACATTCATTCAGTTTTGAAATAGTAAGTATATTACATCTAAATTTAGTAACAAAATAGAAAATGTGAAATCTAGGAATAGCGATTAATTTTAACCTTGATGGCTACGTCAGTGTTTGAACTCATCAAGTATGCTTTAAATTAACTTATTTAATTTTCACGCTTGGTCCAAGGATCCTATAATTCCGGAAGAAATCGCCTTAGAGTCCTAGGATATTAAAAATGTGTTTGGCGATTAACTAACATTTTTGCAAGCATATTTCAAAAATGTTCAATGTAGTTTCCATCTGGAGAATGTGGAGGTAAAGGCAAATTGTCCTCGTGTGTTCAAATCTGTACGATAGATCCTGTTATTATGTTTTTGTCTCCCTGAGGGAAACAAAAACTTATTTACACTTAAGAAAACATTGGGCTCTGTGGTTTTATTTCAGTGTATGGAGCGTTATAACACTATCTAGAACTATTCAGGACCTGATATTTCCGTATACAAGACTGGCATACTCAGCGCAGTGACGTCATGAATTGAGTGTTTCCGCTTGGTTCGCGCCAACCGAGTTCCATCATCAATTGAGTATTCCGTCCAACAAAGCTCTACCCACCATGTGCCATTTCTTACCTTTAAAATTAGTATATGGTGAAAATTAGTATATTAGAACGAAACTATTGCACTTAATAAAAGGTGATGCAAATTTTACATACAACACAAAAGCCGTGGCTCAACAGAGTACAGTGTTTTGAAAGCTCTAGCTCCTCTAATTTATTAAATATGACTTCCTTAGCATTTGTTAATTTTATGTTATCTCCTCTCAATCATTTCCGAGCATTCCTAGACTTACTTAATAGGTTACCTATAAGGCAATTACATTATGTGATACAAAAATGATTAAGTTACTTCAAACCGTCGTGGAACAACATTGAACGCAACTATTACAGAAATGCACTAAACAGCCGCGAAGCAGGAGTTTTCACTTTTACCTGTTAGGTTTGATCCAAATATACTATTATTATACTGCGACAACTATTGCATCGTAAGTCGTAAAAAAACATTATCGAGATAATGTCTGTTACTTATTTGTGGAGCAAGTTGATGATTGATTTTATTTTCTTTTGGGATTACACCACCTATAAAATAATAAAAAAAACTAGAAGTATTCAAAATAAATATCGAAAATGTAGTAGCAAGGCAAACTTCTAATTTTTTTTTGCGCAAAAGTGGGAGATTTAGATACATCAGTTTAAGTTTCTCTTGCTTAAAAAAATTGACATATGGATTATATAGATCTATTCTAAGTTTATGGCCATTAGTAATATTTATACATGAAAAAACACCACCACACCGCAGAAATGGGTAGGGAAGGGAAAAGGGAAGATCACTACCTTGCCTTGTGTCATGATCATGAACACTCGAATAGGTTTGTAAATTAGACTTATGTTCAAGAACTAAGCAGAGCGACTCCAGCAAATACACACATGGAAGGAGTAAAATCCTGTAGTTCCTGAAAATGTCTCTACTGCGAGTACAATTTGGTACATTAGCTATGAGACGAGCGGCAACCTTCTGTAGTATAAACGGTCTATGCGATGAACTGCCATTTCCCCACAAACCCACCCCGTACATTATGCGGCTGTGGAACAACGAGAAGTATACCGTTCGCATAACGTTGTTGTCTACAGAAGATCGCAGCTGTCTCATGACCAAAATCTGTATGGCAAACTTTGAGCAGAGACAGTCTATATGCGCTGCCCAATTTAAAGAAGGATCTAATGTCATTCCAAGTAATTTTACAGGGATCGATTTAGCGCAATTTTTATCAAATGTAAAGGTATCAGAGGTAAGGATCTATTGCGTTTTTGACATATTTAATTTTAGCTTATTAGCTAAAACCTTGTTGTTGCATTATTGAGACTGGCCCTGCCCACTTTTCAACTCCCTGGAGTTAAAAGAGTCGTGTCCTCAGCAAAAAAAACACAGCTACTCTTAGTAATATTGACCGGTAGGTCATTAATGTAAATTAAAAAGAGCACCGGTCCTAGTACAGACGCTTGAGGAACACCTCCAGTAGTAGGAAGTAATGCCAAATTTTGACTGCCAATGCTGACATACTGTTACCTTGTTAAATATGACCGAAACAAATTTAATTCATTATTGCGAATGCCGTAATACTCTAATTTTAGAACCAGTATATCAATATTTACACAGTCAAAAGCCTTGCTTAAATCACATAATGTGGCCAGCGTTGCAATGGCTTTGTCAAGACCCTCCACTACTTATTCTATAACAGATAGTAAAGCTCTTATTGGAGAGACGCCCTTCCTAAACCCAAACTGCAATGGGGACAGAATCGCATGATTTTCAAGGAAGGAAAGTAATTTATCTTTTAATAGGATTTCAAAAATCTTAGCAAACATCGGTGTGAGAGCAATAAGACGAAAATTATCTATTTTATCAACGTCACCCTTTTTGTGAATTGGATGGACTTTAGTAATTTTCATAGAATCAGGCCAGAAGCCCTCTTCTATAAGTTTATTGTAAAATAGAGTCAGTGGAAAAACAAGTAACTCTGATGATATCTCAATTATGCAACTGTCTAAACCAAAATACTCTGGACAGGTCGAATTCTTTAAGAGTAATATGGCTTGTCGGACATCAGTTTCAAGAATTACTGGTATAAAAATAATAATAATAATAATAATAATAATAATCAGCGCCCGATCCTGAGAATCGCAACCAGGGAGCCGGTCGACTGGATTTAAACAAAAAAAAAATAATAATACCTAATAATAATAATAAAAGTAATAATAATAATAACTACTTGCATATTAAGAATGTTACTAGTTTTATGTGCACAGATTTAATATACGAGTAGTTAGAGAAAGTTGACCAGCGGCGAGATTTGCTCAGTCAAATGCGTCGAACAATAAAAAACCTCGCGTCTTTAACTGCTCGACCACAGAGCTCCGAATATTATTATTAATTATTATACCCATAGCTCCGTATATTCATATGATTTTTAAGAAGGACCTGCGTATGTACACTTAAAATAAACACACGGTTGATCAATTCAGTCTCATATTCGACGCTGAGACATTGAACGGAGAAACCCAAACTCTGTCACCAAGTTGGGAGACCCGTTCAGTTAAAAGGCCAATATAAAGCTGCAGAAGCCCGCAATCTTTTGGAAGTACATAAAGATAAGCCATTGCACTGTAGCTTTTATAAGAGCATTGAAGACAATGGCTTATCCGAAAGGCTGACCTTTGCTTTTTTAAGATTAGCGGAGTTTAAGTCGGAGACCGAGGAATCCATAATGGCTTGCCAAGATGGAGTGTTTAACACCCTCGACTATCGAAGCTGTGTCACGAGTGTGAAGGTCCCTGATGTCAACTGGAGAACATGCCATCGGGCGTCGGAGACAATTATGCATCTGCTCTCCGCTTGTCACGCGTATGCAGTCTAGGCTTATATCCATAGAGATCGCGGCTTTACGAGTGCTTGACTACTTTCTACGGCATTCGTAGGAGATAAACGAAATACCAGTGCTGCCATACGAATACAGCCCGTTATGGGGAATGAGAAGGCAATGAGAAGTGCCGAATTTATTGTAGGTCCAATAAATTCGGCACTTCATTTTCCACTCTTAAGCAGATTCGAGCCAATAAGTCCGATGTAGTCCTCCTCGACCACCAGCTCAAGACAATGCTTGTCAGCGAGTTCTCGGCTCCTGCCGAGACCAACATTGCCTTGAAAGAGGAGGAGAAACGGACAAAATATCAAGATCTTCTCTTCGAACTCCGTAGACTCCATCCAGAACATACCCATAAAGAATAAGAAAGCCCATAAAGAACCAGATTTTTTTATTTTTGTTATTTTGATCAATAAGGCCAATCATCGACGTCAGGAGACGAACAACCCTCAACCTGAAAATTTCGGCGAACCCCCAATTTTGTAAGAGAATAGGTATCGTTTACTTGTCTGTAATTTCTAGGCAAGGGATCTCCGACTTTACATACTATCCAAGGACTGGTACCTCTTCCACGCAAACCTCCCCTAATTTCGCACAGCTTCTGTGAATTCACCGACACACAGGCCACTAGAAGATGCGGGCAGGAATCACGGGACTTTCGTGCATGGTTGCCCATCCAAATATTAACCGCGAACCACGTGACTTGGCGTTCATATCGAAACCAGACAATATAAATATTTAGTTGCTATTAGATTTAAAGCTTCAGAATGTAATGATATAATACAATAATGAGTACATTTTTGTGCGACGTATCGCTTGATGCCACTCCTAAAACATCCTGCCTTCATGTTTAATCGTATACGTAAACAAATCAGGGAAGCCGAGTATGAAATATATCGTTATAAAAAGGTTTTCATAATTGTATGAATTTAGAATTATACGAGCGTTGCTAGGGTGAAAATGGGTTGTTTGTGCATTTTTTAATAAAAAACGCACGCCTGCAATGTTTGCACTTTTTTATAAAAAGAATATTAATGTGTTAACACTCATGAGGCGTGCATTTATTCGTACTCATTCGTGTATTTATTCTTTAGATTAATTAGACAAAAATATGATAAACATATATACAAACACAGTTTTATAAAATCGGATAAAATGTTAGTTTCATTAAGTTATAAAAGTTAGTTAGGTTTTTTTGGTAATTATTTTGGGAATAATTATACGGCCAGAATATTCCAGTCATAGATTTGTTACTTGAAAATAAAGGCGTGATGAGATTATGTGATTACCGCATCCATTTCTCATCACCAGTCACGGAATTGAGGAAAATTATTTAAAAAAAATAATAGGCATATGCCTATGACCAAAACTATGACCAAAAAAAGTAAATTAGGCATTTTTTTAAAATAATATTTTTAAAAAAACTCTCTGGCGAGAATCATTGCAAACATATATAGGATATTTTTTTCACCGAAGCAAATAAAAACACAAATAGTTTTTAAATCGCCGCGGTATTTAAGATACAATGAGCTTTGGCACAAATCTAAAAAAATGAAATGTCTGTCATTTCGCGCAGCAACGCGCAGCAACGCAGCAACGCGCAGCAACTCGCTAATCTGGGAAGCCGTGGACCACAAGCCCGATGCGCCCGCTGTACACAAGCGGCCAAGACTCCAACTCCTGGACCCAGGATGAGAGTAAGATCTTCTTATGTTTTAGGTTCCACCTGGAACATGCGTAGAGGGCTACGAAGCGACTAAAAAACGACCCTCAGACCGCTCCTCAGAGACGCGACCAGCGACAGCGGCCGCGGGCTCACTTCAAGTACCCCTATCTTATCTTGCATAAATCTAAAGGCCCAGTTGGCTCCTTTAGAGATGCATCCCCGGCTACACAGCCACTCCTAACCTACCCCAAACCACCACCCAGGACAAGAGAGGCACTTGCCGCCCACACCTGAGACAGACTACCCCCGGCGGGTTGACATGCAAGCAAAGAAAGAAGACAAAAGTGCCAGAAGATCCTACCCAGCCTGCAGGGTAGAGCTAGGACAGAAGGAGACCCCACGTATCGCCCACACCTATCACTTTTTGTGATCGGGGTTGGTGAAGGATGGGGTCCACCTCTAGGAGGCAGTTCAGGCCTATAGCGATGGGGAGGGTAAAGAGCGATAATCCCGCTCGGCCCCAAACCATCCCAGGTCATGGACCACGGTCAATTGATATTGGTGAGGAAGGAGATGCCTCTCGTACTCGTTCAGCTGCCAACGATAGAAATTCTTCTTCTTCAGCGATGGGGAGGGTAAAGATAATCCCGCTCGGCCCAAAACCATCGCAGGTCATGACCACGGTCCATGAATATTGGCGTGAAGACGCTTTATTTAAAATGTCTATTAAAGAAATGTTATTTGTCTGATGTAACAATCGCATCGAGATATTGATGAGGAAGATATTCGATCAGAACTACTACTGCTACTAGGGCTACTACTACTGCAACTCCCATTGCCACTGACGGATTCGTTAAGGTCATTCATATGAAACAAATGAATGGCTTATACTTACTCTCTCAATGTAACTCAGTTGATTCTTCGGGTATTTCTGCGCAATTGACAACGGTAATTATGAGATGACAAAGAAAAGTGAGCGGATGGAGTCACTCTGAAATAGTTAATGTAAAGATACATCAGTGCAATATCATTATTATTATTATTATTATTATTATTATTATTATTATTATTATTATTACTATTATTATTATTATTATTATTATTATTATTATTATTATTATTATTATTATTATTATTGTTATTATTATTATTATTATTATTATTATTATTATTATTATTATTAACGTGTTATACGTGTTATTTGTTCGTATTTCTATATATTGTATTTTTGTGTTTTGTGTGTATATATGTATTTTTTACTTATTGTTTGACTTTATTTTGTCAACATCCTGTATATTTAATTCTCTACTAATGAACAACAAATTACCATCTGAAATAATGAAATAATTTTTCTGTAAATATACAGGGTGGGAAAAATTTTAATGTTCAGCATTGGTATCTCGGAAACGGTAAAAAATACAACGTGGCTCAAATTAGGAAAAAGTTGCTCAATTCCATGCTGATTCAAAATATGTGAACAAGTTTAATATATTCCCGGCCGTTCGGAAGTTATGCCGGAAAACACAAAATTTGCCAGTTTCGTTTATGTCAAATAACTTTTCTTGAAATAAATGTAGACTTTTGAAATTTGGTATATTTACATAGTTTGATGAGACCTTTCGACTGCCATGTTCTAAAGTTAAAGACTAAAACATGTTCTAGGCCTACTAGTTTTTCGGCAACGATATTCAACTTTTGTATTTCCTATGGGCGCCTTATTGGATTTTTACTTCATTAAATACAAAAAGATATTACAAACGCGGTGATATATTCTACTTGATTCTTTTTTCAATAAATATGGATAATACACGCGAATAACGATAAATAGTATTTATTTACAAATAATAGACAATCACTCATTTATAGTTAATTGTTACAATGCGTATTTTTAGCTTTTTGAGGAATTGATTATTATAATAATCTCACCACTCCCCACAAATAATAAGCCATAGAATGGAACAATTTGAACTTATCCACAAATTCGGAAAACATTGATAGAGGTACTGGATTACAATTATAGCGTTGTGTGAAGAGGATCCATCTTATTGAAACTGTAAACTTTGAATATTTTGCAAAGGTAGATCATCAAGCCTTTCCTCTAAATCGTTTTGTAAAAAGTGTAAATAGTTACGAGAAGGTAATTTATCAATAATACGATAAGGCCGTAATACCGCCGGTGCTATTACAGCAGTGACCTTTATTGTCTTTGAGGAAGACAATCCTACTTATTTATTTGAAGGAGATGCCGAAAACATATATTCCACGGGCAATGTGCCCCGACTGGCGTTGCATTATATGCATGATAGTAGCAAAGACCCAAAAAGAGCACAACGGTGTGCTTCTCACCACCACTAATATTCACGATGCCCTTTAGGCAATCATATTGCAACATCGTGTATCGATTCCACTACCTATCTCACTCTTACAAACGCATAATAAGCGCGAAACTGGACAGTGTCTGGTGGTTGATCACGATGAAAGATGTGGCGACTTCCATAGATATGCCGGAGTAATGCAACGCCAGTCAGGGTAAAGACAATAGAGGTCACTGCTATAATGGCGCCTGCGGTATTAGGGCCTTATCGTATTATTGATAAATTAACTTCTCGTTATTATTTATACTTTTTACAAAACGATTTGGTGGAAACGCTTGATGATCTACCTTTGCAAAATATTCAAAATTTACAGTTGTTTCAATAAGATGGATGCTCTTCATACAACGCTAGAATTGTAACCCAGTACCTCTATCAACATCTTCCGAATTCGTGGATAGGTACATATGGTCCAATTCTATGCCCATCGCGATCACCGTCCTTGAACCCCCTGGATTATTATTTGTGGGGACCTGCTAAAAATTATATGTATCTACAGGAATCCAATTTCAACGACAGAGAATGAAATGTTGGAAAGAATTTTAATAAATACATAAATTCAATAGATGCAACCGTAAGACGTGTAGTGGATGACATGTGTATTCAGAGTAAGGGCAGCCAGTTAGAAATACGCATTGTAACAATTAACTATAAATGAATAATTGTCTGTTATTTTCGAATAAATACTATTTATCGTTATCCGCGTGTTATTAAACTTGTTCACATATTTTGAATCAGCATGAAATTGAGCAACTTTTTCCTAATTTGAGCCACGTTATATCTTTTACCGTTTCCGAGATACCAATGCTGAAAATTAACATTTCTTCCACTCTGTATAATTTTTTTATCTATTAGCTTTTTAACAGTTTACATATTATTCATTTATAGGTATTCATAAAAAAAATAAAATAGATTCTTAATGACATTTATTAAATATTATGAACCACTGTAGTTTTAATTTTCGCGGATAACCTATAACCAAATAGTTATAACATTTTAAAAACTCTGTATCTTAAAAAACAGTTATAAGACTATACTGACCCCGTGTAGACTTCAGGATAAGAAGTGTATGGGATCCTTCGATGAAAAATTGTAAATTTCAGACCAACACAATGTGGATAACTTAATATTTTAAAACTAATATCAAGTGTACTTTAAATTGATTTATTCAAACCAATTTGCCAGTAAGTTTGAATAAGAGATTTTAATTTATTTTGTGATACGGAAAAGCAATTTAGAAACATATATTCTGGACTATATTCCCGTATTTCAAATAGAAACATCATGGGTATTGGAAGTAATCAATTCACAACGTTTGGCAAATTTTCAAGACTTGTAAAAGGTTATTGGAAAAACAATGGTAAGACGCACTGAAAAATGTCTTTGTTTGTAAATAATAAGAAAACTATAGGAAATATTGAAGTACACATTAATCAGAAGACTGCAAAAATATAAAGAAATAAAAGAGGTAAAGTTGGTAACAGCCAAAGCACAAAAAATGTTTTGCAAAGAAAATTGATGGAAAATAAAACATCAATTCTGGGAAAACAATAACGATTTTATGTCAACCACTAAGTATGAAAAAGCATATGGAGAGAAAAATATTAGATAGCAACAGTTATAAATGGATAGAGATCGAAACACGTTAATAAATAAAAATAGTAGAAATATGGGAAATATAACATTTTAAAGAACTAATGGAGACTTAGGTCTCCATTAGTCTATATTTAAGAAATAATACGAGTTAAGGTGGGAGAATTAGTGCAGGTTACCTAAAAAAAATTATTAACAAAATTAGATGTGAAATATTATTTATTTTAAAAATATTATTTTTCATTTATGGATTACATTACAGTTCTAAAGTCGTATTCCAGCATATAATAGTTACCACTATTTATTTTTGACAAAACAATCAAATTTACCAATTATATAGCTGAAAAAGGTAGGTAACTAGGCTCAACTGTATACATATGAAAAATATGTAAACGTTATACACAGAAGTAGAAGGTGGCAATATTTTTGTAGATACATAAATGTGGATCATAGGTGAGAGACTCAGGGGTGAGCCTAACAAGATTTTAAAATTATATCTGAAGATGCCCTATATCCAAAATGATACAATTTCTTCGTTATCAAACGTTGTTCTTCATTTTTGCGCTTAAAGATATCGAATTGGGTTCTCTATTACTCATGTCATTTACAAATTTCTTCAATTTTATAGTCATGTGGCCAGGTTTTTATTTCCTTCGATGTTTTCACTCTGCTTGTAACCCCTCTGCTCCTTTTATACTTTTTATCAGTCTTATTCGGCCTACAAATCACAAACCCTTCTTTCCATTCAATTCTTTTTCTTACTATTCCATCTGAGTTCATTCTTCTTGCTTCACTTTACTTTTATTTATGTTGACTTTGTCTCTAAATGTTTCCATTTCGTGTGTTCAATTCGATTGAACACACGAAATGATTCGTGTATCGATTCAACACGGACTGAATTTTTTTTCTGAGTTCATTCCTCTTTAAAATTCGAACGCTTCTCCATTTTGTCACATCATTTTTTTACAACGATGATTGTTTTTTCAATTAGATTTCTTGCCATGTTGATTTTGTCATTTTTCTGTTTGTTTCTTCTAAACGCTGTTAATGATCCTAAATTATTGGTCTTGTATAAACTTTGGAATTCTACTGACGACAGAGATATGGCTTTATAAGGCCTGCATATTGTATGATCTGTCTTGCTACGTATTGGTCAAGTTTCTTATATATACACACAGGGTGTCCCAGTGTGAGCGTACAAAAATTTACCAGGGGGTGGACCAGACCAAAATAAGAATAAAATATTTATAAGATAATTTCTCTGTTGCACGCGTAACGAGTTGCATTGTGTTAGTTTGGAGTAAAAAAAAAAACAATTTTCCGCAATAATTTAAAAACCGTTTCGTAGATTTAGGCAATTTTTGTGTGACGTTATCTATTAAAGGTCATTAACTACATGGTGTTTGTTTTACTCTGATACCCGTGGTGGCCTTGGCGTACTCTTCCTTATGATTTTGTCTTCATAACTCTTGCATATCCTACTTTTTCGTGAATTAACTAAGTTTCCTTAATTGGCTACCAATTCTGAACAAAAAAGGTGCTCTTGTTACACAGCTATAAAATCGACCATTTTCGAGTAAATTTAGTGTAAAATACCGACTGCAGAAATTAAATTATGCAGAAAAATACATATAACGATTTTATTTGCTGTTATCTAGTAAGTAAAATGAACTAAAGATTATACCTCTTTATTTAATATGAATCGAAATTATGTTAGCAAAATAACAAGATTAAACATTAAATTAAAAAACTTTGAAAAACTCGTTGAAAACGTGCCGTGAAGGTCGCCTTCTGTTTGGGAATCTGCGTAGATATTCTCGTGAGGCAGTCAATGAATTTCCATCACAAAAATCGTAAACATATATATCAGCATATTCATTATTGGAAAATTTCATATTAAATAATAACCTACTATTTTGTACAACTGAGTTGAAATCTAGTAACTTAGCAGTAAATGTACCTATCTTACTAGTGTGACTACACGTAACAATTTTTGACATAACTCTTGTAAGCCACTTTGTTATTTATAATGACAGGTACCTACTAGATGACAACAAATAAAATATTTGCATGTATTTTTCTGCATAAAGGAATGTAGTCGGTACTTTACATTCAATTTACTCGAAAAATGGTTGATTTTAGAGCTGTGTAACAAGAGCACCTTTTTTCTTCAGAATAGGTAGCCGATTAAGGAAAACTTACGTCAAAAAACTTACGTGAAAAGTCAATTCACGAAAAAGTAGGATATGCAAGAGTTATGAAGACAAAATCATAAGGAAGAATAGGCCTAAGCCAGCACAGGTGTCAAAGTTAAACAAATGACAAAGGTTAATAACGTTTAATAGACGTATGTCACCCAAAAATCTACTAAACGGTTTTTGTTGAAACTTATCGCAAAATTGTTGTGAAAACTTAAAAATTGTTTTTTTTATCTCCAAAATAACACCCTGTAACTCATTCAGCGTGCATCAGAGAAATTTTTTTTATAAGAATTTTATTCTTATTTTGGTCTAGTCCACCCCTTGGTAAATTTTTGTACACTCACACTGGGACACCATGTATATATATATATATATATATATATAACAAAATTATTACGTTGGGAAAACCAGTCAAAGCCATTTTTGTTTCTCTGTTTCGCTAGCTTGGTGTTGATGTTGGCTATTCTTTTCAAAAGTACCATTGCTTGGTTACCATAAAAGATGTAGATGTCTTGATAAAATCCCATTATTCTGTAATCTGTGAGAGAGGTTCGACGCGCTGGTCGAACCAGGATCGTAATGGCCAGCAGACCTGAGGGGAACAGTACATGGTTCCCAGGGCCATGCCATGCCAGATACGGTGCCGCCCAATCACTACCTACACCCTAAGGCTAATATCCGAGAGGAAAGTGATTCAATGGCGATGGAACCCATAATGCTTCACAGACAGTTCAAGACCGAGGCGGTCACCAGAGGACAGAAGTAAACGGAATGGAGGTGATAACTTCACCCTCGTATCCGGAGCTAGCCGTCCATTCCGTCTGACGAATCAACTAGCGGTCGAAAGGTGACGCGAGGAAGAACCTAGTGACAGTGCAAGGAACTCAGTGACAGTGACACGGTGACATCCATAGTAGCAAACAGCGACGGGCCGTGTTAAGCAATAGACACGTATACGAGTCCGATGGAATCCAAACAGGAAAGGTCGAAAGGAGGAAGAGCCAAGAAGAATGCAGTGTTAGGTCAAGTTGGTTGTAAGTGATTTCTACGTCTCAATTATAAAAAAAAAATTGCTCTGTTCTTAGGGGTTGCCAATGTAAGAAAAGGGCACCGTTAAGTCGATCCGGTATATATTATAGGAAAGTTAAATTCATCTGGTAAATGTTCATGAAAAGAATGTTATTGCCGACGCCACTTGTCGCCCGAAAACAATGGAGCATTAGAAAGGAAACATCGGGTTATCAGTCAGGGGCAGTTATGGCTTCTCTGAAATTTAGACATAGCCGACACATTATGGGACAGTGGACGTGGACGCCTTCAGCGAAACGAATGTTATAAGGAAACATAAATCCTAATTGTCCACACCTAATTTGACTTGACCTAATTTCTACATACGCATCAGGGGGTACTCGAAGTGTCATACAATGCATCGTCGTCCGTTAGGCCCCTTCAGGGCCGGAGTATGTAATTTTGGTAACGCGAAACGCGAGAAGGAATCATATTTATCGGGAATTGATTAGCGTATAGAGACGTAGGGACCCATATGAAGATCCGTTGTTATGCCAAATGAGTAGGACAGGTGAGATCTATGAATATCAGAGGTTTTCAGGGAAACTTTCCTCGGATGGTAGAATTCAAGAGCTAAATTGACATCGCAGTTCTCCCTTGGCAATATAGATCAAAGTATTAGTTCGTACAGAGGATTCAACATAGTATAAGTACAAGTAATTGAATATATTTAGTTATAGGTAAATGATTAGATATAGGTAAAGAAAGTTGCAGAATGTAAGTCCATAATTAGCATAGAGTAGGCAGTTAAGGGAAATGGTCACATTCTAATATCAGCCCAAGACACAGAGAGTAAGGTGGGGTAACAGGGGACGCTATGACAAGGAACCGCCCTCCGACATCAACACCATTTTTAGTTGCTATTAGGGGTCAAAATTCGTTCGTACACATGCGACATGACTTCTATCATATTTTGAAATGTTAAGTCACGTAAGGCAATCGAGGTGTTGAGGAAAATCAGTAACATCCAATATACAGTTTCTTGCTGCTCTTGGAGTCGTTCGGTTCAGCCCTCGGGTTCGCGAATTTAGTGCATATTTGATAATCTTTTTTTGAGGAATTTTGACTTAGAATATTTTAAACTCCGAGCACAAAATTTATTCTAAATTTTGGAAACAACCTTTTAGTCATATACCCCGACCTAGTCCTCTGAGTCTTTGGCATCCGTGACTAGAGATGAAAGCCACTTTCAGCCACGGGTAAATTAGTATCTTGGTTACTAGATAATGTAGATAGATTAGCTAGGCCAGATAAACTTAAAGTCAGGTAAACATTGTAAGTTGAATTCCTCGCTACGACTTCGGAATTATTAAAGCCTTCGTCCAGAATCTAGTGGTTTATTCCATCTCCGATTGTTCGCGATATCCTATGAGTGAAATCGTTTGTGTAGTTGTAATTCTGCAACACTCACCTATCTTTCCCGGAATACCAGCTGACGAGAGCCCCCGACTAAGCTACCTACGGTAAGTGATAAAATTTATGCATATCTTTGATAACGCCATTTTCTAAAGAACCCGTTGGACATGATCACCCAAAATCCTTATCCCTTTCGAGACAAAAATATCAACAAAAGCGGGGTTGGCCCCTTGTTACATTATTTAACACTTCTAACATTTGTCTGCAGAATAAACGGGGTTCTTTATCAATGTCATTCAGCTTATGAACAATCCATATTTGAAATAGGTGGTAAGATAAGTCTTCATGCAAAATGCGTCTGAAGCTTCGATCCGAAATATTCAAAGCAATCGCGTGCCTGACGGCAGAACGCAGTAGACTTCGCTAAACTGATTGCTTGATCCTTTCAATATTTTGTGGAGTACCTACGAATTGTACGAGTACCACCAATAAATTTTGATACGGCGCTGCCTGTTTCTTCAAAACATCTTCCCATCTTAAAATCGTGTTTCTTGTTGGAATCCGTCAGTGGCGTAGTACATGAAATTCATTGCGAAAGCACCTTTGTGTCTGTACTACAGATTGCGTAGTAATAAAACACTTTACCGCAAAAACGCGTTGGTTTATTTCCCAATTAGCTATAACACACTTAATTGTCAAGCTGATAGAACCAGGAAATCACAATTTGACAAACATGACTTCATTTATTTTTCCATGACAAGCTTTTCAAAACCGTTCAATCCTGTTGCCGGACCCAGTTTTAGAACCTTAAATGTTTGGCATTATTTAATTTGCAAAGTCGTAGATTTTAATATTTTTTAACATATAGTACAAATATTGGAATAGAATTAACCGATTTATAGTGATGAAAACCATCGATATCATATATTTCTTTTGTATGAACAATATAAAAAATAATAAATAACAAAATTATTGTAAACCGTCTATGTGTCTTGCTCTCGTATGCCTCGTACCTTTGTAATGAACAAAGAATAAAGGTTCTTGTGGTGTAATTTTTTGTGCTCGCTTTAACATAATTTCAAAGTTTTAATTTTAAAGGAACCGGCTATTTATTCAAAGTTAAACCACGACCGCGGGCGTGTGTATTTACGCTTCAGATGCGGCCCCATTAGAGAGCAGCTATTTCTTCTTTGTCGTTAATGGTTTTTATGGTGCTCCTTATAATGCGCTTCAAAAATATTCTTAACTTGCAAGCTCATGGCTAACTCCTATTGTACACTGAGAAAATATACAACGTATTCTATATCCATATCTTATTTGTAATTGAATAGATTGTACGAAAAATGAAAAGATTGGTCGTATAAGAACAGGTAAAGTGGAAAAAATTGGTTTTATTAATATATATATATATATATATATATATATATATATATATATATATATATATATATATATATATATCAGGTCGTAGTATTTAAAAATTTAAAGTTAATAATATTAAAAGGACGAAACGTCGCAGGAAAAATCTGATGTCATAGGTGTAAAGAGGATAAAATGTTTTTCTAAAAGTGTATTTGATTAACCATACATACAGTGTGTCCAGCCAGGAGATAACACGACCTCAGAAACTACTGAGGCGATTTTTAAAAAACTTTGTACGTGTAGTAAATACAGGGTGTTCTCGGCAAACAAGACAGTATTTTGACAGTTTTGTGACTTCCGGTTGCACCGAAAGTAGATAACAACTTGCTTAATTTAAATGGAAGACCCTGTATATTTCTCCTAATTTGGATTCTACATACAATTTTAGGGCCCCTTTGTGTATTCCTAAAATGTAGTTTTCGAGATATTAATTTTTTTAACAAAAATTTTCGACATCGACATCGACTAAATTAAAAGTATTTGATTGTGGGCGTTATAAGGAACGCGGTAGGTAATTAACCGGCGATTTAAAAATATTTAGTATATTTTGTATTTTACTCGGAAATAAAATAACTCTCTGTATAGAATAAATCTTTTAATAGCTGAACTGAACACCAACTCGTCTCTATATTATGAATGCCTTAAAAAATAATCATATTCCAATATCGAAGTGTGTCATTATTTATAAACAATATTTCGGGTCCATGTGCTGAGTCAGGTCCAGAGGAAATCGTGGGCCTGAAAAAGCCATGGGCCTGAGAAACGCTGTCGCGATTTTCGTTCCCATTTCTAGCCCTACCGGGGGTCTAGGCCTGCGGCCTGGAGTCACCCTTCGGCTGACAATAGCATCTATAATAATATTATTTTTAAAAAAATACATATTAAGAAATTTTGTATCTGGAATGATGATGTAATTATACTAAACTTTTCTCAATATTTTGATGAATTGTAAGGGTACTCTATTCTTGATGGTAAAACATTATAATTTTTTAAGTGCTGAAAGTAGAATTTATTTTTCAGTTAACATTTTTATCAATTTTATCAATATTACTGTTAAGGTTTCACCTCTAATTTTGTTTTGTTAGTATCTAGTTTATTTAGTTTAGCATTAATATTATTGATTAATAATTGAATAGTAATAGTATCTTATTAGGGTTGTCACCGAATATACTTTTAAATAGTTTTTCCCGCTACTTATTCCAAATCAGTAAGTCGAGAATTCTTATTGGTCGGCTTGCGCAGAGAAGACACAAGTCTAAACAGTTCAAAAAGTGTCGACAAGAACTCAATACGCCGCTGAATGACTTGTTAATAAAATAAGTGTTCTTAAGAAATTTTAAATATCAATTTGTGAATAGTGTGATCGGGTACTTGGTCCTGCTGATCTTTTGCCCTTATGGAAGCTTGATGAAGCCTGCATTTTGGTAAGTCGTACCTCGAATTTTCGACTTATCGGGATATCGCCTAATACAGTCCACTTTATATCAATTTTAAATAACATTACGAATCAATTACCAAAAATATATTGCTGTCATAATTGTAGCAGCAAATTAATATTGTAGATATTTACTTTTGTAAGCTAAAATGATGAATTTTACAGACTGCCAAATTAAGGAATTAATTCCAAACTAATACTAATACATAATTGGAATTAAAAAGAGAAACAAAAGTTAGCCTCCAGCGTGACTCGAACTCGCGAAATCAGCATTATGATTTTTGAAATCCTACAACTAGCCCATTGCGCTACTGAGCTTGTTGTCAGAAATTTACCTTGAGATGTTTAAGTATGTAAACTGTACGTGTATCCTAAAAAAATTATTACCGATTTGCTAATTGGAAAAGCATTTCTCTTCAGTATTTTGGTAATCAGAAGTGTTTGGCAGTCAGTACTATCGATTCCGTATATTTCTCATAGGAAAATAATGAAGATAACCTATCTGAAGTTTAATTAATTTGATAGTTTTCGTAGGAGGTGCTTCTCGTTAGTGCACTCTCACATCAGTAGATAAAATGAGAAAGAAGTTGAGACGGATGCGACTCGAGATTTTCGAAGACGAAATAGACGTAGATGTAGTCCACGTACGGTCTCGAAAAAAAATCTCAAAGGATTACAGAAAGGACTGAACTTTCGCGTGAAGCCCTTCTCGAGGTCGTAAAAATTAAAAGAGGGGCGAGGGGGTTCCGCGAAAAGTCGGGATTTCGGCGGGCGTGACAGGACCATTAGGCGCTAGGACAAACGCCGGTGCTAGCCGCATCTCTCTCGCTGAACGGCGATCGACGAAAATTTTGCAGAGGTTTTTTGAAAAGGCGTTTAAATTTGGAAAACGCGTAAGAAACGGGACGAAAATACCCCTACGCATTGGAGAAAGGCCGGGGGCGACCTCCGCGATTCCCGCTCGGAGGAGATAGCTTTAAATCTTTGTGGATTCTTTGAATTGACAGTGCATTCTCAGTTTACAATTTACTTAAAAATTCAGTACCTGTAAAGAATATCATCTTTCTGAATGTAATTTTGCTTGAGTATTTCCTATGTAGCCTTGAAGATGTATAGTAAAAAAAAATTATTTCAGCAATTTAGTGTTTTATATCGCCAATGTCTTGTATTGAATGTTATGTTATTTTTATTAACATAACAGAGGCACAACTAGTTCAGAAATATTATTATAATAGATATTAGGTATAGGTACTATCCTAACACTTAAAGATTTCAACTTAAAGAAAATACAATGTGAAGACGAATAGATTGTTAAATTACAATTAGATTATTGAGAAGTTCTAAGGGAGATAATTAAATACCTATTTACGTTTGTTCTTCCATTAAGAGACAATACAATTAGTGTTTTTTGAAAAATATTAAATACCTAAATATTGTACAAAATTTATTTCAAATATTTGGTACCTACATAAAAATATTGGTTCGTTAGTACTCCATGTATTGGTATTATCTCGTTTTTTAATACTACTATCCTTTTGGGATTTTCGGAATTATAAATAACTATTACATGAGCTTAAATTTTAATTTTATGTAAGTTTGTCAAAATCCTGAATTGAAATGTCCAAGAATATTACGGGTACTCTATTTTAAAAAGCACGGGATCATTTGCGTTGACAAGTCGCGAAATAAAAAAGTTATATGCATGAGCCAGTATTTTGTGACATCCAGTATATTAAAATACACATATGGAAAAATCATTTTGACATCACATAGGCAGCTATACAGCTATTATGTAAAAGACACAAGAGAAAAATAATTTAACTTTTCCCTTTGCAAGGTTTACAAGCTTCTTACCTCGACTTACAAAGGTTTAATCAAAAACACATCACTTGCCTCCTTGAGCATCTTCCACAGACAGATACAATTTTTATCATTTCATCAATTTGCTTTTCAGGTCAAGTTAATATCGATAATTATCGATAGGGAAAACCAAAAACCTGTTGTCAAATGTTGTCCAATCTAAGGTTAAAACTCGCTCAACCAACAAATAACTCTGTAATTATGTATTGTATATTTTATTGTTGTCTGTCCTTATATTCCACTGTAAGGCACTAAATTTAAATTTAAACATTTATAAATATTTTAGCGTATTTACGTTATGGATCCCTACATAAAACATTACAACACTAAATCTGTAGATACAGTAATAATTAACGACAGTTCAGACTTTAAGGAAAAACACTGTAAAAGCTCACAAAAAGATTTCAAAATTCTACAAGTTAACATTAGAAGCATCTCAAAAAATTTAGACGAGTTATCAATATTTTTAAGTCGATTTGTGAATAATTTTGAAGTCATAGTCCTAAGTGAAACCTTTCAGGTTGTAGACACTACAGTCCATCTAAAACGTATATGAAGTTCACTGACCGGCAAAACGGCGAAGATCAGCGCTAGTCATGGGCGTAGGCATTTTTTTATTTTTAGGGGGTTGAAAATAGGTTTTTATATGCATATTTTAAACACCACAGATGATATTGAATGCAAATTTTCACACCACTCATGAAGTATTGCTTTCGGTGCGTTACCATTTTTTAGTGGGTGGTTCGCCAGTAGCCATATTTCCCATAAGAAACAATTTTCCGCCCTTCGTTTCGAAGCATTTTTATTTTTCGAAGATAATCCATCCGCCAAGCAACTATTTCATATCTTTCTATGAGAATACTCTTTCTGTCTACTTTTCCATACGTAAAATTCATGCCTTTCGAAATTTTTGCCAGACTAACCTTGCACATTTTAGGTATAATATCATTTTCTCTTATACTTTGCAGCACCTTATCTAAAGTTGGCAATTCGTTCTTTGTAAAGAAACCGTGGACCGTTCTACGTACCGCAATTTTTGCACCTTCTTCCACTACAATCTTATTTCGACCGCTTTTTGGTTTCGGTGGCTGTACACTTCCATGTATCTTTTCTTCTCTTAAAAGTGTGTATATGCTTGTCTTTGACTCTTCTGTATAATCCGAACACATATCCACTAATTCATCCTTGTTGCGATGAGGATGATCTCTCTGTATGCAGTAAAATACTCGTAAAATAATTTTCTTCTCGGCTACCGTTCGATAGAGCCTACGTTTTGCATCGGCGGCAGATGACGGCCCTGAAATACTTTCCACCGTTCACTGATATTATATTGTATCACAATAACAGTAAAACAGCACTACACAATCGCGAATACCTACACACGTCTTGTGGAAATTGAAATTACTGAGAAATTCAACTCTTCAAAATTAACCTCAAACGATTTTCCTATTATAGTAAAAAGTAGATATTTACGTGTTCCTTATATGGGTTACACTATTAAATCACTTACACTTATTAAATCACTTCTTATTAAATCACTTCCTATTAAATCACTTACACTTATCTACAGTTGCACCGCACCAATATCGAATAATTTATATAAATTCCTTATGTAAATAACCGAACGACAATAATTGCAATAAAAAACGCGCGCGAAACATATTTCCAACCCGCCACTGCCAGGCCAGAGCATTTATGTATTCTGCCGAATGAAAAAAGTTAGCACGTCTTTCCCATAAGTTAAAAAGAGATATATGCAACGAACTGAGCGGCGTTGTCGCTTTTAACTATTAAGATAGACGTTTACGGAATTGTCATACTAAAGTAGACGAAAATATTTTCAGAGTAAATGTAAAAATGGCTAATATCTTGGCGTATACTAAATTATTGTATTTCTTTTATGACATTCATAAATAATATATACAACTATTATATATTGTTTTGTGGAATTTGATATTTTAATTGAATATTGAGAAATTTGAAAATTACATGTGACAATAGCGATTGTTCCTTTAGGCGGTCAGTGAACTTCGGATACATTTTAGACGGACTTTAGTATTATTAGTCTAGATGGCTATAACATGTTATACAATGAAGGGCATTTAAATAAAAATGATGGAGTGATTGTTTTCATAAAAGCAGCTATTAAATACACTTATTCTATAATAACGGAATGAATGTTTTAGAAATAGATATACCTGGTGCGAAAAAAATGATAATTACTTGTATTTATAGATCTCCCAGTGCTTGCCCAAAACTATTGCCCTAACACTGAATTAATCAAATACTTAAGCAAAAAAGAAAGCAATGATATCCATGTTATAAGAGGGAACCTGAATATTAATTTACTTGATGATGCTGACTATGTAGAAGAATATAAAAATGCATTAAATGAATACGGATTCGTATCCTATATAAATGAATATACACGCCCTCAAAGTAAGACATGTCTGAATCATTTTTTTGTAAAATGCCAGCCATCTGCAAATGATAATAATATAAAGTCCTATATCTTTCAGTATCTCATTACAGATCATTATCCAGTATCAATTGTATTCGATAATGATACTGTCACAAACGATAACCAACATATCACTAAACAAGCAAAGTATAAAAAATATATTGATTATAATGCCTTAAGGCGTAATTTAAGAAAAGAAAATTGGGACCATGTTTATAATGAAAAAAACGTTATTTAGAGACAAAAAAATTTATTGATATTTTAAATGTCCACATTAATAAAAGTACAAAGCAGGTAAAACTAAACAACACAAATTCTTCAAAAAAGATTGGATAACACCTGGACTATTAAAATCCATAAATAAAAAAAATGGTTTATACAAGAAATTATTACAGAACCCAAATAATATAAATTTAAAAGAACAATATAAAGAATATAGGAACAAACTAAACCGTCTAATACAAAAATCTAAAAAAAAATACTTTGAAAACTTAATTCAAAAAAATAAAAATTCATCTAAAACTCTCTGGGATTCTATAAACTTTTTATATAACAAAACAACACCTAAAACAGAAATAAATGAAATCAAATTAGATAATGAGGAAATAATTAAAGATAAGATTGAAATAACTAATCATTTTAACAAACATTATAGTGAACTGGGTGAAAAATATGCCAATAGCATAACACCACCAGATAGCTTTGTGGAAAACGTTGTACCTCAGGAAAATACCATGTATCTTGAGTATACAAATGAGAATGAAGTATATACTGTTATACAAAACCTAAAAGTTAAAAAATCACCTGGCGATGATAATATACGTGCGGAGGCATTAAGAGAAATTTCTTTAGATATAGTAACCCCATCAACATACATAATTAATACATGCCTCAATGAAGGGTGTTTTCCGGACGTTTTAAAAATAGGTGTTATAAACCCCCTTTATAAGAGTGGAAGCAAATTAGAAATTATAAATTACCGACCTATTTCGTTAATCTCAAACGTAGCTAAAATTATGGAAAAGATTCTTAAGGCCAGAATTTGTAACTTTCTAAATAAATACAATATTATCTCATATAATCAATTTGGCTTTAGAGAGGGAAAATCAACGGAACACGCTATACATCATTTAACTTCATACTTGTATAATGCAATGGACAAGAGTGTCCCTGCGATTTGCATTTTTGTTGACCTCTCTAAAGCCTTTGACACCGTGTGCCATAAAAAACTATTGGAAAAAATAAGATGTTGCGGGTTGAGAGGTAACGTATACCAACTTTTAAAGAGTTATCTGTCCGATAGAAAGCAATATGTGAATATTGATGGATTTGTTAGTGATAAAAAAACTGTTAGTTATGGGGTCCCATAACTAACAGTTATGGGACCCCATAACTGTTAGTTAAGTCAGTTAAGTCCCAGGGTACAGTGTTGGGTCCATTACTATTCACCATATATATAAACAACCTACTTTCACTATATACTAAAGGTATAGTAATTAGTTTTGCGGATGATACCGTAATTCTTTACCGGGCAGATGACCGGAAAGAATTGAAATTAAATGCTGAAGCTGACTTCAAAATTATTAGCGACTGGTTTGCACACAATAAGCTGACCTTAAACACCGATAAGACAAAGTACTTATTTTTCACATCTTATGCATCTAATTTACCAGACATGGGTCCATTATCCATAAGCCAGACAACACAAACACTGCCTCGTTTTAAATACCTAAAAGGTTATTTAGATGTCAATTATCTCACAACTATATATTATTCTTTAGTTCAGTCCCAGCTCACTTATGGTATTATAGGATGGGGAGGTGTTAATGACGTTCATTTAAATAACTTAAATACTATACAAAAATGGATAATTAGAATAATGTATAACAAAACAAAAACATATTCAAGTGATAATTTATTCAGAGAAAGTAAGCTTTTTGATATCAGAGAATTATTTTGTATAACCGTTCTCACAACATAAAAAAAGATAAAATAAAGCTAAACTCTATCAAGCATAAATATGAGACTAGAAATAAAGAATATAGTGTACAAATCCCAAAGTGTGAGAAATCAGTTGGGCAACGAAATTGCGACTACATAGCAGCAAAACTTTATAACATACTACCTGAAGATATTAAAATGGAACAAAATGTTAATAAATATAAGTCAAAAATAAAATCATGGATTTTAAACAATAGTCGGAATATGTTTGATAACATGTTCATCTAAAGCTTTGTATTGGGTGGTTTGGAAATGGCATTCCTATAAATGTATACTATTTGGTTCTGTAATAAGAGATTGCATAAGTCTGCGTGAATACCTACCCAATATTGTATGATTACTGATCTAAACAAATTGAAAATAATTGTAAACAATTATACTTATTACCCTAAATTTTGTTAAATACCTACCTCTACTAATACACCATATACACCAGATAATGTATCTCTCAATTTTGACTACACTACTCGATAATGACACAATTTTACCAGATTTGGCCGTTTATATAATATATATTTTGAATATATGTATATATACAATATCGCAAACAAGCAGCAACTTTCGCTGCTGCTTCTGTGAATTTCTGTTTATTTACAATGTACACTAATTATAAGTATAATTGTCTATAGTTAAAAAATAATTTTTGTAAATAAACATTATTATTATTATTATATTATTATTAATGGCATTTAAACGGGCACAAAAATATGGCAACACTGCCGGGCTACATAAGAACCGTAAGACTTATAAAAATATATACTCGGGCTACACAAAGTAACTAAAGTAACGTTTACATCTTTGGGCTTTACAACGTCCTGTTATTACATAAAATTTTAAATTAAGCAACTAAGTTACCCCTGTAATAATGCCCTGATTTATAGTTAAAAGAAGGATTAATGGTCACAGTATATACTCCTTTAAATCTGTAATTAAGCCCGGGTGCAACAGAGACCCGTCCGTCTCGCGGGCTCAACAACATACTTATTATAAGTACCGGGATATCAAAAATTATCTTGGTCAAGGGTGGTTGTGGAATGTAAAACGTGTGTCTTACTTTAAATTTGAAATAATTATGTCACTGTCACACTGACATCATCAATAACCTACAAATTTCATACCTATTTATTTCAGTTGTAAAACAATAATGAACTACAAATTATGAAATAACGGTTTTAGTAACAAGAAAAACTAAATTACAGTAATTGTTGGAAATGTCTCCCGTTTTGTTCGATGCACATGTTGACGCGCCTCCTCATGCTGTGAAAAGCGTTTTGCAGCATTTCTGGCGTTATGGTTGCACATTGCTGAACAATTCTTTGTTGCAGTTCTTGCAAATTATTTACCGGAGTTGCGAAAATCTTGTTTTTTAAGTAAGGAAATATAAAATATCCCATAATTGTCAAACAAGGTGATCTCAGAGGAAACTCAACTTCTGTATGCAAACTTATCAGCCGGTCATCAAAAAACTCGCGGAGGAAAGCAATATTTTCTCTTGTAGTATGTGCTGTTGCACCGTCATGCTGGAAATAACCGTACCGAAGTTGATCATCGTTTAACTGTTGCACAAATTCAGCCAAAAAGTTGTGTCTGTACCTTTCTGCGTTGACGGTGAAATCGAAAAAAATTGACCCAATTATTCTTCTGCGAGAAACTGCCATCCAAACACCAATTTTTTGAGCATGTAGTAGCGATTCGGTAAAAACATGAGGGTTATCATTGCTCCACATTCGCATGTTTTGAGAATTGATGTATCCCGAAAGGTGGAACCACGCTTCGTCAGAAAAAAAAGTTAAGTCCAGAAGATCGTCATTCATTAAATTATTGACAAACCAATGGCAGTAAGCAAGGCGTCTGAGGTGGTCTGCGGGCAGAAGAGCTTGATGTGCTTGCATCTTATATGGATGCATGTTCAAGTCTTTCTTTAAAATCTTACTAGAAATGGGAGAAAATCGCTCTCGCGATTTTCGTTCCCATTTCTAGCCCTACCGGGGGTCCAGGCCCACGGCCTGGGGTCACCCTTCGGGTGACAAAAGCATCTAGAATAATATTATTTTATAGAAAATACATATTAAAGAAATTCTGGAATGGAAAATCTGGAATGATGATGTAATTATACTAAACGATTTTTTTAAATATTTTGATGAATTATAAGGGTACTCTATTGTTGATGGTAAAACATCATAATTTTTTATGTACTGAAAGTAGAATTTATTTTTAAGTAAACATTATTATCAATTTTATCAATGGGATCAAAAATATTGTAGATATTTACTTTTGTAAGCTAGAATAAAGAATTTAAGACTGCCAAAATGAACGAATTAATTCCAAACTTTACGTGCAGAAAGAATAAAAGCTACGGATAATCAAACAGAATAACTAAATACTAATACTAATAAATAATTGGAATTAAAAAGTAAAAAAAAAAGTTTGCCTCCAGTGTGACTCGAACTCACGAAATCAGCATTATGGAGTTTTGAATCCTATGACTTTCCCGTTAGGCTACCACGCCTGCTGTCATACGTTTACCTTGAGACGTTTAAATATGTAAGCTGTACGTGTCAACCTGAAAAAATCATTTTTACCGATTTTCTAATTGGAAAAGCATTTCGCTTTAGTATTTTGGTAATCAGTGTTTGGCAGTCAGTACTATTGATTCCGTTAGCAATATTTCTCGTAGGAAAATAACCTATCTGAAGTTTAATTAATTTGACAGTTTTCGTGGGAGGTGCTTGTCTCGTTAGTGCAATCTCACATGGGTAGATAAAATGAGAAAGAAGTTGAGACGGACGCGACTCGAGATTTTCGAAGACGAAATAGACGTAGAAAGAGTCGACGTACGGTCTCGAAAAAAAATCTCAAAGGATTAGAGAAAGGACGGAATTTTCGCGTGAAGCCGTTCTCGAACTCATAAAAATTAGAAAAAGGTCTCGGGGGTCCCGCGAAAAGTCGGTATATCGGCGGGCGTGACGGGACCATTAGGCGCGAGGACAAACGCCGGTGCTAGTCGCATCTCTCTCGTCGAAAGGCGGTCGACGAAAATTTTGCAGAGGATTTTTGGAAAGGCGTTTAAATTGGGAAAACGCGTAGGAAACGGGACGAAAATACGCCTACACATTGGAGAAAGGCCGGGGGCGACCTCCGGTGGCCCGCGGAAATCGTTCCGCAATCACCCCTCGGAGGAGATAGCTTTGATACTTTGTCGATTCGGCGACGGAATTTAGAGCGAGACAGAATCGACGCGTTTTAATATATATGGATGACATGTTCCATAAGAAAGTCCAATTTCCTGAGAAAGACGTTTCAAAGGCTCCTCTTCCATATGTTGACGAACGTCATTGACAACTTCTTCTGTACGAACTCTTGGTCTACCAGCACCTTTGTTACGAGTCACACAACCAGTTTCGCGAAACACTTCAACACAATTTGTAAGGCACGGATAAAAATTCTCCGGTAATATTGCCACGTTTGGGAAGTGCTCTCGAAAATTGTCCAAACACAAACGTTGACTGTATTGCCAATTTCCATTAACTAGCGCACCCGTTCGAAAATAGGCTTCAATCATGAAAATTTTGTGCTGTGTGGTAAGAGGCATGATTCAAAAACTGGATTAGAAAATTTCAGCACAATGACTTGGCAGATTCTGACACAACAAAACATATTCAAAAATTTAAAGTAAGACACACGTTTTACATTCCACAACCACCCTTGACCAAGATAATTTTTGATATCCTGGTATATATATATATATATATATATATATATATATATATATATATATACATTAGTCCTATACATTATATATATATATATATATATATATATATATATATATATATATATATATATATGTTTCCTTGGCATGATATGTGAATATTTGAATAAAATATTAGGATATTTCCAGTAGTTGAAATGATATATATAAAAGCTATTTAGTTATTGATAATACCTAAAATATACGTAAAACTTCACCCTTCCACAACGTATACAGAAAATTAATATTTAACGTAGAACTAACGATGAACTAACTGTAGATCAACCACTTCAGTAAATTCATTTGTGAGTATTCTATGTAATATAAATTTATGTCTCAAAATGTCTTAGTATTACTAATATACCATTTTAGTAAAACAGTCAAACATTTTCTATTTTTTTTACAATTGCGAGATACAAATTACATATATATTTAGTTACTACGGAACCTAAATATATATAGTTATATGTAATTTTTCAGCACTTACGATATACTATAACCAGAAATATACCTAACATACGTATATTCTACCAAAAATATACAAACTTGTTTGTGTTTCTTGGGAAGAAATAAGCAAAATTACTTGACTTATTCTTTTGGAGCAGGCAATCATTTTTTAGTTTTAAACATTTTTTGAACAGTGTGGCAGAATACTCTCAGAAAGAAACCTTCCCTCCATAAATGCCTTAAAAAAATACGAATCTGAATTTATCTTTAGAGTAAAAAAACTGGTTGCAATTATTGTACGATTTTCAAGCAAAATACCACATAGAATTTGTGTTAATTTCAACCGCTTCATAATTTATTTTGAGCTGAGAAATTTAAACCAACATAAATCTTGTAACAGACATTTAACAGAACTTAGAACTTATAACAGGACATATTTTCTGACGAAATTACAGGCAAGAAATAGGGGAGGCAAGAAATATATTAGAGGTTAAATTAATTAAATACTCGTTTCCCTTTTACGTATTCGCTCAAGAAAAAATCCATAAATTTTTTTTGCTTAAATTAACAGAACGGCCATCATACAAAGGGACAACTGGATTTGCAAAGCTTTAATTTAAATAATTACTAGATGTTTTTGCTCTTACAACTTTAGTGCCTGTATAGTGAGGATCAAAAGTCTACCCCCATTCCTCTAACTACTAGAGTAGAGTAGAATACTACTTATAAGTTAAAAAGTATGCTCAATTTTCTAAAATGGAGATTGTGCGCTTTCTTCGGTATTATTTTTAAATGTCAGAGGGTAAAGCGCTACATAATTTCAAAGTGTTTAAAAAATGTTCTAGGTATATACTTCTCAATTTGAAATAATTATGGGTATTCACATCAAAATGGATGTTATTCTACATTTTATTTATGCGGTAAGATATTGTTAGGTACATCATTAAATGTTTAGTAATAATTACTATTTGAAAAGAAAAACAGAATTATTTATAGTTTATTTTTGTTTGGTTACGTGTGCTTCGTGTAAAATAATTATCTTGTTTTATTTGACCATATGATAATTACAACCACAATTATGATTCCATCGTCATTAAGAATTACTGAAATATAAAAACTACAAAAAAATTTCAAAAATCAAAGTTTTGTTTCTACTAGGCTATGTTAACTATAGAAAATTGTACATTAAATATAGGAAATACATTAGAATTTTATATCAGATAATTATTAATGATTAAAACTAATTTTTTTGTCAAAAGTCTGCAAAAGGCAGAACAAGATTAAGAAATAAAATAGTTTATGGTATTTACTTAATAAATGCATAACTTCTAAGGTGGTTAAAAATCAGAAATGTATTTGTATAGGCGTAGTGTTCAGAAATATATAAAAAAATAAGTTCTGTCAATCGACTAAAGTTTTATCCGCTTCTCGAAACTTTTTGAAAAAATGTAGATCAACATTTATCATTGTAGAAATTATAGTATAAATACCCTCAGAATTGTAAATTAGATCAGATTCAGTTAATACACGCTATAGTGAACATCGAATTTGAGTTTTACTAAAAGTTCCAGAAACGTTCCCATCCATTTCTGGCGCAGTCGCAAACGGCTTGAGGGGGAAAATATTGTGCTAGGAAGATATTGTGCAGACATCCAGTACCAATTCCAAGCAAGAAGCAAACAGCTTGAGGGGGAAGATTTTGTACAATGTCGAGTGCCCGAATAGCAAATCCTGCATAGCATTGAACCAAAATCGAGTCGAGAATCAAAAAGGAACTAAGTAAGTACTCATTCAATCCTGTTTCATTATCCCGTTGTGTTTCCTGGATCTCAGCTGCCCCATTGGCAATTAGATTTAAGAATCGACCCGATTGGTCACTAGGTTAGGAACAAAACGATCCGATTGATCATTAATTTTAGGAATCGACCCGTTTGGTCATTAGTTTTAGAAACGATCCGATTGATCATTAGCTTTAAGAGAAGGTTTGATTAACCATTAGCTTTAAGAAACAATTTTTTTCAAGAAACAAATTTTACAAAACAATTTGCAATCGAAACAAATTTTGCAAGTGAATCTTGCAATTGAAATCAAAGAAAGTAAACAAACAAACAATTTAATTTTAAGGAAGATAACCAAGATTAAGAAACAATTTAATTTTAAGAAACTTTTACTTTTACTGAACCACTCTGCACAAATTTTTCAAATTTAATTTTTTTCAAATTTCAAACTTTGAATATTAATTTTCCAAATCAAATTATTTTACTAACTTTGACATACCATTCCTCAAATCAAATTATTAATTTCAAATCTTAATTTTATTTCAATAAAATGGCAACAAGTAGACAAGAAATTTCTGATGCAATATAAGCGAAACTCGATCAGAGATAAGCCAAGAGTCGAGAACAATACCATCCACTTTGCGTGAATACAGACTAGACACACAGCTGTTGAAATTATATATATATACAGTGCCTTTGTTTGACGGTAATCAACTCGTTTTACATTCGTACATCGAATCAGTACGTAGTACATTTTTTAATTTCAAGAACGATCCGCAAAACATTACTTATAATTTAATCTTACAAGCAGTTAAAAATAAATTAAAAGGAAGAGCACAAAATTTAATAGCTAGCCGTACAGATCTTATAACTTGGGATCAAATAGAATACTTATTAAAAATTACATTTGGTGATGGGAGAGACCTTCAATATTTAACGCATCAGCTAACTTCCATGCGACCTAATAAGAATAAGAGCAGTAACAATCGCGAAAATAAATGATGATTTTCGAGATCCGGTTACGAGAGATTTACAAATTAACAATTATAATAATATAGCCAAAACTATGTTCATTACAAATTTACCAATTAATGTACAAACAATAGTGAGGATAAGAAATCCAATAACACTAGAAGACGCTTTAAATTTCGTTTTAGAAGAGGAAGAATTTCAGAATTTTGCAAAATTACATAATACAAATCAAATTGCACATAAACCAAATTTTAATTCAAATCAAATTTTAAGAATTCAAATCAAAATTCAAATTTTAGAAATCCGAATTTTAATCAAAACCTTAATTTCAGAAATCCAAATTTTAATTCAAATTTTAGAAACCCAAACTACGATTCAAATTTTAGGAATCCAAATTCAAACTTCAATCAAAATACAAACGCAAATCAATTTAGAAATAATTTTCAAATATTTCCTTCACAACCGATCAATATTCAATCGAAACCAATAAAAAATAATTACCCTACTAATAGACACGTTTTTGGTCCACAACATAATGTATGGAAACCAAATCCAAACAATAACTTATCAAGACCAACACCAATGTCAGGCGTAAGTCAAAATACCAGATATAAACCAACACCAATGTCACGTATTAGTCATATGCATAACAAGGAAGCAAATGAACGAGCTCCAGAATACCGAGACATAGCATTTCAATGTGCCCAAAACAATCGAAACATCGTTTATGAAGACATTTCACAAATGACGTAAAATGAAATATATGGAGACTTCGATGCTGACTTCTACACACCACAACAAGATGAACAACAATATGAAGAACAACAATATGAATACGAACAACAATATGAGCAAGAACAAGAACAAGAAGACCAAAATTTTCAGAATATCTACCAGACAGAATACCCGACGTAAACGCAATTAACGCTTTACCTTACATCAATATTACATTAAATAATCAGACATACAAATTTTTAATAGATACCGGATGTTCATTTAGTATTATCCGACCCAAAATTATAGAATTAAATTTTCCACAAACAATTTATTTAGATCCAACAACTTTGCAAACATGTACTGGAAGTACAAAAGCTCTTTACAAAGCAAACATTCCAGCTTTTCGAGAATTTCAATCCGACATTCTAATCAATTGTGTTCTATACGACTTTCATAATTACTTTGATGGACTTATAGGATTACAAGAGTTAATCAATGCATATTTAAACATTAATTTTTCAAATCAAATTTTAGAAAATAATTACGTCCAAATTCCACTTTTATATAGAGAAGGTTTTTATTCATGTAGCTATAATTTAAATCCATTAGAAATTAGACGAATTACAATTCCAGTGCAAATAGAAAATGGCCCAATAATAATTCCAGAATTATATAATAATCGAAAATTTTATGTACCTGAAACCCTATCTACAGCAATGAATTACCTTGCCGAAATTGGAGTTCATAATTTAACAAATCAAAATCAAATTATTCATTTTAATAGACCATTTATATCAGAACCATTTGACGAAGAAATTTACGAAATTTTTAACTATTAAATTATTAACAATCAAAAAGAAAATTCAAACTCCAAGATCAACATTGAAGATACTATTAGAACAAATCACATGAATGATGAAGAGATACAAGAAATAATAAACTTATGCACAGAATATGCAGATGTTTTTCACAATCCATCCAATAGACTACCTTTTACGAACACTATCAAACATGACATCAAGACAACTGATGAAACACCATGCTATACAAAGACGTATCGTTATCCACATGTCTATAAAGAAGAAGTTCAAAAGCAATTAGGAAAAATGCTGAACGATGGAATCATAAGACCAAGCATCTCACCATGGAGTTCACCAATATGGGTTGTACTAAAGAAACAAGATGCCTCAGGACAAAAGAAATGGAGAATAGTAGTGGACTATAGATCTCTAAATGAAAAAACAGTGACAGACAGATATCCCATTCCCAACATTACGGATATATTAGACAAATTAGGAAGAAATTGTTACTTTACAACATCGGATTTAGCCTCTGGTTTCCACCAGATAGAAATGGCTTCAGAAGCAGTTCAGAAAACAGCATTCAATACTGAACATGGACATGCCCTTTGGTTTGAAAAACGCGCCCAGCACGTTTCAAAGAATGATAGATAATGTTCTTCGAGAACATATCAACAAAATATGCCTAGTATACCTAGATGACATAATTATTTTTTCCACATCTCTTCAAGAACATATTTCAAATTTAAAAAGAATATTTCAAACATTAAGGAAAGCTAACCTCAAAATCCAATTAGACAAATCAGAATTTTTAAAGAAAAATGTTGAATTTTTAGGACATATAGTTACACCAGAAGGTATTAGATCAAACTCAGATAAGATAGAAGCTATAAAAAGATTTCCAATTCCCAGAACTCATAAAGAAATAAAATCCTTTCTCGGACTAATAGGATACTATCGAAAATTCATTAAAAACTTTGCTAAAATTACCAAGCCTCTTACAAAATGCTTGAAGAAAGATCAGAAAATAGAATTAACACCTGAATACATTTCATGCTTCGAACACTGTAAAACATTACTTTCAAATGAACCAATTTTAGCCTATCCAGATTTTCAAAAACCATTTGAGTTAACAACCGACGCATCAAACTTTGTAATAGGAGCAGTATTATCACAAGATGGTCACCCAATAACTTATGCATCAAGAACGTTGAATCCAGCTGAAACGAATTATGCCACTGTAGAAAAAGAACTATTAGCTATAGTGTGGAGTTACCATACCTCTACGGAACCAAGTTCACAATCTTCACAGACCATAAACCATTACAATGGCTGTCCAATCTAAAATCTCCAAACACAAGATTAATAAGATGGAGACTACATCTAGAAGAATTTGACTATGACATCAAGTATAAAGAAGGGAAAACAAACTATGTAGCAGATGCCCTATCAAGAATTAAAATAGAAAACAGACCACGAGAAGTCAATGCATTAACAAAAGCATCAACCACAGCTTAAGAAGACCACCTAGTCTCAATGATAAACAACGTCGACGAAATTCCAGATGTCGATGAAGCAAGCTTAAGAGAAGTCTTAGATTCTCCAGTCAACGATGCTACACCAACAGAAGAAGAAGAAGTACATAACAGCACAAGACATAAAGTAACTTTAAAATCAAATGCAACAGAAGAAGAAATTATAAAATTACTCAAAACAAACATCAACCCTAAAAGACATTATTATTTATATTTCAAAACAAACCGAGACAATCTATTAAAACATAGAATCATGAGAGTTCTACAAACTCACTTTACAAAACTAAAATTCACTATTTCAAACTCACTTACTGACATAATTAACGAAGACGAACGCAATAAAAAAATTAAGTACCATCATAAAAAACGAGTTAAAAAGAAACATAAAATTGTTGCAGGCACACGCCCACGCGGACGACCAAGGAAAATACAAGACAATGACGATAATGACATTCATAATATTTCTTTCCTTTTCCAAAACCTTCTGTCAGATTAAAATTACTCCAATTGAAAACGGACTACTAACATTAAAATTAAGAACTATGCGATCATGATCTACACAACAAAATTTATTCACTGTCAATTTAAAACCAATAGAAAATGAACTAATACATACGGATGTTCAATTACAACAACTGAATAAAAAAGTTGCTAAATTAAATAATAATACTATCGATACAGGACTCTCAACATTAATCTCACAAGCGCTACAATTAGTATCAAAAATTAATATCAAATCAGGAAATCTAATGCCGCGAAAACCAAATCGTCCCAAAAGAGGATTAATTAACGCAATAGGAACGGCATCAAAATGGCTCTTTGGAACTCTTGACGACACCGATAGAAAAGCTATAAATAAGGCTCTCACTAAATTAAACGAAAATAATAATCACATCGAGTATCAATTAAAATCACAAATTAGCTTAACCTCAGAATTAATTAAAGAATATAATAAAACAATTACTATTTTATCCCAAAATCAAAAGACAATTCAAAATTTCTTAAATCAAACTATTATTGAATTCAATAGACGAATGACTCACGTATTAGTTACAATATCAATTCAAAATATTCTTTCTCAGCTATTTGTCAATCTAAACAGCATCACTGAATTTTTAGATGAACTCGAGAACGCTATAAAATTTTCCTCATGGAACTTAGTCCATAACTCGATATTGCCAAACAAATTTTAGAATACATTTTAGATAAATCAAAAGAATTGTGTGACAGTCAGAGTATTCTAGAGTTAGATCACTTTCAAAATTATTATTCATATTTAGGAACAACAGTTCACTTCTCAGACGGATTAATTATATTTGTAATCAAATTGCCAATATTAACAGCAGAGATTTATTCCTATTATCATCTACTTCCTGTTCCTATACAAAACGTAACAATAATTCCAATTACCCCATACCTTGGGATGAGTACCGAAAATTATGTCACAACGACTCAGCTATGTCCAAAAATCGAGAGCACCTACATCTGTAACACACCCAGTCAACCTCGAGATGACAGTTGCCTAGTCCAATTACTGTCCAAAGCTGACCACAGGAATTGCCAAGTCCATTACCTGTCTATTACTAAACCAATTATTACCATGTTGGAGGAAAGCAACCTACTTATCGTTCCAGTTAACACAGTACAAATAACAAACTGTCAAAATGGAATTGAAACCATTAACCAACCAGTAGTACTTAACTTACCCACTGGATGTACTACCATCATCAACAACCAACGATATACAGCAACAAAGACTGGACTTCCACTAACGATTTTCCAGTTACAAAAAATTGAGATACCTCAATTATGGAATCTTACCATCAACAAAATAACACCACTCCAATTGGAGGATATTGACCAAAATGATGCCAAATCCTTATTGGACCTAGTCAAAACCACCAAGATGGCGCAGTTCACTCCAGAACCAGCAAGCCTATTACAATCCACGAATACATGGCTAAAGCACTACTATATTAATAATCCTTTGCTTTGTAGTTATTATCCTGGTTTATGCCCAGTTCCGGAAAAGATGTCCATGTCTAATCCGTTGGCTACCATTCCGAACGAGACAACCACAAAGGGTCCACTTCAACAAAGAAGCTGCCCAATACCAAGGAAGTACCTCGTCAGGAGACGAAGAAACCACTTCGGCGGGAGGAGTTATATTAGTGTCCAGATGACGCATATTTCTTTTTATCTAATCAATTGCTTTGTCTATTATAACTATTCGTTATATTAGAATAGTTGCTTATTGTATTAAAAAGAAGAACAATCGCTTATTATATTAAATGCTGATCATTGTAGAAATTATAGTATAAATACCCTCAGAATTGTAAATTAGATCAGATTCAGTTAATACACGCTATAGTGAACATCGAATTTGAGTTTTACTAAAAGTTCCAGAAACGTTCCCATCCATTTCTTATGTTTACCTTTGATTATTTGAAAGGTAAGTACATTTATGATCAATGGAATATTAATCAGATAATAAAACGCAGAACCCTCTCTTATACTTGCTTCATAAAAGACTATAAGAATGTTAATATATACTTTTCATTCCCCGAATCAGGGCTACAATTGGACGAATATAAAAATTAATATAATAATGATAAAGATCATGTTCTAGAATTACGTAGTTATGCCTCAAGGATTTTACACAAAGAGGATTGCTTAACAACCAACTTACTTCCACGAAGCTAGGTTATGTTGTGTGACGTCATTACGTTACCTCCAATTTAGTGAGAACTTTAATACTGAAAGGAAAATTTAACCTGTTCCTTAAAATCATATTATGTTTAGTAATATTGACAAATAATTAAAAGAGTATTAAAAATATTAATGCCCTACAATATCAGAATATTTAAGTGGTTTAATTTTCACAGCGATTAGAGAAATATTGTAGCATTTTACTCAGAAATATACCATTTCTTAGAGGTATATAATAAACAATAAGGAACAGAGTTAATAAAGTTACCAAAAATATAATATGCAATGACATTCGTTTTATTATTTTTTTGTTTGAATTACAAGTACTTACAATCATACCTTCCATTTGAATATCGCTGCTCTTACAACCTATGAAAGCACATACTTTCACGAGTCGGACCTACAGTTGACATGGCTTAATACCTTTGGGAGCACTGTGTGAGGCTAAAATTTGCTTCTTGATTAAACATTTGTTTATTGTTTGATTTATATATTTTAGGGTAGGAAACTTTGAAGTTCTATTGAAGTAGTTTATTTATGCACTTCTAAAAAAGTTATTACAGTTGAATAAAGCACCTAAACTACAGAGTTCATAAATGTCCACAAACCACGTGACAAGTAACTATTTTAAAAAAAGGAAATTTTATTCTTCACGTTGGCGTCAGAATGTTAGTTACTTTTAAAGAAACTAAAACATAAGGTGAATATTACATTAAAACGAAAGTCTCCATGTCACGGCACGTGATTGACGTTATTTGTCATTTTGACATTGAAATCAGCGATCGTATTACTTTGTCCGTCGACGAACGGAATGTCAGTGGTTAGTAACCACTGACATTCTGTACTGGTTACTGTACACGAACCATATTACTATTGATGCCAATATGTGACATTTGTGCTTTATTCATTAGCGCCCGTCATCGTTCGTTTTCGCTGCAATTTTCTGCTAGTCTTTCTGTATCTCCTTTTACTTCAATATTATATCCTACATGTTTGAAATCAATCAGTTCTTTGCAGAGGTAAAATTACATCGCTTTTCAAGTTGCTCGTAAGTACAAGTAAAATTAAAGTTTTAAGGTTAACTAAAAAAATTTCGTATTTCAGTTCGAAACATTAGGTATGCCTTTATTGGAAGGAGATGCCGAAAGCAACTACTCCACGGACAATATTCCCCGACTGGCGTTGCATTACATCAGCATCTCCATGGGTGCCGGTGCCGCCACATCCTTCATCGAGACCAAATACCAGACAATGACCGGTTTCGATCTTGTTATGATCTCATCAGATTGCCATAGGTATCGGAATCGATGAATGATCTGGCGACATGATTGCCTACATAATTGATACACTGCGGTGTATTTCACCAGACTATACCCCTTAGGCAATCATGTCGCCAGATCATTCATCGATTCCGATACCTATGGCAATCTGATGAGATCATAACAAGATCGAAACTGGTCAATATCTGGTATTTGGTCTTGATGCATTGAGCAATTTATGACCCAATTTCCAGAAGAAAATATTGACTATGACACCTTCTTAAACCATAAATGTGCAATTATTGTTAAGAGATTTCAAACCAAACACTGCATTTGCAAAGATAAATCGAATGGCTGGCCTACTGGTCTCACAGAGAATGTTATCGATGATATTCAGCAACGAATAAATCAAAGTCCAACAAACTATGTGTCAAAGTTGGCCGCACTGATAGGTAACTTTTCGTAATGTGTTTGACCCAATATCCTCCCTCAAGTTTATTTTAAAATTGCTTTGCAACTTGAAATCAGTAGATTGAAAACTTTATTTGAAATGAAAATCAAGTTGTATTTATATATTAATGAAATTTTCCTTTTTGTAGGTATTTGATTTGGAGCATGCCTAAACTTAAAAAAATTGCTGAATCTACATCCCTACAAGGTAACCGTTATACAGGAGTTGCTTCCTCTTGATTACGTTAATCAGAGAGTAGCATGTAATGATTTTTTCATTTTTTCAATGTTAGTTTTTGTTTCTAATAAACAATAAATGTCGCAATGTGTTTCTTTTACCCTGGATATTAAATTAAAAAAATAGTAATAACTATTCAAGCTATTTAACATACCTTTTTGTTTATATTCTTATTAAAAGTTGTGAAGTCTTAGTATTGTCATTTTAATATAGTTAAATTAAAGTCACTATTACGAGGAATTTGACTTGGTAACATTTTTTCCGTAGTTATCAATTGTCCATATGTAAATTCCATGTAGCTTTAGTATTATGAACAGTTTATTTGTGAGGTTAATTAATTCTGTCTAAATACTTTTATTTAATTAAACCTCTAACCGCGTCAAGAGGACTGCACTGAGTCTAGGGAGTTTTTAGTTTATCAATACCAATAGGTACAATGTTGATTACTGTAATGAAGCACATTTCATTTCATATATATATTTAAATATATCCGCCGCCTGTAAAATATTTATATTGTGGAAACGACATTTATTAAATATTTACCAGCAAATATAATGTATCACGCCGCGCCGTCTTGACTCGAAGACATCCGACCGCTCTCGAATCCTCACGTTCCACGCTGACTATGCCTAAGCAGCGCGCAAGATTTACAGTCAGTCGGTAGCTGGCACCAGTGAAGAGCAGTTCAGCCGACACCTCCATCTCCACTATAGGAATAGTAAGTAAAATTTTGTTAAAGTCCACAAATACGACTTGAGTGGAAATTGCTTAAGTCGCTGATTTCACTACTGCGCCGGTCTGAGAACTCACTGCCCTTTCATCGAACTGAGAACAGTTGAGACAAAGAGTTGCCTACCGTTCGTCGCCACGAGCAGTCCTGTCTACCGCTACTAACAACACCAGGAATAAGTAAGTAATTATTACAAGTCCACAAGGGCGTTGATACTTGGGAAAAATTCAGCTGCTGTCTACTACGCCTTAACTATACTAAGTCCGTTTTCCACGCTGCGCATGTCCGAGGTTCCGATAGGGACTTACAGGTAACAGAGACCGATTCAAGCAGTCAGTCTAGCTCCAGCCAGCATTGCAAGCAGTCCAGCCCGACACCGCTTCGACTTGTGCGACAGACTTGGAAATCAACCTAAGTCCGTGAACTGAACTACTGCGCAGGTACCGAGAGTTCCCACCACCAGTGAACTCAGTACCTAGGGAATAACACTACTAGCTAGCACCCAAGTTAGTGAGTAGACACCGACCGCTCCAACCAGTAAGACGTGCCGAGAACCTGTGTGGAAGTATCCACGCACGGTCACTGCCCTAAGCTAACCCCGTTGCTTGTAAACCCGCTGTAGGTAGTTCCGCTTAGCTTGTTGCCACCCCGTGTGCATCTTTGACCCGCTTGTGCTTACCCCCCCCTGCTTGTTTACACCGCCCGTATGCTTTTGCCCAATACGGCAAGAATATTTTTTAGCTTTGTCCATTTTAGGTTCTAGGTTAATAAATGTATTAAAAGGTTTATTTGTGTATTATTTTTATGTGTTGTATGAAGTCTAATTTTCCCTATCGACCGACCTGGCGTACCGTATCTTCACTGTAGCTACCTGAGTAGTGGTGTTCCTACACTCTAACCAGGAACTGGCGCCCGAGGCAAAGTAAAAGAGAAACCGAACCTCGGGCACTAACGTGACACTTCCTACCAGTGCAAATCGGGAAGTATCCGTCACATTACCTATACTTGAGGTCACGTGGCTTGTGGACATTTATGAAGCTTCTGTATATACATATACAAGTTACACGTTTAATTTACACAATAGATAGATACATAAGAAATAAGACTAATTAATAAATTTAGAAACTACTAATTAATTATTTTATTTAGTTTTCTAACTTTACATCTTTTACTCTTATTTATTTGGGTATTATGTAACCACTGAAAAATACAAAAATTTTATTCTCCGGCTTCTCCATAGTAGTCGCCGCTTCCTTCATCGAGAGCAACCACCAGACATTGACCGGTTTCGCACTTGTTCGATGCAGTGGAGTACTGAAATGCTAGTAGGGGCACATTGTCCGTTGAGTAGTTGTTTTCGGCATCTCCTTCAAATAAATAAGTAGGAATATCTTCCTCAAAGACAATACAGGTTACTGCTATAATGGCACTTGCAGGTCGCTCTATATGTTCGCCAATTAGACAATAATTGTCAGAGGGATAGTAGCAAAGACCAAAAGAGAGCACGAGTGTGTGTTTGTCACCACTACTAACATACCAGATGCCCTTTAGGCAGCTAGAGTCCCTTAATAGGGGACTTTATAGGCAACCATTTCGCAGCATCGTTCATCGAGTCCACTACCTATGGCACTCTGATGAGCACAGCACAAATGCGAAACTGGTCAGTGTCTGGTTGGTCTCGATGAAGGATCTGTTGACTCCTATGGAGATGCCGGAGTAATACAATGCCAGTCGGGGTACAGTGCCCATGGAATAGTTCTTTTCAGCATCTCCTTCAAATCAAAAAGTTTATATTGCATACACAAGTGAAAAATATATTACATTATATTTTATGTTTAAAGCAACTCATTAAATTGCGAAATTGGCGCACTTTCTGATAAGATTTCACAAGTAGCACGTTAAGATACACTTTCTCAAACCTGTGAATGGTTCCTAATAAACTGTATCTGTCACTTCCCAATGGGAGATGTTGGCAATGTGTAATAAGTTGCTGACACATACATGTTTTCTTATAATAAAATAGTACGTGTTTTCTTTATAGCGGCACTTCGCTTTGCTTTGGTAGTTGTGGAAATAGATATATCACACAATTTAGATAGGGCCTTTTGTTTACGGGATATGTTGCATAATAATTATTTCCATTCACTATATTAGACACGCCAAAGGAAATGTGTCAATAAATCAGTTTCGATAGATATTATTTATAAACTAATATTTATCGAAACTATGATAATCAGAAAAACAAAATCTTAGTTAACAAATTTATACCTTAAAATATTGATTTTTTGCGAAGAGGTAGGGTAAAAACAATTAACGGTTTTTTGTCGATTATATTTTCAAGATATTTCGAGATTATTATAGGGCCTAGAACACTTCACTAGTCCGAAATAAGACCAAAATCGGCGTTCGTCTCCTGTCTAATTATAAAAATACTAAAAAAGATAGCGACTTTCAGTAAAAAAGTATTGAAAGATAAGACTTTAATCTAAATCCCTATTAGTAATTTTTGTTAATTCTTTTTATTTTTAAAATTCCAGGCAAACAATCTTGTACTAAAATAGCGTATTTTAAAAAAATATTTTCTCTAAAATACATGTATTAAACAAAAATTTGCTACTATAGGGATCTAGTTTTCTCTTTTGATCTTTCCGGTCATATATAATTTATAACATTAAAAAGAAATTTGTTGCAATTATAAGACAAATCCGGTACCGTTGCAATAAGGGCTAACTTTATTTCCATGTGCCTTTTTACTTCGGCTTTACGTGTACCTCCGAAATCTAAATAATTCGGTAGTGGGAATATGTTAGTCTTCACCCATCGGCTACCCAACCTCTCAACCCGACCTCGAATTCATGTCTGTCAAGTTTACAGTGAATGGACCCTTAAGATTTTCAATAAATTTTCTTATTAAAATAAATAAAAAAATCATTCCATTTTTTTCTATTATTGGTATATATTAGTAGAATAAAGAGCCACTATCAACTAAACACTTTTTTGTCATTATCATGTCTAATGTAGCAATAATGTAAAACCAGTGTTTTATAATGACTAAGTTGTATCTCTAATGTTCACTATAATATTGGTTGGCATAGAGTTTTCCGTGTTCTGAAATTCAGGTATTCTACATGAAGAAATTACTTAACGCTACACCTTTCTAGCAGAAACTGTTTGATTCATTTCAGTCTAAACTAGCAGGCTTTTTGAACACTCACAGGAGAATCAAAACCGGTCATGCAAAATTCGACAAACGACCAATACGCAGTTTAGCATTTTTCAATACTTCGCTGTTAACGTTAATTATCGCATCATAATTCGATTTCTTCGGACGAGAAGGTACATCGATGATATCTTGTGTCCTGCATGATTGTCACTTACGCGAATGTTCTCGATACAATCAACATATTATTATATTTTTGTGACAAATTAGCATGGTGTTTTCTAACGCTCCTATACACGGTGTCAGACTGAGAACTCCATCGATCGATTACGGAAAAACTGTAAGTAGAAAAAATCTGAAAATTTGGTAGCATACCAACGTCGTTGGGGGTCATTCGGCTAAAATATTTTCAAGTTGGTGACACAGTCGGTTATACGGGAAGTATATGTTACTTACTTATTGTAAATAATATACTCTATATATTATTTCATTTTTAGATTCTACGCAGTATTCTAAACACAGATCCGTCAAGTTAACAACTCGTGTGCCCTTGTGTGCTAATTTTATGTTAATTTGTGCTGTGGGTTGTAAATCTTGTGACCACCCAAGTCGCCAGCTTCATTCTGCGACTCACGTATCGAGTTAGCAAGATCTAGCTTTACAAGTAACTTATAAATTGTATGCTTCATCTATTTTCGAGACAATTCAAGAGTCCGTAACTAGAGAACGGATAACTCGATTGTCATTTTTCAAAAACGAGAATGTAGAGAATTAAATTTACCTTTTAAATGAGGTGAAACACGGCACACTTTGCCATTTAAAAAAATTGAGTTGACTGCGCCCGTGGCGCCATCTTTGAATTTGAAGAATTTAATTTATCGTCAGAATCAACTTCATTTTACATGATTCACCCTGCATTTTGTTAAAAATCTCTAACTCGATTCGTTCAAAAGTTACCAGGGGGGGGGTTACTTTATGGACAGACTATAGAGTAGTTCAGAAGATATGAGCATTTTTGTATCTTTATCGCAATGAATTGAGCATCTGTATCTTTTTTAAGATAATAAATATTAGATAATTTTTAGCTTCATTAATTATGCTATATGGTCTAGTTTTACTCTCTATAGAATTAGCTTTACTTATATACAGGGCGAATCAAAACTCGCAACAACAGTTTTCTCAATTTCTATAAATGAAACACCCTATATTTTTTATATCATTTTCATTAAGGTCGTTCACGACTGTTTCTATTCTATGAACTATTCTCTATACTTGAGCACAACGGTTTTTAAGATATTCTTTGAGATTTGTTTTGATACACCTTATTCCGTTTAAATATATTTTTAAAAGTAATAAATAAGTCTTATTTACTGATCAAGAAAAATGTTAGAAAATGTATAGTAAATTAATACAGAATATTAGTATGTATGACTTTTGTGTTTCGTGTTTTTGTGTGTCAATTTTTGCGTTTCAGAAATCTTTTATATTGATAGCTCATATAAGACGACAAAAAATTTACAATACAGCACAAATTAGCACAAAATGAACCCAAAATTATTTACTAGCTCAAATGTAAAACTTCAACATGTGAGTCGCTAACTTGACTGACCTTCTAAACACATTTCGTTTATAATACCCAAGTTTTACCGTTTTTGACATATTTAAAATTTTATGTAAAAAAACATAATAATTTTCAAACCGAAAATTATTATTATTATGATTATCAATTTTGACTTTACAGGAGCCTTTATTGTTTATATTGGTTTTTGTGTAGAAAGGGCTTATTTTAGCAGATTTCGTATTATATTTTAATATTTATTAAAACAGGATGATCAACACTGAAATAAAAAACTGTGAAATCCATGTTTTTCAAACGGAAAGTTCCTATTTTTATTATTGTGTCTTATTCACTTGTTCATTCCAAAAATTTGTAGTTTTCGAAATATTGTCAATTTAACATTTTTCTACTGCAAAAGTGCTACGGCTATTACGTTCAGCCACTCTTAGTTGGCCATGAATGCATTAGATATATGAAATGTTGGAATCTTGCGTAGAATCTAAAAATGAAATAATATATAGTGCGCCCTATTTAAAATAAGCAAGTTTACATCTACTTCCGGTTTAACCGGAAGTGCCACGGAATGGCCCCCATCGGCGTTGGTATGCTACCAACTTTTCAAATTTTTCCTAATTATAGTTTTTCCATAATCGATTGATTAGTTTCCGGTGGGACACCGTGTATATCTAATTATTTGTAAAAAGTTTGATTTAATATCAATATATTTTATATTAATAGTTAACTTGTCTGTACTATTTTTCACACCTTCAATATTGTAGAGGTTTCATTTCCAAAAACATTTAAAGTAGATATCAAATGTTGGAGCACATGTTGTACTAAAAATTGTAGTTGTGCATCGAAACAATTTCCTACATTTGCATTCTTAAGTTAGATACAGTACAAAATGACCCTAAAAAATTCGTAACCGCCTACTTATACTTAATACTGTACCTTAATATTTTACTAGCTTTGGATAGACACATTAGATCCACTCCACAAAATTCACTAGATTTGAACTTGAAATTTGAAAGGAGACACTAGATCGGATTCACTAGATCTGAACTTGAAATTTGAATAGATACACTAGATCCTATTTACCAGATTCACTAGATCTGAAATTTAAAATTGAATAGACAAACTCAAGTTTCATTTTTTGTTTTGTGGTACACTAGTCCACTTTTACTTATAACACTAAATCTAAGAAAGGAGTATAAATAATACACCTGCCTTTTAAGGTTTGAACAATTTCAAGAGGTTACTAGTTACTATACCTTTAAATCGACGTTTATCGTTAGAAAAATGAGACGACTCTATATCTGTCATTTTCCATAATTTCTATAATCTTCACTGGACCTAACTTAGGTACTACCTCTGGTACTACTTTTTTTACCTTACACTAACAAGGTTCTTTCAACTAAAACTGTATGGACAATTTTAATTTTGTCTGCATCTAGGCGACATTAATTATAATGTTTCTTTATTTAGTGTGCTTATTTATTTTATGCACCGCGGGTTAAACAGGAATTAGTGACCAGAATTTGTGAACTTATATTCACAACAATTAAAATATCTTATTTGTCATGTAACTTTATGTTATTGTAGGGATTGACGATAGAAGAATCCTTACGAAAGAAATTATTCTTAACCAGTAACAGTCAATTCACCATTTAATATATCTGAGTTAACCCAAATAAAATTAATTCTTTGTTTTATCATGGATGTGTCTCAACAATACTTTGTCGAGACACGTTTTACAACGTGTTCAATATTACAATTCTTATTCGATAAATAGTCACAGAGTTTTCGTGTCTTAATTTTTAAAAAGTCTGCTGTTTTATAAACAAACACGCCGTCGCTCTCAGTTATCGGTTGTCTAATTAATAAATTTGTCGATTGGAGATCATCAAAAACTATGAATAAGTCTGTTTTTAATTTTGTCATCTACTTCGACCTTTGTAATCCACAATAACACTTTTGTTCATCGTTTAACAACACATAACTTAACTTTAACAACTCGAACGTTCAGTATTAAAAATTAAAATTGACAACAAATATTTTGTACTTACACAGGCCGCTCTAATATCACTTCAAAAACGGATCATTGATTGTATTCGCAACAATATCCACGATGTTCTTATCCTGAAGTTGAAAATGCTGATCAACAGCCAATTTTTGGTAGTAGAAATCGACCAAAGACTGAGCTGGTTCTCGCTGAATATTGACAAGTACGTTCAACTTGCTGTGCAGTGCCTGCTGAGGGGGAAATGCCTCCTCTAATTTCAGGTTCCAATTTTCCCATAAAAGTTTCAAGTTGTCTTGATTGAAGTACTATGTTTTCGCATTCTCACGTAATTTATTAATCATACAGTATGTGCGCACTTTTTCGTCCCACTCAAAACCATCAGATGTAGCATCGATATTATTTAGCCACTGGTTTACATTCATTGACTCATCAAAACAACTGCTAAACGTTCGAAAACTTTCAATTTACTTAACTTTGTCCTTAATGTCTTGACTTCACGACGTAATTTTTTATTTTTCATATAATAATCACTGTCACCAGCACTACTACAAGTACTACATGTACTCTCGAACTGAAACTACTAGAACTAGAGCTATTCGTAGCATTTTTCTTGCTTTTAGCTTTATTTTTCAACAAAAAGTACGAAGGACAATACAAAAAGTACGGAGAACTATCCCACTTCTGATTTTTAAGAAATGTAAGGGTTATGGGGTTAAATTATAATTTAAACATCAATTTACTTCAGTTGCTGCTTTATTCTTTGAATATTATAATCAGATTGTTCTACATAACCGTCGATATCTTGAACGGATCTTACTACATCTAAGTCTCCTGGACCATATTTTCCAAACATGTCACTCATAATCATAAATTATACCTATAGGTCCCTCAGTTCCTCGGGCCAACAACGGTCAGAAGCTCGATGAGTTTACATAACATTTAAAATTAAATATACATATGATCTTAACAGTATATAGAGAACCAAGTAAAATAAACTAAAAATTTGTATGCAAGCGTTGCTGGATGCCGATCATTTTAAACAAGATATTTTCACCTTCCGGATATTTCCCAAAATACCGGAAGTAGCCATCAACTTCCTTATTTCAAATGGGACACCCTGTATATAAATGCATTTTAGTAATCTTCGTTTAATTGTGTAGTAACTTTGTGTTATATTCTTTATATCTAAAATTTACAGTTTTTGAGATATTCAATTTTTTTCTTAAAAAAATGACACTTGCAGTGCTGCATGAAACTGGATATGATTCATTTGCCGTAAAACAACAACGATGTTAATTTCCTGAAAATATAATACAAGGTCTTCAAATTTTCAGTTCAAAGTCGAAATTCAAAAAGTCACCAGAACAAAATTTGTTAAATGCAACCCCATTACGTAAACACATTTATGAGTTTAGAGGAAAAATTGAGGCGTTTGTATGGAATATTTTATACCCAAAATTCTGTTTTAGTAAGATAAACGGGATTTGAGATCAAACAGGGATCGACATAAGACATATAAGACATATAAGATAAGACATAAGACCATAATGGTACCATTAATAATCTCTCTCTCTCTCTCTCAGTAATTTTCAGTTTTTTATTTTATTTCATTCTCCATATGCACTTGTTTTAAGGCCGTTGTGCCTGACTTTGATAAGTCTGTTGACTCCGGTTAGTTCTTGGTGTAACTGAAAATGGTAGGGATGAAATTTATTTTTCTTAATGCATTTTGATATTGAGGATTTTTTTATCCATAAATCTCTGGTTACATCTTGTAGCGTACAAATAGGACTTATAAGAATAATAGTAAATAAGTTCATCTTTGATAATTATACCAGGTAGCGCTTTAGTTTATACAGTATAGACTCAGCTTTAGATATCCTCGATCTTATGTTTCCGGTTTAAAATCAACTATCATCATAAGTAATATTCAAAGTTTATTCATACCACTTGTATAGGCAAGTAGGACCTTTAAAAATAATAATTTTAATATTAGATTTACAATATTTCAGTTGTTAAATTTTGGATTAGAGTATTTTATAAATTAAAGTAATACATTTTCTTCTTACTACGCTGATGCGCAGGTCTGCGTCGAGTAAAAGGAAGCTTCAGGTTGGCAGGTCGCCATGTTCTAAGAGTTTCGACTCACGCTATTTATGAGTTGCCAATAAACGTGGTAGTAATTATTAGTGTTCATGTATTAGTTTCGGCTAACATGTATTATAATGTTTCTGAACATCCATTATGTTCAGAAACCGGAATTAGGTTCCGTAAGTAACTCACTTTAGAATTTCTAATATGTTAGATATATCTTTTTTTTATATTGAATTATAGGGTTTTTCCTGGGGCATTATTTTATGTCTGAGCTTCATTATTTCATTATTTGATGGTATGGTATAGTTGGTGATACATAGGAGTTAGATGTTACGTCTTACATAACACAGGACAGGGTCAGCCCATTGGTACCTTTTATAATTGGTTAGTCAACATCATATGATCTACGAGCATCATAGGCGTTAGGACGTGTTACCTGGGTAGCTTTTTTTGATTACGTCAGCTTGGGTGCAGAGGTCATTGTCATGGACTAGGAACCAATCAGTATATTCTAAGGGAGCCCCTTCATCTGATAGGAAAACCAACCAGTACATCTTGGGTAAACTGTATCATTACCATTTTTATCTAACTTCAATTTTTTATGTGCATTCTACCGTCTATTATTCTCATCGTACACCATTCATGTAAAACATATTAGAAGCCTTTTTTTTAACTGTAAACTTTTTCTACATCTCGTATAAATTAAACTGTATAACTAAATGATACATTCATAATGTTAACATAATATATTCTTCTATAGCCATGTGCTTGAGATATTTTAAATTGTAAAATTTATTGTGCAGAATTTGTGATCACAAATATCTAAACTAGGTAAACCTCGACACCTAGGTATCATCATATTTCACTCCTTTTAATAGTTAAGATTATCCACACATATATGTATGTATATATATATATTTTTAGTAACTTTAAGGTATATTGACATTTGGATATGTGATAGATATTAGTCAATACTTGGTATCAATGTGAATGTAGCTGTTTTTGTCTGTAAACGACACCTAACACCCACAGTTTGAATAGTTTCTAACAAAACTTTTTTTAAAGATAAAATATAAAAAAACATAAAAAAAGGTAATTATAGTAAACTGTGTCACAGGGTATTGTTAACACCCCCAGTTTTAATAGTTTATAATAAAACTATTTTTATAACCTAGTCAGTTTCTTTTCTTTTCTGTCTGCACCATTTAAATGTTCAATAGCTAACGATCTTGATTGTATTGATATATTAAAATATTAATTTAACATCTTACTACCTTCAGTAGACATTTTATTACTTTTTGAGCCTACTGCTTCACATTTTTATTTCAAAGTGATTGGCGCCCACTTTACAGTATATAAAACACCTAAAAGGAATCTTTTCAACTTTAATTAAATATAACCATCATACATATGTTTGTTCTGTGATTATATGTACCCACAGACCTAGCTCACGCACCAAAAGCAGCTGCCGGCAAAGTAACTGGTACCTTATTTAGGAATAACAACTCTTTATTTAGTTGGGGATAGTCATTATTAGCTAATATACAACCCCAAGGTAAGGTCAGCAGTAACTATTTATAAAAAAATTGTTATCGGCCACGATCAAACCGTTCTTTTAAATGTTCCAGCGACCTGACGTCAGGATGTCGCCTCTCGAGAAACCTTTGAGCATACTCACATGACGCCAAAAAACAGTTTTCTTCACACACGCCAATTACATAAATCATACTTATTAATTCTAGTAGAGAATTAATTCTAGAAATTCATTTTGAATCTTATATCACAACTTTTACAGTACTAATAAGATGAATAATTGATTAAATGTCAAAACTAGAAACAAATGGCTGACTTACAGGTATTCAGAAAACAGCCTAAAAACTTTAATTTTAAATCTGATTTTGGTAAGAAAAATGAGATGGCAATACATGTTGTATAATATCAACCTCAGTAGAGGAAAAAATAAATACGTAATGATTTAGTAAATCTCCAAAGTACCATGAATAGAATGAATTTAGTTCATTTATTTCTGGTCAGTTAAAGGGTAAGAAATTGTCAGTATATCTTTTAATTCGCTATATCTTAAAATATACTAGAGATAAAGGTATACTCATTAGTATCAAAATAATGATAATTGAAAATACTATTGAGATCTCCTATAAAATACAGGGTGTCGTATTTAAAAAAATTGCAAAAAATTCATTTCAAATTTTAGAAATTCAGAAGGTAATTGTGAACACCCTGTATAATAAATCTCAATTCTAACACTAGCTTGGTATAAAGTGGACCTAGCTAGGCACCACCTAAATTTTTACTAAAAACAAAGAAACGAAGCAGTAAATATTATGCAACTTTAAATAAACGGTTGATTTTGTTCAAAAATATAACTTGGCAACGCTGGAATGAAACGCAAAAAAAATGAAGGTTGACCCGAGAACCAAAGAAGGCTTCAATTGTCACAGAAAAATACAAGTAGTTGCATTTAAAAAATATATACTTTTCCAGACACCCTATATACAGGGTTATTCAGAACTTTTCTCTAAAACTTTGAGGATATGTGCATCCTTCAATAAAAAATCAATATCACCAAAAAAATTTATAATAAAAGGCTTAGGATTTCCCGTAAACAATGTTTAAAGTAATACCATTATAAAGGACTACGTAGCTGGGCAAATGTACTTCAACACATCTGATACTTTTCTACCACATTCCTAAGAATGTGATAAAAAAAAGTAAACACGTTTTTGTCTGCAACGCCTGGTTAAAACCGACCGAATAAAGTTGGAGTGGGGATAATATCTCTATTGTCTATGAGTCGTCAGTCTATGTGTGTCGCCCTCGCAGTGCGGGTGTTTTATTTATCTTAGGAGTCTTAAACTGTAAAATTTTCAAAATGGCTCATGTGTACAGTAATGCTGAGTTAATGGACTGTTACCAGTGGATTATCACTTACGAGTTAGGTTTTGTGAGTGGTTGTTGCAGCAAAATGCTGAAAATCCCCAATTTACTTAATAATTTGCGTTTACAAGATCAGCAACCAGGAGGAACATTCGCTTCAGTGCGGCAAAATTGGATAGCTTTAGGGACAAAATTTCGAACAGCTTTTGTAACAAGGTATGTGCAAATTTTTTATAAATTTCATGTTTCTAATACCTATAGTAATCAAGTAGCGCAATTCTTCAAAATTAGTGTAACAAAATTTTATTCATTTTAAAGGCACGTCACTTTGGTCACATCTATCTATCTTTCAGTTTATTTTAAAGTAAAAACGCTACAAATCTTTTTTGCGCCGGGTGTCGGGATACTCTCAAGAACTTCCGAAATTTTTTTCGTGCTAGCCAGTTTGCATTGTCAGTCCCAAGGTCACCCCATTACAGTGGACCAGTATCCAGCGGCGTGCAATGAAAAATTTTTAAATAGTTTTCAGAAGCCGCCAAAAATTTTTTTTTTGCACTACCACATTTCTACATGTATGTTGAACATCCCCAAATTTTATTATGGATAAGTTCTGATTTTTTGCCCATATTATGATAAAGCCATAGCAGAAGAAGGGAGTACTAAATGGACACAATGATATATATATATATATATATATATATATATATATATATATATATATATATATAGGTATATATAGGTATAAATTGTGTATCAGTGTGTCCATTTAATACTCCCTTCTTCTGCTATGGCTATGTGAGAAGGAGTATCTTGTATTTTATAAAAACATCCTAAGGTATTGTTTAACTTAATATTTTTTAATAGCAGATTGTTATTATTATTATTATTATTATTATTATTATTATTATTATTATTATTATTATTATTATTATTATTATTATTATTATTATTATTATTATTATTATTGTTATTATTACATCACATACAATTACAATTACATTACATTATTGTTGTGCTTACATCTTTTTAAAAAATTTAAAATTATGCCCCTATCTTGTATTTATATATTCGAGTCCCTATTGCAAATACACCGTGGATTTGACAAATTTCAAAAGCATTGTGATGTGCAATCCTATAATACTAGGAATGCAACAAATTTGATTCAGTCCCATTCTAGGATTCGTACAACGCAAATAAATAAATTGGATGTTGGATTGTATAATCACTTTGTTCATTGTTTTAACAATGTTAATGTTACTAGTTTGAGTTTTAATAAGTTTTATAAGTTGTGTAAAACGTTTCTAATAGACAAATGTTTTTATAGTGTGAATGATTATTTTAATTGGTCAAATTCTAATGGTTAATGTTTCAGTGACTTCAAATGTACCTTTAATTGTATGTAATGTGGTCGTTAAATAAAGTAAAGTAAAGTAAAGTATTATTATTATTATTATTATTATTATTATATTTTTTTTTTTTTTTTTTTTTTTTTTTTTTTTTTTTTTTTTTTTTTTTAGAGGGCGGTGGAAAAACCTTCATAAAGGCATCCAGCAGGTTCCGCACTGCCGGATAATGTGGGATTACCAGAATCGCAGCGGGCTCACTCACAGATGTGCCCGCCGGGAAACCAGCGACCTCACTAAAAAACCACCTCCCTTTCCCACGCAGAACATCAGACCGGGACCGCTTTCGCATTACTTCAGCCTGAGTCTTGTTTCTTGCTCTTGATAGCTCTACCGTTCTGGCTTGCGTTGCCTCTCTGTCCTTTCTTTTCTCTTCAGTCTGTCAAGCAGCCGTCATCCCTCTTTGTTCGTAGCAGCCTCTGCACGTAGGCAGCCACTCTGTTCCACCAGTTCTCGTTGTCAAGCATCAACTCGACGATGCTCCGCGGAGTGATTTGACCGATCAGCGTCTCCAGGAGTCTTCTTTCGTCGATCCATCGACTGCATACGAAAAACGTATGCTCTGCGTCGTCTCTTTCATGTCCGCAGTATTTGCACTCCGGTGTCCTGGCCTTGCCCATTTTCCACAAATAATGTCGGAAGTAACCGTGCCCGCTAAGGAACTGGGTCAAGTAGAAATCCACCTCTCCGAATTTCCTATTCATCCAGGGTCCGACCCTCCCGATGAGTAGATACGTCCACCTACCTCTTGGGTCGTTCGTCCATCTTTCCTGCCATTCCGTCAGGGTTCGAGCTCTCTCTTCTTCTACTGCCCGTTCTCTGCCCACTTCCACGCTGGCGTCGTAGATTCGCTTCCGTTCGATAGCCAGCAGGTCGATGGGTGGCACGCCCGCTATCACCAGTATTGCGGCCTCGGAGACTGTACGATAGGAGCACGCGATCCGTAGTGCTCCCCTTCGCTGCACGGTGCTCATACGCTTTCTGTATTTCTTCACTCTCATAGCGTCGGCCCAGATCTCTGCCCCGTAGAGCAAGATCGAATGCGTGGTGACCATCAACAGTCTACGCTGGCTTGGCCTCGGGCCGCCCACGTTCGCCATGAGTCCGCTCAGTGCAGCGGTTTTCGTCACGGCTCGGTCGGCCGAGCTCTGTATGTGTGGCCAGTAGGTGAGCTTCGTATCCAAGATCACTCCTAGATACTTCGCCGATACCTTTGTCTGGACCCGTTCTGTACCGATTACCATGGGTACGATCTTGGGGATTCTCTTCCTCGTGAGCAACACGATCTCGGTCTTTGCCAGGGCCAGTTGCAGTCCATGTTGGCTCATCCAGTTGTTGACTCGCCTCATTACTTGGTCGAGTTTCAGTTGCGCCATTTCGGTGTTTCGGGAAACAATAACCGCTGCAACGTCGTCCGCGTACCCGACGAGGAAAGCGTCTCGGGGCATGTCCGCTCGGAGCAGGCCGTCGTACAGCGCGTTCCAGAGGTCCGGTCCCAGTATCGAGCCTTGTGCCACTCCAGCCGTGATTTCTCTTGTCTTCGTTCCTTCGGTCGTTTCGTATTTTATTGTACGGTCTCTCAGGTAGTCCCTGAATATGCGAAGGAGATAAGTCGGAATGCCGAATGTACCCCGCAGCGCTTCAAGGATATCTATCCATCTCGCCGAATTGAAGGCGTTTTTCACATCCAGGGTGACAAGAACCACTATCGGCCGGGCCGGGTGGCTTGCCGTCTGAGTCTCACGTACCGTCTCCACGACTTCTCGTATGGCGCCGATTGTGGAGCGGCGCTGTCTAAAGCCGTACTGTCTGTCGGAGAAATCTCCCGCCGTTCGGATGGCATCCAGCAGTCGGGGCCTCAGCAAAAGTTCCAGTATCTTGCCGCCCGTATCCAGCAGACTCAGGGGTCTGAGCGACGACGGCGAATTCGGGTCACCTTTTCCTTTACTGATAAGTACCAGTCTTGCTTGCTTCCAGCGAGCACTAAATACCCCTTCTTCGATGCAAGCGTTCATCATTTCCAACACTATATTCGGTGTCGTGTGTGCTACGATCTTAAGTATCTCTGCTGGTATGCCGTCCGGTCCAGGGGCCTTTCCGCTTTTTAGGGCGGCGATGGCTGTCATCAACTCCTCCATGCTGAAGACAGGAACTTCGTCGATCTCCTCTTCGCCATTTTCCTCATTCCTCAGAGGGTGTCTTGGGAAGAGTTCGTCGACTATACCGTCCATCGTTTCTGCTGGCAAAGCTCCGACCGGTCCTAGAGACTTCAGTTTTTTGGTTACTATCTTGTAGCCCAGTCCCCATGGGTCCCTGTCCACCTCTTCACAAAGTTTCCTCCAGCACTGTCGCTTGCTGTTCTTAATCGCGTTGCGGAGATTTTTCCTTGCCGTTTTATATTCATTTGTACGGGCCTCAGCTTCTACGACGTTACGCTCCCGTTGTGCCCTTCTTCTGAATCTCAGACATGTTCTTCTCAGTTCGGCTATCTCTTCCGTCCACCAGTACACCGATTTTCTGCTGCCTCGCTGTCTTTTCGCTGGCATAGAGGCATCACAGGCGCTCTTGATTAAGCTCATGGTGGAATCCACGAGGGCTTCCGCCCTCTGTCTTCCGCTTAGTCCCCTGGGAAGCTCCGAGGAGGGATCCAAAGCGTTTTGTAGAAACTCCACCAGTCTCGTCCTGTCCAACCTTGCTAAATTCCAGCGGTGTGGTCTTTCTGCGTTATTTCTCGCAGTTTCCCTGCTTCCTCTGATGTCGAAGGTTATGTATTGGTGATCGCTTCCAGTATAGTCTTCGATCACCCGCCACCCTTCCACCCGAGGTGCCACTCCAGTCGATGCCAGTGTGACGTCTGGGATGGAGTTGCCAAACCCCGGTCGCCTGTAGGTCGGTGTTGTGCCCCTGTTTAGTACTTCCAGGTCGAGTCTGGCCGCCATTTCCAGCAGCAACCGGCCTCTTGCGTTTGTCTGTGGCATGCCCCACTCCAGTGCTCTGGCGTTGAGGTCTCCGGCGACCACCAATTCGCCTGTGACCGTCCTCAGAGCGTCTTCGATGGACTCTAGCTTTTCTCGGTACTCTAGAGCTGTGGTTAATGTTGCCTGCTCTCACCCACGCGTAATCCTCCCCGGCGCCATGTGCCTCTGTTCGCAATTTCTGGGTATTTGCTACCCACATTGCTGCTGTGTTCGTAGTGCTAGTGAACCACGTTGGGCTGTCTATGTTTCGGTACTGCTCGCTGATGATTAGTACGTCTGCCTCCAGCTCGACCACGAGTTGGGACAGGAGGTCTAGAGCAGCACTGCACCGTTTCAGATTGCACTGAAGGATGCGGATCATCGGGCGGCGTTCTTTTTCTTTTTCAGCTCGAGGGCATGTCGAAATACTTCACATGCGCCTGAGCCCGGGACGTGCTCGGTTTCTTTAGCCGGCTTTTTCCTCTCTTCGCAGAGGACGCACCTGGGGTTGCTGGTGCATTTCGCCGCTTTGTGGTCATTTTTGCCACATTTCCAGCATAGCGTGCTCCTATCGGGTCCCTGACAGTTCCGCTTCACGTGACCGTAGCCCAGACATCGGTAGCAACGTGGGACCGATACTCTCAGCCTAAGCCTGCAATTAATCCAGCCGATTTTTATTCGTTCCTTCTTAAGAAGGACGGCTGCCCCTGTCTCGTCCATCTCGACGATAGCCATTTTTTGTTCCCGCTTATTGGGCTGGGTAACAAATACTTTAGGCTCTCCAGCCTCTCCCGTTTCCCGTTTAAGGGCCTCTTCGACTTCCTCTTTGGTTGTGAGGCAGTCTAGATCCCGTATCTCCAGCGTGACTCTGGTTGTCAAGTCTCGCACCAAACACGTCTGTCCCAGCGCGTCCTGGATCGCACTGCGGAGTGATGCGCCATCCTTCGTGGTGTTACCAAGTCGCAGGAGGACGCCGCCGTCCTGCGTTCGCCGAACTGCCTTGATGTCGGCGTCTTTTTCTTCCGGCCTGATGGTCTGTCGGAGCTTCCCCAGAACCTCCGCGTAGGTTTTTCCGTCCCCAGGTTTAATGAGGATAGCATTGCCTCGCGCTTTAGGCGCCCGCTGCTTCTTGCTGGGCTGTCGCCTGGTAGTTCTTGATGAGGAGGAGGTCCCCTCTCCTGGCCTATGCGGATCAGTTTTGGAGCCGCCCTCGCTACCTCTCGATTTTTGAGATCGTCTGACCATGATCCACTCCCCTTCTTCGTTCCCCTGTTTCTTCTTTTTTAGGGGTGTCGAGTTCGGGCTGCCATTCTCAATACATGTCGGGTCCTCTCTTTCCCTCTTTTTGTTTGACCCAGGGCCTAACTTTTTTGCCTGCATCGGGGCAGTCGCCCGCACCGAAGCTGGCGGTGGCGTCTGCGCGGGGGCGCATCTCACGGGCTTACCTCTCGCGTGAACGAAGAGCATGCCGCTGATCTCCGCTGAGACCATGCACACTTCTCGCACCGAATCCAGCGATGCCTCTAACTTGTTCAGGCCATCCTTGATTTCCAGGCTAACGTTCTTCTGCCTGCCTACTGCCCTCTGCATGACGGCAAGGGTCTCCTCCATGTGCTCTAGCTGCTGCTTCAGCCTTTCCTTCTCTTCCGCAGCCTGATGTTGGAGCTGGTCAAGAGTCAGGTCTGCCATGGACACTCTCCGTCTTCTGCCCGTCTCAGCGGCAGCTGGTGTTCTCGGTGTCGGACGCCCAGGTTTCGTTAGGATCTCCGGGAGTTCTCCTTTTCTTTGCGCCAAGGGGGTACCAGATGGTCGCTCCTGCAAGGTCGCCTTCCCTTTGGTGGGAGGAGTCGCCGCGAGCCTCGATTTCTTTGCGAAGGGATTTATTCCTGTCCCACCTTCGCATCCATTAGTCAAGTCCATTTCCATTGCCTGTTCGTCAGTAGTTGTATCCTGTCCTGTGTTTAAACTTATGTTATTTTCCATAGTATTCCCACGAGTTGGGACCATTCTTGTCGTCACCCCCCGGCAGTGGGCCCTTACCGAGGGGAAGGCTTTGATACTGTGAGGTGCGCCAGGTGCCCCACAGGTTGTAACGACTTCGCTGTCGGGTTTTATAGAGTTTTCCTTCTCCTATGCCAGCCAGTTAAGGCAAGCACCCCGGTCCCGGATCCCACCCAACGTACCACAGCTACGCCCTGCTGTGGTGGTTGAAGGGCGGTCCAGGTTTTACGGTATGTAGGTGATGACTGGCGCTCAGTCATCCCCAGCTCGGACTGCCCCGGGTTCGCCAATTCCCGTAACCACCCATCTCTGAGTGGCCCCTGAGGCAAATTATTATTATATTATTATTATTATTATTATTATTATTATTATTATTATTATTATTATTATTATTATTATTGAGGAGTTGATTGATACTCGTATAATTGGTGTCGTCAATCTATCTATCAAAAGTTGTGTAATTTGACTGTTTTAAATGTTTAAAGTTACTTAATTGTTTTACTTATAGTGTAGTGACTTCGTATAAGTGTTAGCTGCACTAAATTTGATGAAATAGACTTTACTTGCAGTGAGTACATTTTTTTCATTTCCTGTGGGTTTACCGTTTTTAATCTGTTTTGAATGGACGATCGTAAACTGGTCTGATTTTCAAATAAGCTAATTGGAAATATAATATGGCTGGGAGCAATATAGAACTTGTTAGTAGCTGTGTACGTTGCAAGCAGCCAATAAAAACTGGCCTCAAGTGTACACGGTGTGGTCGTCTTGTTCATAAAGCTTGTTCTAAACTGATCAAAGGAGCCACTGTTTTGGATTCCGAAAAAATTATCTGTTGTACTGGCAATTCTAATATTCCTAAAAGCAATGCTGAAGAAAACCAGGATAATGAGGAACATACTGATGATAATGGCACTTCTTTTGAGGTGCTCAAGGTTAAAATAAAGTATTTAGAAGAAATCATAAAACAAAAAGATCTCATTATAGCAACTCAGGGCATAGCTTATGACAGCCCTGACTGAGCAGAATAATTTACTCAAGCAGCAAAGTCAGAGACCAAACATAGTTACTAAATCTGCACCTCAGAACAAGGCATCTTCTTCGAAAATGGCAACTCGTGATATGGCGGTGTCCAATGGCGCAGCTTCTAGCTCGAGACCACTGGCCAAAGGGGTGCTACCGCAGGAGGTATCAAATGCTATTCATAATATTGAATCTCGCCGTATTTGTAATGATATTATAAACTTAGAATCTGATAAAAGTATAATGAGCAATCGTCGATCAAGGAATAGTCGCAACATTCTTGTGGGCAGTGGTAATGAGTTGGTGAATTGTCCTATAAAAGCAGCACCAGTGTTAAAATATAAGGAATTTCATGCCACGAATCTTGATGTGAATGTTGATGATAAGGAATTATGTGGTTACCTCAAGTCCTTTGCTCCAAGTGTGATAGTGGAAAAGCTTGTTTCTCGCAATCCTCACAAATATTCATCATTTAAGATTTCTGTGCTGCAGAAAGAAGCTGTAACTATATTAGCAGCTGATATTTGGCCACGTGATGTGATTATTAATCGATTTTTTCCCTCAAGACGTCCCCGTGAAGCATCTGGATGAGGGTCGGATGGATAAGATTAGTTCACTGGAATGTTCGGTAGTACATATAAATGTTCAGAGTATTGCAAATAAAATTAACGAACTGAATGTTTTTCTTGCAGATAGTAAATTTGACATTCTGTGTATATCTGAACATTGGCTTAGTGATACTAACTTAAATAAAATTAAATTGGAGAACTTTAATCTTGTTAGTGCCTACTGTAGGTCGGGTATAGGACATGGTGGGGTAGCTATTTTTGCTAATGATAAGGTTCAGATAAAATCTGTTGATTTGAACCAATATAGTATTTCCCAACACGCGGAATTTTGTGGAGCAATAATTAAGCCTGCAAATTACCTCATAATTTCTTGTTATAGGTCATCTAGCCATGGTGACATGGAAGTATTTAAGGATAAATTCATTCGACTAATGGATAATGTGATTAATAGGTATAAGGGTATTGTATTGTTGGGTGATCTAAATTTGGATATGACCCGTAGCACAGAACAGGCTAGGGACATGTGCAATATTTTGAACACGTATGGGCTTAGATATTGTATTACTTCCCCTACAAGGGTCACGCAAGATTCTAGTTCCTGTCTTGATAATATAATAACAACTAATAGTTGTGAACAGATAATTACGGGTGTTTGTGATGTATATATTGCAGATCATCTTGCAATATATGCTATACTGAGAGATATGCGTAGTGGACCTGTGCCTCAGGGTGATGCGCCCAAAAGATCTTTTAATGATAGAAATGTATTTAGGTTTGTTAATGCCATGAAGAATATAGATTGGTCGGGCATGCGCATCCCCAATCTAGATACTGACGAGTTGACTGAGTTCTTGCTGAATCAGATATGTATCCAGCGGGATATATGTTTTCCAATGAAAATATTTGCAAATAGAAGACCGGGACATAAATGGTTCAACAGTAGGCTTCGTCAATTGCGTAATGAATTACGTGAAAGTAAGAGGAATTTTGATATCTCGAAGTCTTCAACTGACTGGTCTTCTTTTGTTAAAATACGTAAAAGTTATAGGAGGGCGCTGAATGAAGAGAAACGTGGTCATTATGCAGAGGTCATTTCGTCCTCTGACAATAGAAATAAAACCATTTGGAATATTGTGAAACGGGAGCAATCAATTAAATCAAATCCTGCTCCAGCTACATCTCTGTCGCTTCATGATTTTAATTTGTATTTCACCACTGTGGCTGATGTTATAGCACAGACACTTGATGTTACTAATAATGACCCCCGAATGTTTCTTTGCAATGTCCAAAGACCTTCTAATTCTTTCTTCATGACCCCAGTAATTGAAGCGGATATTGAGAGAGCCATAATTAATTTGAAAAATTCGCCTTGCCTTGATTACTATGATCTTAACAGCCGTATCATTAAAGCCGCTGCCCATGAGCTCACTGGGCCCCTTGTGTTACTTTACAATCGATGTATTGTTCATGGCCACTGGCCTAATGCTCTTAAAATTTCAAAAGTTTTACCTACCCACAAAAAAGGGGATATTAATGTCTTAGATAACTATAGACCCATATCAATTGTGCCAATTATCTCTAAAATTTTTGAACTAATTCTAAAAGAAAGGCTCTTGTCATACTTGGAAGCAAACTCCATAATTTCATCGTCACAATTTGGCTTCCGTAAGGGTTTCTCCACAGTTAAGGCATTATTAGCAATGATGGACAATATTGTACATGGGTTAGATGTGGGTGCATCTACGCACGCGACGGTGTGCGATTTAACTAAGGCATTTGACTGTGTCAGAACTGATTTGCTTTTATGCAAGTTGGAATATTATGGCATTCGTGGGATTGCTCTAAAACTATTTGAGTCTTACCTTAAGAACAGGGTACAGTTTGTGAATCATAATGATGTGAACTCAGTAATGCTCTCAAATTCAACAGGGGTTCCACAAGGATCTGTATTGGGTCCAGTACTATTCCTACTTTATATTAACGACTTACCTACAGCCTTGTGTCCTCTTTGCTGATGACACAACGCTTTTGGTACGAGGTGATGAGAATGATGGCGCGGATGTACTTCCGAAAGCTAAAGATTGGTTCAATTGCAATATGTTAAAACTCAATATGTCTAAAACCCATGGTATATTGTTTAGTTCAGACAGATGGGGCTGCTAAGTCTAATCCGGTACGACTTCTAGGCGTAACATTTGATACGGGTTTGAGTTGGTCCGAGCATGTAGGTCAACTCTGTTCTAAGTTGTCATCTCAAATCTTTGTGATGCGTCAATTGAGTTCATGTTTGGACCGCCCCACCCTGAGGATGGTCTATTTCGCAATATTTCATAGTGTACTGTCATATGCCGTTGTTCTCTGGGGAAATTCTGCCTATTCTTACAAAGCCTTTTACTTACAAAAAACTGCTATGCGAGTTATCGATGGAGCACCATACGGTACCCATTGCAGGCCGCTGTTTCAGAAATATGGGATACTTCCACTGCCTTGCGTCTATGTGCTTGAAACACTACTGCTAGTGCACAAAAGTATAGAAAATTGGACATCGCACTGTGACAGACACAATTATAGCACAAGGCGGGGGACGGATCTTATACCTTCTTACTCACGAATTAGAATGTCTCAAATGAATAAAGTTGATTTAAATTTGTATAATAAATTCATGAGCTACGATAGAAGCTTAGATATTAAGTCATTGAGTTTATATTCATTTCATAAGCTGGCGAAGGACTTCCTCATGAGCCAATGCTTTTATAGTGTGGATGAGTTCAGGGCGTATACTATTTAAATTTAGGTGTTTGTTATGTGTTTTTGTTTGTTTAAAAGGAAGGGAGGAGGAAAAAAGGAGGGAAAAAATATTTTTTTTCTCTGTTTTTCTCTCTTTTTTGTGTGAATCATTTGCTGATGATCACTTATTTTAATATTATTTTAATATTATTTTCACTTCTCAATAATTTTATACCGTATTTTGTAATTTATTCTATTATGTAATTGCTTTTATTTCTGGTTGGAATTATATTTCTATATTTAGAATTTTAATAAATCATTTATGTGAATTAATTATGTTGTGACATAAATGTATTGTAATATATATTGTCAATAAAGCATCTATCTAAAGCATCTATCTATTATTATTATTATTATTATTATTATTATTATTATTATTATTATTATTATTATTATTATTATTATTATTATTATTATTATTATTATTATTATTATTATTATTATTATTATTATTATTATTATTATTATTATTATTATTATTCTTATTCGTAGAACGTATCGTATCGAACATATCGATTCGTATCTTTTGGTATCTTGAAAAATAAATCTTACACTATGACTCAAAATATGCCAAATCACCCGGTAAATATTCTCACTGACATCATGACAGAAGAAGTTACCTATATGCACATCACAGTATAAAATTTAAATAAAGCTGTAGTAAACACAATTTTAAAATGTCTGATTCTTTACGAATAATAATACCACAGAGACACCGTGCTTTGTGAGGGGAGAATAAATCCTGACAGCTTATAAATTACAAATAATATGCTTTTCAGATAAAGAAAATGAGACAAGGGAAATGCTGACACGGGCCTGCATTGAGACTGAGTTTAAAAAGGTTTTATGAATGAATGACCATTTCTTTATTTTTAAATATATAGCCGAGTGAGTGTAAGGTGGATGGATATAATTTAGCTCCTTTCCAAGTTCAAGATCACTGTAAAATAAAAGCGTTATATCAGATTATTAAGAACCTCATAATGTTTTTATTTGTCATAAAAATGAATAATCCTGCCAATATGAGAAGAAGATTGCCATTTGACTTTTAAGAATTTATCTTTAACATCATAATAAAAGCTGAAAATTCGTGGTGCATGCAAAGAGACAATGTTAATTTCTCTCGCAAACAAAAGATTTTACCATAGTCCCATCGTAACAAATTTAATTCAGAAATAAAAATAACACAACGCACACAAATAAAAATAATTGTACAATACACAGAAAATAATAAAGAAAATAATTTCGTACATGTCTGTACGTAATTTCACAAAAAGTACGCGATCCTCAAAATAGTAAGACTATTAACCCTTTCAATTATTTTATTTCCTCAATGCATTATCTTAAATAAAACAGAAATTGTTATTTTTTATTAATAATTTGTATTGGATGATAAAAACAGTTATTTAAATATATTGGATAGTAACCAACTATCAGAATAAAAATAGATTATAATGCAGTGCTTGCAATTACGGTCATGTACATGCACTGTTATAGTTGTTACTGGTTATCGGCGATGCTTATTTAATCACTCTATACTAATATAAATAATATCTATATTTATCTGATAGATAGAATAGAGGTTACTAAAGGTTTTATAGTTTTTGCCATCACATATGTTTAAGAAATTAATTACTTTCTTTCACGATTAATGTGTATTATTGAAAACTGACTGTGTTTGTAATTAATTTGTTTTCTGTCCTTTTTTATTAAATCTATTACTTATGTAGGTGTATTTATTTATGAGATGCTCTCAGGTATTATGCAATTATATACCTTGTAACGGAAATTTAGTAAAAATTTGCGTTCCAGTCGTTACCATAGAAATTGGACTATTCACCCGTATGCAACCCTGATTATTCGTTATAATATAATATCACCGCTGATTTTCATTACCGCTATTAGGCAAAATAAATTGCGCAGGTAATGCTGGTCCTCTAATAATTCATTGAATTTGAGCATGCCAGTTTTATAGTAAAGGGAGTGGGAGAAACTCGATATAGCCAACAGACACGTTAAAATCTAGGGTTGTTGGTGTTGTTTGAAGACAGGTGAGATACTAAATTATATTGTTCACTTTTTCTATAGATTAATTAATCTATTTGTTTATATTTGTGGTTTGTTACAAACATAACTATCATGTGTTTTAGAGTTATCGGGCTCTTCATTTGGTGAGGCCCAAACTCAAGCGAATTTTAGACTTTCGAATTATTACCTTATACAATGAAACAATAATTATTCAAGTCAATTTAATAGTTTGGAAAGAAATGGAAAGAGTTTTTTAAATACCTAATTCATTTTGTATAATAATTCATAATTATTTGTACGCTTGTCCTACAATAAATCCTGAATGTATAACGAAACTTCAACATAGTAGGCTTTGATTAGAAAGAAACAAAATTTTGTTTAATGTCGGAAATACAAGTTGATAAAACAACTAAATGTATGTCATATGACAACAGCTTGAAATTTGGCTAATTTAAGTGAAAATATGGTTAAATATACTAATTAAGAAAAATACGATATGCTTGTCATTTATGGTGAATACAGAGAAAATTCCAGAGCTGCAGTGAGATTATATTCTGCACGATTCCCTAACAGAAGATGTCCAGATCAGGAAACATTTTTAAAGTTTAAGAGAAATCTTTTGCAGTATGGAAGTTTTAATGTATAAATAAACGAAAAAACGTAAATGTTTAAATACGGCGACAAATGATCTAGCAACAGCGGAAGTTTTACAACATTTAGAAAGTAATCCTCAAACTTCAATTAGAAATATTTCAGAGACAACTAAAATAATTATCAATTAGGTCATGTCATAAGATCCCGAAAGACGGTTAGATTTTCTATCTCGTTTCTCAGTTTTGTACCAAGACGACAATAGTATCCTTAAAAAAATTTGTTGGACTGACGAAAGTCGATTTCATAATAATGGTCTCGTCAATAAACACAACAGTCATTATTGGCCCGACAATAATCCGAGTTGTCCATCTCGGATTATTGTCAGAAACAGGCAATACAAATAAATTTGGAATAAATGTGTGGTGTGGCATATTAGATGGATATCTCATTGGTCCTCTTTTATTTGAGGGAGAATTAACTGGTGCACGGTATTTAAATTTTTTGCAAAACGACATTTTACATTTATTAGAAGATATTCCTGTGGCAACAAGACGCGATATGTGTTGGCAACAAGATGGTGCTCCTACCCATAATGCACAGGTAGTTGCAGTGTACTTGAACAGATCCCTACGCTGGAAGATGGATTGGTACAAATGGGCCAATTAGATGGCCACCAAGGGCGCCAGATCTAACGCCTCCTAATTGTTTTCTATGGGGGCATTGAAAGATATGGTGTATACTGAGCTAATAGAAGATATGGCGGACTTAATAAATAAGATTTTACCCGAAAATGGAAATGTTTTTGAACACTTGTTGTAGTTTAATGTTTTTTAATTTGCATATTTTATTTCATTATTCCTCAAAAAGAGTTATTGGATAATTATTGTTTCATTGTATAAAGTAATAATTCGAAACTGTAAAATTCGCTTGAGTTTGGGCCTCGTCCGATATCTCTGAAACTGTTAAGTTTTTGAAAAATAGTCATTTGACAAAAATTTTTTAGAATTGAACAAAGTATCGGATAAACGTTGTTATAAAGTTCCTGCCAACGAAAATTTTTCGTTGTGTCACATTGTCAATAATGTGTGATAAAATAATATTTGATATATTAACTAAATTTCATCAGTGGTTGGATAATATATCAAATATTATTTTATCACACATTATACAGTGGTTTTTTGAGGCAAACTTTAGAAGTTTGCCTTGTTACTACACTTTGAATATTTAATTTCTATGCTTCTGGTTTCTTGCTTTTTGTTATTTTACAGGTGGTGTAATCCCAAAAGAAACAAACTATGAATCATGAAAATGGACCACAAATAAGTTACAAACATTATTTATGATTGTAATTAGAATACTCTTTTTCTTAAAATGATAATAACTCGTTATCACATTGAATAAAATTGAGTATTCTTCAATCTGAGGAAGTTGATAGCTTATTTAAAGAATAAATCGCTGCAACGCATGCGCAGTACGTGAAGGCAATTTCTGCTGTCGCCCGCGTTCGCCAATGTCGTGTCGATTATTTATATTAAGGATTGTGTTGTGATAATTCAGTAGTTACTGTTGGTTGTTACATGGTGTCTTCATATGTATTTACATATATGCATACTGTTAAAAATTAAATTAATTTAGAAGAAATTCTAATCAAAACATTTAGTTCCCGTGCTATCAAAAATCATCAATAAAATTGTGTAAAGATGAAAGAGCCTGACTGTAGCATGACTGTAAAAATAGTATAGTGTATAAATTTGTAAAAATAGTGAAAATACGTAGTAAGCAAGCCACTCACTAGGGAGCATGTTGAGCAACATGCTTCTCAAGCTACCTGGTCGAGTTCACATCACCAAACATCTTGAGCAACTTCAGTTAACAAAAAACGAACTAACGAGGGGGTTGTTAATATGAAAGTACTGTCAAAGCAAGAAAAAGTGGCAGTTGCAGTAGACTTGACAATAGCCATGGAAAATAAGAGAAGGAACTACACACCCAAGTAACATGCTCGGCTCACGTCGCGGCTTTTTGGTCTTCCCTGGAAGCCTGCAACTTAGCAGCGTATTGACCAACCAACACACACACACTAGGCAACTTGTTGACGACAACTCCGTTGGCCAACATATTGCTCAACATGCTCCCTAGTGAGTGGCCTGCTTTAATGTTATTTACGTGGCTTGATGTATATAGGCACTCGTATAAATTGAGTTGTGTTAATTTATATGTTACCTATATTATTTACATTTATATGTTACCTATGTTATTTACATTTTCATGTTACCGGGAAAATGCCTACTACTGGATATATTATATTTGTTTCTGTTGGTGACCTTTCTCATATTTTTCTTAGAACTATCCATATCGCAAATAGATATCAATAGTTGCAATATTTACCTCAAAATTAGGTGTAAACATAAGCAGTGACATTTTTGTGTTAGACCAATTAACCTATTTAGTGTTTTTACTATAATATTATTTTAGGTAAGTAATTGCAGCAACTTACTTTTCACAATACAGTTAATGTATATTCTATATTTTGTTAATATAATTTTCTCAATAAAATGTGAAAAATAATGTATTGATTGATTGTGTGTCTGCGTTTTTTTCATGTGTACCCTCCCTCTACACAAGCCTTAGGCTTTCAGTAGGGAGGTTGTCCATTTCTGTGGTGTGTTTTATGTTTTATGTTTTATTTTTTTTTAATACACCTAAATTAAATTAAACTTTATATACTTTATATACCTAAATATAGATGTATTAAATGAAGCAATAGTATTTTTAATTTAAGGAAATTTGAATTACTTAATCACATAAAATTTTGTTGCAATCAAATCCGATGTAGAATAATTCAATTGAAGATTTTATTTTCTTCAATTAAGAAATAATAGGTACATTATTCTATTAAAATAAGTAATTTATTTAATTTGAAATTAGAATATTATTAATTCGAATATTTTCATACTCTTAGGATTTCGTAGATAACCCAACTAAATGAACGATTTTTCTTATTACAAGATTTTTGTACTCAAACGAAAAAAGTATACCAAGGAAATGTAATTCTAAAAGGGAATTTTTCATTACTTGCGGATATATAAGTATATATTTACTCGAAATGAATACGTAATACTTCAGTGGGCAGTGGATATTTCTCTGTGTACGTTTAAAATATTTATTAGTTTGATATGCAATCGATAAAGATCCAGGCTGCAGTGACATTTTAAAATATGTATTGTAACATAACCCCTCATGGTAACGAAGGCACTGAGTTTCAATATAATATAGATAAACTAAAACTGTATGTTCTTATTATTAGAAACAGGCTCATCAACTCCTATATCACTGTCATGGCGAAGGAATGCTTTATACAAATATCCAAGAATACACAGACTACATATATTAAAATAAAAAAATTAGTCTACTTCCGATAGAAACGGAAGTAATAAAATATTACTTTATCCTCAATCAACAGAATGTAAAATTTCAAATACGTATTTACTGTCACAGTATTAAGCATTTAAAATCGAAGATTAGCTAAATTTATCCTTAAAATGTAACATTTCTTCATAACAGGCTTTAGAGTCATAACTGTTACATTCAGATCATCGAGAAAAAGGGTCCTATAGGGGCACTGATTGCATGAAACTAAATGTGATGAAGTGTTTGACACGGGTCTGATAACTTGGTCAGACAGGTTGAACAAAAACATATTGTCTCAATACTCTAGAGTAGCCTAGAGGCACTGTATCTTCTTAAAAAATATTATCTTTATTTATCAGTTTTGCTAAGAAGTGACAGCTTGAAGTGTTTGAATGTACACAGCGATTATTTCATCAGAGAGGTTTTATTTAATAAATTATTTGCTAACTATAATTTTCCATACCTCGATAACTATACAAGATAGACATTTGGTAAGATATACCAAAAACTGGATGGTGCAAGTCTTTGAAAACAATAATCATAAATTCAATTTTTCATCATCATCATCATCATCATCATCACCTTTCAGTACATGACGATATCTTGCTTATTTTAGTAGTGACAAAAAAAATCTGTTGTTTTTGTACTTTCTTGAGTGCAATCCAGTGGCGTGGATAAATTTTTAATATGGTCATACAATTTAGAGTTACGACTAAAACATTGTTTTCTTAAATAGAAATCATAGTTGGATATAGAAACAGGCTATGGTTTATTAAAGAATATTTTTTCCCTTTCCAACGATATAATTAATATGTTGGATGTTATATAGTTCCACTCATTTTATTATGACAAAAATTTTAATAGTTTACCAGTAACAATTTTCATATATTTTAATGCGGTTAATCCTGGGTCCTTCAACAAGTCAATACCAAAAAAATCTCATTAACATGATCACTCTCATGGTAACAAAATATAATAACTAATTTCACTAAACATTAAAATTAAGTGTTCAAACTGATAAACAATATTCTGATTACAAAAGTTTTATGTGTCTACAACAGATAAACTTTAACTGCATTATGTAGGTATATGTAAAACTACAAAAACTGCAGCTTATAATAATTTCCTCTTAAATTCGGATAACAGAATTAAGGACAGCTGGAAATTTATTAATTGTGAAACAGACAAAAATAGGCCTACTCACATAACTGATAAAATTGATCCTGATTCATTTAATAATCATTTTACAACGATAGCAGAAAAAATTATTAACTCTTTACCTTCTAGTTATGGTTTCAATGATTTAAGTAACATTTAAAGTAATATACCCAATGCTTCTTTTTATTTGTATCCAATAACCGAGCAAGAGGTGAAGTGTACCATTAAACAATTAAAAAATTCCAGTTCTCTCGATATTTATGAATTGAATGCTAAAGTCATAAAATATGTTGAAGAGCTTATTATTACCCCTCCAGCATCAATATTCAATGTATGTATTTTGGAAGGCGTTTTTCCAGACGTGTTCAAGACTGCTATAGTGATACCCATATTTAAAAAAGGGGACGTTTGTGATATTGATAACTATCGCCCAATTTCTATACTCCCTGTCTTCAGTAAAATATTTGAGATAATTCTTGCCAACAGACTAGTCACTTACCTAGATAAGTACTCATTCTTAAATCCATATCAGTTTGGTTTTCGTCGTGATAGATCGACTACACAAGCAGTACTAAATATTGTCGGTTACATAATTGAAGGCCTTGAAAGTGGTCGCCACACAGCTATCACCCTATGTGATTATTTGTCTAAAGCGTTCGACTGCGTTTCTCACGTTAGGCTCATTGAAAAAATGCGTTCACTGTATGGGATCCGAGGTACTCCCCTACTCTTGTTCCAATCATATCTATTTAATCGTAAGCAGTGTGTAACTATAAATAATTCTCAATCCGGATTCTTAGAAATAAATCATGGTGTGCCTCAAGGCTCCGTCTGGGGCCCCTATTATTCTTAATATATGTGAATGATTTCTCCCATTATATGTCTCCAAATAAACATATATTATTTGCAGATGATACTACTCTTATGTGCTGTGATACTGATGTTGATAAGTTATTGTGTCACTCTACACAAATTGAAATGCAAGGTAACCAATGGTTCTCAATCAATAAATTGAGACTTAATCAAGATAAAACACAGAGACTAATTATCTCTTCAAACAGCTCCCTAACAAGAGGTACAAGCGTAAAAATCTTGGGTATATACCTTGATGACAAATTATACTGGCCGTCTCATGTTGACCATACAAACTCTAAGTTAGCAAGTTCCCTCTTCCTGATTAGAAGGCTAAAAAATTTTTTAGATTTTAGTACTCTGAAATTGGCTTATTTCTCTTTGTTTCATTCCCATCTTACTTACGCTACTGTTATATGGGGAAATTCACACCATGCAATTAAATCATTTCGCTTACAGAAAAAGGCTGTTAGAATAATATCTAATACTAATTGTAGAGCGCACTGTCAACCCATATTTAAGGAATTGGCCATAATACCTCTTCCCTCTCTATACATACAGGGTGAGTCAGTTTATACTAGCAGGACTCTGGCATTCGATAGAACACCTTATTTTAAGTGAAGTTTGTCATATAAACATATGTCGGGAATCGCTTCGTTTTTGAGATATAGGGTGTCAAAGCTTTGGTTTTTTTTTAGTGTTTTCCACACAGCTCCTATAGTTTTTAAGATAATTTATTCAAATTTTTACGGTAGATTACCTATGATGGTCCACAAATTTTGACATATGTAAACGATTTGAAAACGTACAGGGTGATATTTTTTCGGGGGTCAGGCCCCCTTTTATCGTTCAGAACTTTTTTGTAGTGCGCCACTGACTGCTGATTTGTCAAAATTTGGATTCCATGTTCAATTTAGAAACTTTTTTATCTCTTGAATTTTTATCGTAGCTGTAACAGTTATCGAGTAATTTGAAAAAGTCTATGAAAGAATATTTTATTAAAAAAAAATTTTCATCAAAACTTTCACTAAAAACAATTATTGTCAAACGAAAGTTCATTAATCTAAATTGTCAGAGGTTACATACTTACAGTACAACTTTTGCCACTAATTATTTTTTTGTAGCATTTTAAAGACTTTTAATAACTAAGTAAAATAATTAAGAAATAATAATAAACCAAGGTCTACCTCATGGCGACGAACAACGCAGAGTGAATTTTTGACGTTAGATCCTTAACACATTAGAAAATAATAGAACTTTCTTATCCAACGTATTATGGACTGATGAATCTTGCTTCACCCAACGTGGGATAGTAAATTTCAAAAGTCAACATATTTGGGTAGAGCAAAATCCACGTGCTATTAGGCCAAGAAAATTCCAAAATGAGTTTAGCTTTAACGTATGGGTAGGCATTTTTGAAAATCGTTTATTTGAACCATATTTTTTGCCAGAAAGGGTCAGTTCGCAAAACTTCTTACATTTTCTAGAAACCGAGCATCCTAATATGTGGGAAGATGTCCCTCTAAATTTAAGACAGCAAGCTTGGTTCCTGTTGGATTGCTGCCCAGCTCACTTTGAAAAAAATGTAAGAGCTTGGTTACGACAATTATCCAGAGAGGTGAATTGGACGTGGAGGTCCAATCGCACGGCCCTCAGGTTCCCCAGATATAACACCAGTGGATTTTTTTTGTGGGGCTTTTTTAAAGAAAAAGTGTATGCCACTCCTGTTCAAGATGTTGACGATCTTAGAGGGCGTATAAGGCATGCTTGCGAAGACATAAGAGTTCATCACTTAAGTTTCAGCAAGAAGGTCTATTGAAACGCGATGCCGATTATGTATCCAACAAAATGGATCATATTTTGAAAATTTTAATTTGAAAATAAAATTATTTCGGGTTGTTTGTAAAGTTATTTGTATTTGCCTTGGTTTATTATTAGTTCTTAATTATTTTACTTAATTATTAAGTATCTGAAATGCTATAAAAAATAAATAATTAGTGGCAAAAGTTGTACTGTAAGTATGTAACCTTTAATAATTTAGATTAATGAACTTTCGTTTGACAATAATTATTGTTTTTAGTGAAAATTTTCATAAAAATATTTTTTTTAATAACATATTCTTTCAGAGATTTCTTCAAATTACTCGACAACTGTTATAACTACGATAAAAATGCAAGAGACGAAAAAGTTTCTAAATTGAACATGGAATCCAAATTTTGGCAAATGAGCAGTCAGTGGCGCACCACAAAAAAGTTCTGGACGATAAAAGGAGGCCTGACCCCAGAAAAAATATCACCCTGTACATTTTCAAATCGTTTACATATGTCAAAATTTGTGGACCATCATAGGTAATCTACCGTAAAAATTTGAATAAATTATCTTAAAAACTATAGGAGCTGTGTGGAAAACACTAAAAAAAAACCAAAACTTTGACACCCTGTATCTCAAAAACGAAGCGATTCCCGACATATGTTTATGTGACAAACTTAACTTAAAATCAGGTGTTCTATCGAATGCCAGAGTCCTGCTAGTATAAACTGACTCACCCTGTATATCAAAGTTTACTTGAGATTCATAGGAGTGCTCCGGGTGTCGTGATGCACGCTGATATTCACCAGTACAATACACGTAATGCTAACTCTCTTAGAACACCTCGTTACAATTTGACTCTTACAGCGAAAAATTCACTTAATTTTAATTTGTACAATGATTTACCGTGTGAACTTAGGCAGTTAAATTCATTATTATTTAAAAGTAGGATCAAAAAGCTTCTTCTTATAAATTGCTTCTACTCAGTAGAAGAGTTTCTAGAAACACCGCTAACTTAAGTAACTGAATGTTGACATGTACATTAAAATAAACTTGTATACAACATCTTGTCATTGACTTATAACTATCTCCATACAATTGTTTGTCATATTCTTTTTTTTTTTGTTATAACCGTATGTTTACACTTATATTTATGTATTGATTGTTAATTATTGTTTTACCAATTCAATATTTTATGTGACCAGTTTTGTGCTTTAATTTTTAAATTGTGACCTGCTTCAAATGTTTATGTGAACATAATGGTGTTAATAAACACTATCTATCTATCCATATGAAAATTAAATGGATAATTTACACAATTTATCAAAGTTCGTTTAGTTCGTCGATATTATTAGATTTATTCGTATATAAGCTGTTTTTAATGTGTAAAGAATTGTAAAGACAAAAAATTTATTTCTAACTAATGTACCAAATTACCAATTAAACACCAAAAGTTCACACTGTGCTAAATACATTCACAAGTGTTGACTTTCCATTTCATGTTTTCATTGTATTTTTACTGACTAATTGATTGAAAATGAATATAACTGTTCCACACATTCACTTTTCTCGTAGTTATTCTGAGTAAACAGACGACAATACGCGACATAAATAAAAACAAAAACTGAATCTCTCTGGTATTCTGGCACTTATAATTTTTACTGTTATCCTGAATCAGTCATAAAATTTTTTCGCGAAAATAAATTAATGAAAATTAGTTTTTTACAAAAAGAAGGAAATTATTATTCTCCAGTATTTAGAACATGTGCATATTCAAATACTCGGTACTATCCAAAAATAGTCCACACAGAAAAAGAATTTCTAAGCAGAAGTAGCCTTCGTATGATATCGATTCTATTCACTACTTTTAGATGTATTTGAAATGTATTTTGAAAAGAGAAAGATATTTTCTTTATTTACTGTTAATTAAGATCAGGTGCTGATCAAAGTCTGAGCATTAAAAACGTTATTAAAAAATCTCTGTTACCACCATGAAGGAAATGGTGCCATAGAAAATGGTTCATTTTAGATATAGGGAAAATAAATTTGCCTTGATACTTCATATATTCTACATGTCTTACATTTACATCTACCTTGACACTACTTGGTTTCTAAGGCAAACATCTGGTGGTCTAATGCCACCCAGATTACTATAATAGAAAAGCTGAGTAAGATTCAAACGTTGGCCTATGTAGGTATAAATGGACCCATAGCCTTGGTCATGTTGGAAATGTTAGAACACGTAATGTTGCAAAGAGACTCGAGGATAGCAGCGTACCGAATCAAGAATAATAATGATGGGGCAGGTAGTTCCCAATGAAGAGGATATCTCAAGATAACACATACATTGCTGTTAGAGCTTATCCTGGAGATGATATCTGACTTTAAATACAAAATCTCAGTGACTGAGAGACAAAGGTAAATTATTTGAAGGCTTGGAGCCTCTGGTGATTCACAGATGGCTCCAAAACAAACAGAGGAACAGGAGCTGGAATATTTGGGCACCTAGATGGGGTAGAAGCTATAGTCTGAGGACTTATTCCACGGTGTTCCAAACAGAACTTTTTGCAATAATGGCGTGTTTGGCGGAGAATATGTAGCGGAGTTACACGCACGTAAACTCATTTACATATTCTTCGATATTCAAGCCGCCATAAATGCTTTGAACTCAAATAAGTTCAATGCTTGTTTGGATTTCCTGCAATAGCTAATTGAACCGTTAAGTATCAATGCAGTAAGACTATTGGGTGCCAGGTCATAAAGGCATTGAAGGAAATGTCGGGAGATGAACTTGCTAGAAAGTGATCTGAAATGGCTTAGCCAGTTTGTGGAGTTGCTTACAGCGCTGCCAGAATGGCTCTATGTAAAATGGGTTCGCAAACATATAAATTACTAAGTATTAAAACCAGAACAGAGTCATACGAAACTGGAAATAGTGTATATATTATGTGAAACCAGTGAAACTAGATTATTATTGGAAATTGCAACATTAAACAGCAAAGTGAATGTCTTAGAATCGGAAAATACAGAGCTGAAACAAAAGCTAGATACATTAGAAAAGCTTAATTAAAAAACAATATATTTTCTTGAGTAGAAAAACCAAAGGAAGAAATAAATGCCAACCAAATTTACCAAGAAATTAAAAATATAAAATAGATATCTTGCAACCTGATATAAATTACAACTTCTACATATCTACATAACTAGGAAATTCTGGGTAACTGTAAACAGTTAAAGGCAACTGTATTTATATTTAGCGACGATAATTATATTTTAAGAAAACATTTAAATAATGCTCGAAAAAATAAAAATAACGTGTGTTATATTAAAGAAGGCAAATAACTGACGTAGTTTTCCACGTATCACCAAAACACTATACTGTACTCGACGCGCGTTTCACCAACCAAGTTGGCATCATATGGAGACTACAAAATATTTTCTTTTCAGAAATTCAAGATTTTGCATTAATAAACATTAGATAACTTCCAAGCATTTTTACAAAAATTTCCATATGATCTTCAGGTAGTAGTTTTGACTAAAACTTTTGCTATTTATAACATAGACCTGCTGAAAAGGAAAGGGGTATACCATATTATACAGTGAAGACTCACCTAATAAAAATGACAGCGTGTTAAATTTTATTAAAGAATATTGTAATTTTCGTATGAAATCCAAAGTTTAGGAGACAGTAAATTGATTTATTTGCATTTACTAATTGCTGAGCATGATGTATATTTAGCGGCAATCGATAAATCACCTAGTACATCACCAGAAGAATTCAATACTGAACTTTTTCACTACTTTGAAACGACTGAAAAAACTCATTTTCCAAAAAATGAAATAAGTACTATAACTGGTACTGGTGATATAAATTTAGATCTTTGTCAGATTCTGATAAGTATGTATACGAGTACAGAAATAGTATGAATAGCTTTGGATATGGATAATTCTCTTATATTAATAATTACACCAGCCCTCAGAGTAAAACTAGTCTTGGTCACTTTTCACTTTTTCATTAAATGCTGCCCAACTAAACAGATTAGATCGTTTATTGTTCACTTTAACATAACTGATCACTGTCCTTACATTGCCTTACAATTAGACTAAATTATACGAATAAACTATATTCACAAAAATCAGCAAAATGGACTTTATAAATTATGAAACTCTAAAGAGAGATATCATATGTATAAATTGGCAGAAACTTTATAGTATAGAAGATCCTGAAGGGGTGGCAAACGAATTCATTAATAAATTACAAACTATGTATAAAAAAATACAAAAACAGTACGTATAAAATACATTTATGCAGGTCAAGAAAATGGCTTACACCAAGAGTTACAAACACGATTAACAATAAAAACAAGCTATACAGACGTGTACTAAACTATCCTAATAATGAACAACTAAAAATAGAATACGGTAAGTACCGGAATAAGTTAAAAAATATTCTGAAAAAAACTGAAAAAAAACACGTACAAAAAGTGATTGGTACTAATTCTAATAGCTCGATATGCAATCGGCGTAAAGCTGAAACAAAAATAGAGGATATTAATAAATCAAAGAATGGTGATATTTTGATTGATAAGAAGTATGATAAATCAAATAGTTTTAATGAACATTATTGCACAATGGGACACAAATTAGCGAACGACAATAATACGACCTAAAAGCTTTAAGGAGGTAGATAAAATGATCGGAAATACCATATATGTTTTCCCTACAAATGAAAATGAATTACAGGAACTAATCGGTGATTTCAAACTAAAAAATCTCAGCTCTTGATAAAGTGACCTCAGAAACATTGAAATATCTAACAAATGAATAAAAAAAACCGCCGACCTACGTAATTAATACATGTATTGATAAGTCTTGCTTCTCAAAAGTTTTTAAATTTGGCATTATAAAACTTTCTTATAAAAGTGGGGACAGAAATAGTAAATTTTATACCGGTTTCACTAATTTCCAATATCGTGAAAATAATGGAAAAAATATTGAAGTCACGTATCGTTAGTTTCTTACACTATTATATCGGATCACCAATATGGATTTCGAGAGGGAAGCTCAACGGAAGATGCTATTTATAAGTTAACATCATTTGTTTATGAAAAAATAGATAGAAAAATACCTGTTTTGTGCATCTTCGTTGATCTTTCTAAAGCACGCTCTGATTATTTCGGTCCAAGACTTTTTGAAACAGTTTCTAAAAATCTGAAAAACATAAAAAACATAGGAAATTATAAAAAATTGGATTCGTCTGAAAGATATATTTTTCATAAATTTCTTGATCAAGATTGTCTACAATAAAATATATAAAATACTCACTTGATATTATTTTTCTTATACTTACTAATTTATATATTTTTTCTCTATTTATTCTTAGATGTGGATCAGTCGCTTGTAAATTATACCTATACCTAACTAGCAGCGTTTTGGATTTATAAGATTTATAAAGCTTTTATTTATAATTTGTCCTGGAAATACATCTGCATTGTTCTCTTAAAGCACGTAGGCCATGAAATATTGTGTATTGACAGTACCTAATATCATTTATTTTCTTCATGCTGATTTGTTGACACTGATTCCTTATTTTTTATTTTTTCCATAGTTGATATGTTGATAGTCTAATGGGCAGAAAATAATTACACAATTACGTTCTACTGCATTTATTAATTATCCACGTGCAGTCTGATATGAAAATTAGTAGAACTTGTAGAAGATTTAATGAGAAGTACCAAAATTCACCACAAAAAATTAAATAACACAAAATTTATATGAATCCGGAAATTTTGGTCATCCTTGAAAGCACCAAAGAATTGCCTAATCCTGTAACGTTTGATGAAGTAGATAAAATCATTGTTTTAGAATTAATCACTGCTAATTTTCGTATTACACTGTTCGTGGATAATAAATCTGTAAATTCAGTAAAACTAATTGTGTAATAATTATTCTGTCATTAGACTATCAACACATGATCACTATGAAAAAAATCTAAAATAAGGAACCAGTATCAATAAACCAATGTGAAAAAAAAAATTATGTTAGTGCCAAAACAAAATATTCCATGGCCTAAATGCTTTAGGGGAACAATGTAAATGTAACGCTGCTAGTTAGCAGCGATAGGTACAGTATACATAGATGAATAGCGAAACATGTCAGCTTTCAGTACTAATAATATACACGGTATTCTATTTAAAAAAATGACTTTTGAATACTTTTATAAGTCATTTAAAAAATTATTTTTACTCTACCCTGTATACTACTACTAACATTTGACTAAAAGATGAGAGGCCCTTAGGCCTTGTCTAACTATATCCTAAATTCAGCTTGATATAGGGAGATATCACGATTTACAGAAAGTCAGATTTTACTAAAAAATTGTTAAAATAAAGTAAAGAAAATAAAAAAGAAAAATTAAGAAAGTAAAGAAATAAATAAAGAAAAATCTCGGTAAAAACCTACCTGTAGGTCCTACCCTCGGTCCTACCAAACCCCAAGCTCTTATTGAAATGACGTTTTTCCGACTTGTATCTAGAAATTTTTTTCCTTAGAAATCGGAATTACATTTTTCTGACTTGTAACTTGGAATCCTACTTTTAAGTCAGAAATTTCGACTCCAAACTCAGAATTAAATCTTTCGGACTTGTAACTGAAAAATTCCAACGTGTAATTCGAAAATTCCCAGTTTAAAGTCGGAATTACATTTTTCCTACTTATAACTCGGAAATATCGACTTATAATTCAGAATTATCGACTTAGAAGCCGAAAAATAAAAAAATATCTATGGTGGCCATTCTACGCTTCCGCAATTATTATTATTATGATTATTATATTTTTTTCTATATCCACTAGTTTCTTAGATACCCTGATATCCCATCGAATTGGCCCAAACTCTGTGTATAATAGCTTTTTAATTACATCACATTATTGTTCTTTAATTTGCATGAATCTTTAATGATAAAATAGTACGATTTACATAAAATAGTATATAGTATCACTGCAGTTATAGTCACACTGAAAATAATTTTGATAACAGATACGAAATGTTTGTATATAAATTATTATGATTCTCCGTATCTTATCCGTTATTACATGCCTCTGCTTTTCAAATACTTCATTTTATTTATAACCATGTTCAGTTTAATACGGCAGTAGATACGTTTGTCTTTATTTCCAGAGACGACTTATTTCGAGGATAAAGACAAAACGACCTATTGTTATATCAAACCGAATTTAAGTATACATATAACATGAAATGAGATATAAAAAGTTGTTTCTACTACTAGGTGCTGCCTTAGGGGGAGGCCGAGACTTTTGGATAAAAACAAAAATCCTTGTTATTACAATGCGTAATAAAAGTATGGGCTTCAACTTTTCGAAATGAACAAAACAGTTTATATAAATCTGTCTAAAAAAAAACATGCTGTCGCATTAATGTGGAGTTATTTCTGGGAAGGCATTACTGTTTGGCTGACCATACGAGAGGTATAACAATAAATATATCATCTCTCTCAATCAATATACGCGGAGGATGCAAAAAATAAAACATATGTGCCATGCATGAATTATTTGAGTTCATTTAACACATAATATCGTGCATAAGACGTGCAAGTTAATAGAAATATATAGTATACTCTTAGAAACATATATACCTAATTTCTTTGTTTATTGCTAGCAATATATGATATAGCATAGTGAGCATAGATGGCAGCATTGGAACATTTTGCGCATGCACGATGAGTAACAAAATTCTCACTTCAAAGACAACCTTTATTTTTTATATTTTTCTGTCGATGTACTTTGAAAGAAAAATCTTCGTTAAAACCACTATAAGCTGTAGTTTTTTTAAATTATTAATTATTTATTTTTAAATATTATATTTATTATAGATAAATAAATATTTTTCAAAATTTATTGGTAAGAGAATATACCTACCAATAATTAATTGATATACTTGTACAAACAGTATTGTTTGTTTGAAATACTTTTAAAAAAATTATTTTCTAAAATTAACTTATTATTTACCTACAGATTATGTAGTAGTGAATACAGGTACTCTCAGTGCTTTGTATAAATTTAAACACATATATTTATTTGAAGAAAATAAATATTTGATACTAAGAATTCTATTAAAATGGTTTAAATCACAGGGTAATTTTCGAACCAAATATATAGTGTGAGTGTGACACAGATTTATGGTATACCCCTCTTTGCCCCTTCATTTTTTTTAGATACAATTTTCATATTTGCCATGGCGGAAGTACTTACCAAAGGCCACAGTTTGACATAAAAATTATGCCACTTTCGGTTTTACCGGAAGTAATACCAATTCTCGATTTTTATATGTAACACCCTGTATATTATTATACTTTTAGAATCTACGTTATTTTCTGAATCTAACGATATAAAATAAGTGCTATTTCAGCTGTCAGTTTACTTTTTCCACCCTATTTTGCTTTTGAATTTAGAGTGCCTTGACCATCGATTAATTCGAATGGACTATAGCAACCATAAAAAAATAGAGTTGGCGTTAAAAACATTCAATTTCTCTGTTTATAGTTCCTTAAAATTCTTCAAAGTGGTTATAGAGCTGAAACTATTTTTTTTTTTAAATAGTACCATAATGGTACCACGGTACCATTAGAAAGTCCAATTAATAAGCAATCTACCCATAATATGCTTATTTATTTTATCTGTGGGACAAACAGAACTGAAATTATAGTTACAGATGCCAGATAGGTATCATACTCTGTATCACATGCAGAATATTCAGTTGATGTCGAAACTAAGAGAAAACTCTTGTTTGCATTTTCTATAATTTATTATAACAAGTCATACGAATTATAATATTAAAAAGTAAATAATTTTCCCATCTCCTATGAAATGTAGTTTTCTATTAAAAAAATTTAATAATCAAAGCCTTACATTTATTTAATAACTATAAATACCCACATATTTTATTTTGGAAAACTTAAGTTTATTTTTCAATAGTAAAAATAGCAAACAAAATTAAATGTACGAAATAAATCCATTTGTGGAAATTAAACTAAACATTTAATTCGGCAAATTAAATATTTTTCTCCTTTGCAATTTGTATTAATTAATACTTATTATATATTTATTATTGCCACTGAAATAAATCTCATATTACCACCAATTAAATCTTTAATTCGTCAAAAACAAATAATTTTCTTGGTGTTAAGAAATTTCATGTATTTCAATAAAATAACTGTCTCTGTGTTCAATTTCATGATCCCATACAATATGTTCTGTAATTCAGTTAATGACGCTTATTTTATATACTTATCTACAATGGTTTGTATATAATACTTAATTATTATATTATCATTCAAATATTATGATGGAATGAAGTTTACATTTTTCTTGTTACCTATCTACCCATATCTGAGATATGCAAAGCAATAACCTGATTATTTATTCAATTACCAACTCTTTGTACTATCATAGAAGAATCTATGGTACTATTTATATACCCCACTCTTCAATTGGATCTATATTTTATATAGATAGATTTCATTTAATTATAGCATGCACATATATTTACGGAATGTCACGTTTAAACTAAGAGTGCAAGAATATTATATTTTTATAAAATATTTTATAGAGTAAGTGTGGGCACATCATACATTTTAGCACTTGATGAGAACATTTCACGGTACGCCAAAGTGTGCGTAATTTTTAGATATTCTACTATTGTGTTTGTCTGCAAAACTTTCGATTTTCCAAATAACTTTTGAATAGTAGCAGGAATTTATCAGGGAATCATTGTCCCTAAGTTATCTAAACAAAATATGTGATTCTTTATGAGAAGCTTTTTGAAAGTTTACAAAAATTCCATCTAACTCAACCTGTTTTTATATTACTATGTTTGTTTAACTGGTGAATTTGATTGGCCTTCTGTCACAATAATAACAATCCCAACAAAAACAATACAAAACTAAAATATAATTTTGCACAGGAATTGTCAACAAACTATAAATATAAACATAGATCTATACTACGACCTAAGAAATTCGTCAAGTGTATAAAAACACCTATCAAGTAAATAATTCTTTAAAGCAACCTTAAAAATTGTCATATTCTTTGCATTTTGAATCTGAACATCTAAATTGTTAAAAATTCTAAGACCAAGGCAGGAAAATGAGTTCCTTGAAACTTTATATTTAAAAAATGGTATATGAAATTTATCATTTTGCCGCGTGTTAACGTAATGAATATCACTAATTTTCAAAAATTTATTTTTATTCGTATAAATATATACCGAAAGTTCATATATCAGTAGACCACACAAAGTTAAAATGCTATGCTCCTTAAAAATATTCCTACAAGACACAGTATTAACAACACCAGCTATACACCTTAAAATTCTTTTTTGAACAACAAAACCATCCAAAAATGGGGACGAAGGGCCCCACAAGCACAGACCATATCTCAACCTAGACTCCACTAAACCAAAGTATATGTTACGGAGCAGTTCTTTGGTCAAACCTTACTCTACATTTTGTTTTCAGCAACCAACTCTGAGAATTCTGAGTTATATCAGTGACTATAGAATTCTATAGTCACTGGTTATATAAATTACGTTTTTTAAATTCTCACTTAGATTTTAGACTTCTAAGAAGAGGTTTATAAGTTTTCAAATTGTTATTTTCATTGAGGCCCATTTACGCGTTCATACCAAAGTGCTAAATAGTCGCTAACAAAATTGTTGATTGATAGTTGATAAAACCATAACTTAGTACGTTATTGCTTATAAATCTAAAGAAATAATCTGGAAATGGTTTGTATATAACTGGGTGGTAAGTAGAGTAGAGTAGAGCGCAACCATTAATTAATGTTCTGCTGATAAATTATTACTACCCCAAGCGTTAAAAACTTAAATGACACCATATCATTTGTAATATTTTGGCTTAAAAGAAAACATTACATCAAAATTCATTCAAGCATCAGTGGTATGGTGCTGTTAATGTCTTTAAGGAGGTTGGAGTGCGAATAATTTATTAATGCTTCTAGCTCATGGAATTAATAGTTGCAAAGTAATTAATGGCTGTGTTTTCCTCTTCACTCAGTTTTACCGAGACAGATTTTTCCAAATTATGATTTTATGTATTTTTAAAAGTGTCTTATAATAAAACTCTTCAGTATTACACCCTGCAAGTTTATAACTCATTTAGTAATAATATATGTAGACCGTTTTTGAAAATATTTACCACTTAGAATAGAGTCTAAACAATTTTGTCTAATCAGAAGAAGTTTACAGCAAAAGCTAAAGTATATACATATGCGCTCTGAATAGTTGCAGTCGTTATTTTGTTGTGAATAAAAATTAGATAGCTTCTAGATTTTCACGGGGTAATCCACCTCGTTCAATTAAAAGAAGCCATAAAGTTAAAACAAAATAATTCGATTAACCAAAACTATTATTACGAACTCTAGCATATAAGGTTTGCTGGCAATAGTTAAGAACTTTAGACGCCAAACTTAGGAGTATGTGGGAATAGGATCTGTCAGAATTTGATAGATGGCGCGGCACTGCAAAAAATATTTGTATTGTTAAGTGGTTCTTTCACATTGAGGCAAGAAGGCGTGCAATTTTTTGTTCGTCGCAAGGATGAAGAATTGAACGAAACGTTCCTCTTACAACTTTTTCACCCCGCTACGTGCCAAAAATAAGTAAATTATAGATGTGTTCGTAAAATAGTTACAGATTAGTTTGAAATGATTAGAAACATTTTAACAATTAAGTTACTAATGTGATTTTAGGGAGAATTACATAAGAAGCAAGCGGAGAAGTCGGTCTGGGTTCTTAAATTAATTTACTACTTACTACAGGGTGTACACAGATAATGCTGGGAAAGTAATATAAGATAATTTTTGTATTAAAATAAGTTAACAGGTATACAAGGCATTTTAAAAAGTACTATACAAAAATGTTCAAAGATAATCTATTAAATCTATTGGAATCTCACAGATCATAATTAAATAAGTATGAATCAGAAAAATAGAAGAGTTGTTAAAATATGCCGAAATCAAAAAGAATTGAGAATTATTGGATGCTGGATACCCCATAAAGTTAAATAGTATTTAAATTTTCCTTATTTTGACATCTAAGCATGCGCATGTATAATTTTTAATAAAGGAACCCTTATTAAGGTTAGTGCTAGACCATCAGTATATCGTGCTAGACCATATTGCAAGTGTACTGTACGGTGTTATATCTTCCTTATTTGATGTTCTGGGTTGGGCGTTTATAATAAATGTGAATAGCTATTCTAATAACTTCATTCGGATTTGGAAACATTTTAGGTTAGAAGAAAAGTGTATCATCAAAACAAGCCACGCTATTTAGTCCATTCCGATAACTCTCTAATAGCTAGTAGCAGATGTCCTAATTTTTTAGCCTTAATATTTTCTTTCTTAATTATAAGAAAAAAGGGTTTACAGTACAATAAATTGAATGAAACAATGCGGAAATTCAATTCTTATGATTTTCAACCATTTTAAGGTATGCAAGAGTTGTTGCTTATTTTTCATAATATACTTTGCTTCAACATGTAAACCATTTTTAAAATAAAGGAAATGATTGTAACTCAACTCATTAAACATAAAATTCTTATACTATAAGGTAGGTTTCAAGATATTTAAATTTGCTAAAAATAAGTATATCATTTACAGGCAAAATTGCCAAACATTAAAAAAATTAGCCTGTGTTTCAGTATGTATTGTTTTCAAAATTAAAAATATTGTTAAAAAACATTTATTCCTACAGAGTATACTCTGGATAGCCACTGAAATAAAACTTTATACATTTGTGTAATGTTAGTAAGACCACAGGCACTTAGTTTTGCATATCATCTTTCTTGGGTAAATGTTGTAATGGAGTCACAGTCTGCGTATCCTACTAACGCAATGAGTATTAATAAAAGATGGAGCAGCGCAGCGCGTCTGTGTGTATATCATTTTAATAATTGTGTACTGAAAGTTGAGGCCAAAACTGACGAATTAATAATGACACAGACTGCATTACCTTATATGACGAAAAATAGGCTAATTGTTACGTGAGATAGTTTTATATTCTATTTCCGAATGCAGTGTGTATCGTCAGTTGCTAAATGTTCCATGAACCCGACTTCTGTAACTCATTTATTGGTTTTTTAAAGTAATTTAACAATTTGTATAAAATGCAGACATAACTTCATTTTGTCTACGTAGGATAATATCACTTGCCGAGATAATTTTTTTTTGTTGTAACATAAAGCTGAATAGCATATTGTAGTAAGTAGAATTAACCTATCTAAATACGAAAATAAAAAAAAAAGTTGTAACACGTAAGGTCTTGTTACATTAAACAAACCACATGTAGAACGGTATCATTTAATATTTATTGAAAAAATTATTTTCATAGTTTTAAGTGAAGTCCAAGTTTAAAGTGAAGAAACATTTTTTGGATCTACAAAGGGCACATACTTAAAATTTTTTTGAGACCCCGGTTGAAATTCACTCCTTCTCGGCCAAATTTTCGTTATATAATGTTCATTCACTGCACGACTGTCCCACAAACAAAACATTAATATTTAGTATATCCTCCCTGAAGTCTCACTAAAATTGCTATAACTTTTAAATCCCCACATATCTGCAGTTTGTACCGGTTGTAGTTTATTTTGTGTCTGTCTAGTAAGTTTCACTCCTTAAGACGGGAACCAAGAAGTTCTGACTGTTGCTTTGACAACCCAATTACGTACTAAATCATGTAACTCACTTTGATCAATCAAATCTGGCTCGCCGGAACTGGGACCTAGAGTAAATGTGGGGTCGGTAAAGTATTCTTCGGAGCTGCTTGATGATGCCTTATTATCTCCATTATCTCCCAAAACAATATGTTGCCAATCTAAAGGCGCAGGTGCTACCTACTGGTTAAGTCTGCATTGTGAGGAACAGGTCTTATGGTAGAAGGCAAATTCGGATATTCAATCTTGCGCTTTCCTTTTTTGAAGGATAACCTTCAGTCTTTGTGATGCAAAAATAGCAATCGCCAAATGATTGGTGGGTTCTCGCCATACCATTGGAATTGCAAAAGGCATACTTTTTCTCTTCCCTTCCATCCACTGCATCTATGACACGCTACAGCTGACGCAGCACACATGGAAGCCCACTGCTTGTCTTGATCTCCGATTAAAACATCAAAATATATGAAATAGGATTTTTTCATATTTTCAGAAAATAGTCAGCTTGTAATTCATCAGAAATTCTTCACAAATATAACAAAAAGTTGTCAGGAGAAATTTTGCAACTGTGGCGCGTTTCACTTGACATTTTCGTCGTTGAAAAAACTTTCTTCACTACACAGAACCACTCAATTCGAAACTCAAAAGAAGACTGAAAAAGATAATAAGTTTATATGTATGTATATGTTATAAAAACAAATCCATTTTCCGTTATCTTTCTGTTTTAAAATGCCCCCTTTTAAATGACCCCTCATAAAATTTACTACCTGTTAATATGAAAGGGTCTATGGGCCCATTGAAAAGCGCTATGTATTAGGGATTTATGAACATTTTTTCTATTATTGCAAAGGTATTAACATTGTAAAAATAATGGGCTGAACTGTGTTACAAAAATCGTGTCGGCCAGTGAATTATAACATTTGTCTTGAGACAAATTGTTACTTCAACAACTTGGTCCTCCTGTTACTTTACAGTTAAATTTATCAATTTCAAAGTCACCGATGTAACTCCCAGAAGACAAAGACTTATGTAGGTTGAGAGGACTATTATAATTTATAGGTCGCAACAACTTATTGTGGACTACGAACCAGTTCTTGATGATAATTTAATTAAAAATTATTTCGTCCATAGAGAAATTCTTACAATATCTGCAAGGTTAGATTAGCTCATGTAACATAATTTCGAACATAACAGTACTGAACTGGGCTGTCCATCGTTATATCGACTATTTAAAATTTTAATGAAAAAAGGAAAAACAGGTAGGAGCTAAAACTTTGAGTGGAAGAGTGCAACATGTGATGACTTGTGTAACTGATTTCTACTAACGCAATATAGTTCCACCGTTAAGTTGTCCTCTACATAGTGTTTGGCCCTCTTCAAATATATTTTAACAGCAGTGATGATGGGTGAGTGAAAAATAATCCAAGAAAACCCATAATTATTTATGATATTCCTGCAATAGTAGCCTTACTGCTTGCAGTTACCATCGAAAATATACAGAAAGGATTTAGGATAAGAGAAATTTAGCCCAAATATACAGAAATGTTCGAAGATCATGTATTTTTGCCTTCAAGGGCACAGGACAAACAGGTCAATAAGTGAAAGGCGAAGTAAGTATAATAGATCTCGAAAATTCGCTAGTTCTATCAACTTCTAAGTCTTTAATAAATAATAATAGTCTTAGTTTCTCATGATCCCTGTGCAGTCTGTAATTCTCTGAAATCTGCCTTTGCATACTTTTACCGCACCTCTGAAGAATTCTAACCTCATCTGACGGTATCAGAAAAAAAAGAGACCGGTAGTAGACGAAAACAATGTTATATTTTGACCGGCTCGTTAATGCAATAAGGACTAAGAGGAAACAGAAAGGAAGAAGAAAAAGAATGAATAAGTCCTACTAAGAAAATATCAATGAATGAACCAACAGCTGAATATAAACATCAATACAACTGAAAGAAAATATCTCACAAAAAATAATCAACCAAAGATTGCTAGATCTCTGAGAACGAGTAGTCAATGTGTCTTATATGTTTAAATCCATTCAATGCACTACTTTTAAGAGTTAGGAACATGTTATTGGTGTATTCATATTATCCAAAAGCGATTAGCTTATTATTTTGAGCTAAGTTTATTTTATTCATTAATCATATTTTTATTCTGCTGTGTATAAATATGTATAAAGTATTGCAGGGCTGTATTTTCAAAAATGTCTGTACTTTCTTAATCTGTAACAACTTATCCTATAGAGATATAAATTGCACACTTTCCCAAAATTCAGTAACAAATATATAAAGAAATAATATTTTTCTAAAATAAAAATCATTACTGAATGACTAAATAGCTGTAATAACCAACCTCGTTCTTAGATGCATTATTAATATTACATACATGATAAAATAAATGGAATGCAAATTGTTGTCACCTTCTCCCAAACATTGGGTACAGTAATAACAATGCAGTAATTTATTTACTCTAATTTTGTCTCTGATAAAAAACTTAGTGAAACTATCTGTTCACAATGCAATAAAATTCAATAATAATTATAAAAGCAACGGAGCCATTATATAGGGAATTCGTTATTGCGCGTATTGTACACCTCTGGAATAATGTGCTGGAAACTTCAAAGTTCACTCTAACAACTATCAACATTAACTGGAATCATTAAGGGATATTGAGAATTGTTCACAAATTACAAGACGATTTTCGCTAGAGACAATCAACGTATGGCCAAAATCTATTCATTTGTGCAGCCTCTGAATGTATCAAATTGATTGGATGAGGAAGTAATGATCCATGTCCTCAGCGGGAACACATTTTATTGAAAAATCCAGTTCAATTCAAGTTATCTTGGAAAAGTTTGCTGTTCACATTAGGATTGTATAATATAGGATGTGACACATATTATTTTATAATAGGAAAAATAAAATCTTCAATTGCATTCTAAATAGGATTCGATTGAAATCATATTTTATCTGACGAAGTAATTATTGAATATTAGATTTAAAATATTATATATTCCTTCAGAAATGTTTGTAACTTTATCTACAAATCTAATATGGCACTTAACAAATGTAATGCATATACTTAAGATTAGGTTTTTATACAACTTTTGTAATGGCTTGTATATTTTTACAGCTTTTGATTTACATAACACTTAATATTTAGATACAGCAATATACTGGATGTTTCCTAAGTAATTTGAAATCATGAAGGAGGCGCTTCCTTAAGTGAATTATTTACTTTAAGTTTTATCAAAATTACTTCTGCCATGCCTTTGTCACCAGAATTAGTTGTCAAGTGCAGATATTTTCAATTTTTTATTTTATTTTATTCCCCTGTATATCGGAAGTTAGGTCCGTTACGAAATAACTTTATATGAACTTTTCCTCATGGCATAACTTGAGGAAACATATTCTTCAGGTTTTCATATTACTTATGAAACACCCTGTATATCAAGCTTGCTTAAAAATTTAAGCAAGTTAGTATTTAATTTAAAGATAATTAAAATAGATAAATATCTATTTTAATTATTTTTAAATTAAGTACTAACTTATTGCTCCGCACACATCTGAACGGATATACCAAAATTCACTGACGTATAATATAACATACTTTTTTATTTTAATTTTTTTTTCTGAGCAATTATATAATTTTTAATTCTATAAATATTTGATTCTATGAACGAGAAAGCATTATTTGGTATCGTATTATAGTTATGTATATCCTATAACCATTTATGTGAATTGGTTGTTAATTAACAAAACATCGATCATAACTATTACAAATTACGCTTTACGACCATGGCTTCAAAAGCAAATTAAATAAATGCTATATAAAGTAATGGCCATGTTAAAATTTTCTGGGTGCTGTATTTTATGCAGGTCACCTTGATTTGTTTTTAATGATATTGAGTTTAACCATCGGAGCCCCAGGCAGAGAGTAAAATTTATCGAATTCTCCTTATGGTGGATCCTGATGAGGAGTTTGCGGAAAATTATATCTGACATTACCATTTCTCTTTCTTTATATTTCTTTACTTCCCTTCTGTCGACTGCGAATTTACCGATTTTATTGTAGCTGGGTGTCCTGCAGAATGTGGATCGAGTTTATTCGTGTTTAAGAGAATGCTCTGTTATCTTTCTGTTATAATTAAATATGGGCAATTTCAATAAAGGAAAGCGGATTTTTCAAATTTCAAAAGAAAATAAGGGAAAAGCGTAGGGTTGCTTACACTAATATATATTATGAACTTTATATGCTATGGTACACATTAATGGTAGGTATTCGATATTTAACTCTTAACCAAATGATAAATATGGTTAAAATATAGATGTTTTTTAAATAAATACGTGGTAGACATATTTGGTTGTTTACATATTTTTTAGGCATTAAATCAATTTATTTACAAAAGTCAATAAACGATATAAAAGATACATTACTAAAAAATATATATTTACTTAAAGTTAAAGTTAAAGAGTTTTTAATTGATGTTTTTCAAAATCGTTATAATTCGATATTGAAAAACAGACAATTTGCAAATTCATGGCCTCCAAGATCGCCTGATCCTAACTCAGCGGATAACTAGCTGCGGGGTTATTTAAAAAATTTGGTGTTTTGAACACGACCAATAACGCTGGAAGAATTATTAAAAGACTTAAGGAGCAAATTTCTGAAATTCAACCAGAAATACTGAATAATGCTGTGTATAATTTGGAGGAACAGTTGGTGATTGTACAGCACCAAAATGAACGATATATCGAACATTTGCGTTAACCACTGAACATAAGAAATTCCATTGTTTAAGCAATCGAATTTCTTTCACATCCTGTTATTAACCTAATTTGTTAAAAATACATAATAAGCTGAAATATGCCTATCTCGTACTTTATGATAACCTTGAATATTGGCGCTGAAGGGCTGGAAATGGCTACGTGTCCACTTGGGTTAGAGACAAGGCATCTTGTTGATAATCTAAGACGGCAACATGCTTCTATAATAATAACAGTATTGTCAAAGGACTATAGGAATATCACAATACTTGTACCTACCAGCCCCAACGATAATTCTGGAATATACCTTATATGGGTCTGGTATAAATAAAAATGGTTTTTTTCCAGATTTCTCCTAGGTAATGTAGCTGTTATGTTACGTAGGACAAATATGGAACTAGAGAGTTTATTACTTAGTTGATTTGATCAGTATGTCATGACCAATTCAATCTACTGTCCTTTTGTCTTTACTTGGTAGAAAATTATTATATGTGATGTTGTGTTCATTAGATTTCAGATTATTTGATGTTAACCGTAATGAAAATGTGGTCACAGTTTTCAAGGTAACATCGTGATATCTAGAATTCTTATTTAATATCTAAATTTGAAAACAATTACGGGGTGTTCCATTTTAAACAACTTTAACTTTACCTACAACTATACTATATATATTCGGCAAAATTTCTATATATATATATATATATATATATATATATATATATATATACACAAGGTTCGTTCCTACATCCGAAATGGATACTGAAGGTACCTTGTCACATCATATATACGCTGTCACATCCGGTTTGCGGATGTGACAACGTTTTGCCTTATTTTTCACAAATATAGCTTATAGAACTCATCAGAAGCCTAAACTGAAATTTTCGTCTGGAGGTAAAAAAGTTACTTGTATATCTACAAATTTGATTTTTAGTTCAACTGTAGACCGGTGGCGCTGGTATCGTTTTCAATCGTACAACTGACAATGCCTTGCCACATCCGCCTATATATGATATTTCTTGCAGTATATAAGGCATGTTGTTACATCCAGATATTGGCAACGTCGCGTGCCAGATATTGGCAAATGCCTGTTCATTCAGATAAAGACGATTTCGTCCAAAATCATGTTAACTCCGTTCGAACGTGGTTCGGACGGAGTCCATTATTTTTTACTTTAGTTATGAATTTTGAGATTATTATAATTTGGATACATAAATTATATTATAACCATAATTTAAGTTACTACTATTGCCTTGATCAATTTTGATAAACATTCAGATATTTAGGTTTCTGCAGGTATATAAAAAATTAATGTGTTAGTATGAAAATATTTTTAGAACTTGTTAATTTTCCTAGATTTGTAAAACAGATAATTCAAGTAATCTAAAAAGTGTATTGCAGACTGGCATCTTAATATTCTAAATAAAAATTGGCAATTGTATTAAGATAATGAGTTACCTACGAGTTTAATTATTGCCTTAATACGTGTAAATAGTTAAATCGTTGAGTGACATTTTTTAAATTTAAAATGACGGGTTAAAATAAGTATTCTTTGAGTATGATTTCAAAACTTTATTAACAATTGCTGAATAGGTACGTTGTTTAATATCTTGTTAGATTAATAAATATTATAACATTTTACATCTTTCTTTATATAGGAATTAAGTCAAAAAGTTAAAATTAATTAAATTAAGTTAATTCCTATATAATGAAAGATGTACACAGTTAAATAAGCCAATAAATAATATTAGAAATATATTATAAAAATATTATAACATTACTATAAATAAGTAGAACATAATACCTACAATTAATTAAACTTTATTAATACAAACACAAAAATATAAATACAATAATACAATTAAAAAGGATTTGAATATGAACAATTATAAATATTTTTCTTTCGTCTGTGGAATTGTGGTCATCAACTGTAAAATCATATTTGTTATTACACGTGTTTAGGTTTATTAACGCTATTGAGCGAGCGAAGTTTATTAACGCGCTCTTAGTTACAATTAAGGAAAAATGTTGTAATTATTTATTGCTATTGCAATTATAATTATTTTCTTTTCAGTTATTTTTGAACTTGATAACTAAAATGTTCGTGCGGAACATGCCTTATATTTTATAGAAAATTATTTAACACTGACGTAGTTTTCCATATAACACCAAAACATTATATTGTACTCCACGCGCGTTTCGCTAACCAAGTTGGCATCATCTGGAGATGATTAAAATCATATCAAATTTTAACTTGATCAAGTTTAAACTTGATTAGTGCGCTACTATACTACATTCGACGCGCGTTTCGCTAACCAAGTTGTCATCATCTGGAGATGATTAAAAATCATCAAGTTTTAACTTGTTCAAGTTTAAAATTGATGTGTTTTAATTATCTCCAGATGATGCCAACTTCGTTGATGAAACGCGCGTCGAGGGCAGAATAGTGTTTTGGTATTATGTGGAAAACTACGTCAGTCTTATCTTTACACCAAAGGCTCCAACCCCCTTCAAGGAAACTATTTCTAAAGCATAGAGAAATATGAGAGGCGATTGTGTTTTATTTAGTTCCTTGTATGATATGGGTGGTATAAATTAATACTGATTTGCTTATTTTAGTACTATGTAGTAGGTAAGCAATCCTGTTAATTTAAAAAATTAAATTATATATTTAAACTCTATAGGTATCTGTTATATTGATTAAGTGTTTAACACTGTCATCTTCTATTTGTAACATTGATACAAAATTTTATTGTTAATCTGTTAATTTAATAAATTGAAATATATTGTTCGTGGCATAAAAGAGGATCGCTGCGCTGGTTGACTGAGAGACCATTTGTTTGGATTGAAAGTACCTTTTAAAAAAAAAAACATAATATACGGTCAAGAACTAGTTGAGGCAACGAAAAATCCTGTACCTTTCTAATCGTTTTTAAGGCATTCTTACTATTTCTACTATAGTAAAAGGTTTAATTATAATGGTACTAAAAGTAAATTGCGTATAATACAAATCCTTATTTAAGTAAATAATCTAACACTAATCATATAAATATAAACAAAATAAGCAATGATTACCGTTCTGAAATATATATACAATAATATTCACTTTTACAATATGAGCAGGTACTAAAATTGTTTTAAAAATAAAATATGTAAAATATTATTTGTTTCTCAAAACGTTCAGTTCACTATATTACACTGGAGCATTTGATCAAGTAGGTAGTATTTAGGTAATCATATATTTTCATCAACTGTTGAAGGTTTGTCTGTAGAAAAGAAACGGTTCGATTTATATTTCTTTTTTTTTATAAATTGTTTTATTTTTTTAGCGGAAGGGAAAGTTTCTTGTCGATGAAAGAACCAAACTCATTTTTTATGGATCCAATTGTCTTATTAGTCTACCCTAAAAGTAATTTAACGTAACTGTAAATGTTTCTGTTTTATTTTTTAAACTTACCCCTTTTTTTATACATTCTTTTTTAGTATAGTCTTTATAATCTCAATTGAAACTGCATAAAAAATTCCGACAAACGACACACGTGCGTAAACAAAGAGGCCGTCGTTGAGGTGCAGGTGTTTCTTTTGTCGGAATATTTTTTACAGTCTCAATTGACATTACATAAACTATAACATATATGTTGTTGGCACGTTTATTTTTACCATCAAAATCTGTAAATAATAGGACTTATTAGCTAAGTAGGTATATGTAATGTATACATATAATATAGTGCAATTAATTAAAAATCAAAGACAAACGAAACAAAATAATATTTTTTTCATGCAATACGTAATCACTTACCTTCATTATTTCCGTTGCATAACTCAACTACCAATTTTCCACTTGATACAGGTTTCATCTATTCTTATCTTGGCTCTTTCTATATACAATAAGGACCACAAAGCAAGATACACGAATATAACAGAAAATCAACCAAATCGCTCAAGTCGCAAATACTGAACTGAATACTTTTTGCAATATGCAGATATATAAATAAACAGTAAATGTAATAAAATTACTAACGTTAGGGCTATATACCTTTGCACAATACTACATCCATTCCAGGTGGAGAATTACCAGGTATTTAAGGTCGTTCGTTAAACATTGTAATAAAGAATTAGCATAGTTTTCTACATTTTACAGCATTACCTATTTGATTTATTACGAAATACAAATACATTGTTAGAAACTAACTACGTGCTTAAGCACTAATATCGGATACTTTTATTATGATGTACTTTGCTATTATATTATTGGGATCTAGATTTTGTGACGCATTTGGTTAATATAAACAAACTAGTTTAACAAATCCAGGAGTATTAGATTTGAAAGAAAAAAGTTCAAATTTTATATTGAATAGATGTCTGCAGCATTGTTTATTGTTATGTATTGAAATACTTTCTACAAAAAATTATATTGTAACGTACGGAGGGCTTCCAAAATTAGTACAATTGTACTAGATTCAGTACATTTACTATTTTAATACTATTATTGGTAGGTTTGTGCTCCAATCACATCTTTAGAATAATTTTAATAAGAACCTCTAAAAGAGCAATTACCTACTATTTTTGTGCAGTAGAACACTTATTGAATATACGATTTTAAGATCACAGATTGAAACCGTGCCATTTTTAGCAGAGAATGAGGCCAATAATGACTATACATCTTGTATATATATATACAAGGTGTTTCTGAACGACCGTCATTTAGCCGAATCTCAGAATCTAGTTGGACGTGAAAATTTGAACAAGTGGTTTTAACAAATTTTAAATTTAATGAAAATATTTTGAACTGTAACTCAGTTCCGCTTCTACCGGAATCTCATACTAACTTTATTATTTGAAATACGAAATATATAATATATCTAAACCCTGTATATAATAATTTGTTTTAATTGCCGGCGAGCAGGTGGCTCAGGGTTTAATGTCTCGATCGCTCAACCTAAAGGTCGTGGGTTCGACTCCTCATTCCACCAGAAAATTTTTAAAAATAATCCACTCGCAGAATAAAGCTGGTTCGCAGGGATGGGTTGGCAACCATCCTGGCGATGGCCTAGGATGGCAAGGATGTGAGTTTGGTGTTAGTGTGACAGATTAAAATCGGTTGATGCCCCCCGACTAATGAGGTTTTCCAGGTTTCCCTCATTCCAGCACTGAATGGTGGTTAGGCCTACCAACGAAGTCGTCTAGGCGTCGTCTTGAGGCGCAAATGCGGGCCGCGAAATAATAATATGCCGCCCCTTCCCACACACGTCTCCGAATTTTGGGCTAATCTTGTGATTAAAATAGGGGTAGAGACATTATTATTATATTATTATTGTTATTATTATTATTAATTATACGCTCAGTTTTAGTTCAGTTTCACGAAAAGTGTTATGCAAAGTATGATATAAAATTTCACAGAAAAGGTCAAAGCTTACTAGGTTCAATAAAATAAGCGAAAACCAAAATATTAATAACAACATCGCAAAAACTAAAAGAGTTATATAAGAGCATATGTAAAATACTTTGTACACAATTAACTGCTGCACCTAACTGATCTTATTATATTTAAACGGTTTCCTTTTTAAAGAAATGCGTTTCTAATATTAATATTGCTACAAATAGCAGAAACGTTAGTGTCAATAACAGGGAAATTACAGTTTCATTTACATATTTTGTGAAACAATTGTATAGTTTTTAAGGTTGACATTGTTTAAAAAAAAATGAAAATTACGATTTTCTCAAAAACCATTGAGACAAAGTATACTGTTTTCTGCTGAATGAGCGCCTAAAATTTTATGTACAATTAAAAAATGTTATTATAAACAGGTTGTTTCATTTGAAATAAGACAGTATGAGCAAAGATTAGAAAGACCTAGATGTACAAAGCTTACGGGAAAAAGTGCAAAGCCAAAGTGAGTGTACAACAAACTTCACTTCAACCAGATTAAACTTAACTATGAAAATGCTTAATTTTAATAGCTAGTAAATGATGTAGGTAACTATTCACCCTATGTATAGTTGTTTAATTTAAAGTTTGTTATAGAGTTTTAAAGTTTGTGTATCTACGCATTTCAACGCTAAAATATATTACCATTGCAATAAACAACTAGGTATAGTATACATAAACTTTGGTGGTTGAGTTTCTAGTAGAACCAGAAGTGCGCCACGGTTGAAAATATTTTCAAAATATCTTACAACACCCAGAACAAATTTTCACGAATAACGCCCAAGTAGATTCCGATTCCGAGATTCGGCTAACTGACGGTACAAGATAGTGAGGGTGCTCTGTAACATCCGAAGATTTGGCAACGTCGCTGGAGGTGACAACAACGTACCAGTCTCTACTCATATATAGATGTTGGAAGTGATAACGTATCCTTAGTGTGCACTATATATCGCAAAAAAATAAAGGGGAAATTGTTTCCCCTCGCTTGAGATTCTAATTCTGGAAGATCCCCTCGTCAAGAATATATCTAATATATATGGGTATATAAACGGGAAAACACGGATGTGAGGACGCCTCTTGTGTCACACGGATGTGGTAACGAGCTCTCAAGCAATATATATATATATATATATATATATATATATATATATATATATATATAAAAATTTTGCCAAACCCGCACTTTTATAGTGGGGTAAGGTGGGGTAAGGACCTTTTACTTGCCATCGCATAGGCAAGGAACCTCCGGCTTTATATCCTATCCGAGGGATGGTACGTCCTTTATAAAAACTTGGCCCAAGTTTGTATAATTTCTGTGGATTTACCAACGTGCAGATCACGTGCACCTTGCACGGTCGCCCATTCAAGTACTAACCACGATTACGCCTTCATATCGATGAAATGAACGATGAGTCGCTACGACGGCTTGCCCTTTGAAACGCTCTTTCGATATGCTTTTGAATTTATAAGAACCGTATATTTAATCCGACAATTTAATTAAAAATAGATTTTACAATTTTTTTACATGCGGTTGTTTAACATCCTGTATTAGTGTGGACGTATGACTATTTAGAAATATATTTTTAAGTTGATAGGTACTTAATTACGAATAATATGATTTTCATATTTCCTGTATACTGCTTATTTACAATAAGCTGTTTAAAATTCGACATGTATCTGAGATTACTTGATATTTAAGAGACGCAAAGGGTAGAGTTTAGTAAAGTTACAACAACGCGGTCTAATTAAGTTTCTGACAACCCTAAATCTATTCACTAGAGGACGACTGCAGCACAGGGAAAATGGCTCAAGTGCTCTTAGAGTTTAAAGTACTGGCCAAAACAATTTATCCGTAAGGAAACCTGAGCGGTTAAGCAATTCTAATACAAACATGGATGTTCAGTGCAGTGTTGATGAACTTCATGCTTTCAGTAAATTTGTTACAAAAGGACAGGATAAGTATCTCAAAATTGAGATCATCCAGGTTCATAACATAATTTGTGCAATGTAATGAACCTTCTTTAATTTTTTTATTGGCTTTAATTAAATTAAAATTCTCTGACATTAGCTCCGGCTGAGCTCGGGATGAGGGCAGATTCGAAGCTTTATAATTAATATTAAATTTTATACCACGTTGGGGACGCCAGGATAATTTTGTATTTAATTGTATATGTATAAATTATAAATAATAGTGAATGTTTGGTGAATCGAAACAAACAAGTAAAAAAAATTTTATGTTACAATTAAAAGTTGATAGAGAAAAAATCTGTATACTATTTATAAAAATAACTGATTTTTGTTATCACTCAAAATTTTATAAAAATATTTTTCTGGACTGGGAGCATATAACTCAACCTCTCATGAATAGATACTCCCCAGTAATGATGGTCAAAGTGGGGTTTCTGTAACGTGCAGCAGATAATGGTACCTTTAGGAAACTGCGAACAAGATGGTGTAACTAGCTAGCTTCTTGTTGATCCTGATACTGCTAATCGAGATGCAAGTACCTTCTCCTTATATCATCGTTCTAACAATGGAAGTTGAAATTTCAGGTGGTTCCCCTCTTTAAGGAAGCCAAGGTGTTTTACATGAAATGGGAAGTAAATGGAAGACCAAGATCATAAATGAAAATTATATAGGTAAACTAATATGACATGAGCAAGATAACAACAGATAATTTTGCAATGATAACAACTTCAATCTGTTCAATTAAAAATTAAAGTAATGAACTCAAAATTGACAACCATTGATATATGAAATTTACATGAAATGGGAATCACCCAGTATATGAAATTGCAAGAAAATTATCCAAAATTAAATTAATACCTATTTGAAAATGTAAAGTATAATTACATCAGTATAAGAAATGTAATAAATGGTTCAATAAAAATTACTATAAAATATATATATATTTTCTTTAACTGTAAAAAATGTAGTGACAACAAATCCAATGACCTTGATAATTAAATATTTTCTACACAAATAAGCTGTAAAAATATAACGTTAACTAATTAAAGATTGAACAAATATTAATGGTTATCAAATTGTAAAAGTGAATAGCTCAAAACAAATATACACAGGGTGTCTCACGGTGACCATCCATTAGAATATTTCAGAGACGAGACTAGTTCGATTTGAATTTTGAAAATGTGGGATATCGGGTTTTCGGGCATGCCCTCTTCAAATAAAATAATGGCGCCCACGTAGCAACTCCGGTTATACTGGAAGTCGCCAACCACTTGCTTATTTTAAATGGAACACCCTATATTCTAATTGCAATTTTGGCTTAAAGTGGGGGTGGCGGAAATTTAATGCCGAGTTAAATCAACTTCAAACCATCATAAGTTGGTTTATTCAAATGGAACGCCCTGTATGTTTTTCCATAGCCTGGTCCAAAACATTATTCTCTTTCAAACGGTATCTTGGTTCCCTCTAGATATATCTTCTCGTTTTTAAGTAATCTACTGTTTTTTGTGTAATCACATAAAATCATTTAATTCTTGCGGTGTTGGCTGTAAAATTCTTAGCCGAATTTCAAAACAAACAACTAATCTGACACTAGTTATTTGTTTTCAGTGTAACAGCCATAGAGGCTTGTTGTTGTTGTTCATAGGCGGCGCGGTCACCGGCAGTACTCAGGTCTTTCGACCCATTGTGCCTGCCGGTAGTTGGGAACTATTAGAAGAGACCCGTGCTATGCGCATAGGCCAACACCCGTTGTAGGGGAAGCTCCCTAATGTCCTGAGACAGGAGAAATGCTGCGCCCAGATGTTTGTGTCTCTTGACCATGGGCAGGCACAACGACAGAGGATGTGAATGGAGTCCTCGTCATCGTGTCCGCAAAACCTGCACCTTCTAGTGTCACTAATGCCGATAGTGCTAAGGTGCTTGTTAAGATGTCCGTGACCTGTCAACAGTCCTGTGACAATCTTTATGCTGTTACGACTTAGCGCAAGTATTGATCGAGTTGCGTTCGACCAAGGCCTTCAATTAAGAGCCTGGCTTGTCGCAGCTCAGGCCCGTTTGACCATTCTTCCTCTGATCTTTCCTTGATCCAGTTTTCAATGGACCTTGCTACCAGCACTGCTACCCAGCACTGGTTCGGGCCCTGTAAACTGTATACTTGAGCCTCTCTTAGCCAGTGCATCGGCCTCCTCATTTCCTGTTATGTTGTGATGACCCGGTACTCAGGTCAATTTTACCTGGTTGTTCTGTCTCAATTGGGCCAGACCATTAATACATTCTAGGACCGCCCTGGAGGTGATCCTGTAGGAGATCAAGGCACGTATGCGTGGGTGCATATCTGGATGTGCTGATTGGAATATCTCCTTTTGAGATTTTCCTGAACACATGCAGACTCCCGCCCCTGAGCCCTGGTCTGTCTTGGACCCATCCGTAAACCAGGCGAGCCCGTTTGAGACCTGAGCATCAGGATTTGCGAGCCAAGCGTCCCTGTCCGGTATCTCTACTATGTAAGGTTTGAGAAACACATAAGTGGGAGATATCCTGTCACTGAGTGCGTCCAGCAGACTGTCTCCTCCCAAAAGTTCTCCAAGAATGCTTGTATGTCCACAATCGTGGCTTTTACCTAGCCACCGCCCCCACTGCTTGACCCTATAAGAGGCCCTTGCCTCCCCCTCGACCACTATATGCAGTTTAGGGAGAGACAGGAGAGCCTCCAGAGCCTCTGTGGGAGCCGTGTGTATCGCTCCTGTCCTGGCGTGCTACATGCCAGGCGTTGTAGTTGATTTAGCCGTTGCTGGATGGTAGCCCGCCGGACGGCTGGCCACCATACAATCGACGCGTATAGAAAGGAGGGTCTAATAACCGAGGTGTAGAGGCATAAGGTGGCTCTCGGATTAAGCCCCCACATTTTTCCAAAGAGCCTCTTACATGTCCAGAAGGACGTGATGGCTCTCTGTATTTGTCTGTCTATGTGGGGTACCCATGACAACTTTTCGTCTAGGATAACTCCCAGAAATTTGACCATCTTTGAACGCTGGATGGTCTTATTGAAAATGTTTGGTGCTTTAAAACCATCCAACCTCCTTTTCTTAGTGAAGAGAACTAGGTCGACCTTAGAGGGGTTAACTCTCAGCCCTTGTCCTATACACCATTCTTCTATGCTTCTTAGGGCCCTTTGAGTGAGCTCACTAACTGTAGTTGGAGATTTCCCTGCGATTAAGACCGTCAGGTCGTCTGCGTATGCTTGAGTCATAATCCCTTCCTCGTTAAGCCTGCGAAGAAGACCGTCGAGCACAAGGCTCTATTGCAAGGGGGAAAGCACCCCCCTGCGGGCACCCTCGTCCCACAGTCGCTCTAACTGTGACTTCATTGAGAGAGGTAGAAATTGAGCGGTTTGAAAGCATGGATAAATCCACCTAGCTATGGTAGGTGGGAATCCGTAGTCCTCAAATTGAATTGTAGGAGGTATTATCAAATGCCCCAGCTATGTCCATGAAGATCCCCATAGCGAGCTCCTTCTCGCTAATCGTTTTCTCTATTTTGTAAACCACGGAGTGCAATGCTGTTTTCGTAGATCTACCCGTTTGGTAGGTGTGCTGTGAGCTAGTTAATGGTATACTAGCGGACCCTCTTTCAGAAATCTCTCTATGAGCCTTTCTTGTAGTTTCAGTAGAAACGACGTTAGGCAGATCGGTCTAAAGGCCTTCGCTTCATCATAAGAAGCTCTACCTGCTTTAGGAATGAAAACCACTCTCGCTGCTCTCCAGGGTTTTGGAATATATCCTAGAGCTAATGTTGCTATGTATAGATCTCGCAGATGCTGGAGCCATAGAGGCTTAATTTAGTTAGTAATAATAATAGTAAAAAAACACAATACTAAATTAAGCCATAGAGGCTTAATTTAGTATTGTTTTTATTTAAAAAATGGAAAATGAGAACCCGTATTCAAATGCTTTATTATTTGTTCATGGCGAATGTAACAAAATAATGAATAGAGTATTGCAGAGTATTTAATGAGAAATACTCTAATTTACCAACAATGCGAGGAGAGATATAAGTTTCTTTTTAAGAAGTTACAAAGGTTACAATCATCGGTAAATACATAAAACTAACAAATATGATCTTAAAAATATTGAATACTTAATTAATAAATAACGTGTAACAGTGACAACAATAATAATAACGTCATCATCTAATACAGTTAGAACTAACAATTCCTATGTTTGATATGATCCCCATCTAGTCTTAAAAAATAGTTTATCCTTCCGATAAACACTAAATTTATTTTGAAAATTTCTCTTGCGAATGACATGCAGACTTTCAGAAGTCCAGAGGTGACGATTACACCTCTTAATCCTTCTCTGCTAAATTTAAATTCATCTGTCCAAATGATTTTACGCAAAAAATCAGGATCTTCTTGTGTTCTAGTTAAAATCATTTCACAAAATTGAATACTTTGTTCAGCATCTCCTGGTTGAAGTGCACCATTGCTTTGTAAGATCTTGAGATCATTTGAAGTTGGAAGGTCTTGAATCGCCTAAATCCTGGTGTGCAGCACAAATTGAGGATTCGGAATATGAATGAAAATATGTTAAAACATTGATTATGTTACCTTCATCTGAGATTATAGACTTTGGCAAATCCCTAGCTGCAGAAATCCAACCACTTTCTAACTGATTTTTTAAAATTCTTCTTAATATGTCTCAACTCGTTGCTGGTAAATTAGAGTATCTATCATTAAATACTTTGCAAGTTCTATTCATTAATTTGTTATTGAATAAATAATAAATTTAGAATGTCACCATTTAAATACGTGTTTTCATTTTCCATATTTTAAATATAAACAATACTTAATTAAACGGCCTCAGTTGGGTGTTAGACTGAATAGTTGTTTGGTATGAAGTTCGGCTAAGAATTTCACAGCCATCCTCGCAAGAAATTGAATGATTTTAGGTGATTACACTAAAACGAGTAGATAAATTAAAAAACTAGAAGAGATAGGTATAGGGAACCATGATACCGTTCGAAACAGAATAATATTGTGCACCAGACTATGGAAAAATAGACAAGGTGTTCCATTTGAAAAACCAAACTTATGATGGTTTGAAGTTAACTTAACTCGGCATTAAATTTCCACTACCCTGTATGCAATTAAGCCACCTTAAAAGTATTGATGGGAAGCTTAGGGGGCGCAGCTATCTCTCCTCTAAATAATGTCGCTTTATCTTTCTTACTGTAAAATACACATGGTTTTAGGCTAGTTAATGTTTCTCTTCATTTTTTTTGAAAAATGTTAAATATCTCGAAAACGGTTAATTTTAGGATGAGAAACGCTTGATGAAAGTCCACCTAAAATTTTACGTAGAATACATAATTGCAATAACATCCATTTAGGGTGTTCCATTTAAAATAAGTAAGTTGATGGTGACTTCCGGTATAACCGGAAGTGCTACGTGGGCGCCTTTATTTTATTTGAAGTGGATATCCCCAAAAACCCGATATCCTAAATTTTCACAATTTGGGTGGTCACCGTGAGACGCTCTGTATAAACCAAATTTAAGAATGTATAAACTAGAAATAATTATAACTGGCGCCGTGTAAGCTGACAAGAGATAAATTCTGCTAACAAGAAACAAGATAATATGCAACACAAAATTTGTACTTAGTTGTTGAGGATTTAATCAGTACTGATTAGATACATACTTCAATTTACGAAATTTTAACTACTGTTTTTGAACTCATTACACTTACAGAGTGACTAAGACAGTTACATAGGCTTGACAGACTTTCCAACAAATTTGGTTCAATAACCTTAAAGGAAAAAATCTCACCTAATTTGACCTATTGTCTCGACACTCTAACAAAATTATAAGTTGACTAATTGCCAGTCTAAAAGACCTAAATTCAAAATAACTTAAATGAGTGTAATGCAGTTTAAATACTATTTATCAATAAAATCTGTTAACCATTAAATCTTTGATTAAACCCTAACCTAAAGAAGAAAGGCCAACTAAGTGGTCTCGAGATTCACGAAAGAATCGAGATTTCTACCTAACTGTAATATTAATATACAGGGTGTTGCATTTCGAGAGGGACAACAACTTAATGGAAGATAGAGGGTATCTAGGGTAACTATAACCACCTTTAGAAATTGCTCATTGACCATTCGCTATTTTAAGGTATGGTGATTTATGATTTTCGGTCATAACTATTTCTTATCATAACTTTGGTAGGAAACGAAATAATGGGTTCATATTTGGTAGGGTTAATGCACTATCGATACTTCATTCGTTCATTTATGATAGGAAAAAATCCGGGTCCGGACTTAATAAATTGTAAATTTTTTGTTTACCTCTAGAAAACATCACCCTGTATGTATTTTTTTAAAATTTCTATACGATATTCGGAAAGAACATAAAAAAGTAATCCAAAAGACCAGTTTCTTCTTTTTGTTACACTTTGGTGGTTATTTAAATACGCCGTTAAATGTACAAGGTGGCCCGTTTAATATGGGCCTATACCTTATCTCAGAAACTACAAGTTCTACAGAAAAAAAAGTATATCAAATTGTTTTTTTCAAAGTTTTTTTCAAAGTTATCTTCAATTTTTTTATATTTTCAAACTTATAACCTGTTTATATACAGGGCGATGAACTAAAGTTCCTTTTTTTAAATAGCACACCCTATATATTATTACATTTTCAGAAAGCCCTTCTAAAGACGAGTTGAATGATATATGATATGATGGGTCTGACGCCCGCCGTTTCGGAGTTATTGAGTATTATCTTCAGGAAACCTCCAATATTCAAATTGTAACTAACAAAATTACTTTTATTATTACTTAATTAAGTGTTTGAGTTCTAATTTGCACCAAAAAAAGTTATATAGGTAGTATATGATCTATCACTTTGATGTAATTGATGTAACGTTAGTATAGGGACATTTTCATTATTAATATTTATAATAAAACTAGTTTCAGTAAAATGCACGTATTTAATTTTGGTTGCTATATAATTTTCAACATAAATTTGATATTATTCGGTGAAATATATCAGATTATTGTGTACTAGTTGATTTTCAAAGCCCATGGAAAAATTTATTTAGTGACTGAAGATGCACAGGTAATTCTACGATGTACCTACCTACTCTGTCTTTATTATTTGGCAATTTCATTAAATATGACCATATTTTAACGTTTAGTCAGAATGGCCTTTGTAAACAAAATATCCACAATTATTATAGGATTTATCACTGCCTTGACAACCGGGGTAAGCTGAAAAATTATTTGACTTTGCGTTAATATATTAAGTATTTATTAATAATAATGTATAGTGTGGAAGAAAAAGTTGATATGCTAGAATGTTATTTATCAAATAATAAAAGTCCAGTTCTTGCTCTTAGAGAGTATAGAGCAAAATTTCCCGTGAGACAAATTCCAAAAAAGAAATTATTTGCTAGACTTTTTCAACAATAAGATTGTTTATGCAAATTAAGAGTTCAAAATGATAATTTAGGATCTTGGTTAGCACTATTTCAATCCTGGTCATATTCTGAGTATCATATATCTCTGAATTTGTCAATAGAAGGGATTTCTAGAAATGTAACAATATACAGGGTGTTCCATTTGAATAAATCGTGAGAATTTATGGTTTTCGAAATGTGGCAAGGCAACACCGTCACATTTTTTTTTATAAGTTGAATATTGAGTAATTACATAATAAAGTACATAAAATTAGAAATCTCTTGGCGCAAGTTAAGGCTCAAAAACTTAATTATTAACTTTTCTAGCACGATTTTAATATGGGCTATTTCCTGAAGATAATACTCAATAACTCCGAAACGACGGGCGTTAGACCCATCATATCATATATCATTGAACTTGTCGATAGAAAGGCTTTCTAGAAATGTAACAATATACAGGGTGTTCCATTTGAAATAATCGTGAGAATTTATGGTTTTGGAAATGTGGCAACACGGTCAAATTTTTATTATAGGGGAATATTGAGTAATTACATAATAAAGTACATAAAATTAGAAATCTCTTGGCGCAAGTTAGGGCTCAAAAACTTAATTATTAACCTTTCTAGCACGATTTTAATATGGGCTATTTCCTGAAGATAATACTCAATAACTCCGAAACGGCGGGTGTCAGACCCATCATATTAAATATCATTGAACTCGTCTTTAGAAGGGCTTTCTGAAAATGTAATAATATACAGGGTGTGCTATTTAAAAAAAGGAACTTTAGTTCATCGCCCTGTATATAAACAGGTTATAAGTTTGAAAATATAAAAAAATTAAAGATAACTTTGAAAAAAACAATTTCATATAATTTTTTTTTCTGTAGAACTTGTAGTTTCTGAGATAAGGTATAGGCCCATATTAAACGGGCCACCTTGTACAAGAATACGGCTTCTACAATTAAATTAAGTGAACGGCACATGATAAAAATAGTTGCATCACGAGAGGGACATGGCTTAATGGGAGATAGAGTACATCTAGGGTAACCCGAATCGCCTTTAAATATGGCTCATTGATATGATCATTCGTTGTTAAGATACAGAGTGATTTATGATTTTCAGTCAAAACTACAAAACAACTTTTTACACTTGTTTAATACAAGGAAGAAAACAACAAAACACAAACAAACTAATATCTAAATGGCAATGGCAAATTAATTTTATAACAAATTTTCTAAGTGGCCTCCCCCAACATCCATACATTTTCTTGCATGTTTAGCTAGGTTTCCAATTGCTGGATTATTTCGTATTTCGTTACAGGTTGTATTGATACGGTGGATTAATTCTTCCCTGTTATTGATTTCTACATTATAAACTTCGTTTCTTAAGGGTCCATTAATTGTAGACTTGACAGACATGCGGGGTCGGGTTGAGAGGTTGGGTAGCCGATGGGTGAAGACTTACATATTGCCACTACCGAATTATTCAGATTTCGGAGGTGCACGTAAAGCCGAAGTAAAAAGGCACATGGGAACAAAGTTAGCCCTCATTGCAAGGGTACCGGATTTGTCTTATAATTGCAACAAAATTTCTTTTTAATGTTATAAATTATATATCACCGGAAAGATCAAAAGATAAACTAGATCACTATAGTAGCAAATTTTTGCTTAATACATGTATTTTAGAGAAAATAATTTTTGAAAATACGCTATTTTAGTACAAGATTGTTTGCCTGGAATTTTAAAAACAAAAAGAATTACAAAAAATTACTACTAAAGGGATTTAGATTAAAGTCTTATCTTTGAATACTTTTACTAAAAGTCGCTATCTTTTATAGTTTTTTTTATAATTAGACTCGAGGCGAACGCCGATTTTGGGCTTATTTCGAACCAGTGAATGGACTCTTAAGTGGCCCCATAAAAAGTAATCACAAGGATTACAATCCGATGACCTCGATGGCCATTCTTGTGGACCTCCACGACCAATCCATCTGTTTGGATATTCATAATTTAAATGTTCTCTGACCTGATTGGTAAAATGTGGTGGAGCTCCATCATGCTGAAGGAACATGCCTCTAATATGGATATTTTCTAACAGATTCGGTAAGATTGTTTGAAGAAAATTTAGATAAACATTACCATTTAAACTGTCTTAAAAAAATGAGGTTTTGTTGTGCCCATTAGTGGTTGTTTTTTGAGTTATTTACTCCATCTTTCGTAAATTGCGCCTTATCAGTAAATAAGGTTCTGGAAATGACCGGGCCGTGAAAAAGTTAAGCGGTGAATACCGTCGCCTGGTTCAAAACGCTGTACCTGCTGAATGTGGTATGGATAATACCGTTCCCTTTTCAATGTTCTCCATACCTTCCAATGAGGAACATGAATGGCAGAACTAATTCTCCTTGCGCTAATCTTTGGATTTTGTTGAACAGTAGGTAACCTTACACGTACCCTTAAATATTGGAAAACCTTACTGAGTTTTGTAATTAGGGTGCCGGCAACCAGGAAAATGTCGCTGATATTCCCTTTGTGCTGCCCTACTATTTCCATTACAAAAACGATAGATGAATATCATGTCAGCATATTGTTTGAAAATAATTGCGGCATAGTTGTTTAAAATACAGAAGTTTTAAAACTTAAAGTACATACATAAAGTTAATGAACACACAATAAAAACAATAAAACACTTATTTGAAGGAGATGCCGAAAACAGATGGACAGACCCAAAGATGGCACTACGGTGTGTTTCTCACCACTACTAATAAAACACTTATGTCAAAGAATTCACTGTTCAATTATCTGTCACTTTTAGTAAGCCCACTATGGTTAGTTATAAAAATTCGTATTTTATTCTGTGATCAGTTATAACAAAATCAAACGGCTATAATTTTTAGATTCAGCATATTTTCCTAATAAGATTGGTCTTTTAAATAAGTGTGGGTATTACATTCAACTTGGAACACCTATCCTCAATCAAGCTTTCGCTAATTTTAGTTGCAAAACTATTTTTATCATGTGTCTTTTACTTAATTTAATTGTAGAAGCCGTATTCTTGTACATTTAATACTGTATTTAAATATCCCCCAAAGTGTTGTAATGAAGCACATTCTATTTTGCCGTTAAAATACATATTCAGAGCCTGTGAATGATTTTCCACCCAACGCCGTAAATAAATAAAAATATATACTCCATAAAAATCTATCATTCAACACCTGAACTGAGAATCCGAATGCGCACGCATTCACGCTTCACCGCTTGTCCAGGCTAGAGAAATATCAAACGCTAAGATTTCAGTGCTGTTCCGCCGTCAGCCGAATACGCTTGCACGAGAGAGAAGCTCCGCGACCCTAGGCGTCTACTCTAACCAGTAAGTGAGTAAATTTTTACAAGTCCGAAAAAGGCAACATAGTGAAATTCTTATAAGTATCAAAGGTAATTGGTACTTATGCATTTTTAGTAGTTTGTCTACCTACCAGTTATTTTTCCAAGTTCGAAAAAGGGGACAAGTGCGAATCGGCTAAGTCGATTAATATTCTAGATTGGGATTCTTCTTAAGTCCCTGGTTTCACTACTGCGCCGGTCCGCGTTCTCACTGACCCGTCTCCAGGCTGAGAACGATTTCTATATTCAGTAGCTGGCTGTCTACGAGCACAACGAGTCCTGCATGGTCCGCAACTACCACCAACATCTCCGCAGAGTAAGTGAGAAATATTTGCTTAAGTTCGAAAACCGACATAGTGGAATTTTTATAAGTGTCAAAAGATATTGAGACATATATTGTTAGCCGTCTGTCTACTTGACGAATATTGGCTAACTCCGCAAAATAGACAGAGTGAAACTTTTCTAAGTATCAAAAGAAATTGATACTTAGAAAATGGATTCAAAAGAAATTGATACTTAAACATTTTGTAAGTAATTTGTCTACATTATCTTACATCTACATATTCTTCAGAGTCCGTAAAATGACAAGGTATAATTTCTTAAGTCCCTGTTTCCATTACTGCGTCGGTCCAAGTACTCACTGCCTCTACACCGAGCTGAGACCGATTTAACTAGGCAGTCCGTTGCTATACACCACGACGACGAGTTCTGCCTGTCCCACCGCTGCTACTAGTACTACAGGAGAATAGGTAAAATTCGGCAGAGTCCACAAGTACCTGCGGACTTATAAATTTTACCGATTTGTGGTGTACAAGTACAAAAGATACCAAGTCCGAGATTTTCTCTACTGCGCATGCCTGGGGTTCAGAGAACCTCTTATACCGCTGAGATCGACTCGGACATTGAGTCTGTGACCGCACCGCATACGAGCAAGACCTGTCCATCTTCACCGCTGCCACCAGTGTCCAGAGAAGAGTAAGTAAATTAGTACAAGTCCCCAAAGGCATTGGGACTTGGTATAATTTCATCGACTTGTGTGGACTACGCCGAGAATATTACAAGTCGAAATAGGGAGCTATTACGCAGATACCAAAAGCTTTCCCACCAGCCATTCCAGTACCTGCTACTAGCCGGTGCACAAGTATTCAGTCTTCACCGACCACCCGGAAGCAGCAGACGTGCCCAGGACTAGTAAGGAAGTAAGATTACGAGTAGGTTTTATGGTATTAGGTCAATAAATGTATTAAAGATTTATTGTTGTATTATTATGATCTGTCCTGTGAAGTCTAATTTTCCCAATCGACCGCCTGGCGAACCGTATCTTCACTGAAGCTACCTCTGTAGTGGTATTTCTGCACTGTAAACAGGAACTGGCGCCCGAGGCAAAATAAAAGAGAAACCGAACCTCGGGCACTAACGTGATACTTCCTACCGGCAAATCGGGAAGTATCCGTCACAGTGTAACAAAAAAAAAGAAATTTATTATAAAGAAAAGGTATTTTAGATTATTTTTTTGTGTTCTTTCCGAATATCGTATAGAAATTTTAAAAAAATACATACAGGGTGATGTTTTCTAGAGGTAAACAAAAAATTTACAATTTATTAAGTCCGAACATGGATTGTTTTCCTACCATACATGCACGAATGAAGTATCGCTAGTGCATTAACCCTACCGAATATGAACCCATTATTCCATTTCCTACCAAAGTTATGATAAAAAATAGTTTTGATCGAAAATCATAAATCACCCTGTTTCTTAATAACGAATGATCAATGACCCATTTCTAATGACGGTTCTGGTTACCCTAAATACCCTCTATCTCCCATTAAGCCTTGTCCCTCTCGAAATGCAACACCCTGTATAACTACACAAGATCCTAAAGATTAATTCTTAACAAGTAGATAAATGCAAGTAATAATATATTAATTATTTAACTTTAACAATTAAACTAAAAAAATTAAGATAAATAACAGTATCTCCGTCAAGCACACACTACAAAAGGAAAATTTTTAGCATCTCGGTTCGATAATAATTTGATCTCTAAGAATCGCGAAGTACCACTGAAACTGTTCCTCCAATTACTACTTTTCACCAAATGACTGCTTGAGCAGGTTGTTAACAGTTTTACCCTTGTTTAGTGTTGTTCCTTGTGTAGTGTGTTGAAAAATTTTCCAGTTTTATTAATTGCAAAGTTTTACCTCTTCTCAGCAAAGACACTTGATTGTTTGGTGCGTTATTTGCTCTATCGATATTTTCGGATTTTACTAGTATTGTTTTTTGGTGTTTTACTTTTTTATAAATATATATTCTTTTTTTCACTTATTCTCAAAATTCTTAAATGTATTTTGGAATGACTTTAAATTTTAAATGATCCAGTCCTTTCCTAATTCTCTTACACGACCAACGTTCGAATACAGCTTTACGTACTCTTCCGAGAAAAGAATTTTATCATGCCGACGTATTTCTTTTTCTATACGCTCAAAAATACGGTCAGCGGGAAGATAGGAATGGCCCCTTACAGGAAATATCCACTCTATTTCTTTTACAGACTTTGGAGAATGTTTGTATAGCCAAACCATGAGCATGTGTAATAACTGCGAAGTTTTTTTTTGGCCGCCGCAACCATCATAAAAGAGGCGGACTTTTGTTATAATCGTTAACTCAGTGTTAACATTTTTCAAGAAATGAAAAACAGTTGATCCGATTTCATTTGAACCATGACCGCTCTGACTTTCATTCCAGGTATAAAATCTGGTACATTGGTAGATAAGTCCACAGCACAAAATGCATTGAATGCTATCTGAAGAGAATAATAAGTTTGCTGGATAGCCATCTTTGGTAAATGGTAAATGGTGTACGTGCTGGAGATCAAAGCACAAACTCAAAGTATCTTCTTGCTTTTCTTGCATCAACAAATAGAACTGTTTGACTCTGACTTTATGAACAACTAAATCACAAGAGAGACCTCTTTTTGCTTCTGCATTAGTTTCAAATTTGTTTTTATTTTTTGCTTTTTCACAATAACTACAGTTATCGCGAGCCGGTGGAAAGTCTCAAACTTTCAGGCTAATCCTTGTGATTAGAATGAGGTGTAGAGATATTATTATTATCGGTTGCAGGCGAGCCAAATCCTAAATTGAAATGACAAAAAAACACTATGAAAATATGGATAGCTAATTTTATATTCAGACTCTGCAGGTGCCGTATATATTTTCCACATTTTGTGAATATTCAGTGTCGAAAGCAAGTACCATCGGCGTGACTTGCTTCGCGCATAATGACAATGACTCTCACGCGCCTGAATTGTCCTATAAAAGCTTTAACTTTATTTTGTTTCTCTAGTGTTCTGTGGCAGTTCGAGTTAGCACCTCTTCTATTTTCCTTTAGTTATTTTCCCTGTCGAATATGTTTAGTAATCCACAAAAGCTTACATGTAGACATCTCAAAAATGTTCTCGAAAAACTTGCGACACATAACTTAATACTTAACTTCATAACGAACCTGTAACAATAACGTTTGTTATAATATTATATAACTTTATTACAAAACCTCAAACCATATGTCGTGTACGTTAAGTGCATGGAGTACCTCTTTAGATTTTTTCTGAGATGTAGCGATTTCGACGTGGATAATTAACAGTCAGTAATGAGGGTGTTCGAAATCCTGAAAAATTTGAATTTTATCTGAGACAATTCGTTTTTTAACGGCAATCAATATTTCTGTAGGTATATCTACACATTCGAATATTTTGTATTATTTGTTTTGCGATGCCTACACAGAGGCCCAAAAGATGCTAACCTTAAGTCTTTTGGAGTATATCTAAAAATAGATTTTTTTTAGTTGAGAAAGCAGTGGGTTTCAGACTTACCTACTTTTCATTATTTCTTTTTAATATCATTTCTCTTTTTTTCTTATTTCGATGTCTTCTACCTCTGCCTTCCATATTTTCCCTTACATTTATTTAATCATTTTAACGTTGCCTTTTTCTGCAGCACAAGAATATATTTTCGTGTAATATTATTCTATTTCACCAGTTTAGAAACACCAAATTTCCAACACAAGTGAAAATTATGCATAAACTATTGGCACTGCGGATTCCGTAACAGAATACGCTAAATAAAGGATATGTTGCAGTTTGAAAATAAGACGAACTTGGATATATCGCGTTTCGAGGCAAGAGGTTGTTACGTATACCAGTATAAGGAGATATGTTTCACTTTACAGTTGAAAATGTTATTAATACGAAACTGACCAAAATTTAATACCTACTAACATCATCTATAATCATATTTTTTTATTTTTGGATTTATTACACTTTGTCAGTAGAGCTCCTCATATATCGTTTTTTTCCCACTACATATATACATACTATAAAAGTAACATGTTAAAATTTAATAAGTTAGAGGACCAGCATTACCTATGGGTGATTTATATTGTGCCTAATGTAAATAGTATGTATTTAGTAGTGGCTAATGTTTGAAACTATATTATGTTGAAATTTGAAAAATTTTCGTTGCAACTTAAACAAATTGAAAATCTGAAACAATTTTCGATTCACTTTAATGAGTTTCTATTAAAATGAAAATTCGTCTTCAGTGATATCATCGAGAAAAAATTGTTTGATCAAACCAATTTTATTATCATAGTTATTTACATAGAATGTCTGTGATATGTGTATCCCAGACAATAAACCATGAGTTCTTGCTGTTAAAGTTTGATGATTGAAGTCATTTTATCTATATATAAAAACGCGTTAGAGTGTAAAATGTAAATAGTAAAAAATGTAAATTTTCTATAAAATTCGCATTGGTGGATTTAAATCAAAGTTGGTTTGTGAATACAGGTTAATAAAATTCTTTCATTGAGTGAATTTTATTTAAATGTTACGTAAATTCTATGCACTAGTTATAAACACTCGTATTTATGTCTTCATTATCCGATTAACATTTGTTTCCATGTGTTTTCTAGTAAAATTGGTGCAAAATGTAGATAAATTTAAACGCGTTTTCTCGAAATAGGTATCTATCATGACTGCAATTCAGCTTTGCAAATGGTTTCCTATAATAATATCTCTTAATTCTAATAACAATGATTAGCACAACAAGTTAGAGTCTTGTTTGTAAGAGGAAACATCATATTATTATTCTGCAAGCCGTATTAACGTTCAGGAACGATTTGAGTTGATAGTGACAGTGTAATAATCCAAGTCGTGTCTCCACATAATCTTTCCTTTTTAGTGACATGATTTTTTAACTTCAAAATATAAAATAGAAAATATAAAATTTAAATATTTTCCATAAAGAAGTACGCTTGTTCCATGCCAGCGTCTGATTTTCTTGGTTATAAGCTACATGTACTTGAAGGACTCTAAAAATATGCTATTCTCGAAAAAGACACTTGATCATTGATCATAGTGATCTTTTTATCTCCTTCAATTTTTATTTGTATTCTAAAAAACCAAACTACCATATTTTTTATTCAAACTTAAATGATACAAAAGTTACATTTAGGTAATGATTCTGTAGTTTTTCTTTTGAAATAAAAAGAAATCAACTTATTTTTGTATTTAACAATGCTTCTTATTGTAGAATAGGGACTGTGTTAATTATTAATCTAATAATCATTTAAATTCGGGTTAATTTTGTAGGAGCAATACGGGGTGTCCCATCGAAAGGTATCACATTTCGCCGCCTTATATCTTGAAAACTAAAAGAGATATCGGGATGCGGTTTGGACAGAACGACTTAAGATTTTTGTAAGTTTTTTTGGGCACTGTTGCCAAATCTCCAAATATATTGGTAAATTTTTTATTGAATACGCTCCTCTTTGGAGTAAAATTACTTGCTTATATTAAGTGGAACACCCTGTATATTTTGCCATAATTAGGAAGCCTAATCACTTTACTTTTCAAAAAGGTATACATTGTTTACATTATCTTGAGAATTGGAGCCACAAAATTCAGTTGAATGGGAACACCTCTTACTTGAACAGTTTGTGAAGCTAGTCTTCGTTTTCACAGTAGCCATGAAAAACAAAAGTACAATAATAAACTGTATTGTCAGTTGTGTCAAATATTTGAAGTATAGATATAAAAATGTTCACATTAGAAGGATCACGCACTTTTGAACATTTACTACTAAGGATGCACAAATGTATATTGAAGTAAATGGTGGGCAGTTAAAACAAATTGTTTTCTAACTTATTTAAGTACTTTTTATTTATACAGTTATTTTGATTATTTTATCTGTTATTTTTATTACTGTCATTGTGCTTTGTTGTTATTGTTAACAAAACTCGTTCTACCGATTATTAAAGAATTATTCTTTTCTCCCTATCTGTTTTCATTTAAAAAGCAAATGCAGTCAAGTTCAACATCAAGTTTGATCAGAAATTTTAAAACGATAAAATATATAGGGTATTTTATTTAAAATAAGTCTACAAAAACTTAAAATTAACTTTACAAAGAAGGAGGTATTTTTTTCATTCGTAATAACCCAAATAAGTCTAACAAATTTAATTTTGTGGCTTCAATTCTCAAGATAATGTAAACAATGCATACCTTTTTGAAAAGTAGAGTGATTAGGCTTTCTGATTATGGCAAAATACACATGGTGCTCCATTTAATATAAGCAAGTAATTTTACTCCAAAGAGGAGCGGATTCCATAAAAAATTTACTAATATATTTGGAGATTTGGCAACAGTGCCAAAAAAAACTTACAAAAATCCTAAGTCGTTCTGTCCAACCCGCATCTCGATATCTCTTTTAGTTTTTGAGATATAAAGCGACGAAATGTGATACTTTTCGATGGGACACCCAGTATAATATGAATGAAATAATTTCTTGTTATTTTCAATGAAATAAATTTAATCAAAATTAATTGGATTGACCAGTACTACATTTCCGTGAATTTAATGTTTTATTTGAACGACACAAGTGTTGTTGACATAACATCAACCAAATTTCACAGGTGTTGGAATAAGCAAATTTAATCTGCTTGAAGTTCCCGACTTGTATAATTTTATTTAAGTAGGGTTTGAATGACAAATTTAAAAAGTTATTTTCATTCATAACGTCTACGTTTTATTTATCGGATAAATTTGAAGGGGAAAAGAAGAAACAGCTGAAAAGTCAAAGTAACTTAAGATTAGATGGCATTACACAGTTGAAGGATCCAAGTACAGGACGATTATAGAAACAAGATTAGAAATTTTCTCTGAATTGGAGGATGCGAATAAGAAAGCCGTAGGTAAATGTGAAGTTTACAGCATCGAAAATAACGTTATGTGTAAACTTTTCGTTATGGTAAGCCAATTGCCTGTGATTTCTGCCTATTTTATTTCAAGCATAACACAATTCTTTCAAAAATGTTTATACAACATATTTTATTTTAAAATAATTTCTGTAACCCAAAATCAAGTAGGCAGTAAACAATACAGGAAACAATAATTAATTTTCGGTTAGAAACATTGATTTCTACCGAATGAATTTTATTATTAAAAGCTATTACCTCGAAGCAAGCTGTGATAGCGTCAAAATCACAGATATGAAGAGTAAGCAACACAAGACTTTCTAGCAGATAGTACTTACATGGTTGGCCATGCAAGGAAGTCCCGCGATGTCCATCTACCTTTTAGAGGTCAGTACTTTCATCGAATTCACAAAACTTATACAGACATAAGTGAAGTTTGTGACCTAGCACCCCTTGGATAGAATGAAAAGCCAGTGATCCTTTGTTTATGAGAAATAGGCACCTAACAGATTCCTACCCCACAATAAAGTGGCGGTTCGGCAAAATTTCCAATTTGGGGGTTGGTCGTCTCCGAGTGTCGGTGATTGACTTTAATGGCAGAAATAGGCCGATGTTAAATAAATGAAACAAAATCAACTACTACCTACCTTAAATTTACAATTACAAAGCATTGACAGTCTACTGTATAATTCATTGAGTAATACTTCTATCTAATATTGGATGGGTCATCCTTAATATGTACCTGGATTACTAACAAAAATTACTCTTTTACTGTAGTAAAACTCACTATGAATATTTTGTATTTGTAGATGATTAATGCTGATATATTACTCACCCTTGTATGTCATGTATTGAATTTTTTCAGGTGGTGCAAAACAGCACTGATATAAATTTATTACTGCGTTTAACACAAAAATAATGTATTGTATTGATAGCAAATCGTATTTCTGTCCGCAGTGAACCGGTTTAGAGATTTTATTACTTTTCATTGAATGTATTTTACTTTGCCGCGAAGAGGACTTTGTTTATTTCATTCCGTTGAAATTTAGTGATGGAATAGGTTTCCTTTTATCAATGGAAGAGTAAAATTTTAGGTAGACATCTGGAGACAAAGGGATAAGTTTTCCTCTATATCAAGATAATTTAAAAGAAATTGATCTTATCATTACATAAACAATGCCTAAGATTTTTTAAGTTATATTAATAATTTCTTGAAGGGATACCCTAACTCGGCAAGTGAATTCAAAGGAATTAATTCAAGTTAGATTTCCTATGCTAGAATGTCTGCATTCTCGGAAGGATTGCACACTTTATGTATCGTATCAAGTTTAACTAAATCAATGAGCAGTCTGATGCAGCTAGAGACCGCAAGTTATACGGCCACCTAGAGAGTAGCGGTTTTGAGTTTCTATTCACAATTAGAACTGAAGGAGATTATCCAGTCTTTGGTATAATTATACAAGTGTTTCAAGCATAGTACAGTTAACCAGTATTTGATGTAATACTGAAATTTTGGTAACTAAATCTTGTGTAGAGGTGTGGAACAGCTTCTCAAGGTAACTTGTGTTGGCTACAAAAATGAATCAATATGTGTGCATACACGTTACATATGATAAAATTATATATTGAACATCTTTAGCAACTGTTTGCATGGTAAACTCATAAAATGAGAAGTGTCCAAAACAAAAGACAATAAAAGCATATTATTGACTATTTCTGTTACCTAGCCCGAAGATAATTTCGAAAGATGTGTTTTGAACATCAGCACATTTGTTTTTTATAAACAAATATGGTATTATTTTTAGCGAATTTCACTAAAATAACCAATTCCAAAAAGCAAATGTAAACCTTAATTTGTATATTGTTTTCAGTTAATAGTGGAATGAAGCCAACATTATTTTAATAAAACTTAATTTTTCTGGAATTCGCTGTTTTGCATATTTTATTTCACCATCTTCAGGACACTGTGACAGAAAACAATGTACCTAATAAAATACAATTTGTTACGTCACATTTAATTCATAAGCAAATGAAATAACTACATAATATTAAGATATGTAAATACAGTACTTTCGTAAAGTATTGGATAAATTCATTATTTCATAAGTACCAAATTTAAAAAATAATCGCTTAGACCAGTCGATTTTTGTTTTATTTTCACCTTTATTTTAAATATATTTACTTTTTTTTCGATATAAACTTTAATATTTTAAATGGGGCACACCGTGGTTTTTACATATTTGGAAGGAACTCTTTTTTACACATGTGAACATAGTGATATATTCATGGGTCTCCGAATAAACTGGTGATGGAGGAGGTGATCATTGCTCCACCAGCACCAGAGGGCCTCACTAGCCGACGATGGTTACAGCGTCAAAAACCCCTGAAGCCACAAGACCTGGCTAGAGCGGATGCAGAACTTCGTGGGGAACTACAGAAGAGGCCGACATCTGGCACATCAATTGTGCCGTGTACGATGGCGTTGAACGGCTCTCTCGAATGGAGAAGTGACGTGGAACGTTTCCTCCCTACAGAAGAAAGCACAGTGGTGTATACGCAAGATGGAGACTAAGATCCGGCCGGCGAGACAACACGCATCCCGTATCCAATGTGAGATGAACTACATGGAGACCAATAGGCCCTTTACGATTAAAGTGAAGCGCATAGCCGCTACGCTAAAACGTACCCATCACACGCTTAATCGAATGGTGCTGCAAACCATCCAACAGCACTGTGTCGATAGGATATGGATGCTAGTGACTGCAAAAATGTCACTAGTGAAGGGGGCGAAGGGACTGATGGAGAATGACCAATTCCGTCAAAAACCTTCTCGTCTATTCCAGCCACTTCAGCCTGTGCCATAGGCACACTATGAGAAATATTGCTAACCTAATTGATAGTACTGATTGCCAAACACTTTTGATTATCAAAATATTGAAGCTAAAAGCTTCTTTAATTAAAATATGATTAAAATTAATTATTAAAAATTAATTTTAGGTAAAAGTTAACTGTTTAAATTCTTGTAACTTGTTAGCTGTCTCAGCGCACAAAATTTCAAGTGGCATGGTGGCCTAGTAGTATGAGACGCATACCCAGAAACTGAACTGCAAATTTTCGCAAGTTCAAGTCGCAACAGAGGTAACTTTTTTTAATTTTACTTTTTAATTAATTACAATTATAACAGTTTGCTTATTCGAATAAATATGTACATATTTAAAAAATCTCATAATTTTAGAATTATAGCTTTTTTATTCAAAAAAGATACTTATTAATAATTCACAACAGTTCCTCTGTAACTGTGTAAGTCAATATCCAAATTAAGGTATAATATGTAGTATCTAACTGTTAGCAGAGATAAGTACACTATTAGTAAAAGCACAGTGCATGTAATAAATAAAAGATATGTTGCTTGTTGACTACTTATTGTATAAGATAGCAGCCTTAGCTAAACTTATAAAGAAAACGAACCAATTAAAACATGTTTTACATGTTTTTTTTAATAAGTAAATATTGTGATTTTAAAGATTAGCTTCAAAAATAATAACAACTAGGTACTGACAATGAACCATATTTATTCAAATAAGTAAACCCTAATAATTTGTAATTAATTAAAAAGTAAAATAAAAATAAAAAAGTTGTCTCTGGTGGTATTTGAACTTGCAAAATTTTGCGCTTCAATTTGAAAGCCTGCTGCTCACACCGTTAGCCCACCCAGACCACTTAAAATTGTAAGCGCTAGCACAATTATGTAAACTACATCTATTAACTTAAAACGAATTTGTATTGGTATTTTAATTAAAAAAGCATTTCGCTTTAGTATTTTGGTAATCACTGTTAAAATTTATATAGTGTGTCTCAAAATATATAAACGGATCAAACATAGATATATTTTTTTAAATGGAACACCCTATATTTTTTTACAGATTTAGATAGTGTTCAATAATGAATATACTGATATGCGGTTTGATGGGTCTGGTTCTAACAGCAATGGATGTATACCCGAAAAGAGTGTATCATGAGTGCAATGATAAATCGATTTAGAGTTTATCTGCTTACTTTGAATTAAATATTCGATATTTACGAGGGCTGAAAACCATATGGTTCCAAGCGACATTTTGCACAAAATTTGTTTTTTTACAGAAACCTGTTCTATTAAATATTCTGCATCTTTTGGTCTAAAAAAGATTTTTACAGCTCCGGTTCAGAAAATTTAGTTAGTTTTAAATCAGCTTATTATTAAAATAACAGTTTCGATTTCCAAATTTAAAACATGAACTGTAAATTTTTCTTCGTAATTAGAGTTTTTATTAAAGTTAGTTAAATAAAAGTTCTCTAGAAAATAATACTGTTTGATCTCCACAAAATATAGCTAAAATAAATTTAAAAAACATATTTTTTTCTTTTTTACATTGCTTACAGTGCCACAAGATTCCAAGTACAACTGCAATGTTATAAAAAGTAAAAAATAACATTTGTAGTTTAATTATAGCATATTTTTGATGATTTTTTATTATAGATACTTACGCTAAAACATACACCACATTTAGTGATTAATAAGTTTTAACGAATCGTTTTATTTAACTTTATAACATCGAACTTTAAAATTCATCTCTTGAATATTTTTATAAATGTCGCTTGGAACCCTATGGTTTTCAGCCCTCAATTATTACTTTCAGTAAAATTATTTTTAAACTAGTTAACTGCTTAAACGGGCCCTTCACGATGGGGTTTCCATTAGTTTTGAACTGTGCAGGCCATCGTTTCAGTCCAAATCTCCACGTAAAGGTCGACTTGAGGTCACATCGTGACAGCGTAGGTCGCAAAAAATTGCAGAGTTCTGATTTTTTGGAATGTTGTTAGGATAGGTACCAATAGTGTAGAACCAAGTTTGCAGCTTCGAAATATCTGTGCTAACTGCGTGATGCTCGAAAAACCTTTTTTTTTCGGGCTTTTTTCAGTTTTTGGATTATAACTTCTAAATAGTGCATCCTACGGAAAAAGTCGGTCTGTACAATTTTAAAGTAGATAAAATTTACTACAATTTGAGTGTGACCGCATCTCTATAGGTCTAACATGTCCCGAGATACAGCACTGCAAAAATTGCAAAATTCCCAAAAAGTTCGAAATTGTTGTTTTAGCTGTCTTCCAAGCCGAATATCAGCTAAATTACTCAGCCTACGTGGAAAGTCATGGGCAATGAAGTTGTAGAGCAGTTATTTAGCTTTAATGTAAGCATAAGCGGAACTCTGTAGGGCCAATAGTTCCCTTGTTATCAGGAAATAACAAAAAATAAAATAAAATAAAACAAGAAAGAGAAATCTATTTCTCTTTCTTGTTTCAATATCTGCTTCCTCTTCCTCTTTCATACTGAAAAGTGCTATTTTTCTCTTCTTCAACGATGTCATATTTTCACTACACCTATGAATCTTTCGATTTGAGGAATCTGTCGAGGAACTGACAAGAAACACATTCCGTTCAACTGAACGTGTAGGACTAAAAGAGCGGAACAATTCCCGTCTTGAGGCAGGAACTGTCAGTTTCGGTCCGCAGGCCAAATCGTTACGTGAAGCAACCGCATTACGCACATTCTCAAGGATTGCTGGCACTCGCCAGAAAAGTAAATATGGTACAGTAAATTTTCGTGTTTATTTAGTTTGTCTCTCATTTCGCAATATTCTACCCAATGGTCGTAATCATCTTCGTTTAACTTATGCAATAATTAAAATTTATATATACGATACTTTTTTAAAATTAATTCAATTGACACTGTTACGAGATACTCCAAATGTTCTGGATGTGCTGGTCAGTGATTTTGTGTGTTTCAACTGAACTTGGCCTAAAATAGTTACTTCGACAACTTCACGTGCAATTGATCGATTAGGTTCACGCTTTTTATTAGCAAATGATCCAGTCAATCTAAATTTCTCCCATAATGGTAATATGTGCTTGTGGTTTACATGCTCGTATTTATTATTTAAATTGAATACCTAAACGATCTACATGGACATCAACTAAAATTGAAAAAAGAACAATTTGACGCCAGATGCAGGCAACATTTACTGCCCAACAGAGTGTTCGACGTGTGGAATTCTCTACCCAATAGTGTAGTAACCGCGCCTCCTTTAAATTCATTTAAAGGTAGACTAGATCATTTCATGAATTTACCTGCTTAGTTTGGTCATATCTTGTAATATTCGTAGTATTTATCGGATGTCTCTATCTTCTGTTATATAAGTATGTGTAAATCGTATAACGTATGTATAAATAATAATAATAATAATAATAATAATAATAATAATAATAATAATAATAATAATAATCATAATCATAATCATAATCATAATAATAATAATAAAACTACTGCTTTTGCACAACTATTCTATTTTATAAAAAAAGCTAACATTTCCATTCTTTTATAGGTTAACCAATTTTAATTATCAATCAATATAATTAACTGATTTAATTATTTTATAATCTCTTACAGATCGATATTTGACATTAGCAGTCAGAGCACTCTAGTTGTATGCTAAATTATTCCACCGAATTTCAGAAAATAAACCTTACTCTTTTTGGGTATGAAGATGAACCCATCGAACTCCATATTAGTATATTACTTTGGAATTCTATTCAAATACGTAAAAATGAAAAGGATGTTCTTTTTAAAAAAATATGTTTGATCCGTATTTCGATTTTGAGACACCCTCTATAGATTTTAGTAGTTTTAAAATTTGTCTCCCATCAAATAAAAGTCGATGTCTCGGGCATTTGACTAAAAAAAATGTATACCAAGTTAATCAGCATAATCGTTTTGGTTAGGATTCTTTGTATATGTAACTTTAACTTTTCCGGTTGTAACGTAAGTTAACGCCAACTCTGTTATTTTAAATGGCATACACTGATATTATAGAATTTTTTGATTCTATATTCAATTTTATCAAGTTTCCCTATACCGAAAATAAACAGTTTTCGATATATTTAATTTCCTTAAAAAAATAAAAAAATCCGTATAGGGAAACACGGGGTTTTAACCTACCCTGTGTTTCTTATAGTAAAAAAGATAAAGCGAGAATATTCACAGGGAAGAGACATAAATCCATAGGCTTCTTTCAAGGTTGCTGAATCTCATCCAGAGTGGTGAAAATTTAATACCAAGTTAAGTCGACTGCAAGTCATGAAAATTTGATTTCTTAAAGGGACATCCCTTATATTTTTAAAAATTTAGATGCGGAATTGTATCTTGTTTCGATATATATGATTATCTTCGTCCATTTTTTTTTTAATTTTACATAACAGTTTATAATTGCGATATAATGCCCTTTTATATTTTATAATACCCTGATTTTTGATTTTTTTTATAATAAATATCCGCAAAACGGTTAATTTTAGGAATAGAAGAACTTGATGAATGTGATACTAAAATTGAATGTAGAATCAAAATGGTATAATATACAAGATGTTGCATTTAAAATAACAAAGTTGACGTCAACTTCTGGTATAATAGTTCAGCTTCAGGAAGGCCATTATTTTATTTGAGGAGAGCATACCCAAAAACCCCAGAATGTCTAATTTTAAATCGAAGTGCTCTTTGAATTAATCTAATAGGTCATTTACTTTAGCCACTTGGTATAAGAAACTTTATAATTTAAAATTTCCTACCGTGTACCATCCTATATTTTTTAAACCTGCCAGTTTAAAGGAATCAGTTTACGATTATAATAAAACATACTGGAAACGTGCTTCCAACGTTCACATCCCGGCAAAGTCATTAATATGAATTTTCAAGATATGAGAAGATATAAGCCATAAACATATTCGCAGAGACTTATCACAATGGGGACGTACTATTTAAACGTCGTGCGCCTAATGCGAAAATCTCGTTAACTGGATATTCGTTGTAATTGAGGTCTCGCTGACATCCAGAGCTACAATTATTTCGTAACGTTATCATTTCAAAATTAACCTACATTAACTCCCAAATATTAAACACATAATGCCTCACAATAACAATTATGACATGAATGTATATTAAAATAATAAAATTTTGGCATGGTTCGTTTATCTAAATATTTTACTTTATAAACTTGAAAAATTACCATTCTCCATTACAAATATTCGTTTTCTTCTTAAATACCCAAACCACATCTTCAACGGTCATACGTCACAGGCATTTTGTGCATTCAAGTGTTTGACAAAGCTTAGTGAGGCATCCATGTCATATTATATGACGCGTGGTGCCGAACTATTATCAGAATGAACCTTTATTAACTCAGAAAATATTAAATTCTATACAAAGTTGATCATTGGACATAGCGCAGCTCCTACATTTGAGACCATATCAACGTGGAATTTTGTGCAGTTACAGATGCCAAAAGAAGGTACATTTGATGGTTTATTTCGTTCTTTTTTTAAGTACGTAATAATTTAAATTAAATTTTTTCAAATAATTTCATTGTATTGGATTTGGATGAAAATTATATTGGATTTAAGGGAGATACCAGGGACCGGAATCTCGAGTCATCCGAATACATTCGTATGCAAAAATTTCGTAAAAATGACGTAGAGGATAGTTCTTTATAGCAAGAGAACTATCAAACTACGTCATTTTCGCATATGGATGTATTCGCACAACTGGAGAATCGGGCCCTAGTAGTTTTCCGTATCAAGTTTTCAATTGAAACTAAAAGTCATTGTCCTCGAAGTTTTTAAAAATGTCGTATTTTGCGAATCTAGAGAATCTATATTATAACGGAAACCGAACTAATCTACACTGAGAAAATAATTTAGTTGAGAGAAATAAAGTTTCTTATCGGCAATTAAATTATTTATTTGTATGGGAATTATAAATTCCCATACAAATAAAAACGAAATACCTATTATTTATGGCACTTATTTCATGGTAATATTAAATATTTAATATTAGCATATAAATTTCATTTCTAACGAGAGAAAATATTTATTCTGTTGATTAACAGCAAGGCGTCATTCTAACTTACCGGCGCGCAGGTAAACTGACTGTTCTAACTAACTGACGTAGATACTTTAATCGGCACCTAGTGTATCGTCCGTTTGTCATAAAAAAAATTATTACAGTAACAAGATGCCTTTTGTAATAAGAATGCTTAATGTATATTTTGTAAAAGTCAAGTTACCTACCGAAATAATTTCTTCATTAAAAAATACAAAAAGTAAATATGTCTATGACATAACCGTCAAAATTATAAAGGATGTTATCCATACTATTCTAGTTCCTCTTACTAATTTAATTATCAAAAATATATTAAATCGTTCTAAACAGACAAATAACATCATATCTTGAAAGCAATAAATTACTCTATTCATATCAGTCACGCTTCAGAAATAATTTGTAACAACGAATGCTATAAATAAATTAACTGCCTAAGTAGTAGCGGATTTGGAAAAGGAGAATAGGCTTGTTCTCTATTTCTGGATCTAACAAAGGCGTTTGACTAGGGTTTAACTCACAAACTCAAGTTTTATGGCTTCACGGAAAAAAAAGCATTACACTCTTGCAGTCGTACCTAAAAAACAGACAACAATATGTAGTTCATAACAATGAAAATTCCAACATTCACAACATACAAATCGGTGTTCCTCAAGGCTCTGTCCTAAACCCCATTCTATTCCTGCTTTATATAAATGATTTTCCAAGCATATTTAAGATAAAATTGTTGAAATTCAGTTTAATATCAATTTAGCGTTCTCTGAATCAAGCAACACCAAAACAATCCACAAATGGTTTATTTCCAATAATTTGTGCTTCAATAAGTCGAAACACGAAATAATGTTTTTCAGTCTTCGTAACATGGATGGACTAAATAACCCAGAATATCTTAAATTCCTAGATCAATCTGGACTCTAAGTTGTCCTGGGAAAGGCACACTTTTTATATCTGCAATGAGATCTCTAAGTATATTTACTTGCTTAGGAATCTTGTTGGCAAAATTTTTCAATCTAGTTTAGTTACTGCATATCATAGCCTCATCCACTCTGTCATATCATATGCTATTCTAATTTGGGGCCAAGTAACCTCTTGCAGTGATGTATTTGCCGTTCAAAGATAAACTTTACGCGTAATCTCGAAACTGAAATATAGAGATGACTCCAAATAGCCTGTCGGGATGGAGCGCGAAAAGCCTTCTAGTTTCGGAGTTAAAAAAACTGAGGTATAAACAAATGAGAGCTTCACCAGTTGAAAAAGCATGTTTTCTTACATAGAAAATCGAAATAGATGTCTCTCTCCAATGGTCGAAAGCAAAGATATAGACAAAAAACTGAGAGAAAGGAAAATATTTTTTTTTAACTTTGAACACTCTAAAAAAGGTAGAACAACAATTTTTTTCAAGTTTTATTCCTCATTCAATTTCCTTTCTTTTGGTATACCTATATATCATTAAAAAAATTATAAACTATATTAAAAGAACAGTCATATTTAAAAAAAGACAACAAATTGCCAACATTTTTTTAAACTCACCTCTCCATAACTTTCTTATGCATAGAGCTATTTCAATACTTTTTTTTTTCAAAAACTGCGCAGTTTAATGGACTTAATTTTGTCTCGATTAACATGTGGTCTTTTTTTGAAAATAAAACCGGTAGCGGGTTTTAAACGTCGGGACGCATACCTCTGCGGAGGGCAATACAGCGGTTTTTCCCATCGCGATATCTGCACCCGCACCTAGTTACAGTATTTAATTTAGTATATTTGCATCTTATAGTGAGTAGAGATCGCAAGTTTTATTATAAAAAATTCTGTGTTTTGTTTTATTTATAATTGCTGAAACGTTTGTGGTGGTTTTATTTGAAATAATTTTAATATTTGGTGATCGATAGACAATTATTAATTTATTTCTGATACTGAGACTTATAAGGATTATTTTCCACATAGTATCCTCCAATAAAAATAATAGACTGGTCGTAAAGTGTGATGAGACTGATGTTCTAGTACTATTAATTTATTATTATCCTACTCACAAACATTTTAGTAATAGTAATACCAAAGAAATATTCATGGAAACTGGTCACACAAATATGACAACTAACAAGAAAAAAAGATATATTCCTACTCACGTCATTTCAAACAAGTGGTAAATTTTATTTAATTTCAAATTGGCATGTGAAGGCTTACCAAGTTTTCATAGTCTTACAGGATATGATACGACCAGTTCACTTTTTAAAATTGGAAAAAAATGCTTGGGAGGTCTACTATAAAAATTGCGGCACGCCCAACCTTCATAAATTTGCCGAAATGGCACCAGAAGAAGGAATAAGGTTCGCTAGAAGATTTGTAAGTTTTTTTCTACAAAAATAAAAATGCAAAATATCTTAATGAAATTCGGTTAAACCTTACAAATCAGAGCAAAAAACAAACTCAGGAATTGCCCCCTACAGAAGATAGTTTCAAACTACATGTACTTAGGTGAATATATAAAGCAAAAATTGGTAATATACGTACATTTTATTATGTGTAATTTTAGGTCATATTATCAAACATTTATATGGGTCAATAGTTATATTGGTGAGGTAACCAAAAAAGATTCCCTGTTATATGAATGGACTTTATGGTTGCGAAATTGATGCATCAAGTTCCTAAATATATACGGAAAATTATTTCCGTATTACGCAATAACAAAAATTGCAACACACAAAAATGTCAGTGTAAAAAAGAAGGGGTATTTTGTAGCTCAAATTGCAAATGCAGAATGAATTGCATTAATATTAATCGCGAACCTGAAGAAAATCAAACTGAAGCTGGAGATTCTGATGAGGATACATTTTTCGAAAATAATTTGTTTTAATTTTGTTTTAATACTGACGTAGTTTTCCACATAACACCAACATACTATACTGCACTAGACGCGCGTTTCGCCAACCAAGTTGGCATCATCAGGAAATGATGCAAACTAAGTTAATATAACTAATCTTAACTAATATAACTCTTAATAAGTTAATCTAACTAACTCTTAACTAATTAAACTAAGTCTTAGTTTTAGTCATCGCTAGATGATGCCAACTTGGACGGCAAAACGCGCGTCGAGTGCAAACAACATTGAAATAGCTCCTTGCATAAGAAAGTTACGGCGAGGTGGGTTTAAAAAAATATTGGCAATTGTGTTTTTTTTTTAAATAATACTGTTTTTATTTATAATATACTTTTGAAACTTTTTTTAATTAATAATAATAATAATAATAATAATATTTTATTATGCTCATCAGACATTACAAAAGAATGTATAGCATTAGTCAAAACATGAAAATAACCTATACTAAACAAAATACTCAGACAATGAGTAGAGACACTTATCTAACAAATGCAATTTTAAATTTCGATTAAAATTACTCGATTTGTCACATTCTTTCAGCTCATTAGGCAAATGGTTAAATATCTTAGGTCCTAAATAGTTTGGACCTTTACTTACTATACTCAATTTTGTGAAGGCTGCCCTTATCTCACTTTTTTACCTTGTATTAAAATTATGAACATCACTATTTAAAAGAAACTTATTCTTGTTTTTAAAAACATAAACACACATCTCAAAAACAAAAAGTGACGTCAATGTTAAAATTTTATACACACTAAAAACAGATCTACATGACTATAGCCTAGCAACACCTGCCATGCAACGTATTATACGTTTTTGTAATATGAAGACCGATTCGGAATAGGTAGAATAACCCCAAAAGCAAACCCCGTATCGCAATCGACTCTCTATATGAGCGTAATACAAATTAATCAGTTGATGTTCGGACAACACATCTTTCATATTCCTAAATAAATAATAATTTGCCGACATGATGGAAACAAGTTTATTACAATGGGCTTTCCAATTAAAACATTGATCAATAGGAATACCCAGAAACTTGATACAGCTGTCATTATCTTCTAACCTTGTGCCATTTACAGAAATATTTAATTTATTACAACTCCTCTGTGCAGTATGAAATCTTATTAGTTGGGTTTTTTCAGTATTAAAATATAGATTATGTTCACTAAACCAGTCATGCAATAAGTGTAAAGTCTCGTTACACTTTTCATTCAAACCATAGTCAGATTCATCTGAAACAATCAAAGCCAAATCGTCAGCATGCAATGTAAAAAATGTCTTGTTCAAAACCGATTCAATTGAATTTATATACAATATAAAGAAAACAGGTCCCAAAACCGAACCCTGGGGAACACCCATGTCAAGCGACAAAATGTTTGAATATATTCTATCTACAAAATTATTACTACACGATGGAATGATAACATCTTGTTGGCGACCATTTAAAAAACTAGCAACCCACTGTAATGGCAGTCCTCGAATGCCACAATCATGTAACTTGTCAAGTAAAATCTTGTGATTGACGCAGTCGAATGCCCTGCTGAGATCACAAAAGATCCCAGCAGGATACTCGCCCCCCTCAATATATTTGATTGCTTCATTGTAAAAAGACAGTATCGCAGTAAATATGTTAAATAAGTATATTAAATATATTATTATAAAGTAAGTATATTAAATATATACCAAAAAAAAAAAAGGAAATTGAACAGGAATAAAACTAAAAAATCAGATATATTGGAAGGAGATGCCGAAAACAACTACTCCACGGGCAATATGCCCCGACTGGCGCTGCATCACATCAACATCTCCATGGATGTCGCCACATCCTTCATCAAGACCAAATACCAGACAATGACAGGTAGTAGCAAAGACCCAAAGAGGGCACTGCAGTGTATTTCACTGTATCTCGCCACTACAAATAAAAAATCAGATGTTTTGCATTTTTATTTTTGTATAAAAAACTTACAAATCTTCTGGTGCCATTTCGGCAAATTTGTGAAGGTTGTGTGTCGCAATTTTTATAGTACACTTCCCAAACATTTTTTCCCCATTTTAAAAAATGAACTGGTCGTATCACATCCTGTGAGGCTATGAAAACTTGGTAAGCCTACATGCCAATTTAAAATTAAATAAAATTTACCAATTTTTTTGAAATAACGTGAATAGGAATATATCGTTTTTTTGTTAGTTCTCATATTTGTGTGACCAGTTTCCATGAATATTTCTTTGGTATTTACTATTACTAAAATTTTTGTAAGTAGGATAATAATAAATTAGTAGTACTAGAACATCAGTGTCATCACACTTTACGACCAGTAGTTATAGTAGACCATTTTTAGTGGAGAGGATACCATGTGAAAAATAATTCTTATCAGTATCTGTATCAGAAATAAATTAATAATTGTCTATCGATCACCAAATATTACAATTATTTCAAATAAAACCACCACAAACGTTTCAGCAATTGTAAATAAAACAAAACACAGAATTTTGTACAACAAAACTTGCGATTTCTACTCACTATAAGGTGCAAATATACTGAATTAAATACTGTAGCTAGGTGCGGGTGCAGCGATCGCGATGGGAAAAAACCATTGTCTAGCCCACCGCAGAGGCATGCGTCACGACGTTTAAAACCCGTTACCGGTTTTATTTTTAAGAATAGACCACATATTAATCGAGACAAAATGAAGACCATTACCGTTTGGAAGGAATAAAAAAATACGAATAAGTAATTAACAAGTAAAGCTCTGAAATAGGTAATGCATACTTTCATAATTATCATAAAAAGGATTCAAGCTTTCATATTTGGCACATACATTCAAAAGCCCAATACAAAACTACTGTATTTCGGATTTTCAAAAATCGGGCTCTAAGGGGATGAAACTACTCATCATTATTAAAATTTAAAAAATCCATAAAATATACAAAAAAGTTTTTAACAATTTCATATTTGGCTGGGTAGTTCAGAAGACCAACACGAAACTACAGTATTTCAGATTTGAAAAAATTCAGGGTTTAAGGGGATGAAACTACCCAATCATTAGTAAAATTAAAACAATCCACAAAATCCACAAAAAAGTTTTTAACACTTTCATGTTTGGCTGGGTAGTTCAAAAGGCCAATACAAAGCTACAGTATTTCAGATTTGAAAAAATTCAGGGTCTAAGGGGGTGAAACTACCCAATCATTAGTAAAACTTAAAAAATCCACAAAATCCACAAAAAAGTTTTTAACACTTTCATGTTTGGCTGGGTTGTTCAGGAGGCCAATACGAAACTACAGTATTTCAGATTTGAAAAAATTCAGGGTCTAAGGGAATGAAACTAGCCAATCATTAGTAAAACTTAAAAAATCCACAAAATCCACAAAAAAGTTTTTAACACTTTCATGTTTGGCTGGGAGGCCAATACGAAACTTCAGTATTTCAAATTTGAAAAAATTCAGGGTCTAAGGGGTGAAACTACCCAATCATTGGTAAAATTAAAAAATCCATAAAATCTACAAAAAAGTTTTTAACACTTTCATGTTTGGCTGGGTAGTTCAAAAGGCCAATACGAAACTACAGTATTTTAGATTTGAAAAAATTCAGGGTCTAAGGGGATGAAACTACACAATCATTAGTAAAACTTAAAAAATCCACAAAATCCACAAAAAAGTTTTTAACACTTTCATGTTTGGCTGGGTAGTACAGAAGACCAATACAAAACTACATTATTTCAGATTTGAAAAAATTCATGGTCTAAGGGGATGAAACTACCCAATCATTAGTAAAACTTAAAAATCCACAAAATCCACAAAAAAGTTTTTAACACTTTCATGTTTGGCTGGGAGGCCAATACGAAACTTCAGTATTTCAGATTTGAAAAAATTCAGGGTCTAAGGGGTGAAACTACCCAATCATTGGTAAAATTAAAAAATCCATAAAATCTACAAAAAAGTTTTTAACACTTTCATGTTTGGCTGGGTAGTTCAAAAGGCCAATACGAAACTACAGTATTTTAGATTTGAAAAAATTCAGGGTCTAAGGGGATGAAACTACACAATCATTAGTAAAACTTAAAAAATCCACAAAATCCACAAAAAAGTTTTTAACACTTTCATGTTTGGCTGGGTAGTACAGAAGACCAATACAAAACTACATTATTTCAGATTTGAAAAAATTCATGGTCTAAGGGGATGAAACTACCCAATCATTAGTAAAACTTAAAAATCCACAAAATCCACAAAAAAGTTTTTAACACTTTCATGTTTGGGTGGGTAGTTCAGAAGGCCAATACGAAACTACAGTATTTTAGTTTTGAAAAAATTCAGGGTCTAAGGGGATGAAACTACCCAAACATTAGTAAAATTTATAAATTCACAAAATCCACAAAAAGCTTTTTTGTGGCTTTTGTTCATTTCTTAAGTTTTAATAATGATAGGGTAGTTTCATCCCCTTAGACCCTGAATTTTTTCAAATCTAAAATACTGTAGTTTTGTGTTGGCATTCTGAACTACCCAGCCTAACATGAAAGTGTTATAAATTTTTTGCAGACTTTATGGATTTTTTAATTTTTATTAATGATTGGGTAGTTTCATCCCCTTCGACCCTGAATTTTTTCAAATCTAAAATACTGTATTGGTCTTCTAAACTACCCAGCCAAACTGCTTTTTAACACATGAAAGTGTTAAAAACTTTTTTGTAGATATTATGGATTTTTTAATTTCACCAATGATTGGGTAGTTTCATCCTCTTAGACCTTGAATGTTTTCAAGTCCGAAATACTGTAGTTTCGTATTGGTCTTCTGAACTACCCAGCCAAACATGAAAGTGTTAAAAGCTTTTTTGCAGATTTTATGGATTTTTTAAGTTTTATTAATGAAAGGGTAGTTTCATCCCCTTAGACCCTGAATGTTTTCAAATCTGGAATACTGAAGTTTCGTATATGTCTTGTGAACCACCCAGCCAAACATGAAAGTGTTAAAAACTTTTTTGTAGATTTTATGGATTTTTTAATTTTACTAATGATTCGGTAGTTTCATCCCCTTAGACCCTGAATTTTTTCAAATCTGAAATACTGTAATTTCGTATTGGTCTTCTGAACTACCCAGCCAAACATGAAAGTGTTAAAAACTTTTTTGTAGATTTTATGGATTTTTTAAATTTTAATAATGATGGGTAGTTTCATCCCCTTAGACCCCGATTTTTACAAATCCGAAATACAGTAGTTTTGTATAGGGCTTTTGAATGTATGTGCCAAATATGAAAGCTTGAATACCTTTTTATGAGAATTATGAAAGTATGCATTACCTATTACAGAGCTTTACTTGTTAATTACTTATTCGTATTTTTTTATTCCTTCCAAACGGTAATGGTCGTCATTAAAAAATACGTCATTCTGTTTTTTGATAAACAGAAATGGAAATGTCATTATGAAGTGATTTTTGTTACTAAAATAAGAAATATATGGGTTTTGCCGTTTTTGCACATTATCGATCTGGTCGACTGTAAAAACTTGATTCTCGTTTCCGTTTCTGATTCTGTCTTCAGCTACATGAAATACCTCTATGCATAAGAAAGTTACGGCGAGGTGAGTTTAAAAAAATGTTGGCAATTTGTTGTCTCTTTTTAAATATAACTGTTCTTTTAATATAGTTTTTTTTAATTAAATACATACCAAAAGAAAGAAAATTGAATGAGGAATAAAACTTAAAAAAAATTGTTGTTCTACCTTCTTTACAAAAAAAGTTATGACTGTTCAAATTAAAAAGAAAAAAAATTCCCTATTTTTCAGTTTTTTGCCTATATTTTTGGTCTCGACTATCAGAGAGAGTGGTCAATTTCCACTTTCTATGTAAAAAGACATGCTCTTCCAAATGGTGAAGGCCCCATTTGGTTATACCTCGGTTTTTTTTCTGTGCATCCTAGACCGGGCTTTCCGACGGACTAAAAGAACAGTTCATAAAACTGAAAGTAATGACTTAGGTTACCGTTTGCTTACATATTTCAGTGTCTATTATAAAACAAAATCGAGCTTCATTTGCTACCAGAAGTCAAATACATTTATATAACATCAGAAATAAACACGAGCTAACAACAGTTTTTATAGGTTAAACAAAACGAGAATGGGTACCGGCTACTTTGTAATACAATTCTATAATGCTCTGCCTCCAGAAATATGGTGTCTAAATATGAATTTATTAAAAAAAAAAAGAATTAATATCTATTTAATGGATTCGCAGTGCTTTCTAGTGCAATATTCAATTTTATATGTTGATTCGTTATATTAAATTTATCATCATTTAAAAAATTACTGAATTGAATTACCTACTCTTATTTTGTTAAAATTTTATTTACCTAAATCCTAAGTGTTTGATGTTACCTACTTGTTTGTATGTGTATAGGTCTCTGAATATAAATAATTTTGTCTTTATATCGTGCCTGTATATAAATAGATGCCTACTGTTTTGTACTAACGTAAATTAACATTTTTGATTGTTGTTTATTAATTTTATGATATACTCTAGTAGTTATTATTATTATATTATATAGTGTTATATTACTTAATACATGCTGGCTGGAGCAGCTCTATGTGACGTGTGTAAACACTTTTGTGTATTAACATCAATAAAATCTCTCTCTCTCTCTCTCTCTCTTTAATAGGCTCTTAAAGGAAGAATATCTGTTTTTGTGGTGTAATTTCATTTAATCTTTTAATCTAGACAATTGAAAAGCACAAACCAAAAAATGGTAGCAGAGTAGCTGCAATTACCGCAACAATAAAGTAAATAGAAACATACATTAACTTGTTTTGTATACCTAGGTACATTCATAGCCGAGGGTTTCAAAGTTGGCTCTAATAGGTGGCATAAAAATATGTAAACATTGTATCGTAAAATACCACATAATAGGGAAGATAAAAATTATTTGATTTGGTGCTTACACTGCGTTATAAAACCGTTTTTTTTTTGTCGAAAATGGAACAATTGATTTGTCAATAAAATATTTGTCAAAATAAAATTAAAATATGTTAGTTACAAGCCCAGATAAAAATACAGTAAGTCCACTAAGGAGGATTTTTTGCGAAGACTAAGTAAATGAATGGATCTGGTTTCGACTCACTTTTAAACCTAACCTAAGTAAATGAAAATTAACGTAGCAACGAAAAATTACAATTCCCCACTTTTCAAATATTTTATTTATTATATTGTTCTAAAATGTTGGTTTTAAATAGTGGTATAGAAAAGGCAAATCTACCATTAATCTATAGTGGTGACTGGATATCCTTCCTAATAGTTCTATCTTATACCTCTGAAGAGTATTATCTCTAGCCAAGAAATAAAATAATTTTGAAAATGCTGCAAGGACGATATCCGTGGTAGCGCTGAGAAACTCGATGTACAGAAGTTCTTTGATATCGAAACATGAACGGAGCTCATCAAGTTTCCAAACAAATTTGGAACCACTGGAGAAAGCTATAATATTCTAACAAGAAAACACGGAACTTCCACGCAGAAGGGTTGACAAAGGTCATGACCTCCAAAAGTAACTTCCTAGGAAATTCAAAGTGTAGTCTACATTCTCCTTAGATTCCTCTCAAAAAGTCGATATGTTTCTAATTACACTAAGAAAAATTACTCACTTAAAACTAACTAATAACTATTCAAGAGATAGACTATTTATTTATGTATACTCGTATATAATATATATATACAATATATATAGGAAATTGGTGCCATATCAACAACCATAATATAATACACTCTTGATTCACGCCTCTTTCAAATATGTAATAGTGCTGAAGATCTAGGGGTCACCTTCGACAAGAAACTTACATTTTCAAGTTACTTTATAAATATAACATGGTCCACGTTAAAATGTTGTGGTTTAACATAAAATACTGTATAGTTCTAACAGTCTTACCGCTAAAAACTCTTAATTATTATTTTTATAAGTAAAATCAAGGCTTGAATATTGCACTACTGTGTAGGCTTCAGTTTATAGTGCCCATAAAAAAAATGCAAAGAAAGTATTTGAAGTTTCTCAATTTCAAAATTAACGTTGCATATCCTATTGCAGGCTATGAAATCAGTTTCTTTTATGTTTACTTTGTTTGATTTGTCTTGTGTTTGAATACATACATTTTACCTGTGTCCCATTAACTCGGTAACCGCTATCCGGTACATGTTGAAAATCCTTAATGAAAATTTTGCTTACGAAATATATTCAAATCTTTTAATACACCCTGGGTATTGCTTATGTTTAAAACCGTTGGAGGATTTAAACTTCATGAAAAAGTTATATATATATATATAAATGACTATTATTTATGTTTTCTTTGTATTTCTCTCGAGACCAAGGGTGTTTTTGTACTAATAATATAAAAAATACAGTCAAAATCTTAGCTGTAAATAAGGAAAACAACACACAAACACAAAATAAAGAAGAAATTTGTAATATTTATAATGATTTTTTTTTCTCTCGGTAGGAAAAGACATGACACGTCTAATATTGTTAATAACTATGAACATCAATATATAAATACATAAAAAAATTATAATATTAAACAGTCGTTATTCTGGAGACCAATTGAACAGTGCGAAGTAATTAATATTATAAATAGTTTAAAAAATAAATCTTGTCCAGGTTCCGATTTTATCAAAACAGAAACAATTAAAGCAGTTGAACACCATCTAACTAAACCACTACAAAATTTAATAAATTTATATTTTCAAACCGGTCAATTTCCTCGATCCCTCAAACATTCAATAGTAAAGCCTATTTATAAACAAAACGGTGATAAGTATGATCCCAGTAATTATAGACCTATATCCATATTAAGTAATTTCGCCAAAATATTTGAAAAAGCTTTAAAGCAACGACTTAATGAACATCTATTAAAACACAACATAATATCACCTCAACAATTCGGATTTAGAAGCAATATGTCAACTGAGGATGCCATGTTCTGTGTGACTGATAAACTTCAAGATGCCATAAATAGCAATAAAAAAGTATTAGCTATTTTTCTAGACTTAGCTAAGGCATTCGATAGTGTATCACATCAAATATTATTGGATAAATTAGAATCTTATGGAGTTAGAGGGATATCACTCAAATTAATATCTGATTATCTTAGCGGTAGAACACAAGTGGTTCAAATAGAAGATACTAATAGTTTACCAGGTGTTATAGAGTTTGGCATTCCACAAGGAACAGTCTTAGGACCAATACTTTTTTCAATATATATAAATAATTTATTAAACTGTCAAATAGGAGGAGACATTATTTCATATGCAGATGATACGGTTCTAATTTTTAAAGGAAACGACTGGCAGGAAGTAATTAAAAAAAATGAAGAAGGGATTTACAGAGTCAAGTGCTGGCTAGACAAGAATATATTATCATTAAACCATACTAAAACAAAATTTATGACATTTACCAGTAATATTACAAATTTTCCCAATATAAGTAATATTAAATTTCACATCAACTGCAACAGAGTACAGTGCAATTGTCAAAATACAATTGAGGTAACCGAAAAAATTAAGTATCTTGGGTTATACCTAGATAGTCATCTAAAACGGAATAATCATGCATACAGTGTAACTCAAAAAATACGTAAATTGATTCATCTTTTTTACCATATGCGCAACATCTTACCATTCACTATATTAAAACTGGCCTATAGATCGCTAGTCTAATCAATTTTAAGCTATGGTATCACAATTTGGGGAGGATTACATGAAAATCATTTAAAACCTTTGGAAATTACACAAAAATATATATTAAAAATAATTTTACATAAACAGAGACGTTTTCCAACATTAGAACTTTTTCGAATAGCCCAGGTAATGAATATCAGGGCCCTTTAAATATTTAATGTCGTTAAATTTATTTACAAAAATCCACAGTTGCGTACCCCTGTTGATCATGAATATAATACTAGAAGTAAAATAAATTCAACAGTTAATGTCCCAAAACCAAACAAAACCTCGTATAAGAGATGCACTAGATACACAGGTACAAAAATCTATAACAAAATACCACCTTTTATAAAATGTTACAATAATATATCATTATTTTCAAAATCTGTAAAAAAATTTATACAAACAAATATCCAGTTATTTTCAGACATTTTATAACTATGTATACATATAAAATTAACCAAATAAAATTAATTGGAATAGGCAGGGTAAAAAAATGAAAGCAGTATAAAGGAAGGAAGGCAAAAGAAAGACAAATAAATAATTGTTATAAAATTAAACATATATTTTCTGTAAGAAACAGATATTAGATATTATTATAAGGGTTAGTATAAGTGTATGTATATAGTATTGTAAAAGTTTTAAAATTTTGTATTGTCAAATTTAACCATTTTCCTTTTGTCTAATGTTGATCATAGTCAAATGTTTTGTTTTTCATATAAGTATAAAAGTAAAAATAAAAGCTTGGATTGCTACACATACGACTCTCCTTTACAGTCAGGTGTTAATATTTATTTATTGAATAAGATAACATGTAAAGCGTCTTTTACAAGAGTCTCAAGCGACTATGGTACATACGACCGCAAGTCAGGTACCGCGTAGTCTATTTGTAGTTTTGTACGATTTTGTTTTTGTGTTTATATTTATATTTAATTTATATATTGTTATATTGTATTGTATTCATATAAATAAATACTTACTTACTTACTTACTTACTAAAGGCCGATCTGTTCAAAGTACTAGTTAATGTACTTGAAGCACTAAGTACCGAGAAAAGTATTTGCAATTACATACTATATGTATAAATCAAAAGTAATTGTATTTCAAGTACCTACTCAAAAAGTATTTTAAGTCCATAATAAGAACTTCTAGTAAGATTCGAATGCCTACAAAAAACAGGTGTAAAGTTCACGCTGCACAAAAAATATTTGAAATCAATTAGAATCGCCAAGTCCGGTATCTATTTATAAAAAAAATAATAAAAGAATAAATATTATATTATAATTTTTTTTTATAAAAAATCATAAAAATAGCTTGTCGCGTTTGACTTTCTATGTTTCTCACATTATCTTAAAGATAAAAACGCGACAAGTTTTTTTATGATTTTATTATTATTTGTTTTTAAAGGATTCTATATCTTATGGTATAAAAATACATAAGGCCCTGCAATTAATTTTTTTGGGTTTTTAAATTTTTTTATTGGCATTCTTTGCATTCTGACTTTCTTTGCACCCTGTAGAACTTAGGTTAATTTTGGCACAGGGTTTAAAAGAGTCACTATTGCTCAACGTTTGGTTTAAATTACAGTTCAGTAGTTGCTTACACAACTTGAAAATTTCAAAAAAATAAATAAATATCTGGGAAAATTTGACAATAAGGTATGGTATTATACACAAAGTACCCTTTATTTTTTTCGTAGAATCTAAAGTGACCATAAAAACATATAGTTATATTTAAAATACTGAAGTTGATATTTGACCAGAGAAAGTGGAACACCCTGTATAACTGAAAATAATTTTAATTTATAGATCTTGAGAAATTTAACAACACCGTAAAAAGAAAAATTCATATATCCCTCGTTTTCGCCTAGATATTGAACTTCCCTGCACTAGTGGGATAGTGGGGTATATGTAAATATGTGTAATATTTCGCACCATGGGTTAAATTGCAACAAACACAGTGGAGCGCGTTTAACTCACAACCGAATAACATCAGAAGCTGTGTAAACTAAAAGCATTTGCAGAGTTAGCTAATTCTTACATTAAATTTAAAGTTATTTGATACTAATAACTATAGCTGTATCTTGCTACGGGCATTACTGGGGGACAATAAATAATTAACAGATTTATTTATAAATAATTAAACGAACTTAACGGGTGTTTGTTTTCCGTGAAAGTTATATCTAGATATGAAATATTTACATACGCATATCTAGAATTACTTTCGGCGAAATAAAACATTCGTAAGCCTGTTTAACTATATTTAACTCTGTTAATTATTTCAAAGCCCAGCAGTAATGTCCGACGGAATTAAGTCCAGAATTCCAACATTATTTATATCAACTTTTGTATGTATTGCAGTTGTTAATCTAATAAGAATATTGAAAAAGATTTAAAAACTCTCTTCTAATATTACCTAATAAAATTTACTTAAATAATTGGTTCAGAAGTATAGACATTTTATTACTTTTAATGAAAAAAAAGTCAAAAGAACTGCTTGGTCTTTTAATAAAGCAGGTCACATAAGTAAAACCCGTGTGACTCTCTCCCTGTCATTACTCTTATTTATTTCGGTATTATGCCACCACTGAAAAAAACAAAAAAATTATAATCAACGTCTGCACCGACGGATCAGTCAACGTTCAAGATCAGTTGGTTTTTTTGAAAAATATTTTTGCCTAATCAAGAAATCTCACACTAAATAGCAGATTAACAATGTATAGCAATGAACACATCATTTAAAAACGTTTACGTTTCGAAACTTAGCGGTTTTCGTTAATGACTGACATACAGAATAGTAAAACAGTTTGTAATTTATTTTGTTTATCTACTTCCATGCCCATATTAGATATTAGTCTATTTTCATTCTATTTTGACTTACCTTAAATTTTACGTTGTTGTATTTAGTTGTTTTTCTTATTTTAATGCTTTGAAATGTTCTATCAATAAAACTTTCGGGGTACTAATAATTATTATTTAACACATTTTTAATAAATCCTAATTCGTTTGTTAAAATTTCGTTCATCATTTGAAGATATAAATTTATTTAAAATATTATATTATATTTATTTATTATTATTTATTTGAGAAAAACAACAACGTAAAATTCCGTATACCTTAAAAATTCTATATATACTTGATCTATCTGAAAGATTACGAAGAATTGGTAATATGTTCGAAATTAGAACGGTTTTTCAAACGGATAGTACTTTACGGACAATTTTATCAAAGACTCGGCCAAAAAATAATTTAAAAAGTCAAAATACTGTATTTAAAGTGTACTATGTGAGTGTAATAAACAATATGTGGGTGAAACATCAAGACCTTTAATGTTCGGATCGGAGAACACAAAGATTATATTAAAAGAAGAGAATTTGAAAAGTCAAAAATTAGTGAACACGCTTGGGAAACTGGCTATAGGGTACAGTGACAGTCAGTTAAAATTTTATATAATAAACAAAACAATATAAAAAGAAAATCCACGACAATTTTATTAAATGAAGACAATTAAGTGTGTATCCAATATTTCTGTAAATTTTAAGGCTGTTGGTTATCAATTCTGAAGAACGAAGTAAGTCAAAGTAGAATGAAAATCAACTAATATCTAATATCCCCATGGAAGTAGATAAACAAAATAAATTATAATCTGTCATACTAATCTATACGTCAGTCATAAGTAAAGTTATGATAGCGAAAACGGATCAGTTTTCGAAACGTAAACGTTTTTAATTGATGTGTTTAATGCTATATATATAATATTTTGGCATAGAGGTTGACTATTATTTTTTGTATTTTTCAGACTGTGGCATAATGCCCAAATAACTAAGAGTAATTAAAGAATGTCACTAGTAAATACTTTCATACATTATCTTAGAACAATCGTTAATCTAGATTATAGGCGTTGATAGGAAAGAGCAATTTTTAATTTCGTTAATTTGAACTTACGATATTTTATTCCCCAGGACAGTGTTTCTTACAAATATTCTAGGCATAGCAACTCTAGTTTCCTGCTATATATGCTACTTTTTAAATCTCGAACATTAAAATCATTAATTTAAAGTATAACGAATTAAAATATTGGCTTTTTTATTATTTTAAATGTTACAATCATTGAATCACTTTCGTAATATACCTCGTGAGAAAAACCTATATCATTTCCTACAAACACCTATTCGTATTACAGTCTACAATTGTGCAAAATGTATCCCCAATAGATTGCAACATGTACATAGAAAGTACACCAACCAGCTAAAAAAAAATAATAAGTTAAAATCAAACCAACAGAAACAACATACAAATTGACCTAGATCGTAGTTAAAATTTTTCCCCAGATTAGTCAACCTCTCCAACAGACCGTTTACAAAAGTAGATAGAAAAAATCTATTAAATCAAGGATCCAAATACACACCACCCCACAAAATTTCCAACACAGAAAGAATTACTAGGCGTCCATGTGGAACACGCCACAACAACTATCACATTATTAATAATAACTCACATGTAAGACATGAAATAGCAACTAAAATAAGTGGAAAAAATTTTAACCAAAGCACACTAATTAACTCTAAATTATAGCTCCATAAAACTCGTCTCCTTCAACGTGTCGAATATGTTCTATAATATCCCCTACCTCGAATGTCTACTTCTTGCATCAAATATACTAGACAGATCAAAAACCATACTAAATTTGAAATACGAAATTCTTTAAATATTCAAACTCTGCCTAGAACAAAATTATTTCCAGAACAATGACAGATTCTTTATACAAAAAACAGACCTTCATATGGGCTTCTCCCTAAACCCACTTTTACCATATATATTTATAGATTATACAGATAACAATATCCCCAGGTCCCCAGTGGTTCAAAACTGCGTTTCTGGAATAGATATGGACGATATTTTGGTAGGCTTTAACGATACAGACAATTACAAAACATTTTAAAATTTATCAATAATAAACACGTAATATACAATTCACATCAGAATCAGAAAATAATTCTAATAAATCCATTAACTTTCTAGATCTAACCTAAATCTAAAGATTACTAAACAACTCACAATGTAAGAAGACCTCAGACGCTACAATAATACCTTTTGACTCTTATAGCCCTATCAGCCACATATTAGAAGCTGCATTTAAATTAATAATACACAGGGTCTGCAGTGTACCCCTAACTGAAACCGACAAAAAAACCGACATAAATACTATAAAGCTTATAGCCCACAATAACGTTTACCGCGAACGCGTAATCAACAGACAAATTTACAAAAAAGCGGAAAGTAACATTTTAAAAGAAATATATCCCATTAGACAAGAAACCGTTAAAACAGTGTTCATTTCAATACCATTTTGTGACAATATATTCAAATTAGTACGTAATACATTTGTAAATTTGAAATAAGAAAAGCATACAGTACGAACTTAGGCAGAATTCTTTTTAACGCTAAACGAAAAACTGATATCTTAAATAGAAGTAGAGTACCGATACCGACTAGATTGTCCACAACGTAACGCCACATACGTCGGACAAATAGGTAAATTCTTTGAGGTATGAAATAAGGATCACATTTTTCACGCATAAAGAAAATTCAAATGTCTACAATCATTTAACAGAAACTGAACGTAAACTAACGATCAGACCTCAAAGGTCTGATCGGTATTGCATAAGCAATAAAAGTAAACAACTAAATATGTTGGAATTTCATGGACTAGAAAAACAAAACCGACAATTGCTCAATGACAAAATTAAATAATCCACCATTGTTGAATCTAGTTCAGCAACTTACATAAAAAAATAGGACCCCCCCAAACATCTGGAGTTCATCGACCCTTCAAAGACAACTGCCAAACACAAGCCTTTAATTGAAATAGGTGTTGTCTAATGGCACGTGTCGTGTTATTTGTGCGAAAAGCTGCTCCTTTTAGGTTTTTTGTATAATGTGTAATGTTTAAAAAATGTAATAATGCTTGTGTAGTTTTTCAGATTTAAGAGCCATTAGATTTAGTATCAGGTAGCTATTAAAAAAAACTTAATTAGAATACTAAATTTGATGTACATGTCTCCAATAATGTTACTTAAAATACTTGATTTACGAGGAGCCAAAAACTGTATTACCATATGCACTTTTTATTAGCATAGGTTTGCGATATTTTTTTATAATTACTTTCAGTATGTTTTTTGTTTTTCATTTCTCTTTCAAGAAATTATGACCATATAATATACTTACATCATTTTAATTTAAGTAGCTATTACGAGCTGGAGAAATCGAAAGTATAAAAGCCCTTTGTAATTTCAGTGTCTTATACTGAATCAAGTTACGTGGAAGTTTTTTCCTATTTTCAATTTGCCACTTCATATAGCCGATAGCCGTAAAGGTTGCGCATCGGTTATTCAGGCCGAACGTCCCGGGTGCAAATCCAGACCAGGTGGGGTTTTATTGAAGAGGGATTACTTAATTCCACTTGAACACTGGATGTTTGTCCATTGTTTCATGCGTAGCCTCCAATAAGTTTCAGCTTGTGGGATAGGTTTTATAGTTCATTGTATGCGATGTTATAAAATTTTTTCATCAGATATGAAATTTTTGAAATATATTTTTCATTTTCGGTTTGTTGTATCTAGTGTTTTATCGAATCCTGTAAGGATATACAGGATATTCTATATGAAAAAGTAATAGTTGTAGTAAATTTTGACGATTTAGGTTAAAATAATTATTCTTCCTCTCTTAATTTTTAATAAGCCCAATACACAGAAAAAAATTGTGTTAAAAATGTATTTACAAATAAAATATTTTTTCAAAATGTCTTGCAATAGTATATATATATATATATATATATATATATATATATATATATATATATATATATGTATATATAGTGTGGCTGATTAAGAACCAGGACACCCTTCTAAAAAAATTTTGGTAAGCGCGATTCCAATGATTTTTTTATTTTTTTTTGTATATATTGGCTTCCTAGATGTACTTGTAGAACCTATTACGATGGTCCAGCTGCTAATCCTCAGCCTACTACGTTTTTTTTCAATCAATTCTTTTTTATATTACTTTAGGGATTTAGGGATATAGAGGACTACTGTAAAATATTGCTTTAACATTATTATTAATTTGAGAAGTAAGTAACGGAACAGTATACTAGATTAACAATAATTATTAGAGTTTCCAATGCCTGCCATATCTTTTAAGCGAAACACAAATTCAATAAACTTGAAACATTTAAGGCCCTATAAAAAAATTATTCTTCGATAGAAATTGATGAAATTTGGGCCACAGGGGTTTTAAAATGATGCTGAAGAATGCCACGCTGTGAAATTTTTAATAAAAGACCCCTAAATTAATTTTCGGAAAAATTGATTGAAAAGAAAATCGTAGTAGGCTGAGGATTAGCAGCTGGACCATCGTACTAGGTTCAACAAGTACATCTAGGAAGCTAATATATATATATAAAAAAAATTCATTGGAATCTCACTTACCAAAAATTTTTTAAAGGGTGTCCTGGTTCTTAATGGGCCACCGTGTATATATATATATATATATAGTGTGGCTGATTAAGAACCAGGACACCCTTCTAAAAAAATTTTGGTAAGCGCGATTACTATATATATACTGTTGGCAAGACATTTTGAAAAATTATTATCAAATAATATGATGTTCTAATAAGTAATATTCCTTTTATAGTAAATAAAGATAGTTTACTCCGTAATTTTTATAAATCAACAAAATTATGATATTATTAACAATAAAAGTGTTCATGTACTTATTGATAATATATTTGCTTATTATAAAATAAGAATATTAAAAGTAAATAAATGTACGGTGCAATTCGCTGTTGGTAGGTATATTTTTAAGAATAAGTAAACCAATTGCGTGCGCATGCGTCAGGACTACACATTCTGTATCCATCTGTTAACAAAGAATGGTACTAACGACGTGCCATTTAGTGATGTGTCAAGCCCGCTATTTTTGATAGCAGCTACTGCTGCTACTGCTAATTTTATTTAGCAGTTAAAAATAGCTGCTATTTTATTAGCAGCTTTTTTAGTACTTTGGCATAATTGTTACTTTGGTTAAACGGAGATGTATTAGCAGCCAATATTGAAAAATCAAATACGCTAATAGGTAGGTAATTATCTCAGTTAATGCATAACTTACCTTTTATTTAATAATAATAATAATAATAATAATAATAATAATAATAATAATAATAATACTAATAATAATAATAATAATGTGGCTTTATTAATCTCACAAGAAAATTAAATTACAAAAATATTGAAGGGAGGTGGCGACGTTCAACAAAGCCGCTCTTCCACGTAACCACCTCATTTATCCATAAAGAGAACAGAAGTGTGCAAAAATTAAATTTCAAATAACATATGTGACACAAGAATATAAAAATAAAATAAAAAAGGAAAACAGAGGATAAATCTGTACTTACACATAGACTGCGCATTAAAATAAGCAAAACTAAACAAATTTTCAGTAGGAATTATAATTTACATAGTATGGCATAGTGGCATAGTAATTTACTATAATTAACATATTCATTACAATTACAGCAGCAGTCGTACATATTTCGGCTTTGCTTTTGAACAATAATGTAGATTATAAAGAGGTATGCACATAAATAAGTTGAATAAGTAATAAGTAATTAATAATTTACAACATTAATTACTAACATATCAATATTTTTTAATAAAATAGTATTGGTAACAATAAATATGAACTTATTATCAGAAAATATTTCAATGTAAGTTGATAATTATTAAATACTATTTACAATAAATAAATTGTTCCAGTGTAGATCAAAATAACTGAATTCATCTGTATTCATCTAACTACATTCAACTTATCTTGCGATTGAAATAGTTGTTAACTTTTTAAAATGCGAGTAGAAAATGAAATATATTATCCGGTGTTAAAATAAATTAGAAGCGTGTTGTTATTTCTACAGCTGGTTTGCATAAACTCCCCTTCCTCTTAGATACATGATAAGAATGCACAAAAATACTAACTTTTATCGGCTTGCCTTTTAAAAATAAAACAAAGTCAAGTACCGTATAAGAAGTGTAACTTGAAAACGTTTCTTTTCCAACTGGGAGCATGCAGTTAGTTGGATTTATGTTTTATTGCTCTGCTACGTTCAGCCTCGAGTCGTTTAATCTTATACGCCCATTTTTAGAATTTATCTACAACTACGCAACACTAAAAAATGTTAATATAAAGAGTACTTGTAAATATATATTGAAATTCTTTACCAATATTGAAAGTTGACAGAAGAAAGAATTAAAGGAATGAAAAAAAAAATACAGGGTTCCCAATCAAAAGTAGATACCCCGAATAACCTTGGAAGTAAACATTTTCTGAAAAATTGGTGCAACACGTCGAACTGGCATATTTTAATGTAATACTTAACGTAATGTATACATATCATCATATTCCTATCCTACATAGCCTGCCCCTCAAAAAATTCTAATGGGGTCCATTGATATATCTTTTGTAAGATCTTTCAACTCTACATAACTGGCATTTTTTTTATGTATTCGTTTCTGAGAAACAACAGTTTCATTGTTTTATATTCGGGAAATATAAATAAAAGAAGCAGATTCAATTATCCTATGCGTTCCTCAAAATGACCCCCACCGAGTTCCATGCAGTAGTACAATCTGTTTTGTAGTTCTGTACGAACATTTCTGAACATATCTGGAGTCAATGACCGGTATTTTCGAACAATTCTTTCACGAAGCTCTTCTAGAGATGCGGGTTTTGTTGCAAATAGCTTCGATTATAAATATCCCATGGAAAAAAATCTGAGGGTGCTAAATCGGGTAACTTGACGGGCCACTTCACAGGACCTCTTCTTCCAATCCATCGTTCAGGAAAACGATTTTCCAAAACTTGACGGACTATTATAGCAAATACTATATTGTGTATAATATACACAATAATATAGCGGACTATATTGTAAGGGGTGCCCCAATCCTGTTGAAAAAAACAGTTCACCCTCTAGAAGATTATCGTCTCAGGTTTCAGGATTTGGGTAATTATTGGGTCGGTGTTATTTTCTCACAGATCGAGAGAACTTTCGTCATTTAAATTGTCAGGAATAAAAAACGGCCCGACATTGTGATGCCAACCCAAACGTTTAATTTCTGAGGCCTTTTGGAATGGGTTTCACTCATTTGTCATTATTTATTAAGTTTTACTGTACCTTTATTTGTACATTATTATACTTTTTTGATTGATTTCTACGCAACTACTTAAAATTGAGTTTTATGCAATTGAATACGATTTAGGTCTTTGCATTTTTGAAGAAATCTCATACTTTTTTGTGCTTTGGAAATTGATTAGAATTAGTTCTTTAGTTCATTAATATTTCTTGTTTGGTATTTTTAAAACTGGGTAGTGTGTGATTAGTTATATATACAAAATTTGCAGAAAAACTAAATCAGAAATTACATAAAATATATTACCTTTAAGAGCACACTTTTAAGACACAGTGTGTTACATATTACATAGTGTGCAACATAGAGCTAAAAAGGAAAATGTTCTAATCCAAGTAAGAGGTGACGAAGAAGGGATTATCTATTAAGTTTTGTGGTGTAAAGAAGTTACTTTTCTTTGTAATAAGTTTTAACCGTTATTATTTATTTTCAACTAACATCTCAGTTTGATTTATGATTTTATATAAGTATAATATATATATATAATAAAACAAATAATGTAAGTGAGCACCGTAGCGCTAGATAAGTTTAGGGAATCAGAAACTTTGTTTTTAAAAACTTTATTCTACCAAAAATTTGGAACACTTGTACTCACAACACTTATATACACTAAATGAAAGTAAAGAGACAAATGAACACGGGAATAGATGTGTTCAGACCTTTTATGACATTTAGGTGCTGAATAAGCACTGCACGTGTATCTCATCTTACAATAACCAAGTATCTAAGTTTCTAAGTATCTAAGGGAAGCTGTATAACATAACTCGCTTTAGAAAGAGTAGCGACTTTTAAGCAGGACGACCCTAGTTCGATCTCGGCTACCGGGTCAAGTTTTTTATATTATTGGCGTTGTCTGCAGCATTCAATTAATATAGTAGTTAATTGTTAAAATAATAAACTTACAGTAGAGAGTAAAAAGACACTGAAAAGTATTCCTTCAATTCCGTTTTTATTAATATATCTTGTTAATTTTACAGAGTTTATATCCAGTTAAATATATTTTAGTTTATTTCAGATTCCTATACTGTTTTCCAGAGCTTACAGTAATTTGTATCTTCCGGAACGATTTAAATAAGTTGATATTATTTATTCGTTACTGTTCGACATTGTAAAATAGATTTAACATATTTAGGATGTGTTATAATGTGAATTTAGGTATTAATTGACTTTTAAAATCGTTCTTTTTGGAAATGCAATTTAAAATAAGTGTAGAGCCCCGTGAACATGTTATTACAAAATATGTTATTTTGTAATTTGTTTGTATTAGTTAACGTTGTGACTGGGCCAGGAATAATATACTGACACTATTAGTACCAAGTCCCATTAATCTGACGGGATTTGAATAAAAAATTAAATTATCTGCGCACGCAATGTGCGATGATTCTCTCACAGATTTACAGTCACGTGGTGTCTCCGATTTCTTATTTAAGGCATTGTAACTGCCTAGAAAGTATCTTTAGTTTCCGGCAGCACCAGCAACCAGCAGCCATCAGATGGAGTAAGTAATCATTTGTAAGCAATTGATATTTACTCCAGTTACATTAGACCGAAAAAAGCAGCATCTGTTAAAAAAATCCAAGTGAGCCTAAATTTTGCGTACACCTTTATTTTAACTTTGGAAGCAATATCTAAAAAGTCCCCATCAATATCGCGCTTGCGATTTTAGTTATTTAAGATCAAGGGTCATAAAACTCTTATTTTCTCAAATATCTAGTTTTTCGTGAGTCGTATGACTTTTTGCTTTATTACAAAAAATAAAGAACAGCAAATAAAGAAAAGTTATATAAGTCTTTTCTGTACAACCAACAATTTATTAAATAATACAGAGCTAAATTATGCTACAAGGCGCCCAACGCATTATGTCTCGACAAAAAAGTATGTGGTACCGCTGTTAACTACTGTATATACATTTTTCTAATTTTGACATTTAAAGTGACAGTTTTCAAAACTCTTTGACGTTAAGAAACGTCTTACTTTTCATAACTAGGTAGTTATGAAAAGTAAAATATTATACAACTGGTGATGAAACGTTTGTTTCACCATCAGTTATGAAATATATACTACAAAAAATGAGCAACTTCGACTTTGTGGGAATAACAGTAGATAAAGCGCATTGGGCCGCTTCTTCTATATCACTATAAATATGGCTTTTGGTATCTGACATGATGGTAACTGGTATAATATCTACTGATTTACTTCTACGAAAAATTATGTTCAATAAATGTCAAACTTGACAGTAAATAAAAAGTTTAAGTATCTTAGCAACAGTACACAAATATGAACATAATGTGATTTATAAATTAAAAAAAAAATAGTTCTGTTCTTAAGTCAGTATTGATAAACAAGCATGTCGTATATTCAAAATTAGAAAAAAATTTGTATGGAACACGTTGGGAAACACTATTTTGTGTAACTCGCATTCTAGAAATCTGCTCGTTACACAAAATAGTACTTTCCACAACTGGTTACATAAATAGCTATTACAACACAATATTACCGGCTGTGATTGGATCTGCACTCTTTAACAAAGGAAAAATAAAAGTTATTAAACTGTTCGAGAGGCGCCTCAAGTTGCATCAATTTGCGGACGTTTTTAAGTAGGAAAATTGTACAGTAGAGACGATTTTGGAACATAGATTAGGCATTCTTCTGGCAATCTATGGAGCTCCTAAATCAGAGTTATCCATTGAAAATTATCGATACATGACATTTGCGAAGTCTAAAAAGACAACACCGCAGTGAAATTGTCGTCACTTCCACTCACTGCTGCCGCTGCACGTCAACATCTAAGTCGAGTGTATTATCAAGTACAGAATTGGCTTGATAATGATTTAAATCCTGAACAATGGGGATGGAAGTTAAATAATGTTTTGGAGCCCATTAAGACTTTATTGCAACCTGCACCAGACGTACTTTTAAATACAATTTTTTGCAATTGCACTAAAGGATGTAACACAAATTGCGGGTGCAGAAAAGTTGGACTGTCCTGTTCAATACTTTGTGGTTATTGTCACGGTCAATCATGTCTCAACGCAAATGTCGATAGCGTTACGGAAGGAAATATTCAGGATGAAGAATATAATGAGTTTGATCCCGTTGACCTCTTGACACAAAATACAACAGAAGGACAAGAAAATGCTGGGGAAGAAAGTAACTACGACATAGAAGAGAACGAACAGGTATTTGAGGGGACAGACGATGACAACTTGGAGGACGGGACAGAGAACGAGAACATGGAGGAGTGACAGAGGACGAAGAAGTGGAAGAGGTGACAGAGAACGAGAATGAGTATAAGCTGTAGAAGACACTATAAAAAGAGCAAACTCATGGATTAGGCCTACTGGGAAACCATGTAAAAAATGCGCCTTGTATCCTGCCTCTGAGGTGGTGTGGAAACCGATGCACCGCTACCCTGTCCTTTTCTGGCGTATAGAGTGAAAACTATTGGTTTTACATAAAATATGTATATAACATTTTTTGAAGAGCATTTTTTAATCTTTGTTTTCTATAATAACCAAAAAAGTCATAGGACATACAGGAAGCAAAATATTTGCGAAAAACCGATTTCTGTGACATTTGACCTTGAATAACTTGAAACGCAAGCCACATATCGGTGGGGACTTTTGCCACATTATTAGTAATATAAAAGTAAAGGTGTATGCAAAATTTCAGCTCACTTGGATTTTTTTAGTAGATGAATCCTTATGTTACTGGACTAATTTTGTTCCAACCTAATACGGCTCCTTTGTGAGCGATTGACTTTGCGAATTGTTTGGCTTTTATTACTTAGGTTTAAGAAAACTGACTCCTGGCATATGCATTTATTGCACTTTTTTTATTGCAGCCTACTGTACTCATCAGCATGTAGAGTCCGTGTGGACCATTCACCACGTTAAAATTTGAATGGTGGAGTCCGATATAAACCCAAAAACAAATTAAAACCATCACAGTGGTCTTTTCATTTATGCTTCTTTATAAATATTTAAACGATTCTTTGAAATATTTACATTGTTGCATTGCAAGTATGTTATTTTATATACTCTTTCCTTCAATTTTACCACGGAAATAGTTTGTATTAGATGAGGTTAGTACTTACAAATTAGTACCAGTACTTCGGAACCCTACATATGCTATAAGTACAGTGCTGTCAGGTGAATATACTTTGTGAAAGAAATCACTCCTAGCTTCGAAATTGCGTTCGTTTTCACTCGTCTCATTTTCGCAACTGGCAATGCGAATTGGAAACACAGAAGAATATACTAAACTTCATGGTTAGTGGATGTCAATTAATATTACTGATACTACTAAGACCATATCTGTAGAACTTACCATGCGATGGAAATTGGATGGAAACAGTTGAAGGCTATTATTAAATTAGAACGAGGCATCAAGTTCCCCCATGAAATTCTGCCGAGCTTTGCTAATTCAACGGACTTTGTAATTCTTGTATTAATGAAGTTACCCATGTAGTTTTTTTGCTACTCTGTGTATTTATTTTTATTGCACGATATAAAGTAGTTTCCTGGGAAAGTTTGCCTTAGTACTACATTTGGAATATTTTGGATACTGTCACGGTATCCAAAAAGAATGATTAATTATTTGAATTTTAAAGATGTATTTTAGACAAAACACACGGTCAACTCGGCAGCCGTAGTCGGCATTGTTTTGTAGGAAAGTAATGTACTTACGCCTCAGTCGGAGAACTTTAGTATACTTAATTCGACTAGTTTGTACTCCCTTTAATTATGTTCTTTATTTGCGTTGTGGCAACACAGCCGCTCTTAAATTTATCTCAGCTAGTTTATTTCCATGGTTACATTTATGACAATGAAAAGCACTTTTGAAAAGTGATCAAAAAGAGTTTATTGATACCTATTTTAATATTTTTATATTATTTCTCTATTGCAATTGTAAACGTACCAGTTTACCGCAAGTGCCACTTCCTGAAAGAGCTAATAAACTAGAAGAGAAGAAAATATCAAATTAAGATAGGCGTGGGATCAGTTAGAGTCCTCAAAGCAAACGAAATTTAAGAAGTAGAGATAAATAAATAGTACTAAATAATTGTAGGTATACATCTTTTGTTGATAGTATAATTTTTCTTTTCTTATTGAATTCAATTCTATTTACGTTATAAACTTGTTTTTGCTGTATTATTTTTTGTAGTGGAATAAATCCTTAGCTCCTAGAAATTCCTATGATGAAATTTAAAAAACTGAAAGTGGCTCACTTAAATATTTGCTCTTTACTGCCTAAGATTGATGTTGTGCGGGACTTATATATAAGCAAGGAATACGATATTTTTGCATTGTCAGAAACTTGGCTTCATACACAGAAAACCAATGATGTGATTAACATTCCTGGTTTTAATGTTGTTAGAAGGGACAGAGGCCTGAGGGGTGGTGGTCTTTGTTATTATATAAGAAACATGTTAACATGTTAAAATTCAGGAAGCTGTCTCATTTTCAACTAGAAAATGATTATTTTCAACAGTTGTGGATATGTATCCAACTGCCCAGTTCCAAAATTTGCCTAGGTAATATTTATCCTTCTTGTAGTCCAAACATTAACAATTTTTAAAGTATTTTGAAGACAGTATATCGACAATGTCAATTGAATTTGGTAAATTTGTGTGTATGGGAGATGTGAATGTTGACCTTTTAGCGCATAATAATTCTATGGTTCAATATTTGACACTTCTCGATGGTTTAAATCTAAAACAAATTGTAACAGAGGCAACACGAATTACTCAGACTTCCCGAACTTTATTAGATCACATTATACTGGATGATAAACAGATAACTACTAGTCACAATAATTTTGATTTTCATAGATCTGATCACAACGTGGTTGATCTAACATTGAATTTAAAACTTCTTAAACCGACACCTACTATGAAAACCTATAGAGATTTTTCAAAACTTAATACGATATATTTTGATGATGACGTTTGAGCTTTCAACTGGAATAAAATTTACAACATTGAAAATATTGAAAACAAAATTAACTTTCTAAATATCGCTATTACACATTTATTTCATGTTCATGCTCCCATAAAAACATCAATATTTACTAAACGTTTCTCTCGATGGATAACTCCTAATATTAAATTAATGCAAAAACTTTGTGATAAAGCACTGACCAAATTTAGATCCACTAACTATGTCGAACACTGGAATTATTATAAGCAACTTAGAAATATGAAATCTACAGCTATTAAATCAGAAAAAAAAGCATTTTTAGAACAAGCTTTACAGTCAGCAGACAATAAAAATAAATGGAAAATTTAAAAAAAGTTTGATATTACTCAACAAATAAATGAAAATGGAAATATATGGAATTTTGACTCGGATGCTTACTGTATAAACAACTATTTTCTTACAGTAAATAGTATTAGGAACGAACCACATGCTGAATCATTATATTTTTACAATAATCATTTGAAAACAAATTTTTCGTTTAAGCTTGTATTTCATCCTATTACAGAACGTGACGTAGCCAATTTTATTCTGAAAATTAAAACAAAAGCTTCAGATTTAGATCGTATAGATATAACACTCATTAATTTTCTGTGCCCACATATTCTACCACATATTCTACCACATATCAGCCATTTAATAAACTGTTGTCTGGAAATTCTACCTTTCCTAGTTGCTGGAAAGAGGACTTGGTTTCTCCTCTTCCTAAAGTAAATTGTCATACTGGTTTAAATGAGTTGCGCCCTATTGCTATACTCCCGACATTGTCAAAAATCTTGCAAAGAGCAATTGAACTCCAACTAAAAGCTCACTTAAATATGTAATATAATATGTATGTCAATAATTCCAGAAACACAGTCAGGGTTCAGGGCACGGTTTAGCTGTGGTACAGCTTTGTTAAATATAATGGATGATATTCTCACAGAGCTGGATAAAAGGAAGAGTGGAGCTTTAATTTTGCTTGATTATAGTAAAGCTTTTGAGACATTGAACTATGATTTATTGTTTGCTATTGTAAATTTCATAGGCTTAAGCGCATCCGCCATTGAATTTTTTAAGAATTATGTTTAAAACAGAACGCAGCAAGTTTAATTTCTGGGACAAATGTCTAATAAGGGTTTTATTAATAGAGGGGTGCCACAGGGTTCATTTCTTGGTCCCCTGTTATATTCTATATATACAAGTAATTTATTTTTATCACTGAATAAAATGAAAGTTTATGTATACGCTGATGACACACAACTTTACCATTTTTTTGAGAAAACTGACTTAAATGAAGCTCAAGATTTAATAAATAGTGAATTGTTTAGTCTCGTTCAATCTTCAAAATACCATGATTTAGTAATTAACTCTTCCAAATCATATGTTTTACTATTTGGTAACATTGTTTCAAATGATTTAGTTATTAAAATCGATGATACTGGATTGAATATTGTAGAAAAAAAGTAAGAACTTGGGTGTTGTCATCGATTCTAAATTAAGATTTACAGAACATGTGTCGTTTATATTACAGAAAGCGTATGCTAAACTTAAGCTTTTGTATCCCAACAGGCATGTATTAAATACCAAGTTGAAAACGCAATTATGTGAAGCCCTTGTACTTCCACATGCAAATCATTGTGATTACGTCTATAGCTCCTGCCTGACGGTTGCAGATAAAAAGCGACTGCAAAAATTGCAAAACTCGTGCTTGAGGTTCATTTTCGGGATAAGAAAGTACGATAGAATCACTTATACTCTATCGCATTAATTGGTTATCTATGGCTAATAGGACATTAATTACATTCTTTAACTCTATTCCACAAAGTTATCAGTACCAGAATACCCCCGTACTTAACAAATAAAATTAGATATAGATCCGATGTTCACAATATCAATGTTAGGCAAAAATATTACATAACTATTCCTAAACATAGAACATCTATTTTTGAGAGATCTTTTCGGTACTATATGGAGAGCAACTACAACAATATTGCCAATGATTTGAAACACACGAAGACCAATAAATTCAAAAATAAATTATTTGATAAATTATTTGAGGAGCAACATATGTTGTAGTTTTTTTTTTCTATTTGGTTAAGTTTAGTTAATTAAGCTAATTAGATGAATTTATCTAAATTTGCCTAAGTTTTCAATTTGAAATACAGTAGGTACCTATATATTTAAATTTTTCGGGTTCTTGACGAAGAACAGCTATGCTGATCTTGTGCGTTTTAACCAACATTTATTTTTAATACTATTATTTTTGCAAGTCCTGTTTTGTTATATCTATGTTGTTGGTTAATAAAGACAATATTATTATTATTATTATTATTATTTTTATTTTTTTTTTTAAATCCAGTCGACCGGTTCCCTGGCTCCGATTCTCAGGGTCGGTCGCTGGTAGTTAACAGTAGCTACTCCCCACGTCCGTGGGGTGAGCAACTACTGAGTCCTGAAATCGTGTACCCTGAGTAAACGTAATGAGCCTAGAATGACCACCTTCTGCATTCTTCCGGCTAGAAGATCTGCCGAATTTCGGCATGTCGGTATAATCTTCAGTTCAGATATTATTATTATTATTATTATTATTATTATTATTATTATTATTATAAAATAAACAAAATTGCAAACTGTACACTACCCAGTTCAAGGTATTTAGAACGCCACCTACATAAATCCTTTTCCTAATGTTAACCATGTTACGCTTAAAATGCAGGTTTAGATGGGAATAAAACACAGTTTAATGTAATTAACTAATTTAATTCCGTTCTATTGACATAGCTATATATTTAAAAGGACATTCCCACTCATTCGTCACCGTTGTACAATTCCAGGTTATTATTCACATTTATATTTTCATTATATTCATTATTTTTGTGATATTTATGATGATAGCCGTATAGGTCTGGTCATATGGCTGCACAAAGTATAATTGCATTTCAAGTTTTAATTACTTTCACAGAAAAAGCAGCTCTATGTGCAGAATGTTAATTTTATCAAAACCACGTATTTACATATAACTCTGTTCCTTTTAGAAACAGACGATTTTCATTATATCCACAAATTAATATTACTATAATAATTTTTGCGAGTGACATTTGTATTTTAATAACAATAATAAAATAATAAACTCATGTCATAAAGTAAAACAGTAAACACTAAGAATAAATTACTCATGCGAACGAAAATTGCACACATCATATGAACGAAATAACAAATTGAATGTTTTTTTCATTTATTTATTTTCATTCGCTAATTTCAATGAATGTCGGAATGTTTTATTGTTTGTAAAATTCATTTTTTGGTAGGTAGGTACTAAATAGCGTTCGATGTGATACATCCGCGACATTATTATCACAATAATAATGGTGATATTACTAATGTCTGTATCTTAAAGTCTAATCGTAATGATTAGTCCGAAAGCCACAGACTTTTGTGGAAGAGGAAGCGGCGTACTACTATTTAGTAGGCAGCATTAGCGCCCAGGAAAGAATTACGTTGAGAAACCTTGTAATTAAGGTTTACTAATTATCTTATTATTATAATGCTATTGGATAGGATGACTTAGAATTACCCAGAGCTGTTTTGGCAATTTTGTCAAATTTTCAAATACAATATTAGGATTTTTTAAGTAAAATAACTTATTAGCTAATTTTTGTATATTTGACATCACAAAATTTGATCATTCTATTTAAAAAGTGTATACCTACACTGTTTACGTTATATTGAAAATTTAAATCATAAAACTCTATTTATTGACAGTATTCACGTGAATAGTAGACACTAATATATACATATGTACAATGAATTAAAACTATAAATAACATAACACTAAATACAATGAATTATTAACTGACGTTAAATTATTTACATTGAATTTGTTGTTTCTCCTGTTGCTACTATTATTGTTATTATTACTACATTTTTCTTGTTTGCGTTATCACCTGCTTCTTAGTAGTAATTTTTAACTGAGAGATAAATTCTGTCTATCCAGTATATACTATAGAGTGAGGAACTTACTTGTTATATACAGGACCGATATAAATGATATGTTAAGCACGGGTCAGACTAGGCTGGTGCCAGCTGCTGGTGATCAACGGCTGGTAGTAGCACTAGCAAGCAGCAGCTGGCTACATGGTCACACGACCAGCTTCTACTTACCATTTTCGGCTGTTATTCACTAGTTTATATTCATTATAAATAATACCAGCAAGCATGTCGCATATCGCCCGTGTGTCGAAAAATAATTATACGTAAAAAATTAATTAAGAAGTTGTTAAATGAGTGAGGGAGGTTTGTTTGGAAATGTTTAATCAGCTTTCATATAACCGCAATCAGAGACGATGGTGGGTTAGGCCGTGGATACAAAGAAGGGAAGAGTTGAGCATCTTCAATACTTTTAGAAGAGCTGAAAGAAGAAGATCCCGAGATCTACTCACCGTTGGAGCGCTGCTGATAATATAAAATAATAAGATTTTGATTGGTCAGACTGCGCTGCCTGCTGGCGTTAGCGATTACGTGACCTATTAATCGCCGCTGCCTGCTACCAAAAGTTGAACATGTCCAACTTCACCAGCAGCTGACAAATACTCGCCGGCTGGCGGCGCCAGTGGCGAATTTTGTGGCCACACCAAGCTGATCGGTGGCTAACAGTAGCAGCTTCCTCAATTCGCAGCTGGCGCCAGCCTAGTCTGACCTGTGCTTTAGAACACTGTAGACACTATAACAGCCCATTAGCATAGGCAATATAGGTTATCATAGGTTTAGTTTTAATCATCTCCGGATGATGTCAACTTGGTTGGCCAAACGCACGTCGAGTGCAGTATAGTGTTTGGGTGTTATGTGGAAAACTATATCAGTGTTCAAAATAATTTATTATCTACAACTCACTATTGTCTCTTTTATACGGAATATCGAAAATACTCGTAAGTCGAAGTGTTATCGAAAACACTTTTCAAGTTCAGCTGTCTCAATATTGCAAAATATTAATAAAGGTAAATCGTAAAAGTGAACGTTAAATGTTTTCACTAAAAGTTCATTTAATTGTTCACTAATTGAGTTCAATTTCTTCTTCAAGTTGATCTTTGGGTCTGATCGACAGTCTTCTTCTGGGAAGGATGTTTGTAAATCTGCTAATTCTTTTTCCAGCTCCAGGTGGTGGTGGTGGTAGTGGTGAATTTGAAGAAACCGATATTGCTAGTTTCCTGTTTCTTCTTCTACATTTACAGAAGATAGTATATAGCAAAATAAGAGAAATTATTATGGTGATTGTAAAGTAGGTGGACCATGAGATGTGTTTGGTAAATTGTTCATTAATTAGGTCATCTAATGTTTTGTAATAATAATAATAATAATAATAATAATAATAATAATAATAATAATAATAATAATAATAATAATAATAATAATAATAATAATAAAAATAATGTAGCTTAATTAATCTCACGTGGCGACGTTCAACAAAGCTGCTCTTCCACGTAACCACCTCATTTATCTATAAAGAGATCAGAAACGTTAAAATATTAAAGAAATATTAAATATCAAATAACTTATTTGACACAAAAATATTACAAAAAAATAAAAATAAAATAAAAAAGGAAAACAGAGGATTTGTACACATAGACTCCGCATTAAAATAACCTAAACTAAATTAATTTTCAGTAGGCATTACGACTTACTACAGCCACAGCTTAATAAACACACAGCTCGGGCACTCTCTTGACAGGAACGGTTTGCGCCGATCCACGGGCGCCGCTTGTTAGCCCCGCCTTTGAGAAAAGAACAGCAGCACAGTGGCGAGAGTTTCGAACCAAAATAGGGAAATCACGTCGTGTTGATTATCGATTAAGCCAGCGACGTAGTTATTCTTGCGAATTTATTTTGAGTGTAGTGTTTGCTGTTTATTTATTGTGCTTTTTTATTTTTTTGTTTTCTATAGTGTTCCTTTTTTCATTAGTGATAATGAGTAATAGAAAAACAGGAAACGTATGTGCAACTAAAAACTGAAATAATAAAAGCTATAATTGTAATAAGAGCTTTTTTACCTTTCTTAAGCAACCCAATCGGTAAGTAGATAAAAATGTGTTATACGTAAATGTAATTTAGTATGTAAGTTAACTTAATTTAGGAAATTCATTCATAGACAGCCAATAATATGGTTTATACAATCACTCAATTTAAGATTTAATGAATTTCGTTTAAAAGTTGGCCAGCTGTTATATTTTAGTTTTAGGAAAAACAAAATTATAGAACAGTACTGCGCAAGTAGTCGAGTGTACATTTTTTTGCTAATGTTTTGCGGTGTGTTTAAAAATAATTGTAACTAATTTTTAAAAATATTAATTTTTTTTAGGGCAAGGATATAGCTAATGAAAGCCAATAGGGAAGACCTTTTGGACAAATTGGACAAACTTCATAAAAGCCATAGACTATGTCAAGATCATTTTGAGAAAAGAATGTTCACTAACCATCTTTGTGAACGTTTAAATGCAAATGCATTTCCTACAGTATTTCCTTCACTTGAAGGAAGCTCAAAAAACATCTGTGGTGATCACACCTATTCCAAGCCAATGCTTCTTCCGGCAAAGGTCCGAGTCTTAATTAGTTTTATTTCACCTATTTTTGGTTTTTATTACTGGGTATATTGTACATTTTTGTGAACAGTTAATTTTGAATATTTATATAGGTGGAATGGAAGTACGGCAATGCCGAATTCTTACCGTTTGTGTTTCTTTCTTTCTTTTTTCGATAAGAACACAATAAAGACTTTTTTATTATTATTTATTATATGTACCTCATTGTAAAGTATTGTCTATTTTTATTTTTTTAAATAATGAATGTGTAAATAAACACATGTACATAATTACTATCTCAAATTTATTTTTTAAAACTTTGCCAAATAGGTAGATCTGAATCTCATTATATACTTATTTCTAAATTAGGCATCACCGTTTTATTCATGTCTATTTCAAAAGTTATTTATAAAATGTTTCAAGACTTTCTAATACGGCACTGTTATCGCTCATTTACGATAACTACAAATATTATACGTCCAACTCTGACTTCTCTTCTCAGTGCGAGAGCGATAGCGAATGTCGGTCATTGTCTATCGAAAACGGCCACATCAAAGGTGCCGCCGCAGAGTGCCCAAGCTGTTTGTTTATTAAGCTGTGCTACAGCTATACACCAGTGGTAATTCCAAATTGACATTCAGATATTTGATAAATGAAACAGTTCACAATATTCATTTTATTATTTATAAGATTATAAGATACGTTTATTTAATAAATTTAATATATCACAAAAAAGAAAATAAATAACCGCACAAAAAAGAATAAAAGAAAAAAAGAGGAAGGACGCAAGGATATAGGATTTTTTATAAGGAAAAGTAAAAAAGAATGAAAGAAACTTTTTAGCAGTAAAATTAAAAGCAGCGAAGGCTGAATCTATGTATCCTTGGTGCATGGCACGTACAGTTTATTGCTAATAAAATTAAGCACATCAACAATATTTTCTTCAGATTCCTCAGAAATACCAAAACCGCAAAACATTTTTTTTACCGTGTTGCTCCATAGAATCAGTTTTACCCTGTAGTGCAATAATAGACTGATTATTGTGACAAACAGTAACGTTGATTCGATTGAGAGATTCTGTAACTTCAGATAATTTACTGTGAATACTTTGAAGTTTCTTGTCAATTTTGCCTTCAAGCTGCTTAACAAAACTAGCACATACTTTGTTACTAAGCTGCTCTATATCCTCATTAGCAGTAGAAGAGGCACTTCTGGTTTCCTTGCCCATGACGACTACTTTATCGATGCGCCAGATTTAATACTCAAATACTTTTGTTATGACACCAATACAATATAAATTTCAAATTGGATACACAAGAAATTGGATACACAAGTAATCACTGATATTTAAATCACAGCTATGCAGACCTCAGAGAATAATAATGACAATAACCAATATACACAACATAGTTTTACCACAAGTATAAAGATATATACAGTAGTTTCACTCTCTAAATTTTTTGTACAAAAGTTTTTAATGCGCATGTCTGCTCCTGGGTAGTATGCGCTTTGGTAGATATGTAGAAGGGGAAGAATGGGCCGGCGCATGCTATTTTATGGCCGCAAGGCACACATTTGCTTTACAGGTAATCAGCATACTTTTGTGTGTCTAGGCGTTTGTGTTTGTGATTTTGATAAGTGTTTTGTATTGTGTGTAACATGGCTACAAAATATTGTTTCATTTGTAAACGAAATTCTGATAGGCCACCTTTTTGACTTCAAAAAATAATAGTCCGGACCTGAGCGCATCTACCAAAAACGGTCACTAATGCGCATGACCGTGCCTGGGTAGTATGCGCAATGGTCTTTTTGGGGGGTTAAAAAAACAAAACTTAAGGACACCAACATCAAAGAGATTTTGCCGAGTGAAATTACTGTATATATCTTTATACTTGTGGTTTTACTATAGTAAGCTTTACAGAACCTCACTCTGATGAGGTCCTATTATTCATCTAGTTTACGTTTGGCAATTTTGAGGTCTTCCATGTTGCTGTCATTTAGTTTGAGAGGTTGTAATTTTAGTAGTTGAATGTTGTCTGAAATCCCTGTGCAGCAAAGAAATTAATATTAGTTAGTGTTAATTTTTGAGTCGGAAACGTCTCTAGAGTTGGCTGGGACTATTGTTGCGCCTATGAACGCATTACATTCCGGTTGGATTTTAAGAATAGAATTTTTGTAAACAATATCAGTTTTGGAAGTCCTTCTTTGAAAATTGATTGTGATTTGAAGCGGTTCTGAATTAATTAATAACCAGGTGTTTTCTGTTAATGGTCGAACATTATTATAGCCTTTTGCAAATACTAAGGATGTTTCACAATTTTGCCGAAGATTTTTCAGGCTCTCCATTATTCTGGCTTCACAGATAGCATTATTATCAATGGAGCATGAAAATAGATTTGAACAGAGTCTTGTACCAAGGATGAGTTGTTTGCATCCATCGAGATTTGAAATTGGTATGAACATTAAAGAATAATCTTCACGCGAAACTACTTTTGTTTAGTTAAGAGAATGTAATATAGACCAATCCTGTTATCTAGGAAGGATATAGGAAATAATTGGAATAAGGTGTATCTCTGTTGATGAATTAATGGTATTTTTAAAACAAATACTAATCTGAATTACTTTGAAATGCTTCTAATTCTATTATGTCAAGGTGTATCTACCAATATTTAATAATTATTGGAAGTGGTAAATGGTTCTGATGTAAATTTTGGGATATGTCCTGTATAGATTCCAACTTTTCAGGATTAATTATTGATTTATGATTATATGATTTTTAAAGGCGCGAAAGTAATTGGATTTAGGATGTCACTTAATTGATTCTCTATATACAAATAACTTTCCATAAGAAATTCACATTTGTCTAAGAGTTTTAATTTAGCTTCAATTATTTTTATTTCTCTACTCTTCTACAAATTGTCTGACATTGTTTTTATATCTCGATTGAAGGTTGTTTAATCGATTTTGTTAAAAGGTGACATTAAAATTTTTAATTACTCAATAGTAATTATGCAAGTAACAATTCTCTGTTACAATTAACAGAGATTTGTTTTTTTAATAAATTTTCTGTTTGTTATATGTTCATCGTTATTTTTTTTTTATTTATTGGGTTAGTGTAATTTCACTGTCTACAGCAGCTAAATTTCCGGTGATTGATTTAAATATTGATCCAATGCCGTTAAGGATACCTCGCATGTAGCGTTTGGTATCAAAGTTTATATCATCTAATTTTTCTTGTATAGAATTAGAAATTCGTTTTAGTAAACTAACCTGAGTTTTTACCTGACCTTTAAATAAATTCGTATATTCAATTGATGGATTAATCGCATCTAAAAGAGTATTCAATAATCTTGAATTATGTTTGTAAGCTGATGTTAATGACGAAAAATGTTTAGGAACTAACAATGTCCATTGTTTATTTGTAACGACAATTCCACTGTCTTCGTGATAGTATATTCCAACAGTGTTGTTTATTGGTGTTATAGAATACTGGGAGACTGCTGCTTCGACCAGCACGAGAGCTCTGGAAATAAATTTTAATTTTCAAAATATGTTTTCTTTCTGTCGAAATTTATTTTACTTCTTTCTAATGTTCTGGAATTTAATAAGGTTACTGAAATAGTTGTTTAATTTCGAATGTGCCGTAAAATTTGTTTTGTAATTTGTCCTTTATTTAGGACTCCTTTATATAAACTTTATCTCCGATTTTGTATTGTGGAAGATTTCCTGATACATGTTTATCAAAGTGGGTTTTGGCTTTTTCCCTTTGAAGGTTTGTTTTTTCTCTAGCAATTTTATAATAATGAGAGATTCTGTTGTTTAGATCTCGGACGTATTTAGAGATAAGCTCTTTTTGATTTTATAATGTTTCTGGAGGGCGGCTTGATGTATATCCAAATATAAGTTCGCATGGTGTAAAACCACGTGTTTTATTTACCGAATTATTATAGCATACAACACCACATGGAAGTACTGTTAATGGTTGTTCGTTTGGGTTTTCCGTTTTATTTGCGCGGATCATTTCCAATAGGGATCTTTCTACTAATCCACTGGATTGAGAGTGATTAACATTAGAGAAAGAAAGTTTAATGTTGTATAATAAGCATAAATCTTTAAGAAAAGTGTAATCAAATTGTCGGCCACAATCACAGTGTATGCGTAAAGGTGTACCGTAATGTTGGAAATATAGAAGTAATGTGTTTACTACTGACTGCAGATTTATTTTAGATGGGATACTCTTGAGTAAATTTTGTTAATTCGTCTCGAATAGTCAAAACGTAATTTTGAGTGGGGATTTCTAAAATGCTTTTTGAGGATTTTAATTTGACAGATTTAATAATTTATAATATATCTAAAATCTTCATCTTCTCTACATCTTTCGTTAAGTTGGGCCAATTATATTTATCTTTTTTTCTACTAATTGTATCGTTTATTCCGCGGTGTAGATTTGTTTTTCCAGAGTGGTTTTGGTCTAAAATAATTGAAATTTGATCCATTTTGGGTGTTTATTAATTAAATTTTGACAAATAATTAGTTTTACTTCTGTATCGGTTAGTATGAAAGATAATTATTATAGTCTAAATTATTTTCAACAAAATATGTTTTTGAAACGTCAAAAATGTCTCTGTAGAGGGTAATAAAAAGTGTTTCTATTACTTCTTCGGGATCGAAGGGTAAAGGAACTATGTATTACTTGCGGTTCTTGACAGTTTAATTTGTTACAATATTTGTTAATGTGAAAGTCGGAGTCTTCTTCGAATATGTTATCTATTATTTTATACTGTAGGTCCTGGAGTTTATCTTTTTGAAAAAATGTAATGTCTTTGTGTTTTGAATTGATTGATTGATTGATTATTAGTGAATCAAATTTTAGAATAGTCAATTGGTGATTTAGTTTTGTATAATTCGATGAATGTTTCGAATTCATGAAAGATTCGGGTGTTATTTCAGTTGTCTCGGAATCTATGGATTCATAGTCAGCATTTGATGGAAATATTTTTGCTTGAATTTCGGAACATTTTTTGAAAGTTGTTGATTTTAATTCTAGAAAATGCATCTACGTTTTTATTAATTTTACTGGGTTTGTTTTCAATTACCTATTCGTATTCGTATTCTACGAGTTTCAAACACCATCGTGCTAAGCCACTTCCGGGTCTTTTATTGAGAGTAACTATGCTAGTGGTCTGTTACCGGTAATCAATTTAAACTTTCTACCAAATTAGTAAGGTGTTTGACTAACTGTTAATGTTTAACTATACTAAACGATAGCTAAAATTTTCGTTTATTAATTCGAGTATTTTGTCTCTGTGGGACAAAACGTTCTAGAGGCATAAGCTACGGGAAGGTCTTTTCCTATACATCCTTGTGAGAGAACGGCTTCTATTCCAAATGCACTAGCATCTGTAGTAAGCATAAAGGTTTAATTGAAATTTGGGTAAATTACGATTGAGGTGAACGTTAAAGATTATTTGAGTGACAACATTTCTTATTACTTTAAGTGATTATTGAGTGCAAACATTTGCTTTTGCGTGCTCAAACGTGCTTTTGTACATTCTGAGTAAAAAATGAAAGGCATGTCTTTTGTGAAGGGTTTCGAAAGTTTAGTAAACTAAGGAATTAATCTTCTGTAATAGCCAGCAAATCCTAAAAATGACTTGATGTATTTTTAGTTTTTTGGTTGTGGAAAATTTGCTACATATTTCATTTTTTCGGGATTAGGCTTTACTCCATCAGGTGTAATAAAATGACCAAAATAAGCGACTCTCACACTTGTCGGGTTGAATTTTGAGGTTGGCATTTGTTAACCATTTAAAAACTTTAGTTAAACGTAAGATATGTTCATGTACTGTAGGGGAATAAATTATGGAAACGTCCATATAGACAAACAACGCTAATTTTGTATACCTAAAAGAATATTGTCCACCATCACACGCTGAAATTTTGATGGTGTTCTTTACATTCTTTAATACGAAGGGCATGCGCACAAATTCAAAATAAACATTTTCTATAGAAAATGCAGATTTAGACATATCTTGTGGGTCTATTTCGATTTGGTGAAAACCGATTGCAAGATCTAAAGTAGTAAAGTATTCCCATTTGCCAAGCTGGTCTAGCAAGTCTGAATATTTGTCTCTGACAGTTACTTCATTTAATTTTCGGCAATAAACTACTACACCCCGTTTTAGTTTTCCGGATGCGTCTAATTTTTTAGGAACAACCCATAACGGCGATAACCAAGGTGATACTGATAGTCTCATAATTCCCTAATCTAGCATTTAAATATTTGGGTTTTTACTGCCTTTTTCTGAATGTAGGGATAACGATTTTGTAAAGATAGGTTTCGAATTATTGGTATCTATAGAATGTTTGATTTCATTTGTAAAAGTCAAGTTGTCTCCTTCTAAATAGAATATGTCAGAAAAATTTAAAGAAATGTGTGTGATTGATTCACGTTATTCGTCGTTCAGGTATTCTAGTCTAAGTTGATTTTTTATTTCTGAAGTCCATCATTGGGTATTGTATCAAATTCTTTGCTGTTACAATTAAGTGAAGAAAAAATTTGAACAGGTTCTAGTTTAAGATTTGAAAAGTCAATTGTTTTTGTTATAGTATTAGCGTTAATGACAGATGTTAAAAATTCTCCTTTATTATTAATGTTGACAAGTGCATTTGGTAAACGAACTTTTTCTATTTCTTGTCCTGATAGTACGTCTTCTGTATTGGCTAAATTATAAAAAATTATAATAAATTGTAAATTTATAAATTGGTTCTGTTCGGGGGTCTATAGAAATTTAGTTTTTTCGAGTTTTTCTAAAATTGTTTGGTTTTGAGTTACTTTATGTGATGTTATAAATAACTTTGAATAAAGGGATAGTTTAAAAATTTGTTATAAGTAGTTTATTTTTTAAGTCAATAATACAGTTGTAATGTTTTAAAAAGTCTGAACCTAGAAGTCTATCAAATTCAATGTCGATGTCGTGTGCGTAAACTTTATGAGGATCGTTAGTATTAAATGGAACAAGAGTGGATGCAGTGATAGAATTTTTTTGTGATTCCTTGAATTTTGACATTTTCTCTAAAACGATTTGGACATTTTTCGCAAGTTTTGGGTTTGAAAACTGATAAACCTGCGCCTGGTATCTAGTAACTTAAAAGTATTACTAGCGTCCTTAATGTAATATAAACTATTGGAATTCATGATTAGCAATGGATTCATAAGAATTATTGTTCTTTGTCGTCTAGATTCATAGTTTGAATTTAGTATTCTAGTTGGGTTAAGTCTCGATTGAGTGGATCGTCTAATTCACTATCCAGTTGAAAATCCTGATAATTATTAGTGTAATTTGTGTCAAATTGATCGATATTATAATTATCAATTTCATAATTGCGATTATTACTAGAGAAATCTTGATTTTGATGAGCACTATCATCTACATAATTTAAATTTTGATGAGGAGTATCATCAGTCCAATTTTAGGTTAGGATTAGGTCGTGTATTATAGAGGATCTTTGTTGATTTAAGTTTGGGTTAGTTCTTATGGCAGACGGTCTGTTTTGAAAACCATTTTGTTGATAACTAATTTAAAGTCTCGGATTATTTTGGTTAAAGGCGGTTTTTGAAATGGCTTGATTTTGTTGAAAATTTTGTCTTACATAATTGTGATTAAAAAATTTTTGAAAATTTGAAGAATATAGTTGTTGTACGACATTCACTTTTTAAATGACCATTTTTTTTTACAAAAGGAACACGATTTCTGTACAGGGTGTCCAAAATAAGATCCTCTATCCTCTTATATCAGAAAATATAAAAGGCAGAGAAAAAAGTGAAATAGGAAAGTTTTTTGTTTTTACCTGAATTTTTCATTTTTATAACTTTCTTGAATACAGGTTGTTCAGTTCCTCTGATCCATGCATCAACTTTCTTTTTTCAAATGGGACACCCTATATTCAATTACGTTTTTGAACTCTCCTTAAAATTCTCGCTCGACATTGTTAAGGGTATCCTATACCTATCATTTACCGTTACGAAGATATTAGCGTTCAAAGAAAAAATCTTTAAAAAACACCTGCTCAAAAAATCTCGGCAAAACAAATAAGACAACCAAAAAAATTTAAACAGGGTTTATTTCGTAGACAATTAGACTCTGAAATTACTTCTCTGAATCGATATTACCTTACTAATATACAGGGTGGTTTTGAGAGATGGCTCAAACATAAAACTCCAGAAAACCGAAAATTTCTTGTGGAACACCCTGTGCATTATTTATATTAGTTTTCAAAATATTGACGAAAATGTGATAAAAATATCAGCTATTAGTCATTATCAGCTATTATTGAAAATATCTCTAGGTACTATTATTTGGTATATTATAGTAAGTGTACCTTTAATACTAATTATGAATATATTATATTAATAAAATCTAATATTTTTCAAAATTATTTCATTAATTAACAACCAATATAAATAGAACTTGTAACTTGAACCACAAATAACTGATAATAACAATAGGTTTATTGCCCAACAGATACAAATATGTAATAATAGGACAAATTTACAAAAATAATGAAAAAGAACAAAATAAGTAATATTTAGTAGCAATATCAAAAAGATGATTGACTAAAGTAAACTAAATAATAATAACAAATAATTTTTCACTGCAATATATAGGTATATACTTATTACTGTTTAAATCTCATGAAAAATACAAAACAAAGCAATAAAAGAAAGCACAAAACAGAACAAAAGCAAATAGGAATGAATAGAAAAACCCACAATGCAGATATATGTTCTTCTCTATATAAGTAATACAATAAATAATCAGTCTCACTTATATTCAACTCTACGTTAATTCCATATATTTATTTTTAGCAGCTTGAACTATGTCTAGAAACTTACTATAATTTATGTCACACATTGATTTTGGAAATTTGATTAAAATTTAGACACATACTGTAAACAGGTTATTTTAAAAGAATATTGGTGTTAACAGTTTGGCAGTGAAATGTAAGATTCTGACGTGTATACGAGGTATCTTGAATTTAATCATAGATAACAAAGATGAACAGTCTAACTTATTGTTTAATATATTGTAAAGTATTCTCAAACTGTTTATAATACAACGCAGTTCAAGCGGTAGTATATTAAATCTACTGAGTAGTGAGGAATGGTCATAACCTCGTTCTGGATAAAATCAGTCAACTTTAAAAAATACAAATTTTAAAAACTTTCTTTGAACACTTTCTACGAAGTTTTTCTGATAGATATAGTAGGGATACCAAATCACAGAACAATATTCAAGCTTTGACCGAACATAAGCATAGTATAGTTTCAAAGCAAATTCACTTGAGAATTGCCTACAATAATTCCTAACAATAAATCTTAATATTTTCAAGGCATCAGATGTGACTTGTCTAATGTGGCCAATAAAATTTAATTTAGAGTCGAAATAAATCCCTAAATCCTTGACACACTGAGATCGCTCAAGTAATACTGAATTTAACTAATATTAACGAATATAGTCGTACACTATGGGATTATATGTACGAGTATAAGAAAGCACTTTGCACTTGCTTATATTAAAATGGAGATTGTTAATGTTGCATCACTGTTCAAGAGCGTGTAGTTGTTGTATCTGTATGCTCTCGCAATCCTCAATGGTAACTATATTAGCAAAAATTTTAAGGTCATCGGCAAATATGAGAGATTGACAACACAGAGTATAAGTAATATCATTAATGAAGAGTAAAAAGAGAAGTGGGCCAATATTTGATCCTTGTGGAACACCAGATGTTGCTATAAAAGATTTAGACGCATGCCCATTATATGCGACGTACTGAATTCTGTTGGTGAGATATGCTTTGAAAAATTGAAGCAGATGATAGCTAACTCCGAACAGACTCAGTTTATTAACCTCGTCGTACCTTCGTTGAAGTCGTCGCAATCTGTATGATTTCGCGCTATAAACTTCGGCTATGACCAAGCATTCAAGAAATTGATTTCCACGAAAGTACTAACAACTATTCCGAAAGTTATAAAATCGTCACCGAAGAAAGTCGAGATAAAAATACTTGCATAAATTGTTATCACAATGTCATAATGTCATAGAACGACAGGTACTTTTTCGGATTCATGGATTATACCAACACGGGACACCACGTAAAAATTCACCTAAAACGTTACCTCAGTGGAGGTGCAGAAAAGAGTTTTATAATGTACGACAATTTGTAATAAAACCGTGAATTTTCTCCACAAAAAATAGAGCATTTACTTGATAGTCAGCTATGGCGCCTTCTATTTTCGGTATTTTTTATGTCACCGCAAAAGTGGATATTCGAAAATTGTAGAGAATTACCGTCCTACATTACCGTACATTTAGACAATTACCGTACCGTACCGTACCGTAATTACGTACAATTATCGTACATTTACAATTACTGTGCAATTGCAAGTTTTATTTGAACATATTTCCGATAAAATCAAGAGGGGACAATATAATCGTAAATAATAATTTCCAACCCTTAATGATTGTACTGTTTTGATTGTATAAATTTTTCCCCTGACAGCTATTAAAAAAAATCAAACAAAAGTCGTTTTAAAGAATAGACAAATAGCAACCGATATAGCCAAACTTACTCGTATTATCAGGAATGCCGCTATTTCCCAGTGCTCAAGCACAGGGAAATTTTGTTGGCACTTTGTAAACTCGGGTATTTCCTGTGTATTCACCCTCAAAATTGGCTTATATATGTCTATTTGTTTTGCCATTTACTGATACTTCGGTACTGTACTAGTATTGGCAACACTGACGTAATTCTCCACATCAGTTTCTGTGATTTCCACAGATGATTAATACTGATCAGTTTTAATGATCTCCAGATGATCCCAACCTGGTTGGCGAAACGCGCGTGGAGTGCAGTATAGTGTTTTGGTATTATGTGGAAAACTACGTCAGTGTTATCTTCGCACCAAAGGTTCTAACCCCTTTCAAGAATACTAGTACTGGGTTTTGAAAAGTACAACTAGCTGTACATCAGTACATCAATAGTCACTTTCATGTAATATTACAGTATCAGCATACACATAATTTTTTCAACTTTTATATCTGTTTTCTTAAAGAACTCGTATATGAAATAAATGAGGCTATCATTGCTATTAGTTTCATTATATGACTGAAAGTAATTTCAGACAAAAATCGTTACGAAAACTTTCTCCCTCACACGTATGGCTATTTATAGCTTTCTTTATGTTCACCTGATCATTTGGACATGTTTTTTCACTCTCCATTCTATCGAAATGCAGTGAAATTTAATATCCATTCCTAGTTGTGGTTCGTCAAAAAATAATTTATTACCATACTTTTTTAACCATTAACTTTTACGCTGTCTGTGAGAGGATACATTGCAATACTCAGGGGCTCGTAATTAAAAATAGTTCATAGAAATATTTATTAATTATTTTTACAAGGAGTATTTTATGTTGAATGGAAAATTTCATGGTGTTTATCAATGCAAAAATATTTTCCATAATATTCTATAATCACAACATAATGATATTCCCAAAATACTGTTCTTATAAATTGAAAGGTACAACGATTTTTACTACAATTTAGTGATAAAATATAGTAATTGTAATTATTATTATAGATAATAATTATAATTTTATAGATATAACTAATAAGCATAGTAAGGCTACCGATTAATTATGATTGTGTGTTTGAACGTTGCCTTTGATTTTAGTGGACTGTATTTTGTTAGCTGCACTTGTCTGTTTTGAATAAAAATAAGTTTTATTTTTATTATAACTTTATTGAGCTTCTGTACAAACGACATGAAGTGTTCTCTTGTACTGTCTAATACACACTCTCTCCTCTCTCCGCTCGCGTCTCGAGCCACTTGCCCTACCACTACTCTTTGTGCTGCAGGTGTACCAACAAAAAACCTGTTCGCACATAAAATAACTATTCCTATTCTACATGTGTTACAAGAAATCATAACATGCCCCCTACCTTGAAAGGGTCAAGGGAACGCTTTCAATAAGAACATTAAACAACTTAAATAGATATTGCACTAGGTACTACAGTTCAATAGGTAATGGGCATATTTTAGCAAATGTTCGTTTAATTATGCCGGTTTTTGTCTTTATAGACGCCACTCGCGCGACACCATCTTGTCCTGGGTGAAGATCAACGATACGTCCCAGACTCCACCTCAATGGCGGAAGATTGTCCTCCCGGATTACAACCATGCTGCCTACCTTCAGTTCTCCCTTAGAAGTCTTCCATTTGACTCTGGTCTGGAGTTCAGATATATACTCTTTAGCCCATCTGGACCAGAAATGTTGTTGAAGCTGTTGTAAAAATTGGAATCTAGACAGTCGATTCATTGGAATGTCTGTCACATTTGGATCTGGTAATGACATCATTCGCTTGCCAATTAGGAAGTGCGACGGAGTTAAAACATCCAAATCATTTGGATCTGACGACAATGGGGTTAGAGGACGTGAGTTTAGGATTGCCTCAATTTGCGTAAGCACGGTTGAAAATTGTTCAAAAGTTAGCGAGGCATTTGCTAACACACGCCGTAGATGAAATTTCGTAGCCTTGACTCCTGCCTCCCATAAGCCCCCAAAGTGTGGAGAGTTGGCAGGAATGAAGTGCCAGTGAACACCCTCATTATGAAATGATTCGAGTAATGGTTTTTCTGTGTTTGTTATGAAGGTAGCCATGTCTTTTAATTCAGAGTTGGCCCCCACAAAATTCGTGCCATTGTCTGAGTACACATGCGCAGGCTTGCCACGCCGAGACACAAAACGTCTAAAGGCCGAAATAAATGAATCCTTTGTCAGGTCTGGCACTAACTCCAGATGGATTGCTTTAGTACTGAAGCAAATAAACAGTGACACATAACATTTCGATAGTTTGGCCCCGCGGCCTTGTTTATGCTTTACAAGAAATGGCCCCGCATAATCTACCCCTGTGACATAGAATGGAGGCATTGGGTTGACTCTATTCTTTGGTAACATTCCCATTAGCGGATGTATTTCAGAAGGTTTGGTGCGCCAACATCGGATACACTCATGTACTACTCGTTTAGCAAGATTTCTCCCGGATATTGGCCAGAACCTTTCGCGAAGTGATGATAACAGGAGATTAGGACCTGCATGAAGCAATCTTATATGTTCATGCTCAAACAATAGTTTCGCCAAATGATGTTTTGAAGAAATCAGAATTGGATGTTTTTTATCATACTGGAAATTCGACAATTCCAAACGACCACCAACTCTAAGAATTCCACTAGGATCGATAAATGGATTGAGACTAGAGAGACCACCTCTTTTTGTAATTTGACCACCCCCTTGCAATATACGTAACTCGTCGGGGAAGGACTCTCTTTGCGATAGTTTAACAAGACACATGAATGCCGTCTCTAGCTCGCCTGAAGTTAACGAACCACCTTGAGTAGATTTGCGTTGACACCTTAAGCTAAAACGCAAACAATAAGCTAGAACCCGTTTAAGTCTCACAAGGGTTGAAAAATCACTAATGGGAAATAACTCATCTTGAGTTACTACGAAAGTTTTTACGTGTTTTTTCATGTCTGGAAGTTCCTCGGGAACAGTGCATGTACCAGTTGGCCAACAATTATCATCCAGAGCTAACCAATTTGGACCATTCCACCATAAAGAGGCTTCTAACAAATTATTTGGATTCACACCCCGAGATAACAAGTCTGCAGGATTGTTTTTAGTATTGACATAATGCCAATCCTTTTGTTCACATAGTGTCTGAATTTGTGACACTCGGTTTGCTACAAATGTTTGCAGTAAATGAGATGACGTTTTTATCCAACCAAGGGTAACCGTTGAATCTGACCATAAGAAAATTTGATCAATATTTCGTTTCAATGATAACCTTACATTATTGACTATTTGAGCAAGAATTAATGCAGCACATAACTCCAAACGTGGAATAGTAACCATCTTTAAAGGAGCGACTCTGGTTTTTGCACATACTAATGACACTTGGATTTTATTCTCAGCATTTATACTTCGAACATACACGCATGCCCCATAAGCTTCCTCACTTGCATCTGCAAATCCATGAATTTCAAATCTCACAGCCCCATCACACACTACGCGTCGAGGAATTTTCAAGTGATTCAGCTCAGAGAATTGTTCTCTATATTGTTGCCAAAATGAATGCAGCTCTGATGGAATTGCCTCATCCCAAGAAAGTTTTAACAACCACAACCTTTGAAGAAGAATCTTTGCCTTTACTACACTTGGGCCCAACAGACCCAACGGGTCGAAAATTTGTGCCACATCCGAAAGTATGGATCTCTTGGTTATTATTTTAGAAGATGATAATTCCCTAATTTTATACATGAGGTCATCTGATTGACAAGACCAGTATAGTCCTAACATTTTCGTATTTTCTTTGTCGCCAAACTGTAAAATGTCTGAGACATCATTCGAACCTTGAATGGAGTTAAGAACATCGACACTGTTAGAAGTCCATTTCCTTAAATGGAAACACGCAGAATTTAATATGGAAGACACCTCTGAACAAAGTTGTACAGCTTCCTCAACTGTTTCTGCCCCCGAAATAAAATCATCAACGTAAAAGTCATCGGCTATGGCTTCAGATGCCTGAGGATAACTACTTGCGGTTTCTAGTGAAAGTTGCTTCAGACAACGCACTGCGAGGAATGGGGCTGATGATGTCCCATACGTCACGGTGTTCAGCTGATAAATACTCAACTCATCCCTAGGATCTGATCTCCAGAAGATGGACTGGAGTGACCTTTGCCTTGGATTGACTAAAACCATACGATACATTTTAGCCACATCTGCACACATAACAATTTTGTGTATTCTGAAACGTAAAATAATCGACAGAAGATCATTTTGTATTGTTGCACCTACATACTGAATATCGTTTAATGACAATCCTGAACTTGATGGGCAAGACGCATCAAAAACAACGCGGAGCTTCGTCGTTAAACTTTTTTCATTCAGCACACCATGATGTGGAAGAAAATAACAAACGTCTAAATTTGACCTGTCCGACACCTTGGACATATGACCTAACCTGATATATTCTTCCATGAAGTCTATATACATTTGTCTCAATTTATGATTTTTAGATAGCCGCTTTTCCATAGAATAAAACCTCTTCAACGCCACTTCTCTGGAGTCCCCTAATTTCGAAGGGGTGTCCTTGAGAGGAATATTTACTACAAACCTACCCTCATTGTCACGATTAGTAGATTCCACAAATAATTTTTCACATTGCCTTTCATCCTCAGACAATGGTGAACCCACTCCTGAATTTGTCTCTTCCAACTCCCAAAACTTAGCAAGTTGGTTTTGCACCTCGCTATTTGTACTAAGATTACAGGAAACCCTATTCTGATGAAATGAACTTATAGGTCCTGAAACGATCCAACCAAGCACCGACTTTTGTAGTATGGGTTTACCAGCACCCAATTTAACTTGACCTTGACATAAGAGAGTATAGAATAACTCGGCACCTATGAGCATATCAATTTCTCCCGATTTATGAAAATCAGGATCCGCTAGATTTAAATGACTAGGAATATTTAAATCTGCTATTGGTATTCCTATATTAGGACTATTCTCGCATATTTTCGGTAATACTAAACATACGATCAACGCTTCGAATGCATTTCGTAAAGATTTTAAACTAACCTCACATTTATACTTAATATCAGAAACTACCTGACTGATGCCGATAACTGAAATGTTAACACTCGACTTATTGACACTTAATTTGGAACACAATTTTTCAGAAATAAAGTTACTTTGTGAGCCTGAATCCAGCAACACCCGGCAAACTTGAGATTTTCCCGCTGCGTCTACAACTTGCACCAATGCTGTAGACAAGAGAACGTTTCTACCCTGAACAACATTACAACTCGAAGTTGACGCTGAACTATTTGAATTTGTGCCAGAAGATTCACCTATTTGTTCCCTTGCTTGCGCTGTAACCACTGGTTCCAAAGAAGGTTCAGAAGTAGTTGTTGCTTGCCTTTCAAAATGTAATAATGTGTGGTGTTTCGCATTACATTTTTTGCAAGCACTCGATCGACAATCCTTGGCAACGTGGTTTGTTCTTAAACAATTTAAGCAAAGCTTAAGCTGCTTGACGCGTTCACTTCTGTTATAAGACGATAATTTAAGAAACTCTGCACAATTTGTAATATAATGGTCACCGTTGCAAAATGTACATTTACCCTTTATGTTTACCGAAAATGATTTATTTGGTTTCGTTTTGTGTTTTGTATCAACAACGCTATTTAATTCTAGCTTTTCTAGAATACCTGCTTTGCGTTTGATGAAATTTTTAAATTCATCTAATGTCGGCAATTCACCCGCTAACTTTACTTCCTCCCACTCCCGCGCTGATTTTTTGTCTAACTTAGAACTCAAAAGATGAATTAACAGTAGATCCCACTCACTGGTTTTGACCTCCAAGTTATTTAATGCCCGCAAATGTATTGATAGGTTATCTAACATCTTTCTCAAACTTACAGAAGACTCATGGGTTAACAACGGAATTTCTAGTAAAGCTTTAAAATGATTCTGAATCAATAACCACTTATTATTGTATCTCTCGCATAAAAGATCCCACGCACCTTGGTAATTTATTGCAGAGACTTCAAGAGACGCAATTGCTTGCTTAGCATCTCCATCTAAATGAGTTCTCAAATAATGAAACTTTTCAATGTCATCTAAGTCTGATCTTTTCTGCACTAGCGATACGTATGTGTCTCGGAATTCAAGCCAGTTTTCATAAGAACCTTTAAATACAGGTAATTTAATTTGAGGTAACGTTACACGCGACACTTTTTTCCCCCCTGAATTACCAAACATGGCAGTGGAATTTGGATTTTTCGAATCTAAACAATTCGCTTCATACACTATATTTTTAACCGCAGAAGTCGTTTTATAATGAGTAGACTCAAATATTTCTCTCTCCCCCATTTGTTCCTCGATATTGTCATGGAGGTTTTCTATAGAATCTTGAATTTCATAAAATTCTGACAACAAACTTTCCTGTTTATCTAACCTACTCTGTAGTTCAATTAAAACCGCCCTATCTGTTTTTTCAATACCTGCCACAGAAATTTGATCTACGACAGTGTTTACATATTTTTCAAATGTTGTAAGGCGAGATTTAAGATTGCCTCTTTTTCGAATTAGTTGTTTTAATTCCTCGCCCATTTTAATAAGACCTAAATTTAATTAACCCGTCCTTACACAATTAAGCGGATAAAAGGAAATAAATCAGGTAAGAAATAAAAAAAGGAACGGACTCACTTTTGTTGTTTTCTCCGTGCCACGCCACTGGTAGCTCTAACCTTGGCCCCAACTCGTGCACCAGGTCCCAGAGTTCGAGTTCTAACTTGTTAGTACGCTAGGAGTAGCTCTGTGCAACCTATGACTGGTGGACCCTCTCTTTACGCTGCTGTGAAGTCTTCAACACCTGGGATACGCTACCTTGGCATCCACACCAAATTTAATTTTTCGACTTTACTCGACTCTCGTACGACGAATACCAGTGAATTTTATTTATAAGTGGTTTGCTTATATTTTTAATCAGTTTATTAACAAGTGGTCTGCTCGTTAACTGCACACATGAGATTTTATAATTATCAAGTGGATTGCTTGTTAATTACACACACACGATTCTTAACAAGTGGATTGCTTGCTAATCTACACAAATACTATACGATTAGTCAATGTCACAGATTTTTAATTATTTTTCACGAAATAATCAGAAAAAACACAACACATCCGGCACTAAGGTCCAACAATTATGTTTGAACGTTGCCTTTGATTTTAGTGGACTGTATTTTGTTAGCTGCACTTGTCTGTTTTGAATAAAAATAAGTTTTATTTTTATTATAACTTTATTGAGCTTCTGTACAAACGACATGAAGTGTTCTCTTGTACTGTCTAATACACACTCTCTCCTCTCTCCGCTCGCGTCTCGAGCCACTTGCCCTACCACTACTCTTTGTGCTGCAGGTGTACCAACAAAAAACCTGTTCGCACATAAAATAACTATTCCTATTCTACATGTGTTACAAGAAATCATAACATTGTGTATGAACTAGAAACGAGTTTAGGAAATTCAACGTTTATAAATCCCGATAGTCGTATATTTGCCAGTATTTTGCTGTGCTTTGTTGTGCTGTGTGGAAGCCAGTCAAGGAATAAAATTACTTGTTCCGTTATTTTAGGGATTTAAGGAAAACGGCGAGTCAGGTTGATTTTTAATCTAAAATGTACGGTTTTAAAATTAAATTTGAAATATACAGGGTGATTCATATAAGTGCACTGTAGTACTTAACCTTTTCTAAATGGAACACCATGTACGTTTATATTTTATTGAAATTTCCTTGATGAGCTGATTTCAAAGATCTATAACACACCTTAAGTAAATTAAAAAGAAATTATTAATATTTAAAAAAAAAAACAGGATCACTTACTGTACTGCACTTACATGAATCATCTTGTATGTTTAAAAAACGTACATGTTAGAGTAAAAATCGAGCTGTTTTAGCGATTTTCTTCAATTTCCAAAATAACATCACAAATAATTTTATTTCATGACGCTTCCACACTGTATATTATAATTATAATATACCGATATTGTTTATAAAAAAATATTAGATGCTTCGCTAAACTCCTATGAAGTTAACGAAACAACGACATAAAAAACATCTTTAAAAGTTTACCTGAATGGTTCAGAATTTGTCGTTTTTCAGACGTTATTTTTATTTGTGTAAGAAAAATTTAAAAAAAATACAGTTCCTTCTTCATATAGGCACACTAGGCGAGCCGGTGGTTCAGGGCTAGCGTCTCGAACCCTCAACCCAGAGGTCATGGGTTCTAATTCCCATTCCACCAAACAATTTTTAATTAAATTGTTTACTCGTAGATCAAGGCTTATTCACAGGGATGGCTTGGCAACCATCCTGGCGATGGTATAGGATGGGAATAATGTCAACTTGGTGTTAATGTGAGAGATTAAAATCAGTTGATGTTTGACTTGTACCCCTAACTAATGAGGTTTTTCAGGTTTCCCTCATTCCAGCACTGAATGGTAGTTAGGGCCTACCAACGTAAGTCGTTCCTGAGGCGCAAATGCGGCCCGCTAAATAATAATATGCCGCCCCCTCTCCCACACAAGTCTCATGCTTTCGGGCTAATCCTTGTGATTAGAATGAGGGATAGAGATATTATTATTATTATTATTATTATTATTATTATTATTATTATTATTATTATTATTATTATTATTATATATTTTTGTTATTCTCCAAGATATTTATAAATAATTTAAATATTATTTGAATATTTATTTAATAAAGATTATATCTATGCTAGCCCGTTATATGGGTTTTTAATCTGTCAGATCTTCTGAGAGAAGTATTTTGATAGTACCAATAGTTAATAAGTCAAGTGTTTATACCCATCAGGTAATTAAAATATTCATCTTATTTAGTATTTTGGAGTTTAATGCAAACATTCTCTTCATAAAATTTATTGAATATGAAAATATATCAAGTAAATCAGACGTTCAGTTAACACACTGCAGTGTTGGTTAGTACTATTTCTACGAATGTGGCATGTTGTGGAATGTGGAAATTAAGATCCGCATATTTTATTGCTTATTTTTTCTAACCTTTGGGATGAATTGTTTCAGTATGCTGAAACAATTCATCCCAAAGGTTAGAAAAAATAAGTGAGTCAAGAAATTGGTTGTTGAAAGTAGAAGATCCCCAAGTAGGTATTAGAAAATGTTTGTTTACCAAACCAACTGACGTGAATGATATCATTTGCCAAGTCACCTACAACATCCTTCCAATTATTAATATTGTATCATAAATATCAGCCTTCTTCAATCCATTGCTGAACATACGCATCAGGTCCTCCGCTATCCACATCGACGGTATGGTATTGGTACTGAAAGCAAACCCCTCTTCTCTGGAACCGCTATGAATACTTGCAGTTAATGGACAGTCAATGCTCTATTAGATCCCTTTAGAACGTTTTTCTGTTAGGTGATCACAAGAATTGGCCTTATTTTTACAAAAATTCTTTTTGAGAAAGAATTTTCTTTCATAATCATTTTACATCACATAATTGAGTTATGTCGTTAATACATATTAGGACTCCCGATAATTATGAAAATATCACCGATTGATAACTTTGGTATAGCACAAATTATGATCTGTTATTAACATAAGATTAGAATAGCTATAAAAGAGAGATAGAACTATCAAATAAGGTTTCTGGCTTAATAAATTATGATCAACACAACCACTCTTCAGATATAGGATAAATTAGTGTAAACTATCTATATATCTGATCTGAAATCAGATATATTTAAACAAATTGGGTTTTCTCCTCAATATTCTAAACAGCAGAACGATCTTTAAATCCATCTGTAGTGTTCTCTCTTATAGGTAACAACAGGGCACTATATATTAATAAATAAAACACTTTCACTTCTCACTACACTCGCTAGCACCAACCTGCTTCGTTGCTAGGTATCGAATGATCCCCGCATCGTCAAGCGTATGCTCGAGTTCCTTTATTAGTCATCATTACCTAATCTTAATACATTACATCTCTCCCTTTTTCTGGCAACACTTTTTAACAATATTTAGGAAAATTCTAATTACCTTAATACATATATAAGTCTTAGAAAGAACATACAAAGAGATGAATAATAATATTATTTGTGTCTATATTTAAATATACTAATTAAACTAACAGGGTACTTGCTTACTAACTATGGAAATATACTAGTATATAATACAATATAAAACAATATATAATATATAATACAATATACTAACCTAACCACTATTTAATATTTTAGTAGAAATTATCCACTCCCCAACAACTAACATATAATGTTAAACCATTATTTTTAATTCTCATTTTCACTTTCAGCTATTTTCCATTTCCCTTCTACTTTCTTTAAATGTACTATGTTAGGCCTGTATACTTGTCCCGAGTGGTCGTTATTGACGATAACGTCCCCGCCTTTTTATTTACTACAGTGTGAGACATTGTGTCAAAATTCGGAGAGATTTTGTTTGCTTTTATTAAGTTTCTCTGGTATACCTTATCTCTTATTTCCACATCTATATTTTCATTTGCTCTTCTTTTTCTATCTCCGTATTCTTTTCCTTTTTCTTTTTCGATTCGGTCTCTGTCGGTTATATTACTCTCTAGTTGTGTATTTTCTGTATTCATGGAATTTGGGATTTTATCTCTAAATTGCCTACAAAAAAAACAATTCACTTGGGATTTTACCAGTTGTGGTGTGGGGGGTGCTATTGTACATCATCTGGTAATCTAGAAGCTCTTGCTGCCAGTTTTTCCTTAAAGCTTGGCTTATTTTGAGTCTTTTTAGAACATCCCGGTTCTGGCGTTCTACTACTCCATTCATCTGTAGCCAATAGGGTATAGTATTATACATTTTAACACCATTTTCGTTACAAAATGATTTTATTTCGTTGCTTATAAATTGCCTGCCATTGTCTGCGGTAATTGATATTGGAAAGCCAAGTCTTGCAAAAATTTCCTTTAAAACATTTATGGTATGCGCTGATGTAATATTTTTCATAATTTTAATTTCCTTGTACCAACTAAAATAGTCCACAATAACAAAAATATAATCACCAGTCGGAAGTGGTTCCATGAAATAGACAGCTACGTTTATCTAAGGTCCCGTGGGAATCTGCCTCCTCTTCATTGGATGTGGGGCTGTTGGGGTTGATACAAATGTACAACCTTTGTAGGAATTGACTATCTTTTCAGCGTGATCATCGATCTTTGTTTCAATAAGCAATTATTCTAGGCTCATCTTTATCAAATTGGATCAAAACGGCTCCTAACCCGACTGGACTTGCATCTCCTACAACTTGCGCTCTATCATTAGGGTCATAATGACCTAATGTATTAATTAATTTTAGAGAGCGATTCTTTTAATTTTTCAAAAGCTGTTATTTGGTCGTGTTCCCAGTACTTTGTTATATTTGAATGTTTTTCTAGCTTAAGTCGGAGTAGTTTCCTTAGAGGTTCGGTTAATATGGCTAGATTAGGTATCCATTTGCCAATGAAGTTAGCTAGCCCTAAGAAGCTATATACTTCATCAATTATTGTTAATGGCTTTTTAAACATTTTAACTACGTTAATTTAGTTTTCTAGAAATTGTACCCCTGTTGGGTACAACTGTACATGTGCCCCCAGAAATTGTATGTTTTTTTATTTAAAAATTCATTTATCTTTGTTAAGCAATACCCTATTTTCTTTTAGAGTTCTAAGTGTAAATTGGAGTCTGCTATCATGTTCCTTTTCATTTCTTCCATAAACAAGAATATCATCAATAAAATTTACAGTGCCATGGCATGGCAATAATAGTTTTTCAAGAATATTTTGAAATATTTCTGGTGCAGCATTTATCCCAAACAGAAGTCTTTTATATCTGTAAAGACCTTTACTACTAATAAACGTGGTTATGTTTCGAGACCCTGGCTATATTTCTACTTGATGGAAAGCGTTTTTTATATCTAATTTAGAAAATAAGCTGATTTTCCTGAAATTTGGTAAAAGTACCTATGTCCATTGTTGGAAGTGGGTAATTTTCCCGAAGTATTACCTTATTGGCTATACGCATATCAATACATAACCTTACAACCATTTTCTTTCAAAACTGGCACTATGGCGGATACCCATTCCGATGGTCCTTTGACTTCTTCTATTATGTCGAAGTCTGTAAGTTATTTTAATTTTTTGTTTATTTTTGACTCCAACGGAATAGGTACCCTCCTATATGGTTGGCTAACTGGTTTTACTGTGTCATCAATGGGGATTTCTACCATTACATTTTTAAATTTTGGAAAAGGTTCAAGTTGAATGTTATTTATCTCTAACCCTATCTTAAGAACACCCAGAGAAATCGCAGTCTTTTTACCCAATAAATTTCTCTTCATTTCCTTGTTTTAATAATCTAAACAAATGCCTTTCATATACTTTACTTTGCTTGGGGGCAAAGTATTCATCCAACTTTTTAAGTAGGATGATATAAACATCATTTCCTTCAATAGGCTCACTAATATTTGCTCCGGGTAGGTTATAAAAGATTTCCTGAAGTGCTAGCCCCCCAAAATGTAATAACATGGCCCTCTTTTTGGATGGATTTTCAATGCTAGCTGCATCTAAATATATCTCTAAGGCTCTGTTCCACTTTGCCATCGTAATCCTACTGAGCCAGCCTCACCGTCGCAATCGAAGTTTTCCAAAGAATGAATGTTTGCCATTTTCCTAAAAGAAGATATGGCATATTTAATACTTGGACATTTTAATTACTTTTATGTTTCATGTATCTTTTTTGTGTTCTATTGAAATCTAGATTAAAGAAACATTTGTGCCTATTAATATTCAGTATGACATAATCCGTAAAAACTAATTGTATACAAAAACCATTCAAGATAAGGCGATAAATTTATGAAAAGATTCCATATGGATTCTCTATATAAAATTTCGTTGATTGATTTACAATGCTGCTATATTGAATTATTAAGCACAAAAATGTAGTTATCAATATTATTTCGTTTACCGAGCCCCCGATTTTACTTGACCGAAAACTTATGTCAGATATGTTACGCATATCCATCCCCTCAACACCGATGATCCATCTATGATTGAATTGGTCATCGATTGTCCTGAATAATATTCGTAATAGATACTAAAATTAACTAGTGGTAAATTTATTGCTTTTCCAAATAGGTATCGGTACAAATGTCCGAGTATATCTTAATGCATTTCCTAAACCACTTATTTTTCCCAATAATGTCGCTTACGGCGAGCTTTTCTCGTCTAGGTAGTCTTTGTATACTTTTAGTTAAGAAACCTAATTAACATGCTAATGCTAAATGCTAAATAACATATTAATCTATCACATTTAAAATTTATTTCACAAATAAATATTTTGAAGGAATAAAAATGAGTTGTTTGTACAATATGACAAAATTGACAGTACAATATATTTAAGATATATTTTGGAAATTATTAACTAGTTTCTTAATTAAAATTTTAAATCAAGAACAGGTGTGTATTTATTTCCACACCTCGGCACCCTTATGGTACTTTGTTTTTTAAACAGGTGATGCTTTTTCATCTCCTCTGTACATTTTGTACTTCGCATTATATGCACACAGGTATACTTGAACAGGTGTGTATTTATTTCCACACCTCGGCACCATTATGGTACTTTGCTTTTGGACAGGTGATGATTTTTCATCTCCTCTGTACATTTTGTACTTTGCATTATATGCATACAGGTATACTTGAACAGGTGTGTATTTATTTCCACACCTCGGCACCATTATGGTACTTTGCTTTTGGGCAGGTGATGATTTTTCATCTCCTCTGTACATTTTGTACTTTGCATTATATGCATACAGGTATACTTTATACCTCGGCCCTTTATATTTTAGGCTTTTGTTTTAAATCTAGGTATATAATTCATTATATATCTAATCATAATTTTTCTTTATAGATTTTGTACTTATGTTTTTTTCCTTTTTCCTGGTTTATCCTCGTCGCCAATTGTAGTGTTCTCTCTTATAGGTAACAACAGGGCACTATATATTAATAAATAAAACACTTTCACTTCTCACTACACTCGCTAGCACCAACCTGCTTCGTTGCTAGGTATCGAATGATCCCCGCATCGTCAAGCGTATGCTCGAGTTCCTTTATTAGTCATCATTACCTAATCTTAATACATTACACCATCCATTATTAAATCCATCTTCAGATGGTAACATATTGTTAATTTGAAAATAAATATTTTTATGTAGAACAATTTCAAAAACGCTGGAGGAATTACATAATAATAGCAATGGACATATAATTAATTACATTATTCTTATTCCCCTTCTTAAAATCTGAAAAAATTCTTGAGTTTTTAAATATAGTTATAAGAGCAAAACGTATGCAAATATGCAAACCATTACGTACAATATTTATTTTTACACATAATATAGAATTTAATATCGATAAGTTTCGTGTTTTATTAACAAAACAACGTATTGCTCGGTATTTTAAGAATGGTTTAAAGAAATTATACAAGGCCCCTTAGAATAACTTTGCTTTCATACTGTGTAAAGTAATTGATTGATCTATAACAGAATAATCTATTCAGTGGGAGATCCCGAACGATCAGAATATATCGCTTTAAATGTAATAAGCATTCATCATTTTCAGAAAAGATATATTAAATTGAATATTGATGGTTTTGAAAATTATAAAATCACGTGCAAGTGCCTGACAGACATTCATTTTAATCGTATACGTTGCATCATAACTGACTTAAATCAAAGTTAAATATGACACAGGATCTGCGTTTCTATCTGAAATTATCGTGGAGTTAAATGCATTTTGTTTCGTATAATTAATTAACGTAGGACTTGCAACGGAAGCACATCCAGAGCTACTTCAACTTCCTTCCTGACTAGCGCTAATTTCCAGGTGATTTTTTCTCAATGCTTTTCTCTATCTTGAAGGGTTAAATTGCAATGCTTTTTTAATAAATTACAGTAAGCAATTCCTACGACTTAAATACATAAATATAACACTTTTATTCTTAGACGGTTCAAAATAAAAATATCTGTTAACTCTTAAATTTCTGGGTTTGAATATCTCAAATAACTGTAGCTGTTTTAACATATTCTAGTGCTAGTGGCAGTAAGAATAAATTATTAAAAGCATAAATTCTAATTATAACATTTTTAATTTGTGTGTATTTTATTAAAAAAATATAATAATTACAATAAAATAAATGATTTAAAACAGGATAATAATCTTATACTTAATAGATGGTCAAAGACTATTAGCATCTGCACTTTACTAAGCGTTTACATCTTTTATGCTCAAAAAGGTAATTTAAACATTTTTAAAGTATGTTTTATGCAAAAATTGTTTTAGATAAGTGTGGTAATATCAAACGTAAAACGATATTCTATGGGGCGACAGTTTTTACATTTTTCAACCTGCCTTAAAAAATCTAAAAAAGGGGCTTTCCAGTGCGTTTTATAATACAAAATTTAACTTGTTACTATTTTCCCTTTTCTCTAATTACTTTTTTTTAAATTCCACAACAACTATCTTCCGATTTATTTGGTTCTTATTCGTTGGCGAGCCGGTGGCTCAGGGCTTAGCGTCTCGATCGCTCAACCCAGAGGTCGTGGCTTCTAATTCCCATTCCACCAAACAATTTTTAATTAAATTGTTTACTCGTAGATCAAGGCTTATTCGCAGGGATGGCTTGGCAACCATCCTGGCGTTGGCCTAGGATGGGAAGAATATCAACTTGGTGTTAATGTGAGAGATTAAAATCAATTGATGTTTGACTTGTCCCCCTAACTAATGAGGTTTTCCAGGTTTCCCTCATTCCAGCACTGAATGGTGGTTAGGGCCTACCAACGTAAGTCGTTCCTGAGGCGCAGATGCGGCCCGTGAAATAATAATATGCCGCCCCCTCTCCCACACAAGTCTCAGACTTTCGGGCTAATCCTTGAGATTAGAATGTGGGGTAGAGATATTATTATTATTATATTATATTATATTATATTATATTATTATTATTCTCTTTTTTCCACTTCTTCATCCTTAAGATAAAATAAAAAGGATCACTAGAATATCCTGATTAAGAATCTGGCATTAAAATTTGTGTGAAAAATTCGCTAATAGTACATCTCGTTTTTTGCATAAAAAATAGGGCGTAGTTGGCCATGACGCCGACTTACCAAACAAATGAAGCGTGTCCGCTATATACGTTTTTGGGACATACCCAACAAAAAAAAGTTCATGGAAATCGGTTCATAAATAAAAATGTTACGGGGGTGGATAGACCTTAAGTGGGACACACTGTATATATATATATATATATCAATGTTCAATAACATACCGTAACGTAATTTATACGTTTGTAAGTTTATATACTTATTACTAAAATTAGCTAAGTTAGCTTATTAGTAAAATTAGCCGTGGTGGCAACTTAACGTTCATATTATCATCGATATGAGCGCCAACCAAGGTAGGCCGCAGTTAGTACCAGGCAGGGAAGACCGGCGGTGTTTGCCTGAATATTCTAGTGGTCTTGTACGTTGGTGAATTCACAGAAGTTATGTAAATTTAGGCGAAGTTTGCTTAGATGACTTACTATCCCTTGGATAGGACGTAAAGCCGGAGATCCCTTTAGGGGTTCGGTCAAATTTTCAGGTTGTAGGTTGCTCGTCGGTGGCTGGCCTTAGTCGCGGAAATAGGCCGACGTTAAATAAAACGTAATACAGAAAAAATAAAATTATTTTACTATTTTTTTTTCAATTTTGTCATTTTTTACATAAGCAGGCATTGTTTACTGAGATATTTAAATTTTCATGGGAGTTTTTGCTCTAGGTATATATGTAGGCTATGAGGTGTTCTTTTATGTCTTTATTTTAACCATATAAAACCAGTTTTTCGACCTATGACTTTTCCTATTAGTTATACCCTTCTTTATATAAGGGTTATACGGATAAGATAGTGACGACACTGCACAAACTAAAGTATAAGAAAACCTTTTAACTTTAATTATTTCGAGCTGTAAAGCAGACATACTTTACAAATATAGTATATATTCCTATGTACGAATAATAAATGCGTTTTGAGTATGCAATCCCCATCGAGTGGCACATCGTTGGAAAGAGCCTATAATCCTTATCCAACCATATCTAAAAATGTTAAATCGGTTGATTCCTGATTCGTGAGTTAGGTAAAAAATAGTGTCATTAAATTTAAATAAATTTGGGAAAATTGTCTACATTTTAGTGGAATAATTTTGTCAAGAATTAATTACTTCATTGTACGGTTAATAAAGAACATTCAGTATTTTTTAATATCAATTTTTATTAAAAAAGAATACGCTGCTTTTTTACGAGTTATTTTTTAATGTCACTTCTCATTTTCGTCGTATTGCCTTCGCGATTTAAGTCAGTTTGAGTATAAACCTTATTTAAAATAGCCTATACTTTAGCAGAACGAAGCGAAATGATCTTCATTTACGGTTTTGAAAATCGCTGTGTGCCTAGAACCACCAGAGTATTCTAATATTCAGCATACAGACAAAAACGTCGCGCATAAGTGTGTGATGCAATCGGTCCAAAATTCTTCTCCTAGCTCTCTAACCTATCCACCTATTTAACGTTTTTGTGTATGGTTGGACAGGGAATTGTATGCCCCTTCCAACGATCTGTCACTGGATGGGGGTTGCCATTTGAAATAATTTTAAAGTGAAGGTTTCTGTGTAGGAGGGAGTGACAGCTAAAATTAAATTCAATAATTAAATTTCCTCCTCCATATCTCAACTGACGTGTTTTTAGTAGTTTTTAAAATGTTCTCGAATTAAAAAAATATTTAGAGTGGTTCGTTTTGAAATAAATGCACATAAGATAGAACAAGCAGATGTAGATATAGTGCAAAATATAGAGAAACGTTGTACTTTTTTAAACTTTTTTAAACTCGTCTTTTAGATACAAAAAGAACCAGTATTAAAAAGAGTAAGTTTCCTAATAACCATTAAATCTAGTATTAAATACTTATTATATACATACATGTATATAAATAGCCGTAAATTTGTTGTAAAATTTAACGAAACTTTATTAAATGTATACGCTGCTAACTCCGGGGTATCCCAGGGATCTAATCTGGGGCCTTTGCTGTTTCTTTATTTTATAAATGATCTGCCAGAAAGAATATGTAATTCTAGATGTCTACTCTTCGCTGATGATCTAAAATTTTTTAGAGAAATTGTATCTCAAAATGACTGTGCGCTGCTACAACGCGATATTGATTCTGCCTTTGAATGGAGTAGGGATAATAAATTAGATTTTAACATAAATAAATGTTGTACTATTTCATTTACTCGCAGTACACGGATAATCGAATTTCCATATATAATGAATAATGTAATTCTTAACAAAGTTGATCATGTGAAAGATCTGGGCTTAATTATTGAAAATAATTTATCATATATAAACTAACTTTCGAAAAAATTATATCATCCGCCTACAAGGCCCTAGGATTTGTAATCAGAGAATCTAAAAACTTACGTAACTTAGATGCAATTATCAAATTATAGGTATTTCGCATTAGTTAGACCTAAACTTGAGTATGGCTCTATATTATGGCACACCCAACCTAATACGTATACAGAAAAAGTGGAGAAAGTCCAAAAAAAATTCTTAAGATTTTTATATTTTAAAAAGTATAGCAGACCACCTGATTACAGAAATATTCGTAGTAAACGTTTATGTACTGAATTTAGAATAAATAATCTGCAAAATCGACGAATCATTGCTTTGTTATTGTTTGGATATAAAATACTAAATTTTGGTATCAATGACTCTGTTTTGTTGTCGTCATTCTATTTTAATTTCCCAGCCAGATCTACTCGATTGCGGCAGCTCCTCTATGTACCCACACGCAGAACTACATCATGTGCTCCACTTATAGCTTGTCTAGATTAATAAACCGAGTCTCATCAATTGACAATAATAACTTATTTGGTCCATTAACTATATTCCGTAAGTATATAAAAAATATTTTTTCTGTTGAGAACTTGTCCTCGTGATTTTATTTCAGCTAGCTATCAGTCAAGATGTACATACTTTACCTTTATATAACTAACTATATTATTTGCTAGTTGTGTTTGTATAATGTTACTACTATTATTATTGTTTATCGCTTTGTTTTTTGTATATGTCTAAATGTAATTTCCATGTAATTAGGCCTAGTGCCTGTTTGGGAATAAACAAATAAACAAATATATATATATATATATATATATATATATATATATATATATATATATATATATATATATATATATATATATATATATATATACATACAGTGAGGTTCAAAACTCTGGAACGCCCCAAATAACTTTCAAAATATTGGTTTTTTGCAAAAACGCTCAGACACGTCAATTTTTGATTCAACTTTTCTGTATTTTTGAGGTATTGATTTATTTGTACAGTGACGTATCACTGAGGTGCAAAAAAAAAATTTTTTTTTTAAATGGCAACCCCAATTTTTTATTCGGAATTCATGAAAAACACATTTTTTTACGTATCTTTGTCTAAAACTTTACAGAAAAAAAACCTTTATAGGGTTACAGAAGAAATTTTTCGATATAAATGCAATTTACAGTTAAAAAATCTACAAATGTTCTCTAAATTTAAACCGAGTAGGTTCTGGAATTTATTGAAACCAAACAATATCATTGCTTCATCTAATGTCAAAATTTTAATTTGTTTAACACGTAGCAAAATTTAAATCCATAATTTTGGTATTTCATTGTTATTATTTTATTGTTTATCTCGTATTATTCATCTAATAATGAACGCATTGAGATACTTATGAAGGTTGGTTACGGGGAAGGAGTATTGCAACAGAACTGTGTGAGCTGTTTAATAATACTCATCAAGATCGACCACCAATTGTGCGTTCAAAAGTGAGTAAAATTATTAGTAAATACAGAGAATATGGTCACGCTCGTGATTTACCAAGAACAGGTCGTACCAAGATTGGTGAAAATACTCAACTTGACGTTTTATTGTGAAATCATGCAGGAACGTTGCAATAACAATACCATCTCAGTAAAAAATATTATTTTTTCTGATGAGGCTACTTTTTGTCTTAATGGGTCCGAAAATATGATGAATTAAAAAACAGAATTCAGCAAGTAATAAAAACATTCCGCCTGATTTTATCAATAATGTTCAAAATGAATTCATCTCTCATTTAGCTCAATGTCAGGCAGTCAATGGACAACAATTTGAGCATTTGATTTAATTGTAATATTATTGTAAGTAACCTAATTTTTGATATTTTGTTTCAATAAATTGCATTGCATTTATATCTAAAAATTTCTTTTGTAACCCTATAAAGGTTTTTGTTTCTGTAAAGTTTTAGTCAAAGATACGTAAAAAAATGTGTTTTTCATAAATTCCGAATAAAAAATTGGGGTTGCCATTTAAAAAAAAAATTTTTTTGCACCTCAGTGATACGTCACTGTACAAATAAATCAATACCTCAAAACTACAGAAAATTTGAATAAAAAATTGACGTGTCTGAGCGTTTTTGCAAAAAAACAATATTTTGTAAGTTATTTGGGGCGTTCCAGAGTTTTGAACCTCACTGTATATATACAGTGTGGCCCATTAAGAACCAGGACACCCTTCTAAAAAATGTGTATAGTAAGCACGATTCCAATTAATTTTTTTGTATATATTAGCTTCCTAGATGTACTTGTTGAACCTATTACGATGGTCCAGCTAGTAATCCTCAGCCTACTACGATTTTTTTTCAATCAATTCAATCTTTTTTTTTAATTACTTTAGGGATATAGGGGACTACAGTAAAGTATTGTTTTAACGTTATTATTAATTTGTGAAGGAAGTAAAGGAACAGTATTCTAGATAAACAATAATTATTAGAGTTTCCAATGCCTGCTATATCTTTTAAGCGAAACACAAATTCAATAAACTTGAAACATTTAAGGTTCTATAAAAAAATTATTCTTCGATACAAATTGATGAAATTTGGGCCACAGGGGTTTTAAGTGATGCTGAAGAATGCCAGTGTCAAATTTTTAATAAAAAAATCCCTAAAGTAATTTTCGAAAAAATTCATTGAAAAAAAATCATGGTAAGCTGAGGATTAGCAGCTGGACCATCGTAATAGGTTCAACAAGTACATCTAGGAGGCTAATATATATATATATATATATATATATATATATAGGATATATATAAGTGCGAGGGAAACGTTGCACTTGCAAAGAGCTCCCTTACCCACCACTGGGATGATATAAGTAATTATTGTTCAATCACTTTACCAATGTTTTTAAGATTAATTGAATTTTTATATGATACTACCATTTTTAGCTTTGATAACAAAATTTATAAACAGATTCTTGGTATGCCCATGGGAAACCCAGTGTCTCCCATTTTGTCCCAATATGTGATGGATGATTTAATTAATGAAAGTTTAAGTAAAATTGATTTTGAGATCCCCTTTTTGAAGAAATATGTTGACGATATCATTTTTAGTATACCCATAGATGGCAAAGAACACCTGTTACAGGTCTTCAACAATTATGATTCACATCTTGAATTTACAGTAGAAGAGGAAGACACTGACCACTGTGTCCCCTTCTTAGATACCAAAGTCCAAAGGACTATAAATAACACACTTCGTATGTCATGGTATACAAAACCTGGATCGTCAGGGAGGTACCTACATTTTGAGTCGTACCACCCTTTTCAACAAAAAATCAATATGGTATTGGGTATGAAAAATAGAGTAGTACTCACATCACACCCTACGAGGGTGTTAGAAGGTTTAAGAAAACTATCGTCTTTTTTTCTTCAGAGTGGATATCCCAAAAATCTTATCAACAAACTACTATTCAATAGAAGCAGAGATAACGTGCTACATCCCTCGCTTTTGGGTCAGGGTGTTGGCGAGGTTCCTATGGACATGCTAAGAAACAAGTTTACATATCTCTCAATTCCGTATATTGATAATGTTTCATTTAAATTAAAAAAAATATTTTCTGAAATTCCCAATATTAAAATTGCTTTTAAAAATCAAATTTCAATTTCCAATATCTTTTCAAAATTAAAGGACAAAGATCCCATTTTGCATCAGTCAAATGTGGTGTATAAGTTAAGCTGTAACGAATGCGAAGGCATTTATATCGGACAAACGGGAAGGAAATTAAAAGATAGAATCACATCTCATAAAAGTGACATTAGATTAAATAAAAACACTTGCATGTTAGCCCAACATGCCAATGACTTGCAACACAACATTAATTTTAGTGACATTAGTGTTCTTTTTACTGAGAGTAACTTAGAAAAAGGACTTTTTTTTGGAAATTTGTTGCATTTTTAAAGAAAATAACCATATTAACAAAAGATCTGACATGGACAATTTGTCCATTATTTTTACAAATTTATTAAATTTCAGTTATCATAGACCAGTGAACCCCACTGACCTCAATGTCACTTAAGACATCTGAACTTTTCCATATTTTTGACATTCCATTTTTCTGTAGTCTGTGGTTCTGTGTCATCTGTCTTTCATCTCAAATTCGGTCATCACTCCATTTTTGTCTAAGAAATGTGCAACTAGTTGCTGTAACATACTTTTTAATTTGTCTGCTCTCATCCTTAAAACTTAAACATGTAAATCTGTGATAATTTTTTGCCAATAATAACTTTTTAATGTCATGTGTTAGTGTTCAAATAATTTTGATTTTTTATCAAATTTTGTGTTGATGTCAAACTTAGCTAAGTTCCTATGCAATCTCACTTATGTAAGTAATATAAGGCTTTAGTAGAAGTATTCTTAACAGTATGTTTTATAGTTTTTTCCTGATGAAGAGACAATAAAGTTCTCGAAAGCTTGAATTAATAAAAAGAGTGTTTTTTATTCACTGGCTGGTGACTGGATTACCCGAAATTATATAACTTGTTTCTATATATATATATATATATATATATATATATATATATATATATATATACAGGGTGGCCCAATAGTGTGACAAAGTCCCATAGCTGCTTTATGGTTGCAGATACAATTACAATTAGCAGTTGCGATTGCGAATGCGATCTTTCATTTACTGTGAATATAAATTGAGATTGCTAACTGCGAATAGAATGCCATTTCATATTCCGATTAGGTGCATCATATAATCATATCGTTAGCGTATAGTGCACTCCACAATGATAACGTTACCGTTACCGGCATTAACTCTTAAAATATTGTATTTATTGTTAATAATAATGGATATTAACAATTATTATAACACACCAAGAAAGGTTACTTATTTTACCGTAATGGTGTACTATTGGTGTATCACTGGTGGACACTGAAGACAGAATTCGCAACAGGAAAAACAAGTGTAAGTACGCGATCTGTAAAAAACATACCTCATCATACATATTGTACGTCGCGAATTATTGAATTATTCGTTTAGTTAGTTAACTGGGAAAATGGTGGGGATTTCATTTCTGTTTAAAATACAGGACGTTGCAATATAAAAACGTGTGATGATGTCACAACTCTAAAACAAAAGCAGATAAAACAAAATTTTTCATGTCAGCGCGTATCTTTTTAAAAAACAAAATCGACCCGACACACCGTTTTTTTTTAAATCACCGTAATAAAAGTTGTGAATTTTGTGCGTTACTTTATCACCACACTGTATAAAAATAACCTTAAACGTACCCTGTATCAGAAGTACTCGTACTACGTGAGTCCACCACCATATTATCCTCAAGACTTGGACCGGTGTTGTTATCATCCCTGCCATTATTATTTTCATGCATTTCTTTATCCCCGTCATGCATAAAAAACCGGCTGTTATAGATACATAATTATGTTTAAATCAGAACTTTAAAAACTGACGTGTCTTTGTTCATCAGTATTTCTCTAACCAATTGAGCCCTTTGCCTTTTTTTATATACAAGTTTTCGCCTCTCCCTAGACGTCGATGGTAATGTAACGGTAGCACCTTGCGATTTCAATCAATTTTGCGTTGGAATAGTGTAATCTTTCAGACTACGATAGTTTTTAGGAGTGCAATTCAATAGCTCGCATGTTTTAAATTCACTTTATAATCACTCTCACAGAAATGTTTTGAACAAATAACTGCGTTTTTTACATTAACGGGTCTTTCCTCTTCGTAAGATTGGGGGTCTTTCCTCTTCAGCATTTCTTGCTTAAATTAGAGCTTTTAGGAAAACGAAAAAACTTGACGTTTGGGTAGGGATTCTTTTCAGACTTGTTGTCGGAATCGCATCCAACAATAGCACACCGCATTCTCAACAAGTCCCTCCAAGTTTTTAATCATATAGCGCCAAAAAACTAATTAAAATCGTTCAAATCACTTTGAAAACACCAAAATACACCACAATAGCACAGTAAACAACATAAAATACTCTGAGAGTGACGTCACGGGACATATTAAGGACCGCCCACTTCTGCACAACATCCTATCTTCCGTGTGTATATCGTGTATCTTGGTAGAGCTCTAGAGCTCTTAAACAGAATCCCTTTCCATAGACACATTTTCCATAGCCTCTAAATAAATTAATATTTTGAGCATTTTTGGTTTAAATTCAGTATTGTTGCATCCCGTAAATGTTAAATTAATGAACTGTAATATTTGTTTCCTTTTCATGTATACGCGTTTCCACGTATTTAGACATTCAGTCCCTTATTGGAACAGTTGACAAAAAATTCTGGGTCAATTTCTACTATTATCGCAACTAGTTTAACAGCGGTGAAACCCAAAAAGAGCAAACAATGACCCACGTTCTCCGTACTTTTCAGAACGAATGCCATTGAGACGCCCGCCGCACATTCAGGGTGTTTAGTGTACAAGTTTCATATGAGCTTAATATAGAAGCTGCGGTTGGAGACATGACTAAGAATAAACTTTAAAAATCAATAAATATGTCACGATAGTTTTATAATAAAATGGTACTAGGTATAGATTTTTTTCAATTTTAAAAGTATTTTTGCTTTGGAATGTACTGGGGAATTATGCATATATAATACGTAGCATAATATTGAAAATGTAATTTGTATTTCAGTTATCCATTGTATTGTATCATATTTCATAATAATACAATTAGTTTATTATTAGCTTTTTCGTGAACAAGTTTTATATGAGCTCCCTGCGTAAAGTCGTAGAATTGAATTCTGGAAATTTTATAAATTACAACTTTGTAACCTTTAGGGTTAGAAGACATAACTCAGGACAAACTTTATAAATCAATAGAAATATGTCAGATGTCAGTTGACCACTTAACAAAAAATTATGTTACCCGTAATACTTTGTTGTTAAATTAGAAATAATGTTCCGTATGATGCATACTGGTACCACATTATGCACCACATACTCTAATGTAAATAAATAAAACATAAATCTGCGATAATTAATGTATACTTAATGTCTTTAGTTTATTTGTAGTGTAGCTGTAGCTTTAGGTCGGTGCCGGTCATGGATGCGGGCGTTTAGAGCATTAAATTACACTATGTTGCTTTCAATTAATTGCACTGAACGAATGTAAAATATTATATTAATATTACAATCACATAAAACTTTATTTCAAGTTATAAGTAAATAGTAGAAAGTACAAAAACAGGAATAACAAATGACCACGAAGTACCCAAACTGTGCTACGCACTTGAACTCTACTCGGGTGGTGAATGAAAACAATAAGAAACAGACAGCATTTTCAGTAAGTTGAACAAAGACACGTTCTATCTACTTCCGGTATGTTGGGCAGTGTTGCCACTTTATTAAGAAAAGTCCTTCAATTTGAGAAATGAGGAAAAACAGGAAATAACCCAGCCTACGGAATATGTATGTTGTTATTATATCGCGACAATATTATATCAATATAGTAGTATAACCAAAAATTAAATATATATTCATATATTATATTATTTAACGTTTGGTACAAATATAGTAATAGTACTAATTTATTTATTTATTTATTTATTTATTTTCATACACTGTTCAACAGGTACAAGTACCCAACTACAGAACAGGAGGGTATGCAAAGAGAAACAACATAACAACAAACATCAAAAGTACAATTATAATATAAGGAAATGCACACCACATATACATATATAGCACAGTTACCGACAATTAGATGACGTATTAAAAACAGAGTGAAAATCCAAAAAGTAACCATAATTTTAATCATTCAAAATATAATGCTTTTAAGTCATTAAGGCTGCAGTTAAATATGTCTAGTAAATTATAAGAAAGATTACAGTTATCACAAATTATATGAAGAGGAGAATATTTAAGTACATTAGTACGTGGTGCAGGTAGATAAAAGGTTAAACTTTCCCGTGTCCTGACTGTAGGAACAGCAAAAGATAAATTATTTAAAAATTCTTGACAATCAGTCAAATTATGCAATATCTTGAAAAGAAAGACCTGGGAGAGATATTTTCGTCTAATTTCAAGCTTGCTGACAGAATGTCTACTGAGCAACTCATCATGTGGGAATCCAATATATGGGTAAACACCATCGGATTTAAAGGAAAGAAACTTTAAAAATCGACGCTGTACTGACTCTAACTTATTGATGTGTACACCACAATGGGGGGACCACACGAGAGAAGCATACTCAAGCTTAGATCTGATAAAACTAAAAAAGAGTAGTTTTATTACGTCGGTACTTGTGAAGTCACGGCAATTACGAACAATAAATCCATATGCTCTACTAGCTTCAGAAATAATGGTGTCAATGTGAACATTAAAGGATAATTCTTTATCAAATACAACACCGAGATCACGGAAAGTTTTTGATCGTGTTAAATTGATACTGTCGAGATTATAATCAAAAGTTATGAGGGACCGTCTGTTAGAAAAAGACATAACCTCACATTTACCAACATTTAATGGTAACTTATTTTCGGCACACCATATATTAATAATACACTAATAGTACATTATATACAATATTAATTTTGGATGTGTGTGGTATGTAGAAAAGCTGTCTGTGTGCCCTTCTAAGATTCATATAATGAAACTATAATGTTCTTAATGATAATTATAAATATAAATACCGTTTATTATAGTATTGTCCTCCGATCAAATATGTATAGATAAGTAATTGTCTATTTGTCAGTATATAAAGTGGTCGTTTTCAAGAATAACAAAAGACATAATCTCAAATTCATGAAATTTCCTGTCACAATTCCCAAGGGCATGGGCGGCTATGTTTTAAGGGGTGAAAATAATAATTATAAAATTAAAAGTACAAATTAAAATATTTTACTTTAGTAAATACAAAGTTTAAGATTTACATATTCAAGAACAACAATTTATACACATATGTATATAATATTTACTACACTATTTATAATAGTATTTAATATTTACTATTAAAAAAAATTGTAAAATCATTGACGATCCCTCTCGCTATCGCCGATTCTACGCTTATGCATGGTTACTTACTCTATATTTATTTTTTATTTTTGATAATAAAAATATTTGTGCAAGTAAGAACTTTTTGTCCATAAAATTCTTCCCTGAAAGAGTTAAAATGTACCTACCTTTATACGTACTTTTACTGTAGTAGCCATTTTTATGTAGATATTGGGATACAAATCACCACCTGGTAAATTATACCAACAAGGCATTCAGTAACGGATAAAGTATGTACCCTTTTTCTCTTTTATTGGCGGGCCGCGTATATCTACATTTGTGAAAGACCTGTATTTGGGTCGCTCGATTGATAACTATTTAAAATAGGTCATTAATTTTTACAATATATGAAAACAGTATATGGAAAAAACGAAGAGCCTGTTTCGATAATAAATTCGTTAATTTGTTAAAATAGTATAAAAACTGAAAAAACAGTGTCACACCTTCTTTCGCCTTAAATGTTCTCACATACTGTATGCTAAACTCGGCTAAAACTATATTTCGTAATGATTTACAAATTTAGAGTACAAATTATATTTTTCCAGTACAATTTACTCGTGTATTTATCTAAATGAGTACAAATTATATGTTTTTCTTACTCATGATAAATATGTGTTCTTAAAAAGAACTTATTTTATTACTAGTTATGATTCAAAGACTTTATGCATACGTTTACGATTGTACGTCCCAGGCGTAAATACAGACACCCTGTGAAAGTCACGTTCCAGCAGAAATTCAATCGAGATGGTCACTGAACATGTATAGGTTCCAGATATTCCTGATGTTAGCTCTGCCATTGTAGATTCTCGTTCGGCATTCGTAATTACTGCACCATAGAAAATGCTCATGTTGATTCCAGACATGTCATCAGTCATAATGGGTGTGTTAAAGTTGATTTGCCTGGAGCGTTAAGTTAAGAATCGTTGACTTCTGGAGTACGTGGTTCGATTTTCATCTGTTGGAGTTGTTTGCCATTTGATTTTCTACTTGAAATTTATAGTTCCAGGTAGAAAATAACACAAATAACTGGTTGATTGCTAAAAATGTTTTCGCATGTCATAATATGTGATAATAACATAATAATAATAATAATAATAATAATAATAATAATAATAATAATAATAATAATAATAATAATAATAATAATAATAATAATAATAATAATAATAATAATAATAATAATAATAATAATAATAATAATAATAATAATAATAATAATAATGACTAAGTATTTTAGAGCCTGCTTTAAGGAAAAATTCTATAATTAAACTATCCGACGTAACAGTTTAATTTTTATGTATTTTTAGGGTACAATTATAATAACTGAGTTGAATAAGTACATTATAGACATATTACACACATTTGACAATAAAATAATTAAATAGTGTAACACTAATAACAGCTAAAAGCTAAAATAGAAAGATATCTTATTCGAAGTCACCTCCTTTTCCCTCATATATACATAAGGAGCATAGATATATCTGCTGACTTCATAAATTATCGAGCTGTTTGTCCAACCATTTGCAATATATACATCTGTGGGGTTATAAATCTCCAGAGTTTTTCCAGTCTTCGTAAGATCCACAGGGTTCTGTTTTTGGTCCTTTGTTCTTTATAATATTTAGTAATGATATAACTACAGAAATGAATAAAACCTCCCTTTTATACATGGGCGACATGAAAATATTTACTCAAATTAACTCCATTGATGATTGGAAGCGATTACAGGAAAGTCTAAACTGGTTGAATATCTGGTGGTCTTTGCGAAACAACTTATTTTTAAGTATTGGTAAATACAACGTTAGGTCTTACTCCAGAAAACAAAACATTTGTCAATTTAACTACAAAATTTTGAATGCGACTCTAAATAGACCTGTGAATGTTAAAGGCCTTGGCATTGTTTTAAATTCGATACTAACTTTTGCCAGATCATATTTGTTCTTCTGTTACACCATCCTTTAAAAGAGTGGGTTTTGTTTTAAGAAATATCAAGGATAGTAGTCAGTTGTTTGAAGCCCAATATAAATCTGTCATAAAAACGCATTGGAAAGCATTTAGAAAAACTGCATTTTTGTTGAAAAACATGTACTTTAGACATTTTAGTAACTATCCCTCTGAATATTTTTCTCATCTCATCCTCTTGCAAGCTTTTCAAATTGATAGCCTCCTCAGTAGGCGACTAAATCAATCTATGAGCATATTTTATAAGTATTCAGAATTATATCAAATGTCAAGAAACTTAATAACAGTCTGTTTTATAGTATGTGCCGCGAATGGTATCTACGAGTAGATACTCAGAAACCTTTTTACTGTCTTTCCCAAAAACGAATATATATTTTGATTCAGTCTCCATTATTTAAAATGTTTGTAAATAGTTGATAATCTAATAGATACTTTCCATATTGATATACACAGCATACTCGAGTAAGACCTTCATAGTTTGTTATATTTCTAAGTGGTAATTTAAGACACAATTTTGCAAATCTTTCCTATAAACTATGTCTGTTCACAACCTCAAAACGGGCAATGTTGGTCACGTGTAGCGATAAATTATCGACGGATACATATATGTTCTTATGAAAAAAATAGTACATGCAAAGTCTTTAAGTCTACATAAACATTGGTACATGTTTCCATTGTAGTGCCACTGCGCGTTGCTTTGGTAGTTTCGAAAATTAATTCATCAAAATGTATCACACAACTTCGATTTTATTTCGTATAAGTTGCATACATACTATTTTCATTAATATTTCTAGATATCTTGTAGACGAAAATGTGTCGAATAAGTAAGTTTCGAAAAAGATGTTATAATTCACATATAATTTATTGTATAACATAAACAGCCACACAAAACCTAAAATGAAATGGATACCAACAGGGCAAATAAATATACATGTCTATAGGGTACTTACCATAAAGGAATTCATAATGTGTACTATAAAAATGAACTTTTGCGAATACACAAGTTAAAAATTGCAAGCGATTATTATTTTACCGATTATTTTCAATGTTTAATAAATTTTGTAATTAAAATAAATAAAATTTTTCTTTTATTTCTATGTTTTCTTTCTAATCTTACATTAGAATCTTATCTTAGGCATTATTTCTTGTTCATACTCCCTATTATGGTCTGGGTTCGATCCCCAACTTCGGCATTGGCAATGTCGGCGTGTATAGGGTGTTTGTCTACGTTTTTTCAATGTATAACCCTCTTCCAGACAGCTTGTGGCTTTACGTAAAAAGTTAAGTGATTTTAGTTAATAGTAGTGAGAACTGAGGGTAAGTGTAAAAGTAAAAGACACAGGTATAGGAAACCATACTACCTATCGAAATAGAACAAAGACCCGCGTCTAAATCAGGAAAAAATATAGGGGGTGTCCCATTTAAGAAAACCAAGTGTTTATGGTTGCTGTCGATCTAACTTGGTATTAAATTTTCACCAACCTGCATGAGATTCATCAATAACGGCATCAGTTATTTACGGACAGTGTCGTAAGAACATTAGCAGAACGTGTAGAAAATTTAATGCCACATACCCAAATTTGTTACCTATACATAATATAAAGTTTCGACAATTCAAATAATTCATTATAGTGGAGTAAAAACGGTAGAAAAATGTTTCAAAAAATTTTTTAAAGGTGAAAACCACATGAAACCTATACAGGATCATTGGTTGGGTCCTTGTGCATGTGAAATGACTAATTACGACATCTTTAGGGGGGTCAGACATTTTTTATCCCCAAAAATGTCAATAATTTGTCAAAATGTTATATTTATGTTTTTTAGACATACCACGCGATAACTTCAAAACTAATTAACTTATAAACATGAGGTTTTTTTTAATCGATTGAGGATATATAGGCGGTCATAACTGTACTAATTTAAGTCCCCTGGTTAGCATATTTTTTCTTGGAGAATGGAGTAAACTCGAAATTTTACTTTTATTGCTGCATGATTTTCGGTAAGCGAGAAACTTTTTTATTTCAAGGAATTTTGCCATAGTATCTGCGTATCAATTAAAGAAAAAATATTGAAAAAGTTTTTAGAAGAAGAACCAACCTTCTGTGACAAACAGTTTTCGAATTATCGCAATTTACACAGGGGCGCGCTGCGCCGCGCGACGTGCTTTTCGAAGACGCTATCAAATTATCGTACCGTACCGCGCTCTCGATGTGTTTTGAAGGCCCGCTTGGGTGATCTCCTGACCAATATATAATATCCAAAAAGAATTTTGTATTAAAAAAATAATTTAATGTTCTAGTATAATATATATTTTCTAATTTCATATGATTCGATAAATATTTTCTATCAGGAACACAAATTTGCCTTGTATTTACATTCATATTTTTAATATAAAGTTAAAACACGAATTACAAAAAAAAAGGACAGAAATTTAAAAAAATTAAAATTTTCTAGACTCCGAATTTGACGAACTGAGGTCTTCGTTTTGTGGTCTGTTACTATATTATGGGTGGTATGAATAAAAACGAAGTACCTGCTGCTACTACTACAAGTATTAGTATATTCTACATAGTATATACTTTATACAAATACATAGAAATACATAGAAATAAAATTTATACTGCAAGAAGACACTACGACGCTGATACCATATACCGTCAAATATTTAGGTAAACAATTAAGTACCATCATTTAAAATGTTTTATGTTTATATTTTTCATCTATGTTTAGTAGGGAAAACGTTACTTTCTCGTTACTCGTTACTTTTCTATCACACTTCCTTCATCCGAAGACATCTTAAAGGACTGCTGATGTTATAACATACAAAACTGAAACTGTTTCCCAAAAACTTTTAAACATGTCTATCTCGTTAGCCAGGGCCTGGCGCACGGCGTATGTGTGACGGAAGGAAGTACTACACATTTCAAAGAATGTAACACACTTGTTAAGTAGATACTTCATAATATGGAGTATATTATACTTTATGGTGAAGTATGTTCTATGTCAAGTAAAGTAGATACTACCGGAAAGTAGTAAATCCTTCGTTTTAAAGTAGATATTACGTAGAATATACTAATATTTGTAGTAGTAGTAGCAAGTACTTCGTTTTTATCCATACCACAAATTGCATATTTACATTCGTCGCAACATCTTAATCTTTGTGCTAAATGCGTGCACTTATTATTGTTGCAATTTCTGTCGGAACATCGGATTGACAAAAATTGCAACAATAATAGGTGCACGTGTTTAGCCCAAGGATTAAAATGTTGCGACGAATGTAAATATGTAATTTGTGGTATGGATAAAAACGAAGTACTTGCTACTACTACTACAAGTATTAGTATATTCTATGTAATATCTACTTTAAAATACATTCTTTGAAATGTGTACTTGTACTTACTACTTCCGTCACACATACGCCGTGCGCCAGGCCCTGGCTAACGAGATATACATGTTTAAAAGTTTTTGGGAGACAGTTTCAGTTTTGTATGTATTTATAACATCAACAGTCCTTTAAGATGTCTTCGGATGAAGGAAGTGTGATAGAAGAGTAACGAGTAACGAGAAAGTAACGTTTACCCTACTAAACATAGATGAAAAATATAAACATAAAACATTTTAAATTGATGCTACTTAATTGTTTACCTAAATATTTGACGGTATATGGTATCAGCGTCGTAGTGTCTTCTTGCAGTATAAATTTTATTTCTATGTATTTGAACCATTTTTAAAGTAACCACTTTGTAGCACGCACGATGAGGCTGCCATGATATCAACTTCGCTAATGACGGAGAAAATATTTCAGTTGTTGTTAAAATGGAAGTATTTACCAGTAAAAAGTATTAAAGTAATTATAATGTTTAGAAGAATGCTATTATTTTTAGCATTTCCGGAAAAATAGAAGGGAGTACTTTGAAATGTAGTATCTACTTCGTTTTAAAGTAAATACTATGTAGAATATACTAATACTTGTAGTAGTAGCAGGTACTTCGTTTTTATTCATACCACCCATTATATAGTAACAGACCACAAAACGAAGACCTCAGTTCGTCAGATTCGAAGTCTAGAAAATTCTAATTTTTTAAAATTTCTGTCCTTTTTTTGTAATTCGTGTTTTAACTTTTATTAAAAATATGAATGTAAATACAATGCAAATTTGTGTTCCTGATAGAAAATATTTATCGAATCATATGAAATTAGAAAATATATATTATACTAGAACATTAATTTTTAATACAAAATTCTTTTTGGATATTTTATATTGGTCAGGAGATAACCGAAGCGGGCCTTCAAAACACATCGAGAGCGCGGTACGGTACGATAATTTGATAGCGTCTTCGAAAAGCACGTCGCGCGGCGCAGCGCGGCCCTGTGTTATTAATTTTAAGTGGCGATAACTCGAAAACTGTTTGTCACAGAAGGTTGGTTCTTCTTCTAAAAACTTTTTCAATATTTTTTCTTTAATTCATACGCAGATACTATGGCAAAATTCCTTGAAATAAAAAAGTTTCTCGCTTACCGAAAATCATGCAGCAATAAAAGTAAAATTTCGAGTTTACTCCATTCTCCAAGAAAAAATACCCTAACCAGGGGACTTAAATTAGTATAGTTATGACCGCCTACATGTCCTCAATCGATTAAAAAAAACCTCATGTTTATAAGTTAATTAGTTTCGAAGTTATCGCCGTTGTATGTCTTAAAAAACATAAATATAACATTTTGACAAATTATTGACATTTTTGGGGATAAAAAATGTCTGACCCCCCTAAAGATGTCGTAATTAGTCATTTCACATGCACAAGGACCAAACCAATGATCCTGTATAGGTTTCATGTGGTTATACCTTAAAAAATTTTTTTTCGAGAAGGAAACGACTTTTTCCCTTGTTTTTACTCCACTATTAATTTCGGATTTGCATTAAAGTCTATAAGAATTTTACAAAAACCTGTTACCAAGGAAGTTAATGTAATCAATGTTTTGGCTTATTATATACATAATTTAAAGATTTGTAGGAAAAACTCCAAGGGTATTTCCAAGTCTTGTTGAATTAAAATTAAACCGAATCAACGGCTAGTTAATAGTAGGTGTTTTTCATAATATAATCTCTAGTAATAATATTTGCTTTGCAATTTACGACTTTCTTTATATCAAAATGGACGATCAATGTATGTTATTCTTGATAAAAGTTAAAGAAATTCTGTGGCTAAAAATTGAAAGAAAGGATATTATGAGAGCAAGGTAAAAATATAAGCCTTTTAAAAAGATAAAATACACTTCTATAACTTGTACAGAGAGTTCCAGAATGATTGTCCGGTACGGGAACGCAGCCTATCCTAAATATAATCAAAATTTATTTCCATTTTCTAAAATTACTTTCTTTTTAACTGTCAATTTGAGAATTTTCATATTTGACAGCATTTGACGTTTGACTCAGTGGCGTTTAGCATTTTTCGAGTTTAAATTGTTTTACTCAAGTATCATTTGCGTTTAACAGTATTTTTCAGTACTATACATTTTCAGAGAATCCTAAATGAGGTTGGTAATTTTGTATTTCTTAATATTGAGATTAATGTTGAAATTAATATAAGAACCATAAATTAATGTTTTTTAACGCTCCACAATTCACAGTTTGAATAGGTTATACTGGTGATACATAGAAGTAGAATAATACAAAATAATAACTATGTTATTTTTAATAAATTGTCTTTATTTTATTTTTAACATAACCTATATTTACTGGCGTACCATGGCATGGAACAAATCAAGTCAAACCAGTAAATTCCCTTGCCTGCGCTCATGATTCTAGTGCAGATACTAAAAATAGAGAGGCAACACATAAAAAATCATTATGAAGCGGCACGGACAATCATTCTGGAACTCTCTGTATTATACGCTTCATTAACATATTTTTATCTCATTTTATTACCATTACCTACTAATGTATACCAAAGAAAAGCTGTATAGAGTTTTCATGTTGTAAAAAAACAACCAAATTGCTTAAGAACCATTTAGTATAGAACGTAATTCATTGGAGGTCTATAGCTTATTATTTTGTGAATAATTCATTTAATAGAGCGTTTTTATAAAATAAAGTGGATACTGGAAGCGGATGGTTCTTTATGAAACATCGTGAAAATAATTGTTTTGAAAAAAACACAGTTCTCATTTAGATGTTGCAAGAAATATATAGAAACACTCTATATGCTAGTATTTCGGCTTATTAGACCTTTCTCAATAGAGCAAATGAGTAAATTTAGTAATAGACATTTACTCTATTGAGTAAGGTTTAACACGCCGAAATACTCTAGCATAGCTATAGTGTTTTCTATATATTTCTTGAAACATCTAAATGAGAACTGTGTTTTTATCAAAACAATTATTAGAGCGTTTTCAATTTACGTCTAAATAATTAATAACCTACAAAAGCTTATATTTGGATTTTAAACCTAAAAGTTTTATATCGAATATATAATTCAGGGCATTTCCATGTTTAAATTAATTTGAAATTTATTCCGTCAATTTATTATTCTTCCATATTCGCCCACCTTATTTCAATTGAAAAAATAAGGCAGGTCAGAACCGAAACAGCAGAAATGTTCATAAGGAGAATATTTATGTAGGTTCACAAAAAAAAAAAAAAAAATATATATATATATATATATATATTTTTTTTTTGTGAACCTACATAAATATTCTATATATATATATATATATATATATATATATATTCTATATATATATATATACGTATTCAGCGACAAAAACGAGGCCCGATATAACTAACAGGCCACCCGAGGCCCACCTGAAGGAATAATTTTTATACTATATATTTTGATGTTTTGTAATCTCCTAATAACATTTAATAATAACCCCTCTTGAGGGGTAAGACATTTCCAAAATTAAGACATACAAGTTTTCAACGTACATCCGAGTCCCTTTATAATATTTACCTAACATGTGAGGCCCACAGTTTATAAATGATATTTTCAGTGTATATACGAGTCCCTGCGACGTTGCCTAATATTTTCTCGCAAAAAAACATAACCACGTGCATTTTGAGGTTATTCCCAACTTATCTAGGTAGGTAGTATTTCTTTTTATTTCTAGTAAGTGTGCGGTGAAGATTTTACGTAAAAATGAGTAATCGTTGAAAACATATGTTGAAAATAGCTTTCAGTCTTAAGGGTCCATTCTCTGTAGATTTGACAGGCATGAATGTAAGGTCGGATCGAGAGGATGGGTGGCCGATGGGTGGAGACTTATATATTCCAACTATCGAATTATTAAGATTTCGGAGGTGCACGTAAAGCCGAAGTAAAAAGGCACATGGAAATAAAGTTAGCCCTCATTGCAAGGGTACCGGATTTGTCTTATAATTGCAACAAAATTTCTTTTTAATGTTATAAATTATATATCACCGGAAAGATCTAAAGATAAACTAGATCCCTATAATAGCAAATTTTTGTTTAATACATGTATTTTAGAGACAATAATTTTTGAAAATACGCTATTTTAGTACAAGATTGTTTGCCTGGAATTTTAAAAATAAAAAGAAATACCAAAAATTACTACTATAGGGACTTAGATTAAAGTCTTATCTTTCAATACTTTTTTACTAAAAGTCGCTATCTTTTATAGTTTTTTTTATAATTAGACACGAGACGAACGCCGATTTAGGGCTTATTTCGACCTAGTGAAAGTTTTTTCTGTACAGTTTCTCTGGATGTAATTTAAAATATTATTTCAATGTTTACACGAGCAATTATAGTAATTCATATTTTCGTTGAGTTACAGAGATAAAGGTTCGTACCTGCAATTTGAAAATGGGGTAAAACTATTTGTTTATTCATTTTGTTTATTTAGTTTCGCATCCAACAGACACAATAAGTAAAGAGGATACTAGAAGCGGATGGTTCTTTATGAAACATCGTGAAAATAATTGTTTAAAAAAAAAACAGATCTCATTTACATGTTTCATGAAATATATAGAAAACACTCTATGTACTAGTATTTCGGTTTATTAGGCCTTTCTAAATAGAATAAATGTCTTTTACTAAATATTTCCAAGCGCATCTTTGTCTGTTTGCGAGTACTTACCTACCCCGATTGACCCTAACATCTGGTAAAGCCCAAGTTTTTAGTACCTGTATTTGGACTGGTACCGAAAGAAATTTGAGCGGCTTTCTCAATTTTTTAAATTTGCTTAACGATAATATTCAGTTTACAATGGAAAAGGAGGAAAACAATAATCAATTAAATTATTTGGATATGACAATAAGAAAGGTAGAAAATAAATTAAAATTCTCGGTTTATAGAAAACCAAGAACTTCCGACGCATTTATTATCCGACCAGCAAATTTGCAGCAGTTCTGGCAAATAAAAAAGTCGGTTTTCCATAGTTTAATACTTAGGCTTTTAATGTTCCCGCTAGAAAAAACAGAGTATGAAAAAGAATTAAGTATAATCAAGCAAATTGCAAGAAACAACTGATATAAAGAACAACTAATAGATAACATGATAAAAAACAAAAGGAAGAACATTCGTCGGGAGTTTTACAATATTCGGGAAAGAGAAGCGACCTATCGTTATATTAATTACGTCCCAGGTTATAGTGAAAAAATAGCTCATAGATTAGAACGAAACGGGTGTAAAACGATTGGAGTCAACAAGCGTAACATTGGGAGGATTTTGTTAAACAACAAAGAAACGGTTAATAAATTAAAACAATCGGGAGTATATCAAATTAACTTCGTGGATTGTAATGCCTTGTAGGTGGGTCAAACCGGTAGAAGTATTGAAACTAGAGTAAAAGAATATAAAAAATCCATACTAAATAACGTAAATAATTCAGGATTTTCGACGCATTGTATAGAAAACAATCATTTTATAGATCTGAAAAATGTAAAGGTACTGCATCGTGAAAAGAAAGGAAAGCGTTTAAATCTGTTAGAGCAATTAGAAATTAGACAATCTTTAATTAGAAATCCTTGTACTACGAATGATCAAATAGATTTACATTTTCGCCCTTCTTAGAAAATATACTAAAAACTCGGGCTTTACCAGATGTTAGGATCAATTGGTGTAGGTACTCGTAAACAGTAATGCGTAGGTTTTACTAATGCGCTTGGAAATATTTAGTAATAGACATTATTTACTCTATTGAAAAAGGAATAAAAAGCAGAAATACTAGTATACAGGGTGCTTCAAATTCGATGCAATACATGAGGATCTCAGAAACGGTAAGAGATACGAAGTCGGTTAAATGGAGGCAAAGTTGCGTACTCAGGGGGGCAACATAATGGTGAAAAGAGATCAAGGCTAACGTGATTAGTTTCCGAAATATTTTGAAAAAACCGAAAATTTCGATTTTCGTTTTTGTTTTTTTTGCGGGCCTATTTGATGAGGTATTCAAAAATAAAGAGCACTTTTCTATAGCAACTTTTTGCCCTTTATCGAATGGTGTTGGCAAATTTTCCGCAAAACGTTTCGTTTCCCGGAAACCAACATCAATTTAATTTTCTTACATACGGACCTGGAATTTTTTTTCAGTTTTTTGGAATCATTTTTGTAACTTGATAGAATTCCACCATAAAAGGAACCAGATTTAATCGTTTTGTCTAAGAAAAATCCATCATTAGTATTTTTCCTTCGACTTTTGTTAATTCTAGATATTGAATAATATTTTTGATAATATTAAAACAACGAATTCACAACTATAAACTTTGATGTAATTGAATAAACAATGAATAAAACAACAAAATATGTTAAAACTATAAAAACCCTAAAGCAGAGGTTGAAAAAATGATGTTCGTCCCCATAAGAAGTAATCTAATGGGGATAAATCAGGAGCTCTTGCTGGCCATTCTATAGCACCATGATTTCTGATCTGTTTGAAAATGTTTCATTTAAGTAGTTGCGCACAATTCCTGAATTATGAGGAAATTTAAATAAAATTAAAAAATTCTAGTTTGCTGAAAGCCATTTTTATGTACCGATAGTGCTTGCCACAACATTGAAATGTGTTTGTCATAGAAAACGTTTGCCTAGATAAAACTAAATCTATAAGAGGACCACGGGAAATTATTAATGAAGGATTTTTCTTAGACAAAACGTTTGAATATGGTTCCTTTTATGGTGGCATTCTATCAAGTTACAAAAATGCTTCCAAAAAATTGAAAAAAAATTTTAGGTCCGTATTTAAAAAAATTAAGTTGATGTTGGTTTCCGGGAAACGAAACGTTTTGCAGAAAATTTGCTAATACCATTCGATAAAGGGCAAAAAGTTGCTATAGAAAAGTACTCTTTATTTTTGAATACCTCATCAAATAGACCCGCAAAAAAACAAAAACGAAAATCGAAATTTTCGGTTTTTTCAAAATATTTCGAAAACTAATCAAGTTAGCCTTGATCTCTTTTCACCATTATGTTGCCCCCCTGAATACGCAACTTTGCCTCCATTTAACCGACTTCGTATCTCTTACCGTTTCCGAGATCCCCATGTATTGCATCGAATTTGAAGCACCCTGTATAGAGTGTTTTCTATATATTTCCTGAAACATCTAAATGACATCTGTGTTATTTTCAAAACAATTATTAGACACAATAAGGCCCAATTACAGGACACATACATACAATAATAATTTAATAAAACAAAAATTTATAGCAACAAAGTACGACATTATAGAAGGCGCAAGTACAAAACAATACAATAAAATACAATTGATTAGAACATACAAAGGTGTTGAAATAATTCACTAAGAACATCAAATGTAAAGCAATATTATTTTAAAGTAAACTATTATAAAACAACTATAGATGAATTGCTTTAATTTGTTTTTCACTACAAACATATCAATGCTGTCCCTCAGCAGTTCACAGGAAGTGGCCATTTGTTGAATAGGAGATGCAACAAGGATATTAGTTCGTGCTAATGGAATGTTAAAAAAGCTATGGTGACGTGCAGGTAATGGAGGAACTTTAAAACTTATTAATGTGAGGATTTCTGGGCAGTCCACTATATTGTTTAAAATTTTATGTAAAAATAATATTCGATGCGTACCTCTACGACTTGCTAATTTAATAAGATCAAAACGATCAAAAAGGGCTCCCTGAGAAAAATTTTGGGAGATACATGCCATCAAGTATATTGAGGCCGATAATAGTAATAATAATAGTAATAGTAATAGTAATAGTAATAGTAATAGTAATAGTAATAGTAATAGTAATAGTAATAGTAATAGTAATAGTAATAGTAATAGTAATAGTAATAATAATAATAATAATAATAATAATAAAGCACCAGCGGCCGACCCCGAGAATCGAAGCCAGGAAATCGACTGGATTTCAAGAAATAATAATAATAATAATAAATGGTTATTTGGTTATTTATATTCTTGCAACCAACCATCAAACTCCGAATAATGTATTATTATTATTATATATTATATTAAAAATAGGATAACTATTTTTAACATCCTATAAATATTCTAATTTTTACAAATTTTTCTTATACTCGTACTTCATTTATTGAGATAAAAGAATAATTAAAATCTTGAAAACGCGTGAAAAAGACGCCTGGTCTATGCATTCATAAATCTACGCACTGTTGCCATGTTTAAGGGACTCGGAATTAACAATCATTTTGTAAATTTAAGGTATATATGGGGGCCTCGCATTGTCAACAGCAAATTATATACAGAACTATTGAAGCGACCCCTACGTACTATTTGGATGAACTAAAAACCGTATAAGAGGTGATATGCACATCACTTGTGAGTCCATAGAAAAACATTGACAGTGGGGTTTAGGGGTGGCAGGGGAAGTAAAATAACTTCACATACATGGAGTTTCAATGCGAGGCCCGCATGCGGGCCTCGCTTGTCCAAAACGGGTCTCGTTTAGTATGTTGTACATGCATTTATGGGCCTCGCATGTACTCAGTATAAAGATATATATATATATATATATATATATATATATATATATATATATATATATATATATATAATGTATGAAAGTATAATTAACTCTTATTTATTTGGGTATTATGCAACCACTAAAAAATACAAAAAATTAATAATTAACCTCTACACCGACGGATCAGTCAAAGGTTGGTTTTTTGAAAAGTATGCTAAGTTTGCCTATTAAAAAAGTCTTACACCAATAAGCAGATTAACAATATATAACATTAAACACATCAGTTAAAAACGTTTACTTTTCGAAAACTTTACGTGTGACTGACGTACAACACAACAAAATAGTATGACGGTTTTTTATTTATTTATTTTAAATATTTTTTATTTTGCAATTTATAACGAAATGTCAAATTAATTTTGATTGATCCGTCGGCACAGAGGTTGATTATAAATTTTTGTATAATACCCAAATAAATAAGAGTATACATATATATATGTTATCTCACTAGATAATTAATTAACTTTTATTTTTATTAACTAATATTTTATATAACATATATATATATATATATATATATATATATATATATATATATATATATATATATATATATATACAGGGTGTCCCATCGGTGTGAGGACGGACGATAGCTCCTCACTGGGGCTATATTTTAAAATGCGGTTTTTTCGAGGCAATAGATGTTCTACAGCTGCACATTTTAAAATTATTTTCGTTTATACAGGGTGTTCATGTACGGAGTGTTGCACCAAACTTATATTTTTTTAAATGGAACACCCTGTATATTATGGCATTTTTGGAAAGACATGTTAATGCTGGTCATATTGATATAATATTGTACTAGGTTATTCTCAACCGCTCTGAAGTTACAGGGTGTTAACTGTTAAAAAAGTGGTCTACTTCAGAGGTTTGTATCTGCCGACATATTTGAGATATTGATATCGGGTTTTGTCACAAAGATTGTTTTTTTAGTGCAGATTGTATTTGTGCACAGTAATATAACTTATTTATTTTCTACTATACAGGGTATTTACGTTTTGCGAAACTTAAAAATACTTATTTTTTTCAAATGGAACACCCTGTATATTGTGATTTTATTGAATGCAGAATTTCATAAGCTTTCCTACGATACCATATTTTTAAAAGTTAAGTTGAAAACTAAGAGAGGGGTAGGGGTTAAAAGTTTTTATTTGTGCGTAATATTAAAATTATTTTAATTGAATACGTTAAATGAAAACATTAGGTGCACAGTTTAATTAAAATTTATAAAACATGTTCAAAAATGTTTCCTCCTTCCTGAATACAAACTTGAATTCGTCTTAAAAAATTTTCTTTTACTCTCATCAACGTCTGGGGGGTAATACTTGTAAAAGCTCTTTCTATACGATTTTTCATATCATCCACAGTAGTTGGCAATTCTTGATATACTTCTTGCTTTGTATAACCCCAGAGAAAGAAGTCTAATGATGTTATATCAGGCGACCTCGCTGGCCATGGAATGTTACCTCCTCGACCAATCCATCGGTTTCCTAGCCAATGGTTTAAATATTGCCTTACGTCTCGGTGAAAATGGGGAGGAGCACCATCATGTTGAAAATACATTAATCGACGTGTTTCAAGATCTACATCTTCCATTAAATTACGTAAATCATCCTCTAAAAATCTGCAGTACCGTTCTCCATTAAGGTGATCTTCAAAAAAGAATGGTCCGATAACTTTATCACCTATAATTCCTCCCCACACATTCAAAGACCATTGATGCTGAAAATCCACTTGACGTACCCAAAGTGGGTTATCTCGAGCATAATAATGCATATTATGCTTATTAACTACGCCGATATTATTAAAAGTTGCTTCATCACTAAACAGAACAATATTATAAAAGTTCGGAATTTCTTCAATCATATTGGAAAAAATATTACAAAAATTAATTCTGTTTTCTTGATCTTGAGCAGTAAGTGACCGATGAAGACATAAATGGTAGGGATGAAATTTGTGTTTCTTAATTATCCTGTTAACTGAGGATTTGCTTATACCTTGATTATATTCAATTTGTCTTGTGCTTATCTGCGGATTTTCCTCGATCGCTAACAGAACCTGTAATTCTACATCTTCATTGGTTGTATGACGGTTTTCGTAGGATTTTGCCTTGTATTTGGCGTTACAATTTTCTTCAAAGCGTGTTTTCACATTCCCAAACGCTTCTGGTTTTGGATGTCGGACTAAAGGATATTTTTGCCTGTAAATTCTGGAGGCCAGTAGACAATTTCTATCTGCCTCTCCCAAAGTGTACACCATGTTCACTAACTCTTCATGACTAAAGTTCATTTTCAAGCGTAATGTTAAGTAAATAAACGGAGAACAATAAACAAAGAACAATAAACAAACAACGAGAAAAAATTAACAAACACCAAAATAATAAAAACTAAGTTAATAAAATACTCTTTGCAAAACGTCAACTACCCAATGTGTCAAATATATGTTTAATTCTATTGTTAGATATCAATTTTTCTCTAGAGCTACCATGATTTTGATGATAATGTGTAAGAATATTAAACATATTCCAATAAAAATAAAAAGTTTTAACCCCTACCCCTCTCTTAGTTTTCAACTTAACTTATAAAAATATGGTATCGTAGGAAAGCTTATGAAATTCTGCATTCAATAAAATCACAATATACAGGGTGTTCCATTTGAAAAAAATAAGTATTTTTAAGTTTCGCAAAACGTAAATATCCTGTATATTAGAAAATAAATAAGTTTTATTACTGTGCACAAATACAATCTGCACTAAAAAAACAATCTTTGTGACAAAACCCGATATCAATATCTCAAATATGTCGGCAGATACAAACCTCTGAAGTAGACCACAGAGGTCTACTTCACAGTAGACCTCTGTGAACACCTTACAGTTAACAGTTTTTTACAGTTAACAGTTAACACCCTGTAACTTCAGAACGGTTGAGAATAACCTAGTACAATATTATATCAATATGACCAGCATTAACATGTCTTTCCAAAAATGCCATAATTTACAGGGTGTTCCATTTAAAAAAATATAAGTTTGGTGCAACACTCCGTACATGAACACTCTGTATAAACGAAAATAATTTTAAAATGTGCAGCTGTAGAACATCTATTGCCTCGAAAAAAACACATTTTAAAATATAGCCCCAGTGAGGAGCTATCGTCCGTCCTCACACCGATGGGACACCCTGTATATATATATATGTATACAGGGTGATTGATTAAGGCCGGCCACCGGCTGTATATGGAAAACTGTTGGTTCTACAGGTTCGGGAAAACATTTCTCATAAGAAAAGTGGACATGAAAATTTCATTAAAAATATTTTTATCTTCCGTAAATCTCCGCAAGAGGGCGCAACTGACCATGTAATTATTAAAATTGACTTTAAAGGAAAAAATGCCTTATTAACCTGGATATATTTTTTATCAGTTTTAATCGTTAGTCCATTCCCTAAACTTGTTCAGTGACTTTTTATATTTCCTCGATAAATAAAGGGATGGGAGAAGTTTTTGTTATTCATTTGAAAAAATGAATAACAAAACTTTAACGGATTTTCTTGCAATTCGGTTTGTTTAAAAGAGAATATCTTACAGATTTAATAAATGTTTTAGTGATTGCAAAAAGTTGGTTAATAAAGGTACAAAATTGCGATATGTTGAAACCTAACCTATTTCTTAATTTTTCTTGGAAATTTTAAATGGAACGATATACTTTTTTCCACGTCATTATAACCAACATTTAGTTAAAATAACATTGGTCAAAACCGCATCTCGATATCTCAAACCGTTTAGGATATTTAGATTTTCGTATTGTACCTAAAGAAGAATACATTTTCATTTACCCCCGTATCATTTCGAAACAAAACGTACATTTATTTGCTGTTTTAGTAAATGATATTATACATAAACCCTTCACACTTTATCCAGGCTTAGGAAGAATTAATTTAAAAAAAAGGATTCCCCCGGCGGGTATCGAACTCTCAACCTTTTGCACATGCAAGCAATGAATAAATTGATGCGTAGGCGAAAAGTATGATTTTTTATCAATCTAATTAATATTTTCATCCTCAAAAGTTCCCCTATAATGATGACCATGTTAGTCATGAAATTCAAAATAAGAAACAAATGCCAGGTCATTAATACAGGTCATAACATTAATGACAAGTCTATTACAGTTTAGTTTCTCTTTGTCAGAAAATTTAAAATTGTCACCAAATAGACTATGACCTATTACTGAATCTGAAGAAAACATTATAAACGTTTTGGCTTACATCCATATAGATTCACATTTAAGTATTAGAGATATTTCAATGGATTTAGAACATATTATTGTGTCTATTAAATATAAAAAAAAAACATAAAATGCACCCTTACTACATTCTGTTACATCAAGCATTAAACTAACAGGATTTTGATCTAGATTGGATTTTTGTCATTGGCTTAAAGGTTGCCTCACCGAAGATGCTACGTCTCTGTCAAAAATCTTATGGACCGACGAAACAACTTTTAATAGCAACGGGAAAGTAAATTTGCACAACATGAATTATTGGTCAGCAACTAACCCTCATTGGTTCAGAGACGTCGATCACCAGAACAGATGGAGTGTAAATGTGTGGTGCGGTATTTTAAACAGACGGGCCATTTTTTTTTCGATGGTCATATTAACGGGGACCTAGAGTTCCTGAACACCGATTTGCCGCTTTTATTAAAGGAGGTGCCCATTGCTGAGAGAATAAACATGTGGTATCAACATGATGGATGTCCAGCTCATTTTTCCCAGAACGTCCGAAATTATCTTGACGATACGTTTTCAGATAAATGGATTGACAGAGGAAGTCTTTTTCCGTGGCCTCCAAGGTCCTCAGACCTCACTTGTTTAGATTTTTATCCATGGGGCAGAATAAAACACGTGGTTTTCAAAAATCGCCCCTCAACACCGGAAGATATGAAACAAAGAATTCGTGTGGCTATAAGAAATGTATCAGATGCCGAAATTGAAGCCGCGCTACAATCTACGAGAGAAAGACTTAATTTGTGCATCGTCACTGATGGTAAACATTTTGAACATCTTTAATTTTTGCTTTTTTGTCCTCATAGGCGCTGGCAAATTTGTGTAGTTATTGTTGTACCTTATTGCTTTTCGTTTAACTTTGTGTTATTGCTGTTTGGCCCATTGACCTCTAAACACGCTGCAATAATTATTTGACGTACTATTTGACCAGTCCTAAGCCTGGATAAAGTATGAAGAGAGGCGGGTTTTTGGAAAATAATATCTAATTACTAAAACAGCAAATAAATATACGTTTTGTTTCGAAATGATACGGGGTAAATGAAAATGTATTCTCCTTCTTTAGGTACAATACGAAAATCTAAATATTTCCTAAACGGTTTGAGATATCGAGATGCGGTTTTGACCAGTGTTATTTTAACTAAATGTTGGTTATAATGACGTGGAAAAAACTATATCGTTCCATTTAAAATTTCCAAGAAAAATTAAGAAATAGGTTAGGTTTCAACATATCGCCATTTTGTACCTTTATTAACCAACTTTTTGCAATCACTAAAACATTTATTAAATCCGTAAGGTATTCTCTTTTAAACAAACCAAATTGCAAGAAAATCCGTTAAAGCGATCCGAAAATACAGCATTTTTCAAATGAATAACAAATACTTCTCCCACCCCTTTATTTATCGAGGAAATAAAAAATGTCACTGAACAAGTTTTAGGGAATGGACTAAAGATTAAAACTGATAAAAAATATATCCAGGTTAATAAGGCATTTTTTCATTTAAAGTCAATATTAAAAATTACATGGTCAGTTGCGCCCTCTTGCGGAGATTTACGGAAGATAAAAATATTTTTAATGAAATTTTCATGGCCACTTTTCTTATGAGAATTGCTTTTCCGAACCTGTAGGACTAATAGTTTGCCATATACAGCTTATATTAAGGCCGGCCATAATCAATCACCCTGTGTATATATATAAATATATATATATATATATATATATATATATATATATATATATCAATTTGTTACTACTATTATTGAATTCATAATCCTAGCATATACTAAAATATTTAGAATTATTACTATCACCGTGAAACCTGACTTTGTAGCTATTCTATTCCATCCATCCATATTCTTCCTTTATCCCATTCATATAGCACACCTATACAATTCAAAGTTTCCTTTAGATGTTGGAAGCGGGGAACAACTTATTACACTTTCTACTTTATAAGAAACACTATATATTTCCTATATAAATAGACCCTGTTAATCTAATGGGGAGCTGAAATTGCCTACTAAATTTTCTCAGGGGCTTGCTTTGTGTAGGGCACGTTAAATCTATTCTAATCCAAATTAACACTCACTGTTTAAGAAGGACTCGTTTGTATGATAATAATAATTAGTAGGCATCGTCAAATCGACACGATAATACTCCCAGCGCCGAAATGTCTTTACTGAGGAACTACGAATGTAGATATTAATCTGGAATATTTTAATACACTTATGTCTACTAAAAATGTGTCTATTTAGTAATAATGTGTTATTATCACATGAAGAGGCCTTAAGTATATTGTAATACTTATAAAAAATATATCAAAATTCAGGCCGTTTTTATATAACCATAAATCGTTATTAAACTATTTAAGTCTGATGCATTGTTGAATTTGAAGTGAAAAAAATCCCTGTTCTTTGCAATTTATAACGGAATGTCAGTGACTCTTGCAATGATTAAAATTAAAAATTTTCACATGATTAATTAGAGCTTGTCAAAATAGCTGGCGCTTCTTTTTGTACAAGTCTTATTAGATGGATTCATACATTGGTTGTCGTGATATCAAAATTTTATACAAAATTGTACTGATAATGCATAAAAGAAAATAATTTATGGTTCGAAATGTTGGAAAACATGGCATTTCTGTCATTTATCAATTATGGCTGCGTAATATCTTCCATCTTTGTTACTTTTGTAATTTAGCAACTCAGAATAGAAGCAAATATATCAAAATATATGTAGAATTATTTTTCAATTTAGTGATTTATTTTACTAAAAAATGTGGAATTACATAAAAATAAAAATCTTTTATTTTAGAAAAGTTGACATTCAATATAACATATGGTAATAGTAAAAATCTTAATCTACAAACTAAAATTTTAAGAGCTAAAGTAACAGAAACAACACAAAAACTCTGATAATGTATAAAAAATTACTGACATGTTTTTTTAAGACACACTCATTATGTTTGAGTTGGTGTTGGGTGCAGTTAGGAGTGTTGTGTTGCACTCGGATTGTAATAACTGGTAAAATGTCTGCCTGTGGTTTGTGTAGTGGTTCTATTAGTAGAAATAAACCAGGAATTTTTTGTTCAGCGTGCAAAAAGCAAGTTCGTGCCACTGCGTCACAGACGTGACGTCCACCTGCTAAACTCTATTAAAGGGTCTGACATGGAAATGTGCTGATTGTATGGAAACCTGTGCCTTTTTTAATCAGAATGATATTTGCAAGTTAATGGATGGGAAAATTGAAAGTGCGTTATCGGCATTTAATGATAAGATAGTCACTTTAAAATCTGAGTTGTTGAAGTCAACGAAAGTATGTGTAGCCCCGGTAGCCCAGCCTCATTACTCTGATGTTTTAAAAAATAAAACTCTTCCAGCCGTTATTATTCAGCCTAAGAACAATGAGCAGCCTACCTCGCAGACTAAGTCCGACATTATGCGCAGTGTAAACCCAACTGAGGCTAACATTCAGCTTTCCAAAGTGAAGCATATAAAAAATGGCGGCGTGTTAGTAGGGAGCAAGAGTAAGGAAGACAACACAAAACTGAGAAATTTAGTTCATGATAAGCTTGCTGATAATTATGAGGTGAGAGAGGTTAGCGGAATCTCCCCTAGAATTCGTCTGGTTGGTTTGTCCGAGAAATACGAGGAGGATCAATTGCTTCGCTATATCACCGCTGCAATTCAGATATTTTGAACTCTCCAGAGTGTAAAATTATCATCGTAAAAAAGTCTTTCCTACTAAAAGAAATGTAAATATTTATCAGGCTATTGTTCAGTTAGATCGTTTTTCTTACGATAGGGCCATTAATGCTGGTAAACTGTTTGTAGGGTATGATAGTTGTAGGATTTTCGACGCTGTGGAAATTTATCGCTGCTACAAATGCAATGAATATCATCATTCCTCTGGTAGGTGTAATAAGCCTGTGTCATGCCCGCTTTGCGGAGAGAGTCACAACTTAAAAGATTGTAAATCGCAGACGCACGCGCTGCTGTTCTAATCGTACCAGGCTGAACGATACACTCAATATGACTGCGTCCACTAGTCATGCCGTATGGGAAATGAATAAATGTACGGCTTACATTCAGGCGCGTAATAAACTTAGAAACGATATTCTTTGTATATGTATTTGTATTTGTATATATATTTGTATATGTATTTTTCCTGATATTTTCAAGGTAGGACGTGTCGTCCCTATTTTCAAAAAAGGAGACATCAACGTCATTGATAATTATCGCCCATATTTTTGGCAAGATTATTGAAATTATTTTAAAGTTTCGCATTACAAAATATTTTTAAAAATATTCTCTATTACACAAATACCAATATGGTTTCAGAAGTAAGTGCTCGACCATAAATGCCATATGTAAGATAGTGAGTGACTTAGTCGAGGGACTTGAGGAGGGAAAATAGACTACCATTACGTTGTGTGACCTCAGCAAGGCCTTCGACTGCGTTTCTCATAAACTGTTGGTAGAAAAATTGAACTTTTACGGTATCAGAGGGGTTGCCTTGAACTTGATACAGGATTATTTGGAAAATAGACAACACGCCGTCTCATTTAATAACACTTTATCCAGTCTTAGACAAGTAAGGCATGGAGTACCTCAGGGCTCTGTCTTGGGACCAATACTCTTTATTATATACGTTAACGATCTGTTCTATTATTTATATCCCACCTCTATCATTATGTTTGCTGATGACACTACTCTCGTAAATTGTGACAAAGACTTACATCGTTTACTTAACACCATTCATGAAACTGAAACTCGAGCTGAGTTGTGGTTCAATTGTAATAACTTAAAACTAAACAGAGAGAAAACTTAAAAATTGAGTTTTTCTACAAAAGCAATTAGGGGCGATAGTGTTAAATTGCTTGGAATTGTTATTGATGACGCATTAAGCTGGTCTCATTACATCGAGCAACTAAATAGTAAGTTGTCCAGTTATTTATTTTTATTGAGACGCTTAAAACCAATATTCTCTATGACTACGTTGTTAACAGCATATTTTTCGCTGTTTCATTCCCATATATCTTATGGAGTTATCCTTTGGGGAAATTCTAGGCATGCTATAAAAATATTTAGGCAAGAAAAACAAGCTGTACGTATAATCGCAGGTGGAGGTGTATTAGAACATTGTCAACCATTATTTATAAAATATGGTATAATGCCTCTTCCTTGTCTATACATTTACTTTTCACTGTTGGAAATCCATAAAAACTACTATGATTTTGAAACAAATTCTGATTACCATAAGTGCAACACTAGATCGGCTAATATGTTGAAGCCGCCCAGATATCGCTTAACTAAATCTAAAAAAAATTCACTCGACTTACACCTGTATAACAAACTGCCTGTAAATGTTAAACAGCTAAATGATGTAAATTTTAAAAGTTTCATAAGAAAATATCTATTAATAGATAGAAGAAAATAACAAATTGTTTCTACAGCACCCAGGAATACATGAGACCCTCGGTAAATATGGTATAAGAGGAAATTTGATATGCGGATTATGGGGAATACTATTAGTGGTTTTACTTTTATGCTTTTATCTTATATTGTAAAGTTTTTATATTGTGTTTTATATGTACTTCTGTTGTAATATTGTATTTAATTGTTATATATTTATGTTTAGGACAATATATTTTAATATATTATCTATGAAATATTATCTTGACTTGCTACAAATGTAATTTCATACATAACGTAGTCAAATAAACATCTATCTATCTATCTATCTATCTATCTATCTATATAGCAATCAGACCGCTCTAGTACAGTTCTCGATGTTACTGACTCGTCTTACTCGGGCGTTCTTCATTCCGCTGTCTATCACTCTCCGACCTATTCCAGTTTCCATGTGAACGATAGATCTTGTTCTAATGCTCACAAATTTGTAGTGTACTACCAAAATACTAGTGGATTGAGAAGTAAAGCGGGAAATATTTGTAAGCAGGTATTGCAAGTCGAGCATTCAGTTATTCCGTTGAGTGAAACTTGGTTAGATCCGTCATTTCACAGTCAAGAATTTTTCTCAACTAAATATCCATGCGTTTACCGTGATAACAGAGACTACCTACAGCACAATTGCGGCAGGGGGGGTGGGGTTTTGTTAGCGGTGAATGAGGCTTACTCCTCTGCAGCTGTTAATCTAGACACCGTTTTTAACAGAATACCTCTGATTGATGTAGTTGGAGTTAAAATTATGTCACACATACGCTCTATTTATGTTTTTAATATTTATGTACCTCCGAATACAGCAGTAGGTGACTATGATTGTCTGTTTGAAGCATTTGAATCACCAGATTTCTTGTTTGGCAGTGAAGTTTTTATTGTAGGCGATTTGAATATTAATAAATATGCTTCATATTTAGACGATCTTCAGGCCAACGCTCAAATACGGCTTCTTAATAATTTTTTTAGTTTATTTAACTTGTCTCAGTATAATCTTGTTGTAACATACTTGACTTGGTCATATATAATAATAATTGTTTGGTGGAAAGGTCGTTTGAACCTATTACTGACGAAGATAATCACCATCCTGCCTTAGAAATTACTTTGATTGTGGCCTCAGATATACATTTAAAAAATAATTTTCCTATTAATAGTAAGAGTAACTACAATTTTAAGAAAGCTGATCTGATAAGTCTTTACGAATGCATCGCTAATATTGATTGGTCTTTATTGCCGGCTTTTTTTAATGTGGAGGACGCATGTACTTACTTCTATGGTAAACTTTTCAACTATTTCGACATGTATGTACCTAAATACTGATCTATCCATAAAAATACATATCCTCCATGGTTCAACTCTCATATTATCAGGGACATTAAGCACAAATCGAGATTGTTACGCAAATATAAAAGTAGTGCTGATTTAATAGCCCTTGATGAGTTCCGTAGGTTGAGAGCTAAAGTTAAGTTCGATATTGATGTTGCGTATAAGAATTATATTCGGTCTGCTGAAAATAACATTCATAGCGATTCTAATAAATTCTGGGCTTTCATAAAAAGCAAGACTGGTTTAACTAGTGTCTCAAATCGCATGCATTTTAATGGCAAAATGTTAAATAATCCTTCAGATATGTTAAACGCATATGCGGAATATTTTAGTACTTCGTTTTCGCCTTCCACGGACTGTGCGGTGGACTATGTTGATACGTTTTACAGTCAGTATGTGCATATCAATAAGTTTGAGGAAGAAGATGTTCTTGAAGCTTTGAGGCATGCAAAGTCAAAATTAACATCGGGACCTGATTCTGTGCCTGCTTTTTTTCTTAAAGACTGTGCCTATGTACTCGCTTCACCACTAACTGCTCAGTTCAATTTGTGCCTTAGAACCTCAAACTTTCCTAGTATCTGGAAGATGTCGAAAGTCTGTCCCATTTATAAGAAAGGTGATAAACTGAATATTGAAAATTTCCGTCCTATTTCTCTTATATGCAACTTTTGCAAAGTATTTGAACATTTGCTTCATAAAACTTTATATCAAAGCATTGGCAACAGAATTTCATTGCTTCAGCATGGATTTATGAAGGGTAGGTCTACTGTATCAAATTTAGTACAGGTGACACAGTTCATTGCGCGATCCATAGACAATTATACTCAGACCGATGTAGTTTATACAGACTTTTTCAAGGCGTTCGACAGACTTGATCATAGCATTTTACTAAGTAAACTTAAAGGATTTGGTTTGTCAGAGCCACTTCTAGTTCTTCTAAATTCTTATCTTCGGCATAGAAAACAATATATTGTTTTCAATGGTTTCAAGTCCGTCGAATATCTGGCTACCTCAGGGGTTCCGCAAGGCTCTATTCTTGGCCCTCTATTATTTAATATATTTGTAAACGACATTGGTGACGATCTGGATGTCAACTACTTCTTATATGCGGATGATCTAAAGTTATTTGCTGCAGTTAGAAGTGCCAGCGATTGCGAACGTTTACAACACAACCCTAATAAATCTCCATTTAAATGTTAAAAAATGTAATATTATGTGTTTTACGCTGAAGACTTCTAGAACAACATTTAATTATAAAATTGATGGAATTCCGCTAGAGAGACCTGGCACGTTTCGTGACCTTGGAGTAATTTTTGATCAAAAGCTTTCGCTTACCAGTCATGTTGAGTCTATAGTTTCAGATTCATTTAAAACATATGGTTTTATTGCCCGCAGTAGTCGAGATTTTACAGAAACCAAAACCATCAAAACGCTCTTTAACAGTTTCGTAAGATCAAAGCTGGAATATGCTTCCACTATTTGGTGTCCTTATTACGACGTACATATTAACAGCATCGAGTCTGTACAAATTTTGTAAATTTTTAAAGTTACTGACTTTCAAATCGGATGGGGTTTACCCTCCGATAGGTTATCCGCAGAGAGAACTTCTGAAGGCACATTCTGTAACTAGTCTGTGCGTCTGACCGACACACTTATCACTCTGTATTATTTCTTTTTAACGTATTACATAATAAAATTGACTGCATACAGATACTTGAGGAATTATGTCTGCATTGTCCTAGAACTTCTTCCCGCGATAATGCGACATTTTACTTAAACACTCCTCGTACGAATGTCCTAAAATTTTCACCCGTGCATGCAATGTGTAGTAACTATAATAAGGTAAAAAATCAGGTCGATATTTTCTCGTGCAGCATTAGTGACTTTAAGTCTGATTATTTAAAATAATTGTTTGTATATTGGCTGCTTTTTTCATTTGTTGTTCATATTTGTTTTTTTCTTTGTGTATTGTGTTGCCTATATTATATATATATATATATATATATATATATATATATATATATATATTTTTTCTTTTTTCTTACCCTCCTGTTCTGTAGTTGGGCTTTGCCTGTAGAACAGTGTACTTTCAAAATAAAATAAAATAAATAAATAAAAACATGCAAGGCTTTATTAGATTTTAAGTCAGTTGGTGTTGGTAGCTGTAAAATTTCAAATCAATTTTTTCAATCGGGAATGGTACGGTACATACATGAAATTGACGTTTCTGTCTGGTATTCAGTGTATAAACATGTTTATTCAGTTTAAATTTATTTTTATTTTTAAAAATATGTACACATAATTAAAAACATACAAAGAGACCACGGTTAGTGTTTGAAGTACCACGAAAATCTGCAGGTTTTCGTACTAGAAATGCCTGTTATGGTTCGCAATATACGTTTTTGTGAAAGAAATATACAGCCTGTGATAAGATCGAGTCTCCCCACAAACCAATACCATAGCGCAACCGTGAGTCCACTTGTGCGTAGTACAGATTTATTAACTGTTCCTTAGTCAAAATTTAATTTATATGCTTAAACAAACACTTAATTGTATTTAGAGTTGGCATTAAGTGTTCACAGTGTGGTTTCCAGTTGAGATATTCATCGAGTTATATACCTAGAAATGTACAAAATGTACCTGAATTAACATTCTACCGTAGAGTTGTCAATAGTTATTCGAAAAGTCTCACATGCTTTTTGAAGGTTACGGAATCACATTATGTAAGTATCAGCAACACTTACAAGTGATGCTGATTAAATGGATTGCAAAGTGCCTGCAAAGTATCATCGCATCTATCTTTTAACAGGTTGTCGGAGTTTGCGGATACAACCAATGTAATATCATCAGCGTAGATAGTTAAACCTCGAGTTAAACAAACATTTTCTAGTTCATGCCCTAAACTGGTTATACCGGGTGCCCCATTATATTTTGACCCTTTTTAAACCTATATAACTTGTAAACTAGTTGAGATATTGAAATGCGGGTTTCGCCAGTCTTCTTCTAATTTTTTTAAGTTTTTTCTTGAGTATCTGTCTTTTTTGCTCCCTTCCGGTTTAACCGGAAGTGACAGTATATTTTTTGGGATAGCGCAACTTTTTGATTTCCAATAGGGGTGATTACACCTCGTATATTTTTTCACAATTGAAAAGACCATACTTGCCTTTCTGTATAATTTCCATGACAAATATGGCATTTTCGAAAGCAAAATGCCATATTTGTCATGGAAATTATACAGAGTGGCAGTTTTATAAGATTTTAAAGTGAATACCGCATTTTATCGAAATGCTACGGAAAAAATTATAATTTACAAAGTAGACTATGGAAATAAAAGACAACATCACTTGTAAACGTCAAATTAGTTTATTGGCTTATTCGTGTATAACTTGGCTGTCGATTATTTATTGAACTGTCCTGGTATATGGATTATTCGTGATTATTCGATGGAAATTTCTACGAGAATCTAGAATTCTGGTACACCTAGATTAAGACCGCCGCATGCCGGTGACTCAGTCAGTCTTAATCAGGCAGCGATCAAGATCAATAAGCAATACTGAAGTGAAATAACTGCGATTTTCGAATTGTTTTCGATGTGTATTTATTTAGATATTGTACAAGAAGTGTTTTATTGTGTTTGAAGTGTTAAATAAAGATTTCTTTATTGTTGTTAAAAGTCTCAAATTGACTTTCCTCAAGTCAAGAATTGATGGAACTGCCGAAAAGACCAACGAGAGAAGAAAAAGACAAGGAGATAAAAAAAGAAGACCTGCGAAGGCGACAAGACGAAAAAGAAGAACTACTAAGACGACAAAAAGATGAAAGAAAAAGACAAGAACGACACGAAGACAAAGAACAATGAAGAATAATTCTCGAACAGCTACAGAATAACGAAAGATGAAATCGAAGGAGTTAGTCAAGAAGTTAGCGCTGTTCGAGAAGGAGTTCGATCAGAAGTTAACGTTGTTCGAGAAGAAGTTAAGGTTGTTCTAGAAGTTAAGGCTGTTAGAGAAGAAGTTTGTCAAGCCAACGAAGAACTAGAACAGCATATTCCAAAAAAGTACAGAATGAGACCATCAACCCGTATAGTAAAAAGGTTAATGTACCAAGCACATCTGCAGTCCAAGGTCATTTAAAACCACCGACATTCGACAAAGAAACTTCATGGACGATGTACAACACGCAGTTTGAGGCAGCAGCAACTACTAATGGATTGGAATACGAGGCGGCGAAAAATGCTTACAATCAACGACGAAACAAAATTAGGGAAGTAAAAATTGTGGAGGAGCAGAGTAGTTACAACGACGAACTGTCCCGAAATGTTAAGAGACTGCTGACTCTCTTGCAGGAGTTTAGCGCAAGTATTGCCCAGGATACAAGATGGCTGCCCACTTGTTATAACTGTGTCAAAAGAGAACACATCAGCAGGAACTGCCGCCTCTCTAGCTCTGCTGAACGTTACACGCGGGAGAAAACCAATATGTAAGAGTCGGGAGACGCCAACCTGTAGTGTAAGGGGGCGAACACTGGCAAATGATATCCAAGTCCCCAGAATAAAAGTGTCAACGTTTAACTGTAACAGTACGAGCCTCGTTGTCCAAGGAATCCTTAATGGTCACAAATGTGACCTCACCATCGACACAGGGGCAATCAGATCAGTCGTACGTCCAAATATGGTAGCAATAAAGTCGGTGGTTACCCAAAGATATCAATCAATATTAGAGACAGCCAACGGAGAAGAGATCACTGTATATGGAGAGGTGACAGTCAACTTTGGAATAGGATGCACCAACGTAGAAATGAAGGCCATAGTTGCGCATACAATTATTGATGAACTTATTTTGGGATTAGACGTCATGAAAGAATTCGTTCCATATCAAGTGATTTCGAGAAGAGATTATTAAGAAAGGGCAACGAAGAAATCATTTTCTCAATATCATCAGAGAAAACAAACTGGATAAGACTTTAGGTTCTTGGAAATTCGGAGAAGATTGTTACAGCTCATTTGGAGAAGAAACCGGATGGTGCAAACATCTTCGTATTGGAACCTAAGAATGGCTGGCATGACGGAGCCGCCATTGCAAGATGTTTAGTGAGTAGGAGGGAAATGACAGAGCATCGGAGCCGAATGAGGAATGAGGAATATGCTATGCTATGCTATACCATGTAAAGTATGACTCATCGAACACCTGGCGTCTAGACAGCGTCCGGTTTCAGAGTATGATGTAATATTTAAAAATAAAATATCTGGCGACGGTATTTTAAAAAAAGCTGACGCCGATAAAAATTAATTTAATACTCCGCGTCAGCAATAAAAAAAAATATTAAGTGATAATACATATGAATGACATGCTTCTGTTTAAATAATATCTAATCCTCCTATTCTCTATAAGAAGCAATATACATAGTAATAATATACCACTTATTCCCCACACAAGTCATCTAGAATCAAATATATCATAATATAAACAGTAGTAATATACTCGTGAGCATGATGTAATAACTAAAAAAAACTGACTTGTTGATAAGGGGATAAGAGGGGAGCTACCCGTAGCTCCCAGGAGTTGCAAACACGTGTCAAGAGGTTAACGAACGCTACAAACAGACAGGTCTAAAATTGTTTGAATGATCTTGAATGCTTGGTCCATTATTGATTATTAAAGGGTATCGTATAAGGTACAGAGCATGTAAAACACATATTGAACTCAAGACTAATATATTCCACATGTTTTATTTTACTCAACAGTATCAGCAATAAAAAAATAATAAGAGATATGAATGACATGCTTCTGTTTTAAATAATATCTAATCCTATGTTCTATAAGAAGTAATATGCATAGTAATAATATACCACACAAGTCATCTATAATCAACATATCATAATATGCACAGTAGTAATATACCGCCCCGTCCCCACACAATGGTGGGGGGTTACTCTATATAAACCACAAAATGTCTCAGAGAGAGTTAGTATTCAACATGTCTTCAAAGTTTTGCTTTACCCAATATCAGCCTCAAGCTGATTTGCCAACTGATGTTAAAAGTGAAGAAGTAATTGTTAGTGCACGAAAGTATGAGCTAAATAAATCAAAGTGTAAGTTTGTTAGTGTAGGCCTGGCATTCCATTCTGGTTTGGAACCCTGTGTAAAGCTATCAGGAAATAAAAGCGATGCAGTTATGTTCGATGAAGGCGAATGGAAAATCTTTTTAAACTATCAGGGAATAATAACAAATTATCTATATTCCTTTGAAAAAACCGATAATATTGATACCAGTCAATTTTCTATACACTTCGAGCAGTTTTCTTATACAAGAGTGGTGAAGATAATAAAAAATGATTCTTATATTTATTTGGGATTTGAATCAGTATGCAAGCTCTGGGAGCTATTGCCTTTGATCAAGTTCAGACTGGATATATTAAAAAGCCAACAATTTAAGAATTACTTCAAGATATTAAAAAAAGGGCTACAGCAAGGAGATGGTAATGTTTTTCTAAATGCCTTAAACATACTTCATCCAGAGGATAATCCGCACTCTGAGAACGTCGCAACATGTTTGGAACTTATTTATTTGTATCCAGAAGTATTTAAAAATCATTGTAACAACATACATGGAGACAGAGAAGAAGAAAGTTGCATTCAACGAGAAGCAGAACCAAGTTCATCATATAATAACTTGGAGTTTTACTTAGAACGCCGCTAGGAGGATATATTGGGAATTTGTTGCTCTCGACCGACACCGGCTCCATCAGAGGATTGAAAGGACTTCAAAACTTCTTAATCCTATATTAGAAAAAGAACATAGATGTCTAATATACAATATGAGGTTCATAGATAATTAACTGAAATAAAAATGCATAACAATAATAAAGTGTTTTATTTAAAAAACAAGTATCTGTATTATATTATTTTGACTAATCCATGATTTATGAGATTTATCGACACCGAGTCATTTAAAGTTGTAATATATACAGTGTTCCTAAACAGTAGGTACCTATATAGTTTTAATTCTCGTTATTCACAGAGGAGTGATATACGGTACTTAAAGTGATATACGGTACTTAAAGGAATACGCGGTATACCATAAATAAATAGACAGACAGAGAGCTATATCTAGTAGGGGTTTATGGGAGGGTGTTCTACCAAGAAACAATAATATTTTAACACAACAGAATTCAGCTGTAGAGGTGAGCTTAATGAGGTAATATCTAAATATAGCACCTGATTAATTGAATAGCTAATAATTTCCTCAATAAAAGTAAACTAGAAGGTACTTCAACTCTATCGGTGAGAGGTAAAGCCAAAAATTATCAGCGTCATCTATCGCTAATATTTTCGACAAGCCTTCAATAAATACTATCATAAAACAGCACCAACAGTGAAAGGTTAAGAAAATTATCATGTCTTCTCTTGTTAATATTAAATTATGGAGAATATGTTTAATATCTAACTAACACGCAGTACAGCTCCTTCTTCCACATAGACCACCCGAGTCAGCAATGCAATAAAAAAACACTTATTACGTTCTGAAGGTGATAATTATACTTATATAAATGCTTCTCTTTAAATAATACCTAACCCCCTTACTCTCACACCAAAGCGATAGGCTAGAAGTAATACTGCTGGTAGTAATATACCGCTCTCTTCCTCCACATAGGTCTCGCGAGTTAGTAATATAACAAAACAATACGTATTAAGGCGCCATAAATACACGTAAATGATAATAATGTCACCCTAAATCCCTTATTCTTACACCAAAGCGATAGGGTAGAAGGAATATTGCTGTAACAATATAATAATACATAACCCACATAACATTCGCACATCCATAGTAGTCAAGGAGTAATATGTATAGTAATAAGATACCGCCCCATCCTACATATAAGGCACAAACATCTAAGAAGTTATAAATGTTATTTTTAGCCACATGAGAAAATCGTTGCATCGAAAAGCCCCGGGGAATATAAAAAAATCATAGGTCTAGATGTGGTCAGATTTCACACTATCTATTGACTTAAAATACCTACACGTGTATTTAGGAGATAACGCTCGGTATATAGGTACATAGTAGGTACAACTACAGCAGTCTCGGAGAAATATAATAATACTCGTTCTCAAGGCTTCGTGAAAAATGTGCTATTTAAGCGAAAACTACGAGTTAAAACAAATTTTAAGGGAATGTTTAGGTATAAGAATAATCGTTTCAGAATTTCTAAAACATCAGTGCACTTGTTTATATGTGTATCTAAACTAGTAATTTAAACTATAAATCACAAAAATGACTACAGAACCACACGTCGCGAGATTCGATCACCCCGGGACAGCTATACGGCCTCGACAAGCTGTAAATGTTATGATTATCAGAAAAATCAAACCCCATTCAAGAACTATATGAATAAAGTATGGTTTTATATCGCCCAGTATATACAAAATATAAAACGCAAGTAACATTAAGAAAAAATGAGAGCATACCCCACATATCGCAAAATAAAACATACCTAGTGTTATTAAAATCTGGCGTAACTAAATATTAATTCCGCAGATCCCCGACATGTAAAATTTCGTGTCTTATCTGTTTATAAGAAGGCCCCCACTATATTTATATCGAGTAAGGATTTTCCAGAGTATCTTGCAAAAAAGCAAAGAGATATTTGATTAGGTTATCCGTGCATCTATCATTTAATCAGATCTGTACAAATTATTGACATTGCATGAATTAGATATTTCACGTATTTATCATTAAGAACATGCTAATGAATTTACAGGACTTTATCAAAATAAAAAGATAGCTGTCAGCAAATATTATAAAAAAAATTGTCGTCAAGATTAACCAGACAGTAAACCGATCTGAATCGTGTGTACATCCGGTTGCGCAGTGTCACAAGGGTATATATTACTGCAGGTCAACACCCTGTATAGCGATTGTCTATAGAAAACAGATAGGTATTATAATAGAAAGCAGATATTATAACGCAAATAGCTGCCAATGCAGATTCTGGTCAACACCCGGTACAGCACATTTAAGACTAAATAAACAAGTGAGAATAATATCATAATGTATCCGTATAAGGAAGTATTAATTAACTGACTCTGTAAATATGTTATTCTAATACGAAAAACCTGGTAGGTCCCAAGTACATTTGCAAATTCAGATTATGTAGAAACATGTGATATGCTTTCGCAATGTCACAAGGGTATATATTACTGCAGGTCAACACCCTGTATCGCGATTGTCTATAGAAAACAGATAGGTATTATAATAGAAAGCAGATATTATAACGCAAACAGCTGCCAGTGCAGATTCTGGTCAACACCCAGTACAACATATTTAAGATTAAATAAACAAGTGAGAATATTATCATAATGTACCCGTATAAGGAAGTATTAATTAACTGACTCGGTAAATATGTTATTCTAATACGAAAAAACCTGGTAGGTCCCAAGTACATTTGCAAATTCAGATTATGTAGAAACATGTTATACACAGGGGTTTTTATAAATACAGCTATATAGAAATTATACCAACCGAATTTAACAATTTACCGAGTTTATCTACATTAATTTAAAATATAAAAGTGCAGTATAAAGTTATTGAAAGTGTTTGATCTTCATGAGATTTCACAGTATAAAAATATATGTATAATGTCTAACCTACAAAATAGAGATAACTAACCAACAAATCTAAAAGGTATACCTTCTAACGAAATTGGGGTAGTTATTAGATAACAGGTGAAATAAATTGGGATAAATAAAAGAGTATAAGCATACTACGAATTTACCATTTGCTGTAACTTATCTAAAGGGCAAGCATAACACATACCTGCAAATTTTGTAACAAAACATTTTCTTAGATTAACAGTCTAAGTCGTCATAATAATATACATAGACAAATCTTTGAAATGAAATTTATGCCATAGCAAGATGGATACTCATTGATTTGCAATCATTATACATGGGATTCTAGGGTATTCTTTAAATAATCCTTACCACTTAGATGAACCGGCTACCAGTAGATGTGTCTCCATCTTGCTGTAATTGGCTGCATTTAATTGCATTCACGAGTCACCAAATCCATAACCACTCGGATTTTTATCATGAATTCTTATCCCCACCCTAGAGAAATGGATAATTTTCTTCATCAGCTTCATCGCACTCACAATCTCGTGACATGTAGAAACTAAAATTCGTTTACATTTTCTTTCTCCTCAATTTTGGTAAATCGATTATGTCTCTGGTACCGGTACCGGTATACCGGTCATACCGTACTTATAACTCTATGTCCCTTCTCCCAATAACCTCATTGTTTTGACAAAAAACTTTAACATTATGTAACAAGAATAACCCATTACTGTTTGCTTTTAGTAGTAGTTCGAGCTATAATTTCAATATGTCGACGTCATTATATGTATATGTATATGTAAAGTATTCAATAGTCATTGGAGTTCGTTCAAGAGTTTATCTTTAATAATTTTACCATCTTTATCAGGCAGTCTAACACGTACTTCCATAGTTAATATACTCAATTAAATGTGGAACTATTAACTATAACAATATCTCTGCTTTGTAGGCACTATCCTCATCACTTAGATACCCGGCTACCAGTAGATGTGTCTCCATCTGGCTGTAATTGGTCGCATTTAATTGTATTCACGTGCCACCAAATCCATTACCACTCGGATTTTTCTAATGAATTCTTATCCCCCACCCTAGAGATGATTTGATTTTAATAAATAAAACAGAATATATTTAATTTGGTTTTTATTTCATCATAAAGCTAGGACATTATAAAATGTCCATACAGATAATACACATTAGATAAAGCACACATACATATATTCTTTGAATGATATAAACATTTAGGTGGAGAATGCTTCAAGCGGGGTTCTTCTTCAAATTCTATAATAATTGGTTTTGACGAAAAACGCCGAAGATATTCAGCCTTCTCTCTTCCTTTAACATAAATCTGTTCTGCTTTTGAAGTCAAATAGTTAATAATGTTGTTAAATTTGTGTAGTTGTGTAAAACCCTCTTCCCACTGAATGCAGTGATGATGTTTAGTTACCCAATTAGCTTCTTCTTGAAATTCTGATGGAAGTGCGTCAAATGAAAAAGGTGGTTTAAAAATATAATGACATATGCGTTCACCATCAAATGACTTGAAACAAAAAAACCTTGAAGCCTTGTACATCTAAGATTATTGGCATATTTTCAAATTTGTTAGCTTCTTCAGTACAACACTTTTCAAACTATACAATTCTATTGCTTTTCTTAATTGTTTCAATTTTTTCCTGTGTTCTTGCAGGGTCTTTCTATATTCAGATATCATTATTAACTGAATTTATTATTTATGTTACTGAGTTTATGTATACTAGACCTGTCTAACAATTTTTACCGTTGGATTATATCGAAACGGTGCTTATAAGTATCGGTACCTATATGGTACCGGTATACCGGTCTACCAGTTACACTGGCACCGGTATACCGGTTACACTGGTACCGGTATACCGGTCTACCGGTTAGACTGGTACCGGTATACCGGTAACACGGTACCGCTATACCGGTCATACCGGTATTAGTATCGGTACCCACACTAGTAACAGCAGGATAGGCCATACAAGTTCAGCTATCATATGATGTCATAAAATAAATAACGGCCCCTGTTAGGTCAGGTTAGATCTTTCCGAAACACCTAACCTGACCTAACTGGGGCCTTATTTATTTTATGACATCATATGATAGCTGAACCTGTATGGTTTCGATATAATCCCACGGTAAAAATTGTTAGACAGGTCTAGTATACATAAACTCAGTAACATAAATAATAAATTCAGTTAATAATGATATCTGAATATAGAAAGACCCTGCAAGAACACAGGAAAAAATTGAAACAATTAAGAAAAGCAATAGAATTGTATAGTTTGAAAAGTGTTGTACTGAAGAAGCTAACAAATTTGAAAATATGCCAATAATCTTAGATGTACAAGGCTTTAAGGTTTTTTTGTTTCAAGTCATTTGATGGTGAACGCATATGTCATTATATTTTTAAACCACCTTTTTCATTTAACGCACTTCCATCAGAATTTCAAGAAGAAGCTAATTGGGTAACTAAACATTATCACTGCATTCAGTGGGAAGAGGGTTTTACACAACTACACAAATTTAACAACATTATTGACTATTTGACTTCAAAAGCAGAACAGATTTATGTTAAAGGAAGAGAGAAGGCTGAATATCTTCGGCGTTTTTCGTCAAAACCAATTATTATAGAATTTGAAGAAGAACCCCGCTTGAAGCATTCTCCACCTAAATGTTTATATCATTCAAAGAATATATGTATGTGTGCTTTATCTAATGTGTATTATCTGTATGGACATTTTATAATGTCCTAGCTTTATGATGAAATAAAAACCAAATTAAATATATTCTGTTTTATTTATTAAAATCAAATCATCTCTAGGGTGGGGGATAAGAATTCATTAGAAAAATCCGAGTGGTAATGGATTTGGTGGCACGTGAATACAATTAAATGCGACCAATTACAGCCAGATGGAGACACATCTACTGGTAGCCGGGTATCTAAGTGATGAGGATAGTGCCTACAAAGCAGAGATATTGTTATAGTTAATAGTTCCACATTTAATTGAGTATATTAACTATGGAAGTACGTGTTAGACTGCCTGATAAAGATGGTAAAATTATTAAAGATAAACTCTTGAACGAACTCCAATGACTATTGAATACTTTACATATACATATACATATAATGACGTCGACATATTGAAATTATAGCTCGAACTACTACTAAAAGCAAACAGTAATGGGTTATTCTTGTTACATAATGTTAAAGTTTTTTGTCAAAACAATGAGGTTATTGGGAGAAGGGACATAGAGTTATAAGTACGGTATGACCGGTATACCGGTACCGGTACCAGAGACATAATCGATTTACCAAAATTGAGGAGAAAGAAAATGTAAACGAATTTTAGTTTCTACATGTCACGAGATTGTGAGTGCGATGAAGCTGATGAAGAAAATTATCCATTTCTCTAGGGTGGAGATAAGAATTCATGATAAAAATCCGAGTGGTTATGGATTTGGTGACTCGTGAATGCAATTAAATGCAGCCAATTACAGCAAGATGGAGACACATCTACTGGTAGCCGGTTCATCTAAGTGGTAAGGATTATTTAAAGAATACCCTAGAATCCCATGTATAATGATTGCAAATCAATGAGTATCCATCTTGCTATGGCATAAATTTCATTTCAAAGATTTGTCTATGTATATTATTATGACGACTTAGACTGTTAATCTAAGAAAATGTTTTGTTACAAAATTTGCAGGTATGTGTTATGCTTGCCCTTTAGATAAGTTACAGCAAATGGTAAATTCGTAGTATGCTTATACTCTTTTATTTATCCCAATTTATTTCACCTGTTATCTAATATCTACCCCAATTTCGTTAGAAGGTATACCTTTTAGATTTGTTGGTTAGTTATCTCTATTTTGTAGGTTAGACATTATACATATATTTTTATACTGTGAAATCTCATGAAGATCAAACACTTTCAATAACTTTATACTGCACTTTTATATTTTAGATTAATGTAGATAAACTCGGTAAATTGTTAAATTCGGTTGGTATAATTTCTATATAGCTGTATTTATAAAAACCCCTGTGTATAACATGTTTCTACATAATCTGAATTTGCAAATGTACTTGGGACCTACCAGGTTTTTTTCGTATTAGAATAACATATTTACCGAGTCAGTTAATTAATACTTCCTTATACGGGTACATTATGATAATATTCTCACTTGTTTATTTAATCTTAAATATGTTGTACTGGGTGTTGACCAGAATCTGCACTGGCAGCTGTTTGCGTTATAATATCTGCTTTCTATTATAATACCTATCTGTTTTCTATAGACAATCGCGATACAGGGTGTTGACCTGCAGTAATATATATCCTTGTGACATTACGAAAGCATATCACATGTTTCTATATAATCTGAATTTGCAAATGTACTTGGGACCTACCAGGTTTTTCGTATTAGAATAACATATTTACAGAGTCAGTTAATTAATACTTCCTTATACGGATACATTATGATATTATTCTCACTTGTTTATTTAGTCTTAAATGTGCTGTACCGGGTGTTGACCAAAATCTGCATTGGCAGCTATTTGCGTTATAATATCTGCTTTCTATTATAATACCTATCTGTTTTCTATAGACAATCGCTATACAGGGTGTTGACCTGCAGTAATATATACCCTTGTGACACTGCGCAACCGGATGTACACACGATTCAGATCGGTTTACTGTCTGGTTAATCTTGACGACAATTTTTTTTATAATATTTGCTGACAGCTATCTTTTTATTTTGATAAAGTCCTGTAAATTCATTAGCATGTTCTTAATGATAAATACGTGAAATATCTAATTCATGCAATGTCAATAATTTGTACAGATCTGATTAAATGATAGATGCACTGATAACCTAATCAAATATCCCTTTGCTTTTTTGCAAGATACTCTGGAAAATCCTTACTCGATAGAAATATAGTGGGGGCCTTCTTATAAACAGATAAGACACGAAATTTTACATGTCGGGGATCTGCGGAATTAATATTTAGTTACGCCAGATTTTAATAACACTAGGTACGTTTTATTTTGCGATATGTGGGGTATGCTCTCATTTTTTCTTAATGTTACTTGCGTTTTATATTTTGTATATACTGGGCGATATAAAACCATACTTTATTCATATAGTTCTTGAATGGGGTTTGATTTTTCTGATAATCATAACATTTACAGCTTGTCGAGGCCGTATAGCTGTCCCGGGGTGATCGAATCTCGCGACGTGTGGTTCTGTAGTCATTTTTGTGATTTATAGTTTAAATTACTAGTTTAGATACACATATAAACAAGTGCACTGATGTTTTAGAAATTCTGAAACGATTATTCTTATACCTAAACATTCCCTTAAAATTTGTTTTAACTCGTAGTTTTCGCTTAAATAGCACCTTTTTCACGAAGCCTTGAGAACGAGTATTATTATATTTCTCCGAGACTGCTGTAGTTGTACCTACTATGTACCTATATACCGAGCGTTATCTCCTAAATACACGTGTAGGTATTTTAAGTCAATAGATAGTGTGAAATCTGACCACATCTAGACCTATGATTTTTTTATATTCCCCGGGGCTTTTCGATGCAACGATTTTCTCATGTGGCTAAAAATAACATTTATAACTTCTTAGATGTTTGCGCCTTATATGTAGGATGGGGCGGTATCTTATTACTATACATATTACTACTTGACTACTATGGATGTGCGAATGTTATGTAAGTTATGTATTATTATATTGTTACAGCAATATTCCTTCTACCCTATCGCTTTGGTGTAAGAATAAGGGATTTAGGGTGACATTATTATCATTTACGTGTATTTATGGCGCCTTAATACGTATTGTTTTGTTATATTACTAACTCGCGAGACCTATGTGGAGGAAGAGAGCGGTATATTACTACCAGCAGTATTACTTCTAGCCTATCGCTTTGGTGTGAGAGTAAGGGGGTTAGGTATTATTTAAAGAGAAGCATTTATATAAGTATATTTATCGCCTTCAGAACGTAATAAGTATTTTTTTATTGCATTGCTGACTCGGGTGGTCTATGTGGAAGAAGGAGCTGTACTGCGTGTTAGTTAGATATTAAACATATTCTCCATAATTTAATATTAACAAGAGAAGACATGATAATTTTCTTAACCTTTCACTGTTGGTGCTGTTTTATGATAGTATTTATTGAAGGCTTGTCGAAAATATTAGCGATAGATGACGCTGATAATTTTTGGCTTTACCTCTCACAGATAGAGTTGAAGTACCTTCTAGTTTACTTTTATTGAGGAAATTATTAGCTATTCAATTAATCAGGTGCTATATTTAGATATTACCTCATTAAGCTCACCTCTACAGCTGAATTCTGTTGGGTTAAAATATTATTGTTTCTTGGTAGAACACCCTCCCATAAACCCCTACTAGATATAGCTCTCTGTCTGTCTATTTATTTATGGTATACCGCGTATTCCTTTAAGTACCGTATATCACCAGTATATCACTCCTCTGTGAATAACGAGAATTAAAACTATATAGGTACCTACTGTTTAGGAACACTGTATATATTACAACTTTAAATGACTCGGTGTCGATAAATCTCATAAATCATGGATTAGTCAAAATAATATAATACAGATACTTGTTTTTTAAATAAAACACTTTATTATTGTTATGCATTTTTATTTCAGTAAATTATCTATGAACCTCATATTGTATATTAGACATCTATGTTCTTTTTCTAATATAGGATTAAGAAGTTTTGAAGTCCTTTCAATCCTCTGATGGAGCCGGTGTCGGTCGAGAGCAACAAATTCCCAATATATCCTCCTAGCGGCGTTCTAAGTAAAACTCCAAGTTATTATATGATGAACTTGGTTCTGCTTCTCGTTGAATGCAACTTTCTTCTTCTCTGTCTCCATGTATGTTGTTACAATGATTTTCAAATACTTCTGGATACAAATAAATAAGTTCCAAACATGTTGCGACGTTCTCAGAGTGCGGATTATCCTCTGGATGAAGTATGTTTAAGGCATTTAGAAAAACATTACCATCTCCTTGCTGTAGCCCTTTTTTTAATATCTTGAAGTAATTCTTAAATTGCTGGCTTTTTAATATATCCAGTCTGAACTTGATCAAAGGCAATAGCTCCCAGAGCTTGCATACTGATTCAAATCCCAAATAAATATAAGAATCATTTTTTATTATCTTCACCACTCTTGTATAAGAAAACTGCTCGAAGTGTATAGAAAATTGACTGGTATCAATATTATCGGTTTTTTCAAAGGAATATAGATAATTTGTTATTATTCCCTGATAGTTTAAAAAGATTTTCCATTCGCCTTCATCGAACATAACTGCATCGCTTTTATTTCCTGATAGCCTTACACAGGGTTCCAAACCAGAATGGAATGCCAGGCCTACACTAACAAACTTACACTTTGATTTATTTAGCTCATACTTTCGTGCACTAACAATTACTTCTTCACTTTTAACATCAGTTGGCAAATCAGCTTGAGGCTGATATTGGGTAAAGCAAAACTTTGAAGACATGTTGAATACTAACTCTCTCTGAGACATTTTGTGGTTTATATAGAGTAACCCCCCACCATTGTGTGGGGACGGGGCGGTATATTACTACTGTGCATATTATGATATGTTGATTATAGATGACTTGTGTGGTATATTATTACTATGCATATTGCTTCTTATAGAACATAGGATTAGATATTACTTAAAACAGAAATTCATATCTCTTATTATTTTTTTATTGCTGATACTGTTGAGTAAAATAAAACATGTGGAGTATATTAGTCTTGAGTTCAATATGTGTTTTACATGCTCTGTACCTTATACTATACCCTTTAATAATCAATAATGGACCAAGCATTCAAGATCATTCAAACAATTTTAGACCTGTCTGTTTGTAGCGTTCGTTAACCTCTTGACACGTGTTTGCAACTCCTGGGAGCTACGGGTAGCTCCCCTTTTATCCCCTTATCAACAAGTCAGTTTTTTTTAGTTATTACATCATGCTCACGAGTATATTACTACTGTTTATATTATGATATATTTGATTCTAGATGACTTGTGTGGGGAATAAGTGGTATATTATTACTATGTATATTGCTTCTTATAGAGAATAGGAGGATTAGATATTATTTAAACAGAAGCATGTCATTCATATGTATTATCACTTAATATTTTTTTTTATTGCTGACGAGGAGTATTAAATTAATTTTTATCGGCGTCAGCTTTTTTTAAAATACCGTCGACAGATATTTTATTTTTAAATATTACATCATACTCTGAAACCGGACGCTGTCTAGACGCCAGGTGTTCGATGAGTCATACTTTACATGGTATAGCATAGCATAGCATATTCCTCATTCCTCATTCGGCTCCGATGCTCTGTCATTTCCCTCCTACTTTAGTGGATGTGACGAAGACCGTTCCTGTAAGGGTAGCTAACGTGAACACCAACAGAGTAATACTACTGAAAGGAGAAACCCTAGGACCTTTCAAACATGTTGTACGAATAACGAGATGCTAAGAAAAAGGCCTACCAGGGATCAAAAATAGACTGGAAATAGAATAGAAAAATAAACTATGGAGCTTCTATAGAGTTTTGAGAAAAACTGGAGTCACCTGGGTGAAGAGAAAAGGAGGAAGACCTTAGACATCATTAAAGAAGAAGCCAATGATTTTGCAAGGAACAAAATTACAGGTCCAACAAATGTGGTAGAACATCCCATCAACACTGGTAACAAATACCCCATAAGACAACCACCGAGAAGATTACCTTTTTCAAAACAACAGAAGGTGATATCTATGATCGAAGAAACATTGGAAGATCGAGTGATAGAACAATCCAGCAGCCCCTGATCGTCACCATTGCTGGTTTAAAATAATTTTCAACGCTAGATCTGAAGAGTGGATATTTGCAGGTGGAACTTCAGGAAAACGATAAAGAAAAGACAGCATTTTCAGCGGGAGACGGTCTGTATCGGTTTCACGTGATGCCATTTGGCCTATGCAATGTCCCTGCCACTTTTTAAAGTTTGATGGAATTAGTCTTACGAGGGCTAACATGGGAAACGTGTCTAGTTTACCTGGATGACGTCATTGTTATTGGCAAGAGTTTCGACGAAGACCTGTCGAATCTGGGAGATGTCCTTTAGAAATTTAGGAATGCCCATCTCCAGCTGAATCCCAAGAAGTGCATGCTGTTCAAAAAAAAGATTTACTTTCTCGGACATGTTGTATCTTCCAAAGGAATAGTGACGGATCCGGGTAAAGTGAAAGCAGTGCAGGAATGGCCTGCACCAAGGAACAAGCACGATGTGAAAAATGTGTCCCACTTAAAGTCTTACCACCCCCGTAAAATTTTTATTTATGAACCGATTTCCATGAGCTTTTTTTTGTTGGGTAAGTCCCAAAAAAGTACATAGCGGGCATGCTTCCTTTGTTTGATAAGTCGGCGTCATGACCAACTACGACCTATTTTATGGTGCAAAGAAAGGAGATGTACTATTAGCGAATTTTTCACAAAAATTTTAATACCAGATTCTTAATCAGGAGCACCTAAAACCCAACTGTACCAAATTTCATGGCGCTACTGTACAGGGTGTTCGTGTGTCCCAGTTAAGGTCTAGCCACCCTCCTAAATCGTTATTTATGAACCGATTTCCATGAACTTTTTTTTGGTGGGTAAGTCCCAAAAAAGTACATAGCGGACATGCTCCATTTGTTTGGTAAGTCGGCGTCATGGCCAACAACGACCTATTTTTTGGTGCAAAGAAAGGAGATGTACAATTAGCGAATTTTTCACAAAAAATTTAATGCCAGATTCTTAATCAGGAGCACCTAAAACCCAACTGTACCAAATTTAATGGCGCTACTATACAGGGTGTTCGTGTGTCCCACTTAAGGATTAGCCACCCCCGTAACATTTTTATTTATGAACCGATTTCCATGAACTTTTTTTTGTTGGGTAAGTCTCAAAAAAGTACATAGCGGGCATGCTTCCTTTGTTTGATAAGTCGGCGTCATGGCCAACTACGACCTATTTTATGGTGCAAAGAAAGGAGATGTACTATTAGCGAATTTTTCACAAAAATTTTAATGCCAGATTCTTAATCAGGAGCACCTAAAACCCAACTGTACCAAATTTCATGGTTTCAAATTTCTACGAGGCTGGTTAGATCTTAACTGGGACACACGAACACCCTGTACAGTAGCGCCATGAAATTTGGTACAGTTGGGTTTTAGGTGCTCCTGGTTAAGAATCTGGCATTAAAATTTTTGGGAAAAATTCGCTAATAGTACATCTCGTTTTTTTGCTTAAAAAAATAGATTGGCCATGACGCCGACTTATCAAACAAATGAAGCATGTCCGCTATGTACTTCTTTGGGACTTACCCAACAAAAAAAAGTTCATGGAAATCGGTCCATAAATAAAAATTTTACGGGGGTGGTAAGACCTTAAGTGGGACACACTGTATATATAAAACTGAAGTTCGTGTTCTCGTCATATATTGCTCGTTTTATATTTATCTTTCCTACTATTACTATTACGTCCACTAACTGAAATATGTGTTTAGCGTTTAATTGTTTGATATTTAACATCAATCGTTTCAACGCTAAACACATATTTTAGTTAGTGTACATAATAGTGCACATGTTTGAATGAACACTGCTCAATGAACACTGAATTTTATCATTTCCAATACCCACATAACTACCCATTTAAATTAACAACATAGACACAACAAATTTTTATTCATTATTTGAACGTGTTGATTGTTATATTTACTGATTGAAACGCAGCAATTTGCATGGTAAATAAATATGGACTTGATAAATTCTTCCATAATAGTTCGATATTTTAGTGAAGATAACTTGATTATACACCGTGTAAGAGAAATAAGTGTAATAAATTTAATCAAAGATATAACTCATCAAATACATCAACTTGTCTGTATAACATTTCTTCCAAATCTCAAATTTTTTAGGGGATTTTTAATATTTATTCACACCATATATTACTGTATATGGAGTTTATGTTTATTCGGATTATTATTGAATAAGTAATACGGAAACATTCTTGTCTCTTTTTTGCAGATGCGATAAAGTACCACCTAATTCATAGTTCGGTCAGTTCAGTAACACATATCCACATCCAATGCGTATAACACAATATTTGGTTATTTTGGTTTCCAAGAGTAATGTAACAATAATTTATTCGAAATGCCGTTATTTACTATGAAGACTCGTTTAGCCTCTCAGTCCACCATAGAAATAGACAAAGACCCAATCGAGTAGCAAATGCTGAAGTAATTTTTTTTAAATATTGAAGCATGTCCAGCAGGGACCATGACGCGAAGGCTTGCATTACATCCGAATGTGTCACACCAAACAGTGTACCCACACCAACCTTGTCCCGACCTCACCATTCACACTATTGTGTAGCATTTTAAAACTGTCACTTTATTGGTATTAATTACTGAGCTAAACTGTTTTTTTGTTTACGAGAACGGTTTTTGGGATAACTCTGGATTCCATCAAAATTTTAAAATACAAAAATGTTTTACAAACAATAAAAATATGTCAATAGCTGATATATAAATTTATTGAGATATGAAGGTTTTCTCAGATGTCTATTATTGAATTACAGGAGTCACAAATTTCGCTCAAATTTTAGATTTTTTCATGTTACTTTCACTTGAATGAACATCATCATTTTGAAACTTATACATATTATTGCTGTTTAAATAACTTATTGAATAGTTTTTATTGCCTTAATTTTAATTAGTTTTAGTAGCTCCGGTTTTCTATTTTTTTTTTGTACGTTTACAACTTATGTGAGGTGCAACCCCATGAGTCACCAAAAACTATTTTTGGAAAATGTAATTTAGAAAACAGTAAATAATATTGGAACCAGATGCATAGATTAAGATAAAGATTGGGAAGGAAATATTAAGGTAAACATTTAAAGTTGATCCCAAAAACGTAGGATAGACTAGAAACTGCAATGAAAGCAAAAATTATTCAATAAAAAAACAATAATAACTGTAAAGAAATATGATAAATATTTAAAGGTACAACTCTAACTAGTTTTCCTTGTCTTTTCTGCAATGGTTTCCTGCAAACATATTTAAATAACTAAATTCACTCAGTTGCAAGAAACTGATACACTAATCAGGTAACTTGAAAGTCTTCTAACTTTTACACTAATGGACCGATTTGACAAAACTTTTTTCATTTGTAACTAATACATTCTCTATGAGTGAAAGTGTAAACCATGATAATTTTTTCTAAATTTCGTAGAAATTATTGAAGAAATTAATAACTAACTTTTCAAAACACTCTGTGAGTAATACGTGCAATTACGAAGAAACCATTTACTTTTTATTGGGTCAACCACTTTCTAATAAATATATGTTGCTTTTTTGCTCATCGTTCTCTTTCTGATACTTTCTAAGATACAGCAGTTTTACGTTCCGCCCTTAATTACTGCGAAATGATATCTACAGAGGTCTCAGTTGGTGTGGAAAATAACTGGAAAATTAGTTGGAACTATACCGGGACAAGTTTAATTCAACACTAAATAAAGAAACAATAATAAACTTAAACTATAGGAAAATGAAACACTAAAACATTTAAGTGCATTAGATATTGGAATATGTTTTGTATTGTCGCCTTTAGAAAGTCCTGAGTTTCCAGTCTACATGGTATCCTAGAAATTAAATTTATATTCAAATAAATAATATATAATATAATTACATGTGGTCTAGGCTCTAAGCATGTAAAGAGATAAAAAAGAATAGATAGTAAATAAAATATTGAATATCAAATACCTATAAACATACTTTGGTGACATTCTGAAAACTAATCATAACGTACATATTTCATTGTTAAGCCATATTGTAATTAGCAGAATTTATGCACGTAAATTTCCTTTTATGTATAACAAACTAAATTGAAACGTGGCTCATCTAGTTTCAGTGTATTAACACCAGCGCTTGCAGCTGCAATTGACTCAAATAATTATCAGTATCGCTTTCATTTAAATTTACTTGTATAAATGTTTACTCAGAAAGTATATCTAATTTTCTACTCGCGACAAAAGGCTCTTAGAATTAAATTTCAAAATATCCACGCAATTCCTGCACCTTAATCGGGGTTTTAAAATTAAAATGAGGAAAAACTACACAACATAATTCTGATATCGACTGCCAACAATGTAATGAAACAGAAAATTTCTAACTCTGTTATTATTGCGGCGAAATATTACCCGGGGGTTAATCATTTCTGCTACAACCACGACCATTTATTTACGTCGTAACAGTGTGCAAGTTTTAATTACAAACAATCTGCTGAACAGAAAATGTTCAAACATATTGTTTCCAAAGTTTAGAACGGAATTTGACCATGATGAGTGTGTCAAGGAGCGACTAGTGTAAACATAAGAACAAGTTCTTTAATCAAACTAAAAGGCGCTTATTAAAGTTGACAATCAATTTAATTGGCATTACTTATTTAAAATTAAACATGTTTTATTTTGGAAGTAAGTTCATGCGTACCTCGGCGTTTAGGTACTGTCTGTTTAAAAAAAAATTTCAATTCATTCCCGTCAATACTAAGTATCTTGCTCTGATTGACCGAAGCGAAGTTGCCTGAATTGTAATGAACGGTTGAATTTAGAAGGTTTTGAAACTATCTCAATATTTCTCAACTTTATTACATTTACATTCATTGAAGTTGGAACGTTTTGGTGGTGACATCTTAAGGATAAATATATCAGAATCGAAATTTTTTAGAGTTGGCTGATTCTGAAACTATGCACTACTGAATTTCTTATAATTTTTTACATGTCTGGGTATTTACTTTTCTTTTCCTTCCCACTCATGATTGCTTCAAATATTCTTTAACTGTTATCTCGTCCCGCATTGCATAATAATATGATCTAACCATCTTAATAACGTCTCTTAAAAATTTTTCTCTAGGGTGATTTTTAGTTTATTGAAAACGTCTCACTTATCTAATTTTATATAATCCTGTAATGAAAAATGTATTCTTCTTTTAGTTAAGTATTTTAAAGAAGAATTATTAATTATGGAGCTGTGTGATGGAAGGCTTAAAGACGCGAGGGATTTAATTGTTCCTCGCATTTGTTGACGGTGGATTTCACCGCCGGTCAAGTTTTTCTAATTGCTCCTATATTAAATTTGTGTGCATAAAAATGCTAGCGTTCTTAATATGCAACTAGTACTGCAATGTCACTGTATAAATGGCTAACAACCTACTGTTTACTTTAATTAACAGGTTTTCCAGATTTTTCTTATTCTCGTACTAAATTGTTAAAACACCGTAAGTCGTTCCTGGGCACTCTCGCTGCCCGCAAAATAATAATATGTTGCTCCCTCTCCCAATCAAATCTCCGATTTTCAAACGCATCATCAAAACAAGAATGAGGGAACGCAATATAATTATTATTATTGTAGTAAATTATGTTAAGAACGGTATCCTGAATAGTAGAATGGGAGTATGGAAGCGCGGTGGTAGTTTAGTTGGAAGAGCATTGGCCCGGAAAGCCGAAGGTCCCGAGTTGGATTCCCAGCTGCATCTAACCATTGTTCAATTCCGTAAATTATTATTATTACTATTATTGTTATTATTATTATTGTCATTTTATTATTATTATTATCTAGCTTTTCTCGGGATTTCCCGGATTCTCCCTAGGTAGACGAGTGTGTACCAAGTCTATCTTCAGTCGTGTGTCGTCCATTGTTGTATTACTTCCATCCGTGTCATCACCTGTTTACGCCGGACGATTGACAGTGTTTTGTTCTATTTCTTTACGCCGGAAAATCGGGATGCATTGACCATCGTGGCCTACGCCGAATCAAATCACGATGTAGGTATTCAAATTTAAGAGACTGCTCTCCATTAACAAAAACAATCCAACCTTCTTACATTAGATTTTGGTACTGACTGACGACAGTGACGACCCATCATACATCATGTTGACAACCAGCACCACGCCGCTCAGCGCGTGCAGGTTCAAGCGTGCCGGCTCTTTCCACCTCCCCACTATGGTGAAGCGCAGCGCACTTTCACCTCTACCTGCCGCTTGCCTCTTATCTCACTGCTTTACTATGGTCGTAGTCTAACTTATTTGTGGTGCATTTTCTTGATTCATAGTTTCTTTTGAGATTGAGATTTTACCACCTGTAAAATAACAAAAGGCAGGAAGTATTCAAAGTGCAGCATCAAGGCAAACTTCTAAAGTTTGCCCCAAAAAACCACTGTATAATATGCAATAAAATGAATATTTGCAAAATTAACTAAATATCATCAGTGGTTTTAAGTCAATCTGACAAAAATTTCTTATCGTACAAACCTTCTACTAGCGAAGAGTTGAGGATCAACTTGAAACGTTTAGAAAAAAAGCCAGTTAAGTGGTTAAGTGGCTTTGTTTATTATAACTATTCATTATAGAAGAACAGTTGCTTATTGTGTTAAAAAGAGAATAATTACTTATTGTATTAAGTCCTGACCATGGTAGAAATTATAGTGTAAATAGCATCAGAATTGTAATACCTACAGATTAGATTCAGTTAATACACGATATAGTAAACATCAGTGAGTTTTACCAAAGTTCCAGAAACGTTCCCAACTATTTCTAATATGACATATAATATTACAGAATTTTGTATAAAACTGAAAAATCTGATGAAACTAAAACTAAAACTGATGAAATTTAGATAATTTATCAAATATTCATTTTATTGCATATTATACAGTGGTTTTTTGGGGCAAACTTTAGAAGGTTGTCTTGATACTGCACTTTGAATATTTAATTTGTATGCTTCCGGTTTACTGCTTTTTGTTATTTTACAGGTGGTATAATTCCAAAAGTTCGGGATATGTTGCATGTTTTCAGAATTACGGCTTTCTGTATGTGTTGGTGTATCTTTGTATTCAGCTCAAGCTTCTTAAGAAACTTTCGGCTAGAAGAGCTGCTTAAGAATTTGGGCATGCAGGTATGATCTTCAGTTCCGAAAGCAGTGTATCTCTTGCTCCACCGAGGGCTCCTAGTACCAGTACCACAAGCTTCACAGTATGCTCTGGATGGAGTCTGCGGAGTTCGAAAAGAAGGTCTCTATATTTCGTCCGTTTCTATTTCTTTTTTAAGACAATGTTGATCTCGGCAGAAGCCGAGAACTCGATGACAAACATTGTCTTGAACTGGTAGTCGAGGAGAACTACATCAGGCTTATTGGCTCAAATTTGCTTGAGAGTGGGAAATAAGTAGTTACAATAAATTCGGCACTTCTCATTCTCCACAACCGACTCAATATCCCACGTAGCGTATGGCAACACTGGTGTTTCATCTATTTCGTACGAGTGCCGTAGAAAGTAGTAAAGGCACTCGTGAAGCCGCGTTATGTCTATGGATGTAGGCCGAAACTGCATATTCTTGACAAGCGGAGAGTAGATGCATAATTGTCTCCGGCACCTACGACAGACCCTGCAGTTCACATCAGGGACCTCCATACCCATGACAGAGCTTCGATAGACGAGGGTGTTAAAGACATCATCCTGGCAAGCGATTATGAATCCCTTGGTCTCCCACTAACGCCCCGCTGACCTTAAAAAAGCAAAGGTGATAAGTCCTGCTCTTCAATACTCTTATAAAAGATACCATGCAGTGGCTTATCCTTATGAAGCTGCAAAAGATTGCGTCCTTCTGCAGATTTAACTTGAGCTTTCAACTGAACGGGTCCCAACTGGGTGACAGAGTCTGTGTTTCTCCGTTCAGCGTCGAATATGAGACCAAGTTTATCAGCTATTCTTCGTGCTGGCTTAAATAGAAATACTCCGACCCCTGAATTTTCATGGTCTAGAGTCTAGGACTATGCAAAAGAGGGTATCCGAGCTCCTGATTACCTAGCAGACACTCAAGAGTCCACGGCCTCCCCGATGACTTGAGAAGTACCACAATGGAACGGACGACCTAGGATGCAAACTTCTACTGAGATGCATCATTTTGCGTGTTCATGTTGAGTTGTCGCCGCTCTCCTTGTGTTCATATCACTACTCCGTAAGAGTAGAAGGGGATCAGAATGGCAAGCACGTTAGTAGCACTCACCTTGTTCTTATCCTACAGTTCTGAAGCCCATATCTGCAGGAGGCGACGTCTATACTTACTGTGAAGAGCGGTTTTACGGAGGCAGCCTCTTGGGTGGAACGTTGCTCGATACCCAAGTAGGCGTAGCTCTCTCCGACATCCAGATGATGTAGGATGTTTCCGCCCACGAGTTCCACATCTTCGCCATAGTCACAGTATCGTTCTCTCTTGAGATGGATCAGTGCGCATTTGACCAACCCAAATTCCATCCCGACCGCCTGTGTGTACTTCTGTAGCACTCTGAGAGATTGATGTAAATCCCTCTTTCCGGAGGCATAAAGTTTAAGATTATTCATATAAAATGGGTGGCCTTATACCTCCTGTTGCCGGGGGTACCGCGGTTATATCCACGAGTTCTACGGAATTCAACGAATAATGGCAGTAGCGCGACGCAGAGTAGGAGAGGGCTGAGGGAATCTCCCTAGAAAACTGTTCTCGTGAACGATATTTGCTCTGTCTGAACCCTGACATCACCAGATGTTGCAGTAAAGTGTGTTCTCCAGAGCTGCATCAGTTCTTCAAAGCATCTCAATATAAGGTCTGCCACGGCAAGGCGCTGGAGCAAGTAGACAACAAGCTCATGAGATGTCATATTAAACGCCTTGCGGTACTCGATCCAGGCCACAGAGAGGCCCCGCTTATACTGCACGGAGCCATCTCGGAGCACGTGGTTCATCTATCAATCAGCAGGTTCACCTTGTAGCCAGCGACACCCCTCTTGGACCCACGCTGCTCATATATCCTTTCATAAACCGGGTCAACTGCGTGGCGCACCCGCATGTACAAGATGCGTGTAAACAACTTGTAACATGCGTTCAAGCAGGTTATTGGTGGGTAGTTTTTAGGGTTAGACAAATCTCCGTTCTTAGGGATTTGCACTGTCTTCCCCCCTCAACAAACCACGTCGGAACTTGCTGCTCTCCATTAAGCCAGGAGGTGAATATGCTGGTCAAATGGTTGTGGGAGGGTAGTTTTTTCCACCAAAAGTTATTGATCCCATCGGGACCAGGAGCAGCGAAGATCTAAGAACCTTTGACAGCCCTTCCAACTTCTTCCGGGGTTATCGACGGGCACACCTCTTGAGGCGGTTGAAGCCTTCGACAGAAAACTTCAAAGTATGCCAGGGCTAGAGTGTTTCTATTGAGCCAAAGTTTCTCCTCGTAGAGAGTTTTTCGGAAGTCTCTACCTCATCAACAGGCATCGAGTTCTCAACAACACACTGAGGTGGCCCGCTCACCCACCTTATTAGTGACATTTTGCAGTCACTAGCATCCGTATCCTATCGACACAGTACTGTTGGATGGTTTGCAGCTCTATTCGATTAAGCGTGTAATACGTAAGTCTGAGCGTAGCAGCTATGCGTCCCACTTTAAGAGTAAAGACCCTATTGGCCTCGATGTAGTCTGCTTTTACTGCATTTACTTTGACGTCTTCCCAATTCTCTCTTATGAAAATTATAGCAGTATCGCCTACATAATATATGATGTGACCAGTAAAATATTATTTACTGTTATGTTATCCATATACATTAGAAACAGAATTGACTTCAGTACCGTTTTCTGAGGTACTCCTACTTTTACCACCAAATCACAACTTACCTCACTGCCATTTTTAATCGCTGGATTCTCTCTTATAAATAATCAGACATCAAGCTAATAGGTTTAGCGGTGCCTGTTAAACCCCGGACACCGTAGCTATATAATTTACTGAGTAATATCTTGTGAGCCAAGTTATCACAGCGCTTGACCAGATCACGAAAAAGTGTAGTGGACTTTAATAATCCATCCAAGGCTCCAACCGTTTTCTCAAAAAATCCAATACAATCCAATTAGAGATAACATTCTGTGTCTCAATAACATTTATATTTATATTTTTTTAATGCTGTCTCAAAGATTTTCGCAAAATGATTTATTATAGAAATATTCCTATAAGGTATATTCCTAATATGGTTAGTTTACTAGAATCGCCTGATTTTAAAAATAGGGGTAAAGATTGATTCCTCGATTGATTCCTTCCACCACTGGGAAATTTTCCCACTTTTAAAGCATATATATATTAATAATGTGCACTAACGGAGAAATAATGTATTTATAAATGTTTTTATTGTCGTCACCGTTAATTTATCTGCACCCGGTGAACAGATATTTTTTAATTCGTATATAAGAACTATTTGTAAATTTTTTTTCAGAGGTTCCAGAAGTATACTCGATTCAACTTTTTCATTAACAAAAAGTTGATCAGGCACATCTACCTTATATGTATATTGTTTTTGTCATATTGTTACCTCGATTTGTAAACATTGAATAAATGGACATATTTGCTTTATCTTTATTGTTTTTTAAGAGTTCATTATTTTGGTTAATTAAGGAAATGGTTTCAATTTGAGAATTTCAATTTTTTTGTGCGCCCCGAAACATTTATAATATTCCAAATTTTTATTTATAAACCTTCCATTTATAGCCCCTTTAATTTTATTTTGATATTAAATTTTTGTTTTTTTAATGATGCATTTAGTTTATTTCTGTAACTTTTATATTGAACTTCAGGTCCTGGTGAATATTGTCTTAATAATTTCCTTTTTAGATAGTATCTTTCTCTAATGGATGCAATTAATCCCGATGTAATCCATGGTTTACTTCATAATTATTTAATTAATTAAAAAATATGTCCGAAGCTGATTGTGACACTTCATTAGTATTAAAATTATATATAATAGGTTTGTTCCTACACAGCGCCAAATTATCAGCAAACTATCAGAACATATTTACCCGTTCCAACACAATCATTCTCAAACTAGTGGTAATATTTTAGCGTTCCAACAAAAAAGTGAGTAGGTTTCAAACCGTTTGGTGACTGTCAAATCGATTTGAAGATTATTTAGAAACTACTAGTCAGACGCATGCGTAGTTGATATTGGATAAAATGAAAATGGCAAATCTTAACTAAACTAACCTAAATTTTTATAAAAAGTCGATTATTTAAATATTGTTTGAAGTGTTATAATTTTATTCTTATTATGTGTGATATTACAAGTGAAAGCGAAAGTAATCTCAATATATTCTGAAATTATTTGCTACATTTTTTTCAGATTTGGAATATGCAGGGTTCTAACTTTATTCCGATATTTTTAATATAAATATATCAATAAAAGTGTAATATATGTGTCCACTGTGCCTCATTTGTCTCTGCACAAGAGGGGTGTTATTCTGTGTCTCCCCACCAGCGGTTACCCGACCTCCGACTTGCATGGCTGCATTTGCTGTACTTCTAACACTGCTGGTACGGAGTGTCGAATTGAGAATTAATCATTTTTGTAAATCCATGAAATCTAAATAACACATTAGAGTAAATGTTCAAACTTATTACCTTTTATTATCTGTTACCTGGCATTTTTTAAGGTTAAATCGTCGAAAATCGAAATCAACAAAATAAAACAACGCTTCTAGCGATTCTACCGGATATTATGTGAACTATAGATTGTGTTCCAACAACAACATTTAAAATTAGTTACCAACTGATGCATAAATCGCACTTGCGCATTAAACCAGTGCTGCAAACTATCAGAAACTGCTGTGTAGGAACAAACCTATTATTATTATTTAAATCGGATATAATAAAAATTCGAATTTTAGAAACATAACTGATGATTTTAATGACAGGATAATTGTATGTAATAAAACAAGTGGTCTGCAAAAAAGTCTCAATTATATAGTTTACTAGTTTTTTACTTTATAATAAGCAATAGCAGAAAAGTACTATCAGATACTGTGAATGACATGGAATATGATAGGTACAGGCATTTTCAACATGTATTGTGTCCTAGTTTTGTTGCGATTTCTAAAAGTATTGTGTGATGAACACGTTCCTGTACTAATTACTACATTAACTATTATTGTACTACTGTACACTAACATTATTATCGTTGACACTAAAAAATAAGAGGGCTGAAACACTTTTCAACAAAACATATTGCGTACTGTGGTAATGCTGTGCAGACGTAGAGCAATCGTTGGTTAGTCATCCGCTTCCCCAATTAAAAATTGAATCCGGCAATCACGTACCAACCAATAAGCCATTAATTAACAGGCTTTAAAATCTTTTGATAAATTAACATCTTGCGAAGGCAAGAATAATTTATGACTAGTGGCAAAAAGCAGCTCCTTAAATTGAAAACTGCTGCATGCGTAAATTAGTAAAATAACCTCTTTGGTGACTGGTTTTGTCTATACTCGTATAGCAATTTAACTTATAATCACAAGGATTAGCCCGGAAGTCTTGTGTGAGAGAAGCGGTAGCATATTATTATTCAGTAGGCTAGTAGGTATCAAATGACAGCAAACGGAGCCGAGCCGAATGAGGAATGAGGAGTGATCAGTGATCAGATTATATCGCTGATGACCATCTGGCGGTGAATGAACACCATCTAGAGGGTATCCGGTTTCAATAACTTGTCGAGACAAGTTGGTGTATTGTCATATTTTGATTTTATTGAGTATTGATTTTTATTGATTATTGGTTATTAATGGATAGAATACAAGGTACAGAGCATGTAAAACATACAACACATATTGAAATCAGGAGTAATATATTTCACATATTCATTTTACCCAACCAACCGCGTCAGTAATAAAACATTTATTACGTATTAAGACCCTCTACAAGTCAGAGATATCTATAATCAAATATATCATAATATGCACAGTAATAGTCTACCGCCCCTTCCCCACACAACTCGTAAGCATGATGTAATACTTAAAAATAAAATATGAATATCTGGTTTCAATGACTTGTCGAAACACGTTGGTGTGACTCATCGAACACCTGGCGTCTAGACTGTATCCGGTTTCAGAGTATGATGTAATATCTAAAAATAGGCGACTTGTCGAGAAAAGTTGGTATAGCATATGAGCACCTGTCTAAATATCTAAAAATATAGTATGAGTTCGAGTGAAGTCGGCTAATATCGGAAGAAGCAGCCATTTGATTGGTTCTTATCCAGATTAGCCCCCATCCCTTTACACATACTATTAAAACTGAATACTCAGGTGCTCGGTAGGTAGTATTGTCAGTTACAATGGAGTCTGAACACTGTGGAAACAATTTCTCTTTCAAAAGGAATCTAGTGCGACATATTTGCGAGTATTGTTCCGTTCTACATAAAAAAAGGAAAAGTGATAATATACCTTCTCCATCTGCTACAAAAAAAAACAAAAGTATGATATGTCATCTTCCAGTAATATAAATAAAACGATTCCAGCGGTCTGTGAAAATTGTGGAAAAGATTTTTCTTGCAAATTCAATTTATTGCGACATATTTATGACTACTGTCCTATCCTACATAGCGATAGAAAAAGAAAAAGTGATAATGTGCCTTCTACATCTGCTCCAGCGATGTTAATACAACAGCGATTATAATCTTCCAGCGATGTTAATACAACAAACTCAATACTCTGTGAACGTTGTGGAAAAATATTTTGAAAACCATCCAATTTCCTACGACATAATCAAAATTCCTACTGTGCGGGGAATAATATCGTCGATAGAATGAAAATTGATCGATTAATTGAGAAAAGTGTTGAAAAAACTTTCTAGCGGGTTCAAGAACAGGATATCCAGTTACCGTTTTACTACCCCCAGAACCCATATAGACTATTCTGATTTCGTTGAAAAAGTAAAAGAGAAAATGTTTGATAGAAGCAGTGAATATTCCCAAGACTATCGCGCTCTCAAAGTTAATTTCGAAGTGTTCGGTTTCTATGTTATACCGGAAAAGGAGATGTCTGATATCAAGTCATTTAACAGCAAGAACAAGGTGATAACCCCATCATTAGATATTCAGCAGATTTTTGAAGATTTTATGAAAGAGATGTCTTCACAGGCCTTTTCATTTGAGGAACGGGACTCTGGATTAGGCTTTAAAACAGATAATGTTTCTGGATGTGAACATAAATAAATTTACACCACTATCAGCCTCATCATATATTAAGCTGCCGAGAAGTATCGAGGCTAGAAAAGCCGTGTTAAATATTAGAAATAATGATAGAGCTTGCCTTGCTTAGTCCATTATTGCAGCCATATTTCGTTCATAAGGGATGCAACAGATAGATCGTTCATAAGGGATGGAAAGTCATATCCTCATTATAGCACACTACTAAACTTTAAGAAATGGTTTGAAATTCCCCATGAGCCTGAAGGATATATCTAAATTTGAAAAACAGAATAACATCTCAGTGAACGTGTTTGGAATAGAATTAGAGTTTAGAGATGGAAAAATGGTGACAAAGGTGGTAGGACCTCACATTTCACTTCAAAGAGACAAGCTACACATGTCAATTTGTTGCTGGTATCAAAAAACGCGCGTAACAACCATTATTGCCTCATAACCGATATGTCTAGGTTGGTTTCGAAACAAAAATCTAAACATGATGCTAGAATAAATATTTGCGATGGAGGTTTGCAATAATTAGAAAAGTGTAGGAACTAAAACAACATGAGAAAAATGACTGCAACCATATACAGGGTGTCCACCTAGTGCGCGTAAGTCCAATATCTGGGTTAATAAAAGAGATAACTTAATTTTTTTTCTACAGGGTTGTCTAATATCCCGAGCTGCACAAAATGAAAATATATTTACATATTCAGGGTGTTCAGTTTTTCCTGGACAGGTACCAACTTCGTTTTTCTAAATGGAAATATATATTTTTTATTGCTTTTTCGAACTAAACCCTTGATTTTAGTAGGACTTTCATCAGCCTTCCCTATACCTAACTTAAACTGTTTTTGAAATATTGACGGGTGAATATTGACATTTTTGCAACTTTGACACCCTGTAAAATCTAAGCGGTTTGATATCAAGCAAAACGGTTTGCACATTTCTATCTTAACTTTTCATAAGCTATCGTTTGGTACTAATTTCAAATTTATACACGAATCAAAAATTTTCAAAATTTTCAGAAAATTTTAAATTTTTGGATAATTCTGAAATTAGTACCAAACGATAGCTTATGAAAAGTTAAGATAGGAATGTGCAAACCGTTTTGCTTGATCTCAAACCGCTTAGATTTTACAGGGTGTCAAAATTGCAAAAATGTCAATATTCACCCGTCAATATTTCAAAAACAGTTTAAGTTAGGTATAGGGAAGGCTGATGAAAGTCCTACTAAAATCAAGGGTTTAGTTCGAAAAAGCAATAAAAAATATATATTTCCATTTAGAAAAACGAAGTTGGTACCTGTCCAGGAAAAACTGAACACCCTGAATATGTAAATATATTTTCATTTTGTGCAGCTCGGGATATTAGACAACCCTGTAGAAAAAAAAATTAAGTTATCTCTTTTATTAACCCAGATATTGGACTTACGCGCACTAGGTGGACACCCTGTATGTATAAAAATACGTAAAAGTAAGTTGAAGATCAATAAGTATGGTGAAGCAGTTCCTGAAAATATCCTTAAGTTTGTGAATTTTGAAAGATAATTATCGGTTCCATTCGTAATCTATGCAGATTTCGAGAGTTTACTAAAACCCATTCATCATAATGAACCTAGTGACGATAAATCCTTTACTGTGAAAACCTGGGAACACAAGCCATACTCTTTCGCTTTCTATGTAAAGTGTAATTTTGATAACAACTACTCGAGATCCGTATCATATCGAAGACCAAATGCTGCACAAATATTTATTGAAAAATTGGACAAAATAACTTTGGACTTTGAACCTCAAAAATGTTAAGGACATGCTGCCGTTTTGTGAACAAGACAAAATCCTCCTACAGGAATGCTATTCACTGTCATATCTGCAGAAAACCTTTCAAGATTGAAGGCTTGAAGGTTCGCGATCACTGCCACTTAACAGGACGCTTTCGTGGTGCTGCTCGTTCTGTATGCAATTTAAACTACAAAGTGTCAAAGTTTATATCAGTTTTCTTCCACTGTCTTGGTAATTATGATGAACACCTCTTTCTGTTGAAGCTAACATCTAAAAAAGAAAGTGTTTCTGTAATAGCGCAAACCAAGGAGAAGTACATCTCATTCTCAAAATCAATTCTTGTTGAAAAATCTGAAGATCCAAAAGTACCAGACACATATTTGAAGCTAAAGTTTGTGGACTCGTTTCGTTTTTTAGCCAAGTCCCTCGATAAACTGAAAGTTTAGAAAAGAAAGAATAGAAAGAAAGTGCTTTCTAGATGATGACGAGTTTACGTTAATCAGGCGAAAAGGAGTTTTTCCCTATAGCTATGTGGCATCATTTCGAAAGCCGAAGAAAGACAATTACCACCAACAGATAAATTCCACAATGGTTTAACTCAATAATCAATTTCTGATAAAGACTATGACCGGGCAAATAAAGTGTGGGATACCCTTCAACTGTAAAACATTAGGAGAGTACGCAGATGTATATTTAAAATTAAATATTCTGCTATAGGGTGATATGTTTCAAAACTTTAGAAAAGTGTGTATGGAATAATACAAATTAGACCCCGCCCATTATTTAACATCTCCGTCGCTAATCTGGAACGTGATGCTACGTTACGCAAACATCAAGCTTGAACTTTTAACAGATGTCGATTCTCTACATTTTTTCCGCAAAGGAATTAGAGGAGGTGTGTCTCAGTGTAGTAAAAGGAAGTCTGTGGCGAACAACAAATTTTTGCCAAACTATGATCCTACTAAGCCATCTTCACATATCATGTACCTGTATGCAACAAACTTGTCTAGTTTAGCGATGAAAGAATGTCTCCCACCGGCGGCTTCAGATGGCTCGAAAAACACGAAATTGATGTCTTGAACTACTCTACCATCGACGACAACACCCCTAAAAGCTATATCTTGCAGGTCAATTTGGAATATGTACCTAACATGTTTGCATAACGACCACAAGGATTTACCATTATGTCCTGAAAGTATGATACCATCAGATTCTAAATGCCCCAAATTTACATAATAAAAATCAATATATTATTCACTATAGAAATATAAGACATGTTTGAAATATGGACTGAAACTGAAAAAAATCCATAGAATATTACAATTTTATCAATCAAAGTGGTTGGTATCATATATCGACTTAAACACGAATCTCCGAAACTCTGCTATGAATGAATTTGAGGATTTATTTAAGCTCATGGTAAATTCAATTTTTGGAAAAATAATGGAAAATGTCGATAAGAGACAAAATATTAAATTGTCCTTAAATTTTAAATGTTGGGAAAATAGGAAAGGTAAATTAGAAGCAAGAGCGTTAATAAGCCAGCCACTGAAGTGAACTGAAGAATAAAGTAGCATTGTCATCAGCTGACGATAAGAGGTATGTCATACCGGGAGATGTAAATACATTAGCCTGGGGGTATCATCGCCTTTCTCTACCAGATCAGGATCTTTAACATAAATTTGGAAATGTTGCTGCAAGTAGCTGAAAAGCTGATTGGGGGAGAGGAGGAACAACTACTAGATTGTAATTTAGTAGATTTTAATATCTCAGAGTCTGCTTGTTCTACAATTATGTAAATAATAACTTTAGCTTCAGATATATGTCTGGTACTTTTGGATCTTCAGATTTTTCAACAAGAATTGATTTTGAGAATGAGATGTATTTCTCCTTGGTTTACGCTATTACAGAAACACTTTCCTTTTTAGATGTTAGCTTCAATAGAAAGAGGTGTCCATCATAATTACTATGACAGTAGAAGAAAACTGGTATAAATGTTGACACTTTGTCGTTTAAATTGCATACAGAATGAGCAGTACCACGAAAGCGTCCTGTTAAGTGACAGTGATCGCGAACCTTCACGTCTTCAGTCTTGAAGGTTTTCTGCAGATATGACAGTGAATTTCTGTAGGAGGTTTTTTCTTGTTCAGAAAGTGGCAGCATGTCCCTAACATTTTTGAGGTGGTAGTTATACAAGTCCAAAGTTATTTTGTCCAATGTCTTCATCGATATTTGCGAATTTTTATTTTATTTACGAATTTAATATCCTTTCTACCTATGTAAAGGCGGAACTAATACAGAATTCTGCAATAAATGTTTACTGATTTATAGGGTTGCTAATTAAAGAGGTAACAGTAAATAACTATTTAAAGTATGAAAAATTATTTATAAAAGCGTTATAGTAATAAAAGATACACAGATACACACACTTTGATTCATTACATAGTAACACCTTCAAGATATTTATTTGTGAACCACCATAATATATTATATTTCTCTATTTCTGAATTAACTGTAATATTCTCTTTTCAATGTGTTCATTTTCGATTTTTATTATGGCGTTGCCTAGTTATTACAGACAAATGAGAAGATTTTGGTCGTGATAAGGTTTAACAATTAAAACCAATGGCAAGTATAATGGTCAATAAGGAATAAATATTTTATATTTAAGTAGCCAAGGAATATACTTAAAAGTTGCAATAATCAAATATTGGTTATACTTATTAGATAAGGCGTTTTTTAAATGAACGCTAATTTAGTTTATTCAAAAGAAATTTTTTAAATTTTCTTAAACACCCAGTATAGTACTTCTTTTTTCAATAAGATCGTTAATTCTGGACAATTTTCGGTAAAAATGACGTGTTCAGTACTTAACAATGTAATCATTCATGGTATCACCATAGATACTGAATTTATATAATATTATCATAGGAGGTTCAGTTCCTTAGAAACCGTAACTAAAAAAAATAATCAATAAGTCAAAATAATAAAATAAATTCTACAAATTTGTATTATCACGTAATATATTTCTCGATATTGTAACAACTCATATTATTATAATATAATAATTCTTTTAATTATTTTCCCCAAACCGGGTGGTCCTTCGAAATAATTTAATATATAGAAATCACGTAACATGGCCTATTTCTAACACCGATAATTTGGAGGATATTTAGTTTTTCAAAAAAAAATCCAAACTTTTAACCGTATAGGTTCCAGTCAGTATCTTGATAAATAGACCACAGGAAATTTTTATCATACTCTACCATTATAAAGATCAATTAGCTCAATTTTTCGAAATTCATATCAAGAAATCTATAAAAATCAAAATGATGAATAAGGCAATTATAATATTATTTTTACTTACCAAAAAACAAACATTAACGTTTTCAAATAAAAACTTGCTTTGCAAATTGAAATAGATATACATTATTATTGTTGTTAGAGCAGATAACTTGGATTAGAGCAACTACTAGTGTTAGTTTTCAATAGTTTCTATTAATACCTATAATTTGTTGAGTCAACTTTATTTTATTTCGAAATCCCGAAATTGCCACTTCAAAGTGATAATTGTCAATTCAAAGTAGCAGTTGTTATTTCAAAGACATTTAGTGACAATAATTTATCAAGAATGTTTATGCTATCTATCTACAAGTACACACCAGATTTAATTTAAACTGCCGGAGGAGATATTCTTAGAGAACAACGAAGAAATAGTTCTTACTTACCCCTTATTTGTAGCTACTATAATATACTTGTACTGAAAACATGATCAAGTTAATACACATTCACAACCATTTTGGGGCTCCACAAATAATTTGTGGCTGTTGATGTAATTGTAACCTTATCAGTAATATAGTAAAATGTATTATAATAGCCCAATTTTAACTTGAATAGGGTAATTGTCCCTTTAAAGTCAGAGTTCCCACTTTGATGTGGCAATTGCCACTTTGAATTGACAATTGTCTCTTTAAAGTAATAATTTCAGGGTTTCTCTGTAGAGAGCTAATCTTTTTTTAGATAATACTCAATGAGTCAATTTTATTTCAATCGGATCAAACTAAGATAGTTATAGGGGATCTACAATCTTATGTGATATACTCTGTCTTCAAAATTGAAATGTTGCTTGTTAATCTTGAATTGAAAGTTTAATAATTTTAAAGAATCAGTAACCTTTTGATTTACCATGCTGTGTACTACTTTAACTGAAACATACAGGGTGTCCACCTAGTGCGCGTAAGTCCAATATCTGGGTTAATAAAAGAGATAACTTAATTTTTTTTTCTACAGGGTTGTCTAATATCCCGAGCTGCACAAAATGAAAATATATTTACATATTCAGGGTGTTCAGTTTTTCCTGGACAGGTACCAACTTCGTTTTTCTAAATGGAAATATATATTTTTTATTGCTTTTTCGAACTAAACCCTTGATTTTAGTAGGACTTTCATCAGCCTTCCCTATACCTAACTTAAACTGTTTTTGAAATATTGACGGGTGAATATTGACATTTTTGCAACTTTGACACCCTGTAAAATCTAAACGGTTTGAGATCAAGCAAAACGGTTTGCACATTCCTATCTTAACTTTTCATAAGCTATCGTTTGGTACTAATTTCAGAATTATCCAAAAATTTAAAATTTTCTGAAAATTTTGAAAATTTTTTATTCCTGTATAAATTTGAAATTAGTATCAAACGATAGCTTATGAAAAGTTAAGATAGGATTGTGCAAACCGTTTTGCTTGATCTCAAACCGTTTAGATTTTACAGGGTGTCAAAGTTGCAAAAATGTCAATATTCACCCGTCAATATTTCAAAAACAGTTTAAGTTAGGTATAGGGAAGGCTGATGAAAGTCCTACTAAAATCAAGGGTTTAGTTCGAAAAAGCAATAAAAAATATATATGTCCATTTAGAAAAACGAAGTTGGTACCTGTCCAGGAAAAACTGAACACCCTGAATATGTAAATATATTTTCATTTTGTGCAGCTCGGGATATTAGACAACCCTGTAGAAAAAAAAATTAAGTTATCTCTTTTATTAACCCAGATATTGGACTTACGCGCACTAGGTGGACACCCTGTATATGATGGAAGTTAGTGGCTGTTGTCAAAATAAATTAGTTTACAGTTATAGATATACGTGCCGTAGCAAATTTCAGATATAATTTGTCTTTAACAATATATTAGTGCTAGGCAAATAAAGACATTAAAAGCTTTTTTCGGCGAGGCAAATTCAATGGGAGCACGATGTGGCGTGGAAAAAATGGAACTAAGTACTTTGTGGTATCATTACGTAAATAGAACCGATTTGAATAATATATACATTAACCAACATCGCCTTAAATTTTTGTTGGAAAATTGACTCCTATGCAGTGAGTTATAATATTATATTTTTCAGAATCAACAAGAAATTGTAAGAAATTATTAAAAATAATAAAATCTATATAGTTTGCATGTCCTATCAATACAGTGTGTCCCAAAATGATGGAACAAAATTCATATATTTTTTTCTAGTTGTGATTTAAAAAAAAACGCCAAAGTAGGTGAATTAATATAAAGAAATTTTCATTTTTCTGCAATACTTCCTATTTCTTGAGCCTTGTTTGACGGCACTATAACACTACCTACATTTCTTTTAAATAGGGTGCTGTATATTTCATAGTGTAAATAGATAGATAGCCTTTCTAAAGACTTCAGCGGTATAAGGTCACAGCTTAATAAACACAACGCTCGGGCATTCTGCGGCGGCACCTTTGATGTGGCCGTTTTCGATAGACAATGACCGACATTCGCTATCGCTCTCACACTGAGAAGAGAAGTCAGAGTTGGACATATCATATTTGTAGTTATCGTAAATGAGCGATAACAGTGCCGTATTAAAAACTCTTGAAACATTTTATAAATAACTTTTGAAATAGACATGAATAAAACGGTGATGCCTAATTTAGAAATAAGTATATAATGAGATTCAGATCTACCTATTTGACAAAGTTTTAAAAAAGAAATTTGAGATAGTATTTATGTACATATGTTTATTACACATTAATTATTTACAAAAATAAAAATAGACAATACTTTTCAATGAGGTACATATAATAAATAATAATAAAAAAGTCTTTATTGTGCTCTTAACGAAAAAAGAAAGAAAGAAACGCAAACGGTAAGAAATCGGCATTGCCGTTCTTCCATTCCACCTATATAAATATTCAAAATTACCTGTTCACAAAAATGTACAATATACCCAGTAATAAAAACCAGAAATAGGTGAAATAAAACTAATTAAGACTCGGATATTTGCCGGAAGAAGCATTGGCTTGGAATAGGTGTGATCACCACAGATGTTTTTTGAGCTTCCTTCAAGTGAAGGAAATATTGTAGGAAATGCATTTGCATTTAAACGTTCACAAAGATGGTTAGTGAACATTCTTTTCTCAAAATGATCTTGACATAGTCTATGGCTTTTATTAAGTGTGTCCAATTTGTCCAAAAGGTCTTCCCTATTGGCTTTCATTAGCCATATCCTTGCCCTAAAAAAATTAATATTTTTAAAAATTAGTTAAAATTATTTTTAAACACACCGCAAAACATTAGCAAAAAAAATGTACACTCGACTACTTGCGCAGTACTGTTCTATAATTTTGTTTTTCCTAAAACTAAAATATAACAGCTGGCCAACTTTTAAACGAAATTCATTAAATCTTAAATTGAGTGATTGTATAAACCAGATTATTGGCTGTCTATGAATGAATTTCCTAAATTAAGTTAACTTACATACTAAATTACATTTATGTATAACACATTTTTATCTACTTACCGATCGGGTTGCTTAGGAAAGATAAAAAAGCTCTTATTACAATTATAGCTTTTATAATTGCAGTTTTCAGTTGCACATACGTTTCCTGTTTTTCTATTACTCATTATCGCTAATGAAAAAAGGACCACTATAGAAAACAAAACAATAAAAAAGCACAATAAATAAACAGCAAACAATACACTTAAAATAAATTCGCAAGAATAACTACATCCTACGTCACTGGCTTAATCGATAATCAACACGAAGTGATTTCCCTATTTCGGTTCGAAACTCTCGCCACTGTGCTGTTCTCTTCTCAAAGGCGGGGCTAAAAAACGGCGCGCGTGCATCGGCGCAAACCGTTCTTATCAAGAGAGTGCCCGAGCTGTGTGTTTATTAAGCTGTGATAAGGTTATGCCTATTTTTTTTGTCATTGCCGTTAAGAAATGTAAAAAATTGTGTAAAAAGGAATTAAATAAAAACGATAGTTTTTGTACTACTCGTAGTACTAATTTTTATTTTATTAGAGCAAATATTTAAAGTTAACCATTAACTATTGCACAATGCTCAATTCGGTGTTCAAATTCACCAATTACATTTTGGATAATACCTGGTGTTGTTTCGAACTCCTTCTCTGATACGATCTTTCAATCAAAGCTAAATCTAGTGGGGTTAAATCAAGGGAGCGTGGTGGCTGTTCTAGCGGTTCTCTTCTGCCTATCCACCGATTTGGGAAAAACTTAATTAAGGTAATTATTACTTACATCGTGGCAAAAATGTGGAGGGGCACCATCTTGTCGGTACGAGACATCACCAGCAGGAATCCGTGCTCATTAGGGTTATGAAAAATTTATTTCAGAGCTAAAATCAGTTCAAAACGCAGAAAATCCAAATAAATGTCGCCTGTCAAATTGCCCTCAAGGAAATAAGGTACCAGGATGCGATTGCCTACTATTCCAGTGTATGTTTTTCTTGCATACAGGCAGGATTTTCTGAGCTTCAAAAGATAGTATTTTGCCTGACGGTTTTTTTTAAGCAAAAAGTTGCTTCGTCAGTGAAAGTTATGTGATTTTTTAATTTAGGTTGTCTTTCAAATACATTTCTAATTTCCTCGCAAAACTGCATGTAATCTTCGGTCTGTGTCATGTATCCATAATTCTTGTAAGACGCTTACTTGATAAAGATGCTACTTTTGAGACGTTAGCGTTTTGTGAAGTGAGGACTTCGACAAGTAAAATACTGGAAAAAAACAAACATAATAATTGTCTTTTACACCATTCTGACACATTATAATAAGAAAACATGTATAATAATTAAAGATACATTTAGAAAATAACAAACTATCCCTTAAAACAGCATTCAGAAAATAACAAATCATTTGTTTATTAATAAATCAACAAAATTAGTTCCATCGGAAATCAGGAAAAGGTAAGGTTTAAGATGATAAGTTTTTAATTTGAGTGGTAAAAGGTTGTAGAACTTCGGAACATAAAAGTTTATGAATATTTGCGTTTGTATTTTACTGGTTAAAAGCAGTGGCGGCTATTCAGGTGAAGTAGGTGAAGTGCCTCTTCACCAAAAATATTCAATGCTATTTTTTAAACTGAGTATGAATAGTAAAGATATTACCAAAATACATTTCCTTTATTACTAACGTAATGTAATAATAATAATAAGTAAATATATTTAATATTAATATATTTATCATACGCTACACACACGTAAACGTTACAAAATATAAAAAGAATGTAGGTACGTAGCCGTTTGTGGTGAAGAGGCGTCGAGTCAAAACCGCTAAACCTGCATCAGTACACTGCGTTGCCATGGGAACGCTTTTACAGCTGACGTCATTATAAGGGACGAGCCAAGACGAGCTCCCAGTGCTCCGACTCCTTACGGTGCAAGTGAAGAGTTCAGCCATTATGTGGGAATGTGCTTCGCGCACTCCTTTTCCTAACTTGTCTTGTCAGTAATCTGTGACTAGTCCGTCGGATCGAGCGCGAAAAGCCTTCTAGTTTCGGAGCTAAAAAAACTGAGGTATAACCAAATGGGACTTTCACCAGTCGAAAAACATTTTTTCTTACATAGAAAATCGAAATTGACGACTCTCTCCATTGGTCGAGATAAAAGATATAGACAAAAAACTGGAAAAATAGGGAAATATTTTTTTTTAACTTTGAGCATTAATAACTTTTTTTCTAAAGAATGTAGAACAACAATTTTTTTTAAGTTTTATTCCTCGTTCAATTTCCTTTCTTTTGGTATATATTTCATTAAAAAAAATTATAAACTATATTAAAAAAACAGTAATATTTAGAAAAAGACAACAAATTGCCAACATTTTTTTAAACTCACCCCGCCATAACTTTCTTATGCAAAGAGCTATTTCAATGTTTTTTTTTCAAAAACTGCGCAATTAAATGGACTTCATTTTGTCTCGATTAACATGGGATCTATTTTTAAAAATAAAACCGGTAGCGGCTTTTAAACGTCGGGACGCATGCCTCTGCGGCGGGCTAGACGGCGATTTTTCCCATCGCGATCGCTGCACCCGCGCCTAGTTACAGTATTTAATTTGGTATATTTGCACCCTATAGTGAGTAGATATCGAAAATTTTATTCTCAAAAATTCTTTGTTTTGTTTTACATATTTATAATTATTGTTGAAACATTTCTGCTGGTTTTATTTGAGCAAATTTTAGTATTTGTTGATCGATAGATAATTATTAATGTTTTTCTAATATAAGGATTATTTTCCACATGCTATCTTCCAATAAAAATGGTAGACTAGTCGTAAAATGTGATGACACTGATGTTCTAGTATGTACTAGAACATCAGTGTCATCTGAAAACATACATGACATAGAAAAACATTAATAATTATCTATCGATCAACAAATACTAAAATTTGCTCAAATAAAACCAGCAGAAATGTTTCAACAATTATAAATATGTAAAACAAAACACAGAATTTTTGAGAATAAAATTTTCGATATCTACTCACTATAAGGTGCAAACATACCAAATTAAATACTGTAACTAGGCGCGGGTGCAGCGATCGCGATGGGAAAAAATGGCCGTCTAGCCCGCCGCAGAAGCATGCGCCCCGACGTTTAAAAGCCGCTACCGGTTTTATTTTTAAAAATAGACCCCATATTAATCGAGACAAAATGAAGTCCATTAAATTGCGCAGTTTTTGAAAAAAAAAAAACATTGAAATAGCTCTTTGCATAAGAAAGTTATGGCGAGGTGAGTTTAAAAAAATGTTGGCAATTTGTTGTCTTTTTCTAAATATTACTATTTTATCAATATAGTTTATAATTTTTTTTAATGAAATATATACCAAACGAAAGGAAATTGAATGAGGAATAAAACTTAAAAAAAAATGTTGTTCTACATTCTTTAGAAAAAAAGTTATGAGTGTTCAAAATTAAAAAAAAATATTTCCCTATTTTTCCAGTTTTTTGTCTATATCTTTTATCTCGACCAATGGAGAGAGTCGTCAATTTCGATTTTCTATGTAAGAAAACATGCTTTTTCGACTGGTGAAAGTCCCATTTGGTTATACTCGGTTTTTTTTCTGTGCATCCTAGACCGGGCTTTCCGACGGACTAGACCTGTCGTGAAGTAAATGCAATTTTGATTTCGCAAACGCCGAACAGTCGTTTTTATATATCAGGTTGGATAGAAGAATCGACCTGATATATAAAAACTAGGTGAGTGCTTAAAAATATAAAAATATTAGCTAGCTCTTCACGCATTTTTGAACCCGCGAGCCGCCACTGGTTAAAAGGATATTGATTTTTCCACGTATGGCATATTTATGACAAATTTTCTCTGTCAAAATTTGTTTATATTTATATGAAAACAAGAGCACAGATTAAGCATATAATAATAGTTCTATGTTAAAAACTTTAAATTCCTGGAAAAGTAGAGTTATAGAATATCTTTTATTTCTTGACCAAATATCTTTTATCGGAAATTTTTGTGTAATTTTTAAATTTTCAGGATTTGATGGGTATGAACTTCCCCAGATTATATTCCAGGTAATAATGATAAAACTTTGATTTGACAACGTATTTTCTTTATTTAAAATATGATCAGTCAATTTTAAGTTTTGATCTATTGCTAAACCAAGATTTCATAATAAATAGGTACTGCATGGATCTGTTTCATACATGTACAGTCCTCAAAATCCTTTAAAATGCAGTTATAGCTATGTACTTTTATTACATTCATATTTGGAAAATGTTTATCATATAAACTAAATTTCATAAATTTAGTTTTTTCAAAATTAATCGTCAACAGGACCCCGCACAATTCTTATGGAAAATGGCTTTCAGCCAAATTTTCTGAAAATTTGATATGCTGCAATTCTCGACGCCCTGATTAAAAGTTCTCATGGCACAACTCAATCCTATGACCAGTTTCTAAGTTATGGGTTGTCAAAACTGTTTTTTTTGCCCTTTAAGATATAGATTTTTTTAAACATATTTGTGTATATTTCCTTTATTAGTACATTTAAATTAAGAGTTTTTGTTCTGGGTTGTAAGCTTATGGTGTCTTCTTAAAATATGGTTCAAAAGTTTGTAGGATTTATTTATTTGTTTATTTATTTATTTATTTATTTATTTGTTTATTTTTTATTTTTATGATTTTTTTGGGTATCAGGTATCCCATGGCTTCTTGAGATTTCCGCAAAATAATCTCAGGAATTAATAATTTTTCTTGATCCATTTTACTACAATTAATAACGTGCTGACAGTCACTAATAAATACGAAAAATTGCTCGCGTTTCTAGGGAAACTATCTCATAGGTAGGCATGCGTTCAATTCAAATTCCAAAAACACTCACCGCACATAAAATTATTCTTTAATTACTCACGTTGCTTGTTATTTTTAGAAAGTATGAAATAAAATGTTGCACGCCATACATCCTGTAAAGCTTTTCCAGTACCCGTTTCGAAATTCCGGACTCGGCTAATCGCCTCGTCCGGAAACATCTTACTAGTCCTATAAAAATGTATTTACCCTGCAAATTGTACCCAATTGTAATCTACTTCCACTGCACTTATTTGCGGCCGGTAAATGGAACATTGCAGTACCCTGATGCTGTAATGTTGTTTCCTAGCAACTCTTTACGGGACTGTTTTTAATGACCTATGTTTTTGAGTTTAATTCAACGCTAGACATTTATCCGTTTTAATTTAGTAAAATTAAAAGTCAGGCAAATATAAATAATGATTTTCTTTTCCTTTAAGTATTCCATTATTATAGGTACAACCAAATAAAATATGATATACTTCAAAAAAAAAAAGAAGGAATTTCATGTTAACCCTTTGAGCCCTGATTTAAATAATTTAAAAAATATGTGTTTATTTTTGCAGAAAATGATTCTGTTAGGCATAAGTATGAATAAAACAAAGAGTTTTCTTTGAAATTTTTATTAATTTAAAAAAAAAGTGGTGGTCCCTCCAAAGTACCACTAGGCCAATAGAATTAGTTTTTAATGTGGAATTGTGAACACCAGTTTCTGGACTCTTGGAGACATAAAGCCACCTTGCAAGTAGTGCAGGTCCATATTGTTCTTTTTGGCTCATTTTTTGTACTACAATAGTGACATCGTCGTTTAGTGCCAGATGTTGGTATATGTGCTACTTTGTCAAAACGAATTTCAGGTAAGACATTTTTTATATAGAAGCAGTTTTCCCTGTCTCGAAATGGTCTTCCTCGTTTAGGAGTAGATGACGGATTTGCTCCAATCAAACTAACAGCAACAGCAATTTTGAAGTTCTTTAACTCATAGAGGTACCCAATGACCTAGACTTAAATATTATATATGCATTTACGATGGTCAAATCTAAAAAGTAAAAAAAAAATTCGATGCCACCACTTTCTACTTTTTCTGTCAAGCTCATATATAGCTTTGAGCATGTCAGCCTTATCTACTCCTCCCATATACTTATTGTAGTCCTTGATAATTTTGGGGCACCTCACTTGAATTATAGTGATACCATCAGACCCTTTATATTTTCTTGTTACTGTTTCGACCTCTGCAGGATCATGAAAATTTGATATTATAAGGACACTCCGCTTATCCATCCATTTGAAGCACAGGACACCATTTTTTAACAATTTGTAGTCCATATCCCCTCTTTGCATCTCCTTATCGGTTTTCAAATTTGGGAGGTTTATTCTATCCTTTCTGATGGTTCCACATGCATAAATGGATTCATTTAGGAGTCGCATCATTAAGTTTACTGAGCTAAAATAATTATCAAAGTAGACCTGGTGTTGTTTACCAACTAATTTTCGAGTCAAGTCAAATATTACACGCTCTCCCAAATGTTTTTCAACAAGATTTGAAACTTTTCCAGTATATATTTGGAATTCATTCACATATCCTGTAATACTGTCCGTCCTTACCCACAACTTGTAGCCCCTTTTTATGGGCTTTTTGGGCATACATTGTTTCAAAGTTGATCGGCCCTTGAATTTGATCATACTTTCGTCAATGGACTGATGTTCGGCTGGTTTGTAGGATTTTTGAAATGTATTTCCCAATGTATCCAGAAGTGGTCTTATTTTATACAATTTATCGAAATCCTGTTCGTTACGATTTGGTTGAAGACTGTTGTCATTTATGTGCAAATTTCCTAAATGCCAAGAAAATCGGTCGCGAGACATAACACTACTTATGTAGCTATATCGTAACTCACTTTTTGAGGACCAGTAGTCTTTATAACTCGGCAAAATTTTGATACCCATAAGCAAATTAATACCCAGAAATACTTTAATTTCTTCACATGAAGTAGGAATAAATTGTTTGGCAGATTGTGTCGCGTAAAGATTTGTCTCAAACGTAATATGTTTTATTAGACTGTCTGGGAATAGTTCTAAAAATACATCAAATGGAGATTCTGCTTCTGTGGCTATAGTTGGTCCTGATTGTTCCTGAAACTTATAGACAAGTGTTCTAGGAAAATTTGTTCTCCAAATTATTTTTTTAGACACGTCAGGAACCAAATCTATCAATGGTACATCTTCAGAGTTTATCGAGTCTGAATCATCTAAAGAAGTATTCAATAGCTCTAAGCTATTTTCGTAAAGAGTATCATCATTTTGATGTAAAACTTCTCCTTCAATTTCTGCATCAGTAACATTTTCTGCTACTCGCACAACAACAGATTCTTCCACATTTTCTTCATCTGAATCTGTACAATCTCCTAGGTCAGATTCGATGTCCGAAGATATTTCCTCAATAAAAGCATCAACATCATCAGCTGATAAATTCTCAAGTTCATCAAAATTCCATTTAGTTTGCTGAAGATACTTTTTTAATTTGATTTTGCCCTCTGAAAATAATACAATGCGTTTACCACATAAAATTTTGAAAGACAATAATTAAATTTTATTTTTGTTCCACGGGATTCCACTATAACCTGGTACCCATACCAATTTGACCTCTTTTCCTCTGGCCAACTCCTCCAGGGTATCTCCGCACTCTTGGACAAGGGCGGATCTTGTCCTTGGAGATGTTAAAGCCTTTATACATCAGACAGATGGCACTACAATGCTAGTATTAAACGTATTCCTGGTTGTCTAGCATTCACACCAGATTCAGGTTTACCAATTTATTAGGTGGTCCTTGAGAGGTACCACTAGGACGCAAAGGGTTTTAATGTGACCATGCATGTCAAGGCTCATGCAATTTGAATATTGTGAGATTTTAAAATTTACAATCATTCCATTTTATTTTAAAACGAGGACAGTATGAAATAAGATATCATACGATACACGTCTGCTGGTTAGTTTCATCGATTTTCTCCCACTCCTATACTATAAAAGGTAAAATTTTAATTTAATTAATTTACAGGCCAGCATTACCTATGTGATCTATTTTGCCTAACAGTGGCTATTGATTGAAATTAATAAAGTTCGCGTTATAGGTACTTGTCACTGGTTTTTAATATTTTTATATTTTCAGAAAAATGTTCAATTAAAAACTGTTGGCTCGTTTTAAGATAAAAAAAGTTGGCGATTCTATCACATTTTACGTACAGAAACATTGTGAATTATCGATGTAATGAAAAAGCAATGCTAATAATTTGGTAGAACGTTAAAATTTTATATTTTGAACATTTAAAATGCCTAAAAACTTTATTTTATTGCATAAAAGATTTTTGTGCCTTTTTGGGCTCATTGTATCTTCGTATCTACGTATCTTAGGCATATTAAGTTCTACTAATCAGGCAGAAGCAGGTGTTTTTGATAGTCAACTTTAAATCACAAATATTTCTAGAATATCTGAGGATATATAAAATTATCATATGTAATATACGAGTACCACTAGAAGTTCGATTTAGCCGAGTATTTTTTCGGTGACAAACAAACCTTCGAGTTTGAGAGAAAACCATAAAACTATCATGCCAGAAATCGAACCTCGAGTGGTATTCGTTAAGACAATTCGACAAGACAGTAAGTTAATTTAAAATTAGATTTAAATATACAGGATTTCCCACGGGGAACTCCATCGATTGATTATAGGAAAACTATAATTAGTTGCTTATTATTAACCTGCTTATTTTAAATAGGACACCCTGTATTATTTCATTTTTGATTATTATTATATTATATCATTTTTGGGTTCTATGCCAATTTTTAAACACATTTCATGTATATCCTATACCAAAGTCTAACCGTTTTTGACATTAAAATTTTATGTAAAAATGTCGTTTGCAGGCTGAAAAATAATTACCAGTTTTGAATGTATAGGACCCTTTATTGTTTAATTTGGGTTGGTTTCTATGTAGGGAGAAACCTACTTTAGCAAACTTAGTATAATATTTTGATAATGATTACAACGGTGCTCAAAAAAGTAGAATAAATGTGAAATTGAAGAAACTGTCTAAAGTCAATTTTTTCAAAAGAAAACCCTGTTTTTATAATTTTATCTTATTCAGCATTTAAAATAAGGCTAACTTAGTATAAGGTTGTCTATTACTAAATTTTGTAGATTTCGAAATATTGGTAATTTAACATTTTTCTATTGAAAAAATGCCACAGCACAAATGCACATTTCTTCAAAAGAAAACCCTGTTTTGATAATTTTATCTTATTCAGCATTAAAAATAAGGCTAACTTAGTATAAGGTTGTCTATTACTAAAATTTGTAGATTTCGAAATATTGGTAATTTAACATTTTTCTATTGATAAAATGCCACAGCTTTTAAGTTCAGTTACTCTTAGTTGGCCATGACGGCATTAGAAAGTACTGAATAAATGTTATTGTCACCTACTCGCTAGAAATTATCAATACTCGTGCCGAGAATTATTATTAAATTGCCATTATTTTGAAAAATACAAATTGCCTATGCAAAGTTATCCTTATTTTTAATGCTGAATAAGATAATATCAGGAAGTTTCCATTTGAGAAAATTGCCTTTGGACAGTTTTTTCAATTTAATTTTTATTCTTCTTTTTAGACCACCCTGTGTTAATAGTTATGTGTTAATAATTTTTCTACATCAAAACCAACACAAATTAAATAATAAAGGCACTCTTACAATCAAAATTATGTGTTTAAAATCTAAAAATGAAATAATATATAGGGTTCCTTATTTAAAATAAGCAAGTTGACATATTCTTCCGGTATAACCGGAAATATCACCGTCTTGAAAACATTTTAGTCGGATGCCTCTTATCGACGTTGGTACACTTCCAGTTTTCCCATAATTGATCGATGAAATTACCGGCGAGACATTTTGTTGTATATATGCCTTTATTGAATATATTTAACAACAATGGAGACAGAAAGAACGACGGATTAGATATTTTCCATTTATAAGATTGTTGAAAAAGAACACGCAATTAAACGTGCAATTATTAAAAATAATATGTCTAAGGTTGATGTATAAGTGGATAAGTGGTTGAAAGATTAGCCTGAAGTTTGCTAATAGACAACTATACTGGTGTGATGTTTCTCAGTTGAAGTTAATGTTATTTTTATTAATTATTACTTATTTACACTCACATTAGCCAAACTTGAGATTGCACTAGAGCGGGTATCATTTCATATCACTTTTTCTTTAATATTCAATCCAATTTTGTCTGCTGACACTTTAGTCCATTTAAGTATTTTTATGCCAACCTTTTAAATCATAATTTTTGCAAAACGAAAAAACGGGTTAAGGACTAGAAATAATCTATGTGTTGTGACATGTGTTGTTGGTCTCTGATGTAGAATTTTGTAATACAATCTTACTGGCTACTATCACAGTATTTGTTCTAACCAGCCAGACAAGTTTTAGAAAATATCTTATTGTATTCAATACAACCTTAGTTTTTACTTAATGGAACTGAATTCTCTTTACGTCTTGTAGTAATACTCTGTAACTGCTTACGTTTTGAAGTAACTGTCTTAAATAGTATGTCAATGTACAGTATGTGAGAAGGGGTCAAGAAAATATTACATATTTCCTAGTTCATATTTTGAATCATTTTGACATCCAGATGAATTCCACATTCTCAATTCAAGCTATTCTTTATAATCATCTTCATTATTTTTTTCATATTGTAACCCCAGTCCATTAATATATTGGCACCATCTCTTACAGTCTTCTCCGAAGTTCGCTTCTTGCAAAAATCATTAAATTGTCTCCAAACTGAAAATCTACTTGTTAAAAATTAACACCATTTTTCATAAACATTGTGCGTGTTTTCCGAATGAATATTAAAACTTAGACACTGCGTGTAGTAGCTCAGTTATTATCAGTATAGGAATGGAATAAAGATAATTATAATGGCAAAATAAAGAAAATATTCTTACGATATATAATTACTTCTAACAACAGTGTCATTAACACCTACCTAACTATAAACTATATAAAATAAAGTGTAGGGATTAAAAGATTTGATACATACTACCTGGTTAAAAGGTATGCCTTCACCCCATTGGCCGATTGGACATTGACAATTGTATAAATGAGACGGGAATGTCGAAAACTTGTATCAGTAGTTGACGGACCATCTAGTGCTAGTAAGTGAGCAAGAGTCGAGTATACTAATCACAAAATGGAATACGAAGGTGATGAAGGTTTCATGGACGAATACGATATTCGTACTTGGAAGAAATTAAAGCCGAACACGAAGAAACATATGAATCTGTTGCTATTAGAAATTTAACAGACAAATATGAAGAGAGATTTCCTGGACAGCTAAAAATTATATTCAAAACGTGAGTTTTAAACTCACACCAGAGAAGAAAATGGAGCATGGTAGTTCGGAGGAAATACCTAAAGAAGGGCATCGTATGCAACAAAAAAATGTATCCAACGCATGTAATGAAGTCACAGCGGAGGAAAAAGTAAAGCGAGTTAGGCCGGAGGAAATGCCTGAACTAATCTCAATTAAGAGTTTATTAAGGAAAGCTAAATAAAAAAAGAAGAATATGTTTCTTCTTAAACCACATTTGTAGGTTCACATGAACAAAGAAACACCAAAGCAACCAAACAAAGCTAAAAGAGAAGCTTCACAAATCAATAATTGTAAAACCTAAAACTATTAAAACATAAACTTTCTCTGTAACATTTATTATTGGTAGTATGTATATATAATTTTTATTTATATTTTTTTTTTAGGAAAAATCTTTATATCTTTAGGAAACGAATATACCTACCTAAGTATAAATAAAAAAAATGAAAAGCATAAAAATTCTTTCGTTTGGTATGTTAATTGGATTATATCAATAGCATGTCATAGAGGTACCTACTACTAAATTAGAATAACTTGCGAAACCACAGCCATATTGATATATTATATTTTTCGGTTAGAGATATTGAAAAATTTTCAAAAAACTTATTATGTAACGGTGGATTTTTATATATGGATATGGTTATTTATAACTCCATGGTTACCAGCTGCTATTATATTTCAAGGACGTAAAGCTGAAACTTTTGGATTAATTTCAATAATGGTTGTTACTTTCGGGTAGGTATGACAATCACAAAATTATAGTTATCTATAATTTAGTTAGATTGTGTTTTCTTTGGCTTGAACGAAATTATAGTAAGTGAATTTTCTAATAGTAAATTATGTAAAGAACGATAAATCCCAGTAGGTATTCCTTAATTTTTTTTTAAATTAATAATGTGAATGAGCTAATTAGACTGACACTAAATCCTAGTCTTTTAGATTGGCATTTAGCCAACTTATAATTTCATTTGAGTTTTGAGGCAATAAGTCAGTTAGTATTTTGGTGCGATTGTTTCCTTTAAAGTTATTGAACCAAATTTGTTGGGAAATCGGTCAAACCTATGTAACGGTAAGAAAAAGGTGACAAATGAAATTTAAAAGTTGGCTAACTTTACAAAAACTTTTATGAGGTTCGGTGACACTCTTACAATCTTGTTCCTTCTCTTTGAGATCAGTACTCTCACCCGTAACCTGTTGCTGCTGGTTTGATCCTGGTGGAGTTGCCGTGGCCAAGTGGGGAAGCTAGAGCTCTAGTCCAGATGACGATCACGTACTGGCTAAGTCCAATCCTCTTATCTAGGGATTTGCAGGTGGTAAGCGTCCAGAGTTCTTTAGCAGGTTATAGATCTTGCAGTCAGGTTACAGCAGGCTCGTCTCAGAAGAGTACATACAAAGAATTGTTTGTGTTAAGAGTGCCCCACGATTTACAAGTATATCGGCTTATTCAGAACTCATCTCTAAAACTTTGAGGATATGTGCATCCTTAAATAAGAAATCGATATCACCAAAAAAATTTTAATAAAAGCAATTAGGATTTCCCGTAAACAATGTTTAAAGTTATACCATTATAAAGGACTACGTAGATGGGCAACTGTACTTCAACGAGATCGGATATACCACATTCCGACAAAAAACAGTAAACAAGTTTTTTGTACCTGGAACGCCTATCTATCTTTAAGTTTATTTTAAAGTAAAAACGCTGAAAATCTTTTTTGCACCGGGTGCGCCGGTTTTTTTCGTGCTAGCTAGTTTGCATTGTCAGTCCCAAGATCACTCCATTACAGTGGACCAGTATCCAGCGGCGTGCAATGAAAAATTTTTAAATAGTTTTCAGACCCCGCCAAAAAAGTTTTTTTTTGCACTACCACATTTCTATATGTATGTTGAACATCCCCCAATTTTATTATGGATAGGTTCTGAATAACCCTGTATATAGATGAACGTTGAAGGCTAGTTTAGCCAAGATTAAAAAGTATAAATATTTTTCTGAAGGGTATGTACCAGAAAATCTGGTTCTTGTCAAATACTCTGAATTATCACAGGGAAAATTATAAACAAATGAAAACGAAACCTGGAAGGTGTCAACCTTTAGTGAACCTACCCAGAATGAAACAAATAAAATTATCCAAAAATTTGCATTCAAATGAACTGATTACAGTTCAGCCACTCGACAATTATTCTTAAAAAAAACTATAATCTTTAATAATTAAAAATACTATAGTTCAGAAGGAACAAAGATAAAATTAATAAAAAACCCTCTATCATCTGACCCTAAATTCCAAAAACAACGGTTTCATAACCGGTTAAACAAGAAAATATTACCACTCTAATTAGGTAAAAGAGAAAATTTATTCCATTAATATTTCAAAGACTGAGTGACAAGTTATAAAAATTATTATTGATTTATTGTACACATTTGTTGCCAAAGAACAATAATCAATGAATTTACAAATATTAGGAAACAGGTTCCAGTCTTCTAATCGGCGGGCATGTGAGTTATTAAAATCAAATATCTACTCAGGTGGGCAAAGCAATACCACACTACCTCTAAACAAATATAGATAATTGCAAAGAAACAAATTAATTAACGTAGTGCAGAAAGTACGATATTAGCAATTTTCTATAGCTTACATACAATATATGATAACGCTAAGATAAGAGAAGATAAGATAAAGATAATATTAAGGAACTTAATTCCCAAACAGCACGTGGTATTGAATAGTCGCAATCCGATTCAAACAAAATGGAGGCAAGAAAACTCTAATTTATTGGTTTAAAAAAACTATATTTTCTATAATCTCCTGACTAGAGCACAGCTTCACAAATTTATAAAATAATATTGAAACTAAATTCTATTGTTTTGAATCGTATTACTTCATATAGGGTGACAAAAAAATCTCACTGACCACGCCTAAATACTTTACCTAAAATCCAGGTAAATCCTGATTATATATTAAATATAATTACTTAATAATAACAACAAATCGCTATGATCGTATTTCTGTACTAATAATGATAATCTCAAACAATAATGAAAGTGAATAAATTATATATATCAAATAGGTAAAATAACTCACATGTGCCTACTGTAAAAGCCTGGAAACGTCTGTCCGTTCATTCCTAATTACACCGGCGTGTTTGTTTGAGTTTGTTGGGGATGCCGTTTCCTAGCCAATCAGCGCATTTCAACGCAGTATTCAAAAATTGAGAACTTGGATACCAAAAATTAGGTTGGGTGTTTTACGGGGTGCATAATAGTCAACCTCATGGAACGACTTAAAAAGTATGTTACAGGTCAAAAAAACAATCAGTATATTTTAAATAAAATATTAATAAGGTATTCAGAGGACTAACGATTTCTTTTCAATTACATTTTTTACACATTATGCATTAATGAGAGTGAAGGATTAAATATCTCAATCCAGCTTTTTCTGTCAAATAAATTTCACCGAAATGTAAATGAATACTAATAAAATGCCCAAGTTTCTACCTATTGGGGCTTGAACTTTTGATTCCGTAATTTATCAGCATCAAATACCTTTGAAAGCGAATTTCGTTAATCGGTTTATGAAAAGCGAATACCAAAAATGAAATAATATCCCCCTTTATTGATGACATTCGTGAAATTTCTTTCTGGTGGTTGATTGAAAGATTTCAATGTTGCTAGAACTGAGTTTGCTTCGTAATAAAATCCGCAAGTAGTCTCCACAACTCCGTAGGTCTATTACTCTTGAGAATACTAGTCGAGATTCGCCATAGGAGGTGATATAAGAAAATAATAGAAAGTTGGCGAGCAGTAGAATACTAATAACAGTAATGATAAGTAATGGTTATTGATATTATTGCTTAAAAAATAGTCTCACAATGTTGCACTTTACATATTATAGTTTTGTACATTCCTCCGAACACGCCTGCTGCTGTTTATGAAAATTTATTTGAATTGTTAGTTTCTGTATCTGTTATTCACAACAACGTCTTAAAGGTCCTTTCTCTGTAGATTTGACAGGCATGAATGTAGGGTCGGATTGAGAGGATGGGTGGCCGATGGGTGGAGACTTATATATTCCAACTATCGAATTATTAAGATTTCGGAGGTGAACGTAGAGCCGAAGTAAAAAGGCACATGGAAATAAAGTTAGCCCTCATTGCAAGGGTACCGGATTTGTCTTATAATTGCAACAAAATTTCTTTTTAATGTTATAAATTATATATCACCGGAAAGATCAAAAGATAAACTAGAGCCCTATAGTAGCAAATTTTTGTTTAATACATGTATTTTAGAGAAAATAATTTTTGAAAATACGCTATTTTAGTACAAGATTGTTTGCCTGGAATTTTAAAAATAAAAAGAAATACAAAAAATTACTACTATAGGGACTTAGATTAAAGTCTTGTCTTTCAATACTTTTTTACTAAAAGTCGCTATCTTTTATAGTTTTTTTATAATTAGACACGAGACGAACGCCGATTTAGGGCTTATTTCGACCTAGTGAATGGACTCTTAATACTGGGCGATTTCAATAAATCAAACTATGTATACATATTTTTTGCTAGGTGAACAACTGACAATAAAATTATCTCATTGAATGATTTTATTAATGTCCTGAATCTGTCAGTGTTTAACCAAGTAAAAAATGATCATGGTAGAATATTTAGATTTAGTATATTATCTATAACAAATCATGTTCCGTAGATAAATCAACAGATCCATGGTTAAAAATGAAGGCAGCCTTGGGAATATCAGTTAATACCACTGTTATTAGTGTTAATTTAAAGCATAAAGCATTCAATTTAATAATTTCTATAAATTTAGGAAAGCAGACTTTTTACGGTATTTGCTTTGTTTTTTTTGTATTTACTTTGATTTTTAAGATAGATTGGACGTTTCTATACAACCACTTATTTTCATGATATTATTGTATGAAATTTTTGATTGCTATGTTCCGAAGTTTGCAAAACTTCCTCATTATAAAAGATAAATCACCCTGGTTGTTTGATGCTGGGATCATAATATCAAATTTAAGGCAAAATACTAACGTAGCTTTAGAAATACTGGTAATCTGGTAATCCAGAAACACTAGATAATTTCAGAAGTTTGAGGACAAGTTTAAAATCTGATGTTAGTTCCTCTTTCAGAAGGTATCCTCAGTCAATTGAGAATGACTCACACAGTAATCCAAATAAATCTTGGGCTTTTATCAATGGTAAGAGGGGATCCACTAATATTCCTAATAATACCTACCTTATAATGGTGAACATCTAAACCAAATATTATTCTTAATGCATTCGCTAATTTCTTTCGTCTTATAGTCAAACTTCCACAAGTACTTCTACTTCAGACTCAAATAAAACCTCTGATTTAGGTTTCACAGTTAATATAATACGGTTTGACGAGCTGTCAAATACCTTTTTAGACTCTATCTTACTTTTGAATTTAAAGTGGCTCTCAACTATAATTTCACATAAAATAAGCATATGGGTAGATTGATTATTAATTGTACTTTCTAATGGTATGTTAATACCACAGATTATAGACGTAAAGTTAGTGTCACTATGGCACTATTAAAAAAAAACTAGTTTCGGCTCTATAATCATTTTGAAGAATTTTAGTGCCCTATAAATAAAGAAATTGATTTTTTGGCACAAACTCATTATTTTATGGTTGATATGGTCTATTAGAATTAATCGGGGAGGTCAATACACTCTGAATTCTAAAGTAGGATAGAGTCCAAAAAATAATTTTACAACTAAAATGTGACTTATTTTACATCATTGGATTCGGAAAATGATGTATATTCCATAATATAGAAGGTATTACTTCCAATGAAACCCGAAGCGCAAAGAAGTCAAGTTTTTATGTCAAAAATTGATCTCTGTATTGATATAAAGTACCACTGACTGGCAAATTTGACAAATGTATCTGAAAAATAAAAAAGGAAAGGGGGGGTACCAAGAATTTATGTCACACCTAGATAATAAATAATAGGTACAGCGCGTAGCTCCTCTCTATTTAAAAAGAAGCGAATTAATTTTATATAAACTTTCTGAAGTAGACATATAGGTATCAGGAATAATTAGAAGTTCCTGCACCACATTCTCAAGTACAAGATAGAATTTATATACAATGCAACTGCATTTTTCAAAAATGCATTTCAGTTGCATTTTTTATCTCTTTATCATGTCTACTGTCAGAATATCTGATATTGTCCCCCAAATTGTAACAAAATTGACAATTTACCGCAAACAGTACAACGAAAGTAGAGAATATTAACTTAATATTTCAATATTATTATTAGTATAATACTAATATAACATTAATACTAATATTAACATTATATAAATTGTGATACGCCACAAAAAGAAAGAACATTAACAAAAATGTTAAGATAAGTGCTATAAAATGAAGAAAATACTTTTACTTTATATAAAATCCCTTTATGCAATGTGGTTCACATTTCAGCTGGAGATGTTACTGTGTTTTATTGCACTTTACAGTCAACTGTCTCCAGGTTTCTGACTAATATTATCGCACAACATGTAAAAATGTCTGAATATATGGAAATCTGAAGTTGACTACCTTTCCTCTATTACACTTCCGTCTGAAGTTTATGATAATCGCATAAGTTAAAGATAAACTTCCTTACATAAGTTAATGTAATATTTTCTTTCTAAGTTAATGAAAATATACTTAAATTATGCAATATTATTTGAGCATGAGAGTAGTGGTTAGTAACTAGTTTTTAAGTAAATAAATAGATGGAAAGCTATAACCGTACTCAGAATTACTGTTTACTAAAGCATCTGTATGGGATATAGTTTCAAAGAACATAGAGAAACTACTAAACAAAATGTAAAACCTGTTTAAAAACACAGCAATTAGTAAAGGAAAACTAAGTATATCAGGAAAATAACAAGACTCAAGTAACAGCTGGAGTTTATTTTAAAATAAGTGTATTTTATTTCATACGTAACTGGTGTAGTTCATCTTGTGTAAAATTTTTTATTTCGATATATAGGGAAAAATTACAGGTGACTAAACCTGGTAAGCAGAGCAGGTACGTAACTTGTTTTAAAAGGAAAAACTGAATTTTCGAAGATAGACAATAATACTTAAACAAAATTTGGTATGGGGAATAACATGACGTGAATTTGAATTTATCAAAATACCTCATTGTGTCAAACCAAATTAAATGTTATTATGCACATAACATTAATTTTTTTTCATATTCTGTTCTTTTACCATAAAGTAATCATATAAGTACTACATTAGCAAACAAACAGTGAGGCGAAGATCAGGCAAACCTGCTCTTCCACTTAACCTCCAATACAAGTGATAATAATCAACAAAAATGATCAAACAGAATAAAAAAGAGAAGAAAAAATAGAACAAAATTACAACTATTACATTATACACAAAACAAAATCATAAATATTATAAATATACACCCACATAATAAATACACCTACCTTAATATGCAACTTTGCACTTGTAGTAACATATTACTCAATTTAAATCTGAACGATGTAATGTTATCACAACGTTTTATCACAGCAGGAATTTCGCTGTAAACTTTACTAATATTGTAAGAGAAAGATCTCTCAAAGAGGATTGTTTTATGGAGAGGTATTGTAATTAACGATTTTCTCCTAACATTAATGTTATGAAAATCTGTGCGGAACCTGATTTTATTATAAAGATAAGGCACATGTCAAATGTTATCATTTGACGCACTACTACGAAAATTCTCGCTGGAGAAATTCCTGCAATCATCTGCAATGAACTTCAGATAAGCTAAGGATGTGCAATTCCACTAGCTTAAGTTCACTGACATTAGCTCCAGTAGCTCAGGGAGATTTATGATACTAGGGCGTAGTATTCGTAGGACTTCTTTGACTGTTGACAGTTTATTTGGGCACCAGGATAATTTTTAGATATAAGATGTGACGTTCCCTACTCGTGGGTGTCAATTTGTGACGCTCTTAAATCGGTTTCGGATTTTAAAGGTCGGGTTTCTGCCTTCGGGCGCCACCAAACATGGGTTTCACGTGGTGAATGGTCCACGCGGACTCTACTCGCTTATGAGTAAAGGCTGGGTAACTGCAGTGAAGAAGGTGCATACCTGCACTTGCCAGAGGGTCAATGTTTCTTAACCTAAGTAATAAAAGTCACACATTTCCAACTCCTAAAATATTTATTTATTCTTTAAATAAATCGGTCGGTAAATAAATCAGTTAATACCAAAATATTAATAGCAATATATGTATATATATTTATTCATAGAAGCGGTAATAATAAATAAGCGGAAATATATTAGCAACAAATGGTAGCAAGCAGCAGTAAATAGACAAGCAATAATTATTATTCAGGTAAACCTATTCGGCAATCAATAATTAGCAACAAAGCGGTAGCAACCAGAAAAGCTAAGCACAATAAATTAATAATGCAACAAAATACGTTGTTCTCGGTCTATCGGTTTACTGTACCAGCCTCTGACGGTATTCTATCAATGTACCTAAACAGCAACTTTCCCCATGTCAAACGCTCATAGAGGAATCATTGCCAAGGCACATATTATGATAAAACACTTAAGACACTGAAATACGGGTACCAGGCTTTTGTGTATCCGGAATCTGGGTACGTAAAACTGATGTTCTCTAGCAAGCAACTTTCCCCATGTCAAACGCTCATAGAGGAATCATTGCCAAGAGGTACACCTAGTGAAACGCCCTCCCAAAGACAAAATACAAGCCTAATATTATTTACTATACTCGATAACCAGCTACACTTAACTAATGCACTCTAATAGGCAACTTTCCCCATGTCAAACGCTCATAGAGGAACCATTACCAAGAGGTCCACCTAGTGAAGTATATACTAGGAACAGCGTACAGTCGAACAGCGTCTTCAAGCTCACACAAAGCTGCTTCGCCCATGTCAAACGCTCATAGAGCGATCGCAACCAAGTGAACCTGAAGATAGCTTGTCGGCGGCGGTCGGACTTACTAAGGGTCACTTACTCCTGCTGGTGCTGGTGCTGGCGGAAATGATCAGAAGATCAAAAGATCGGACGGTCAAAAGGTACTTTACAATGCTTTAAGTAGTAAATCGGAGACACCACGTGACTGTAAATCATGTGGGAGAAACATCGCGCATTGGGTGCGCGGATATTTTAATTTTTGATTCAAATTCGGCCAACCTAATGGTACACGGTACTAATCTACTCAATATATTATTGCTAGCCTAGTCACAGCGTTAAATAATATAAACAAATTACAAAATAATATTTTGATAGATTTACGGGCTTCTACACTTATTTTAAATATCATTACCAAAAAGAACGGTTTTAAAACTCCAAGAAATAACTAAATTCTTATTATAACACATCCTAAATAAGTTAAATATATTCTACAATATTAAACAATAATAAATAAATATTTCCAACTTATTTAAATCATTTCGGAAAATAGAAATTATTCTAAGCTCTGCAAAATAAAGATACTATAGTTCAGAAGGAACAAAAATAAATTAAACAAAAAAACCCTCTATCATCTGACCCAAAATTCCAAAAACAACGGTTTCATAACCGGTTAAACAAGGAAATATTACCACTCTAATTAGGTAAAAGAGAAAAATTATTTCATTAATATTTCAAAGACAGAGTGACAAGTTATAAAAGTTATTATTGATTTGTTGTACAAATTTGTTACCAAAGAACAATAATCAATGAGTTTACAAATATTAAGAAACTGTTCCAGTCTTCTAATCGGCGTGCATGTGAGTTATTAAAATCTCTACAAAGTAACAAATTACTTAACCTAGTGCAGAAATTACGATATTAGCAATTTTCTATAGCTCCCAATAATATATTATAACTATAAGATAAGAGAAGATAAGATAAAGATAAGATAAAGGAACTTAATTCCCAAACAGCACGTGGTTGATTAGTCGCAATCCGATTCAAACAAAATGGAGGCAAGAAAACTCAAATTTATTAGTTTAAAAAACTATATTTTCTATAATCTCCTGACTAGAGCACAGCTTCACAAATTTATAAAATAATATTGAAACTATATTCTATTGTTTCGAATCGTATTACTTATCACCATATAGGGTGACAAAAAAATCTCAACTGACCACGCCTAAATAATTTACCTAAAATCCAGGTAAATCCTGATTATACATGAAATATAATTACTTAATAATAACAACAAATCGCTATGATCGTATTTCTGTACTAATAATGATAATCTCAAACAATAATGAAAGTGAATAAATTATATATATCAAATAGGTAAAATAACTCACATGTGCCTATAGTATGATAGCCTGGAACTGTCTATCTTTCCTACCTAAATCACACCGGCGTTCTCGCTTGAGACCACCGTTTACTAGCCAATCAGCGTCCTCCAACGCAGAATTAAAAAATTATTGAGAACTCGGCAACCAAAAATTAGGTTGGGTGTTTTACGGGGTGCATAATAGTCAACCTCATGGAACGACTTAAAAAGTACGTTACACATCATAAAGAATACGTGCTAGATTTGATTTTAATGCTACGAGAAAAACGATCTTCTATTAAGGTAATCGGTTAGTGGTTGCGCTGTGTTTGTATGGCAAACAGCAATTGGAGATTGTATTTATAAATAAGAAATTACCTACACTCCACCTAGATGCAGTCGATAACGTGATCAGAAGTCGTAACTACGTACGTTTCAAAAAAGATAATCTATTTCTCACGGATAATAAAAATACGCTGTAAAATAATTTTTATGAAGTCATCATGATAAAATTATTCTTATCATGTGAGTTAAAACGATTTTCTATAGAAAATAATAGAAATGGTGACTATTTTAGAGTATAGCATACCTTTTATTAAATAATTTCAAACAATTTACAGAAAATTGAAGCAAAACTGATATTTATCTTATGAAGTTAGTATAACAATTCACAATACATAATATTAGTAATAATAGTATTAAAAATAATAATAATACTAAGAACTACTACTATTGCTATTACTGACACTAAGGCCCGGTTGTACAATCTGAGTTGAGGGATTGGTTTAGTTGAACCGACTATCGAGTTGAACTTCGGTTCAAAATCACATCCTGTTGTACATGTTATTTTGAAGTCCGGCTTAGTTAAACAAAGTTCTATGGAAATAAATTTATGTCTGCAATACTTAGCGCATGTGCAGAGGTTTTTTAGCCAATGTAGAATGTAGCCAAATGAGAAACGAGCCCAAATGAGAGATAATAACAAGACTGTGCTCTAAGCTGTGGTAGAAGTCAGTAGTACAATTTATTCAATTATTTGATCATATTATTGACATCAAATAATTTTAAAAAATACCAAAGTTTGATATGTTTTAAGATACCTAACCTAAGTTTGTACCTACCTATACCCAAGGATTTTTAAAAAATCCTTTACCTATACCTATTTGTGGAATATTTTATTATTCAGCTAAGTCATTAGAACGATTATGATTACCAATGCATTTAAATTTGATCCATCAAAGTTAAATAAAATAAAATTAGATAGGTGTAGGTAATTAACTACACCTATACCTAAAAATAAACTTTTATTTATGGTTATGTTCTCACAGAACGAAGTTTAAACTACGATATTTGACCGCTTAACTTAACCAGGGATCAAGGATGATATAGAACCGGGTTTAGACATGAACTTGTCTTATACAACCGATAATACTATTTGAGCTTGGTTTAATCTTGAACTGCATCTAAACCACAGCTTCCCAAATTTTTTGGTAGGCTGTGTCTAAACCATGATTATACAACGGGACCTAAAGCGGGACTTCAAAATAACATGTACTTACAACAGGATGTGATTTTGAACCGAAGTTCAACTCGATAGTCGGTTCAACTAAACCAATCCCTGAACTCAGATTGTACAACCGGGTCTAATACATCTTCTAACGTGTTTATTTGGTGTGAAAAAGTAGTAAGCAAGTGATATAGAAAACATAAATATAGATACTTCTACGAACACAATTAACACAAAATAGAATAATGCTATAGTCAAATTCATGTAAGGAGAGAATAAATATAAGTAGAATAGAAAGGGCAAGGGACAACGTTGCGGAAGTTAGCTCCACCACAAGCGAATTTTTGGATGGAACTTTATAGAGAATTAACGGTTATTTTAAAGCTATTTTGGTACCCTATTATACATTTTTCCGCTCGCCTCCAAATGGGTTAGTTTGTGGAGGTGCTAGCTTCCGCCTGAAGTTAGCTCCACCACACTTGTAAAACATGGTTCGCGTAAACTATTCGCTTATTTTTTTGCATCAGATTTAACGGCCATATGTAGGCTCTAGAACGTGCCATATTACAACTTCAGTAGAAAGTTAAAAAAAGCGTTTATCGGATTTTCTTATTGGCTGGCTATAATTATATTAAATAGCATTAGGGTGTTGCGACTGGATATAAATAACTCTTTTATTTACTTGCCGATTTCAGAAAACAACGCATTCTTTCTTCAACATCAGTATTTTCCATTAAAAAATCAAAAACATGAAATTTTCTGAAAGGGGTGTTGCAATTCTTTTTCTGGACCAGGTTTAGATTTAATAAAAACAAATATTTACACAGTATGATTTGACTTTTTTGTAGATTAAAAAATAAAAACCTTACCTTTTGTAGGCATTATACGTGAATTCACTGCATATTTCTTGTAAATTAAATTTTCATCAATGAATACAAAACCATAGGGCATGGTGCCACATAATTTACTTTCATCTTTTATGAGCGGCATAATTTACTTTCAGTTCACCGGTGGCTCTAACAAGTAATATAGCATATGAACTTTAAATAAAATATGCATCCTTTAAATGTTAATTAATGAATAAATGTTAATAAATGTTAAAAGAAATGATAATTATTCGATTATAATTAGCATTCGTACGTTAGTAACTTAATGAGGAAGTCATGATAAAACTATTTTATTTACATACATAATATTAGCAACTATCCTCTTTCTTAAAATATATCACCAATGGACTTCATAATGGACTTCAAAATTATCGGGCACAATAAATGATTTTGATTTTAGGTCGTCAAACGCCATCCACTAATTTTCTCTTACATATACAACATAGTGCCCCAAAAATACAAAGATTACCAGCAATCTTTGTATTTTCGTGACTATTTTGAATATCTTCTATGGTTTCTGTGAAAGGGAGCTATAAAATTTATTACAGGACACAATTCAAAATTATTGTCGCCTGCGATATGTAGTATTACTATTGGTATTTTGTTTAAGTTTATTTCAAAATTCTCAGTTTCGGAAGAAAAAAAAATCCAGATTTATAAAGTGACCTGCAAAAATACACAATTATGATATTGGCAATGAGGGTCACATTGAAAGTACCATAAGCAGTGAAACGAGGTACATAACAATATTCAGTTCACCCCCATCAGCACTTAAATATCCAGATTAAATCCAGATTTATAAAGTGACCTGCAAAAATACACAATTATGATATTGGCAATGAGGGTCACATTGAAAGTACCATAAGCAGTGAAACGAAGTACATAACAATATTCAGTTCACCCCCATCAGCACTTAAATATGCCGAATTTCCTAATGTGACAACAAAACATAAGTCGATAAAAGGAAAGCGGATTTGTTTTTATTGCAAGTCACAAGAAGCAGTCACATAGTTTTCTCCTGGAGGTAATAGATATAGAATAGTATACAAATTAATAACCTGAAACTATCAATATTTACCTAGAGGCGATTTCTGAACTGTTGTCAGACATTATTTGTCTCTCTACATGACCTATCTATTCGTACAGTTTAAGAATCGTAACCCTAACTACCAATATTATAATTGTGTCTTTTTCAGGTCACTTCATAAAAAATTTAATTTTTACGCTTACTCTCTACAAATAGTGACCCTTTTATTTTTGGTACTACAAAATAGTTCAAATCACACTTCTTTCATAATTTTTCTCTAGAATCTAAATTTGGTCTCCAAAAAAAACACCGAACATTGTATTTGCGAGATATTCAGTAGTTTTTGAATTTTAGATTTGAGTTTGATTTGAGATTTGAATTTTAGGTTTGAGTGTTTGAAGAAATACTCAGTATTTTCTTACTTTACTCGAAATAATTTATGTTTCTGATTGTATCGATGCGTCGTTTTCTAAAATTGACAAGTAAATAAAAGAGTCATATCCAGTTACAACACCCTAATGCTGTTTATCTAATCATAGGCAGCCAATAAGAAATCCGATCTACATTTTTTATAACTTTCTACTGAATTAACTTTTTTATTTACCTGCGAATTTTGGAAAAAGACACATCGTTGTAATCAGAATAATTCATTATTTGGGGTAGTATGTTTACATGAACCAAGTTTTATAAGTGTGGCGGTGTTAAATTGAGACGGTAGCTACCACTTCCACAAACTGACTCTTTTAGAGGCCAGCAAAAAAATTAATAATAGGGTACTAAAACAGACTAAAAATAGCCGTCTCAGCCCAAAATTTGAATTTTTTTGTGAAGACGTATACATTTTAACGTATGAGGGTGTATAGTGTATATATTTCTGGATGGGGTGGTCTGATTCAGTTGTATTAAGGCTTATCCTACAGCCTTTAATCTATTATATCTGATGCACAAAAATATGCGGATAGTTTAGGCGAACCAAGTTTTACAAATGTGGCGCTAACTTCAAGCGGAAGCTAGCACCACCACAAACTCACCCATTTGGAGGTGAGCGGAAAAATTTATAATAGGGTGCCAAAAGAGCTTAAAAATAGCCGTTAATTCTCCATGAAGCCCTTCTAAAAAATTCGAATTCTTGTGAATACCTATAAATTGTACCCTATGAGGGGTCTCCCAATCTCTGGGTGGGGTGGTCCGATTCAGTTGTAATATGGCGCGTTCTAGAGTCTTGAAATAGCCATTCAATCTGATGCATAAAAATGTGCGAATAGTTTTCGCGAACCCATGTTTTACAAGTATGGTGGAGCTAGCTTCAGGCGGAAGCTAGCACCACCTAGCTAGCTAGCTAAAAATAGCCGTTAAATCTCTATAAGGTCCCATCCCAAAAATCAGTTGTGGTAGAGCTAGCTTCCGCGACGTGAAGAGACATGATAGACAGCAGTTACAGTACACAATTACACTCGAAACAGATAAGTTCATTAAAAATATACTTCCAAAATAAAGACCATCCATTACTTACGGCAGTAGTAGAAATTGATAACGGTTTCACACATTTAAACCTATCAATGCAAGGATAAGAATGCTTATAAAATAATGCCCTTGTATAAAAGCAAAATGTATGTTTGTCTAAAGCATTACACGGCAAATATTATAATAATGTCAACCAGGAACGTATGAACACAGAAGTTTCTAGAAGTTCTTACAATCAGGCCAATTCTACCCAGAAACAGATCGATTTATACTTGCAATATAAGACCAAGTCATAGTGACGAATAACTATAAAAAAAATATTTTGAAAGATACTTCAATTAAAGCATATAATTAAAAGTGACAGGTGCAGAAGATGCCACCCTTCCTGAAACAATAGTACTTATAACATCCAAATGTAAATTACTGACAGGTATGCAATATATCAATAGACATAATACAGGGGTAAATATTCATCAGGGAATAGGCTCAAGCGTACAACCAATAACTAATACTACCACCAACTACAATAGATAACCAATATTATAAGGGAGCTTTTGATACCTGCGTAATAGCTCCCTGTTTAGACTTGTAATATTCTCGGCGTAGTCCACACAAGTCGATGAAATTATACCAAGTCCCAATGCCTTTGGGGACTTGTACTAATTTACTTACTCTTCTCTGGATGCGGTGCGATCCCAGACTGAATGTCTGAGTCGGTCTCAGTAGTATAAGAGGTTCTAATGAAGACCTCGGACATGCGCAGAAGTGAAATACCTGACTTGGTATATTTTATGCTCCTCCACCACAATCGGTAAAATTTATAAGTCCACACGGGCTTGTGGACTCTGCCGAATTTTACTTACTCTTCTCTAGGTCCTGGTAGCAGCGGTGTAGACGGACAGGTCTTGCTTGGATGCGGTGCAGCCACAGACTGAATGTCTGAATCGTTCGCAGCTGTATAAGAGGTTCTATGAAAACCTCGGACATGCGTAGAAGTGAAGATCTCGGAATTTGTATACTTTATTCCTGTACACCAACAATCGGTGAAATTTATAAGTCCACACGTTCTTGTGGACTCTGTCGAATTTTTACTTACTCTCCTGGGCAGCTGTGGGACAGGCAGGACTCGTCGTCGTGGTGTAGAGCAACGGACTCACTATTTAAATCGGTCTCAGATCGGTGTAGAGCCAGTGAGTACTTGGACCGGCGCAGTAGTGGAAACAAGGACTTAAGAAATTATACCTTGTCTATTTTACGAACTCTGAAGAATATCCCAGCAGGGAGACAAATTACTGACAAAATGTTGAAGTCCCAATTTCTGTTAACAATTAGAAAAGTTTCACTCTATTTATTTTACGGACTTAATAAATATTCGGTCAAGTAGACAGACGGCGAAAAATATGTCTCAATATCTTTTGATACTTAGAAAAATTCCACTATGCCAGTTTTCGGACTTGTCAAATATTTCTTACTTACTCTGCGGAGACGTTGGTGGTAGTTGCGGAACAGACAGTACTCGTTGTGCTCGTAGACAGCCAGAGACTGACTCTAGAAATCGTTTTCTGCCTGGAGAAGGGTCGGCTAGAACTCGGACCGGCGAAGTAGTGAAAACAGGAACTTAAGAATTGGAAGGAGATGCCGAAAACAACTACTCCACGGGCAATATGCCTGTAATGGCATCTGCTTTCTGCAGATCGTTATCTGTCTGTCAATTAGACAATAATTGTCAGACAGGTAGTAGCAAAGACCCAAAGAGGGCACTGCAGTGTATTTCACTGTATCTCGCCACTACAAACAGGAACTTAAGAAATTATCCCAACCCCAACGTATACTATTAATCGACTTAGCCGATTTACGCTTGCTACCTTTTCGAACTTAGAAAAATAACTGGTAGGTAGACAAACTACTAAAAATATATGTCCCAATTTCCTTTGGTACTTATAAAAATTTCACTATGTCGCCTTTTCGGACTTGTAAAAATTTACTCACTCTCGTGTTCCAGTAGACGCTCGGGGATTCGCAGCGATGCGGTAGTACGGCTAGTTCCTCAGACAGCGGGGAACAACTAAAATCTCAGCGCTTGATATTGCTTAAGGGTATGGCCACAACGGCGCCTCGCCCATAGCCTGGTGCTAGACCTTGGATCATTGCTCAAAGGAGCTTCGCCTAGACCCTTGCCTTGAGGTGGCCACAGTGATCTTCGCCTAGACCCTTGCCTTGAAGTGGCAGTAACAGTGAACGCGCAGCGACTAGCATTCCCTTGTCAGTTTTATGTAGGCATTTACCATATAAGCATGGAGTTTTCGTCGTCTTCATCGGACGAAGAATATATTTTACTCGAGCCAAACTTTAAAAAGTGGTATGTGTAGAAAAGCAAAAAGAAACTGCCGGTGCACTCCTTAAACAAGATGCGATCTTCTTTGGAGAATTTCACCATCTTTATAATGAGTTAAGAAGATATCCAAATCGATTTTTTCAGTACACGAGAATGAGTATAAGTACTTTTGACTACATTATAAGCAAAATATGAGATAGATTGATTAAACATTGGAAAAACTATTATTATTACTCGCGCTTATTAATTTTTCCTTATCCATAACTGCAACATGCTATGGGCGATGGTCAAAATAATACTAAGCTCTATTTATGTAGGCAATGCTAGGGTACTCTACTATGGTCGAGGCGAAGGGCGGTACGTCGTTGTGGCCGCTTGCATTTAAAACAATACTTTTATTTTTCGATGCGGGCGAAGCTAAGGTACCAGGCTATGGTTCAGGCTATGGACGAGGCGCCGTTGTGGCCGGACACTTAGTCGGAGCAAGTGGTGATGCGTGAATGTGTGCGTATCGGATTCTCAGGTCAGGTGTCGAAATAATAGATTTTATGTCGGATATATTTATATTTATTTACGGCGTTGTGTGGAAAATCATTCACAGGCTCTGAATATGTAATTTTTACGGCAAACTAAAATGTGCTTCATTACACTTCCAAAACTTACACGTGCCAGGTCATCTGTTCATCTAAATTTCCTTAAGTTCGTTTGCAATATCCCCAATTTATTTATATTGACTTGTCAGAGAATCATGGAAGCCTTCTTTAGGTGCCCCACATAACCACTTGTGGTTGCTATATACCATTCTATTGGACCGTTGGCATTTTTTAGAGTCAACCCTACAACAACCAACAGCCTTGCAACTTGCACAGAATTCTTCCAAAATCTTTATTAAGACACGTGCTTGGTGCTTAAACTCTAACCAATTGTCACACTTATTCAATATTCAATATATCAATATTAATATTATTTTTACCGTGTATCTAGGTCATCCTGTTTATTCTTCCCAACTCCCTTAGTCTTCTTGTAACTTTCCTAGAGATTCAGACGCCCTGTCAGATAAATACCGTCTAGTGTCAGACATTACCTAGTACCACGAATTTTTCCACGCCTTCTTGCATCACTATTAGGAGGTACATTTGCCTCGTACTAACAATCCAGCTACATTAATTTTCTTATTTATTTAACATAAACATAACATAAAAACATAAAACACACCACAGATATGGATACTCCTCTTCTGAAAGTCTCAGGTTTGTGTAGAGGGAGGGTGCACATGAAAAAACGCAGACATACAACCATTCCCTGGAAGATATGCCATTTCCCCCTGGCGGACTCGAACTCGCACCGCAATATGCCATTCTGTTAGTCACAAACTACTACTCAGCACCTAACAGACTGAGCTATCGCCGCGGGAAACCGTTCAACATGTTGCCTCCACATCAGGTGGATGGTGGTTTATTATTATACGACTGATATCTGTTGGCCTCTCATCCCTTGTCTTTGTTTTTAAAAGCTCAGTGGGATTTGCATTTACCCCGTGCTTGCAAATTATATTATCAAGAATTTTCCATTGAATAGTGTGTGCAACGGACATAAACGACCTAATCGACCGCTAATTACCTTAAATCAAGAAAATATATACGGTAAGTTATTATCATCCTGAGCACATGTTAATTTTCTAGTGAAACATGCTTATACAATTTCCATTAACATCACAAAAAACTGCCAGATGAGGGGCAGATACATCATTATGATTAAAAAACCACTGAGGAAGTGCTCACACTTTCCTGTACAGAATTGAAACCTCATTGCGACACGTAAACTGTCATCATGATTCTTTGTCTTTTATGTGTCCCTGTGTTACGGTCGAGTTCTGCCACGAATTATATCCATTAAAAAAAGCATTCACAACATGTGAGGTGAACGTTTAGGACACATGATGAGTGTAATTTTTAAAATAAGTATAAGCATAAGTAAATATAGACACAAATCAATAATAATTATTGTATTATTCTGCTTAAATACTATATCATGGCGACCATAAGTGATACGGAGTTGGTTAAATTGAGACAAACTTACTTAAGCTACCAATAATATACGTTAAAACAATGTTAAGAAGACAATGTTAAAAATATTGCTTATTTGATACAGATAATTTAGAAATAACTTTTATTCTCTCCTGGAACCGTTTGTAAAGATATCGAACTACAAATGAAGCTTTCTTGTAACTGCTTACAACGTGGCATTTATACAATTCTGATATGACTTCTATAATACAGACCAGATAATGAATTCCATTTTTCGAAATAATAACGTTTCGGACTTTTAAAAAATGTTATAATTTGACATTTTTGGAGCTATGATATTAATTTTGCCCTTTAGACTTATTGTGTATAATACTAACCATATATATATGTATGGATATGCTATATTCGCTATATTTTGCTGATTAATTGGTATATTTACATGAACTTTTTAACAATGTATATAACTAATGTGCCCATATGATACGTACCATCAGTATGAGAAGATAAGTCTAATACTTAATTTTATATAAATTAATAAATTGTATTCAATATTGGATCAGTGAATTGCCTTCAACAGTATATAAATAATTTAGAAAAATTAACAAAATAGAAGATTAAATAAATCAGAAGATATTGATTTTCTTTAACGTAATGAAAGTTGGATTATTTTAATTTAACAACCTAGAGTATAGTATAAGAATTGACAAAAGAGAAAAACAGAAAATGTTCACTTATAATATCCCAAGTGCAAAATTATTGCCGCAAATTTTTTCGAGGTGGTAAATATTTTCAAAATTATCCAGAGTCGAAATCAAGGGTTGATTTTATAAAAATATTTGCCACCGGGAAACAACTTTCAGCAATTAATTTGTGTACTTGGGATATTCGGTAAGATTTTTCACACCGAGGGAAAATTTATTTAGAATTTCGATGTCATTTTTTCGTCATGAAAATATAAAACTAACATTACGAGGGACGCTTGTGTCATAATTTATTTATTAGATTTTGATAGTTTGACGCATACATGTCTAACCTTCAAAATATACTGTGGTGTTTTCACGTTTAAATTATGATTATAATTTTCGTATAATATAGTTATAATATAATGTTTCGTTACGGAATAGAGAATTCTTCAGAAGAAATTCAAGATAAGAGTCAACACATGATTCTGGTGGTAAGTTTCTATATTATAATATCAATTTTAAACTCATTTCTGAAACGTCAAAAAATATTCGCTATAATTTTGCTTTTGTACCCCAGATGTCAAATTTTCTTTAATATTCGTAGGCATATAGTATAAACAGGGTGTGGCGGGAAGACATTTCGTTAGACGTATCTGGGAAACTAAGTATATAAGAAGTATATATAAGAAATTCTGAACATTTTTATACGAGGGTTAGTCGATATATTTGCAGTTTCATGAAAATATTGACATCGATGTAGTACTTCCGGTTATACCGGAAGTAGACATCAACTTGTTTCTTTCAAATGGATTGCTATATTTTTTATTTCATTTTCAAATTCTAGCGGGGCTTAAGTCGGAGATCGAGGGATTCATAATGGCTTGCCATGTAATGGGTATGGAGTTGAGTTGCGACTATTTAAAAAAATTCAGGCCGAGCCAGGCCCGGCCCGACAGAGTGTAGGCCAGGCCAGGCCAGATAAACTCACCGAACGTTTGGCATCATTAAAGCCAAACCTCTTGACAGTAATGGCCCGGCCAGGACAGGACCGGCCAGAACAGGCCAGGTCAGGCAGGTTAGAACCGACCAAACCAGATTGAAGTCGGGAAAATTACAAAAACATTTTATTAGATCACAGATTACTTTCCATTAGAGATGAGATTTGAGTAGTAGATGACAAAATAAGGGAGGCGGATCTGGGATAACGCACGGAAATGAAAAATAATGTCATATTATTGCCACTAGTGACTTTTATAATATTGATAATAAAATATTTCGTAAGGCGATACTGCACTTCTGTTAACATTACCAATAATCATTTTTGGTATTTACTAAAGTTAAAACAAATGAATTATGTTGATTTATACGAAAAATTTTACGGCTTAAATATTTATCCTTATATTGGAAAAGTTACATATCTAATGGCCTATTCCACTTACAGTAATACAAATTTTAGATGTGCTTAAATAGCAGAGTAATACTTATAATAGTTATTATTAAGTATAATTTTTCCATTTAAGGGTATCTTAAATTTGAAGTAGTATCAGTGAGATTGGCTGTAAGTGGTCAGACAAATGAGTGAAACACCTCACGTTATTGTGAAATCAAATTCCTCAGACGAAAAACAAGTTATAGTATTTTAAATTTGTTAAGTTATACGACAAACCGGTTAGCTCAGGTCAGGTCTGAACCGGTCCGAACCAGCCAGGCCAGGTCCGACCAGGCCAAGCCCGAACCGGCTATGCCAGGCCCGAACCGGCTAAGCGAGGCCTAACTCGGCCAGTCGGGCCTGGCCAATTCAATTGCAGCCCGGCCCAGCCAGGTATTACAAAGCATCCGGTCAGGTCCAGCCCGGCCAGTAAAATATGCACATTTTCTCGGCTTGATTTCGGACCGGGCCTGGCCTGGCCGGGCTTCTGGCCTCAAATTCCAACTCTAGTATGGAGGTCCCTGATGTCAACTGCAGGACCTGCCATAGGGCGCCGGAGACAATTATGTATCTGCTCTCAGCTTATCTGTTTTCTGTTACAGTCTATTACAGCCTTTCTGCTCTGCCGGTTGTCTGTTAATACTGTTAATACTGTTTTCTTAACTTTTGAGCTTCAGTATTAATATTCATTGATTAATATATTATTATTGTGTATATTTGTTGAGACATATTTAATCAGTATTTATCTTATTTAGTTATATATTTATATTCCAGTTTGGTGGAAATTTGATTTCTTTAGTGAATCTCGACGCCACGTGTCGGCCTTCTTTTTAGTTAGGTTTAGTCAACAGTTTATTGATTAATATATTTTATAGATGTTATTTGAACTGCATTACACTCATTAACTCATTTGAATTTAGGTCTTTAAGACTGGCATTTAGCCAACTTATAATATAATTTATAAGTATATTCAATAAAGTTTTGAGACAATAAGTCAGTTAATACTATTTTTCCTAGAAGGTTATTTAACCAAATTTGCTTGCAAATCGGTCAAGCTTATGTAACTGTCTTAGCCGCTGTATACGTGTAGTGAGTTCAAAGAGAGTTAAATCATATTTCGTAAATTGAAGTATGTATACTGATTAAATTCTCACAACCAAGTACAAGTTTTCCGTGGCATATTTTTTTATTGCTAGCAGTATTTATCTCTTGTCAGGTTACACAGAGCTATTTCTAATTATTTGTAGTTTATACATTATTAAATTTGCTTTGTATATATATACAGGGTGGGAAAAACTTTAATGTTCAGCACTGGTATCTCGGAAACGATAAAAGATACAACGTAGCTCAAATTAGGAAAAAGTTGCCCAATTTTATGCCGATTCAAAATATGTGAACAAGTTTAATATATTTCGGACCGTTTATGCCGGAAAAAACAAAATTTGACAGTTTCTTTTATGTCAAATAACTTTTCTTGAAATAAACGTAGATTTTTGAAATTTGCTATGTTTACATAGTTTGATGAGAGCTTTCGATTGCCATACTAAAACATGATCTAAACCTACTAGCTTTTCGGCAACAATATTCAACTTTTGTATTTCTTATGGGCGCCATATTGGATTTTTACTTCATTAAATACAGAAAGAAATTACAAGCACGGCGATATATCCTACTTGATACTTTCTCCAGTAAATATGGATAATACACGCGAATAACGATAAATAGTATTTATTCACAAATAATAGAGAATGAATACTGTCGTTGGCATTGGATTACTGTAGACAGATATAATTTTTAGCAGCTCTCACAAATAATGATCCAGGGGGTTAAAGCACGGTGATCGCGGTGGCCATAGAAAGGGACCATTTGTACCTATCCACGAATTCGGAAAACGTTGATAGGAAAACTGGGTTACAATTCTAGCGTAGTGTGAAGAGTATCCATCTTATTGAAACAACTGTAAATTTTGAATATTTTTTAAAGGTTCAAAGCAATATTTTGCATCAAGCCTTTCCTCCAAATCGTTTTGCAAAAAGTGTAAATAATTACGTACGTGTAACGGCACCGGCGGTATTCGGGCCTTATGGTATTATTGATAAATTAACTTCTCGTAACTATTTACTCTTTTTACAAGACGATTTGGAGAAAAGCTTGATGTTTTATCTTTGCAGAATATTCAAAATTTACAGTTGTTTCAATAAGATGGATGCTCTTTAAAGGATAAATAAATGGATAACTGCTGATTAAATCTGTCTCAACCACTATACAAATGCAATAATATACTAATCAATGAATATTAACAATGAAGCTCAAAGATTAAGAAAACAGTATGTTACAACTAACATGCCTTACAACTAATATGATATTTAGTCAGTTAGAGAACCAACATTACCTATGGTTGATTTATACATTGCATAGTAGTGACTAATGATCATAATGAAATTTATAAAATTTCGTTACAAGATATGCCCCAGAAAATTTTATTCCCTGATATCTATTTGTCAATCTTAGTGTATTAAATATAAAATTTCATGTACTTGCAATATATTTATTTTACGGATTATACATTAGGTAATCGAGACAAAGTCTTCATACAGCAGCCCGTATCAAACATTTTTGTATTAATAATTTAAAGAAGCTTTTACTCGGCGCAGCCAATATAGTCAACGTACCTTTTATTTGCCTACCCATAAAGACCAAATGGAAGAGGAAACGCGTTTCCTTCCGCACATATCCCAGTTCAACTTAGCCCACCTCAGTATCTACCAATTTAAATATTTTATAGATGTGAAATAAAATATGAATAATTAATGATAGCGGTAGTTGAACCGATTTAGACCTATATACCTATGAGCAACTTTCAAGTCTATTTTTATATATACAAAAAAAAATTTATTCGAACAGTAATTTTAATAATAATATAATAGTAATATCTCTACCCCTCATTCTAATCACAAGGATTATCCCGAAAGTCTGATACTTGTGTGGGCCAGGGGTGGTATTTTATTATTGCGCGGGTCGCACTTGCGCCTCAGGAACGACTTATGTGGGTAAGCCCTAACCACTATCAGTGCTGGAATGAGAGAAACCTGGACACCTACATTAGCTAGTGGGACAGTGAAGTATCAACTATTTTAATCTCTACTATTGATTATTTGCACAATAATTCTAATATATTGATAATGGGTGATTTTAATATTAGTGATTACTCAGTTGATTTTGAAGACCACCAACACTCGAATTTTGGGTTTAAATAATTATTAGTGTACTCGACTTATTACACTTTAACTTTGTATTGAATTAATTTGGTGGAATCTTTGATTTGTTTTTGTGCAGTGCAAATTTTCTGGTGGAGGAAGATAAATATCATCTAGCCTTGAACACTTTATCTAAATTTGATTTTAGTAACAAGTTAAAAAATTATTTTAAGATTAATTATATGTATATAGTGTTATAATTTCCATAAGGTTAATTTTCTGATAACTTAATTTACAATATTGATTGACAACCCCTCGAATCAATTCATGAAGAATTAGAGTCTTCTGTTACTTACTTTTATAGTCAACTTTATAAGGTTTTTGACATGTGTGTTCCCAAATTTTCCGGTATTAATAGGAAAAAGTGTCCTCCATGGTTTAATTTGCAGATAATCAGTAATAAGTCAAAGTAAGATATTGACATGCGTATAAAAAAATGGAGATTTACTGGCATTATTTGAAGAATTTAAAGTTTTAAGGCCTAAAGTTAAAAGTGATGTTATACTACGACGCTTTCGGTAAAACTGCTGAAAGATTCATTCAAAATAATTCCAGTTTTTATTTGTAGGAAGAAGAGGTCAACTAACATATCGCATCATATGTTTTATATGACATCATTAATGGATTTGCTGTTTTTATTTCTAAATTACTCATCGCTGCCATCTACTAGTCATAAACATTTTATGGGTAATAATAGCGTCAGTGACTCGATACACATACGTGAGTGTAATGAAATGGAAATTCTTTCAGCTTTAAAGATAATTAAATCGAAAATGACTACTGGTCCCGATGGTATGCCTTCTTGTGCGATAAAAGGCTGCTGAGGTTTTTCACATCCATTAAAAATACTATTTACTAAGTCTCTTACTGATTGTCGATTATCTAATATTTTTAAGCATTCAAAAGTCTACCCAATTTTCAAAAAGGTGATAAATTTAACGTTAGCAACTTTCGATCCATTTCTATTATTTCCAATGTCTGCAAAGTCTTAGAGATTAGGCTCCATGACTTTATCTACACTAACGTCTCCAACATATCTCCTTCGCAGCATGGTTTTATGAAGGGTCGCTCGATTGTTACTAACCTGGTCCGCATTACGCAATTTATAGCTGATTCTATCGACAATCATTTACCAACAAATGCATTTTCGAGCCATTCGACAAAATTAATTATTACTTAGTACTTCTTAATACATTTGGCATATCGCATTCTTTATTAACTTTTTTAAATCATATACCTTTTCAATAGGACGCAATATGTAGTTTATAGTGGATTCAAGTGTTCAATTCGTAGTTACTTCAGGTATCCCACAGGGATCTATTTTTGGTCTCTTGTTATTAAATATAGTCACAGTCACAGTAACTGCATTCACTTTCAAAATAAGCTTAACTGTGTTAATATACAGTGTGCCGAAAATAAATTGCCATTAAAAGTTCGTAAATGTAAGGTTATGCCTTTCTCAAATAGGCCGTTTCGCTATTTGATATTGAATTGTCCTTTAATATTCACATTGACACCGTTATTGCTGAAGCTAGTATAATATGAATTTGGATTTATTGTTCGTAATTTTCATGTATTTACAAGCACCGACGTAATAAAATTTCTATTTTTAGGTTTATTAGATCTAAACATGAGTAAACTTCTCTCGCGTAGTCCCCTCACCATGCCGTACATATTAATAAGTCAATCCAACATCAATTTTTTAAATTTCTGTCTTTTCAATCCACTGGTGTTTACTCATTTATTAGGTTCCCACATGTGCGTTGCTCAGCAGACATTCTGTTGTCGCGGTTGAAATTATACGAAAATATTTCTCCCAAGTTTTTCTTTTTAAAATTCTGCATAATTTGACGGATTCTCAACCATTATTGTATATATAGACGATAAAACTTTATCTTCTTTTCTTGAAAGGGGTTGGAACCTTTGTTGTGAAGATAACACTGACGTGATTTACCACATAATACCAAAACCTTATAAATACTGCACTCGCGATGATGATCATCTCGAGATGATCTAAACTCAATTTTTCAATAGTTTTAATCATCTCCAGATGCCTGTTGCTTCTTGCATCTTGCAGATGCTTCATGATGCCAACTTAGTTGGTGAAACGCGCGTCGAATGGAGTATAATGTTTTGATGTTATGTGGAAAACTACATCAATTTTATTTTCTTTGGTAAAATAAACACTTCACTCCCAAAAACTACTTCTAAAGCCTCAGGCAACCTCTGCGAGGCTCTTTAAGGGTTCTCTTTGGGAGTAAAGCTTTCGCATTAGCCATGGGAACTTTTGGTTTACAAAAAAGGTATTTTGGACAGTGTAATCCCAAAACGGTAAAACCGATTTTATGTCTAAGATGAAGGGAATAAGGGATAACATAATAGTTTTCCTGATAATAGCTTAAGTCAAAGAAATAGACAACATATCAATGCATATAATTTATAAACGGGACAATGAATGACAAAATATTATTGTCTAAACTTGATCAAATATTAGATTTCTCACTTTAAATGGTTAACTGTATACCTGATATTACTAAATAATACAATTATCTAGACAAGCTAAAGCATTTCCTGTCGTGGATCGTTATGTGATACGGAAACATACAAGATTCTATATCTACACAAACTTCGTATTACAGAGACCGCAGGGGAGTTACCTGTATAATTCTAGTACGTTATATTACATCTCTGCCCCAAGAGGTCTTCGATTCTGAACTCAATCGAACACTTCTGGGATATGATTAGAATTACGATTCAATGCGAGATCGTTTAAAATGGACAGCAGCGTGAGATTCGCTTCAATGTCACATGTTCAGATTTTAATTGACGATATACAGTAGTGGGTGGTAAACGGATTGAAACGAATGATTGAGCTTTTTCTCCTTCGATTTAGGGTTAATTAATCAATAATTATTCCATCACCAGTTAAGCCTTCTACAGTACTTAATTCCAATGAAAATTATTTTGGTTTGAATGCGAAATTGATTGATTCTTTTTTAATAAAACAATATTGAGATTCTTGAAGAAATATAATCAAAACAATTAAATAATGCATGGCGTAGCACTTAAAGGAAGCAACAATGGTTTCACATGTCTATATCGCATCGACATCTGTTTCTGTGGGATTTTCGGCATACAATTCTTATATTGCTTTAAGATATTACACTAACGTTCATTCCTTTTTTGGTTTATCTCATTATATGGAGAAAAGTGGGCGCACACGACAGCTCCTCCTGCTGACTGACTCAATAAGACACTAAATATGATAGCGTTATGCATGGCAAACTGCTTGACATTACGATCACATAAGCGTATTTATAGACTGCAACTTTTATTTCTAGAGAAAGCTTCAAATAAAACCTAAGTAAGTTGGTAATATAGACGAAGTTATGTCTTTCCTACTATAAAAACTTCAAATCATATAAGCTTTTATTAGAACTACACACTATATTTTTACAAATTTAGATACGTTTTCTTATGAATCGCTTATGTAAGGGCAATATATTTGTATAAATTAAAGATAATTGATTGAGAAAATATAGGTTTTGGCTCTTCCTTAAATTTTGTACAGCTTATTTATTACGTATTTGTGTATACTATATGTAACTAAAGAACCACAACGTAGGGTTACCTGTGATTCACAATCATGGAAATATTTTCAACCTCTTTGTGTCAAAGTTCTGAATCTCGGTACCTCCACTAACTTTAGAGTATTATAATAGGTTGCGTTGTTTCTGTTTTGTATTTTTCTAAAAGTTTTTTTGTGAAGATGAGAATAACTCAGTTGTTAACAATCATGATGTAGATGAAAGATGGCTTGAATTAGACAAAGTCATGGGCATCGCTGCGTAGATTAAAACAGTAATCGATAAATTTCGAAATTTATAATATTACTATATTTTGCTTATGGCAAGTTAAAATGAATTTATGGAAAAAATTGGCCTTTGAGTAGAAATAAATTTGAAAATTGACCTTGATTTTACATTTACGATCTTTATTTGGAATAGGTGCTACTGTTTTAGTGATTTTTACTATATTGGCATATTAAATATAAAAACGGTCTTTATAAAGATACTCTTTCTTCCTTTAAATGCACATCTTAGAGATTGAATTGTCTAAAACATTTTTGCTTTGTATCCCTTGAAATAGATGGAATAACCAGAGGCTCTGGAATTCCGTGGTCGAGAGGTTAAAGATGCAAGGTTTTAATGGTTCCACTCACAAAACTGCGGTAACGTTTTTAATATGCAACTAGTACTGCAATCTCACTGTATAAATGGATGACAACCTACCTGGCTACTGTTCACTTTAATTAATAAGGTTTTTCAGCTATTCCTTATTCACGTACTAAAGGTAGTCAAAGTTTTAACATCGTAAGTTATTCCTGGGCGCAGCCTGCAAAATAATAATATGCCGCTCCCTCCCCCCACACAAGTATCTGACATAAGGGCTTATTATTACGATGATAATGAAGGGTAGATATAATGTTATTATTATTATTATTATCAATTTAACACTTGTTTTACCTTCGAAATGTAGCATATATGGCGCGCAAAGAATTTATATACGGTTTATTTTTTAGCGGGCATGAAAAAATACGCCTCGTACAGATATTTCATTAAAATGGCATGAACTTTTCAACCTTGGTTATATAGAACGCCCAACAAGTGTTTTTGTGGTTGATATCTCATTTATTTCAAAAGATAGATAGGAAAAAACTTAAAAGTTGAAATGTTAAGACCCCGTGCTTTTGAAATAAACGAGATTGCGGGTGGGTTTACAGATTTTTTTATTAGTTCAAATAATCACCTCATTCATTTAATACCTAGGAAACACCCTGTATGGGCATCAATTAATTGAAAGTTACATTTTGCTTTTGCAAAAAGTAGCTTTTATTTCATCCTACGTTCAATTGAACTTCGCTATTTTCGGAATCTTGACTGTTTTCTGTTTGAAGATCGAGCCATTAAATGAAAAATAATATTTTTCTGGTAAATGAGTCTACACAGACATCTATAATCTCCGTAAAAAGAAAGTTAAGTGAACCGTGAAAAGGCAACCTTTACCGAGATTTGTAAAAGGCAATTCCAAATTATGTCAACGGTCTCAATCGTAGTCCACATGTGAACATCTCTTATTGCCCTTTAATTTTCATCCTCGAATCAATAGGATATAACGTTACGGGTAAAATCAGATCGTTACAGTTTGTCACAGAGAAAATGTAGCCAATACGAATTTAAGGGAGAACAGGCTGGAGGTATTATATTTTTTCGCTATTATACGAGATTTCGAACCATCGGCTCGTTTCTTCTGTATTCCTATGTATGTATGTATATTACTGAATGTATATCAACGAAGAACCATGGTTCTTTCATTTAGAATAGTGATAATCTTACCTATATAGAATATTTGCTTTCATATAAAAGATAAATAGATGATTTATATTTTCACATTTAAACTGATGATCACAGTAATAGTAGAGAAAGAAGTGTACGAGTAATAAGGCAATTTATTTATGTATGTATTTATTTATTTATTTATTTATTTATTTATTTATTTATTTATTTATTTGTTTATTTATTTATTTATCTATTTATTTATTTATTTATTTATTTATTTATTTATTTTAGTTACAATGCCCAATGGGAAAAACCCAATTACAGGACAAGGTTTAAGCATACAAATGTTAACATTACTTAAACTTAACAAAGTGAAAATATTGTAAATGACAGTACAAGTACAGAAAACCAACGGGATAAACATATAAACACATGATTCATAGTTTGTTTCTTTAGGAATTACACCACCTGTAAAATAACAAAAAGCAAAAACCAGAAGCATACAAATTACATATTTAAAGTGTAGTAACAAGGCAAACTTCTAAAGTTTGCCCCAAAAAACCACTATATAATGTGATAAAATAGTATTTAATATATTAACTAAATTTCTTCAGTGGTTTCTCAGTTTTATACAAAATTCTATAATATTATGTCATATTTTAAAAAATATGTTTAAATAAAATAGTTATTATAAGTTATTAAAAGAACTACTTCTTTTCATACAAAGAGTCTTTATCGTACAACCATTCTACCGACGAAGAGTTGAGGATCAACTCGAAACGTATAGAAGAAAGCTAGTTATGTGTTTAATTTCTTTTAAATTTTATTATAATAACTATTTTATTTAAATAATATTTTTTAAAATATGACATATAATATTATAGAATTTTGTATAAAACTGAAAAACCACTGATGAAATTTAGTTAATAAATAAAATATTATTTTATCGCACATTATACAGTGGTTTTTTGGGGCAAACTTTAGAAGTTTGCCTTCTTACTACACTTTGAATATTTAATTTGTATGCTTCTGGGTTTTTGATTTTTGTTATTTTACAGGTGGTGTAATCCCAAAAGAAACAAACTATGAATCATGAAAATGCACCACAAATAAGTTACAAACATTATATAAACTCATATTATATACCTACATATTAGACATACACACAAACAATAAACAATTAGGTGTACATAACTAGTTACAATTTATTAGACAAATAAGCATTTAATAAACTTAATGGAATAGTAAAATATATCGAGTTGATCTTCAAACAACTGGTAATTAACAGCCATCTGGTAGAAAGGAGATGCCGTTAATAAGTTGGTACGAAGAATCGGTAAATGCACTACAGAACTAGTTCTAGAATTAAATCTAAGAACGCGATAGACAATTTTAGATACCAATGAGGGGTGAATTGAGTAAATTATTAATGATTTTGTGGAGAAAAATCAGCGAGTACATAATGCGCCTACTTTGCAGCTTAATTAAATTCAATCTAGGCAACAGTATATACTCAGGAATACCCCGAGTTGGATAGACACCAAAATTGATGAAATGCAAACTCTTTAGATAATTCCGCTGTACTCTCTCCAATTGTAAAATGTGAATATTATACAGCGGACTCCAAATAATGGAAACATACTACAATTTACTACAAACAAATGTGTTGTATAGAATATTCAACGTCCCCTCATTCCGAAAGTACTTGGAGTTACGCAAGACAAAACCAAGACTTTTAAATGCTCACTTACCACGCGAATATGAGCATCAAAAGATAAATTACAACAAAATGTAACACCGAGGTCATGGAATTCCGTGACTCGATTCAAGATACTTGAATCGAGGAATATAGTTACAAAGCTGGATATCTTTGCAACGGCCATAGGACATATAGTTAAATTTATTTATGTTCAAAGGTAAATAGTTATAATTACACCAACGATACAAATTGAATAGGTTATCTTGCAATTTTAAGCAATTAGAAGAAAACTTAATTTCTATAAATAATTTTAAATCATTAATAAACAATATAAATAATAGAGGCCCCAATACAGATCCTTGGAGAACTCCAGACAATTGCGGAAACTTATTAGACTGAAAACCCCGGCATTGAACAATTGAAACCAAGTGAGCTCAATTTCCTAATTACCAAATCATGGTCGAGGCGATCAAAAGCGATATAAATTACGTCAACTTTATTTCCTCTGCCCAATACTTCAGCAATATACTGGACCTTAGTAACAAGATTCGTAGTCGTGGAGCGTCCTTTCATGAATCCATGCTGGTATTGAGAAATGTATTTTTCAACTTGAGAATATAAGTAGTGATGGATAATTAACTCTCTAAGCTTTAGAGAAATAATCAGCAAAGGCCTCAACAATATCAGAGGGCTTATCCAGTTGTGCGCCGTCGTAAAACATACAAGGAGGAATTGATGAAGAACTAGATTTAGAATTAATATAAGACCAACAACATTTAGGATTTAAAGATAGTTCGTCTTCAATAAACCTCAAATAATTCTTATGAGCTAAGTTTATGCGAGTTTTAAGTTCAGATTGTAAGTTCCTGAAGTCATTCTAAATAGCAATATTATTAGACGATTTGAATTCACGCCATAATTTGTTTTTCAGTTTCACATTTCTAATAATATCACAGTGAAACCATGCCGGATAACAACCTCGAGACTCCCTCTTAGCCGGTACACGCTTTAATAGTATTGAATTAAAAATATTGTAAAACTCCTGCAGCATCGAATTTACATCAGCCAGATTAGAGAGAGAAGCCCAGTCGGCATTTGCAATTTCTATATACAATAGATTCAAGTTCAATTTTTTTATAATTAAGGGCACGATTAAGATTAATAATAGGGAAGGGCTTGTAGTTGCTATCCGAGAATTGGGAATTAATTATAATTCCAGGATGATGATGGTCTTCATTGAATAGAGGATCGTCAGCCTTAGAAACCACACAGTCATCGCAATTACTATATACAAGATCAAAAATTCTATTATTTATGTTTTGAATATTATTAGTTATGATAGGTAAAATTAAAAACTGCGCAAAGTTATTCAACGAATTAATGACAGGACTATGAACATTATGCACAATATATATATATATATATATATATATATATATATATATATATATATATATTCAAAAGGAAAAGCTTCGCCGAATGTTAAGTTCCTATCTATGCTATAATTTTTCAAACTCTTCCCCCAACCCCCCCCCCTCCCGCCTTTCGCAGTTCACTGAAACAAAAAACTGGGACCTTTTTATGACCTTAGGTCCCGTCCCGTTCCACAAATTTAGTTTTAATTCCAAACAGAACGGTCGACTCACGGCATTACCACAAGTAAAAACTCCAGTTAAGTAGTGAATAGGTTGTTTTTAGTGAAACATTTACATTTTTCAAAACATACTGCCGTTCAGTTATCTAATTGTTATAGTGGAAACAACCCAAAAATATGCCCCTACAAAATTTTGTGCGCATCGTATGTTCCGGGTACGTGTTTCGACCCATTAGGAAGTGTACAAATGGCCACCGGTTTTGTCAGGTTTGCTTCAATCCCATTAAGTCGTGTACCCGATGTAACGCACCAAAGTCACCGACCAGATGTTTTCTAGCGGAGAACAAGCTAACTCTGAAAACTTTTCCCTGTGCTGGAAATACTTGCCAATTCACAGGGACATCTACTGAAATCCAAAAGCACCAGAAAATATGACAGTTTTTAATTGTGTCATACCCTCTGCGATTCAACGATTGCAAGTGGCGTCAGGCAAATTTGATTTGATCTCGCACTGTATAAAGCGCCAGAGAGTTAATATTTCGTTTGAGCCTCATCAGAAGTTTAGAGTTAACAAATTTACAAATCGCGTCAAACAATTGTATTATGTGATTTTTTTCGTCTTTAATAACATATTCCGATGTGTTTGGGATTTTGATGATCAAAAGGCGCTGGTAAGGCTTGGCGTGTATCGTCTACGTAACCTTCCACATACAGACAAGTTCGGTTATAAGTTTTCGTATGGACGGATAGATGAATGCAATTTAAGCACCCAAGGGCCCTGCTACACTATAACCAATAATAAACGATTCTTGAAGAACAAATACACCATTTTCACTACGAACAAATTATAGATCATTGCCATGAAAACGGGGACTTAGATTATAGTGTGCAGATCTTAAAACTGTAAAATGTAAATATGTACTAGTTTGTATTGTTTTGTATATGTATTGTTTGTACTAATTTGTAATATATTCAAATGTAATACTTAATCATAATATAATAAATAATAATAATTTAATAAATGTAAAGTATCAAATGTGCCTGTTTTTTTATAAAAATAAAAGTTTTCAAGATAGGAGTCATTTTTATTTTTCTACAAAAAACAGCAGTAAAACAACATTGGTATTTGAGATAAAAAATGACTCCTGAATGTCATGAAAAAATTAAGATGTCTGAAAAAATAAAGAATATCCTATCTAAATACAACTTGTATATAAATTAAATACATACTGTAACTCGGCGCGGGTGCAGCGATCGCGATGGGAAAAAACCGCAGTCTAGCCCGCCGCAGAGGCATGCGCCCCGACGTTTAAAAGCCGCTACCGGTTTTATTTTTAAGAATACATAGACCACATGTTAATCCAGACAAAATAAAGTCTATTAAATTGTACAGAACATTGAAATAGCTCTTTGCATAAGAAAGTTATGGCGAGGTGAGTTTAAAAAAATGTTGGCAATTTGTTGTCTTTTTTTTTTAATGAAATACATACCAAACAAAAGGAATTTGAATGAGGAATAAAACTTGTTGTTCTACCTTATTTAGAAAAAAGTTATGAGTGTTCAAAGTTAAAAAAAATGTTTCCCTTTTTTCTCAGTTTTTTGTCTATATCTTTGCTCTCGACCATTGGAGAGAGTCGTCAATTTCGATTTTCGATGTAAGAAGACATGCCTTTTCAACTGTTGAAGGTCCCATTTGGTTATACCTTAGTTTTTTAGCTCCGAAACTAGAAGGCTTTTCGCACACCATCCGACGGACTAATTCTAATCATAGTGATTACCTCGACTGGATTACCTGGTATTGGAGAAAGGGGGCATCTTATTTTTCGGTAGTTGCGCCCTGCAATGACTTAAGTTGATAAGCCCTAACCACTATTCAGTACAGGAATGATGAAAACCTGGAAGTCTATATTAGTCCGGAAAATATTTCTGATCCCATCAGGGACTTCTCTAGCTAATACTGCCTTCTCGTTTCAGTTATGGCTTTTTTGTCCATATACCTAAACTTACCAGTCCCTTATAGGCGTTCAAACAGTTTCATACTTGCCCATAATAAGCTAGCATGCAACAGATTGCTTTTAACCCTTGGATAAGCAAAGATACTTTTCCAACGTAAATTATCAAGACTAATTTTGCTCCAATAATTATTAAGTTTGGTATTTATCGAGTTGGTGGTTCAGAGTTTGGTGCATCAAGAGATAATTTTTAATTAAATTTTTACTGGTATATTAATAACTGTTCGCAGAGATGGGTTAGTAATCATCCTGGCGACGTACGTAGGATGGGAAGCTTGGTGTTAATGTGAGAGAATAACATCGGTTGATGTTTGACTGTCCCCGTATCTAACGAGATTCTCCAGGTTTCCCTTATTCCAGCACTGAATGGTCTGTCTTCCTGAGACGCAAATGCGGTCTATTGAATAATATGCCACCCCGCTCGCGCACAAGTGGCAGCCTTTAGGGCTAATCCTTGTAATGAAAATGAGGGTTAGAGATCGACAGCTAAAATTTTTCATTTTATTTTTTGGTAAAGGTTATTAATCCCTATCGCAAAAATAAGTTATTCTAATTATATTACAGCTTGCACCTGGGTCATTACATGTCGCATTCGCATTTCTTAGACGAAGAAAGTTTTCTATAGAAGTATGTTGGAGCATTTTTAAGGCCTGGTATAATACCGTCAATAATAGTAATTTCCTCAATTATTTATTAAATCTTAAAACAATTCGAGCTTTAGCAGATCAGACCCGAATTATTTAATAGATGTCCCGGTTTGTATTCACTTCGTAAATCAAAGACCCTTGTCTAGAGTCTTTCTTGGTATTTGAAAAATAAATTTTGCTTTTGAAGGGTGACAATAAACGTAAAAGATAATAGCATCGTAAATTCCTAACATCTCACGATTGATCCGATAACAGAAACTCATGCTAGAAAAACAGAGGCAATGACTTATATTTTCATTAATTTCTTTCAACTACTCTAAAATAATTTAGAAATATAATAGCTAGTTACTTAACGTTGTTCTTTTATTTTCGTAAATTTACCCTTGTTTATTAATGCTAATATTTGCGGTAACTATAATTCACAATATTAGATACTTTTATCATCGTGACTTTTTGATTAAAATGCAGTAAAATTGCAATTATGCAACTCTAACTAGAATTGTACAATATCTTTTATTCGCGTAGTATATACAGGGTGAGTCAGTTTATACTAGCAGGGCTCTGGCATTTGATATAGCACCATATTTTAAGTGAAGTTTGTCATATAAACATATGTCAGGAATCGCTTCGTTTTTGAGATACAGGGTGTCAAAGTTTTGGGTTTTGTTAGTGTTTTCCACACAGCTCCTATAGTTTTTAAGATAATTTATCCAAATTTTTACGGTAGATTACCTATGATGGTCCACAAATTTTGACATATGTAAACGATTTGAAAACGTACAGGGTGATATTTTTTCGGGGGTCAGGCCCCTTTTATCGTTCAGAACTTTTTTGTGGTGCACCGCTGACCGCTGACTGAAAATTTAGATTCCATGTTCAATTTAGACAAATTTTCGTCTTTTGCATTTTTATCGTAGCTGTAACAGTTATCGAGTAATTTGAAAAAGTCTATGAAAGAATATTTTATTAAAAAATATTTTTATCAAAACTTTCACTAAAAACAATTATTGTCAATTTAGATTAATGAACTTTCATTAATCTAAATTGTCGAAGGTTACATACTTTCTTTAAAATTTTTCTAAATTGAACGTGGAATCCAAATTTTGGCAAATAAGCAGTCAGCGGCGTACCACAAAAAAGTTCTGGATGGTAAACAGGGGGCCTGACTTCCGAAATAATATCACCCTGTACGTTTTCAAATTGTTTACATCTGTCGAAACTTGTGAACCATCATAAGTAATCTATGGTAAAAATTTTAATAAATTATCTTAAAAACTATAGGAGCTGTCTGGAAAATACTAAAAAAAAAAAAAACTTTGACACCCTGTATCTCAAAAATGAAGCGATTCCCGACATATCTTTATATGACAAACTTAACTTAAAATAAGGTGTTCTATCGAATGCCGGAGTCCTGCTAGTATAAACTGACTCACCGTGTATATATCCGTGTAACATTTATTACAATATTTAGTCCATTTTATACAATGTAAGTAGGTACACATATATCGGGTCGGTGGCTCAGAGTTTAGTATAACGATCGCTTAATCCAGAGGTCGTGTGTTCGAATCGCCATTCCGCTGGATAATTATTAATTAAATTATCTATTCGTATATATGGGCCAGTTCGTAGAGATGGGTTAGAAACACATACCAAAGTTAACAACTATTCTGGCGTGCGTGCCTAGGATGGAAAAAATGCCAGCTAAGTGTTAATGTGGGATATTAACATCAATTGATGTTTGACAACCATCCTAGCTAATGAGCAAGGTTTTCCAACTTCTCCTCATTTTGACGCTAGATGCTGGTTAGGGTTTACCAACACTTAGGGTTAACCAAGTCGTTCGTGAGGCCTACTGAATAACAACATGCTTTCTCCCTCTTCCACGATTAGAATGATAGGAAAAGGTATTATTATTATGGTTATAATCTTTTTTTTGTTAAAATCCAGTAGACCAGTTCCGTTGCTCCGAGTCCTGAGGCTCGGAGCCCGACCCTGAGGTCGGGCGCTATGTTTTAGTACCTAACCATCATTTATTATTACTACTTTATTATTATTCTTCTTAATTTTATATTATTATTATTATTTTTTGTTGAAACCTAGTCGACCGGTTCCCTGACTCCGATTCGCAGGGTCAACTACTGGTGCTTATCAGTAGCTACTCCCCACGTCCGTGGGGTAAATAACTACTGAGTGCGGGAACAGTGTGCCCTGGGTAGACGTAATGAGCCCAGAATGACCGGCGTCTGCATTCTTCCAACTAGAAGATCTGCCGAATTTCAGCATGCCGGTTTGACCTTCAGTTCCGAAAGCAATGTATCTCTTGCTCCACCGAAGGCTCCTATTATCAGTACCACAAGCTTCACACTATGTTCTGGATGGAATCTGCGGAGTTCAAAGAGAAGGTATTTCGTCCGTTTCTCCTCCTCTTTCAAGACAATGTTGGTCTCGGCATGAGCCGAGAACTTAATGACAATCATTGTCTTGAGCTAATGGTCGAGGAGAGCTACATCAGGTTTTTTGGCTCCAATCTGCCTGAGCGTGGAAAATGAGTAGTTCTAATAAATTCGGCTCTTCTCATTCCCCACAACGGACTCAATATCCCTCGCAGCGTATGGCAGCACTGGTGGTTCGCCTATCTCGTACTAGTGCCGTAGAAAGTAGTAAAGCACTCGTAAAGCCGCATTATGTATATGGATATAGGCCGAGACTGCATATACCCGACAAGCGGAGAGCAGATGCATAATTATTGTCTCCGGCGCGGCTATGATAGACCGTTGATACCGTTGACGCGGCTTTGATAGACTACGGTATTAAATACACCATTCTGGCAAGCCATTATGAATCCCTCGGTCTCCGACTTAAACCCCGGTAACCTTAAAAAGGCAAAGGTCAGCCTTTCGGATAAACTATGGTCTTCAAGCCTCTTATAGAAGACACTGTGCAATGGCTTATCCTTATGTAGCTGCAGAAGATTACGGCCTTCTGTAGCTTTAACTTGGACTTTCAACTGAATGGGTCCCAATTCGATGACAGAGTCTGGGTTTCTCCGTTCAGCGTCGAAGATGAGACCGAGTTCATCAGCTGCTCTTCGTGATTATTATTATTATTATTATTATTATTATTATATAAATAAAATTATAAATAATTCTTATCTCTGATGATAATACGTAGGCACTAAATTAAATATTTTAAGTGCAAGACTGAAACACTTCTTTGATCTTTGTAGTTTCTTTTGGGATTAATTAATTTTATCTCTTTTTAAATGCCCTTTCCAATCATGTACCACTTATACCATACCAATTCTTGAAAAATATTGCAGTTAAAGTAGCACTTATCTAGCCAGTAATCCATCTCATTTGAATTAAATTAACTATATTTTAAAAGAGATAATAACTATACTAGCAAGAAAGCAACTATAATATTGTTATACTTGCATTACTCTATTCATCAGAATATGTAGCAAAAAAATAAAGGAACTAGTTTCGTAAATACGCTAACCGGAAAATATTTCATCCAAATAAACAGCTTGATGTAGATAACATTGACGCCTTGAAAATCTAAAACTTCTATCTTTCAGCATGAGTGGTTGATGTTTTAATTTCTACTGATAATAACATTCCTTTAGAGCTATATTAAAAACTTCGCATTTAATCATTTATCTTACTCAACTTTAATAATCTGATTTTAATGACAGTTATTCATTATCATAAATAAAATTTAAATCGGCCTTAACAAAGGAAGTTGATGATTAAAGTTAGAAAAAAACTTAAATCAGGAACAATGCGATTCAGCATTAAAGGGACAAAAGAATTATGAAGAAATCAGATTTCAAATATTAGCTACATATGTACTTATTGTGCGCATAGAGGGAAAGCATTCGTTACATGATTGATATAATGAATTGAAAAGCAAACTATCCTTATTAAATGTTTCTTCCCATCTCATAAACGTCAACTTTGGTTTCTTGAAGAGAAACACCTCACTATAAAACGAATGCTTTGATTTTGCATTTGGATATATTTACGTATTTGCGTTTGTTCCACTCTTATCTAATATACGACAATATTAATTAACAAGAGCACAAGGGAAAAAAAAACGAATTATATTGAATTAACAAGGAAAATATACATAAATTGGAATATTTTGAACAAATATATTGAAGACTATTATCTAATAGACCAATATCTTCAAATTCAAACTCTTAGTGTTGCCATGAGAAAATAAAATGAACTTTCTCGCCTGTTCTGAAATAACCGAGACGATACGAGAAAAGATAAAAGCCAATATACAACAAGAGGAAATTCTGTTTGGTCTCGTTCTGATTTGTCTTACTTAAAAAATTTCCGCTAAATAGACATGTAAGTTGTTACAGAATATATATGCCGTCCCGCTCCAACACAAGTTTCAGACTTCGGGACTAAACCTTCTGATTATAATGGAGGTAGAGACTTTATCCTATGTCGCTGGGGGAATTACTACTGGGTCCGGGAATCGTGTGCCCTGAGTTGACGCAATGAGCCCATAATTACCGCCTTCTGCATTCTTCCGGCTAGAAGATCTGCCGAATTTCGGCATGGTGGTATGATTTTATTATTATTATTATTATTATTATTATTTTTAAATCTAGTCGACTAGTTCCCTGGGTCCGATTATCAGGGTCGGGCGCTCGTAGTTACCAGTAACTTCTCCCCACGTCCGTGAGATGAATAAGTACTGGGTCCGGAAATCGTGTGCCCCTAGTAGACGTAATGAACTCAGAATGAATGCCTTATTCATATTTTTTGTTGAAATCCAGTAGACCGACTCCCTAGCCCTGATTCTCAGAATCTGGAACTGATGGTTGCCAATAGCTATTTCCCACATCCGTGGGGTAAATAAATACCGAGTTCGGGAATAGTGTGCCCTGAGTAGACGTCATGAACCCAGAATGACTCCCTTCTGCATTCTTTCGGCTAGAAGAACTGCCGAATTTCGGTATGACGGTATGATCTTCAATTGCGAATGCAGTGTATCTCTTGTTCCACCGAGGACTCCCACAATTAGTACCACAAGCTTCATAGTATGTTCCGGATAAAGTCTGCGGAGTTCAAAGAGAAAATCTCGATATTTCGTCCATTTTTCCTTCTCTTTGAAGACAATGTTGGTCTTGGCAGGAGCCGAGAACTCGGTGACAAACATTGTCTTGAGTTGGTGGTTGAGGATGACTACCTCAGACTTATTGGCTCGAATCTGCCTGAGAGTGAGAAATGAGTAGTTCCAATAAATTCCGGTACTTCTCAGTCCCCACAACGGACTCAATATCCCCCGGATCCAACTGACTCAATATTATTATTATTAACAGAAAGCAGTGTATCTCTTGCTCCACCGAGGGCTCCTATTATCAATACCACAAGCTTCAGAGTATGTTCTGGATGGAGTCTGTGGAGTTCGAAGAGAAGGTCTCGATATTTCGTCCGTTTCTGGCCTGGCTTTCACCATCCTGGCAAGCTATTATGAATCCCTCGGTCTCCGACTTAAGCCCCGCTGACCTTAAAAAAGCTAAGGTCAGACTTTCGGATAAGCGATGGTCTTCAAGACTCTTATAAAAGACACCGTGCAATGACTTATCCTTACGCACCTGCAGAAGATTACGGCCTTCTGCGGCCTTAACTTGGGATTTCAACTGAACAGGTCCCAGCTCGGTGACAAAGTCTGGGTTTCTCCGTTCAACGTCGAAGATGACACTGAGTTCATCAGCTGCTCTTCGTGCTGCCTTAAATAGAAATGCTCCGACCCCTGTATTTTCATGGTCTTGGTCCATGCAAAGGAGGGGATCCGAACTCCTCATTACCTTGCAGGCTCCATTCAATACCATTCTGTTGTGCAGACACTCCAAACTCAAGAGTCCCCGCCCTCCCAGATGTCTGGTTCCTATGTCTAGTTGTCGCAGCTCCTCTTGTGCCCATTTCACTACTCCGAAGGAGTAGAAGAGGATCGCAACGGCAAGCATATTAGTAGCACTCACCTTATTCTTACCCGACAGTTCGAAAAAAAAATCTGCCGGAGGCGGTGTCTATACTTGCCCCGGAGAGTGTTTTTTACGGCAGCAGCCTCTTGGGTGGAGCGTAGCTCAACACCCAAGTAGGCATACGTCTCTCCGACGTCCAGATGATGTAGGATGCTTCTATTCATGAGCTGCGTGTCTTCGCCGTAGTCACCGCATCGTCATCTCTTGAGATGAACCAGTGCACATTTATCCAACCCAAATTCGCTTCCGACGCAAATTCCATCCCGACCATCTGCGTGTACTCCTGTACCATCTTGAGAGATTGATGTAAATCTCTCTCCCCGGAGGCATAAAGGTTTAAGGTCATCCATATAAAATAAATCGATGACGTTATGCCTCCTGTTGCTGGGGGTACCGCAGTTATTATTATTATTATTATTATTATTATTATTATTAAGCAATCTATTATATCGCCCTCGCAGTTTGGATTTAGGAAGGATTTTTCCACGATTAGAGCCCTGTTGGCTGTCATAGATGATATCGTTGAGGGACTTGATCTCGGCATCCCGACCTATGCTACCTTATGTGATCTGACGAAAGCTTTCGATTGTGTTAATGTAAGTATTCTTCTTTTAAAGTTGGAATACTATGGTATTCGGGGAAAAGTAATACAGCTATTTCGCTCCTATTTAACTGGTAGTCAGCAATATGTTAGTATTAATGAGTGCGAATCGGCTTTGTTGCCTGTAGTAGGCGGGGTGCCTCAGGGGTCAGTTTTGGGACCGATTCTTTTCCTACTATATATCAACGACTTACCTATTAACATAAAAAAGGGTGCGTGTGTCCTCTTTGCAGATGAAACGACGGTACTCACGCGTGGTAATGTAGATTTGAGCAGGGATAATCTCAGTTTTGTGGAAACTTGGTTCTCGGCTAATAAATTAAAACTTAATATATCTAAAACACATAACATCACTTTCACCTGGAATAAATTAGCTCCAAAATCTGATAGCGTAAAATTACTTGGTATTACATTAGATCCCAGTTTAAATTGGTCATCTCATCTAGACAGTCTCTGTACTAAACTATCTTTTCAAATATTTGTTATGAGGCAATTACGGCCTTCTATTAGCAATGAAACATTGAGAGTAGTGTATTTTTCATTGGTACACAGTCACTTATGTTATGGTGTAGCGTTATGGGGGAACTCTAGTACATTTGACAGAGCTTTTATACTGCAGAAAGCGGCTATTCGCCTTATTGATGATGCTGCACCTAACCGGGCTCATACCAGAGTCATTTTCAAAAAATATAAAATTTCTACCTCTGGCATGCTTATATGTACTGGAGTCTTTACTATTAATACATAAAAATATACCCTTTTACCAACTCATTCAAATAGACACCAGTATAATACCAGGCATACCGGGAGGACCTCATTCAACCATTTTCTAGGATAAATATAACAAGGAACAATAAATTGGCAATTGACCTCTTCAATAAATTTGATAATTATAGTAAGCATAAGAATTTTAAACGTATGTCATACAAAGCCTTCAGCTTATATACCAGAAATTTTTTATTATTACATTGTTTTTTCTCTGTTAGTGAATTTGTGTCCTTTATTAGTTAGTAAAATCACTATCCACCTAGTTAAATATTAAAATTACATTAATTTTTTCTACCTAAGTTAAGTTATGACAAAAAAATGTACATCTGTGTACAGGGTGGTCCACCGGGAACCAACTCGATCTATATATGGAAAACTACACATAGGAAAATTTTGAAAATTTGACAGTATACTAATGTCGGTGGGGGCAACTCGCCTAAAATATTCTCAAGATGGTGGCACTTCCGGTTATACCGGAAGTAGGTGCCAACTTGCTTATTTTAAATGGAACACCCTATATATTACCTCATTTTTAGATTCTACGTAAAATTCTAGGTAGATTTCATGTATCATGTCCTATACCTAAGTCTAAGCGTTTTTACATTATTTAAGTTTTTATGAGACAAATGACGTTTGCATGCCCGAAAGTAGTTATCCATTTTTCTTAAAAGGAAGCCTTTATTATTTAATTTGGGGTGGGTTCCTTGTTGGAAAGAGCCTATTTTAATAGAATTTTTATAATATTTCAATAACTATGAATACAGGTTGTTCAAAAAAATAGGTTAAAAAGAAAATTGGGAAAACTGCAAAAAATCTATTTTTTCAAATGGGAATCCCCAAATTTTATGGTTTTATCTTATTTAGCATTAAAAATAAGGGTAAGTTTGTGTATAGTTGTCTATCCCGAAAATTATTAGTTTTCGAAATATTGCCCGTTTAATATTTTTATTTGGTAATTTTGCTTCGTATTTTAAGTTCAGTTACTCTTAGTTGGCTGTGACAGCGTTAAAACACAATCAAAATAAATGCTAAACAATGTATTAAGCTGTCATTCGCCATTTGCAATTTATTAATAATCATGCCGGGGCGCTTAAATTATACAAATGAAGATTATTTAAACTTATTTATTATTTATGGAGAATGTGATAAAGTTATATCAAGAACATGTGACACATTTGCCCTTCGATGTCCACAAAAACAGAAACCATCACGATTTGCTGTTAAACAAATTATAGAAAATTTCAAGAACTTTGGATCCGTCAAGAAAATAGTGGAAAGAAATAAACCTCTCCTTAATAATGAGAATATTGAAATATCTATTTTGGGATATTTCGCCGCTAATCCGAGAATGTCTCTAAGACAAGCTGCGTTAGACTCAGGATTAGCCAAATCAGCAGTTCATAGAATATTACGAAAACATAAATTCCATCCATACGCATTTTCCATAGTTCAACATCTGAGAGATACTGATTTTCAAAGTCGAGTGGCATTCTGTGAATTTATGATAACTTGGGCGCAAGGAAACAATTTTATGGCAGGATCCATAAAATAACAATGCATAGGTACTTAATTTAAAAAGGAAAACACTAAAAATAGGGAACTTTGAATTTAAAAAAAATTTTTTTTTCAGTAAATGTTCAAATTGATGTTCTTGACCTTCCAGACATTTCTCGCATCTGAGCAGCACTTGTTCATGGGTCGCTTTTCTTATTGACTCAGGACTTCATTTCTCACTCGCTGCATACAATCTTTCATCGTTGTTGTGGGAGTCTTATACACTTGATCTTTAATTGTACCCCAAATAAAAAAATCGAGCACTGAGAGATCTATAGAGCGGGGTGGCCAAAGGAAAGGACCACTGTTGGCTATCCATCGATTATCAAAAGCATTTTGTAAAAAATTATCGATGAGATAGCCTCTATGTGGAGGTGCACCATCATGCTGGTAAAACAAATTTCTTTGAACAGCAAGCGACACATTTTCTAAATAGTCTGTTTCAAAATTTTGGAGAATATTCAAATAGCCTTCACCTATAATTTAATAAGCACATTTTATATTTAGAATGATTGAAAATCATCTAACTTACCATTCAAATTTTCCTGATAAGAATGTAGTGCCACGACGCTATCATTTCTAATCGCACAATAAACATCGTAAATTTAACTTCGTCTATCCAAATGATATTGTCCAGAAAAAAATTGTTTCCTTGCGCCCAAGTTATCATAAATTCACAGAATGCCACTCGTCTTGGAAAATCAGTTTATTTTAGATGTTGGACTATGGAAAATGCGTATGGTTTAAATTTATGTTTGCATAAAATTCTAAGAATTGTTGTATTTGATAATCCAGACTCTAACGCAGCTTGTCTTAAAGACATTGTCGGATTAGCGGCGAAATATCCCAAAATAGCTTTGTAGTGGCGAGATACAGTGAAATACACTGTGCCCTCTATGGGTCTTTGCTACTACCCGTCTGACAATTATTGTCTAATTGACAGACAGATAACGATCTGCTTTTATGCAGATGCCATTACAGCGACCTCTATTGTCTTTGAGGAAGACAATCCTACTTAATTATTGGTAGGAGATGCCGAAAACAACTACTCCACGGACAATATGCCCCGACTGGCGTTGCATTACATCAACATCTCCATGGGTGTCGCCACATCCTTCATCAAGACCAAATACCAGACAATGACCGGTTTCGATCTTGTTATGATCTCATCAGATTGCCATAGATATCGGAATCGATGAATGATCTGGCGACATGATTGCCTAAGGGGCATATGTGAATGTTTGTAGTGGCGAGATACAGTGAAATACACTGTGCCCTCTATGGGTCTTTGCTACTACCCGTCTGACAATTATTGTCTAATTGACAGACAGATAACGATCTGCTTTTATGCAGATGCCATTACAGCGACCTCTATTGTCTTTGAGGAAGACAATCCTACTTAATTATTGGTAGGAGATGCCGAAAACAACTACTCCACGGGCAATATGCCCCGACTGGCGTTGCATTACATCAACATCTCCATGGGTGTCGCCACATCCTTCATCAAGACCAAATACCAGACAATGACCGGTTTCGATCTTGTTATGATCTCATCAGATTGCCATAGATATCGGAATCGATGAATGATCTGGCGACATGATTGCCTAAGGGGCATATGTGAATGTTTGTAGTGGCGAGATACAGTGAAATACACTGTGCCCTCTATGGGTCTTTGCTACTACCCGTCTGACAATTATTGTCTAATTGACAGACAGATAACGATCTGCTTTTATGCAGATGCCATTACAGCGACCTCTATTGTCTTTGAGGAAGACAATCCTACTTAATTATTGGTAGGAGATGCCGAAAACAACTACTCCACGGGCAATATGCCCCGACTGGCGTTGCATTACATCAACATCTCCATGGGTGTCGCCATGGAGATGTTGATGTAATGCAATTACATATTGTAATATAGTATAACATACATAGTCGGGGCATATTGCCCGTGGAGTAGTTGTTTTCGGCATCTCCTACCAATAATTAAGTAGGATTGTCTTCCTCAAAGACAATAGAGGTCGCTGTAATGGCATCTGCATAAAAGCAGATCGTTATCTGTCTGTCAATTAGACAATAATTGTCAGACGGGTAGTAGCAAAGACCCATAGAGGGCACAGTGTATTTCACTGTATCTCGCCACTACAAACATTCACATATGCCCCTTAGGCAATCATGTCGCCAGATCATTCATCGATTCCGATATCTATGGCAATCTGATGAGATCATAACAAGATCGAAACCGGTCATTGTCTGGTATTTGGTCTTGATGAAGGATGTGGCGACACCCATGGAGATGTTGATGTAATGCAACGCCAGTCGGGGCATATTGCCCGTGGAGTAGTTGTTTTCGGCATCTCCTACCAATAATTAAGTAGGATTGTCTTCCTCAAAGACAATAGAGGTCGCTGTAATGGCATCTGCATAAAAGCAGATCGTTATCTGTCTGTCAATTAGACAATAATTGTCAGACGGGTAGTAGCAAAGACCCATAGAGGGCACAGTGTATTTCACTGTATCTCGCCACTACAAACATTCACATATGCCCCTTAGGCAATCATGTCGCCAGATCATTCATCGATTCCGATATCTATGGCAATCTGATGAGATCATAACAAGATCGAAACCGGTCATTGTCTGGTATTTGGTCTTGATGAAGGATGTGGCGACACCCATGGAGATGTTGATGTAATGCAACGCCAGTCGGGGCATATTGCCCGTGGAGTAGTTGTTTTCGGCATCTCCTACCAATAATTAAGTAGGATTGTCTTCCTCAAAGACAATAGAGGTCGCTGTAATGGCATCTGCATAAAAGCAGATCGTTATCTGTCTGTCAATTAGACAATAATTGTCAGACGGGTAGTAGCAAAGACCCATAGAGGGCACAGTGTATTTCACTGTATCTCGCCACTACAAACATTCACATATGCCCCTTAGGCAATCATGTCGCCAGATCATTCATCGATTCCGATATCTATGGCAATCTGATGAGATCATAACAAGATCGAAACCGGTCATTGTCTGGTATTTGGTCTTGATGAAGGATGTGGCGACACCCATGGAGATGTTGATGTAATGCAACGCCAGTCGGGGCATATTGCCCGTGGAGTAGTTGTTTCGGCATCTCCTACCAATATCCCAAAATAGCTATTTCAATATTCTCATTATTAAGGAGAGGTTTATTTCTTTCCACTATTTTCTTGACGGCTCCAAAGTTCTTGAAATTTTCTATAATTTGTTTAACAGCAAATCGTGATGGTTTCTGTTTTTGTGGATATCGAAGAGCAAATGTGTCACATGTTCTTGATATAACTTTATCACATTCTCCATAAATAATAAATAAGTTTAAATAATCTTCATTTGTATAATTTAAGCGCCCCGGCATGATTATTAATAATTTGCAAATGGCAAATGACAGCTTAATACATTGTTTAGCATTTATTTGATTGTGTTTTAACGCTGTCACAGCCAACTAAGAGTAACTGAACTTAAAATACGAAGCAATATTACCAAATAAAAATATTAAACGGGCAATATTTCGAAAACTAAGAATTTTCGGGATAGACAACTATACACAAACTTACCCTTATTTTTAATGCTAAATAAGATAAAACCATAAAATTTTGGGATTCCCATTTGAAAAAATTGATTTTTTGCAGTTTTCCCAATTTTCTTTTTAACCTATTTTTTTGAACAAACTGTATTCATAGTTGTTGAAATATTATAAAAATTCTATTAAAATAGGCTCTTTCCAACAAGGAACCCACCCCAAATTAAATAATAAAGGCTTCCTTTTAAGAAAAATGGATAACTGCTTTCGGGCCTGCAAACGTCATTTCTCTCATAAAAACTTAAATAATGTAAAAACGCTTAGACTTAGGTATAGGACATGATACATGAAATCTACCTAGAATTTTACGTAGAATCTAAAAATGAGGTAATATATAGGGTGTTTCATTTAAAATAAGCAAGTTGGCACCTACTTCCGGTATAACCGGAAGTGCCACCATCTTGAGAATATTTTAGGCGAATTGCCCCCACCGACATTAGTATACTGTCAAATTTTCAAAATTTTGCTATGAATAGTTTTCCATATATAGATCGAGTTGGTTCCCGGTGGACCACTCTGTATATATATATATATATATATGGGTCAATAAACACTTACTTACTTACTCATTATTATTATTATTATTATTATTATTATTATTATTATTATTATTATTATTATTATTATTATTATTATTAGTATTATTAATATTATTATTATTATTATTATTAGTATTATCATTATTATTATTCGTGTTTTTGCGCATTATGCACTTGTCAGTTCGTCACAGATAAATTTTTTTAATAGATGGGCTAATACCAAATCTAATAAGAAATTATTTTTGGTTTAGAAACGATCCTACTATATGCATGAATGCATGTACATGTTGCATGTATGAAGGATGACTGCATTTTGTGACTGGGCATATACGCTCTCTTCCTGACTAAGTTGAGTGAGGTGATTTATGAATGAGTATGGAGCGATACCCATCACCGATCTAATGATTGGAATGACGTGAACTTGTTTCTGATTCCATATTCTTTAACTTCTATTGATAGTTATTAACATTTTTCTTTCTTTTTTGTATATTTTTTAGCTATGTCAGATACTATTGCCACATCGATGCTGTAGGTGATCCTTTTTATTTTAACTGAAGCGTTATATCTGATCTATTACGGGTTACCGTTTTATCAGTTTGTATGATTGGGTCCCGGTATAATTTATAATATTTATTTTATATTATAGTATTTAGTTAGTGATGAAAATTGGTAGTTAGCTTCAGCACAACCTACTAGTAGGTTGTGGCTTCCGGCTCATTTTAAAAGTATTTAGCTTTCGCCGAAATTTCTCGTACGATGAAAATAGAGATATGACCATTTCAAACTCCAGGCATACGCCAATTATCTTTTTGTACAATTTTTTTTCTGGATTCTAATTTTGTTCTGGATTCAAAATGAGTCCAACGTATGAAATATTAAAATGCATTGAAGTAAGAAAATAATGTTTCCTATTTATAAAATGATAAATTTGGCAGTTTATTTAATTTGGTATTTTTAGTTTAATACTGTTTCTTGTAGTTCAGTTTCTTGTACTGCTTGTAGGAATTTTATGTATTTTACTCAAGGAGATCATACATAATTAATGTTTAAAAAATAAGTTTTACTTCCTTTAATAAAGCGAAGATTAATCTTAGTTTGGTACTACGTGTCCAATACACACTTTTACAATAATTGAATGTTAGCCACTTCTTCTGAATTCCCATTATTTTATTTTTTGAAGAGATATTTTCTTTATGAAATATTTGTTGGAAATAATTTTCAGCAGCTTCACAGACTCGGTAGATTGAACTTGAAACAAAAAGAAAAGAAAAGATGATACCATTGTTTGTTTGACTATATAATTTGATTACCGCCAGTGGGAAATTCTGTAAAAATGGAATCAAATTATTGAGACCGAAAGAAATTTAGACAATAAAGGTAAGGTAACTGACAGTTTTATAAATTAAATAAAATTCTTTTATACCTATAAATATATAAAAAATAATATTATAACAGTTGTAACAAAAAATGCAATACGAGTATTATATATCTAACTGACTGATATTTAACTCAAAATTTTGTGGTTGAAGTAATGCATACATCCATGGGTAATAATAATAGTAGTAATATAATTTAGTAACATAATTATAATAATAAATTTTAACTACTCATCAAGAAATTAATAATTATATTATATTATTTATTTTTTGAATAAATCACCTGTAAAATAATAAATTATGATATTTTTGTGTTAATGCAAATGTTTTCAAAAATATGTAATTAATTATATATTTAATCATAATCAATAATTAATCATATACTTATTTGATAATAATTATGACAAGATGATAATTATATATATGGAGTATATAAATATTATATATGAATAATACAATGCCAGTCGGGGCACATTGTCCGTGGAGTAGGAGTGGGGTAGTGGAGTAGAGTTTTCGGCATCTCCTTCAAATAAATGAAACATCACATTTACAATGTATGTGCTTACATACAATTTATGTGTTTGACATTTTTTTTTCTTTTATTTAACGTCGGCCTATTTCCGCGACTAAGGCGAATCACCGACGCCAGGAGACGAGCAACCCCCTACCTGGAAATGTTGCCGAACCCCCACTTTTTATAGCAGGGTAGGGATCTTTTACTTGCCTATAATTTCATAGACAAGGGATCTCCGGCTTTACATCCTATCCAAGGGATGGTACGTCTTCTACGCAAATCTCGCCTAAATTTGCATAGCTTCTGTGAATTCACCGATGTACAGGGCACTAGAAGATGCGGGCAAGCGCCGACGGTCTTCCCTGTATGGTCACCCATCCAAGTACTAACCGCGACCTATCTTGCTTGGCGCTCATATCGTTAATATGAACGCCAAGTTGCTACCACGGCTTGCCCTTGTTTGACATTTAATTTATATATCTAATTATTATTACTAATATAATACTATTATTTTATGTAATAAATAAATAAATAAATAAATAAATAAATTATTACTAAAGCTATTGCCCAGTTTATTTGTATATTTACCGAACCGGTGACTCAGAGATTATTATTGTCTGTATTCCCAGAGGTTTTAACCCTGAGGTCGTGGGATCGAATCCCAATTCCACCGAACAATTTTTAATAAAATTGTCTACTCGTATATTAAGGCCTGTTCGCAGGGCTGGGTTGGCAACCATTTTAACGAACATGTGTAAGGTGGGCAGAGTATTACCTTGGTGTTAATGTGAGAGGTTAACATTTGTTGAGTCCCCCCTAACTAATGAGGTTATCCAGGTTTCCCTCATTCTAACACTGAATGGTGGTTAGAGCTTATCAGCGTAAGTCGTTAATGAAGTTCAATTGCAGTCTACTGAATAATAATGTGTCACCCCTCTCCCACACAAGTCTCAGACTTTTTAGCTAATCTTTGAGATTAAAATGGGGAGTAGAAATAAATATTCTTATTTTTTTCTGTAACACTTTTTCTTTACCATTCAGTCATCCAGTTTAGGGACTTTCTTTCTAAACATTGTTCTTACTTTAACAATTTTTATAAAATTAATATTTAAAAAAAGATCCCATCACCTAAAAACTTCTGACAGGTTAAAAGCCGATCAATTTTTGTAGAGGAAATTGTAGAGAATTCTATATTAATCCGGCTTTTACATAGGCAGAAACGATATTAAATTGTATACAAATATTCGCAGATATCGATGAAGACATATGTCATCGTCATCTCGTAATAGAACTTCTCGGCTCTCAGTTTTATTAAAAAACTTTCACATTTTTAAAACAATGTGTAACTTTTATGTCAGTTCGGAAAATATACGTGAAAACGGCTAACATTAATTGTGTGAAAAGGTATCCCTTCTCAGTTCCAGAATATATAGTCGCTACAAAGAATCCAATAAATACTGATGTAGTGTTAAAATCTGTAGACCAACTTCATCCACGGACGATATCGAGAGAAAGGCATTATTACTTTAGGTCGAATTATTTAACTGAAAATATAGGCAGAGTTTGGATTTAACTTATTACATTTATAATTTGTTTGTAGTAGGCTTCTTTGATTTGTCAGTTATCTCTATTTATTTTCAAATTTGTGGAAAGTGTCAATAATTTAGTTGACTGATTCTGATTTAGATTAAAAACCAGCGTTATAATAAACATTGCGACTTAATAATAACCTATATCAGAATTGAAATAATTAGTAAAATATTTATTGATAATTAGGTTAAAATGTAATTCTACAAATTTGGTGCTGAAGAGGTTCTGAGTCTTGAATAACAAGGTGTACCTATAGTATAATATATTTACATAATGGCCTATGTGCAGAAAATATGAGAAGAAATTGGCCAGGGTCATCTCTGTCTCATACCCGCCTGTACGAGACTTGCCCGAGGCAGAGAGTGTTAAAAAAATTCCATGAACTTATAGAGAAGACGATCCAGACAGAAGACTATCTGAGGATCATTTGCTTCACCGATAAATGTTCATGTTCCTTAATGGAAATGTGATCAGACAGAATATCAGATACTGTAATGATCAGAATCTACACTAGTATAGAGAAAGCCACACAAAGTAAACAAAAAAGTAGATCTTTTGCACAGGTCTCCTAGGAGATAACATCATAGAACCATTATTTATTGGAAGGAGATGCCGAAAACAATTACTCCACTGGCAACATGCCCCGTCTGGCGTTGCATTACTCCGGCATCTCGATGGAAGTCGCCACATCCATCAAGACCAACCACCAGTCACTGACCAGTTTCGCCCTTGTTATGCGCTGGTGAGAGTATGATAGGTAGTGAAATCTATGAACGATGTTGCGACATGATTGCCTAAGAGCCATCGTGAATGTCAGTAGTAGTGCCCTATTTGGGTCTTTGCTACTATCCGTCTGACAATTATTGTCAAATTGACAGACAGATAATGACCTGTTTTTCCACAGGCGCCATTACAGGAGTGACCTCTATTATCTTTGAGGAAGACAATATTACTTATTTATTGGAAGGGATGCGTACATTTCACAACGTGTGCGTGCTGTAGGACATTTCTGATAGGTTATTCTACTGTCAGGACTCATTTTGAACAAAATTTGTAGTAGTTCCTATTAAAATATTATTTTCTGTATTGAACTGAACTGTGTTTTATTCATTTGTATAGCCTTAGTTACAGAAATGCTTATAACTTGAGAACGGATGAACTTATTTAAATTTTTCAAAAACCGATATATAGGAGAATAAAACGCCTTTTAAAAGATATGCAACATGCCCAATCATTAAAAAACTTTTAATTGGGTTTGCGCCATCTTTTACTTTGAGAAAATGAATTTATCGTCAGTCTTTGTAAGCGTATTTCTACTTCCTTTGTATTTCCTTCCTACTTCCATAAAACTCTATTCAATTCTGTCCTGTCTATCCAAAGAGTACTTAATTTTTGTATCGAATAGTGGCTTGACTTTTAAACTTCATAAAATTATTCTTAAGTTATATTTCTCTGAATGTAGTCTCACAGACTGAAGTTGTTTAACAGTAATCTCAATGTAAAATTTATCCGTACTTTAAACCATTTTGAATCCAATATTGTATTTATGTTGTATATATGTTGTTATATATATATATATATATATATATATAACAACATATATACAACATAAATAATAATATATATATATATATATATATATATATATATATATATATATATATATATATATATATATATATATATATATATATATATATTATATTATAATATTATATTGATTCTTTAAAACTATAAATAATAAACGTTTCTTCATTTTGTTTTTGAAACGTAATCGTTTCTTCATTTTACATAAAGACAATTCACACCGATCTGAATTATTAGAATGTGACTGAATAGTTTCAGGTGATCTACTGAACGCTTATTCATTCCCTTCTCAGTTTTCACTCACCTTACCAAAATCCAAAATCATAGAGTTGAAGCTTTTATGTAGGTACCTATTACAAATTTTACTGAACTGGCGGAAAGGTGAATTAGTGATTAGTTTACCATTTTTCCTCACTTTAAAGCAAGCGATATACCACCAAACTTCTTTTAAGATAATTATAAAAGCTGCGAAGTACATTCGCAGTTCAAGAACCGCTTAAAAGTTGATGTTCCAAAAATGAAATCAAATTGTGATGGACTCGAAATAACAGTCAGTGATTTAAGGAGAATCTGAAATATAATACAAAAAACATCACTTTCTTTCGAATCATTATCACAGACGAAACTTACTTATATATCATTGTATCCCAGAAAGTAAAAAATCTAAAGTGATAAAGAATGAATAAAATTTCCGTCGCTATGACTTCCTCCATAACTATCAAAAAATTTAACCTGATGGGTTTTAAAAATTATAGGGAATATCCGAAGTACCTTCCACGCAGTCTTTATCTATCCATACACACAGTCTTGATTTATCCAATCTTCCATCCAATTTTCATGGTGTATTCTAAAAATGCCCAATAATAATGATTTTCTCCTGGACGCACGCACAGTGTTTCACTGTCACAAAAATATATATCTTTAAAAAATATATGAAACATATCTTGACATTGCCAGTCATCTATAACAGTCTCCATGTTGAATGGGGGTTGGAACCTTTAGTATGAAGATAACACTGACGTAGTTTTCCCCATAACACCAAAACACTGTACTGCAGTCGACAGTACAGTGTTCACTGTACTGTCGTTTTAATCATCTCCAGATGATGCCAACTTGGTTGGCGAAACTCGCGTCGAGTGCTTTGGAAAAAGCGGAAAAATTTAATTGACAACAAAGAAGATTTCTCACTTTGGAGAATTTTTCCTAAAAACTTAAGTTTAGCAATTATAAATTTAATAATTATTGCCTAAGTAAATTGCCTTAATTTAATAACATTGACTGTTTCATATAACCCTACTAAATTTGTGACTTCAACATAAAAATCCTTAAATTGCAGTAGACTTATAGGGTTTTTTACTTAAATTTTACAATTTGCTTGGGCGATTGTATTTTCAGTGCGACATCTATATTTCGGTTGCCTAAGTTCACACAGAATACGTTTAATTCATCTTTTCACTGCTTCATCGACAAGGGAGTGCAAACGCGTCCTTAATTCTAATTTAATATTTAATTTAATATACAAGGTGTCCAATATGTATGGAATAATGTATAGAACTATTTTAAAACACCCAGTATAAAAAAATTGTTACCATAAAAGTTTTTTAGTTAAGTTTTTCTGTTTTGGTAAGTTTGAATTTGTTTCAGACTTACCAAACTTACTTTCGTTGCCATAGCAACCAATTTTGTTTTTTAAATGGCACCACGCTATTTTCTGTTCTTATTTGGAATCAACTCTTTTTTTGCATATGAACGTGTAGAATGTGTGACGGGTTGCATTACAAAATTTTTGAAAAATGTTCTACAATGTTCTTCTCTCAGTCCTAAAATGTATTCCAAATCCTTCAATTACTAATATTCTGTTTTCCACTTATCTAATTTATTGATATTTAATGAGTTACTTCGAAAATAAGTTCTATTAAATTATCTCTATTCCACTCAGTTACGTGTACTATAATTACTCTTACTCTTACTTACTATAACTTATTCAGTGTACACCAACAGAAATGGGAAATTTCATAGACTGTGTTAAATACTAACATAATTTTTATTATTATGCTGTCCTAAATGTTTAATTTCTTACACTATTTTAAAAGATGTGAATTAAGAAACGATCAGAAATGTAGTGCCAACCCGAAAGGAATTGTCGTTTTTTTTATATAGAAGATTACCTGCTAAAGTACAATCTATTCAATATAATCAATAACAATTTATTTTAAAGTCAGCTTTACCAAAATTGGTTTTCATTCTTTCCAGTATTTTATAAATTAGATAGTTGCTTTAGTTAATTAGCCTAATGTAGTATTAAGAATATTTTTCTAATTTAACATTTTTCTTTAATTCAACTTCATTGGTATCATTGCAATATAATTTGGAACTCGTCATATTGCATTTTTAAGTAGATAAAAAGTAAAACTATCTAAACGGATAAATACTTTCCAGGTTGAATAAATTCCAGAGCTGCTAACTCGGCTCTGGATGTAAATACAGAAATAGATTTAGGCCCCCAATCCTGAATATTTTACATATTTTCTATTTCTATTTTACATTTCCATCATAGTATTTTGATGGAGGGTTTGAATGAGTTATATCATAATAATAATAGAAAAATCCAAAGCCACTGTATGTTCCAAACAGTTCTCTGTTGTTTATGTAACAATAAATTCAATACAATATTATTTACATAATATAATATTCCTTAATATTACAGATGTGCTCTTTTACATCTATGCCAGGCAACTGGGTAAATATATATTTAGGAATTCGACGTATTATATCGACTCTTATTCCTTTATATGTCAGATAAAAGTTCTAATATTATTTTCTGCCAATACAACATTTTTTACTTCGGTTTTGCTGCAACAAACTTTTAACTGTATTTTAGTTAATCGCCAATTCAGTGTCTTAGTTTGTTTTAAATGGTAGGAACAATATTTGGCATTTTTATTGTTTGGATAAGAGAAGTTGTAGTTAACACAAAAAATAAACTAGGCGTTAAATGACATTTCAATTAATTTCGACACTGTTTCCGCATTACGAACAAAGATCAATCACTCTGTCATTAACTGATCGCTGTTGGTTTGGCTCGGTTAAAACCCGCTCTATTGCTGTATACAGAGATGTTTACTTACTACTCTGTGATTCTTTTCTATTTATGCAATTCAAAATGTTTTATGCAAAAGTACTTTAGGGTCTTTCATAAAAATATATTACGATAATTCATAATAGTACTTTCGTTAAGTAGTGGATAGATTCGTTATTTTATTCCCAATTTTTTTAAAAGTCGCTCGGGCCCGTCTTTTATTTTTACTTTACATATATTTTATTTTTTACAGGGCGATTCAATAAAGCTACGTCGATATAAACGTTAATGTTTTAAATGGGATATCCTATAATTTTATACATATTTGGAGAGAGTTATTTTTACAAATAAGGTAAAAGGCTACGGTCCTATAAGGTTTTATAGGTCTATCTCTAATAATAAGGGAGATATACCCAAAAACGTATGCCATAAGAGCAATGTGCTAGAAAGATAATATCGTTTCGTTGCTAGGCACAAAGTCAGGCACTTTCTCCACATCGCTCTTATGGCCCACTTTTTTGTGCATATCTCCTTTATTATTAGAGATAGACCCATAAAATCTTATGTGACCGTTTTTGTAAAAAAGAATTATTTCCAAATATGGAAAATATATAAGGTGTCTCAATTAATATATTAAAGTTTAGCTTCATTGATTCACTACGTAAAAAATTAAATATATGTAAAATAAGGGCAAACATTAAAAAAGTCGGTGGATCCGAGTTTAAAAAAAAATTGGGTATTTATAAAATAATCATACACTACTTTACGAAAGCACTGTATAAGTGGTGTATCTCTTTTGCTACGAAGACATCAAAGGAACTTACTGGATACTTTTGGTGGATTGGAAAAATATAATTGATGCACATTTCTCACAGTACCAAGTCAAATAATTAGCTTTGTGGGTTTTTAATTAGAACAGTTTATCCCAGCAGGTTTGTCCCTACAGTTAAGGACAAAATTTAATATATTTCATCACAAAATGTGTTAATTTAGTGTTTCAATGCATTTTTGGTTCCCTCTGTGTCTAGTCGTACGTCCTCATGTTTGTTATAACTGCAATAATTTTCTTTTTAGAAAAATAATTTATTTTCTGATGTACGTGCCAAGGATGTAAAGATGTCAACTAAGTGTTAATGTGAGATATTAACATCAGTTGATGTTTAACCTGCTCCCCCTAATTAATGAGATTTTCCAGGTTTTCCTCATTCCAGCACTAAATGGTGGCTATTATCATTATATTGAAAGATAGATGTACAGAGCAGTTAATTTTTTTTTGGGAATTCAGGGTAACTCAAAAAGCGTGAAAGTTACGGAAAAATTAATTGCACAGTGTCAACCTACTTTTTCAAGGTCAGGTTCATGGTGCTATCAGATTAATTCTATTGTCACATATTTTCATATTATAGAGTGATTTTGAAATTTCTCTTATTTCAACAAGGCTTTGTTTGTATTTTTCTTATTTTGAGATATATAGAAAAAGTGTAAATGACAAATTTTAGTTGTCAAGAGTATTTTAGAGTAAAATTATTTGTATCTACTTGTGTTTCTGGGCTACAGAATAAACTTATATTTTTAAAATGGGACACCCTGTATATCTTTCCTTATTTAAGAGTAGTACTTTTCTTCTTGATTATAAAAATAGATAATATTAGGGGTATATTTAAATAGTTACGGTTTTAATCTAATATTTTCTACTTTAAATTAAAAATATAGAAATTCTTGTTGGTTTCTTAATATCTCCTGAATTTTTATTTACATTTTTTAATATTGTCATGTCAATACATGTCATGTATTCGTAAGTGTTTGAAATTGCTTTTTCATTACGATGGTACCTTAAAATGTTAAGAAATTAACAAAAATGTTTATATTGTTAATTTCAAGTAGAAAATATTAGATTAAAGGCGCAACGTTTTACATAATAATAATAATAATAATAATAATAATAATAATAATAATAATAATAATAATAATAATAATAATAATAGTAATATCTTGTAGCAATTGAAATTGCTTACTGCTGATATTAGATATTTATTAAATTAATTTATGTTGGAAGTCCCCCTAGATATTATAAAAATACAACCAGAAAGACTCAAATACTGTATTGTTGGTTGCATGGTTCAACTAAACAAATAAGGGTTGGTAAACAAAACGTTTCAAATATAAATTTTTTATTTTTAACTATTAACAAGCAATCATGCATAAAAAAAAAACTACTTAACATGCATTAGACATATTGGCATTACATTTCACAGAGACTAAATCACAATTTTCACTTAAAATTGTCCTTTTTGCAACACTTTCACTTCACTAAAACTTCAGTTTTCACCAGATCTCCCTGTTTGTGGTAAGTCACCTTACTCTCTCCATGTCTCCATGTAGTAGTTATTTTCTACAGTTTCCACATTTTTTAAACAATTAGTTGTCTAGTTAAAATAAATTTTATTTAAGATCACCATAAACCATAGATAAACTTTTGCAAGGTTTATAATCTGAAATGTCAAAAGGCAGTGCGAATAGGAAAATTCTTCTTCTTCCACAAGATTTATATTTTTGCCATTACCATGACCCATAGGCTTCGAACTCGTAAACAGACATGCGCGTCAGAATAGTTTTTTCAAAAATTGCTTTCTGGAAACGTTGGGTTCCGTTTAACTTTCTTTTACGTTGCAAGCATCGAGGAAGGCACACGTGTTGTACGTTTCAGCCTCCATTTTAAATCTTCTTCGTTAAAAGCACATGGCAAACCCTTTTTGAATTAAAGGGTAAGTTTCATCTAATTCAACTTTATTTGATAATTTTTTAACAATTTCACGTAATTGTAGGTTTGTGATGATATATATTCTTTATGGAATTTATCCATTTGAAGATAAAACCATACTTGTGATAGCATTTATTGGTTGTATCTATCCATTTGATGGTATATAATTTTTGTTGGAGTTAATCTGATTGGGTTGATCATCCATGGTTTATTTGAAGCATGATTTTGAATTGCGACTGCAGTATGCTGAAATTGCTGGATGACCCTACAACATTTTTTATTGGTTTTAATTGGATGCAGTAGACCTGAATTGCATTTCCCTTTCCCTTCCTATTTTGGAGGATTGAGCCTTTAGTTTTTGAAGTGGACCAGAACCGCAGTACCTATAGCAGTTATAAGTAGACAGCAAGTGGTATAATCCAGGTTGTATTTTTGGATGTTGTATCTTGTATGCTTGAAAGTTGTATATTGTATATTTACATCATTTTAATCACCAATCCTTAAAGGACAGGTATAAATTACTATAAAAAGATAAATTTTCAGGAATAAGGATTCCGAAATTCAATGTAAAATTTGGTGTAGCTTTTAATTAATACTAAGTACTTTTCTATGTACACCAATGGTACCAGAGGTAATTATCTAACAATTGATTTTTGTTACATGTAAATCAAGCTATTAGAAATTTTTTTATTATAATACATACTCAATTCAACCAATTGCTATCTTGTTGTAATTAACATAATGATAAAAAATTAATCAACATCTTTATGAGATAAAAATCATTTACTCAAGTAACTGTTTGATTTTCCTCTCCGACAGATTTTTCAGGTGCATTTTTGGTGAGCTAATGTTACGTATTGTTTTCTGTATCTTTCACAATACACCTTAAATTTTCTTTACGATTAAAGTACAGTGGTGCCCCCGGTAAAGTCTTTTAGACAAATAAATAATGTGAATTTTAACAACTATAAACTTTTCAAATTTTACATTTTAAAAAAAAAAAAAAAAAAAAAAAAAACAAGTAAATAAGAATATTGCAAATCAAGAATTCCGACCCAGCCAGACAACTGCTAGCCGGCAGAAAATTGTAAGTGTCCTTGGGTTAACTAAACTAAAACAATCTGGCAAATTACAACTATATAAAAATTTGACCAAGCACGCTATACAAAAGTGGCGCCCAACGTGGGGCCGATTTGCAATGGTATATTTATTGTTTTATTTAATCTTATTAAAATTTAAATAATTTATATATAGTAGCCACCACAGATTTACCTTACATCTGCGGAGAGAGAAATTAAAATTCATAATAACAGCCTGGATTCACTAGAACTTTGAATATATAGGTTTGAGCACATACCTTTTTCTTGCGTTTTTATTGTACTTGATTGTGCTGTTGCATGCTGGAATTCTTTAATTAATTTGGTTAAATCCTAGTAAAATGGAATCTAGTAATATGAAACCAGTTTATCTCCTGAGTGAGGAATTGAACTATGAATTACGTATAAGAGGTGTAAACGCGGGTAGAAAAGACGCTGCAGCTAAACGGAAAATATTAAATAGATTATTAGAGTCCGAACGTAAACGAGAGACGGAGTTAGTAGATTCTGAGTTTGATTTTAATGTTGAACAAAACTTAATTGTAGAAATTTTACAGTCAATAAAAAATCTCATTGATGAATTTGAGGGACCTGCTTCTGATTCTATGTATAAGCGTATTGAAACTCGTCTAATACATGTTTATAATAGAATTTTACGAATGCCATCTGGAGAAAATAAAGAAATAAAAGACTTTAAAGACGATTCTCATTCCACTTGTATATTATATGACGCAGATCTCAGAGAAAAAATTCAACAATCAGAAATTTCACCTCTCGTTGACATAAATGTAAGCACCTCTTATGTTCCTAAACAGATGCCTGGTTCATCCAACCAAAATAATAGAAAGTCAGTACCTGTTTATAAATGGGATTTAAAATATGATACACAAAATATGAGTGTACATACCTTTTTAGAGAGAGTACAAGAGTTATCGGTGACTCGTAATGTAAGTAATGTAGAGTTATTTGAGTCAGCAGCTGATCTTTTCGAAGGTCCAGCTAAACTTTGGTTTCGAAATATTCAACGTAAAAAACTAGCTACTGATTGGGAAGGTCTAGTACGTTTATTGAAGCGTGACTTTTTATCGGACGGTTTTGATGATGACCTGTGGGACGAAATCAAAAAACGAACACAGGGTAACAAAGAATCAATCCTTTTATATGTTGCTACGATGGAGTCATACTTCGATAGACTATCTCGTCCTCCAGCAGAAGTTACAAAACTTAAAATTATTAAAGAACGAATTTTACCACGCTATACGTCGAGAATAGCTTTAGTTGATGTAAAGAACACCGATGAGTTGTGTACTATTTGTAGAAAGTTGGATGAAGCAGATCGCATAAAAAATAATTATATTCCCCCTCCAAAAAGTACGAGTGTTTTACAAACTGATTTGGCATATTTAACGCAATCTAGTACTACATTAGCAAGCACATCTACGGGTAGAACATGTCAATTTCGTAGAAATTTTAATGTTTCCACTGTCACTTGTTGGAACTGCAATAAACCAAATCATAGATACCAGGTATGCAGAGAAAAACGTAAGATATTTTGTTTCAAGTGCGGAAATCCTGACGTCATATCTCGAAACTGCAGAAAGTGTTCAAAAAACTAATAATAAAGGCAAATAATTTTGGCCACTGTTTGCCACATGTAAATAAGGCCGTACGTTTTATTCCGTCTAAAATTGTTTTTAATTCTAAATTTAATCATTTAAATTCTCGTGGTAAAAATTTTGCTTTTCATCCCTATTTTAATAATTTTAAATCTAAGATTTTAACATCTCAAACCGAATGGCAATCTTGGTTAAACAAAGTTAAAAATTTTTATTTAAATAGTCATGATAATTTTATTGTACAAGATGAGTATAATAAATTAAATAATACTGTACCAGAAACTTTACCAGTCTTTGTAGAGCGAGCTCACGATAATCGTCCATATATAGCTATTAATGTCTATGATAAGGAACTAGTAGCCTTACTTGATTCAGGAGCAAATAAATCGGTTATTGGATCCGAAGGTGAACACATTTTAAATAAATTCAAATTAAACATTCAACCAGTTCAAACGAAATTTGTAACTACAGCAGATGGTCAAAAACAAATCATATCCGGCTCAGTTTCATTACCAATTTGTTTAAATAAGGAGTGTAAATTGTTAGAGGTATTAGTAGTTCCATCACTAAACCATTCATTGATCCTAGGTAGTGATTTTTGCAGATTATTTAATCTTTGTCTAAATTTTAAAAACAACACTTGGGAAATTAGTGATCCAAGAACAAATATCAATGTAAATGTGATAGATGTTAAAACATTTAAAAATATTAGTGATCAAGGCCTTCGAAATACAGTTTCCTTCACCGAAGATAAAAGAATTCAAATAGAGAACATATTAGCTAAATTCAAACAATTGTCACCTGAAAATAAATTAGGTAGAACCAATAAACTAATTCAACATATTGACACAGGGGACGCGATACCTTGTAAACAAAGACAATATCAACTATCACCATATCTATTAAAAGAATTAAATTCACAGTTAGATGAAATGTTAAAGTTAAAGGTAATAGAACCATCTTTTAGTAGTTGGAGTTCACCTGTTTTATTAGTAAAAAAATCAGACGGGACATATCGCTTTTGTTTTGATGGTAGAAAATTGAATGCAGTCACTAAAAAAGATTCCTATCCACTTCCTAGAGTTGATCAAATACTGAATATGTTGAAAGGGGCCAAGTTTGTTTCGAGTATAGATTTGAAAAGTGCTTTCTGGCAAATACCTTTGTCAGAAGACAGTAAAGAAAAAACCGCTTTTAGTGTACCCGGAAGGGGCTTATTTCATTTTTGTGTAGTACCTTTTGGTTTATCTAATAGTGCCCAAGCACAACAGAGATTGATGGATAGAGTTCTAGGTCCAGAATTAGAGCCTTCAGCTTTTACTTATTTAGATGACGTTATTTTAGTATCAGAAACATTTGAAGACCACCTAAATTTGTTAAATGAGGTACTTTCTCGTCTCAAATCAGCTAATCTGACTATAAACTATGGCAAATGTAACTTTTTCCGTGAATCTTTAAATTATCTTGGTTTCGTTGTGGATAAGGATGGGTTAAGGACTAATCCAGATAAAGTTGAGGCTATGGTAAACTATCCCAGACCGCAAAATAGTTCTGAGGTCAAACGTTTTCTTGGCATGGCTTCATGGTACAGAAGATTTATAAAAGATTTTTCATCAACCGTTTCAGCTTTAAACGACCTATTAAAGGGTCGCGGTAAAAAACTTCCTATTAAATGGAATGATCAAGCCGAACAAGCTTTTCAAAACATCAAGCAAGCTTTAATTTCCGCTCCAATTTTAACATCTCCCGATTTTAATGAAAAATTTTCTATACAGTGCGATGCTAGTGCTACTGGTTTAGGCGCTGTACTTACACAAGTACAAAACGGAGAAGAAAAAGTAATTGCTTTTGCAAGCCGCAGTCTATCGCGTACTGAACGAAACTGGTCAACTTATCAGAGAGAGCTTGGCGCTGTTTATTTTGGAATAACTAAATTCAGACCGTTCATCGAAGGAATTCATTTTACTGTCATAACAGATCACTACAGTCTGTTGTGGTTTCAAAAATTAAAAGAACCAACTGGTGTACTCGCCAGATGGGCAGCTCAATTACAACAGTTTGACTTTGATATAATTCACCGTAAGGGTAAACTAAATGTTGTTCCAGATGCTTTGTCTAGGTCACCACTCCCTATGGAAGTAAATGTGTTAGGAGTTTTGCTTGATGATTTGGAACCTTGGTATTTAAAATTAAGAGATAAAATTAATAGCCACCCTGAAAATTATCCACACTGGACCGTAAAAGATAATTACATTTATAAATTTCTTCCTAAAAACATTCCTTTAAAATCTAATATATCAGAATGGAAATTAGTTGTTCCACTTTCACAACGTAAGTCAGTAATTAGTCAATGTCATGACATTCCCACATCGGGACATTTCGGTTTTTACAAAACCTTAAACAAAATAACTGAAGATTTTTATTGGCCTAAAATAAGAAAAGATGTTTTAAAGTATATTAGGAATTGTGATATTTGTCATAGTCAAAAAATGCCAAACTCCGCACCTATGGGATTAATGGGAACAGAAAGAAAAATTACCACACCTTTTCAATGTATTTTTATAGATTTTCTTGGTCCGTATCCACGTTCACCACGAGGCAATAGTTATGCAATAATCGTTACTGACTATTTCACAAAATATGTCTTGGTAAAGCCAATACGTGCTGCTACTGCTAAAGCGTTAGTTTCATATATAGAAAATGAAGTATTTTTAGTGTATGGAGTAAGTCAATTCTTAGTGTGTGACAACGGTTCTCAATTTACCGGAAAGGAATTTAAAGAACTAGCTAAAAAGTATAAAGTTCAAAAGATTTTATATAATGCTAGATATCATCCACAGCATAATGCAGCTGAACGTTCGATAAGAACTTTATTAACATCGATTCGTTGCTTCATCACCAATCATAAAAATTGGGACAAGGATATTTATGAAATAGCTCATGCTATGAGAGTATCTCATCATCACGTGGTTGGGTATAGCCCTGCATTCTTAAATTTTGGACGAAAAATTCCAATATCGGGTGATTTTTATGGTGAACATATAGATAACGTAGATTTTAATTTAGAACCTGGATACGCAGATCACTATGCAGAAAATCTAGCTAATTTTTCAGATTTGTATAAAAAAGTACAAGATATGTTGAATACAATGTATCAACGAAATTCTAAACAATATAATTTACGTAGGCGGAATATTATTTTTAATGTAGGTGATAAGGTCTGGAAACGGAATCATGTTCTATCAGATGCTACGAAGCAGTTTTCAGCCAAACTAGCACCTAGATATGTACTCTGTAAAGTACGTAACGTGAAATCTCGATTAGTATATGAACTCGACGACATACAAGGTAATGATGTAGGATCTTGGCACATTAGTCAATTAAAACCCTATCTAGGATCGAATTCTGATTTATCAGAGTAAAATTTTTCTGCTACCTAGATATCTACCTACTTAGTTTATTTTGTAAAACATTCTACTTTTACCAATAGAAAATGTAACATGGGTATAGTTCGTTTCATATTACTATGAGTTTCTCATCTTTTTATGCAAGAGTATTGCAATGGTCACTTTAAAGTGTTATTTGTATCGATATATAGTAGGAAACTATATTTTCGCATAGTTAGATGTACTACCCAGTACGTACCTATTTTTTTGGTTTCGAACCAAAAACTAATAGTTGCAACAAATTTTTCTTCGAACAATTTTTCTTTAAACACGTGTTCCTTGTGTTCATATATTCCCTGTAGTTATAATTAGTATGTAGTTCTAGTATAGTACATCGGTACTTCTCATATTTTAATTGTAAAGCCCTGTGGTAGTGGGTTATGAATTATGCCACCGTGGAATTAAACCTGCGTGAGGTAAAAATCCTCAGAAAGGACCCTTTGTTGTAGCAGAGGGGCTCGTTTGTGATTGGGACATGCTCGTCATCGGAGGGCTGCTTTTAATAGCAGGGTGTTTAAGAAGGGTAGGTGGTGCTGCAGATTGGTAATAGACTATTCAGTCGAGGCTGGATACTCTGGCTGGTTTGCATCCCACAATCTACCTCAGCTCTCATATACCTGCCGCTCCGAGAGATTGCATGTCGAGCCACATATGGGAACAACCCCGTCGCATGTTTTTTTTTCGCTCTTAGTACTGTTTCAGTGTGTCAGCCCCTTTATCGCTGGTGGGATAGTAAACCACGTCCCTGGAGTATTCCTAAATTTTATGGTTTCTTTTCCTTTTTCTTGACGGTTTACCTGTGTTTCTTTTCGGGGTACAGTCACCTATTATAAATTTCTGCTGAGATCTTGGACCATTTTGGTAGGTTCTTTGCACGAGGCACCTCAAGCGTCTTGAGGTAGCGCAACTTAGAACTTGACCTGTCGCTTAACATCTTCAGATAGTGTCACGAGCTCTTGGTTAGGTATGGACTAGTGGGTTATTGTCTTTCGTCAGGAAGGGCACGTGAATTTGTCAAGGTAAAAGTTTCTTCGTATCCTTCTCTTTTTGTCAGTATGAGTACGTTTAGTACGATGACATGTCTAATTTTGGTAGCAAGTTCGTTTACTTTCTTACCATTTTTGTATATAATAGATTTTGTACTTTCAGTACATCCCCTGTAACAAGCTGATGGCCTTTACATTATTATTGTGGAAGTGTTAATATCCATAGTTTTTGAGATTAAGCTAATTAAAATAGTTTAATTGAATTTTAGAAGTTTAAGAATACTGCAAATAATTGTAGTCAATTATGATACTTGTGAGTAAGTTTTGATAAAGTCAATTATAGAATTTAGATTATAAATTTTAGGATGGCTTAGATTAGGAAATTACTAACATTAGATTTAATATAGAAATTCTATAAAAGGAGTAATGATTTTTAAACTTTTCTCAAATTTAAATTTATCAAAAATATAACCTGAGGTCATATTTTTTTGGTTGGTGAAGGGTGTGTAGCAATTGAAATTGCTTACTGCTGATATTAGATATTTATTAAATTAATTTATGTTGGAAGTCCCCCTAGATATTATAAAAATACAACCAGAAAGACTCAAATACTGTATTGTTGGTTGCATGGTTCAACTAAACAAATAAGGGTTGGTAAACAAAACGTTTCAAATATAAATTTTTTATTTTTAACTATTAACAAGCAATCATGCATAAAAAAAAAACTACTTAACATGCATTAGACATATTGGCATTACATTTCACAGAGACTAAATCACAATTTTCACTTAAAATTGTCCTTTTTGCAACACTTTCACTTCACTAAAACTTCAGTTTTCACCAGATCTCCCTGTTTGTGGTAAGTCACCTTACTCTCTCCATGTCTCCATGTAGTAGTTATTTTCTACAGTTTCCACATTTTTTAAACAATTAGTTGTCTAGTTAAAATAAATTTTATTTAAGATCACCATAAACCATAGATAAACTTTTGCAAGGTTTATAATCTGAAATGTCAAAAGGCAGTGCGAATAGGAAAATTCTTCTTCTTCCACAAGATTTATATTTTTGCCATTACCATGACCCATAGGCTTCGAACTCGTAAACAGACATGCGCGTCAGAATAGTTTTTTCAAAAATTGCTTTCTGGAAACGTTGGGTTCCGTTTAACTTTCTTTTACGTTGCAAGCATCGAGGAAGGCACACGTGTTGTACGTTTCAGCCTCCATTTTAAATCTTCTTCGTTAAAAGCACATGGCAAACCCTTTTTGAATTAAAGGGTAAGTTTCATCTAATTCAACTTTATTTGATAATTTTTTAACAATTTCACGTAATTGTAGGTTTGTGATGATATATATTCTTTATGGAATTTATCCATTTGAAGATAAAACCATACTTGTGATAGCATTTATTGGTTGTATCTATCCATTTGATGGTATATAATTTTTGTTGGAGTTAATCTGATTGGGTTGATCATCCATGGTTTATTTGAAGCATGATTTTGAATTGCGACTGCAGTATGCTGAAATTGCTGGATGACCCTACAACATTTTTTATTGGTTTTAATTGGATGCAGTAGACCTGAATTGCATTTCCCTTTCCCTTCCTATTTTGGAGGATTGAGCCTTTAGTTTTTGAAGTGGACCAGAACCGCAGTACCTATAGCAGTTATAAGTAGACAGCAAGTGGTATAATCCAGGTTGTATTTTTGGATGTTGTATCTTGTATGCTTGAAAGTTGTATATTGTATATTTACATCATTTTAATCACCAATCCTTAAAGGACAGGTATAAATTACTATAAAAAGATAAATTTTCAGGAATAAGGATTCCGAAATTCAATGTAAAATTTGGTGTAGCTTTTAAATTAATACTAAGTACTTTTCTATGTACACCAATGGTACCAGAGGTAATTATCTAACAATTGATTTTTGTTACATGTAAATCAAGCTATTAGAAATTTTTTTATTATAATACATACTCAATTCAACCAATTGCTATCTTGTTGTAATTAACATAATGATAAAAAATTAATCAACATCTTTATGAGATAAAAATCATTTACTCAAGTAACTGTTTGATTTTCCTCTCCGACAGATTTTTCAGGTGCATTTTTGGTGAGCTAATGTTACGTATTGTTTTCTGTATCTTTCACAATACACCTTAAATTTTCTTTACGATTAAAGTACAGTGGTGCCCCCGGTAAAGTCTTTTAGACAAATAAATAATGTGAATTTTAACAACTATAAACTTTTCAAATTTTACATTTTAAAAAAAAAAAAAAAAAAAAAAAAACAAGTAAATAAGAATATTGCAAATCAAGAATTCCGACCCAGCCAGACAACTGCTAGCCGGCAGAAAATTGTAAGTGTCCTTGGGTTAACTAAACTAAAACAATCTGGCAAATTACAACTATATAAAAATTTGACCAAGCACGCTATAATCTTTACCCCTCATTCTAATCACAAAGATTAGCACGAAAGTCTGAGACTTGTGTGGGAGAGGGGGCGGCATATTATTATTTCGCGGCCCGCATTTGCGCCTCAGGAACGACTTCCGTTGGTAGGCTCTAACCACCATTCAGTGCTGGAATGAGGGAAACCTGGAAAACCTCATTAGTTAGGGGGACAGTCAAACATTAACTGTTTCTAATCTCCCACATTAACATCAAGTTGACATTCTTCCCATCCTAGGCCATCCCCAGGATAGTTGCCAAGCCATCCCTGCGAATAAACCTTAATCTACGAGTAAACAATTGAATTAAAGATTGTTTGGTGGAATGGGAATTAGATCCCACGACCTCTGGGTTGAGCTATCGAGACGCTAAGCCCTGAGCCACTGACCCGAATCCCAAAAACCCATACTATTATATATTTTGATAATCAGGAAGAAAAGCTACTTTTGAATAAGCAAAAATATACAGGATGTCCCATTTAAAGAACATACATTTATATCGTAACCTAAGAACAAAAGTAGATAGAAACAATTGACTACTCCAGTGCAGCACTCTAGTTCATAATTTTTAAAAAATTGTTATTTACACTTTTTCCGCATATCTCTCAAAATAAGAAAGATACTTTGGAATAAGAAAGGACTTTGCTGTAATAGGTTTAATTTCAAAACCAGCCTGTAATTAGAAAATATGTGACTCATGTGATAACACCATCAACTTAGCCTTGATAAAAGTAGGTCGAAACTGTGCAATTAATTTGTCCGTAACCTTTACACTTTTTAAGTTCCCCTGGATTCCCATAAAAAATGAACTGCTCTGTACATTTTCATTAGTATATAATACTGCTATTGATGGACCTCGGTTCCCAGGTCCATTCCCTTCTTCCTGGTTCCGCCACTGACTGTAGTATTATAATATTCGCAATTCGCTGAGTTCTGTTTGATATTTGTATATCCTAAATCAATAAAAACCGTGAAAAGTGGCACAAATGTAAATACAATGTAAATTTGATATATGTAGCTGAATCATTGTCTCTCTTTGAGAACTATGATAAACATTATTTTGAATGCTTTAACCTATATTTTCCTACTAATTTTAAAGTACCCGATGTGCTACTTGAAATAATTAATAAATAATTTAATATACATTATATCCAGTGAAAATAAAACACCTTTTATACTTCATAATGGTTTTAGGTGCTTATTAGTTTTAATACAAGTATTTTGTAGGGGAGAGAGAAAGAGAGATAGAGACAGACAGAGAGGGAGAGCGAGGGAGAGGAATATCGTATCAACACAAGTTAACTTCTTTATGATTTTTGTCAACTTCAGTGCCTCGCAGTGTATGCAGACATTCCCGAAAATCGAATGGGATTTGAAGCAAATAAAAAAGATAATTGGCCATATCCTGTCACCGTATATCACAAGTAATATTTTCGTAAATGGATATTTCTGAACCTACTTCTAGCATCTATTGGTGCATAGCAAAAGCTATAAAGTGACCCCTAAAGTTACCTATATTTACTTGATCTCTCTCTATTATCATCTTTTATAGGCTATTAAACACTTTGGTGTCATAGCCCCCTTAATGGAATGTGCTAAAGTTTACAGTGAAGAAGAAAATTTATTTCTATAAATAACGTTCAATATAAATATGACAGGTATGCTCAAGATAAATGCTTACATGAAAAGAACTTTTATTTTGCAGTTATACACATGCAACACATATTCTTCAAACTAGTTAACTAACTTTCCTAATTTTGATTTTCTCATTATAGGTTAGTTTTGCACATATTTACATTTTTAATTGTTGTAATTACTTTACTACAAGGCATACAAAATTACACAAATGCTGTTAAAATATTGTTTTATTTTTATGCACGAGATGTAATGAAATCTATGAGGTATATATCCTGAAACCGGTAGTAAAGGACATCCAATAGTTTACTCGACATAAACATCCATCTATAATTATTGTAAACCAGTAAACCATTTATAGACAGTGTGACCCATTTAAGATGGAAATACCCCTATAAAAAAGGTATTTACTATCCGATTTGATTCGGGTTTTTTAAAGGTGGAGCAAAAGAAAATGACACAGAATATGTCAGCGAGCCAGTAGCTCAGGGTTTATTAGTGTTTCGATTGGTTAGTCCAGAAGACGTGGGTTCGATCTACCAGACAATTTGTAATTAAATTGTGTACTCGTAGATCTGATTAGGCTTATTCGTAGGGATGGGTTGGCAACTATCCTGGGGCCCTCTCTAATCGCCTCCCTCTAGAGATTGTCTAATCATGCGAAAAGATTCGTGTGAGAAAATGAAGTCTACATATAGACTTCATTTTAGCCTTTTTAGACTTGCCATAAACAACAATTAGCCCATGTCATTTGTAGGTAATTTTCCCATACAAATGTATTCGCACGACTAATGGTAGCTGCGGTGGCCTAGGATGGGAATAACGTTAGCTTAGTGTTAATGTGAGAGATTTAGATCAGTTGATGTTTGACTGTCCTCTTAGCTAATGAGGTTTTCCAGCTTTCCCTCAGTTCAGCACTGAATGGTGGTTAGGGCTTACTGAGTTAATTCGTTCTTGAGAACCAAATGCGGCCCACGAAATAATAATATGCCGCCACCTCCCCCACACAAGTCTCAGGCTGTAAAATCTGACCATAATTATTTAGCGATTTTTTATATAAAATGTGCCTACGAGACTGCATTTTGCATCCCCTACAAATAGTAAAATAATGGAAGTTTTCATATTAATGGGTTTATCATTTTCTTTTTGCACGAATAGTCATGTAACACATGGAATAATAAATAAATTAATAAAAAAATCAGTATTTACTCTCTTTAGTATGTTCATTTCCCTCCAGGCCTCCATTTGTTTCGATACACTTTATGTGTATAGTATAGTTATAAATTATTATTAAATTTCTGAATTATTTTTTAATTTCCAGGCTAGCTTAAATAATTCTTTCACATAGTTTATTTCTGTTAGCTAGAAATAATCTGTATGTACAGGGTGGGCAAATTTAAATGTTTTTATAGGCTATCTCGTAACTATATGAGATAGAAGAAAATGAACCCTCCGTCCCAATCTCTTTTTTCGTGAGCTTGATGTAATAAACTAAATTTTGATTTTTCAACTTTCGGGTACTAGTCCATATCTTGGTTGTTTGTGGAGATAGAAAAGAATAATACATATGGTATTGAGTCGAGTCCAGAGGCGTGATCAATTTTTTTTGTTGCATCGTTAAATTTTGAATTATGACCTAAATACTTGTTTTTTTTTAATACAAATCTTAGCTGGCTCTTAGTTAGTCAAAAACATAACACCAGATATTATTCAAAAAGTAATTGATGAATTGGAACACTGAATTTGGCATTGACGATGGTTAAGCCGCTTTGAACATTTGCTAAGATAAAATAAAAAGTAATACTAGTACAAAAACTATTGTTTTCATTTAATTCCTTCTTACACAGTTTTTGACATTCTTTATCGTCTATGACAAAAAAAAACAGGAATAACCTTCTTAACCTTAACGCTAGAGCATCCTATTTTAAAAAAATGTCGGTAATGTCACAGCTCCGTCAAGCATTGCTCGAAAAAATAGGAAATATTGCAGAAAAGTGACAATTCAGCATTTTCTTTTTTAATCTCATCTAGAAAAATTAATTGTTTCATCATTTTGGGTCACACTGTATAAGTTACAGATATAATGCAAAATTGATTAGCTAACTTGGATTTTTGGCACACAACATAAGTTTTGCTGCCTTTAAAACAAGAAACATTATAATTATTCTAACAGCAACTGCTTATTAGAAAAACTGTTAATGCCCAAAATAATCTTTCTCGGACATACAAATTTAGTATACTGATTAATATTGCGGAATATTGTGAGGTACCTACTCTTGAGTACTGCAGATTACTCCGGAGTACTGTAGGTACTGCAGAGCAGGCTGGAGTATTGATGCAAAGTACTGTTTAATATTATGATACTGTGTTCGTATGCATAAAACATTAGGTGTTTATTTAGAAACTAAATAATGTTCCCAAAAACACCAAGTTACCAAAAGTAATTTGATTATTTTGATTAATTGTATTATTTTTTTTCCCAAAAATATATAGTCTGCGTCATCAGTGGGGTACTGAAATACAAATTTATAGAATTTGATATTACCTGAATCTATATAGACCGATAAAAATCGCTGAAATATACCCAGTATACCAAACTAAATTATTAATTTAAGTTATTCAGATCGAAAATAATACACTTTCAGTGTTGTATAATGTAGATAATTTCCTACACCTTCTTATTAACATATCAAACTGGGGATGAAATGAAGCTTTGACGGGGTATAAATAAACACCACTAGCGCGAATCCCACAAATTTAAGCTCTCGCCTGCCTAGGTTACCTAACTATATTTTAACTAAGTTGAATAGTGGTGCGTGAAACTCTCTGGCAGACAAAATTTACCAAAATGAGCAATTTGCATGCAGTCATTTTTCATTTAATTAAACTTACGCGTAAGCAATTAAACTTATCTTTAAAAGTAAGTTATTATAGTCATTCCATAATTAAACAAGTTAATAGTAGAGTATCAAGCAGCAAATTATATCTGAATCCAAAAGCAATGACGGACGGGAAATATTCAGCAGGTAATTAATACAATAGGAATTACCACCGTTATTTTGTATCTGCGCACTTTATTTTTGCAGTATTTTAGTATTTATTTAAATTTTAAAATATCTTTCGCATTTCTGTACACTAAGGAAAAAATCTTGCTTAAAACCGTTAGTAAGCTATAGCTTTTTGAAATTATTAATTATTTATTTTTGCACATTATATTTATTATATAGATAAATAATTACTTTTAAAAATTTCTTTTTAGAAGAGAATATACCAGGAATTGATATAATTGTAAAAACTGTATAGTTGGTTTCAAGTATTTTTAAAATATTTATTTTCTAAAATTAAATAATGATTTGCCTATAAAATATTTAGTGGTGAATATACTCTCAGTACTCTATTTACAAATTTAACAAATTCATTTATTTGAAGAAAATAAATATTTCATATTAAGAATTCTATTAAAATGATTTAAATCCAACGAATATCAATCAACTAAATATTTACTTTTAAGAAAAACATTTATTTTCCTCAATTAAATATGTAATTGCGACCGGTAAAGGCGTAGAACTCTTGTGCCTACAGCTAACTTATTGAGCCTTGGCCGTAGTACAACCAGTGTGTTGTGTGTTGGCAAGTAAAGTAATAAGTGCAATCAGCCGTTCAGTGAATTATATATAACTAACTAATTGTGTAGGGTATGTATGTAATAATTATTGCATATAGTAGTGTTGTAAATAAAATAGGCATTATGGGTTATTCATGATAGCAAATAGGTTGGAAAACCTGCGTCAGACGTTCTAAAGTAACAACGGAGGTGATTTCATCAGGAACTGTTATTTATTTCAAATTGTATCCAGATGTAGTAAGAATATAGATTTACTTTTTAAATTATACAATGTGTTAGAAATACTCTGCCTAATTTATTATTATTTATCTTAGTTGTCTCTTAAATTGGTATCCATTTGTCGGGAGAGTATATGGATACCCTGTATAATATACTGTGTATGTTTATTAGGTGAAAAACAAATATATATTATTCTAAAACATGTGTTTTATTGAAGAAAATATATATTTTTTAAGAACCAAGCTTCTTTTCTACAATTATTACAGGTCATATAATTAATTATATTAAGAAAAATAAATAATTTCTCTCACCATGAAATGTGTTTTCCTATAAATAAATGTAAGAATCTGTTCAATGTAAAGCCTTACATTTAGATGTTTAATATTTGTTAACTATAAATACTTGTTCCATTTTGGAAAACTGAAGTTTTAATTCTAGTTAGTTTAAAACTAAATCTTTAATTAGCCAAATACTAATAAATCATTTAATTCATGATAAGGAATTTTATTTCCCTCAATTAAATCATTTTCTCAGTCTATGCATGTAAAGAAAGATCTCTTAGGACATCTCTAATGACATTTCATATATAATTTATATGAAACGCAACGCCTAATTTTCTTGGTTCAGCAACGACTAAGTTTCCTTCTTTGCTAAGAAACGTTTCAACAGGAGAGAAAATTCATTAAGGATGTAGCCATAACTAATGACTAGGCCGGTCGCAAACCAAGCATACATGACAGGAAACACGTGAAACGAAGAACATTAAATATGAGACTTAAGATCGACCACATGCCAAAGAAACATCAAAGCGTATAACGTAAAACAAGAAACACTAAACATGAGTCGATATTATTTTTTATTCTATACGCAAAAAAAAACGTTCATACACAGTAAAAAAAGACAAATGGTAAAATTACTAAATGGTAATCGTAATTTGCTGCAGTGTTATTTTAACACGAACTGGGTAGTATAATAACTAAACCTTTAGAACTCATATTACACGAACAATATACCCGCCAAGTTTGTAGAAGTACTCGTAAATTGTAGTAAAATTTACAAAACCCTGTGTTAAAAATGAATTAATCCACCATAAATACGGAATAATTACACGGTGAATAATTAACTATTACACATTACCTTGTAAAATTTACTGTGTTAAATTACTTTTAATGTAATGTAATAATATATCGATATGTCTAACACTGCCAAGTGTGGACTATATACACACTGATGAGTGTGGATTCAGTGTTAAAATCAGTCGGATTTTTTTACTGTGTAGACGATAATTCATATATTAAGGCTCCCCCAAACCAACGCGAATTATTCGCAACGGATTCGTGACGGAAAGTTCGCAGCGAAATTCGTGGCGGAATCCGTAGAGAACCCCACACCAAAGCGAATGTAATCGCATCATATGCGATATTTTCAATATCGAAAACACTGATTGCTAACTAAAAACAATTACATACTTATCTATCATACACAAAATATGTATACATCATGGGATGAAGAAGAAGTACTTGTGTTGCTTGCATTGGAAGAAGACAATTTAAGGTAAAATTATTGTCAAAGTCTACATATATTCTAATTATATGTAGACTTTGTTATTATTATTTAAAAGTAAATGTGTTGATCATACCTTAAATAGAAAAGAAACAAAATGATACGAATCGCAAGCGGTGCGAACTTCCGCAGGTGCTGCGATTATCCGCGTTGGTTTGGGGGACCCTTTATTTAAGCGGGAGCCAGTTAGCGGTGATCGCCGATTTCACATAATTATATCGGTGTTAGACAAAGGCCGATTAAACAAATCGTTATCCACAAAATATTAAGAAATTCTTAACATGTATTAGTAAAATCATAATCAACAAAATGTTGACAGGACTAACTTAGAGGGAGTAATGTTTTTTAAGTTTTTCCAATTTTTAAAGCATTTTTCCACTTCAAACACTTACTTATCTTTAAGAAATAAGTGTAGGAAAATACTTTCTGAATAGTAATTATTACACTGAGACACTGAGCAATACCTTCTACCGACCGTTGGATTGTAATTTAGACAATCTGATATTATAATTACGTTACGTATATATATTTTTCATACATAATGGTTAATTTGTTTGTGAAAAAGTAGGTGAAACTATTAGCTAAAGGTCATCTAAGATTTAAATGTATGCTCGCTATTCGAACTTCACAACTAGAAATAGGAGAAAATCGCTGTCGCGATTTTCGTTCCCATTTCTAGCCCTACCGGAAGTCCAGACCTGCGGCCTGGGGTTACCTTTCGGATGACAAAAGCATCTAGAATAATACTATTTTTAAGAAAATACGTATTAAAGAAATTTGAGATAATCCCTTGTATATAAAATAATAAATTTAGAGACAGAAAGCTGAAATTTTGTATCTGGAATGATGATGTAATTATACTAAACGATTTTTTTTAATAATATTTTGATGAATTGTAAGGGTACTCTATTCTTGATAGTAAAACATCATCAATTTTTAAGTTCTGAAATTAGAATTATTTTTTTAGTAAACATTTTTATCAATTTTATCAATGTGTAGCGGAGGGCCCCTCCGTTGCGGTCTTTAGCCCCGACCGCCCTTCGAACACGTGTAACGGCGGCGTTAAAAAATATATTGCTGTGATAATTGTTACAACAAATTAATATTGTAGAAGATATTTACTTGTAAGCTAAAATGATGAATTTTACAGACTGCCAAAATGAACGAATTAATTCCGAACTTTATCTGCAGAAAGAATAAAAACTATGGTCAATGAAACAGAATAACTAAACACTAATAATACTAATAAATAATTGGAATTAAAAAGTAAAATTTAAAAAAAGTTGCTTTCAGCGTGATTTGAACTTGCGAAATTAAGCATTCATATGTTTGAAATCCTGCAACTTTGATGCTGAGACAGTTAAGTATGTAAACTGTACGTGTTACGATATTCTAATTGGAAAAGCATTTCGCTTCAGTATTTTGGTAATCAGAAGTGTTTGGCAGTTAGTAATATTGATTCCGTGAGCAAAATTTCTCATAGGGAAATAACCTATCTGAAGTTTAATTAATTTGACAGTTTTCGTAGGAGGTGCTTGTTGTTAGTTCAATCTCACAACCGCAGATAAAATGAGAAAGAAGTTGAGACGGACGCGACTCGGGATTTTCAAAGACGAAATAAACGTAGAAGGACTCGACGTACGATCTTGAAAAAAAATTTCAAATGATTAAAGAAAGGACGGAAGTTTCGTGTGAAGCCGTAAAAATTAGAAAAGAGGTCGAGGGGGTCCCACGAACAATCGGGATTTCGGCAGGCATGACGGGGCCGTTAGGGGTGAGAACAAACGCCGGTGCTAGACGCATCTCTCTCGCCGAACGGCGATCGTCAAAAATGTTAGTAGGTTATTATAGCCGGAATTGAGACTCCCCCCACCCCTTTTGACCTTGAATGACCTTGGATGACCTTTACATGACCTTTGGATGACCTTGATGTGACCTTTGGATGACCTTGAAGTGACCTTTGGATGACCTTGAAGTGACCTTTGTATGACCTTTGAATGACCTTGACGTGACCTTTATATGACCTTAAAGTGACCTTTGGATGACCTTTATGTGACCTTTGGATGACCTTGACGTGACCTTTATATGACCTTAAAGTGACCTTTGGATGACCTTTATGTGACCTTTGGATGACCTTGACGTGACCTTTATATGACCTTAAAGTGACCTTTGGATGACCTTTATGTGACCTTTGGATGACCTTTACGTGACCTTTACATGACCTTAAAGTGACCTTTGGATGACCTTTGTATAACCTTGAATTGACCTTCGTTTGACCTCTGTAATTGTCAACACAAGACATGACGTAATCGAATGTTTAGGGAAGGGGTATTCTATAATATGTATATATAGAGAGGAGATTATAGCAAGGAATCACACTTCGTTCACTGCCAACCTTATAGTCAACGTCTACAATAGTGCAAATTGTGTGTTGTCCTGTATTAATATTTTCAAGTGAGAACAATTGTTGTATTTATTACTATTTAGATATTACAGCTAGTTATCTTTAAACAAGAAATGGCATTACCAAGTGTTGATTTAAACAAAATTAATAGTAACATTAACAGAGACTTTATTGATATTGCTCGACGATCAATTTCCTCGTTAGAAATTGATACCCCTTATTTGGTAGACGAAGATGTAGACGATGTAGATGTAGAAGATGTAGATGTAGACGAAGATGTTCACCATCCAGGGCTACTTGTTGATCTCGATTATGTATCTCATAACATTGACTTATTCGAAAATAACGTTGGCTGTCCTCGATATAACTTTCGTAAAGTGAATTTTCATGAGTTATACCATGCCTTGTCTGTAATTGACTGGAGGGATATTTATGTAATTAATGACGTTGATGCTGCATGTGATATGTTTTATGAAAAGCTATATAATACTTTAGACATATTTGTACCCAAAACAACACCTAGAAACTCTAATTTTCCCACATGGTTTACTAAAGAGATACAACAAAAAATTAATTTAAAGAATCGCTATTACAAATTACTTAAAAAACACAAACTTGCTGAATATAAAAGTAAGGTAACAAACTTAAAAAGAGAAATAAAATATGACATTCGGCGTGAGTACAACAATTTTGTTAGGGATGTTGAAAGGAGTATACGGAGTGAACCAAATAAATTATGGAATTTTATAAATGCTAAAAGGAAGTCGTCAAGAATACCTAATACCATGATGTTTGAGGACCACAACCTTTCGTCGCCTCAAGATATAGTTGGTGGATTTGCTTCACACTTTAAAAGTGTATTCTTAACAAATGATAATGTGATGTGTGATAATGGTGCTGACAATTCTATATCTTGTGAAAATGTGTTCCATTGTTTTACTATTGGAGTCAATGATATTCGTAATGCCGTTAATAAAATGAAAGCTAACTTCACGACGGGTGCAGATCTTATACCTGCATTTCTAGTGAAGGATTGTATTAGTTGTTTTGAAGAACCATTATGTAAGATATTTAATTTACTTTTAGATAAAGGTCATTTTCCGACCCGATGGAAGGTGACAAAAATTTGTCCGGTATTTAAGTCTGGTGTTAGATCTAATGTTATTAACTATAGACCAATTGCTCTGCTCCCTAATATTGCCAAACTCTTTGAAAGCATTCTGTCATTTTTTGTGTATAATCATGTAAGTCGTCAGATAAGTATTAAGCAGCATGGTTTTGTTAAAGGTCGATCGACGTTGACGAATATTTGTAACTTTACTCAATTTGTTTCCCAAGCTCTGGATGATCGGACGCAGGTAGATGTTATATTTACAGATTTTACCAAGGCGTTTGATCAAGTACACCATGAGTTAATAATTAGAAAGGTTAGTCAATTCGGAATAAACACAAATATGTTAAAACTTATTCTTTCCTTGTTATCGAATAGACAAAATTATGTTGAATACAAGGGCTTTAAATCAGATATTTATTGTGCAACTAGTGGTGTTACTCAGGGCTCCAATTTAGGGCCTCTTTTATTTTTAATGTTTGTAAATGATATCAGCAAATGTATTAAATCAGATATTTATTTGTATGCCGATGACTTGAAAATTGTTAGAGTCATAAAATCAGAAAGTGATTGCGAGTCATTGCAAGCTGATATTGATTTGTTGTGTGAGTGGTGTCAGGCAAACAGGTTGAGTTTAAATAAATCAAAATGTGAGTCAATGACCTTTTCTAGGAAAGATACCATGATTTTATATGACTATAGGATAGGGGGTGATTTACTGAATAGGTGTTATGAAAAAAAAGATCTCGGTGTGATACTTGATCCTGTACTGTCGTTTATACCGCATTATAAATTCATTAACAGTCACTGTTTAAAAATGCTTGGTTTTATAATTAGAAATACAAAGGGATTTACTAGTATTGAATGTCTAAAGATAGTATATTTTTCTTTTGTCAGGAGTCGGTTGGAATACTGTTGTGTTGCCTGGAGTCCTTACTATGATGTGCATATAAAAATGTTAGAAAATATACAAAGAAAGTTCTGTAAATATTTATACTTTGTAAAATATAATAGATATCCTGAGAGAAATTACAATTATTGTGAATTACTGCGAGAATTTGAAATTGACCCTTTGTTTATTCGACGTAAAATATCAAGTATTAACTATTTATATAAAACCATTCATGGGCAAGTAGATAATCCTGATTTTTTAGAAAAATTGCAGTTTCACATCCCTAGAATAGGGTCAAGGCATATTCCTACTTTTAAGTTTCACACCCCTAATACTAATCACTACATGAATTCGCCACTTATTTCCATGTGTAGGAATTATAATGAAATACAGCCTTTTGCTGACATATTTTGTAATAGCCTTGCACATTTTTCTCGTACTATTAAAGATGCCATATTAACTAATTCTATGTTTTGATTGTTATATATTGTATGTATGTTATATGTGTTGTTTGTATATTATATTTGTATGTTATGTATGATTTTTTATGTAACCTTTTTATGGTTATGATATGTCTGTGTTATTATTCATTACTATGTATCCTATTTTATGGACACAAGTTGTCTGTTGGATTTCAATAAACTTATTATTATTATTATTATTATTATTTGATTAAAAAAATGTCATTTGTCAATACACGTTTTGGAAAGTGCGTTTTGGCTATACTGCTCGATAGTAAGAGCAATGTAAGCTTTAAGTGTTATTTACCAAAGAGGGTTATAGAACACATAACAGAGGACGTTATGAATAAAATGAATTCTTCTTGGGAACAGTACACGATAACTTATTTAGGTCAAAGCGAGCCTACATATAAAGATATTAGATCTAAAGCATTGATAAAATTTGGTATTGTCAACTAATTTTATTTAAAAACATATATCTATTAGTAATAAATATAATTTGTAGATCATATCTTAGTATATTTACCTATTTACACTATTTAGCAGTATCTCATATAAGGTTGCTTTTCTTGTTTTATAAGTCTAAAAGGTAATGAATAATTTGCTATATTATACTATCAGTTTTAACAATAACGTTTATTTTGTAGAAAACTATTAAAATGTGGATGCATTATTCTAGCCAACACTGGACTGAAGCTATCGACATCCAGTCAGCTGTGAAAAGAATGAAGAGTGAGTTGGATTGCTTGGTAATGGATAGACTTCATGCTTGTAATTATGACAGGGATTACTGCTTTTCCGAAGAATTGGTTAAACAATTGCAGGAAGATATTGAAAACTATCGCCTTGGTGCTTCGTTGTGTGATAGTTATTTAAATAACACTTTAACTTTGAATAATTTTTGTGAGAAAATGGTGGAGAAAGGACTAAAATGTTTTCTCAATTCCAATTTGCTCGATTATCTACCGTATGCAATTGTTGTGAAATATAAGTTAGCATCTCAAGAATATGATAGTGATGATCAAGATAATGATGATCAAAAGTAATATAATTAATTTTTTTATAAGTTTTTTCATTATTTTTACATTATTATATACATTGTATATTATAGTAATAAATTGTATTGTACTAAATATTTCTCTTATTTTGTTGTAAAACAAAAAAAAAAAAAACGATGTAGTGTAAATAAAAAATAAATAAAAAAAAATTTTAAATCTTTTATTTCTATTTATTTGTCACATAAGTACAAAAAAAAACACACTATATAAATATAATAAGTAAATACAAAAAAAAAATGTATTAAAAAATAGATTATACTTATAAAATAGAGTACATTAACATATAAAAATTGGAAGATGTAAAAAAAAAATGTTCATCAGTTTACTTAAATCCATTATGTACAGACCCATCCAAAGCATTATAAGCCAAATAAGAATCATGAATTATCAATGCATAAACCCGTGTATTCTCAGGAAAATGTTTCTTTCGAGTTTCAAATTCCAGTTTTATGTCTACAGTGGATGACTTCATGGCGTCTTGTTGATGTGAACAGTCGATAACAAATAATGGATTTTTTTGGAATTCACCAATATCCATCATCGGTTCATAATTATCTTTATCGTAGAAGCTGGATTGAAACTTTTCATAAGCATAGTAAGCTGAAGAATACAATTTCTTTCCAAAATCTAAATTCCAGCGTTCATATGGATATACTTCTGAGTTTAAGTATAGTCGGATGTTACTTACATCTGCATGAATGAATTGAGTAACGTCCTTGCTTATATTATCAGAACTGTCAGTACTCTGAAAGCCGATAATAATATATCGAGGTCTTTCTAAACTTGTTGTGGTTTTTATAGGCCATATATCAGTAGCTGTTTTTCTTAGAGTCGGTAATTCATATAAATCCCACATGCGATAGGCCATTTTAACCGTAGCATTTACACCACCTTTCTTAATGCGATTCAGCAACTTCAGTTTTTGTGTATCTTCAGGGATGATGTGCCTTAGCCTCCATTCGATTTTATTAATTTCGAGATCTGCATCAACTTCTCCAATGTAACAATTCTTAAAAGATCGAGCTATTATTAGTATAAGCTCTTGTTTGGTGTTGAGAATGCCCCTTGTATAATCTTCGGCGAAACCCATAAGATACTTTAGAGGCAATTTGCCACTAAAAAAGTGACTGTTGGTATCCAAAACGTCCTGGTTTTTCACTGTTAGTCCCCATCCACAAGATAGTAATGATTTTAAATGTGTTTGTCCCCATGACACCATGGTTTTCATTGTTGTTGTTATACCAGGTTTTCGAATAACAGCTACTTGTTCTCCACCCATTTCATAACGAATTTCATCGAAAAGAAATGCTAACGCATTATTGGATAGGTAACACATTTTAGTGGCATCACTTGGGGTAAATTTACCTTCGATATATATATAACTTTCAGCAATATCGAGAATAAGATCTTGGCAGTGAATAGGAATTCTTATTTCATCCGAATTTCTATAGTACGGTGATCCATATGGTTTGTAAGTGTGCTCATGTAGACTAACAAGTGAATTATCAAAGAAAGGTTCATCAAACACATCCAACTTTGCACTAGTTGACGTCATGATTACAAATATTAAGGTTTCAGCTTTAATCCAATTGACTGAAGAAAGATACGATCTCTAGCAGACAATTTAGATGTTGACCGTTTAACGTTCTTTCGTATAATAAATGGCTTGTCACACTTGTTCAAAACTTTATTACTATTTGTATGTAACAGAGATGGAAAATGTTTTCTTTGATTAAAACAAAAGCCCATTATATCCTGATAGTTTAATATAGCTTTTTTAATTCTAGCTTCACAATAATTTTCTCACCACGAAAGTCTACCAGAATACCATTATCATCTAATATACGTAATGTAATGTTTTCGATAAACTGACGTCCTTCAGGTCTTACAGACATATAAATAATATTTTGTGGTTCCTTGGAGAGTTTGAATCCAGGTTCAACATCTATATCAAATTCGTAGAGAGTATGTGCTTCTTCGCCATTCATATAAGCTCCAGAAGTGATATTGCAATCAACACGAATAATTCCAACTTTCATTATGTCAACTGGTAATGTAGATTCAAGTGAATTATTTGCAGAATATACTTTGTTTTCAAATCCTAATATAGTTGCAATAGAATACTTGTGAGTAAAGTCGATCTCATATTTAGATACTATTTCACATTTCAGCGTATTATTGTTGGCTTTTAATGTGAAATATTTATTAATATTGAAGTTGTCATCCTTAACACTGCGTTTTATTATAGATTCCAAAGCACTTTGAATTGCTCCATTGATTTCGTTCAACTCATATGCTCCTGGAGGAATTTGAAAGAAAGTAGTAGGTGATTTATTCTTCAATTTGAATCCAATAATATTATTTTTCTCATCAACATTTAATATTGAATTGTAAGAATAGAATCCATGTAGTCCCAATCCATATCGACAACTTGTATCGAGTTCAATTGGAGGGTAAAAGTTAGCGCTTAACACACTAGATTGTCCTGAGAACGTGAATGTACGAGACATGACTAACACATATAACTTGTTAACACATCGTTTTATTGTTGCTTACAGCAGCAGTTGAGACACATTTCCTGTCTTGAATTTGATGGTACCATATTAAACCTTGCAGAAACTTTATTTTCGGACGCTACAGTAACATCGCGTATATTGCAATAGCAACACAAATATTTTCGTGGTGGAGGTCCGTCATTCACATCAATAGATTGTGATGTATTATCATCACTGTAATGTTCCAAACAATATTGATACTTCATTACATCAATATCGCTTTTTAAATGCTCAGGTAATTTATCCCACACCCATGCGATTTCATTTGAAGCACAGGTGATCATCACTTCTTTAGGAAAATCAGCTAATTGTTCCTTTGTCAATTTTGTAAGAGTCCTATACTTTGAGAAAGCTCGCAACGAATCCGCCGTCTTTTTAATTTTTTCACGTTCTTCTTTTGGAGTCATTGGAAAATTCATTGTTAGTTAGAAATCTTAAACACAAATGTCCACACCACACTGTATTGTAGTTCTGCTGACGGTCGTAGTTGTAATAGATTATCGGATTTGATTTAATGTAGAAATACTTTAAGAGTTCCCTGGGTGGGGGAAGATCTCCGAAACTATCGTAGTAGTTAATAATATTACCAATTTTCTTGTAGGCTACCCAATGTGTTCCTCTACCATTTATACCGTCTAAATTCAAAATTGCAGATTCAGTATGTAGGGCACCACTCTCAGGAAGATTGTCTCGCATAAATACACCTCGAAAATATGGAATTTTAAAAATATTAGCATAATAACTAATATCAATGTCGCTGAGAGCTCTTCGAGGTAGAGACTTTAGAAGTTTTTTGGATTGTTCGGCTTCAGATAAAGTCCTAATCCAGTTCGATATGGTTTTAAATACAATCCTTCGCCTTTTTTTCCAAGAGGCATAGATTCAATTTTTTTATTATGACGCACCCCTTCAGCCATGCGCTGATTTGCATTTTTTACATCACTTATTGTTTTATATAGACCTGCAGCACCGCCGGCTAAACTTCCCAGCGCCGATAATCCCGCAAATATAGGAATTAATGGTAAAATTCCACCAACTTTCGGTATAGGTATAATTCGCGGAGTACGAATATTCCTTTTACCCCCTGATGTTTTCACAAATTTTCGTGCTGCTTGTAAAGCAAAATGTGTTGCTTTTTTTGTATCATTAGAAACGAATCGTTTACCGCCAGCTTTACGTATTTCATCTCGTACTTTATGAACAATATTACCACCAAAGCTGACCTTCTTTTTCTTAATATTCTTCTTTTTATTTGCCTTTCTTCTGGGAACTGATTTAGATTTACATCCCATACCTAAACGACGTTTTGCTTTCATGATATTTGTAACTAACCAGGCGGATGCTTTTTCTCTAAAATTGGCGTCTTTAGATTTAACCCTTTCCCAGGCGCGCTGTTCTAATTCGTAGTCTGCTTTATGGCGTGTTGGTAAATCTTTATGATCTTCGTAAGCAGCGTCGTGAACTTTGCAAGCTTGGTCCAGACCATTAATGCCTGGATCACCTCTGGCAATCCTTTTTTGAAATTTTGTACCCGGTCCACAGTACTGGTAGCCACCGGGTAAATGTAATTCAAAGGGTAGTTTATTTATTAAAGAATTTATAAATCCCCTTCCTGTTCGCGAATTAGACACTTTACGTCTAGACTGACTGACGAACGGCATTAAAATAAACAAAACGTAGTAAAACTTTCTTTATAACACCGATTACTTCGATGGTAACACTAGGAACGCTAGTTATCGATTAAAATTATACACCGTTTATATCTATTTATATCTATTTATATTGTATCCAACCCTCAAACAATGCGGATTGTAAAGCAAAAGCAAACATTTGTAGTGGATAATTTCGATGAACGTGTAGGAAGTGGTGTAAATATCAACAATAGACGCCATGGACCCTTGTTGCCTTCAACAATTCGGGGTTTGTTAATCGGTCCTTCGAACTGTGGGAAAACAAATGTTATGATTTCCCTTATTACACATCCCCACGGCTTACGTTTTGCTAATATTTATTTATATTCCAAGTCACTGTATCAACCAAAATATGAATATCTTCAGAAGATTTTAAAACCCATTGATGGATTAGGATTTTACACATTTAATAATAACGTAGAAATTGTGGAACCATCTGAAGCAAAACCGGACTCCGTTTTCATTTTCGACGATATCATATGTGAAAAACAAGATATTATTAGGTCATATTTTAGTATGGGCCGACACAAATCCATAGATAGTTTTTATCTGGCTCAAACATATTCCCGAGTACCAAAACAATTGATTAGAGACAATTCGAATTTTATTATAATGTTTAAGCAAGATGAAATGAATTTGCATCATATATTTCAAGATCATGTATCACCGGACGTTACCTTCAAAGAGTTCTTGGATATGTGTGCAAAATGCTGGGAAGATAAATATGGATTTTTAGTAATCGATAAAGATAGAGAACTAAAAGATGGTAGATACAGAAAAGGTTTGGACAGTTACATATATCCGTAATGCATGCCAATATATATATCAATTGTAAAGGTAGTGATGGTGGGTGCACATCGAAAGAAAATGAAGAGATCAGTAGTTGATAAGGACGAAAATAATGATAGTGAAATAGATTTGAAACGTAAATTAATAGAAGCCACGGACGCTGTTCGCAAAAAATTCAATTACATAAAAAATAAACATGTAGAAAGTCAAATGGCCTTGGAAAAAATATATGAACCGTTAACGAAGCCATTAAAAACTATTTCTGAAACAACGCAGGAAACAAATCGTAAATTTCAAACCACACAGCAGTATTTAACAACACAGCCTAAAAAACCCTCTGCAGTAATCAAAACACCGAAATTCGAATCAGATGAAACAATTAGGGAAAGTAATTCTTATATGGAAACGCCGCCACCATCGTCTGTAGGGACACCTTCAAGTTCTACCACGTCTAGTAGTAATTTGCGAAATTTAACTGATGTCGTTTCAACCTACATCAATGGTGTTAAAGCTGGTGAATCTACGTTCGATAACAAGTATGGGGTGCGAGTTGATGTCGATACTGGAAAGTTAGCCATGGGCAACTCCGAAGTGCGATTTCAGGGTGACCTTATATCATTTTGGAGAAATAATAAGAAACTCGGAACATATAAAGGAAATTCTCAGTTATACGATTTACTGTTTTTAAAATTTCCCCCAGATCTAAACAGTGCGGGTTATGGAATCACCGATGAAAATAAAAATATATTTGGAGACATATTGAATATAACGAATGCGGCATATAAAAATTACAATGTAACATTGGGATACAATCCTAGTAAATCAAAAAAGTACGTCGAAATTATAAAACCACTTTTACAACGTGGAATGTCAACTCGATCCAAGAAAGGTGCGGGTCTAATGTCATCTCAGAAAATATATACAGGCAAAAAGGTGGATTACATATACTGGAATAAGCCCAAAGAATTAATCGACCGCTTAAGATTATTGTGGAGTTCTAAAATGGCTGGACATTCAGGTCATGAGAATGAAATAATATCCCTAATTGATGAATTAAGGGAAGAAGGAATCATCTATTAGAGAAATAACTATCGCATTTTATTTCATCAACCATAAATACATATATAAAGCAGATATCAGTTTATTTTGTCAATTGTAATTTGAACGCAATAGAACGATGGGCTCCATTGATAAATTTGGACGCCGAAAAGGACCTAATTGTAAAGGTCATCGTGGTCCGCAAGGCATCGGTTTTAAACTTACTACTGAAAAACAGTATGACATCCAAGGAAAGCAATTAAAGAATATAGGAGATCCTAGAGATGAAAATGATGGTGCAACATTAAACTACGTGAATTTAGTTATGGATGCCTGCAAAAAAGATATCCTTTCCGCTCTACAAAAATCAGCTAATCTTATAACCGATAATTTAGTAAACTACATAAAGAGAGAAAGGAACGAAATCGTGGATGAAATAACAAAAACGTTTCAAAATTTACAACTAAAAATAGATACAACGATAAGCGATATGAAAACTGAAATAGATGAATTAAAAAATACAAGTGAGAGAAACTCGGATGCTCATACTAAGTTGGTACAAAATATGACTGGTTTCATACTTGATGTAGAAAAAATTGAACAACTTATTGCGAAATATCATCCCCCGAGAGACACAGGAGGATTAGCATGGCCAGGTATTTCATTACGACAAACCGATTCTAAGATCATCACAAGTTGAGTAAAAAATTTTATGCCTTATATAAATAAAACAAGGAGCAGCTCATCACAATAAGTCATTTCAAACAGAACGTGGAACATCTAAATGTATATTACTATTTGTTTACGCCACTTTACGGCAGTTGCTGCCATCTATCTTATTTTAAGAGAATGTAGCGCGGCCGGTGATAGAAAAAGGTAGAATGGAAAGAGAGTCAGCATTTGGTCTTCGTGTAGTAAAGAATTAATAACTAAAGAAAGAATTGATAAGTGGTTGTGCCTCCTTATCCTTATTTCACCTAAATCTTTCCCTCCTTATTTCCCTATTTGGTGAGGAGTATCAACGAGAAGGACGACTAAGGCCAATTTGGGTAAGTCTCCATAACATTTATCATATTCAACCATATACAGTCCACAATAAATTATAGTCGAATACTCTGACATAACATTTTGATCCTTGAGCCAGGATTAATCGCGAGATTAATTTTGAACCTAGTAGTCATATTTTAGATTTGTCAAGTAAATCCAATTGAACAATATTTTTGTTATATTCTTTATATCCATTCCAATTCATCAATTTACATTTTATTAGTATTAGTTTATCGTTGACCAGTGTTGATAAAAAATTATCTATTTGCCTTGTAAAAAAGAGTATTGGGAACAATGCCGCATAGTTGAAATTCGTATTTCGTATTACCGTTCCCCCTCTTTTCCAGTAGTTCGAATTCTGTTTATATACCTAGTAGTAGACAAAACCTATAGTAGAGAAAACGCGCATACATGCGCATTTCAGACTTATCCGAGAAACAACCTGACCTACCTAGCAAAAATCACTTTGAATAAAACATTACTTACAATTATTGATTATAACATTCCGTTATTGGTTAACAATAGTTAATAACCGTTTAAGATGCCACAAAAATCCGAAAATGAGTTAAAATTAGATAGGTTAAGAGCAAAACGTGAGACTCTCTTTCGTCGCATTCAGTTATGTTATGATGCTAGTGAAGCTTTAATATCAGACAAAAAGAATATTTCCAAACAAGAAAATTTTAAAGTGCGTTATACCAATATAGAAAAAACCATTACAAATTATAATGAAATAGTAAATGAAATAATTGTCATAAAACAGTTACTAAAACCAGATGAACCCGTTTCATATACTAGTTTAGATGCTGCGGAAGATTTATATGATCGTATTAAATATGTCGCATCCCAAATGATTACCATACCAATAAACCAGAATTTAGAAAATAATAATAATAAACCTAATATCCATATGCCTAAAATAGAAATCGTAAAATTTGATGCTTCTGACTTAAGTTTATGGCCTATTTTCTATGAAAATTTTAAACAATTAGTTCACCTTAATTCTAAATTGTCAAGCGCTGAAAAGTTGCAATATTTGTTAGGAAGTTTGTCGGGAAAAGCTTTAAAAACTGTTAATGCCATAGAAAATATTCCAAGTAATTATGATATTATATTTAAATTATTAGTTGATACGTATCATGATAAAAAATTTTTGTGTAACCTGTATTTAGATAGATTATTAAATTTTCGTAGTATTTCTAATAATTACCCCGATGGTTTGCAATGTTTTCTGGAAAAATTTGATACTAATGTGTCCGCCTTAAAACGCCTAAACGTGGAGGATTTAGAAGATTATATCATAACATATATAGCCATGTCAAAATTGCCACAAGAAACTAGTAGTGCCTTTGAATTAATTAGAAATAGCCAAGAGTTACCAAAATACAATGATTTAATCGAATTTGTACGCAAACAGAGTAAAATTACATTTGCATCAGAAAGATTACGTAAATCTCCATTTCATCCAACCTCCAATAGTTCGACGAAAAGTTCTAAAACTTTTGTAACAAATAATTCAAATCGTGGAAAAAATTGTTTGTTTTGCAAAAAGGGTGTACATTTGTTAAAAGATTGTTATGCATTTAAAAATAGTTCACATGATGAAAAATTTAAATTAGTTAAAACTGAAAATTTGTGTATCAATTGTTTTTCTAATAACCATAAAGTAAGTTTTTGCACTTCGAAATTTACATGTCATTTTTGTGGATCTAAACATCATTCGTTATTACACAGAACTTCATTACCGAATGAAAACTCTAATTCTCAAAGAGAAAATTATCCCTCCACTTCCACTTCAAGGGACAATAATTCTGTACAAGAAAATATACAAAGTACCAGTGCACCTACTCAAACATTATGTTCAAAATTTAATATTGTAGAAATTAATAAACATCAAGTTGTCCTGCTGAGCACGGCACTTGTAAAAACCATAGATAAATGGGGTGGAGAACAAACGCTTCGTTTTTTATGCGATAGCGCATCCATGTCTAATCTTTTGACTTTTGATTGTTGTAGAAAATTAGGTTTACCTTACCTAAAATTAACATCCAATGTTATTGGTATTGGAAATATAGCGAAACCTCTTAAAGGCCGTACTAATTTGAATATAGTTTCTAACCTTAATCATAATATAAAATACTCCATTGAAGTTTTACTCATCGATAATATTACAAATTTTTTGCCCGATTCTACAGTTAATTGTGAATCGTTTGATTATTTGAATAATTTACCGTTGGCAGATCCAACATTTCATATCCCAGGCAAAATAGATGGGATATTAGGAGCAACAATGTTTGCCGAAATTTTATGTTCGCATCGAGTAAGCGGTCCGTTAAATATGCCCATTGCGGTACAGTCTAAGTTAGGTTATTTAGTAATAGGTAATGCTCCCTCCCTAGAAAGTAAACGAGATAGTAAATCATATTGTACTCTTCTATCCCTTGAATCATTAGTTGAGAAAATGTGGGAACGTGAAGATTTCGAAAATCCCGTTAGAACCAATGAAGATATTTTTTGTGAAAATATGTATGTAGAATCTGTCAGTCGTGATAATACTGGGAGATACACCGTTACATTGCCATTTAAAGAAAATCCTTCTATATTAGGAAATTCGTATAATTTAGCAAAAAATCGTTTGATTTCTTTAGAACGAAGACTTGAAAAAGATCATAGTCTCCGTAAAATTTACAGTTCAATAATACAGGATTATTTAGATAAAGGTCATATGTCTTTAGTAACAAATGCAAAATTAGATAATCTGCAGTATTTTATCCCTCACCATTGTGTAACCAAGGTGGAGAGTATTTCCACTCCAAATCGAATTGTTTTTGACGCCAGTATGAAAACTGACACAGGTTACTCCTTGAACGATATTTTATATAGAGGTCCTAAATTGCAAAATAATATATTCACCATACTTCTTAATTTTCGCTTGTACCCTGTATGTATGTGCGCAGATTTGAAGGCCATGTACCGTCAAATCAATATTATAGAGGCTCATAGACCTTTCCAAAGAATTTTGTGGCGATTCGATGTAAAAGATAAAATTTCGATATATGAACTTAATACTGTATCTTTTGGTGTAACTAGCAGTCCATATTTAAGTTTACGCACGGTGAAACAATTGACCCAAGACGAATCTCAGTCATATCCGGAAGTTATTGAATATATTGAGCGCGATATGTTTATGGACGATTTAATATGTAGTGTAAAAAATGTACAAGCTATTGCAATACAACCCCAAATAGTAAATTTGTTTCAGTCCGGTGGATTTCAAATAGTTAAGTGGGTATCTAACTCTCCAGAACTATTGTCCAATATTCCTGAAAATATAAAATTGCCGCCAATGGTTGATTTTGAAAAGGGTAGTTGGAAGGTTTTAGGACTACAATGGAATCCTTCTACTGATCAATTTAGTTTCGTCATAAATTTGGAGAAGACCATCTGTACAAAAAGAAATATGTTAAGTTTACTCAGTCGCACATATGATCCATTAGGGATGTTAGCTCCAACAACACTTTTTATAAAATTATTAATTAATAAACTTTGGGAAATGAAGTTAGATTGGGACCAACAAGCTCCTAAAGAAATAGAAAAATTATGGATAAAATTCCAAGATGAATTTACGTTATTAAATAATCTGAAAATTTCCCGTCATTTGTTGATATTTGAAAAAACTTCCCTCCAAATTGTAGGTTTTGCAGATGCGAGTGCCTCCGGTCTGGCTTCTGTGATATATATTCGTGCTATAGATAATGTTGGTCACGTGAGTGTGACTTTTCTATGTGCTCAGGCAAAGGTTGCCCCGATGTCAAAAATCACCCTCCCTCGTTTAGAATTAGTTGCTGCTGCCAACTTAGCCCTTCTAATAGCCCATGTTAGAGATACATATTCAAGTCGAACACGTATTGACAAAATTTACGCATTTTCTGATTCAATGATAACGCTGAATTGGATTCATTCGGTTCCTAGAAAATGGAAAACTTTTGTATCCAATAGAGTAACTAAAATTCAAAATTGCTTATCGTCTTCCCATTGGTATTTTGTTGAAGGTAAACAAAATGTTTCAGATTGCGCAAGTAGAGGTCTCACTCCGTCTGCTTTAATTAATCATAAAACCTGGTTTTCGGGACCATCTTGGTTATTATTGCCACCCTGTGAATGGCCTATTAGATCATTTACAGAAAACTATAACCAGGCTTTAGTAGAAAATGAATTATTAGTTCATATAGTTGTAAAAAACAATATATCCCCTTTGTATACATTAATTGAATATTTTTCCTCTTGGAGTAAATTACTTAATGCCACAATATATGTATTAAAGTTTACCAAGATATTACCTAAGAATGAAAGAATACGGAAGTCTGATTTAGATAAAGCCGAACAAATATTAATTCGCGCAGTTCAGCAAAGACATTTTCCAGAAGAAATTAAACTTTTGTCCAAAAATAAAATTATAAAATCTAATATACGTCGTCTTAATCCTTTTATTAAGGATGGGATCATTCGTGTGGGTGGAAGATTAAGTATGTCTAATCTTAGTTTTGACCATAAACATCCCATTTTATTACCAAAATTTGACTCATTTGTAAATTTACTAATTGATTATAATCATAAATTATTTTGTCACACAGGAACTTACCTTTTACATTCTTTATTGCGACGAAATTACTGGATACTATCGGCACGTGATATAATTCGAAAGCGTACATGGAAATGCAACCATTGTTTTAGATTACGCCCTAAACCTCAATATCCATTAATGGCCGATTTGCCACTTGAACGTGTAAGTCAAGCAAGCGCATTTACTTCTACTGGGGTAGATTTTACAGGCGCTTTTCATATAACTCTTGGACGCCGAAGAGGTGTCAAAAGCCAGAAGGCATACGTTTGTTTATTTATATGTTTAGCCACTCGTGCAGTTCATATTGAATTGGCTGCAGATTTATCCACGGAATCGTTCTTAGCTGCTTTAAAACGTTTTTTGTCGCGTCGTGGAAATTGTGCTACCATATTTTCGGATAATGCCACAAATTTTCTCGGTGCAAAAAATCAAATTGATGAGATTTATAAATTAATTAAATCTAGAGAATATAAAAATGCTTTTCAAGGAGAACTTAATATTCGGAAAATTAATTGGAAATTTATTCCCCCCTCCTCTCCGCATATGGGCGGTATCTGGGAATCGAATATTAAGACTTTAAAAACTCACCTAACGAAAGTTGTAGGAACCCAAATTTTATCATATGAAGAATTTAATACAGTCTTGATACAGATAGAAAGTTTAATGAACTCAAGACCTTTATGTTGCTTAAGTAACGATGCTAATAACAGGATAACATTCCCCCTTTACAATGGCCATTGGCTATTATAGAAAAATTATATGTAGGCAGGGATGGAATAGCCCGAACTGCTCTGGTAAAAACAAAGAATAGTTCTTATTTGCGTCCTATTGTGAAGTTATGTCCACTTCCAACGCAATAATTTAGTTATAGTTTAGTAATTTTAAGAGCATGGGGCATCGGGTTTTGTAATAGTTTTAGTTGTATAAATACGAAGTATAATTTTTCGTTATATATTTTGTTTTGGTTGTTCTATATAGGACATTTAATTATACTGAATTAACATTCATTTTCGGGGGGTCAGGATGTTTACGCCACTTTACGGCAGTTGCTGCCATCTATCTTATTTTAAGAGAATGTAGCGCGGCCGGTGATAGAAAAAGGTAGAATGGAAAGAGAGTCAGCATTTGGTCTTCGTGTAGTAAAGAATTAATAACTAAAGAAAGAATTGATAAGTGGTTGTGCCTCCTTATCCTTATTTCACCTAAATCTTTCCCTCCTTATTTCCCTATTTGGTGAGGAGTATCAACGAGAAGGACGACTAAGGCCAATTTGGGTAAGTCTCCATAACATTTATCATATTCAACCATATACAGTCCACAATAAATTATAGTCGAATACTCTGACATAACACTATTATTATTAATAAACTTGAATAATAAAAAAGGTATAATGTTCATTAGTGGCACAAAACGACAAATTGTCAATGAATTACATAAACCAGCACGAAAAAATTTTAGAAGGAGAAGAACCGTAATAAAAGGTTTGGCAGACTTATGGCAGATTGACTTGGCAGAAATGCAGAATTTTGCAAATGAAAATAAAGGTTATCGTTATATACTCATAGTAATTGATTGCTATTCTAAATATGTTTGGGCCAAACCGCTAAAGAAAAAAACTGCTATGGAAGTTTCTATTGCGATGAAAGAAATTCTTCAAGAAGCTGTTTATTCCCCAACAAACTTACAGAGCGATCAAGGACTCGAGTTTTACAATCGCCAGTTCTCCACAGTGATGCATGAATATGGCATAAATCATTATTCCACATTCAGTACAAAAAAGGCAGCAATCGTGGAACGTGTAATTAAAACTTTAAAAAATTGGTTATATAAAGAATTCTCGGCCAGAGGCAATTACAAATGGTTTGATATACTTCCTGATATTATAAAGTTGTACAATAATAAAGTCCATCGTACAATAGGGATGAAGCCCATAGATGTAAAATATACAACAAAGTTAAGTGTATATAATCATCCCAAAGTCGCATTAAAATCAAAATTCCATGTTGGTGACATGGTTCGGATTAGCAAATACAAAGGAATATTTGAAAAGGGGTATACAGCCAACTATTCAACGGAACTTTTTAAAATTGTTAAAGTTAATGTAACAAATCCCGTCACATACATGATAGAAGATGTGAGAGGTCAACCTATTAAAGGATGTTTTTATGATTATGAACTTCAGAAGACTAAACACCCCGATGTATACTTAGTGGAAAAGATTTTAAAGAAAAGAGGTAATAAATTGTTTGTCAAATGGCTCGGACTACCACCAGATCAGAATGGTTGGATCAACAAGACTGATATAGTTTAATATATGTATAGTAATTATCTTGCTTTGTAAAATGATATGGTAAAATATATGCTTAATTTAGTATATTTGCAGTTGTATGTAACACTTATAGTTATATTTTTTTTCTATTATCACAATAAAATTACTTTTCAAGTATTATTTTTTTTTTTGTTTTTTTATGCATATTGCACAAAAGAGGAGAACTTGGAATAAAAAGAAACACACTTTGGACAGAAAACACACTATATTTAAAAATTAAAATACAAAATAATACAACTAAAAAATATACAACTAAAAATATAATACAAATAATAAAATAAAATACACAATTAAAAAAATAAAAATATACAATTAAAAATATAATTGTTCTTAAGTAGCAAGAAAAATTATTTCTTGCTACTTAAGAACTGTTGGCTCTTCTCCTCCTCTCGGCGACCCATCAGGTGGAGCCATCGCGCTCTTTCGGCATATCTATATGCCTTCTTCTCCGTCTTGGTCTTGTTGACTACCGGATGGCAGCTCCGGATTACCAACCGGTCCTGGATCGCCTCCCTGGGGTTGTATGTGCGTCCTGGGACGCATTCATTATCCCAGCTCTCCTCCATTGCTGGCTGCGGCTCTGGTCCTATATGTGGATTAATAAGTGTTTTCCCTGGGTTTGGCATCCCAGGTTCTACACATTCTCCATCCCAGTTTTCAGATTCTAAGATATTCATTTTATTTTCTTTAACTCTGAACTGTTGAGCTTAACTGTCAAATAGATTCAAGTTACGGATATATATAGGCAAAAGTCATCCCTCCTCTCGCATTTTGAATGAGAGAGATAATCTGAACCTCCCTTCCACTTACTATTGAATGGTAGGTTTTAAAGTTGGCCACTAACCCCTCCTACTTAATATAAGACATCCCCACTCTACCACGAAGACATCATATACCATAAAGTACGTTCTGATGCTCAGTGTGAATGAGGTAGCGTGAATGACATTGTACGAATGAAAGAGTACTTGTTTAATAACTATTTTTATTCCCATTCCTAATTATTATTGTACAACTAGTTACATGTTATTAAGACATTGCATGTATATTACCTATATTACATACGTTACATATAATTATTATGTTTGTTTCTCAATTACCTATAATTACTCTGTATGTAATAACTATAATTATTTTCTGTACAAATAGTTAGCCGTTAATAAAACATTACATGTACATTACCTGTATTACTTATGTTATATATAATTATTAAGTTTGTTCTTCAATTACATGTAATTATATTGTATGTAATAATTATAATTACTCTCTGTACAAATACAAATTACATTGTATGTAATAATTATAATTATTTTTCTGTACAAATAGTTACACGTTAAACATTTACGTTACACGTTACATTACGGGTAATGATTAACATTATGCTTGTATTTTCTATATGTCAATTACCGCGTAATCAATGATGAGGTTTCTTCATATACAGTTTATTTACAAATTGCATCGTTTAATCTATCAAAAACTACTTAACACTATTTATTGCAAAGTATACAACAGTCTGTTAGTTTCAGTTGATTAAGGGGTAATTGACAAGAGTCGCAGGTATGTAATACAGCATCCTCCAGTCTGATTGTCCTATGTGATTCGATGTATTGGTATCTGGAGGTGGGGGTAACGTTAACGGTAAACCACTCAAAGCATCTATAACACAGGAAATAAAGTCTATCACCTGGCACTACGATGCAAGACACCGTATTGCAATACTGTTTTTGTCCTGTAAAGATATCTATAGCTTCCACATATACCCCACGAGCAAGCCATTGGTCGGCATCAGCTTCCATACCTTCATCATCTTTCTCTTGGAATACATTGAATCCCGCCTCGACCAATTGTCTTATTGACAAATTCGCTTGAGGAACGTTAGCAGCGTTAAGGGGATCGGCCTAAATGACACAAAAATATATAATTTACCTTCAATTAAAATGAAAAATTACATACTATAATACTTACCTCATCACTCTCTTCATAGCTGTTTTCTTGAAAATTCGTGGTAGCTAACCAGGTAAGGAATTCAATATGAGGTTGCCCTACAGCCATTTTCTATTACTTAATACTTTACTATTCGCAGATCAAATGAAACTGAGTTAAGGTAGGGTCCTCCTCCGTTTAAATATAGTGTGTGACATCATCGAGTGGAGGGGGTAACATTGTCATATATACAAGTGTAATTTATGAAATCACCATCGCATAGAATAATATTTTAACAATTTCTTCTAATTTTTTTTAAGGTGACACGAATTATGAATTTTTTTCCCGATGCGAACGAATGTTGGTATCAATCGATAGAAAATGTAAAGATGGGTAATTGGAAAGGTCATACATGTATCCGTAATATCGTAATTGAAAAAGAAATTTTTTTTCTCATTTTTAAATCAACTTAGAAAAATTTTTTTAGAAATTTTACATATGGTTTTTCTGAAATTTTCTCGGATGCTAATAAAAGCGGTATCAATCGATAGGAAATGTCAAGACGAGTAATTTGATACGTTACACGGGGTACTACGTATTCTTAGAAGACGAGAAAATGAATTTTAAAAATTTAGGCTAAAAAAAAGGCTAAGCGACTTAGAATATTTTTGGTTTTGTCTTTGCGACGGTTACTTATCTCTTCCAGTCGACTAGTCGTGGCTGTGAATAGATGGTTTAAACGAGTGATTTCCTCCTCCAACCCGTTCGCTTCTTGTTGGGTACTTGTAAACTCCCGATCCGCATCCATTTTTTCCTTTAGCAATTTATTTTTTAATGCTATCGCTTGTCTAATTATTGTCATGTCTGTTTCTTGAGAAAACATGTTGAGATTCTCCTCGTCGTCGTCGGGTATGGTGATAGGGTGCTCTGTTGCTGCCGATTGTTCTTGCTCTCTTCTGTTCCCTATCGGTATAGCAGAGACTTCACCTAGCAAGTGTTTTAGTGTACTTGCTCCTTCTTCTTCCTTCACTTTTGGTTTTTTGGATGATCCCTCTTTCTCGGTGGTGCGACGGGACTTTTTTGTGGATCGTCCTTTATCTTTAATTTTTTCACTTGTCGATTTTTCTGATTTTATAAAGTCGTCCTCGCTCCATGGTGACATTTGATGGATCATATCCGCTATCACTGCATTGCTTACGTTCTCATGACCCTCTTCATTGATTACTTCGGCCAGAGCTTGGTGTACGATATCCACTGGAATTGAGGCCTCGCCGTGGGATGTCTCCTGACCGTTCAACGATTCTGCTTGCCGCCATACATTTTGATATGGTTCTGTGAAGTAGCCCGGATGCTGTGATGTCGAAGCCGTGGGGTATGATGCGTTTTGTTGTTGTCCATTACCTGGGTTTGTAAATAATGAATGCAACTGGTTGTCTTGCATATTAACCCCTGGTATTATTATATTGGATAATACTTTAAGTGTTTCTATGTTCTTCTGCGGTGCTCTGCGTGATGTTGAATTATCCTTGGATTGATGCTTTCGACTTCCATGTACTTTTTGATTAACGTTTCTACAATTACCCATTGTATTAAACTTAGTACTTTGACAAACTGTTACTAGCACTGTTACACTCGACGACGACTGAAGGAGTGACAAACTCCTCCGATTCGACTTCAGCTTTTATAGGATCCGACTCGCTCCGCCCACCCTCCCACTGTACTACAGTGAACGAGTATTAGCTCCTCCTATCCTTCTTAACGTTCTATAGGATATGACTTTCTCCCCACCATCCCCACTCTACCACGAAGAGATCATATATACCTTAAAGTACGTTCTGATGCTCAGTGTGGATGAGGTAGCGTGAATGACATTGTACGAATGAAAGAGTACTTGTTTAATAATTATTTTATTCTCATTCCTAATTATTATTGTACAAATAGTTACATGTTAATAAGACATTGCATGTATATTACTTACGTTACATATAATTATTATGTTTGTTTCTCAATTACCTATAATTACTCTGTATGTAATAATTGTAATTATTTTCTGTACAAATAGTTACCCGTTAATAAAACATTACATGTACATTACCTATGTTACTTACGTTATATATAATTATTAAGTTTGTTCTTCAATTACATGTAATTATATTGTATGTAATAATTATAATTACTCTCTGTACAAATACAAATTACATTGTATGTAATAAGTATAATTATTTTTCTGTACATATAGTTACGCGTTAATGAGACATTGTGTACATTACCAATGTTACAAGTTTATTCTTCAATTGCCTATAGTCACGCTGTACTTAATAATTATAATTATTTTTTTTTTGTAATCCTTAACGTTCGTTACATTTCTAATTATTGTACAAGTAATCACATGTTAATACGACATTGCTTACATTACATATAATCATTACATTTGTTCTTCGATAGCCTATAATTACATTGTACTTAATAATATAATTATTTTCTATAATCTTAAACATTTACTACGTTTCTAATTATTTTAATGCTAATATCATATTGTTTTTTGTACCGAGCTCATGCGAGATTACATACATATACATCTATACATAGATCTATTACATGTGTTTGAATATTATGATATGTTACAGTTACTTTATATAATATTTTTTTATTATAATTACATCTTTTCTTACTTCACTGTATGTCATAATACATAGTTTTACATTTAACTTTATTCTAATTACTTATGGTACGAGTAAACACACATATTCGTTTCGTCTCTATGTACAATCATCATATTAATTCTTCTAGCGCGTTTATCAAATATCTCAATCTAATTTGACTATTATCGATATTGCACCCAGCTGTTTGACTTAAAGCGGCTACGAACCATTCAAAATTTTTCTCCGCATCCGTTAAATAATATTGTATATCATTGTGGCCCCACGGTAGGCTTCGTGTTGTATTTGGTATTATGAATCTTTTGTCGTCGAAGTAAGACAATGCCACTTTATTTTTTATTTCTGTATATATATTGTGTAATTCGCTCCGAAACGAACTCATTTTTCTGAATATGGTACCGCCTTGCTCTACGATTTTCTTATAATCTTCGACTGTTAAATTCTTTTTTATTACTGATTTCTTTACGCCTTTAGCTTTTTTGACTTCAGTATTCACCGACTTTACGTAATAAGCTTTTGCACCTGTTCCATAAAATTCCATTATGGGATCCGAAGGGAATTCATCTTTCATATTTCCCAATACGGATGCCGTTACGGGAATACCGAACTTATTACCTTCTTTATAATTTGACGTATCGAATATGCTCGGATTTGACTTGATAAATTCATAAAAATTATCTGTATACACTTTTATAATTAACGAATCGGTATCCGTATATAGCAAAGAGGCCTCATCTTTATAGTTTCTCTTTATGGTGTCATAGTAAAAGTCGTACAACACTGTCTTGGATAACTCTAAAATTGAAAACCCCAGATAGAGCGGTTTATTATAATGAGTTCTTGTTCTCCCCATATGTATAGCCACGAAGTCTTCTGAAAATGCTGTACAAGTTTTAAAATTAGGACGAGCGATTAATGTGTTTGCCCCTAAGGATTTCCCCCTCCTTTCCCAATGAGTTATCAGTTTAATATCTCTTCTATTATCCACGTTCTCCATTGTTTTTCCGTACACTGCGTTATTCATTAATTTGTATAAATCCCGCTCGAATTTATTTGTTGCCTTGTTCCTCATTTCGGTATTTAAATCTATGTATACTTTTAACCAACAACTCTGCTCGAATTTTATTATGCGATGTATTTTTTTCAATTTTAAACCGTTTCTTATGGCTTGTTTTAAATTTCTAAAGTGTATTATGTATTTACTTTTATTATTCAAGTTGGGTATCAATTTAGGAATTTTTGATCTTGAACCGGGTGGAATCATACTTTCGGCTAAAAATGGTAAATCTCTATGTGCGTCGTGCAATTCCAGCGGATATTCAATATCAACTTCTAACATATACCCGTAACGAGTCTCATCTGGAATATTCATGACGTTGAAATTACCGATTTCTTGATCGTTTAACCATTCGAATCCGCCGGTTGGTAAATACTGTGACATACTATGGCCGTATAGATTTGTTGCATCCAAATATGTTATAAAAGATGAACGTTCTTGTGGGTTATAATTTGGAACAAAAATATTATTTGCGATGTGTTTTCGCTCCGAACACTGACTAATACCGCCACGAATTCCTTTTTTAATAAAATGAATCATTGAAATATCTGTCAGTAATTCTAATTTTACTTGCGTGAGTCTTAACATAGCATCCCAAGCTAATCCCGGGGCAGTAAAATATTGTGCGGGATCCAAATGATATTTATCTAATGAAATGTTTCGAAAGTTTTCAAATACGTCGCATAATATAAGTACGTCTGATTTTAAGTAAGTATCCGAATACTCCCCCAAATTTTGACACTTAAATATATTCCAAGTTTTTTGCGCCCTACGATAATCGGCATCTGATATATGCTCTTCTGATAAATTGTCATAAAATTCTTCTTTCGCGGGTAAATTTTTATTGTTTAGTTTGTCCAATGTCGTTAAGAAACTATAAGGAAAAACGCCCTTTTGCCTAATTAAATTAAATTGTTCGTAATCTGGAAAATGTTTAACCGTTTCTTGAAATTGATTATCGCTCAAGTTTTGCGCTAAATTTTCTAGTGAAGTGGATAAAAATTTAAAACTATCGATAAATCTCATCTTCAAATATTTTTTCTTTACTTTTCCCTCTTTGTCCGTATAATCATGCAAATACAGGTTTTTAGTAAAAGATATGTATTTTTCTTTGCTCTGAGCTATTACTTCTATTCTATCTTTATTAGAACACAACTCTTTAATAAAAAGGTGGGAATCGTAAGAACTCATACTGTGTAATATAATTGGGACAAAATTAGGTAATTTATAATTTAAATTACAAACAGAATGAGCAGCTCCGAACCTTTTCTTGCCCGTCAAATGACAATGGTCTCTGACTTTTACCTCCCCTTCAAGAAACGGTTTTTCACATATACCACAAACGGTTGCATTCGAAAAGTCCTGTTCTTCCTCCGCAGATAAAGGATTCATTGGAACGAACTCTTTCAAATGTTTATTATAGATATCAGTTAAATCCGCCTCGATGCGCTTTATAAATTCTTTACCGGCATTTTCCCCTCTGTATAATACAAATTTAGATAAAGAATCGTCAAATGAACATTTTATTATGTATGCAAATGAGAACGGTTCGTGACTGAACGTTTTGTTACTAAAAGATTTTGTAGGATCGGGTTCACAAGTGTCGTGTGGTTTTAGAACTGATTCGAAATCGGCATAAACTACGAAAGGTACTTTCAATTGCTTTTCGAAATTTTCAAATTTTAATATGTTTTCGGGAACGCTATTTCCAAACTTATCTATACGAAGTTTATTTGAAGGCGTCGTCGTATAAACATGATTGCAATCATTACTTTGATGTTGTAATAACGCTTTTTCACTACTGAAATACATTAAACAACCGTCACAAAAATATTTTCTGTGTTCGTGAAGTGAAACTTGACTGGAAACTAATTTTGAAAAATTTTTTATCCAGCAGTAGTGACTTTTTATACATTCCTTTCCACAATGATGGTTCTCTCCACAGTCCTCTGTAATAAGTAACAAATTTACATGATAACGTAATTTCTTTGATGCATAGCGCAGCGGTCCTACTATTTCGTATTTCATTTTATTATCAACAAATTCCTTTTCTAAACCGTAAACGCTAACTGATATATTATTCATCACTTCAAATTTCGTAATATCTTTTAATTTAATTGGAAATTCCATACCCGTCACATTTAAAACTGTAGAATAATGTGGATACGAAGAGACCTCCTGAACTGGTCCTCTAGGTGGATATAGTGCTGAAGTAATGGCCCATGCAAAACAGTTCTGATCATCGTTTCTTATGTTCACTACAGCTTTCTTATTTTCGATAAACTTTGGTAACTTCATGTATGATGATGCGCACAGAGGACTATTTTTATTTATATTTACTTCCACATATAAAACTTCAACGATAGCCCAACCTGAAACATTGAATACATACATATATAAAACTAATTAATTGTATTTTATGAATTACATACCAGAATCTTTTTCTTCAAATTCAGATGTTTGAGATATCATTTTATCGACAAATTCTTGATAAATATTATTCAGATCTTTGGATTCATCTATAATCTTGTTAGAACTATTGAAAGTCTTAACATCCGTTGTTTCTTGTTTCGGTAATGTATATTTAGCAAATGTTTCCATATTCATTTTTGCAGATTTGTGGACTTTTACAATTTCTTCCAACAATTTCAATATCTTCTCCTTTACTTCGTTGAAAAACAAATTGTAATCTATATGTTGATTTTGACTATGCACTCGATAACTAATAATTCTACATTTGAAGGCACTGTTAATAATTTGTACGCCATCGCATTTAGGAGTACAAGACATTGATCTATGCTCGAGGGTTCTGCGATGCGAATTTATTTGATTAGCAGGTATATTTTTGTTACAACAAATAATGGTTTGAGTACTTGAGGAATCCATTCTAGCACGTTTAGCACTGGGTCCATCATCACTAGTCATTTTCGATTTGCAAGACATTATCTCATGACGACGTAAATTGTCACTGCGCGTAAACGTTTTACCACAATTACTACACAAATGCATTTTTTGTTGTATTACACGTTCCTCACGAGAATTTACTTCAAAATGATTTCAGCTTACCCATTCCCTCCTTTTAAATATGGAATTGGGGAGTGGGGGAGGAGTCGTGTCTGTTTACTAAATGACGTCACTCTAAGGTCATCCAAAGGTCAATTCAAGGTTATACAAAGGTCATCCAAAGGTCACTTTAAGGTCATATAAAGGTCACGTCAAGGTCATGCAAAGGTCATCCAAGGTCATTCAAAGGTCATCCAAAGGTCATCCAAAGGTCACTTTAAGGTCATATAAAGGTCACGTCAAGGTCATTCAAAGGTCATCCAAAGGTCATTCAAAGGTCATTCAAAGGTCACTTCAAGGTCATCCAAAGGTCACTTCAAGGTCATCCAAAGGTCACGTAAAGGTCATCCAAAGGTCACGTAAAGGTCATCCAAAGGTCATTCAAGGTCAAAAGGGGTGGGGGGAGTCTCAATTCCGGCTATAATAACCTACTAATGTTGCAGAGGTTTTTTGAAAAGGCGTTTAAATAGAGAAACGGGTAGGAAACGGGACGAAAATACGGCGGCCTAGCCGTATTTTTGTCCCGTTTCCCTATTTCTCCTTTCGCCTTTCTCCTATGCCTATAGGAGAAAGGCTTGCGGCGACGAGGTCGCCCCAAGCCCTCCGCTCGGTTGTGATAGCTTAGAAACCTTGTCAAATTGGCGACGGAATTTAGAGCGAGACAAAATTGACGCGTTTTAATATATATGGATTATGCTCATAGATGGAAATCGCTCGGCTTTTTTCCCGAGTAGGGGAAAGTGGGGTAATACGACGCACCTAAGCGGAATCATTTATCAAATCTACATTTTTTATTGGAAAATGTTCTAAATCTGGGAAATGTTAATATAATAAGTTTACTTTATGATAGCATACGAGTTATTTTTAAAAAAATCTAATACACGAAAAAAATATTAAATTACTCAACAGCTGCACTTCGCAATATTGCCCCACATGTCGGGTAATATCGCGCATCATGTGGGGTAATATCGCGCAGTTTAATATTGAAAATACGGAAATAAATTTTGAAATAAACGCAAAAAATAGGAAAAATAAGTCTTGTTACCAAAGTTATACATCGGATATTCTGTTATCTAAACTCTAAACTAAAATAAACGACGTTTTGATTCTTCTTTTTTTTGATCGGCGCCTGGGCTAAGTAGACAATCATCGCATGTGTATCCTGCAGCTGATTCCCAACCAGAACATTCTGAATGAACCCATATTGCACATTTTATGCAACGAAACCAAAGCTCCCTATCCTTTCCAAATTCACCACATATGACACATACTTCATTGGCTACAGGAGGCTCTTTATGAAGTGCAAATTCATTGTAGTCCGAGTTGCTGTCATCAGAGAGATCTACTTTGGAGGATGAATTAGAATTTTTTTGCTTCTTTTCTGTACCTTTATATCTGCACGCACTCTTTGCTTGATGTTTTTGTTTTGTTTTTCATTTTTCTGGTTTCGCTTAGCTTCTTTTTCCAGGAGAGTAGCCTTCATTGGTGTGGAAGTACAAATTTCGGATTGTTGCTTCGTTGATCTTTTTCTTTTGGTCGCTGCCTAACTACTTTCTTAGGAATCGGTGCAAGATCCGATATTTTGACACCTGAACATGATGGTAAATTTTCTTTCGATGTCGATGTTGTGGGTTCTTGAATAGTTAAAGACGTTGATGGAGCCGATTCCGGAGCAACTGCAGAGGTTGAAAGTTTTGCTTTCAAAGCATCTATAGATGTTGAGCTGTGGAGAAGCTAGATTAAAGCTTCTCTCTCGTTCTTCTGGGTCCAAGACAAGTTCTCGAAATTCTTCAGCTGCTGCGAAATCCTCTTCAGTAAACTTTTCTGGATTGAAAGGAAATATCCCTGCAGCTTTGAATCCTGAGACACCCTTTTCCATAGTTGCTACCTTCATGTATGCTTGATTGAATAAACGAGCCACGTCATATACAGTAATCCTTTCGTGTACAGTCGAAATCATATGAGAGTCATATACAGCAAAAAGAGCTTTCTTCAGTGGCCCAAAAAACGTTAAGTCAAGAGGTTGAAGGTGGTTTGATGTATGAGGAGGAATTGTAAGGAGTACGATGTGGTTCTCTCTGCAGAAATTATAAATTTGCAACGAAATATGACTTGCATGGTTGTCCAAGATAAGTAAAATTGGGTCAGCTTTCGTAGCTTTCACATAGTTTTGAAAATGTTTTATCCACTTTAGAAATAAATCATCATTCGACTACCCATTGTCAGAACAGGAATAAATGCAACCAATTGGGCCGTCTTTTTCTAATTGAGGAGACATCCGTTTTCTCGGATAAATTATCATTGGGGGAACGTATGGACCAGCTGCACTGACAGCGCATAAGATAGCAATCGTTTGACCTCGTTCGGCTGAAATGGCAACACCGACTTGTTTCTGTCCTCTTTTTGCATAAACTTTTCCAGATTTTTTTCTGGACAGTGGTTATACCAGATTCGTCGACATTAAACATTCGATTGCTTTGAAATTTAAACTTGGTCAGCACTTTTTCTAGGTTTTTGAAAAAAATTCCAACAGCTTCAGCATTAAATGAGGATATACGGTTCAGACTTGTACCTTCTGGTTGTCGGAGTCTCAGCTGGGGATTTCTCTTTATAAAACACGACAGCCAATCTTTGCCGTCTAGCTTAGATTCCTTGTTGAACTTATGAGGTAGGTGATTAGCTTCTGCGAAGTCAAATGCTATTCTTCTCAACTCACGTGGAGTTACGCCATAAAACAAATTTTCCAACTTCATGACATGATTTGCTAACTCTTCTTCTTGTGGTTTCGTAAAAAGAGGTTTCCTCCCCAAGTGGTCAACTTCTGACCCAGGTTCTGCCAACCCTGTAGGTTTTAAATGGTGGCGCAGTGTTGATTCTGGAATGCCGAAATTTCTTGCAGCCTCGCGTATTTTAACACCTGAACGTATAGCAGCCAAAGCATTATTACGCTGTTCAATGGTCCAGCTCTGTCGTTGGGTCTTTCTTTGATAGTTTCTGAGCATGTGAAATAAAAAAAAAGTTGAAATCAATGTTGTGGGGCAATATAGCGCACAGTCGGGCAATATAGCGCACAGTCGGGCAATATCGCGCCGTTTTCTAACCACAATTCCGTTATTTACGTATGAAAATAAAAAGCAGATATAGGGATAGATCCCCGAAATATGCTAGAAAATATTTGTACATAGAAAAGATGGATGGTTTTAAAATCTACACTTACCTCACTTATTTCTTGAGCACTTAAAATTATAATGAAAACTCGTGTACGCACACTTCGATTTACTGCGGCCAACTAAATACTTCCAGCGAGCTGACACCTGTTGGTACCGATACGGAATAACGTACGCGTTGCCAGATTTCACTTCTCGCTCTTCGTTCCTTTTGTTTTGTGGTACGCAATATTACCTCGCTGCGCGATATTACCCCACTTTCCCCTACCAATATAATAAACAAAAAGCATGTAGTTTCGGTTCATATTGAAAATTTTAGTGCCACCCGTGCCTTCATGTGAACTATTTCAATTTCTCTTGGTATATTTCAATTTTATTGAACCTGGCTGATTTATTTTTATTTATTAATATTTCGTTGGCATATTTAATCGAACTATAACATTGTATTCTTGTATGCTAATTAAAAATAGGTATCCAATGTTCAATCAAAAATATCTATTATTTTGAATTAAATAACTGAATTTATGATTGACCATATTACATTTTTCACATTTATTACATTTATATTTATTTATTATATTATATTTACAGCAAAAGAGCCTAACTCGTGATGCTATAACTAGCAGAGTAAATTTAGTAGAACTCTTTAGATATCTTCAATACTAACTAACGATTTATTTATGTCAATTCTCTATAAACCCCAACTTACCAACGTTGTTGAAATAAAAATTTTCAGAAATATAAATCCAGAAATTTTAGAAACCGTAAGTAGAATTTCGGTAAAATAAATATCTCTGATGTTCAATATTGCAAGCAGTGATTACGGATAGCAGTAAATTGTTTAATTAGACAAATTTAATATACAGGGTGTTCCAGTCTGAGCTTACAAAAATTTACCAGTGGGTAGACCAGACCAAAATAAGAATAAAATTCTTATAAAAAAAAATTCTCAGATGCACGCCTAACGAGTTACAGGGTGTTATTTTGGAAGAATAAAAAACAATTTACCGCAATAACTCAAAAAACGTTTCGTAGATTAGATAGTTTTTGGGTGACGTGTGCATCTATTAAAGGTCATTAAAAGTACATGGTGTTTATTTAACTCTGACACCTGTGGTGACCTAGGCCTACTCTTCCTTATGATTTTGTCTTCATAACTCTTGCATATCCTACTTTTTCGTGAAGTTTTTCTTAAAGGGCTACCAGTTCTGAACAGAAAGGTGCTCTTGTTACACTGCTCTAAAATCAATCATTTTCGAGTAAATTGAGTGTAAAGTACTGCAGAAATTAAATTATGCAATTATAAAATGAACTAAAGATTATACCTACTTATTTAACATGAAACGAAATTATGTCAGCAAAATAACAAGATTAAAAATTAAATTAGAAAAATACAATAATTATTTCAATAAATGCTCGAAATGTTGTCCATTTACGATAATGCATGCTCAACTTTGTTTCACCAAGGAGTTGTAAATCCTTCGTAAGTCAAGGGTCGCGTGAATTTGCTCGGCGGCGGCATTAATTTTTTGAAGTAATTCTTCCCTCATGTTACTGGGTTCAGCATATACCAGCTGTTTCATATGGCCCCAGTAGAAAGTAAAGTGAACCCAGTTACACGCAGTTACAACGTTTTCTAAAAAATTTGTGTATCTCTCTGAATTTAAACGATCTACAATAATTTGAGGAGCTAGAAGGACTCTATTGAAGATATTTATTGAAAACCTCTTTTAAAACCGCTGAGGGTCGTATTACATGCGGATTTTCAAAGGACCAGATATGAAAATTTTTTAAATTATTTATGGAATTTCTTGTGAAGGTAGCTTCATCGCTCCACAATATTTTCTCACAAAAATTTTGCTCATTGTAAATATTTTCTAACAACCATGTGCAACATTGTGCCCTTTTTTCGGAATCATCACGATGTAAAGTTTGCACTTTATGTAGATGGTAGGGGTGCAGTTCTTCTCGGTTTAAAATTCTCCAGACACTGCCTCGTGGGATACCTACCTGCGTTGATATTCTTCGAACACTGGTGGAAGGATTATCAATGACAGCAGCTATTACGTTTTCTTCTAAAATATTAACATTTTCCATATTACCTCTTACCCTAGAATTTCCAATTTTGTCACTTCCAGTCTCGCGAACTTTTTGAAAAACTCGTTGAAATACGTGCCGTGAAGGTCACCTTCTGTTTGGGAATCTGCCTAGATATTATCCTGAGACAGCTAATGAATTTCCATCACAGAAACCGTAGACATATATCATCATATCAGCATATTCATTATTGGAAAATTCCATAGTAAATAATGACTTAATATTTTGTACCTCTGAGTTGACTACTAGTAACTTAGCAGTAATTGTAGCTTACTAGTGCGACTACACGTAACAATTTTTGACATAACTCTTGTAAACGACTTTGTTATTTATAATGACAGGTACCTACTAGATGACAACAAATAAAATCTGTACATGTATTTTTCTGCATAAAGGAATGTAGTCGGAACGTCACACTCAATTTACTCGAAAATGGTTGATTTTAGAGCTGTGTAACAAGAGCACCTTTTTTGTTCAAAATTGGTAGCCCTTTAAGAAAAACTTAGTCAATTCACGAAAAAGTAGGATATGCAAGAGATGAATACAAAATCATAAGGAAGAGTAGGCCTAGGCCACCACAGGTGTCAGAGTTAAACAAACACCATGTAGTTTTAATGACCTTTAATAGATGTACGTACACGTCACCAAAAATTATCTAAATCTACGAAACGGTTTTTAGTTATTGCGGAAAATTGTTTTTTTTTTCTTCCAAAATAACACCCTGTAACTCGTTAGGCGTGCATCAGAGAAATTTTTTTTATAAGAATTTTATTCTTATTTTGGTCTGGTCTACCCCCTGGTAAATTTTTGTACGCTCACACTGGGACACCCTGTATATCGATACTAATAAGTAGCTTTAAATAATAGCGAATGATTTATTAATGCATAATAGAATTATGGACTAAACCTATAATACAGCAACGCAATAAAACCAAAATTCTCAGATAAAACAAAAAAGTGGAGCTATAATTTTGTAAAAATTGTGTACTTATTTTTAAACCAGTTAGAGTTAAACCAGAGAGATAAACCATGTTAAGAGTTAAACAATGGAAATATTTAAATATATTTCAGTATTAGATGAATGTACCAGATTGGCTAGTTTTGTTGAAAATTACATAAAATAAAAATATATTTTTTTCGTAAAAAAAATTAGATTGAAAGGGTTTTCATTTATTTCTACTGTTTTTTTCTGATACAGAACCGTAGAGACCATATTAAGCATAGGATTATTATGAAAAAGAGAAAGGAGAACAAAGACAAGGAAAAATTGATAAGCATACAAAAAACGGCAATAATCAACATGTGTTCCTGCTTTATTGGTCGTCTTCTATACAGTTGAGTCAGTGTTGATCGATGCATGTTTGATTAAAATTTTAAATAAAATCTAAAAATTTAATAATAGTGTTCCACAAGAAATTTTCGATTTTTTTTTTTAAACATACACGGGTTTAAAGTATTTCTTAAGAGCACTCTATATATCAATATAGTGAAATATTTTCTAGCCTAATTTTCTACTAAATAAACCCGATTTACATTTATTTAGTTGACTTATTTATTTTGGCGAGATTTTTTGAGCAAGCGTTTTTTTTTATTTTCTTCAAATGGTAATATGTTTGTAACTGTAAAAAGATAAGTATAGGAGTGGGTATCCTTAACAATGTCGATCTATAATTTTAAGGGTTGTTCAAAAAGATAATGCGATAGGTGTCCTATTTAAAGTAAGGAAGTTGATGCCTGGATCAAACGTATATAAAAAGTAAAAAATATAACATTTAGTTAAAAATAAAAAACTTTTGTACTCATTTTTGTTCTACCTCTTACACTTTCTGAGAAAGGTGGATTCAAACAAAAATAGAAATAAAATAAAATATAACAAAATAAAATATAATAGTTGTTTATACAGCTTATAATATGCTCTTTCATACAAAAAAATAAAATAGAATAATGGTTGGTTAACTTTTATCTTTCTAATTTTATTTTGTATGAAAACGCAATCTGCGCGCTTGCAGGTAGGGACTTTCTACTTAAACCATAACTATTTTTGTTTGCATAGCTTTTGAAAAAGGACTTGTTATTAGTTAATTTTTATATAGTTTATAAAGGTTTTTATTAGTTATTAATAATTTTTTTGCATAGAAATGTTTGGTCTCTATGCTTCTAACTAAAATATACACAATTTGTTAGAGTATTTTATTTCCAAATTTTTTATTTACATTATACAAACGCGCCGCGTTGTCTGTATTGGTTGCTAGTAGAGACATAACCAGGATCTTTCACAATATCGGTAGCAGAATTTTAAAAAGCTACCAAATTCTAATCTAAGACTTGGATGCTATCCATTAAGGAATAACGATATGATGATGTTAGTTTGGTCTATAAATTTTACATCAAATAGTCCAGCATAACCTACTGAAACTAATCCATTTAGGAACTCAGTTTTATGATAAATACACCATTTTCTGCTCCTTCTTTATTAAAAACGAAATTTGTTCTGGTCTATATAGGTTAACCAACTGAAGTACAATCGAGGGAAAATAAATTTCACCTTATAATTCAATGTTATTCGAAGATTCGATCTTCCTACTTTAACCAAAACTTTGTTGGCTGGGGCAAAAGTAAATTAAACCATCTTTTTTATGACAATCACTCTGATAGATCGATTTTCGAACTGCCCTTATTATGCTAATTCAATGATCTACCTTATTTATCATTGAGAATCTTCCTCGTAACCACATAAATTTATATAAAAGCAATACGATCTGATGATTTGTCTGTGTAGCTGGTGGTATGTTGACATATTATTTAAAATTGAAACATTTGCTATTGATTTTCAGAGCATGTTAATTTTGTTTACTGTGTGTCTAATTAATATAATTAGTATCGGCATTTAAAATGCAAACAATTTGTAACTTAATATTATTTCTTCAATCACTGATACTACTTTTTTGCTTTTGCTACGATTCGAGTTGTCAAAAGAATATATTTTTCAAAAATACCTAATCAGAATCACACTGAAAATACAGATATAAAGAGTAAAAATGTATATAGTGTTTGTCTAATATTCTGCATTTTATTTTTATGAGACAAAACTTCAAACAAATTAACCTGATTTGCCCACTTGACACAGCAGTTTATTTTAAAAGAAATAATATCAAATAAATAGTTATAGCCAGTATAAATTTCCAACCTCAAAATTTCAGAAAAACAACAAAGCTAAATTTTAATAAATGTTTTGATTAGAAATTTTAAAAGCTGTTCCACTTCATATGTCTAATGTAGAGGAAAGTCGGATAATAGTGCGCAGCGGCTAATGGTGCACTGCATACTATGGTATCTTTGTTCCCGACAGCAATAATTTTAAAGTAAACATTCATGCGAAAATTTTAAATCGGTATTACTGCCGGCTCAAAATGGCTACTTTTGTGTTGAGGTGTGTGCTGCTGTATTTTACGTTTCCCAAAAAATAAGCCGTAAAAAGAATATTTTGCTGGTTTTTTGTAGTTTAATATATTGAAACATTTTCTAAGGAATCTCTTTCAGGGTGACGTAATTAATATTTGAATCTTTTTGGCATGACAATATAATTGAAACAAATATGTATGGTGTTACAGTCGGATAATCGTGCGAGTGCGCACTACTTCCCCAGGTACCTACTTATTACGTGTTAAAATCAGTAATTAGCTGTAGTCTATAATTTTTTCCATGTGTCAAAAACTAATCAAGTGTTTAAATTCTTTTAAAATTTACAATTTATAAAGTATAATAATTATTTTATTTAGATATAATTCAAAATATGACTTGAATGAAAATATGAATATTACACAATTTTGTATAAAACTGAAAAACCTCTGATGAAATTTAGTGAATTTATCAAATATTTATGGTATTCCATATTATACAGTGCATTATACACTTTGAATATTTACCTAATTTGAATACTTCTGGTTTCCTGTTTTTTATTATTTTGCAGGTGGAGTAATCCTAAAAAGACTGCAATAAGTCAATAAATCATGAAAATGCACCACAAAAAGTTACAGACATTACCTAGTTAGTTTTACGATATTTTTTACATGCGACGACGGCACACCATTGGCCGCATTTGTCGGATATTAGTGCGCATTAACAATTTTTATATGTTAAGGTGAAACTTCTAAGGTATGCACCTTTGACAAAAATTGACTACGCAGTATTTTAGCCAAAACATTGAACTACTTCCCTAAAAAATTTAGAAAACATTATTTTTATTTTCAAAAATATTTCAGTACCGGCTTATGTACGCACAGTTACCCGACCCTCCCCTATAAGGTCATCCATAGCACAGTATAATGCTAAAGAAATAGAATTATACTGTGTCCATAGTCTGTCTCACTTCTATAATGTGATATTCTGATCTGCCTTTAAAAATAAAATAAAAAATCAGCACTTGCTATTAAGAAATATGTGTCATAAGTTGACGAAAACATGTTAGGTAGTTTTATAACTACAAAAGAGTACGAGCATCCATTGAAGGTGGTGGAAAATATGAAAATCATAATTTGTATTCACTATCAACATATTTTCAAAAACATCGTATAACTAACCTAATTTTAAAATTTGAATAATATTATTAAGAGTAAGTATAATGGGGAGAGGGTTTCAGATTTTATACTGGAAAATTTAATAGGTGATATAACTCCTAAAAATAAAAAGGAATGTTCATAAGAACTTGTATGCTTTAAAGCGTCGTTTTCGAGGAGATACAGGGTGGTTCAGTTAAGTTAACCTTTTTGTTTTTCAAATATCTCAAGAACTACTGGGCCGTTTTTGATAAAGTTTGGCAAGATTTTAGTACTATGTAAGGGGGTTAATTTTAGGTAGATTTATTTTAATTATTCCATTGGCGGCACTGGGCATCCCAAATAAATAGTTATTTTTAAGAAAAATTTGAGAACGCCACTGCTTTTTTATAAGTTTCATATTATTTTCCGATTTAGTAATTAAAAATACCATTTTTTTGTCTACTGCACGGTTTATTTATCTTGCTTACTTTTTGAGAAAAAAATTAAATTTGTTATCCGTCCGCCCCTCGAAAAATAAATTATGAATTTTATTTTTTCTCTCGAAAAGTAAATAACACAGACGAAGAATGCGACAAAAAAGTATATTTTTAATTATTCAATCTAAAAATAATATCAAACTTACAAAAAAACAGTAACAATATTTTTAACACCCTGTGTCTCGAAACCGTATCTTTAAAACATACAAGTTCATATGAATTTTCCTTTTTATTTTTGGGAGTTCTATCACTTATTAAATTTTCCCGATTAAAACCTGAGACCCCTCTGTGTTAAGCAGTTAGTATTTTCGATCTTTATAAAATATCCCCAATATATTGAAGAAGAGTTCATATATGTAAATTTTATGAAAATATAATTTAACGTAGGTATTTCCCAAAAATTCCTAGATTGTTTTCATGGGTTGAGTACCCACGAAAATAATCTTGGAATTTTTTGAAAATACGTTAAATTATATTTACTTAATTTCAATCAAGCAGTAGTCAAGTACTATTTTATTTGAAATATCAACGGATTATATAGGAATGGATGGAATATCGTTTATCATTGATATTAAAAACATTAGCTATATTTGAATTTTCAATAAAACCACTAGTAAAAATATATCCTGCTAGCAAAAAAACATTTAATCCTTTGTTTTTACTTCTAATTAAACTTGTTCTGTTTCAAAAATGTTATCTTGACTTATATAAAAGCAGTTCGAATTATGTGCACACATAGCAAGGGTTTAACAAATCGATATATAATATATATCGGCACAATTTGTTAGTTCTATCTAATCTTCTCAGGAGCTTGTCTCAAAGAGAGAATCAGTATCCGCAACCGATACTATTTCATTGTCAACAGTTTTATGTGCTTTTATCTGTCTTTAAAAACGATTAATTTTGTTCAAATAGCACTTGCAAGGACAAAAATGCACAAACGATTATCTAAGCTGGTAAGGTTATGGTTATATAGTGTCAAGAAAGTAAAATATGTATTATATATAATATATAAATACTGAATAATAAAGTTGAAATTTAAACGTTTCATCAATTAGTAGTGAACCACAGAAATACCAGTTGTGAACAACATTATATTTGTAATAAAATAATAGCACTTTTTTAAACTAAACACACTAGATACCACTAAAAGTGGTATCATTGTCTCCATAACTACACTTCAAAAGTAAGTCTATCAAAAGAATTCGTAAAGACGTCTTTTCATCGTTTACCATTTTCGAAATATGGAGAAAAGACGAATATATGTATCATGCAACTTCCAATACATTTACAAATCTTGCATAAGGATAATAGGAACTTTTATAAACTTTCCGACCAAATTTTATATGAAAAATCGATTACAATTTTTTTTCAATACTGCTTTAGAAAGACAATCGTCGAGCGCCCTTTTGCAAACACTTCAAGATAAAATAATAAAACCTACCTCGCCGATGTGGCAATACCATTTGATCAAAACATAGCTAAAAAATACACAGAAAAGAAAAAATGTCAACAATTAGCAATAAAAGTTGAAAAAATATGGAAACAGAAACAAATTCATATTATTCCATTCATTAAATGGGTGACTGGTATTACTCCATTCTCATTCATAAATCACCTCACACAACATAGCCCGGAAGAAAGTGTATATAGCCACTCACAAAAGGCACCTATACTTCATAAATGCAATATTTGTAGTAAAATCACTTCTAAACCAAAAATCATTTTTTGATAGACTTGTAACTAACTCGTCTACAAGAAATATAAACCAGAGAAGAACTGAAATGCGCAAAAACACAATAATAATAATATAATATCCGTCATACCCATCTCAATGATGACCAGAAACATTTGATTGTAAGTCAGAGACTTAGTATTACTAATGTATTAACTGTAATGTGTTTATCCAAAAATTATGAACTACAAGAATTTTAATTCATCCATTGTCACGTAATATCGATACATGTAAAAAAAATCAGAGGTAAATTTAACGCACCCACTTTTTAACGGAGTTATTAATTTGTCGGCAAACTTTTTATGTTTATATATCTTATACATTTCGTTTATGAGTCCATTCACTAGTCCGAAATAATCCCAAAATCGGCGTTCGTCTCGTGTCTAATTATAAAAAAAACTATAAAAGATAGCGACTTTTAGTAAAAAAGTATTGAAAGATAAGACTTTAATCTAAATCCCTATAGTAGTAAGGTTTTGTAATTCTTTTTTTTTTAAATTCCAGGCAAACAATCTTGTACTAAAATAGCGTATTTTAAAAAATTATTTTCTCTAAAATACATGTATTAAACAAAAATTTGCTACTATAGGGATCTAGTTTATCTTTTGATCTTTCCGGTGATATATAATTTATAACATTAAAAAGAAATTTTGTTGCAATTATAAGACAAATCCGGTACCCTTGCAATGAGAGCTAAATTTATTTTCATGTGCCTTTTTACTTCGGCTTTACGTGCACCTCCGATATCTAAATAATTCGATAGTGGAAATATGTAAGTCTTCACCCATCGCCTACCCAACCTCTCAACCCGACCCCGAATTCATGTCTGTCAAGTCTACAGTGAATGCACCCTTATGTGTCTTTATGTATTTAGCATATATAAATTACATAAAAAAAGCGGATTGCCGGTTTTTTAAATATGTCACCAAAGCGACATAATCGGGGTATTCTTATCATGCCACATATTATTATTATATTTATATAATATTTAATAATCAATTCTGTTTAACTGAAACTGATAAGTTTTAGTTCATTTATCGAATACCGATATCGAATGTTGTAGGCTGCTTATTATTTGAATATTACATATCAAAGAATATTTTTTCTACACTTGGAATTTTTAGTTTGAGTACGTCTGATTTCCCGTTTTAATTATTTTACATATGATGCTATCCCAAAATAGTTATTTATAATTAGTAACGTATTTATTAATTTGTTGATGTTATTTATTCATTTATTAATCTCATAGTTAGTGTGTTAGGAGAATATGTATTGCTCGAAGGGTAGGTAGCACTTTCAATATACTTCCAACTATATAAACTTCCAACAAACGAAACATTTTCCTTATTACTTAAAAGAGAAAATGGATACAACTCTGCTGTATAATGTTCGGACCAGCATTGAATCGCTTTGGAAATATTCTAGAAGAGAGCCACATCATTCACTAGTGGCAGTGCCATCATCAGCTATAGACCGGTTTCGAATTTTGTTAGTTCTCAGCAGTTTGCCATAAGCGGAGGACGCGGCAAATATTATGAACACCTATGATAGCCTTAGCTTACTCAATATCTGAAACTAAAACCATTTTTTAATATTATTTTCATTGAACTATCTACAGTCTAGAGCTTCTGGATAGAACATAATGTTGATTAAATGGAATGTATTGTTGGAATAAAATTATTATTTTGGGAAGATTTTATTGTAAATGTGTAAATTGTTAATTTTTTTCTAATTGATTCCATGTATATAAAATGTGAGGCGGTATATAAACACTATTCCATAGCTATTAATTTTTAACCTTGAACCAAATTTAATAAAAGCATAACTATATGTTTATCCATTTAACACAATAATTATTATGGATGATTTTCTTTTTCTGGTAATTTAGTTTTAATAAAAAAAGTAGACGATTCTCGTTGTATGTTCTTATCTCCAATTTTCCGTGAATATTCTCATTTTTATATTTCAAACTTCCTCTGTTTTATGTCTGTGTTATATTTCTAATACTTGCGAATTCTGATACTAAAAAGTTCTGAGAGGAGAACTCCCAATAGATACTGTAAAAGTTTGTCGTTGTGGTATATTATTTTCTAATTCTCCTTTCTGTTGACTTAGTCTTTTTTATTCTCTCACTGATATCATTGAAAATGGATCCGATCTGTTCCTTGTTTTTACTGAATTATATTAGAAGTATCGTAGTGTTCATATATTCATTCTATTCTCTACAAAACAAAAATACGGTTCAGTTCACAATATATTTTACCATGAATTGTAAATAAGGTTTTTTGTCGACATATAACAATTATTTAACGAATACATAAGGTCTAATAGGTTAAATTTCGACGATAACAAGTTTCGAATGATGTTAATGAACTTAGTATAAGTAGGCTTAAATTACTAAATCCGATTTGCTAATCTGAAACCGGAAACCGCGGCATGTCTAGTGTGTCCGGACTTGTAGTGCAATTTAGTCAAGGTATAATGCATCAATCAATCATGCCCCTTATCTACTGTATTAGTCTATTATCAAATCAAACACATGAAGTAGGTATCAATAGTTTAGGATTCTCTACATATAGAATATTTCCCATCTTCCTGAAAACGTTTTATGAGATTATGAAACATTAAAATTAAAATTGAAATCACCTAAGATATTGTAAAAAAATCTAATACAAATTGCTTTAAAAATATTACTATATGTGCTATTAAATATTACTAATAACTACATTAAAACAATATTATGTTGAATTTGAATAAAATTTTATATATTATCAATACTTTAATGCGCTTAAATTTAAACGTAATTAATAATAGCAAAGTACGGGATCACTGGCAGTAAATGTCAAATTTTGAAACGCATATATTTACAAGCAACTTTTTTCACAATCTCTAAGGATCAAAATCATATCCATCAAGTCATTTTGAGGGAAATTATTAATTTTTAAAGTAAATTTAACACAAAATCTTGTAAATATATGCGTCTCAAAATTTGCAAAATTCGATTTATTGCCAGCGACGCATGGCATTCGTTTTTTTTCTCGTAGCCACCAAATATTTTTATGTAATGCAGGAGGCATTGGGGTAGGAATTGTAGGTAGGTATGCATGTAACATTTTAGATGCTTAGATATAATTTATTTCTCATAGTAATAAATATTTCTCATAGAATTGAAAGAATGTGATTAATCGTGTGTGAACTAGGTAAAATTGGTAAATTTACATTTTAGAAATTTATTACATAAAAACTGTTAGAAATAACCTCATCTAATATTATATTGTTGGAAAGCTCTTTTAACCTACTTTTTATTCCCGCTATCGGAAATGGGGCGTTCCATTAAATATTATCGAGTAAACTTTGGGTATACGAACTACGATCACCCTGTACAGCGCATGGAAACGTAGCAAATATGATATTTGTTTGGGAAACTGGAGGGCAATAATTTTTAGTTACTGTAGAAAAATGGTTTCTATAAACAGGGTCAGGCTCTCAAACTAAAGCATATTTTTAGATGTTACACCTTTACACCGAAAACTACTGTTGAAAATCTCCCTAAACGTTATACCATTTTCTTGCACTTTGATAGGGTTTTCCAAATATGGAAAGATAATTTAAAAAATAAAAGGTGTGGTAGACCTCTCCTTTTTGGGAGACCCTGTATAAATGTCAATACTGTAAAAATGTATCCCTCTTCTAATAAATATCAACATGTGTCTGGATTTTCTATGGAAACCAATCCATTGACAGATAATCGAGGATGAAATTTTTAGTTGACTCACCCTGTACCGCGCAGTACAGTGGCACTATTGTCGCGCGCGCACGCGCTTTAAAAAATAAGAAGAAAGAAAACCAATTTTAAATGTATCAATATATAAATTTATTTTAGATATATTTGTAATAAAACTATCTGAAATGTTCAGATAGTTTTTGAATAATGAATAAAATCAAAATAGCTCGCAAATTATTAAAACTAGGTATATGACATACTCAATAAAAGTTGAAGGGTTTTGTAAAATCTATCAGAAAAAATAATAATATACAGGGTGTGCCATTTAAAAAAGTCGAAATTTTTTAAGTTAAAATAGTCGAAATCTATAAATTTATTTTGAAGGCCCTGTAGCATCTAACTCAAATTTATTTACATATACCTTTTTTGTCATCGTTATAGAACGTTTGCACCAAATTTGAGTATTCCACCTTCAGAAACAATGGCGGTACTGTCAATTTATATAAGAGTAAAAACTAATTATTTTTCTAAAAAATTAAAATATTAGAAAAACTACTGGGTTTAGGTATATGACATTATTAACAGAAAAGTTATAGAATTTCATGTAAAATCTAAAAATAAATTAAAAAATTGGGTGTTCCATTTAAAAAACCGTATGTTATATTCGCCAAGCTTTTTTAAACCACCCTGTATGCTGAAAAATAATTTTAAACTGTGCACTTAATGTTCTATAAAACTTTTGTATTTAACGTTTTTTCGTAAGTCTCTAAACAAATGAGATAATGAACTTTACTCTATGGTTGACTCACCCTGTACAGTGATATTTCATCTCAAAGAAAATATAGAAAAATCCTAAGTCACAAAACTATTAAGTACCTACAAACGAGCTTTAATATCTTATAAAATAAATCAATAATATTACAAAAAATATTCTACCGATCTCCATTGAAACACTAAATTAATTTATTAGGTATTATCTACAAAACTATTTGCAAACTATACAATGTATAGTTTGCAAATACTTTTGTAAGTGTCATTTTAAACTAGGTGAACATTATATATTTATTTTGTAGGTGACATAAATATAGATATTTTGCATACAACTGATTGTGCCAATGAGTATTTGAATATATTTACGAATTTAGTTTTATCTCTACAACAAATAAACCAACCAGGGGTAAATCTTTTATTGACCACCACATTTATATTAAAATTAAAAATATATTTATAGACCGTTTAATGTCAATAGCATACAAACTAATGTTTCTGATTATTCTACTACAATATTACAGTTAATTCTAGTGAAGCAAAATGAAAATAATACTGATAAAACCTGCGCTAAAGTACTTGATAATGAAATATCAATGAGCATTTTCTATAGTTTATCTCAGTAGTCGATGTACTGTGTAGTAAAAAATATCGAAAATTTAACAAAATATGTAAGTTGTAACTTGTCAAAACTTGTGAAATCAGTAAATAATAATAATAACAGTAAAGAAATAATTGGTAGGAGATGCCGAAAAGAGATTAATTATTGCCCGTGGAGTAGTTGTTTTCGGCATCTCCTACCAATAATTAAGTAGAATTGTCTTCCTCAAAGACAATAGAGGTCGCTGTAATGGCATCTGCATAAAAGCAGATCGTTATCTGTCTGTCAATTAGACAATAATTGTCAGACAGGTAGTAGCAAAGACCCATAGAGGGCACAGTGTATTTCACTGTATCTCGCCACTACAAACATTCACATATGCCCCTTAGGCAATCATGTCGCCAGATTATTCATCGATTCCGATACCTATGGCAATCTGATGAGATCATAACAAGATCGAAACCGGTCATTGTCTGGTATTTGGTCTTGATGAAGGATGTGGCGACACCCATGGAGATGTTGATGTAATGCAACGCCAGTCGGGGCATATTGCCCGTGGAGTAGTTGTTTTCGGCATCTCCTACCAATAATATTAACTATATTTAAAACTATATCCCTACCCCTTATTCTAATCACAAGGATTAGCTGGGAACTATATTCTATAGGCCATGCCGCATTTGCACCTCAGTAATGACTTAAGTTGGCAAACCCTAACGACCATTAAATGCTGAATTGATGGAAATCTAGAAAACCTCATTAGTTAGAGAGACAGTCAAACGTCAACCCATGTCCCCATTCTCGAACATTATTCCCATCCTAAGCACGCACACATGGATCATTGCCCATCCATATGAACAGGCCGTAACATACGAGTAGACAATTTAAATAAAAATTGTCAGGCAGAATGAGGATTCCAACCCACGCTTCTTTCAGAAATAATAATAATAATAATAATAATAATACTTAAATAATTTTTATGGGCGTATGGTGCCGCCATACGACCTGCCGGATATTGAGTCCATTGTGGGAAAGGAGAAGTGCCCAATTTATTGGTATTACTCATTTGCCACTCTCAGGTAGATTCGAGCCAATAAGCCTGATGTAGTCCTCCTCGATCACCACGCTCAAGACAATGTTTCTCATCGAGTTCTTGGCTCCTGCCGAGACCAACATTGTCTTGAAAAAGGAGGAGAAACGGACGAAATATCGAGACCTTCTCTTCGAACTCCGCCAAAACATCCAGAACATTCTGTGAAGCTTGTAGTACTGATTATAGGAGCCCTCAGTGCAGCAGGAGATGCACTGCTGTCGGAACTGAGAATCATACCAACGTGCCGAAATTCGGCAGATCTTCTAGCCAGAAGAATGCAGAAGGTATTCATTCCAGATTCAGTACGGCTAGTCGGGGCACAAAATTCCTAGTCTCAGTAGTTATTCACCCCACGGACGTGGAGAATAGCTACTAATAAGCACCAACGCCCGACCCTGAGAATCGGAGCCTGGGAACCGGTCGACTGGGTTTACACACAAAAAATTAAATAATAATAATAATAACCCGACAGTAAAACCTACAGCAACCATTACGAGAGCCAGGTCTAGCTATCTACTCGTATGTTGAACAAGTTCGATGAATCGACACTACCTTAGAACAGTTTAAATAAAAATGACAAACTAACAAGAACTCTGCTTCTGGTATTTAACCACTGAATACCATATATCTGTGTAAACGTTTTGCATGGTTACAACCTCTGGCTGGATACTGGTTGTCAATCCGCAATGTTAAAAATTTAGGAAAGCCATGAATTCTTTTAGGCGGTTACTAATAAGACTGCAATATTTCAACTTAGCGAACTAATTAAAAATAAAGGCATTTTAATGCTGTAATACCGTTTAACGATGCTGATTTTCTAATAATGAAGTCCAAAGTATTATAATATGCAGCATTAGCCTTTTATGGCACGACGTGCCAAATGATCAGCACCAAGGGAATAGTAAAATATTGCAGTAAGGTATTGCAATATTGCAATACTTGCAATATTTGCATTTATCTACATTTATATAATAATAATAATAATAATAATAATATCTCTACACCTCATTCTAAGCCATCCCTGCGAATAAGCCTTGATCTACAAGTAAACAATTTAATTAAAAATTGTTTGGTGGAATGGGAATTAGAACCCACGACCTCTGGGTTGACCGATCGAGATGCTATGCCCTGAGCCACCGGCTCGCCATATGTAATTTATTATTAATAAACCATTCACTGACACTACTTACAATATCTTGTAACTTTACACAATCTATAATACAAAATATATTCATAAATAGCTTTAAGTCGTCTGCAAGAAAAGATAATTAGAATTGAGAGATATAGATAAATCGTTAATATATAATAATACCTATTTAAAAATAAAATATATTAAACCTAATACTAGAACCCTTCACCTTTTTTTCACCTGCGTAGTATTCATTTAAGTATTATAGATAGTAGATAGATCTTAAAATTCTGAATAGTTCTTCTTATAATATGAGTATTATAAACTATATAGGACGAAAGTACATTTACTAAAATAAATTTATATATAACCACCTAAACTTCTTAAGTGAAGAAAGTGAATGTTAATGAGTGAAGAGTGAATTCTAAGTTTCCGAATAAATTACCAGTTATCGATGGTTCTTCATCTCTAAAACTAGTGATGGATAGTTCATGAATGAAGTATTAGAATCATTTTTTAATACGAACTGACTGCAGAACTATTTCGCAGGTTTAAAGCAACCTAATTAATGGCAAAGTATTCATAAACCTGCCAAGTGCCGATAGCCCAGTTTAAAGTAAATGAACTTCGTAGTTTGTTGTGAAATATTCAATTAATGCCGTCCAGATATTAAACTGTCTTGTGACATTATGTTAGCAGTAAAAGAAGGAACTGCGAGATAAATAACGAAAAACAGATCCATATAAAAATTATATATCGGGTTGTGGCTTTATTGTTGATAATTATGGGAAATAAATCAGTGGGTTATCAATATCTATTGACTTAGTATGTGTAAAAATACCTCCTAACAATTATCAATCAGTGATTATAAGTCTGGTGTACATTCCACCTGATAGTTCGTTTGACCAGTACAATATTTTCCTTGATTTCCTTGATCACCAATCCAATATAAATCAAATGATACTATTAGCAGATTTTAATATTCCTGAGTATTTTGATAGGGATGTTAAAACAAATTTGTCAAATAGGTTTGATAATTTTTTAAGCTATAATGATATAGTCCAAATAAATAACGTAACAAACTTCTACGGGCGCTTTTTAGATTTAGTTATCTGTTCCTCGGATACAAAAGGTGACGTTTTACATACTGAGGATACATTGGTACCTGTTGATCCATGTCATCCTAGTTTGCTTGTAAATATTCCCATTCAATGCAATAAAATTTGTAATTTTCAGTCAAATATGTTTCGATTTAACTATAGGAAAGCTAATTATACTTAAATGTATACTATGCTGAGTGATGTGGATTGGTATCAGATTGCTCTGTATGATGACGTAAATGAGGCTTGCCAATATTTTGATAATACTCTTCAGTCTATTATCACAGAATGCGTTCCGTTAAAAAAATGTAGATCCTTTAAATACTCTGTATGGTACAATAAAAATATTATACACAAAATTAAAATAAAAAGTCACTACTTCAAAATGTACAAAAAACATAAACTTCATTTTTATCATCAACGCTTAAAAATTAAATCAGACATAAATAAAACCTATAAAGGTTACATTGCAAGGGCAGAGATTGAGTTGAGCAATAATTATCAATTCCAAGAAAATAAATCCCGAATACCTGGTTCCATGACATATGAAAATGAAACATTTTCAAGCCTTGACACTATTGCTGAAGGTTTTGCCAAACATTTTAAGAGTGTATATTTTATTGATGAACCGTTGTTAAGAAGTTATCTTTTAAACGATGATAAAAATGTTAGTACCTACCTATCTGAATATTAAAATCTCAAAATAATATATTAGAAGCCAGCAAAAAGTTGAAAAATAAATTATCCACTGGACTTGACAATGTTAAGGACTGTATTCAATGTTTCTTAAGAGTCTATTCACTGTAGATTTGACAGGCATGAATACGGGGTCGGGTTGAGAGGTTGGGTACCCGAAGGGTGGAGACCTCTGGGTGTAACCTTAGCCTTAGGCTAAGGTTACAGCACAGAGGACACAGACCAGAGGCGAAGGCTAGTGATGTTTAATGGCTCATTTTCTGTACTAGTTACGTCTACACTAAGAGAAATAATTGCTTAATTCTAACAATACTACCTTACTATACTCTGAAAAAAGTGTTTAATGATTATATTTAAGGGCTATTGTAAATTAAGTATATCAATACAATAATTCACCTTATGTAATGTAACTAAGCTACATTACCAATATTTGTGTTTCCTTTAAGTCTGCTGTTTAGACTGTACTAATACATAAGTATATTAGTAGCAAATTATTGTAGTTGCAAGTGCAAAAAATTTGCAGTGCACACCAACAAAATTCAGAATAAGAATAAATGAATTAAATATTAAATTATTTAATATAGATGGACATAAATAAATAGTCCATGTGCTTTATCATCGAGATGTACCTCTAAATTATTCTAATACAGGAAATAATCTTACGAAGCTTGGAGGTATCTTGGTCTACATGTAAAGTTTGCGCTGTGTTCAAATTTATGGCTTTTTTGTTAGAACTTGCTTAAAAATATGTTGTATACTGGTGATTGTTATTAAAAATGCATCTGATTTTACAAAACCAGTGTAAAAAATATCAGTCGGAAAATAATAATTATTGTATTACTACTTCAGTTATTAATAAAAGCATAGGTACATTTATAAGCAAAATTTTGATAATTTTCCTAATTCTAATAATGATCTGCAACTTATTCGGGTTATTTTCTGGGAATAATAAAAAATACAAGATCACATATGGATAATAATAAATCTTTTATTTGCAATAAATGACATGAAACATTTATTAAAAATACATAAAACAAAAAACTGAATGACATTAGTAATATAAGTAATATAACATATCAGTCACAACCACAAGTATCATTAAACACTTCTTTCAGAGTATAGTAAAGTAGTATTGTTAGAATTAAGCAATTATTTCTCTTAGTGTAGATGTAACTGGTACAGAAAATGGGCCATTAAACATCAAAGACGCCGCCACTAGCCTTCGTCTCTGTTCTAGGTCCTCTGTGGTTTAGTTACATTACATAAGGTGAATTATTGTATTGATATACTTAATCTACAAAAGCCGTTAACGATAATCATTAAACACTTCTTTCAGAGTACCTATAGTAAGGTGGTATTATTAGAATTAAGCAATTATTTCTCTCAGTATAGACGTAACTGGTATCGAAAATGGGCCATTAAACATCAAAGACACCGCCGCAAGCTTTCGCCTCTGGTCTGTGTCCTCTGTGGTTACAGTGCAAGCGATTTCGCGCGAATTATGATTTGAGCGAAATCGCGCGAAAATAAGATGGTTTCTTATACTATATATTTCGCTTCGACTATATTTTATATATATATTATTCGCTTATACTATAACCACCTACATTTGTTTGTATAGGTTTATTAGTTCGCGCGATTTCGCGCGAATTATGATTCGCGCGAAATCGCTTGCACTGTAACCTTAGCCTTAGATTCTAAAAGACAGGTAGACGTAGTCTACACAGATTTTACTAAAGCGTTCGATCGGGTGTCACACAGAATATTGTTGGGAAAACTATCTGTTTTTGGTATATCATCTCAAACAGTAAATTTGATTAATTCATATTTATCTAACAGGAAATTATCTGTTGAGATAGAGGTAGTAAAATCGTCATTATTTATTGCTAGCTCTGGTGTACCCCAAGGGTCAAACTTAGGACCATTACTGTTCCTTTTATTTATCTCTGATTTTTGTAGTCAAATAATGTCAGATAAACTACTTTTTGCTGATGACATGAAAATATATAGAGAGATAGAAACTGTTCTAAACTGTGAATTGTTACAGCAAGATTTGGTTTCCTTTATCTGCTTGGTGTAAATATAATATATTATCTCTAAATATCGACAAGTGCAAAGTTATGACGTATCATAGAAAGTCGGTTGCTCTTACTTTTAATCATGATATCGATAATGCGTTACTTAGTCGCACATTTGAAAACTCCGACTTGGGAGTTACATTTGACCCCAAATTAACCTTTTCAACTCACATTGAAAGTATTACAAAAACTGCTTTGACGACTTTAGGATTCATTATTCGGAATAGCACTGAATTTATTTCTATTCATGCTATCTGTATGCTTTACTTTGCACTTGTCGGAAGCAAGTTACAATATTGTGCCTCAATTTGGAATCCTCACGAAGCTAAATATATCGAGATGATTGAATCTGTACAGCGAAAATTCTTAAAGTTTATATTTTTTAGAAAGCATAAAATTTATTGTGTCAGAAACTATGACTATTTACAATTACTTACAACTTTTTTTCTCTTCTCAAGCGACGGAACATTGAAGGTTTGTTATTTAATTGATTCTTCTGAATTATTAAGATGTATTTGTTTCAACATTACTAGAATTGCTTCAAGAACACACCAAACATTTTATTTTCCTATACCAACAAGGTTCCCAAATTTCCAACACTATTTTCATTTTCTCTTAAACACCATCTGCAGTAATTTTAACAGGTTTATTAATACTGATATTTTTCATGTTACTATGAAAAAATGTAGAAACAATATAATATCTAGTTTGCTTCCTAATTAATCATTTGCTAATGGTGTTTCTGTTGCTGTTATATTATAATGTTACTTTAATTTCTTTCTATGTATTTTACTATCCTGTTTTAGTGTTATTATTTTATTAAGTTAATATTTGCACTCCTGTGTTTGATACAGGTACTCCTATAATTGGGCTTGGGCCTGTTAGATGTAGTTAAAATAATAAATAAATAAATAAATAAATAACTATCATTTACATTTTGTGAGATGCCAATATAAAGAACATTTAGTTTTCACGATATTACCTGTAGTAGGAAAGAGAGGTTTATATTATGAAACAACGACATAATTAGTTGGGAGTTGTCAGATGGAGTACTCATGATTTTACTCATGATTTTAAATCGTTGTTAAGAACTATATCGTTGAAAATACCTATTAAGTTCATAGTTACCTGACACCAAATCGACAAACACTTGCTATTACACCATTTGTTAGTACCATACGTCTTTTAAGAATAGACCCAGCAAATAGACCACTTCCTGGATGATTTCGTGTCAGCACTTAAAAGGTTTTCACTTTGGACATCTCAAGTTTTATAAGGCGTTTTCACTTTATTGTGACCTTATAGTCACAGATGTAGTTTTCCACATAACACCAAAATACTATACTACACTCGACGCGCGGTTCGCCAACCAAGTGGGCAACATCTGGAGATGATTAAAATTATGCTAACATCGTGTCCTATTTATACCTGTACTATTTCTATGGTCCGGTCGCGTCTATGGAACCGTCGCGCATACTCGGTGAACCATTGCGACTGATCAGTGAACCGTCGCAACAAATTAGTGAATCGTGACTTACTAACTAGTAAAGCGGGCTCTATGGGATTGGCCCTCTGTCACCATTAATACTATTTTTACATTTAGCAATTTCCAAACTCTCAAAAGCATCCAGCTGTCTGGAATTTTTACATTCCTAATTAGTCTTAAAATCCTAGGCCTTCTAGTTTGTCCAACATACTTTTGATTACAGTGGGTACATGAGGGTATAGGAATGGGTAACAATTCTTTGTCACTATTCATTGCCAATCTCTTCATGAACAGATTTGGAACGGAGGCAAAAGAAGAATTCGACCCAGGGAATATTTCTCCAGGGTTTGGTTCAGATATGTGGATGATATATTTGCAGTATTTAATACAAAAGGCACTAATACTGACAACTTTGTTTCATGAAAAATTCATGAAATTGTTTTCATGTTTCAGTTAAATTTACATATGAAATTGAAGTCTCTGGACAAGTACCATTCTTATATGTATTAATAATTAGAAATAGTGAAAATAAGTTAGAATTTGACATATACAGAAAAGATACGAGTACTTTAAGATATATCCCTAAGGACTCTTACCATTGTGCTCAACACAAAATGGCGAGTTTCAATTTTTTAATTCATTGCCTATTAAGCTTCCCTCTAAATAAGGAGAGGTTTCAAAAAGAAAAGGCATTGATTAGGGATATAGCTGTGAGTAATGGATATTCTGTAACTTTAATTGATAAAATAATTAGGAAACGTAAATTTAAAGAGAGACTTCGAAATTCCGCGACTTTTCAAAATGAAAGAAAAAATTCAAAATTCATATCTATCCCATACGATCCTCGTTTCACCCGTGGTTTTGATAAGGTTTTTAAAGATATAGGTATGTTAGTGGTTTATTCATCAGAAATTAAACTACAACAACTTTTAGGCAATCTAAAAGAGAAAATAGAAACTAAAAGTCGGGGATTTACGAAATTAGCTGTAAAGACTGTAATCAAAACTATGTTGGACAAACTAGAAGGTCAATTCAAACTAGATTCAAGGAACATATAGCTCATCTCAAATATGGTAGAACAGATGAGTCTAGTGTCGCCCAACATGCGTTTGAGAACAACCATAAAATAGATAGCAATTTAGGACTAATTAGGAATGTAACGGATTCCAGACAGCTGGGTGCTTTTGAAAGTATGGAAATTGCTAAATGTAAAAATAGTATGAATGGTGACAGATGACCAATCCCTTATAGCCGGCTTTATTGGTTAGTAAGGGACGATTCACTGATCCGTCACGGCGCATCACTGAGCAGTCGCGACGCGACTGTTCTACGGTTCACTGAACCGTAGAAATGGTTCAGGTATAAATAGGACACAATGTTAGCATAGGTTTAGTTTTAATCATCACCGGATGATTATCACCAGATGCCAACTTGGTTGGCGAAACACGCGTCGAGTGCAGTTTAGTGTTTTGGTGTTATATGGAAAACTACGTCAGTAATATCTTCACACCAAAGGTTCCAACCCCCTTCAACTTGGCCTTATAGTGTCATGACAAGTGGCTACTTGGATACAAGAAGCAAAGATGTATTAAGAATGGCGAAACCTCTCCAAGTAATCATCGGCCACGGCAGAACAATTATTCAGAAGGTCTACATAATTCATTGACATTGGTCGTAAAAGTTTGCGGACCATTGCGGATAGCATTTTTGATAGATATTTTGCAAGGAGATAAACAGAGAGATACAGAAAGAGTTTGTATAGCAACAGTGAGTTGCAGGAAAATTCATCAACTCTCCAACAATGCCAGCGATATTGGCGACAAAGTATTCCCCATATGGAAATATACATTCGACACATCATAAATTCTTTTTTTAACTGAAATACATACGGTGTAATTCCACTAAACCAAGACAAAGCTGTATACGAGCTATAAAGGACTACATAAAACTTTTATTCCGTATGAATCTATAATAACGACCACGTTATAACATTTCCCTTTTATCACTTTGCATAACATCCAAACGTTTAGTACAAATATATACACATATTTCTTTAAATAAGCTGTTTTCATATATAAAGTATTGAGATACAAAGTAGAACAGTCGTATATAATTATTTCAGATAAATTTATATGGTACAAATCTAGCTATATGAGAAATAATATTTTTTTTACACATATTCAGTTGACTCTGGATTCCGTTCCGTTCGTCGATGTCCTGATTGATCATAGCTGTGAAATATCATCCTTGTTTGAGTATAGTGAAAGCCAACTGCTGGTAAAAATTAACCGTACTATCTCAGTTCTATAACAATTTAAAGTACATGTCAGGACGAATATACTACCATCTATCATGAAGTACATGTTATACAAATATATACCATGTATAAAAGCATTCCTAATTTTAACTGAATCAAAAATAGCTAAAGTTTGATGAGTCATGCACCCAGATATTCTGAATTTTTTTAGCAGTAAGTAGTTTTACTTTTGCTTAATTGAAATTTACGTTCGAGTTTAAATTTAATATATATACAGAGGCCATATTGAAAATATGTCATCTACATGCCTCCACCATATTATATTACTGGACATAATTTTGATCTCATGGCCATTACAAAATGTCGTACGTAAATCGTACAAAATCGTACGTAGCACGTGGTACAGACGAATGTTTATATGACAAAACAAACTTAATATCATCAAACTGAGATACTCTTAATAAAGAAAAGAAAAAACCATTATCGTGATCAATTTGTAGAAGAAACGTTTGTAAACATTGAAAATTAGCAAAATATTAATATTCCAAGAATGAATAGGGAAAATCTAATAACAAGCAATATCATTCCATATATTACAGACGTATCTGAAAGACTTAAAGAGCTTTTAAGTCTTGCAGACTTAAGAACTTTAAGTATTTAAGTAATAATTGTAACATAAGAACGACATTTAAAACTAAAAATACTTTAGGATCAGTACTTACAAAAACAAAACCAATTATTAATGATCAAAATTTAAAAAAAATTGTATTTACCAAATTCCTTGTGAATGTGGTAAATATTATATTGGTAAAACATTTAAGCAATTACAAATAGTGGTCTGTGAATAGAAAAATTATGTTACAAATTACCCAATGGGTCAATCTTCAATTATGGGTCAATCTTCATTTTGAATACTTCTGGTTTCCTAGTCTTCATTGTTCTACAAGTGGTGTAATCCCAAAAGACACTACCAGGGCCGCGCCAACCCGTGGGTGCAAGGGGTGCGTAGCACCCGGGCGCCACATTCCAGGGGCCGGCAAAAGACACCGTTGGTTAGTAGCAGAAGTCAGTCAAGATATATCTCTTCCCCTTTTGTTTCATTTTATTTTTGTCCGTTAGCATATTAGATGTCCCCTTAGTAAATAAGTACTTTCTAAGATCTCAGTTGACTTGTTATAATTTACAGTTTTAGCCAAGTTAAAAGGTTTTCTTAATTAAATTAATCAGTTAAATAGAATTAAATCAAACCGGTAAATTCCCTTGCCTGCGCTCATGATTCTAGTGCAGATACTAAAAATAGAAAGGCGGCACATAAAAAATCATTATGAAGCGGCACGGACAATCATTCTGGAACTCTCTGTAGATGTCTGATATGAAAAAGAAACTATCGGGTGCACAATACCGAAAACGAAAATTGGAAAAGGAAGAAAAGATTAAAAAAGCATCAAGCCAAATTACAAAATTTTTTCAAACAGAACCAGTACCTTCTCCTAGTTCTGCACCGCAAACCCAGACTAGCAAAGAAAAAGAAACTGATAATTGTAGCCAGAATATAATTGATGATTCTAATTTTTTCTCCATCGACACCGCAGCCGCCACATGACACTCCGTTGGGATTTGAACCCGTGCCTATGGTCAAAGACGAAGAACAAAAGTTAGAAGTTCAGTTAGATATTTTGCACTTGCAAGAAAGGCTAGAAGATCCCCGACAATGGCCTGATGTATTGACGGACAAAATAAAAATGTATTTAGTAGAATCAGGGCCAAGACAAGTTACACATGTTAATTTTCCAGTAGATATAAACAATAGATCCTTTGCTGTAAAATGCTTTCAAGAAACGTTAAGTAATGGAGAAAAAATTACCAGAAATTGGTTATTATACTCAAAATTTTGTGACGATCTTAGTTTGATCTGAACCGAATCTGAGAACTCAGATCTGATTCTAAGTTTTCTAGGTGATCCGTGGGTCTATGGGTCAATTACTACTCTACTGAAATTCTACTACTGTTGTTTTTATTCTGTGATTCATAGAGTTGACAAATTGCCAAGGTCGAACATGAACATATATATTTTGTGGATTGAACTAAGCTAATACCAAAGACTAGTATATTGTCTTTGCTAATAAATACAAATTATTATGCTAGGAAATCGTAATCGTGGACGAAATACACATTACAACTGTAATTTCCTTGTACCCTTCTATAGTACTACAGCAGGTTTACATAGATTGGGGTAAGTAAGTTTGATCTGATCTAAAGATAAATATAGTGTGATATTATGTATGAAATGATTCACTTTACAATAAATTGGTAGTAAATATTTATCGTGTTATTTTATAGGCTACAAAATTAATACATATATCACTACAGACCAATACATATATCACTACACTACAAGCAAAATCTAGAAGCAGTAAATAGGTTGTAGATAAGATAAATATCTAGCAATATTTGTTATTAATATTCTACAGGCACAATTGTCACAAAATAATAGTATTAGCTTACTAAAGCAAAGGAAGATAAAGCGAAATAATCACTTCTAAGCAATGGTAAGTATGCAACATAAATTAAATAAACTAAAAACGTTAGTGAGCTGTCTGAAGCTTATCTATGTTAAGCATTAATTTTATATTAGCTTATCTGTTTGGCAGGATGCAGTGGATGGGTCCAGAAGAGGTCCTACACCTGTTGTGGTTGTCGAGGTCTGTCGACAAGTATACAGCGGACAGCGCTATACCAGGAAATACTCAGTTCTCTCGTACGATATGTCGGTGGATGACATGCAATGCACTAGCCAATGTGTGAGTCTTAAGCAAAGCAAATCTTAGCAAGCAGGCAGAAGCGGAGATAGACTGCGTTAAAGAAAGGAGGGAAGAAGAAAAGGGCTAGGTTGTGGTTGTAGAGCGGCCTCGTAGTGAAAGCAGATGCTTTATAAAATTTCTGAGTGAGCACAAATCCAACTCAAATGGTTGATACAACTAAAAGAAGCAGCACTAGCAACTACTTAGTCGTAAATTTGCCCAAGAAGATGCAGCAAAATCCGCACAAGTGAAGTTTTATAATGGATCACACACCAAGAACAGAAATGGCTGCTGAATCTTTCAGAAAAACTTGAGACCCTTTTTTTTGGCGGAAAAATTCATAGAATTCCCTGTCAGATTGGAATCATAGACCTATGACCATAGACCTACCATGATCTAAAGAAATAGATGACCACTGATCCATTCCATTAGGAGCACTCAATTCATTGACCTGAACCACTGAATAATGTATTTTAAAATAAAAGTGTAACAATTTAAAAACACAGTTTTTTGTTTTTGTTTCAAATTATTCAAAACAAATGATAATGATTTTAATGATGCAGAAGGTTATAGCCATTGGAGACACCTCTCGCAAAATATAGAAAGGTACGAAAAAAGTAGTTGACATATTAGTAGTTTAAAATCTTGGGTGGATCTTAATAAAGCAATAAAAACAGAAACAACTACAGATGCATTAAATGACAATTTAATAAACCTAGAAAAGGAGAGATGGAGGTCAGTTATTGAAAGAATTATTTACTTGATTCAGTATTTAGCTGGGCAGAACATGGCACTAAGAGGCACTAATAATAAATTGTTTCAACCAAATAATGGAAATTTTAAAAAATTAGTTGAAACAATTTCCCAATCGGATAATGTTATAGCTGAACATATTCGTCGTATCGAGAATAAGGATAGCAATATGCCACACTATTTGGGTGATAAGATGCAAAACGAAATAATTACCTTATTGGGTGAAAAAGTACAAAAATGTATTTTAGATACACTAAGGGCATGTAAATATTATACTATCATTTTGAACTGTGCTCCAGACATAAGTCACGAAGAACAAATAACTATAATTGTACGAATAGTGAATTTGAATAAGGATACAAAATCGGTTCAAATTAGAGAACATTTTTTAGGCTTCCCAACTAGCACAATTAGTCGTTGGAAAGTAACCGTTACCTACTATCGTAAGAACTTTAAAGTGTTTAGTTACAAGCTACTGGCACGTAATAGCAACGTTACTTTTACGTTTCTGTGACCAAAATGGGGAACAATTATTCAGTAATTATGACGTTCCGCGAACGTTTTTGGAACAATCACGGCGACGTTCCAGCGGAGTTGTGATTACGTGGAGTCAACATTGTTGGGTGGTAGACACGACTTTCACGGGACTTCCCTCCCACAAATATGGTCATTGTGCTTGCTTTGTCTTGCACATGATTTTGTTATATTTCTATATCATTCTTTTATGATCCTTGTTCATTATTTCCCGAAGTGAAACAAAATTAACTACTGTAATATGGATTCCAATCTTTGACATGGATATGAGTAGTAGAGGTTAAATGTACGAAAAATAGACATTTCCGCAGTGACTCCCATGAGAAAATCTAAACAAATGTAAGTTTACTGTCAAATGTGTTGATGATAGATCCAAATCTCTCCGTTACACAAAACGGAGATGTAACTAATACTAGCAATTATCGTCCAATATCCTTAATCACGCACATTTCGAAGGTATTTGAGAAATTGATTAAATGTAGACTTGTTTCATACTTAGATAAATATGAGTTACTCTCAAAGCAACAATATGGGTTTAGAGAAAAAACATCCACCCAAGATGCAGCCATAGCTTTAACATCGAAAATCGTAGAATCTCTTAATAATGGTGAGCAGTGTCTGTGTATATTCATTGATTTGTCAAAGGCCTTTGACACGGTCAGCCATCGGCTTCTGTTGCAATCGTTGGAAGATATGGGGATACGAAATGGCTGTTTAAAACTTATGGAGAGTTATCTTTCCAATAGGCAACAGATAGTGAGGGTTGATGGTGTGCATAGCGACCCGAGACCAGTTGAATATGGAGTACCACAAGGTTCAGTGCTTGGCCCAACTTTGTTCAACATCTATATAAATGGATTATTTTCGCTGAGAACTAATGGAAGCATTATTGGTTTTGCTGATGATACAGCGATCTTCTATAAGGCGAGAAGTTGGGAAGAGTTAAAACAAACAGCTGAAATTGATTTTTTAATCATAAAAAAATGGTTGGATCATAAGTTATTAACAATCAATGTGAATAAGACAAACTACTTACCTTTTAGCTGCAACGCATTTGGCGCTCCACCATTTGATCATTTATGCATCACAAGTACATGGAATATCTTACCGGTAACTAAAATAAAATATTTGGGTTTAATAATAGACTCACATATGAAATGGAATATGCATATCTCCTATTTGGTGAATAAATTACGGACAATTCTGTACAAATTTCGAAAATTAAAAGAACTCTTACCTGCATATTACCTAAAGAGTTTATACTTTGCGTTAGTTGAAAGCCACCTCCGCTACGGAATACTCGTGTGGGGTGCAGCTCTTAATACTCACCTTCACTCTCTGGAGGTTATGCAACGAAGGATTTTAAAATTAATATTTTCTAAAAAACCTAGGCATCCTACAGACATCTTGCATGAGGAAACACAGATCTTGGACATAAGGCAATTATATTATTTGTGCTCTGGAAGTAGATGTCACGTACATAGGCATCAAGCTTTAGTTGTTTCTCATGAATATGATACTCGACAAAATAGATATTATGTAGCTCCACTTATGAAAAGGTCTTGTACTCAACGGTCTTACTCTGGTATGGCTCCAAGGTTGTACAATTCAATTCCAGAACATATAAAAGCAGTGAGCAATATTTACGTCTTCAAAAAGCAGTTAAAAGAATATACTATTAAAAATAGAAAAACCATTATTGCTGGCTACTTTGAAAATTAAGTTCAAGCCAATTTAATAAAATAATAATAAAATTAAAAAAAAAGGAAATTTAAAAAAAATAAAAAAATTCTAGATACTTATCTAGAGTTGCACTGTTATATGGTATTGTATTATAATTTCGTGTTTTTATATTTGTGTGTGTTGTGTATGTTTATTCCATGTCTTAGTTTTATATATGTATGTCTACAACAGATATTATATTTTTACTTATTTTATAATTATGTACTTACCGAAACAAGTGCGTACGCACTTATCGGTTATCCAACTTTATTCTATTCTATTTCTCTATGTTCATTGTAAAAAATGTTGCTGTTGTGAATAAAGTTCTTATTATTATTATTATTATTATTATTATTAAATAAACAAGGCGCCGCTTATATTTAGACTTTTTAAATAAAATTTTGTCTAATACCATAAAATAAAATAATATAATTTTTTAATACCTTTTGCAATTTGAATGTGAATTGTTAATTTATAATAAGTAATGTTGAAATTGTAAGAAATATCTTATAAAATCGTTATTACGTGAAAGTTCATCATTTTGTTAAAATAGCGTCTTAATGTTTTATGGAATATTCTGCATAAAAATGGCGCATTTCGGGAAATTTAACTTTAAAGTACTTTCCACTAAATAATACGACTTCAAACTAATTGTTACTAGACAACAGTGACGGTAATCAAACGGGAACTATATAAATCTAACTTTATAGTAATTATTTACTTCAAAGTCGCTTTTGCCTGTTCAAATGTCAACTTTTTACTATACAGTTCTATGGGGAACTTCTGTCGTGCCTTCCTTGTCTTATGGTTTGTGTTTGGGCTAGAAAATTGTTGGGAATGTTGGGTTATGTGCTATCATAAAATCATAACATACCGTGAACGTCATTTATATATGGTGAACGTGTTCGTTATGGTGTTCGTATCGACTTTAAAAATCGTTAAAATTATAATTATAATATTTGAGTCATTTTTCATTATTTTAATACCAGATAGGTATGGATTTCCTATTTTTCTAGAGAACTACTCTTGGCGTTTTCAATAAAGTTCTACTATCACCGGTAAATTTATGTCATGGGATTTTAAACAGATGGTTCAGTAAGTTAGAAGTAAACTCTATGGGACTAATAACATATTCTCAGTTGCTCAGAAAGTGATATTTGTGAGGTTACATAATTTACTTCTTCAATGTCATTGTACTGATCTTCGGGTACGTACCCCTCATAGCAATGCCTGTCAAAACGACTGGCATCTAAATCATCAATTAATTCCTCGTCCTCCACTTGCTGTCTTGATTGAAAGCATGTTGCATTCACGGGTGGTTTATTCACGACAAAAAAATATTGTTTCACTGTCGTGCTGCTACAGATTACCTACATTTGTCCTGAGTTTAAATTTTCTGTAGAAGTTTGTGGAATGTCTATAACATTTTGTTCCTTTGTAAATAAACATTTTTGTAAAATAACGGCACAATGAGCAATTATATTATAAGAAAACCACAAGTAGGTACTGCCTGCACAGTGCACACCCTAAAAAACGCGAACTGCCGGGAACGTAGTGGTAAAATTTATTTCATGGTGGATTTGAAAGGATGATAGCCACTTTATAGTAGCCATCTTCGATAAAGTTTACATGTCGTGGTAGTTCAAACGTTATTAGCACAAATACATATTACTTTCAAGTTTTACAACTTTGGGAGGAGAGAAACAAGTTTCCAAAACGTCGCGGAAACTAGCAAAGACACTTTGAAGTAATTGTTTACTTTGAAGTCGAATTTTAGTAACTTGAAATAGTGTCTGCTACTTTCGCCTGCTACCTTTAAGTTTTAAAAACTTCAATGTTGCCGCTCAAGTAAATAAGACCTCGCCGATACTAAAAGAGCTACTTATTAGTGACGAAACTATAAAGTAGCTACTAAAGGTAGAAACTACGTAACTAGAACTGACATATTTACGCAATAAAGTTGTTTATTCATAAAAGTAGTATTTTTGGTCACAGTTCTGTAATAATTACCTATTCGAGATTCCTGTATCGGAGACAACTACTTGTGTGCTAGTTGGGTTCTTTCCAGTAACCGGCACTACAACGAGCGAAGCACTCACAAAATGTTTGCTCAATTTTCTGAAAAAAAAACAGAAAATAAATTTATACGATATGCGGGGGCAAGGCTATGACAACGGTGCGAATATGAAGGGAAGACATAGTGGCCTCCAGAAAAAAAATTTAGATCTAAATCCAACAGCATTCTTTGTGCCTTGTGCAGCTCATAGCTTAAACCTAAATGATGCTGCAAAAGCTTCACTTGAAATAACAAATTGTTTTGGCATTGTTCAGGAATTGTATGTATTTTTTTCGGTTTCGACGTACCTACCGCTGGAAAGTTTTAAAGGAAGAACTTCCCACATTAACTGTAAAGCCTTTGTCAGAAACAATATGGGAAATATCTATGACACATTTTATACCCTCTATAATGATACTTCTAGAGATAGCAATACAAGAAATTTAGCTAATTCCTTAATGTCAAAAATAAAATCTTTCAAATTTGTTTGTTCTGTCATAATTTGGTATAATATTCTTTCAAAAATTAACATTGTGAGTAAGTTGATGCAAAAATCTGATGTCGTGTTGCCAAATATTATAAACATAGATCAGATGAAACTTTTAAAAATATGCTAAGTGAAGCTAAAATGGTTGCAGAAAACATTCATGGCGAGGCAACATTTCCATTTGTGGCAGCAGTTAGACCCCGCAGAAAAAAAGATGAAACCATACAATACCCTGAGAGGCAATTTAAAGTAAATTTTTATTTCGCAATTTTGGATATAACCTTAAACAAAATTAGGGAGCGCTTTGAACAGCTAAAAAGTCACAATGATACATTCGACTTTTTAAATGATCTTCATTCATTCGGAAGTCTAAGCAAGGATATAAAAATTAAATATTGCATGGACCTGCAAACTAAGCTTTCAGATCCAACACACCCATAGATATGTATGACGAAATTGAAAACCTTGCGATATATATTAATCCAGAAATGACCCCCCTAGCAGTTTTAGAATATTTATTCAAAAATTACATGATAATTGTGGTTCCCCAACGTATCGATAACTTTGAGAATATTATTAACCATACATGTGACGGTAGCCTCTGGTGAGAGATCTTTCTCATAATTAAAAATAATAAAAAAATACCTGCGTTCTTGCAGGGAACAAGATAGATTGTTTCATTTAGCTGTACTAAGCATTGAAAGTCAAATTTCAAAAAACCTAGATATATCTGATTTGGTTGAGGAATTTGCAAGAATTTTTTTTATCTACTTAGTTTTTGAAGTCATTATTCAAAAAATAATTTACATAAAAAGACTATTTAAGTTCCTTTTCCCCGCTCTTTTTTGTTTTTTTTAATATTGTTGGTTCTTTGTTAATTGTTGTTGTTGTTGTTTTTAATATTGTTTGTTTTTTGTTAATAGTTGAAGAGAAATACATTTATTTTTATTATTATTAATGTTTATTTATATTTCCATATTCATTTTATCGAATTATCGTTCCATTATTTGGTGATTAACCTAGAATGCTTCTAGGGCGACGTCAAAAGTTCCGCACCCCGGCGGCTTGGCGCGGTCCTGGACACTACAATGCACAAAAGGCCCATATCTTTATTTCCTTTTTGTCTAAAGACGTTAGCAGTTTTGTTAATCAAAAAACCAGTTTTGTATTAGGTAATCATATTATTTTTAATATTTATTATCATTTTTTGTTAACAAACTTAACATTAAGATTTTGTTTCTGGATTTCTTCAGATTAATCACGATACGACATATACGGCTATGTTATTTTTATAACTTAATTGTAAGGTATTTATAGGCTAGTGAATACCTCTGGTAAAATTAAAGAACCGCCCTAGTAATTATATCATAGTAATTATCCTCCTGTTTGTCATACTTTTATTTGGGAAATTAGCTAGGTTTTTATAAGTAATCAAATAAATAAAATAAGTATAAATACGTTCCAGGGTCTTTAAAATATAGCATTGCTATGCCATATACATACATATGCCGCTTTTTGTTATAGAACTGTAAGGTACACTACAATATTTTTGGGAGGCAATAAAATTGTTTGGTATTCATGCCGAATATTTCCTGTGTCAAATTTTCATCTGAACATATTACTTTGGAATCTTGAAATATTTTTATTCACCCTTGTACGCTCTACGGAAAATGTACAATTAGATAAAAAGTTATATTCAATGCGATGGGGAAAAAATACAGACACAATAGGTATGCATTTTGTCAGACGTAATAAAAGCTATATACTGTACCTACCGATTTTATATTGCAGATAAAAAAAATATTACCTTTAGATTTATATAATAAGTAGAATATTCATAAAAGTATTCACATTCCGTTTACTATATAATGTATATTATGTGTGATCGTTGAGTGATAAAAACTCAACGGTCGTCACTCAACGGTGTGATGTATTAAGTTACATAAACTTTTTGTAGTACTTTCCAAGAGCTATACTAACATTCCAATCCAGGATACAACTTCGTGAAACGCACAGTATATTTTCAGGACATTACAGTACTAACATGAAAACGTTATTCAAAGTAGGTAACAAGCCATGTTTCTCCCTGAGAAATTGCTACATTTTTTATTCTGGTTTAATCGTAAGTACTGGTAGTTAGAAAATTACATAATTGAGAAATCGCTTTAAAATATCTCTATTCATCTTCAAATAATTTGGTGGTGACCCCCTTCTGAACGAAGATGGTCACCACCCTCTGCTTATTGTAGAATCTTTATAAATATAAGAAGTTTTATAATAAGTAGTATTATTCGTTTCCTCTAGAATATAAACAAAGCCTTAATTATAAAAAGTGTAAATTCAAGTTATTATACTTCGAACTTACTAATAATACAACTTGGTCAACACTCTAGTTAGCATCAGCGGCACAGATGCTATGTTAGATGAAATTTATAATATATTAAATATGATTCTTCACATACATGTTTCAATAAAGGCAACGTCTAGCAGCCAGTATCCGGTTTGGTTCAATCATAACATAATAAATTGAAAACAAAAAATAAGTTACAAAAAATTCAACCGCATAGAAGAGTATAACATGACCTTTTTAAATAACTAATAGTTGATATTAAGTCACTTATCAATTTAGCATACAAAGATTACCTAAAATCTGTAGAAGACGATTTGTTCAGTAATCCCAAAAAGATTTGGAGTCAATAAACTTCAAGTCCAAACTCTACGGCGATACCACTGGACATGTATTTTAATGACAAGGACACTGCTAGATAAATCGTCTGATACCGTGAACACCTTTGTAAGTAATTTTTCTGAAGCATTTTCTGTCCCAGAGAATTCAAACAGAACAGCCAATATATTTTTAAATAATAATACATCCGGTATATCGGAAATAAGCGAAGATGATATAAGTAGAACTATTAAAAAAATGAAGGGTAATTTGACCATGCGCTCGGATATAATTCCCGCCTTTTTAGTCAAGGATTGAAATTTAATTTTTTCAAAACCCGTTAAATTAAAATTTTACTGCACTCAATTTGTGTATTTACGCATGCATGGAAAAACTCGAGAATTTATCCAGTTTTTAAAAAGGGCAATAACTATAAGCCCATCGCTATTATTAATAACTTCTCAAAAGTTTTCCATATTATTCTACATAAAAAAAAATATTTTCACTGTAATAACATATCACCAATCGATGGATTTATGGCTGGTCGTTTTACAGTTACGAATTTTGTGGAAAACTGAATTTGTTTCCCAGATATAGGGGAATTTAGATAGACATCACGTTTATCTGATTTCCCCTAACCAACACCTACACTATACTGATTTCTCTATAGCGTTTAATTGCCTTGATCACGATTTATTAATTAAGAAACTTAACTTATTCGGAATATCTGCCCGCCCCTCTTTCGAAACTTTTCCAATCTTACCTTAGTAACAGATCATAATTTCTGTATTACCTAGGATACCAATCAAAATCGGCCCACTACTCGTAATATTTATTAACGATATAACTCAAATATTTTATGTCAACTTATTACTTTATGCCAATGACCTCAAGTTATTTGTTGAAATCAATTCGGAGACAGATTGTGAGAAACTGCAGGAAAACTTAGATAATGTCAATGTGTGGTGTGACTTGTTTTTAAATGTCAGTAAGAGCAATGCTATATCATATTCTAGGTGTAAAACCACTGTAACTTTTGTCTATAAACTTGGTGGTACCATTCTACATAGAATTAATAAATTGAAGGAACATGGAGTTACGAACAGCTGATTTCACGAATTTACTTGCTGCTTCACCCTATTATCAAATAACTTCAAATTCTCAGTTGTATGACGATTAATGATTTAGTTGATATATTTTCAGTTTCAATTAAGTTCATAAAGATAATGTTTGCTTACCTGTGCTATTTGCATGTTTTTTAATCCGCGTTTTTTAATTTTAGTTATGTACATACTTTCCAACTTGTACTTCCTATGTACAATTTATTTGTATTCGTGTTGTGTTATGCATACGTGCATCATATGTATTTTATATACTTAGTTATAAGTTTTCTATGTTTTATGTTCTCTTTGTCCTCCTGTAACAGGGATTTTTGTCCCATTAGATATTATAATTTAAATAAATAAATAAATATTTAAGCAAACAAATAAGTAGGTAATAAATGTAAAAATAGTGTGAAAATACATAAAACTTAGTTTTTCAGAAATATCCTTTACGCGTAGCATTATGCAGGTTGTCAAAGCTTTTTAAAGATGTTATGTAACAATGCATAAAATATTCAAGTAGCAAATAAAATCACTCCATCAAAGGGATTTGATTTTATGAATAAACACTCCTTTATGCCTAATTGAGCTTGGGTGCCCCAGTATATCTGTAAGTAAACATTTAGCAATCACAAATAATGTCGTAATGTATGTGCATTAACTTGAAATAGGTAGTTTATTAAATTGATCAGTACGTATTATTTAACACAGGGATAAATCTGTGCTACTTTTGAAACCTTGTGAAAAGAACATTTTAAATACTACAAATATGTAGCAATATCAAGAGTTCCTCAAAGGTCTAAATTGTGATCTATATAACTTATCTACAATTTATTGATGATTTGCTTCCGCTCATCTTTGATTTAGAGTTGCTGTTTGCAGACAATCCAAAAGCTCAAGTTTTTTTCTAGAACTGTTCCCAAATATGTATAATTTAAAAGAGGGTTCTTCCAGCTCATAAGTACTCCTTTCTTATGACGTATACAATTACAATATTTTTTAGATAACTGGAAAATGCTAATTAGTTCCATATCATAGAATATCTATATCATGTCTCAGACAGATTTTCCAAAGTTTTTTTGCCATTTGCTACCGTAGCCTACCAAATACTGTTAGCTATAAGTCTCGACATACCTTCAACAAGTTTAATATTTTTGACCGCGTAGATTATTACTATTATAGTCACAATTTTAAGTGCAGAAGCTTCCTGCACCATTTGTTGTGTTATAATAATATAATAATATAATATCTACTTCTCATTCTAATTAACAAGATTATCCCGAAAGTCTGAGGTTTGTGTGGAAGCTGGGCGGCATTTTATTATTTGCAACTCAGGAACAACTTACGTTGGTGGGCCCTAACCACCATTCAGTGCTGGAATGAGGTCAACTGACTTTGATATCTCATATTAACACAAAATTGACGTTATTCCCATCTTAGGCCATCGCCAGGATGGTAGCCAACCCACCCCTATGAATAAGCCTGAATCTAGGAGTAGACAGTTTATTAAAGATTGTCTGGTGGAATGGGAATTCGAAGCCATGACCTCTGCGTTGAGCGATAGAGACACTAAACCCTGAGCTACCAGCCTTATTATTATGTTGTTGATAAACAACATAATTAAAACAGCTCTTCTGACAAATCCCTGATAAGCAAAATCCTTCTGATAAAAAGATGTATTTCTTATTTTTTAATATATATATATATATATAAACAAAAATGATATAGATCATAAAATATTGTCTGGGCATCTCATTTGTCAACAATACTTTAAAACCAGTTACTCTTATTCCTATTGAAGACTAATACCTATTATTCACTTGACATACTTTGAACAGAAAATGTATTTGTATATCGCACTTAGACAAATTGACGCCGTTATTCCTCTCGGCAATTTTAGTAGAGAAATCCCAGAGGAGCCAAGGGTCTATTTTTCATTTTTTCAATTTGCGGACAATCTCCATAAATAGATTTCAGCTGGCTTCTCTTTTATGGGCTTCGCTGAAAGTTGATGATGTAGACCCAAATCATATCCATATTGTGATACAATTATTATGAAATATGTATTTTCGATTACATCATTTGTTTTTTCTTTTGTGGTTTAGATGCGACTCAACAGTAAATCGCATTACTTCGATTATCAAATGATAGAATAACGTAATATGAAAAACTTGTTAGTAACCATTCCTAAGCAGCACATATTTCTCAAATAAACATAGCAATATTTATCCACAAATACAAATTGAAATTTGAAACCATTAACTCTAAAATTGAATCGACTTTTTAAATTATCATTCTATCGTAGATTCGTAAAGACAGGTTCACTCATAATAATGACCTAGCCAATAATTAGATTATTTTTTAAGTACATTTTTATAAAAAAATCAATAATACAAGCCGTAACTCTATGTAACTAACCGTTACTAACGTAACTATCACAACACTTTTTATCTTAACATTTTTAAAGGAAAATCTCGACAACTAAATAAGCAACTACTTTCCTTAATTCGTTAATAAAAAAATGTTTAGACTTAACCTTAACACATTATAACAATAATAGGATCAGTTTTAATATAGCGGGTCGGTGGCTCAGAGTTTAGTGTGTAATTCGCATAACTCAGAAGTCGTGTGTTCGAATCCCATTTCGCCGGACAAGTTTTTAATTAAATTGTCTACTTCTATATTAAGGTCTGTTGGCAACCCATTCAGAATGACCCCTTCTGAATTCTTCGGGCTAGAAGATCTGCCGAATTTAGGCATGCCAGTATGACCTTCAGTGCCAAACGCATTATTATTTTTTTTTTTGTTGAAACCTAGTCGACCGGTTCCCTGACTCCGATTCGCAGGGTCAACCGCTGGTGCTTATCAGTAGCTACTCCCCAAGTCCGTGGGGTTAATAACTATTGAGTCCGGGAATAGTGTGCCGTTTGTGTCTCTTGACCATGAGGCAGGCACAGCGACAAAGGATGTGAATGCAGTCCTCAAGAGACACAAACACCTGGGCGCAGCATTTCTTCTGCCTCAGGGCATTAGGGAGCTTTCCCTACAACGGGTGTTGGCCTATGCGCACAGCACGGGTATCTTCCAATAGCTCCCAACTAGCGGTAGGCACAATGGGTCGAAATACCTGAGTGCTGCGGGTAACCGCGCCGCGTATCAACAACAACAACAACATAGTGTGCCCTGAGTAGACGTAATGAGCCCAGAATGACCGTCTTCTGCATTCTTCCAACTAGAAGATCTGCCGAATTTCGGCATGCCGATTTGACCTTCAGTTCCGAAATCAACGTATCTCTTGCTCCACCGAAGGCTCCTATTATCAGTACCACAAGCTTCACAGTTTGTTCTGGATGGAGTCTACGGAGTTCGAAGAGAAAGTCTTGATATTTTGTCCATTTCTCCTCCTATTTCAAGTTCGGCAGAAGCCGAGAACTCTCTGACAAACATTGTCTTGAGGAGGTAGTCGAGGATTACATCACGGTTATTAGTTCGAATCTGCTTGCGAGTGGAAAATGAGTAGTTCCAATAAATAAATAAATCCAATAAATTGGCCTATGCGCACAGCACGGGTATCTTCCAATAGCTCCCAACTAGCGGCAGGCACAATGGGTCGAAAGATCTGAGTGCTGCGGGTAACCGCGCCACCTATCAACAACAACAACAACATAGTGTGCCCTGAGTAGACGTAATGAGCCCAGAATGACCGTCTTCTGCATTCTTCCAACTAGAAGATCTGCCGAATTTCGGCATGCCGATTTGACCTTCAGTTCCGAAATCAACGTATCTCTTGCTCCACCGAAGGCTCCTATTATCAGTACCACAAGCTTCACAGTATGTTCTGGATGGAGTCTACGGAGTTCGAAGAGAAAGTCTTGATATTTTGTCCATTTCTCCTCCTATTTCAATTTCGGCAGAAGCCGAGAACTCTCTGACAAACATTGTCTTGAGGAGGTAGTCGAGGACTACATCACGGTTATCAGTTCGAATCTGGCTGCGAGTGGAAAATGAGTAGTTCCAATAAATTCGGCACTTGCCATTCCTCACAATGGACTCAATATCTCCCGGAGTGTATGGTAGCATTGGTGTTTCGTCTACCTCGTACGTGTACCGTAGAAAGTAGTAAAACACTGGTAAAATCGCGTTATGTCTATGGATATAGGCCGAGACTGCTTCTGCGGGACAAGCGGAGAGTAGATGCATAATTGTCTCTGGCGCCCTATGGCAGGCCTTGCAGTTGACATCGGGGACCTTCGATAGCCGAAGGTGATAAATACACCATCCTGGCAAACCATTACGAATCCCTCGGTCTCCGACTTAAGCCCCGCTAACTTTAAAAAAGCAAAGGTCAGGTTTTGGGAATAAGCCATGGTCTTCAATGTTCTTATAGAAGATACAGTGCAATGGCTTATCCTTATGCAGCTGCAGAAGACTGCGGCTTTTCACACGAATGGGTCCCAACTCGGTGACAGAGTCTGGGTTTCTCCGTTCAGCGTCGAAGTGTGATTGAGTTCATCAGCTGCTCTTCGTTCTGCCTTAAATAGAAATGCTGGGACCCCTGTATTTTCATGATCTTGGACCATGCAGAGGAGGGGATCCGAACTCCTGATTACGTTACAGGTTCCATACAGTACCATTCTGCGGTGCAGAGACTCCAAATTCACGAGTCCACAATCTCCTCGATGTCTTGGGAAGTACAACCGTAGAACGAGGATGCAAACACCTGTTCAGATTCATCAATTTAAGTGTTTCTATGTCAAATTGTCGCAGCTCTTCTTGCGCCCATTTTTTGTGAAATGGGCGCAAGAAGAGCTGCTACTCCGCCTACTCCGGAGGAGTAGACGAGGATTCGAACAGCAAGGATGTTCCATTCACGAGCTTCGGATCTTCGCCATAGTCACCGCATCGTCCTCTCTTGAGATGGACCAATGTGCATTGGTCCAACCCAAATTCAATCTCAACCGCCTGCGTGTACTCCTGTGCCACCCTGAGAGATTGATGTAAATTCCTCTCTCCGGAAGCATGACGTTTAATGTCATCCATATAAAACAAATGGATGACCTTATGCCTTTTGTTGCCGGGGGTATCGCAGTTTTATACACGTTGCGGAGTTCAACGGATAATGGCAGTAGCGAGATGCAGAACAGAAGTAGACTGAGGGAATCTCCCTGGAAAACGCCAGGTTTTCTCTGATTTTCCAGAGCTGCATCAGTTCTTCAATGCATCTCACTATAAGATCTGCCTCGGCAAAGCCCTGGAGCAAATAGACAATTGCCACTGTGATTTTAATGCTATTGAATTAATTTAATCTAAAAGTTAAGCATCTTACGTCAATAATAATGGTAGAGATGGTTATGGTGGTGGTACATTAGTAAGTATCTGAAAAGAAGCTTTACAATGTGCAATGAAAAATTTTGTTCGACATTTCATTAAAAACTGTTAAATCATTAAATCATTAAGAGTGACCAAGAGCAAATTGTATTTGAAATAGATGTGGAACCACTAATTATATCAGTCAGTGATGACAATACTCCGAATCAAAATCAGATTATAATGGGGCCAATTATGTAACTGCCCAGCAACCGTTGCTTTGATAACCACTACTGCTTATTGATTGTTTGACAAGGCATAACCCCGCAATTCTGCATAACAGAATAGAATATTGGTTGTCTGAGAAACAACCAATAAACAGTAGTAGTTTACAAAGCAACTGTTGCTAAGCAGTTGCAGAATCAGCCCCTAAATTTCCTATTAGTCTATAATGAGTGTTTAGAATAGCAACTGCTACTAGAAAGATACATAATCACGGGGAATAAATGTCCTTGAAAATATAAAATTTACATAAACTACTGGCAGGATGTAAGAAATATCGATTAAACTATCAATATGAAAATATCAAATTGTTATCTTGTCTTTTTCAGATTCATATAATGTCCTATATTGTATTTGTCTAGGCCAAGCAATTATATAGTAAATAAGTTTATTCCCTATGTAAATAAATAAATAATAAAGGCAGCTTGTGAGATATATAAGTTTTCCTAAATTAAATTCTTATAATAAAAAATTTACAATCAATACATTTATCAATTTTACGTTTTATATCTGTGTATTAAAAAAAAGCATCAAGACTGTTAAATGTAGCATAGTATATATACTTCTTATTACTCATTCCAAAAATCTGCTTAAAGTAAACATGTGTTTAAGAAAAACGCCGCCTTGTGTAGCGTAGTGCGCTAGACCGCTTGTTGTGACAGCATTTCTCGTTTATACTGTCTTAGTATTATGGTCTATGTTCGATCCCCAGCTCCGCCAATGAACATGGATATGGGGTGTTTGTTTACTTTTTTCTGTAGGCTTCCAGGCAGCCTTTGGCTTTGGATTTGGGGGTTGTCTAATTTATTTATGTGGTATTTTAATATTTAATAACAAATTCATATGTTAATATTATAAGTTTAAGTTCCTGTTTTTTATGCTCATTTTAATTATGTCAAATATATATTACACTACATTATTATTAGATAATTAATTATCTGATCATTCTTAATAAATTGCAAATAGTATATTAAATCATCACGTCGACACTACATTTAATACTTTGAAAACTCTCATTTGAAAAACGTACAGGCGGTTTTACTGTAGGGGCTAAGCCCTTGTGTCACTCAGTGAAGACACTCCATTTTACATGTATGGATATGTTTAAATTCTCATCGTTAAGATGATAAAAGCTACGTGTGATGATGAAACTCAAAACTGTAAATGGGTTTAAACATGGAAGAGTTTCTATTTACGATTCATGTTTTGCGTATAATCGTTGAATAACAAAATGTATAATGCATGCACAATCTAGTTTCTCATTTAATTTTATGTATTGTGTGATAAAATGATGTGGCGTAAAATACCTACATTGCACATTCTACATAATATGTGCCATTGTGTACTATATTAAACTATTAAAGCAAGTTAACAGTGCAAAATGTTACATAAGTACGCGTTTTGTGCAATTTAAAAAATAAATATATTTATTTCTTCCCAATACATTAGGAGCATGGGCAGAGTTGTTCAGTATTTCAAGTATTTTTCAACTTTGATAGTACTTAAATACTTGAAGTACATTGAAATAATTTAATTACTTTCTGATATCACAATTACAATCAATAAATTGAAATTTTACTGAAGTACTGTAAATATTTATATTATTATAAAATTCATTTAATGTACATTGACGATACCCTGATACCGTGATATTTGACGATACCCTAAATACCTTGACGGGAGCCGAGTGCTTCTCTACTTTAAACTTGAAGAGTGGTTTTTTGGCAAGTTGAGGTCAGTCTAGAACTCATCACTATTGACAATGAACTACAACCGGTCAACGTAATGTCGTTTGGCCTATGTAACACTCCAGCCACATTCGATCATTTGACCGTAAGAAGACTGTACTTTGTGGCTTGCATTAGCAGACCTGTCTGATATAACTGAACGAAGTGGTGGTGCTGGTAAGGTTCTTTGAGGAGCACCTGAATAATGTATCTGAGGTCTTTCAGAAGTTAAAAGCAGCGGACTTGAAACCCAAATAAATAGTTTGTTCCAGAAAGAGGTTACGTATTTAGTACATATTATTACCCATGACGATATGAAAACAGACAGAAGACAGAGCGTATCAAGAATTGGTCAATATCTACAGATAAACACCAGGTTAGAAGTATTTAAAGTTAGTGAAATATATTCAAGTACTTGAAATCTTATTTAAATCACTTTTGGCAAGTAATTGGTACTACAGTTCTATTGATTTATGGATAGAATGTGACACTTGCAACTGCCAATATAAGTACCTGGTGCCTGGTACTTCAAATAAAATTACTTCATACTTTGTACAGATATGACTAGTGGTGAAACTAGAGCCTTTGTAAAGTAAGCCTTGGTAACGTAAAACAAAGTGGGACTAAAATATCACTGACAAATTATAGAGAATTCTATTCATATCTGCTTCAGCGTACAAGGGTAAGAAAGTAATTTGACAGTTCATTTACATATTTTTTATTGAATGGCACGGACTTGTGAAAAGAAAAACATAATTTCTAAAGTCAACAATTTTTTACCTTGTCACTTCATATAATATTCACACGGTCGATCAATTTGATATTGATAGGAGATATTCGTTGTTATAATATGAATTTACATATTATGCAAATTTATGAAATACAGGGGAATTTCCCTAAAATAAGGAAAATGTTTACTAAAAACATGTACAGGTTATTGATCTTAAAAAGATCAGATTATATGTATATTCTATACTTCGTATTATAAAATGAAACGGAAATAACAGTATGACATAGTTGTTTTAATATTTACATATTTACATATACAACTCTAAAATTTTTATAAATAGTAATCATTTACAATAAAACGAAGTTAATTGGTTTTTGTGGTTACCTACGCCCTAGGTACTAGTAACAATGATTATGGAGTAACATAAAAAAATATAGGCAAGAATGGAAAAATAAATGTATTTAATGATTCATAGTTTCTTTTGGGATTACACCACCTGTAAAATAACAAAAAGCAAAAAACCAAAAGCATACAAATTAAATATTCAAAGTGTAGTAACAAGGCAAACTTATAAAGTTTACCCCAAAAAACCACTGTATAATGTGTGATAAAATAATATTTGATATATTAACTAAATTTCATCAGTGGTTTTTCTGTTTTATACAAAATTCTATAATCTTCGTCGGTAGAATGTTTGTACGATAAGAACTCTTTGTATGAAAAGAAGTACTTTTTGTCAGATTGACATTTTTAATTTAAATTATCATCACATGCACTGATCACTATGATATTATTAATTGGTAACATCCATTGGTAACATCCTTCTGGAGTAGAGGAAGCAATGTTTGATCTATAAATATTGTTTCTGATGAGATACAATTATCACCATTAAGTTTAATGAAAGCAATTTCTTTTAATTTTCTTTTAACTTATTTTTCTTCTTTTTGTAAAACTTTAGCTTGTGTCCAATCAACTCGGTGACCGTTATCCCATACATGTTTTACTAATGTATACCTATCAACTTGGTAATGTATTTAATCAATAAATTATGAAATGTATAAAACAGGATAGGGTTTACCACTTCGCTGCTAAGGTAATCTTATTTCAGTCAGGAGGATAGTAAATTTTGTCAATATGAGATACACTATAATTTCCAAGTTTGGTACTACTTTTAACAATAATGAATAGACGAAATTGTTCGAAGTAAATTATTAATGTTCATGTTCGGTGGTTGGACCCACAGCAGTCAAAAGCCATCGCAGACAATCGCAGCATCCTGCACATAATCTTATTCTTTGTTCCAACAAAGGTATCTGATGGTTTAATGACTCTCAAAACACCTTGCTGATTGTCTGCTAGTTTTTACTTATACACTTTGTACTGTTGTCAATTTGCTACCGTGAAACACATTATTATTTCCATTTCAGAAGTATTATTATATGGATCGGATCGCGTTAGTGTGTCGTCATCAAACACAAACATCCAATCAGCTGACAAAGATTTATTTTTTGTGTGTAAGATGCACATAGCAAACATATAAGGTATCTTGTACATTGTGGGAAAATGGGAGTTTGGTATCTATCAAGTCGGTTAGACGTTAGAACTGGAATCCCATAGTGCATTCCGAATCGGAATCCGATAGACAATCGCTTTATTCCACTTCTTTGCCTAGTCAATTAATTTATATGTTTATAACTTTGTATCCATGTCGAAGGAACTTACATATTATGTTTTTAAAGAAAATAAAAGCAATCATATTTGATTTTATTTTACTCAATTTATATTAGCAGACATCTGTAATAAAAAATAAAACAAAACAACTAAAATTTCCTGTAAGTAGCACTAACGTAGTTTTCCATATAACACCAAAACACTATACTGCACTCGACACGTGTCTCGCCAACCAAGTATGGCATCATCTGGCGCGGATTAAAACTAAGATCAGTTTTAATCATCTCCAGATGATGCCAACTTGGTTGACGAAACGCGCGTCGAGTGCAGTATGGTGTTATGTGGAAAACTACGTCAGGGTTATCTTCACACCAAAGGTTCCAACCCCTTTCTAGACTGTAAGTAGCAAGTGATGTTCCAATATGATGCTTGATTCAAACAGTTAAAGAGAACATACCTTACATACGTCTTACATATGGAGAAAGTATTTCCAATCTCAGATAAAATAAAAAAACTGGAATGAGATGTATAAAAGCACCCGCAGAGAAATTTTGTTATACTCATAGATGTAGACGAAAACATTTAAATTTCAGAATTATTTTCTAATTTGCAAGTCATTTTTATTACTTCAAATTACTTTATAGTTCTAATACAAACATTTTATGTATGATAACAAAAATATAATAAATTAATGAACAACTTTGGCAGGTGATTAAAATGAAAATAGTGAATAATCGTTCAGTGCCAAATAAATAATTAAAAATAAAATAAATGATAAAATGATTAATAATTAATGTGTATTAAAGGATGTGTTACTGATACTACCTAGAAATAACAATAGCATTAAGATTGGAAAAAAATGTTAATAGCTAATAAAATTATAATTACAACATTAAACGCACTGCTCTGTACCGTATAGTGACGTTTACGGCGCAGTTGAATAGTATGTACAGGTATAATTTATGATCTGAAGAAGTCTATTATGCTCCCAGAGTTATGCTAGCAGAGCGGATCTGTATCTGAACTGCAGTCCACAGTGGTGTTATAAATGGATAATCGTTCAACCAAAATACCGGATGTAACAAATGTAAGAGCAAAATCAAAAGTCAGTAAGAAATTGTAATTCGGGTTAGCAATATTATTTACGATAGCGTATTTTGCAATTCATAAATTACCAAGATTGTAGGTACGCATATTACATAAGTTTTATGAAAAAGATTTTAGTAGTTAACCAATTTTTAATTGGAGATCACTTAGTTCAGTGGTTTCTACCAGGTCTGCTGTTTATGAAACACCTAGACAATGGAATAGCATGCAAATCGTGTCATTTGCACACACCTGCAGTTTACAGTCCACCCAGATGTGGAAAACCTTGGCGGGACAGTCGATATTTAACAATAATAATTTAAATTAAATGTTTTAATCTCTTTGGCAGCATCTTCAGCTCTAGAAATACGTGTTTTTATATTTTTGGTTACAAACTGTAAATACATAAACTACATAAATGAGTTTAAACAATGTATACATTATAATTTGTAGGTATGTATTTTTATGTGTACATATGTAAATTTATTATTATTAATGATAAGAAGGCGAAAGTTTAATTTGTAATATTTTATCTTTGTTCGAGTTCTCTAATTTATAAAGATTCAGAACCTGCGCAGAACTGTCAACGCATTAACAAAAATCCTGAACGGTTTAGAACTGGGTCTGGATTCTAGAAAAACCAAAACGGGCTTATGCGATTGTACCGTACATCTGTTGGAGTAGTAGTAAATTAAGCAGATAAGCAGATGACAGATCAAGTCTGAAGATATCGATAGACTTTTGGGGGTTATGTAGCATGAACTGTAAACTCCTCATGCTAAAAATGAAGATTTTTTGATAACACAATGAATATGCTAACTGACGTAGATAGTAGATATGTAGATAATGCAAATAGTATTTTTAGTGATGTAAAATCACCGCTAAATTATTTTTAGGTTATGTAAATATGATGTAAATCATATATAAAAAATATTATTTGCATTACCTAATTACGTCGAACTTGGGGATGACGAACTTGAAGATTATACATCCATATGCTAGTTTATTTATTTATTAAAAAGTAAACTATGCTTTTATTCAAAATTTACAATAAATCACGAAAATCACACAAATGGAAAATGCACATAAAATTATTACTGACAATCAATAAAAATAAATAAAATTAATAAAAAAATAATCAGTCCTCTGTAGTTCAAGCTCTAGATGACTAGTTCGTAAGGTTTATGAATCGGTCTATTACATTCATTAATATTTACCAATCATACCAAAATCCTTATCAAATACTGATAACTTAAACCAGTATTTTGTTATGAGTAATATCACTATAATGACTCTCATGCGGAAATTTTCAATTACTATTCAAACAATGTAAAGGAAAATATTGTTCCTTTTGATTTCACACAAACTAATAATGAAGAAGTGAGTATAATATTAAATTCAATAAAATCTAATGCCACTGGGGCCGATACATTAAATATTAAATTAATTTTACATTACATACATTATAAATTCATTTATTTTCAAGAGTAGCTTTCCCTCTTAGTGGAAATTATCTCATGTCATTCCTCAGCCTAAAAAGGATAATCGATAAAATTTAAATGATCTTAGGTCCATAAATATCTTAAATGTACTATCTAAGGTTTTTAAAAAAAATCTGGACAATTATGTGTTCCTTTGTGTATTTTGCAAGAGTTTTATACTTTTAAGTGAAGTCCTATTTCATGACTGTATTAACTATTACCTTTTTCCCTTACACTGACCTTTTGTCACTTTACTTTTTTTTTCATTTACACTTACTTTCTCAAAAATAGTTTGGTTCATTACTCATCTCACTATTATGCTGATGACACACAAATTTATTTCTCTTTTAAAGTTAACGAAAATGGCAGAGCTGTACAAATTTTAAATTATGTTGAAAATCTAGTGAATGCGTCATAACTCGTCATTACTCAAAAATTAATCCCTCCAAGTCTAATGCATTATTATTTGGCTCTAAGAATAAACGGTTAGAAATCAAAGAACATTTGATTAAAAATTAAGATAAAAAATGTTGAACTTGAAATAATTGCTCATTTAAAAAATTTAGACGTTCATATTGGTAATAATTTACGATTTACGCAACATGTCGGTTAATCCCTTGCCAATATTAGACTTTTATATGGGCGTAAACATATACTGAATAAAAAAGCAGTGATATTATCAGAAGCGCTAATTCTCAGTCATTTAAATTATCCTGATTTAATCTACGGGCTTAGCCTTGCAGTAAGTGATGTTAATAGTATTCAGAGGATAGGTAGCAGATTGATTTTTGGTTGAACACGATATATTAATACTTCTTCAAAGCTAAAAGAAATCAATTGCTTGAATATAGGAGCTCCGTGGTGGAGCGGTGAAAGAGGCGATGTTTTTAATCATTATACGCATTTGACGACGGTTCGAATCACACCGCAGGTCAGTTTTTTCCAATTACTTCTATATTAAATCTGTGCACATAAAACAGGTAGCGTTATTAATATGCAACCGGACTGTATAAGTGGCTAAAAAACTACTGTTCACTTTAATTAATAAGGTTTTCCAGGTTTACCTTATTATGATATTAAATGGTATTTAAAGTTATAACATCCTAAGTCGTTCCTAGCGAACTCGCAGCCCGTAAAATAATAGTATGCCGCTCCCTTTCCCACACAACTTTCTGACTATCGATTGAATGTTGAAATTATGTCATAACTCGTAAGTTTTATTTGCTGGGTTATTTATGTATGTCGTTCACCTAAATATCGTTTATATTGAGGTAGGTTAGGTAAAATGTTAAAGGGGGTGTGAATAAAAAAACAACTTAAACTAAAAAAATACAGAAAATAAGATCGTCGTCATTCATCGTTTGACACTAATTTCAGATTTAGCCGGAAATTAAAAATTTTTTATTAAATTTAATCTCTCGGTTAAATCTGAAATTAGTGTCAAAATTTAGCTTATGAAAAGTTAACATGGGAATATGCAAACCGTTTTGCTTGATCTCAAACCGTTTAGATTTTACAGGGTGTCAAAGTTGCAAAATGTCAATATTCACCTGTCAATATTTCAAAAACAATTGAAGATGAGGAAAGATGTTTAGAATTCTACATAGAATCCAGAAATAAAATAATATATAGGGTGTTACATTTAAAATAAACAAGTTTATGATGACTTCCTGTATAACCAGAAGTGCAAGGAAATTGACACTATTTTCATTGAATAAATATTTTTGATAAACCCCTGGATACACATGTTCAGCTTTCAATTCTGACTACTTTTTGAAATAATCCTACTGGGCCCTCTTCGTGATACACCCTGTATACTTACTGGTTTATTATTATTTATTCATTAAAAAAATTCAGTTGGGCATAAGAAAAACTAATCGTTCTATTTGTCTTTCATAATCATAATCACTGGTTACATATTTTACTCTTTATCTAAAAATTTGTGTTAATTAATGTTTATTTAATAATATAAACAGATAGTCTACAAAAAAAAACTTGAAGTTCAATTTACTAGAATTCATAGAAATTTTGCAATCATGCCAAATACCCCAGAATCATTTTCTTAACGACCAGGTAGACTTTATATATAAATCCCTCCTTGATGTATTCAATCTGTAAAGATAGTTTAGGTTCAGATTAGTAGGTAATTACAAATCATGTTAATACATTTAATATAGTAAATTGCATAATCCTTTTAGCATTTAAATTTAGAGAAATAAATAACTCCACCTTTATGTGTTCATTTACCACGAATCGTTTGAAAATAGCACGATAAGTGCTGAAACTGCAGTAACGATCAGTTACAATTAGCAAGGGACAGAAAAACAAAGTAAAAAGTGTCATATCATCATGATTGATTATCAGGGCTTTTACCTGTACATCGTTAAAATCTTGTTAATCTTTAGCGTTTTTCTGTATTTTACTTTTAGCAAGATCAGGTATTCGGATCCGGATACGGAATACTATACAGGGTGTCCCAGCGAAAAATTTATCCAGGATAATTTTTAAAGTAAAATATATGAAAATGTTTCGGTACATTACTGCGGGACATAGATTAAGAATACTAGGCAGCATGTAACTCTCACTCTTTCAGCCCTAACTACTGTACCTTTTAAATCTTAAATGAGGCTACACCCTTTCTAGTACATCAAACTAAAGGTGACTTTATTTAGAATACAACAACCGTTTTAACTATCTTTATTTTTTACCGAGTTACAGGAAGAAACATATGGAAAAATCAATTTTTGTACAAATTAATTCTTTATATTGACCACATTGAAATGGACTGTTGAGAATTTTCTTTCGAATTAAAATTAATTTAAGTCTCTTTAAATTTTCGATAAATGCATGAGTAAATTAGCTGATTTCGTATGACATATGTAAAGATTTAAAATAATCTTGCACGTATATTTACTGTATTTTCATCATGTAAATTTTTTATGAGATCCTATTTTTTCCCGACAAAACAAAGTCGACTCATAATGCGAATCATTTTACTTTTATCGGATATTTGCTCTATTGTAGTGTACTATCCAAAAATAATTGTTTATAGCTTACAAGAAAGAATTCAGCTAATTTTACTATGCGATGAAATGCACAGTAATTCTGTACAAACTGCAGCTAGATTTAATGTATTTTATCTAAAAATGTCAAATATTTGTGTGCGGCAGCTTGTTGATAAATTTGATTGATGTTGATAATAAAGAGATGTTCGTCCAGGCGAAGCAAGAGAAGTTGCACACGTATTATCTCATTTGGAACATATTATTGTATATACCATATTTACATAGGGCTTATGAATAAAATGTCATTATTACGCCTGACAAATGGCATAATTCAGATTGACATAAAATGAATACGAGGATAGCGTGCAGGGACCTTATAACTTGCGAGCCATAATTTCAGCTGATTTAATTACTAGTGTTGTTCTAGAGGAGGGAAAACAGTCATTCTCGCAAATGAGATCACCAAACCCAGAGTGCGTACGGTTATTGTGTGCATACTTAACCTAAATGTATTAAGAATCTCATTGTTTCAAGTCAACCTCCTTTGAGATTAATAAAATTTCATAACCAATTTAATACCAAAGCTTGAAATATGCGCGAGGGATTCAATTTTATTAGTATGTGACTCTCTCTTAGCATAACGTAATAATTATACTGCTGATGGGGCTCGTCCGCAGTTTTCATTAGCTGTCAGATAAAATTTTCATGTCTCTTTTTATAAGTGAATAATTGACTGAAGGACGCAAGCAAGCTCAAATAGAAAAAAATTAGAATTACAACGTTTACGGGATGATCTTAATGATAATGATAGAAATATATTTCTACCTACCATTCTTAGTAAATATTTAAGGCTTATTGAGATAGGGGATGGCGTATTATTATTATTTTATTATAAGAACCACTGCAGTTAGTAAACACTAACAACCGTTTTAATGCAGAATATTTGGAGGTTACGGGAATTGTCAAAGTTGTACCCAAGTTAATCTCTTACATTAAAGGATCCCCCAAACCAACGCGGATAATTTGCAGCACCAGCGGAAATTCTCACCGTTTGCAATTCGCATCATATTGTTTCCACTGTGGTAAATACAGGGTGATTGATTAAGGCCGGCCACCGGCTGTATATCGGAAACTATTGGTCCTACAGGTTCGGGGGAAAAAAATGCATAAGAAAAGTGGCCATGACAATTTCATTAAAAATATTTTTATCATTCGTAAATCTCCGCAAGAGGGCGTAACTGATCATGAAATTTTTAAAATTGACTTTAAATGATAAAATGCATTATTAACCTGGATATATTTTTTATCAGTTTTAATCGTTAGTCCATTTCCTAAAACTTGTTCGGTGATATTTTTCATTTCCTCGATAAATATATGGGTGGGAGCAGTTTTTGTTTTATTTTGAAAAAATGCTGTATTTTCGGATCGCTTTAACGGATTTTCTTGAAATTAGATTTTTTTAAAAGAGAATACCTTACAGATTTAATAAATGTTTTAGTGATTGCTAAAAGTTGGTTAATAAAGTTACAAAATGGCGATATGTTGAAACCTAACCTATTTTTTCATTTTTCTTGGAAATTTTAAATGGAACAATATACTATTTTCCACGTCATTATGACCAACATTTAGTTAAAATAACACTGGTCAAAACCGCATCTCGATATCTCAAACCGTTTAGGAAATATTTAGATTTTCGTATTGCACCCAAAGAAGGAGAATACATTTTCGTTTACCCCCGTATCATTTCGAAACTAAACGTATATTTATTTGCTGTTTTAGTAATTTGATATTTTACATAAACCCTTCACACTTTATTAAGGCTGAGGAAGAATTACGATTATTAAAATTAAAAAGTATTGCCCCGACGGATATCGAACTCTCAACCTTTAGCACATGCAAACAATGAATAAATTGTTGCTTACAAACCTATTACTGAATCTGAAGTAAGCATTATAAATGTTTTGGCTTACATCCATACAGATCCACATTTAAGTATTAGAGATATTTAAAGGGATTTGGGACTAACATTTTATTGTGTCTATAAAATCTTAAAATAAACATAAAATGCACCCTTACCATATTCTGCTACATCAAGCATTAAACGAACAAGATTTTGATCGTAGATTGGATTTTTATCATTGGCTTAAAGGTTTCCTCACCGAAGATGCTACGTTTCTATCAAAAATTTTATGGACCGACGAAGCAACTTTTAGTAGCAACGGGAAAGTGAATTTGCACAACATGCATTATTGGTCGGCAACTAACCCTCATTGGTTAAGAGAGGTCGATCACCAGAACAGGTGGAGTGTAAATGTGTGGTGCGGTATTTTAAACAGACGAATTATTGGGCCATTTTTTTCGATGGTCATCTTAACGGGGAAAGGTACCTAGAGTTTCTGAACACCAATTTGTTGCTTTTATTAGAAGAGGTGCCCATTGCTGAGAGGATGAACATGTGGTACCAACATAATGGATGTCCAGCTCATTTTGCCCAGAACGTCCGAAATTATCTTGACGATGCGTTTCCAGATAAATGGATTGGCAGGGGAAGTCTTTTTCCGTGGCCTCCAAGGTCCCCAAACCTCACTTGTTTAGATTTTTATCTATAGGGCAGAATAAAAGACGTGGTTTTCAAAAATCGACCCACAACACCAGAAGATATGAAACAAAGAATTCGTGTGGCTATAAGAAATTTATCAGGTGCCGAAATTGAAGCAACGGTACAATCTACGAGAGAAAGACTTAATTTGTGCATCGACAATGATGGTAAACATTTTGAACATCTTTAATTTTTGCTTTTTTGTCCTCATAAACGCTGGCAAATTTGTCGTAGTTATTGTTATACCATATTGCTTTTCGTTTAGTCTTGTGTTATTGCTGTTTGGCCCGTTGGCCTTTAAACAAGCTACAATTATTATTTGACGTACTATTTGGATCAGTCCTAAGACTGGATAAAGTGTGAAGGGAGGCCGGTTTTTGTAAAATAATATCAAATTACTAAAACAGCAAATAAATATACGTTTTGTTTCGAAATGATACGGGGGTAAACGAAAATGTATTCTCCTTCTTTGGGTACAATACGAAAATCTAAATATTTCCTAAACAGTTTGAGATATCGAGATGCGGTTTTGACCAGTGTTATTTTAACTAAATGTTGGTCATAATGACGTGGAAAAAAGTATATCGTTCCGTTTAAAATTTCCAAGAAAAATTAAAAAATAGGTTAGGTTTCAACATATCGCCATTTTGTAACTTTATTAACCATCTTTTTGCAATCACTAAAACATTTATTAAATCTGTAAGGTATTCTCTTTTAAAAAAACCTAATTGCAAGAAAATCCGTTAAAGCAATCCGAAAATACAGCATTTTCTCAAATTAAAAACAAAAACTGCTCCCACCCATTTATTTATTGAGGAAATGAAAAATATCACTGAACAGGTTTTAGGAAATGGACTAACGATTAAAACTGATAAAAAATATATCGAGGTTAATAAAGCATTATTTCATTTAAAGTCAATTTTAAGAATTTCAAGATCAGTTACGCCCTCTTGCGGAGATTTACGGAAGATAAAAATATTTTTAATGTCATTTTCATGGCCACTTTTCTTATGAAAATTCCCGAACCTGTAGGACCAATAGTTTCCCATATACAGCCGGTGGCCGGCCTTAATCAATCACCCTGTATACAAGTTCAGTTCAGCACCATTTTTTTCGTTTAGACTGCGAATTGTCTGCGTATGTATTCGCACGGAATTTTAGTTCGCAATTGGCTGCGTTTTTTTCTCGGATCAGTAGTAGTTTCGCAGTGTCTTAAATAGGAAAATAATTAATAAAATGAAAAAAATCATTGAATTAGTGCGAAAGTATCCTATATTATACGACCTTTCTCATGACGATTACAGAAATATTCGAAAAAAGTAACAAAAATATAACATCGATTCTCGCCTTTTCGTAATTGCGGCATTAATGTATGAAATTCCCCATATTGTCGTCTTTCTTGATTAATATCGTGAACCCATTTTCTTTTCTTCCTAAGGTTAGATAATGTTATGATCAACACATTTACTTCTAAATAATAATAACAAAGGCTACATATAATTAGAATATATGTAGACTTTGATAATAATTTTACCTTAAATTGTAAGCTTTCTTCCAATGCAAGCAACACAAGTGCTTCTTCTGCATCCGATGATGTATACATATTTTGTATATGATAAATAAGTATGTTTTGTTATTGTTTTATGTATTATTTTTAGTTAGCAATCAACCTTTTCGATACTTAAAATATTACATATAATGCGATTGCATTCGCTTTGGTGTGAGGTTCTCTACGGATTCCGCCACGAATTTCCGTCACGAATACGTTGCGAATAATTCGCGTTGGTTTGGGGGGAGCCTTATATCTAGGAAATATTTTGCCGTCCTAGCTCATCCCTAGAGTTGATTAACAACCGATCTTTTTCATAAAACAGCGCCTGCTGAGGATAAAGCAAATTACATAGATGAAACCATAGGGATGTTTATCAAGACTGATACTGATTTCTGAACTTAAGAAGATACCTGATAACATATACCTATATTTTAGAGAGACAGATATACGGAACATGTAATCCTAAGACATACCAAGTAGGATGAATATAGAATAAGTGGCTAATTGGACTTGGGAATGATAATATAATTACAATTAGGCTTATGATTGACAAACGGGAATAGTGGAGAGATAAAGGTCGCGATTAAGGATATTATATCTAGGAAAGAAAGACAACGTGAACAAAACAAGGAGGGAATTTAATCGATATGAACCGAATATTATCTAACATGATAGGACCTAAGTGCTAGTAGTCCAAAAGCATTTCACCTCTTTCATTCTGGTACTGTATTACCACCGTTTATATTTTGAAGGCTATTAAATTACATAATTCATAATCTGGATTGGAGTTTGGCAATTACAGAATGAAGCAATAATATGAGTAATGATGATGAATAGAAAAAATTGCTTTAACTGTTCTTATACGGATTGTAATATCATAAAATTGTATTTAAGTAACATGGTGACTAAATTTGGTGTTACAAATGAGATGAAAGTGGAACAAAAAGCAACAACATGATTATTGTCGCTAGCCCATTTACTTTTAAATGGTACGTAGAATACACAGAATGAATTTTTCTAAATGGACTGAAGACAAGTTTCATAATACTGGATTTTTTTTATCTGAGTTTCATAGTAGGTATATTATGTGTGCCAAAAAATATTGGTGATGTTTGCGTAACGAATAATTGGTGATGTTGAAAGTATTTTAAAATTATAGCCAAAACAAATTTTGATGGAAATGTGTACATTAAAATTCATAAATATAAAATATTTATGCATATGAAGGTATATATAGTGTGCCCACAATTGGTGATGCATGTATTGGGATCTCGGAAACTATAAGAGATAGAAAAATTGTCAAAGGGGGAAAGTTTTAGACAATTTTGTTTGTAATGGAATGCTGTTTTTTTGCGATTTTATCTCTTTTGGTTTTTGAGATATTTTGAAAAAACTAAAATGATGCATTTTCGAAAATACCCTGTAATTTCTTTATTTAAAACAATTTTTAGATTCTGTAAAAACTTAGGACAACTTTTTACATAGAAAACGCCTGTGTAGTCCGATTTAATTTGCAACGTTTCGGTTTTTTGGAACTATCATCAACTTTGTTTTTTCATATGGGCGCCATAATGGATTTTTACGGTTTTGGAAAGCCTCTTTTCTTAGCTTTCTAATGATGTATCACAATTAGTAAAAAACAGTTAGGTTATGGTTAAAAAATCAAAAATTAATATTTTGTTATAAATTTGGCAACGTCGCACAGTAAAACACTGAAATTCTAAGCCATATTAAATTTAATCTCTATCACAATAAAACATTAAAATATTTGTTGAAAGTTTTTACCATGTAACAAAAAATAAATTTACAAAAACCGTAAGTTTGGATAAATACATCAACTAATAGTTTTCAGAACACCTGTCACCTAAAAATCATTTAATTATTATGTATAAACAGAAATTCAGTACATAATTTAACGCAATAAATAAATTATAATATATAAAATAACCAAATTGTTGCCGGGCGAAAAAAATTTTCAACAAATAACAATTTATTCCTAAAAATTACACGTAACATTTCTGAACCTACAAGAATTGTTCAAAATTGCTACCTCCAGCTCGGATGCAACCAGCCGATCTTCTCCTCATAGACTCCCGATCTCTTAAATCGTCCACATCTTCCACTGGCCTAGTATAAACTAATGACTTTAGATGGCCCCATAGGAAAGAATCCAGAGGGTTTAAGTCCGGGGATCGAGCAGGCCATACGTGAGGTTCACCTCGACCAATCCAACGATCTTCGTATGTTGCTGTTAAAAACTCTCGAGCAACTACACTAAAATGAGGTGGTGCACCACCATGCATAAACCACATTGCCTGTCTTGTAGCCAATGGTACATCCTCCAAAAACTGAGGTAGCGTTTGTTCAAAAAAGTTGCGGTATACTTCGCCCGTAAGTCTTCCTGGTAGAAATACCAGTCTAATTAGCCAGTCACTCACAATTCCAACCCAAACGTTCAACGAGAACTGATGTTGAAACCGATCTTCACAAATCTCACGTGGATTTTCGTCAGCCCACACATGGTTATTGTAGAAATTCCTTATTGCATTTCGGGAGAAACTGGCTTCATCGGTAAAAAGAATCAGCGTAAGTAGTTGAGGGATTTCAACCAATGTGTGCAAAAGCCATTGACAAAATGCAATACGTGGAGCAAAATCCGCAGGAAGAAGTGCCTGAACGCGTTGAATATGGTATGGGTACAACAAATTATCTCTCAGAATTTTCCAAACAGTCCAATTACTTACATTCAAAGTACTTGCAACTCTTCGCGTAGAAGTAACTGGATCTTCTTTTATCATGTCCAGCACATTCTCTTCTACGTCTACTGTTCTTACAGTCCTTGGCCTTCCTGGTCCTCCACTTCGCTTCAATGTTCCCGTTTTTCGAAGACGTTGATGAATACTTTGAAAGATTTTTCTATCAGGAGCAATATGGTTAGGAAATCGTTCAATGTACAGTCGCCTAGCTTGTAATGCATTGCCATCAGCAAGTCCATAAATAAAATGCATGTCAACCATCTCGGCATTCGTATAGCGAGCCATGATAGAGGACTTCACTAACAACCGTTTACACGCCAACTAGCCAAACGTCAATCAATCTTAACAAATGCGACACATGCAAACTACAAAAACACAACATACAAAAACATACAAAATAATCACTCCGAAGTATCATGGGATGTTGGTAAGAAAAAACGACTCCTTTTTCTTACATGTCTTTTACTTGATACGTCCAGTGTAGTACGCCATACTTTTATTTCACCTACATTAATAATGTGAAAAATACCAAAATTGGATTTGTCGAAAATTGTTTTCGCCCTATATCTTCGCAACAAAGCGCTTTTTCAAAAATCATCAAAGAATAAAATATCATTAGAATAGTCCAAGGAGTAACCTCTTGAATGTTTGCCGCATGTTTAACTAACACCCTGTATATTAATGAATGTTCTTCGTTGAACAACACAAGTAACATTCGCTGATATAGAATATTAATCTCTAAAATATCGTTGAATTCAAGGCGACTTTGTTAATCGATAAACTGTTATTAACAGTTGCTTGGCAAATAAAAAACCTATTTCTTAAGAGATACAGCATTAACTATTTTATGAAAATTTATAGATAGTTATAATAAAAGGTTAATAAACAGAGATGCCAAAATTGAAGTAAAAATATCGTTTTTTAGAAGTCCTGAAAATAGTCCAAGATGTAGTGAAAGTTTGAGAGAATATTTTACTCATCCTGCTACATATTTTCAATTATGTCTTGGAAAATATAATATTTGTGTTCACATGAAAATTATCATCAACTTGTACCAATTTCCTTAGACAGTCAAGGAAAGGTTGATATAATATACATGTTTAAAGTCTTTAATCGACTTAATGATAATATTGAATATGAATATGTAGGTGTTTGGAACATATTACTTGATTTATTTAACTCTTATCTTAATAATTGGCTACTATTTGTAAACTAACAAGATTATAATTCAATAAAATTCGAAGCACTTTCCGGGGTACCTCAAGGTACAATTCTTGAACCATTACTGGACCAAAATTTACATTAATGACATCTATTGATCTTGAGGAAAATTATTTATGATATGCAGATGATCTGAAAATTTATTGGTCAGTGTCTAATGACATTAATGGGGCATTGTGAAAATTTGCGGCATAACCTTGAAAAATGCACAATTGGTGTAATGTAAGCGGGCTACGTTTAAATCTTAATAAATATAATATTCTGTTTTATGCATTGTAAAGTTCTTTATTATTTTAATTATTACTGTTACTCTACCGTTTGTATACTTAATCCTAAATTATAATCTGTTTTTTTTGCTGTTGGGGAGCCGTACTCCCCAACAGCAAAACTAGAACTAAATAAATAAGTAAATAGGTAAATAACTAAATAAATAAATAATATATTAAATCCTATTTTTATGAAAAATTAGGCACTAGCCCAGAACACAAGAGTGCCTTTTTAGGAAAATATTATTATTATTGTAAAGCCACTATTTGTTCAAAAGTCCCAAAAAGTGAAGGGAAAATAGTAATATATCAAGAAATGACAGTCACCTCTTAATTTGTAGCTTTTGATATTTTTTTTAAGTTGACAATATCAGGAAGATGTATGACAGGGTGAGATCATTTTATTAAAATTTCAATGTGATAATATGTTACCGTCTTAGAGATTTCTTAAAACAATAGATATTTTTCTCGCTGAATTAGATATCTCCGTAACGCAGCATATTCATATTTTTATTTTCACTTTGTTGAGTACTCTATCCTTAAAATGTTTTTACCTTTCTTCAACACAATTTATAATATGTATCTATATTATGTATCTGTCAATAAGACAATAGTTATTGTCAGACGGGTAATAGCACACACCAAAAGAGTACACTACTGTGCTTATCACCCAACTAGACTCTGTGTTTACTTTGATGTTACTTGTTTTAAAATCTTTATTTTGTAAGTAAAATTTCGTTTTCGTTCTAAATAGGGAAGTAGTTTATATCTACTAATTTACTTCAAGTAAGTAATCATTTGTGTAATATTCTAGGGATTTTTTGATTAATGATCCACTTACTTAGTGGCTGAACTCAATTTAGACACCTATCAAGTGCAAAGAAATTTCACTGATATTAGTTATTGCTTTTCTAATATAAAATGATTTTATTAAAAAACCATGAAGATATTTCAAATATATACAACTACTTCACTTATACAAATATAATTCCCCATATGATAAACACTGAGTTTCAATACTCCAGTACACTATATTCCACAAGTTGCTATACCTGCTGAAAATTGGTAGTTAAGTTTCACGCCGCAACTTGTAAATCCTTTCAAGTAGCAACTTGTAAATCCTTTCAAGTAGTTACATAATTCGAAACTTACAAACAACTTAAGTGGTTATTATGATATTTGTGTATTACAAAGAGCAAATAATGGAAACTCAGTCGCATCTTGTAACAAACATTTAAACACTAATTAATTAGTTCTAAAAATTTTAGATATTAAAATTACCTACTTTGATAAATTAACTTAAAATTATAGGATTTTGGATTTAATATTGTCTAGTCACAGTTATGATGTGATAATATATTGAATAAGTGCGAAACATAATCAGTGTCTAGTAGTTGATCTCGATGAAAGATGTGACGACTCCTATGGAGGTGCCGGAGTGATGCAATGCCAGTCGGGACATATTGCCGTGGAGTAGTTGTTTTCGGCATCTCTTTCAAATAAATTTATCTATACTGTATAATTGATATCTCCAATCGTTAACCTTTCTGCAGTTTTGGAAGTAGTCCAAAATTGTATCAGTTTATAAAAAAGGAAATAAGTCTATCAAAATTAATTATCGTCAAATAACTACAAGAGATAACTGTCAAAATCTTTGAAACATTACTATGGGATCATATATTTGAACATGTAAAACATCAAGAAATTTAATTTCAACATGGTATTTATGGAAGGAGAGCCTACTACTATCAATTTATTTTGTATAGCAGAATATTTGTCTGAGGTTATTGATTATGGGATTCAAGTGGATATAATATACACTGATTTCCCCAAAGCCATCTACGGGCTGGAACTCATTATACCTACTAGTGCAAAAACTACATTCTTTTGGTTTCGCTACTCTTATCTTAAAACAAATTTTATAGATTACTTATCTTATATATAGATATTAGATATAGATTAGATATCTTAGATACAGGAAAACAAATCTTATAGATTTGTTTTCCCCTTATCTTAGAAACAAAACACAAAACGTATTATATTGTGGTAGTAAGTCTGTCGAAGTATTACCAACATCAGGAGTCCCGCATGGCTCTAATATAGGTCCATTTTGTTAAATATTTTCATTAATGATATTTTTGTATGCCAACGACATGATCTATCCAGAGTTGTTTGACTTAATGACTGTGTCATCTCACAGAATAATTTAGACCTTCTTAGTGTCTGCTGCACACACAATTAGCGTGCCCCAATCCTTCCATATACAATATCTTGTTTGTTACTACTAAACCAATACTACAATTTATAAATACGAAATAAAAGGTAATCAGGTTGCTAGACCTGAAATAATCACAGACTTGGTAGTCATATTAAATTGTTCCACGTTTCCATGGTGAGATCGATAGAATCGCAAATTGCTTCTTCTGTTAGTTCCATTAGACTCATTAAATCTACAGTATCCTGTTAGGAGACCCACTATTATTCCAATGGCCTACTGATGCCCCATACTACAGAGTTAACATTGATAGTACAGAGCAAATCAGAGGAGCTCAACAAGGAGAGTAGTTGTTTTGGCTTAATCTGTTTTAGTCCTGTTGTAGCAGCTATTCTTTTAATAAGGTGCCAGAATAGCCAGCAACAGGCTGAAAACCAGTCATTGTAGAGCTTCTGAAAAAAAAAATTACAACAAAATTTATTAAGAAAAATCTATATGAGGGCATTTTGTCATTATGTAGAATGATTTTTCCTCGAAAATTAGCTAGATTAAGGTATATTGAAAAATATATGATCAAGAGAATATCAGGAAAATGTTGATTTATTTTCACATATACACCTATATATACACATCCATGCATATATATTTCACATATGCATACCTATACATAAAAATCCTTCACTTTGTTAATTGAATCTTTATATTCAGTTTACATTAAAGATTAACAGATGTTTGCTACTAAAATGATAATTATTTAACGTGTTTATTTTGCAAACTGCAACAATTGTTCACTTTTGTTTTGTAATAACACTCCAACTTCTAGTGTAAATTGGCTGTTTACCAGGAAAACTTTCTACACAGAACATTTAGGTTTCATACAGAAAATAATCCAGTAAATATCTCATTAAATTTAATGCATAACTAAATTATACTTAAATTATCCTGTAATAATAAAACATAAATTAGCCTTAGATCATCACAAAACATATTCAACTTCTGGTTAATCTTTCTTGTTATATGTAATTTGCTTGATTATTTTATTTTTCTATACAAGAATGTGTTTTTTGACATCTTGACATTAACCCTGTAACAAAAAAGTTAGCAGAAAAGTTAATTTATTAAACGATATTTAAAAATTAAAAAAATTAGTGCGTTGTGTAGTAATTAATTACATATTATTGTTCAGTTTTTTTAAACCTTACACCAGAGACAGTTTATTTGAAGTATATGTTAGTGAATAGAAAATATAATTGGAATTAACCCAAATAAATTTATTAGAGAAGTAGTATGTTTTTGGTTTAATTCTAGATTAGACCATTTTTTTGGATTATGCAGTGTTGAAAAGATGTGTGGAACACAGTTCAGAACTGCATTATTTAATACTCTTAAGAAAACCGCTGCGACACGTAAATTTTTTTTCTTACACAATTTTTGACCTAATTCACTGATTTATAGGGTGGTTCAAAAAAATACAGACTAAAGTTATATTTTGTAAATAGGACACCCTATATAGTAGTAATTTTTTGTTAAGACGTTATCTCACGAATACATTGATATAGGATTTGATGGGTATCTCTATAATGGGATAAGTATTTATGAAGAGATGACTACCAATACGTTAAATTTATACAGGATGGCGAAGGAAAGATTTCAATGTCAGGACGTGTGGACTTACAGAGGAAGAGTATTTGTAAAGGAGAATGGTACCAAGAGAATATTGAAGGAAGACGAATTTATCCAGGAAGCTGCGGAATGTGCAGGCCGCGAGTCACTTGAAGTTGTATAGATATATTTACATATTTACTTTTTCTTTATTTCTTTTTCACTTTTTTTTTAAACTACTATATTTGAATTATTTTCTATCTTACATTTGTGTTTCAGGAATACACTTTTATTCTATTTTCGTAGGGAATAAAGAATATAGAGAGATCATTGTCATCATTAATACATGCTTGTTTATTATCAGAATTGTCGTGGGCTGAGAACCAAGCTAACTGATATTTTTAATGCCACTTTAGATTGTGAGTATGATGTATTGTGTTTGTTCGAGACTTGGTTACATGGGGATATATTTGACGGTGAGATTTTTTATACTGATATTTACAACTTATATAGATGTGATAGAAATTCATTAGATAACCGCTCAAGGGGTGGGGGTGTATGTTTGGCAATAAAAAAAATAGACTGTTTGAAAGTTATGAAAATTTGTAAAAAGCAAGATTGTTATGAAATTTTAATAGTGGAGTTTAAGCTCAAAACAACTCTATTCACATTTTTTGTGTTATATATTCCACCTAATGCTACTGCTGAACAGTATCGCAATATGTATAATTTTGTTGAAGAAAACGTGAATAATAATAATAATAATAATAATAATAATATCTCTACCCCTCATTCTAATCACAAGGATTAGCCCGAAAGTCTGAGACTTGTGTGGGAGAGGGGGCGGCATATTATTATTTCGCAGGCCGCATTTGCGCCTCAGGAACGACTTACGTTGGTAGGCCCTAACCACCATTCAGTGCTGGAATGAGGGAAACCTGGAAAACCTCATTAGTTAGGGGGACAAGTCAAACATCAACTGACTTTAATCTCTCACATTAACACCAAGTTGATATTCTTCCCATCCTAGGCCAACGCCAGGATGGTTGCCAAGCCATCCCTGCGAATAAGCCTTGATCTACGAGCAAACAATTTAATGAAAAATTGTTTGGCGGAATGGGGATTAGAACCCACGACCTCTGGGTTGAGCGATCGAGACGCTACGCCCTGAGCCACCTGCTCGGTGAATCATTCCAATGTCTATATATTTGGAGATTTTAATATACCTGAGATATCAAAAAATATTAACAATAAGAAAACTTTGGATTATTATAGTTTTATTAACTTTTTGTCAGTTGCTAATATGAATGATGTTTGTAACAGTAATAATGTTGTATTAGATCTTGTTCTAACTTTCACTGAAAGTGAGAACTGTAGCATATGTAAAGCAGATGATCCATTATTGTCTGAGGACTCACACCACCCTGCACTACAAGTAAACATTAATTTGGACTATTTCTATTATTTTATTGAGCAGGTTAATGGTACGTCGAAATTCAACTTTGGTAAAGCGGATTTTCTTGCTCTAAGTCGTGCTATGCAGAACGCAAACTGGTCAGCAGTATATGAACAGATGAATGTTAATATAGCATTAAATAAACTTTATGAAATTTTTAATGTAATTTTTGAAGAATGTGTGCCAAAACTAAATATTTCCAGAGCTAGGAAAACTAAATATCCTTCTTATTTCACACATGAGATAAGGAAGCAAATTGAAATTAAAAACAAATTAAGAAAATTAAAAGTTCTCTCTGAAGAGTACAAAAAGCAATATGTAAATGTAAGAATAAATTTAAAAACAGATATTCGTAAAGCCCACCAATTATATCTACAAGAGGTAGAAAATAGTATATCTTGCGATATAAATTGTTTTTATAACTATATAAAAAGTAAAAAATCGTCATGTTCAAATTCTGTGCCATTCTATGATAAAAATAATGTAATACCAATTGATAATGTGCCTGAATTCTTTGCAAAATATTTTTCTTCTGTATATGCGGAATCCCCTGCACAATATAATTTAAATGTCTCGAATGATTTTAACAACATTCAATCTCTAAGTGTTAACTATATAACTGAAAATGACTACCATACGGCTGTAAAAAAACTTAAACCAAAGCGCTCTGCAGGAAGTGATGGAATACCACCTTATGTCGTGAAGGCATGCGCTGAGTTTCTTAGAGCACCTCTTTTATATATATACGACCTTTCTTTAAAAACTAGTATATTTCCTGATTTATGGAAATTGTCTGTGATTACTCTGATTTTTAAATCTGGAAGTAAAGTACATATTGAAAATTATCGACCTATAGCGGTATTACCGGCATTTGGTAAATTGTTCGAACAAATTCTTTATTCTTTTGCATGGTCTAACTTCAGTACTTTAATTAGTGAGAGTCAACATGGTTTCGTGTCAAAAAAGTCCATGACAACTAATTTATTTGTATACTCTAACTATATATTAAACTCTTTCGAAGATGGGCTGCAAGTTGATACAGTGTATACCGACTTTCAAAAGGTTTTTGACAAGGTTGACCATGATGTACTTATTAAGAAATTAAATTACTATGGTTTGTCTGGAAAACTCTTTAATTTATTAGTTTCATATTTAAAAAATCGCTCTTTCTTTGTCAAGTATAATGGATTCGAATCTAATGAATATAAAGCTTACTCAGGTGTCCCTCAGGGTTCCAATTTAGGACCTCTATTATTTCTTTGTTTTATAAATGATCTTTCACTTAGCCTGGCACATTCACGTAGTCTGTTGTTTGCGGACGATTTAAAAATATTTAGGACCATCAAGAATTCAAATGACTGCTCATTATTGCAAAGTGGCATTAATCGTATATATATGCTTGGAGTAAAGAGAACAAATTGAGTTTTAATATAAAAAAATGTTTTGTTATGAGCCTTACCAGAAATACAAATGTTTTAAATTTTGCATATGAAATGAATAACGAACAGCTGTCAAGAATCACAGAAGTTAAAGACTTAGGTATAACATATAACAGTAAACTATCGTATGGTCAGCATATCGATAATTTGATAAAGTCTTCATACAAAAGTTTAGGATTTATAGGTAATTCGGCAATCAAAAAATTTTAAAAATCGTAATACACTTTATAATACTACACTATAATAATAAACCTTTATAATACTCTCGTTAGACCAAAACTCGAGTATGGGTCTGTGTTATGGCACTCACAACCCTATAGGCATATTGAAAAAATAGAAAAAGTACAGAAACAATTTTTAAGATTTTTATATTTCAAAAAATATAGTAGACCTTCTGACTACAATGTCACTAGAAGTGAAGACCTATGCGCGGAATTTAAGGTAGACACTTTGGAGAGTCGTAGAAAAGTAGCTTTAGTAATGTTTTTTTATAAAATATTTAATAACATGATTAATGAACCTATTATTTTGTCCTTGTTTTCATTTAGAGTTCCAAGTAGAGGAACTAGAGTCCATGAATGTTTATTTCTACCTACTGTTAGAACTACTACCCACTCACCTCTCTATGTTATATCCCGTTAAATTAACCAGGTTTCGGCCGATCACAATATTGATTTTTCTCGGAGGTTTAATCAATTTCGCAAGTTTGTAAAAAATATATTTTTTTCCCGTTGAGAACGAAAATTACATGTACTTATTGGCTATTGTGCTCCCTTTGTATTCTTTATATGTATATGTAGCTGTGTACATTTGTGTATGTAGCATTTTTATATCCAATGTATCTTTAAAGTATGTATGTTATCATGTCTGCTTCATTATCACAATTATTTATTGTTAAATTGATCTTCCCTTGTAATTAGGCATTTATGCCTGTTGGGGAATAAATAAATAAATAAATAATAATAAGGGAGCTATGACCAAAATAGTGTGCCATAAGCGTAGTGTGTTGAACAAAGACTTCGTAACTTCTGTAGCCTAGCAACCAATTTATGTTCTTTTTAAAACACACTACGCCTATGGCAAGGCAAACTCATTTATAACTCATAACTCCCTTATTATTATAGACAAATCTATCAAATCTTATATGAATGTATACGTGAGATAATTCCTTCACAAAAAATTTACTAATATATAGGATTCTATTAAAAAAAATTTTTTTGGTCTACCCTGTAAATTTGTAACTTAGGTCAAATATTGTACAAGAAAAAAAAAGTCCGAGCGATTTTCTTAAAATTATTAAATAATGCAGTTATGAACTGTGTTGCAGACTTCTTTTTCCACACTGTACGTGATTTTTTATTGAAATGTTGATTTTAAGTTTTTGTAAGGCTGTAATTCCATTATCAGCAATTTGATGAAACTTTTGGGCAAGCCGTGGTAGCAACTTGGCGTTTATATTATCGATATGAGCGCCAAGTAAGGTAGGCCGCGGTTAGTACTTGGATGGGTGGCCATGCAGGGAAGACCGGAGGTGCTTGCCCGCATCTTCTAGTGGCCTGTACGTCGATGAATTCACAGAAGCTATGCAAATTTAGGGGAGGTTTGCGTAGAAGACCTATACCATCCCTTGGATTGGATGTAAAGCCGGAGATCCCTTGTCTATGAAATGATAAGATCCCTACCCTGCTATAAAAAGTAGGGGTTCGGCAAAATTTCCAGGTGGCGGTTGCTCGTCTCCTGGCGTCGGTGATTGGCCTTAGTCGCGGAAATAGGCCGACGTTAAATAAAAAAAATGAGACTTTTTGTTTGTTTTAGTTTTGCGGTAAAATACTCAGGCTATTATCTTAGCTTTTAGCCGTATTAGAAAATATACTCATGTAAATATATTCCATAGTTCATAAATTCGATAGAATAATGGACACCATATAAAATTGATTTGCTCACTTTTTTAATATACCAAAGGAATAATGTATCTGATTTTATTCATATTCAATCCTGAGTAATACATTTTTTTTTTTTTTTTCAGGATATAAATCCTACAGATACAATACCACTGCACACGACAAAAGGGTTCCAGAACAAATATTGTCAGTACGTTATGAGGATGGGAAGTGGTCTAAGCCTTATTATGACTGCGGCGGAGGAAATATTTGGATGCTTACGTACACAGTTCCATTCTTCGGATATGTCAATAGCACTTATTTCTTTAAGTAAGTTGAATCATAGTTTTACACATTAATGTAGCAGCAAATAGTCTGAGAAAATTAAGTATACCTGCATTTCTTTTTACTACCTTATAAAGTATTCATATACTCATGAGATTTAAAAAATTATATTGCTTAAATACGATCAAGTTGGTACCCTGCATTTATGTCAATACTTTATGTTCGTCAAATTTTTTCAAACAGTTCTGGCAAAGCTTTTTTGATATTGTAATGCTAATTTGTCTAATAAAGTTATTTTTATTTCATTTTAACTTTCAAACTCTTAGTTCATTACTATTTTATCCCTAGAATTAATTACACATAAAAATATGCACGTAATTGATGATCTAATCTAAGATGGCCGTTTATGATTTTTTAATCAGGTTTGACTAAAATAATTTTTTATAACTTCGTACAAAACGTTCCAGTTTCAATAATCTCACCATCCTAAGAGAGATTTAGCAATATCAGAAAGACCCTATGCTATAAATATTTCTATTGCACTGTAAAACACCATCTATAATATACTACCTAATACTTAACTGCCATAGTTAAAGTCAAAACAGAAACTTTGAAGGGGAAGAGAATGGGAAGAGCTAATCGATAAAAAACTATTTCTCGAACTGCAAAAGAGTTACCGCAGTATCAGTTCTGATAGGTTCTCTTTGAGAAGGTGTGTGTTAGCAGCCTACCGAAAAAAATTATTGGCACCAACCCCAGATCGATGCAACATCCCTTACATAGATTGTCACTTACGATAGACTCAGCTCGGCGACGCGACTCAACGATGCAATGTGACGTAACGCTGGTAGGTATTCTCATTATGCAACAACAGGCGACCGCAATGCGACACTACACACAAGCAAGAGTGAAGCCCACAGTTGACGTTGACGTTTATTCCTCTCCGAATGAAAATCGACTGTTTTGTTAAAAAGGTCTAATTCTTCATCGACAACATCCCTTGGATAGATTCTCACTTACGATAACACTCAGCTCAGCGGCGCGACGCAACGCTGCAAAGTATCGTAACGCTGGTAGGTATTCTCATTATGCAACGACAAGGGACTGTGATGCGACACTACGCACAAGCAAGAGTGAAAGTTCAGAGTGAAAGTGAAAGTGAAAGAGTGAAGCCCGCAGTTGACGTTTATTCCTCCCTGAGTGAAAAATCGATTTTTTTTGTTAAAAATGTCGAGTAGGTACTGATGATGACATATTTGCGTTTGTTATGTGCCAGCCATAAAATTGAAAAGAAGAAAGTTGAAAAGAATATATTGGGTACACCACTTATTTAGACCAAGATTACAAGGGGGGGAATTCCATACTCTCTTCAGAAGATTGCAAAAAGATCGCTTGCCAACAATTCAGACTTTTTTTCGGTAAGATGAAGCTCAATTCAAGCAACGTAGATTCAATTATTTTAGCAAAATTATAATCTAAGTACATAATTTTCTCGGAAACGATTACATCTATTTGATCTAGATCAGGACTTGATCACACAAGATGAGAGGAAGCAAAATGAAAATAACATTTTGATTAATTTGCCGCATGTTTCTGGAAGACTTTCTACCAATGCAGTAAAACTTCGGGACAATTTTAAAGACTATTTTTATTCAGCTAATGGTTCTGTTGCAGACTGCTCGAGTTAATGAAGGCATCTAATAGAAAAGCTGGGTTAGCACAAATAATTGCACCTCATTAAAATTAGGACCTTCTAAAATTTATTGTTCTAGCGGTTCATCATCACAAAAAGAGTGTTTATTTGTTCCTTAATTTCTACGTTTTATCTTTATTTTTTCTTTACTGGTTACTGCAGGTATTGAGCGTTAGATAGTTCTAGATATTCAGCCACAAGAATGTTCAATTGCTCTACTTTTCGTCATCCATAGCAGATGTTTCTTTCAAAACACAATATACACTGTAGTGAATCAGGATTGATACTGGGCGACCTAACATAAAAACGCTCAGGAAATAATTCTAACGTTGCCACCCGGCGAAGCGACACGTCGTAATTTGTAGTGCCGGGCAAGTGAGAACGTATTAATTTAAAACTTTAAAATATTCTGTTCTGTTTTGTAATTCGAGATATAGCATTGTATCTATTAGCAGCCTTGCTTTGTTTTAATATCGCTGTTCTAAGGAACGTTCTGTCGATCTGGAGTTAATGCCAATTATTTCCTTGGGTTGTATACTAGCACAGACCTTTTAAAAGAGAGCCTATCACCTCTGATAGGCTCTCCTAAAACTCGAGAAATAGTTTTTTATCTATTAGGTATTTTGCTTTGTTTTAAGGGATTTGTATCGATCAAGAGTTAGTGCTAATCATTTGGTTCGGTAGGGTGCTAACACAGACCTTCTTAAAGAGAACCTATCAACTCCTCTGCAATTCTAAAAATAGTTATTCAATTAACCCTTCCGGTCGATCTATTCCAATTTTAATTTACTATGTTTGTATCATAAACTGTGATTTTACTCCAATTTCTCGTCGTTCAGTTATATGAAACGCCTTAAAACGAATAGAATGGTCAGTTCTTGATCACATTTCCTTGCAGTTACTTATTGCTGCGTTATATCTCCACAATTAAAATCAGAAAATTATTTCATTTAATTTCTTGACATATAAATGGTACTGCAACATAATCTTTGCCGTAAGTATTCTAACCTGTCTATAATAATAATATGATTATCTCCAAGATATGTCAAACGTTTATTCTAATGGTATCTCTCAGTTTGAGAAAGCTAGAATAGGATAAAGGTACCCATTCGAAAATGACATCCCATAAGGATTCTGACTTCAAATATATAAATTAAAAATTATTTTTGGAGGCGTTAAAATCAAAATATTGAAAAAAGAAAAAAATACACAATTATTTTTCAGAAAGCTACCTTGTGATACATATTACAGAAATTGGTGGAAAAGCCCATTAAACATTATAGGTATTTTATAATCAATATGAATCTCTAAAAATAAATTTTTCACGTCATCGGTGATGATGATGAATAAAAAAATAAATATGGGTCAATATTTATAATCACATTCTAAATATTTTCCTAACTGCAACCCAGACTGAAAACTGTTATAACTTCAAAAATAAAAATCCCCGCATAATTTCGTCTCCTAACTAGGTACTAATTCTGACAGGATTGATTCAAAATTATTAGAGAACCTGAACATCAAATTTAATAATCATAAACTGGTTTGGAAAAACCCGAGTACCGGATAGACGAGAGTGCTGACATATTTTAGGGACATTGAAACCGTTTGGGAAACGAGAAGTGTCTGATTTATTAGAACTACTTTTTTCTCACGCTGCGGCAAACACAGTCTTATTTTATGCATCTACTGAGAATAACATTGTCTAAAGGAAAAGAAAACCGAAAAAACCATCAAGATCTGCTATTTAAATTCCACAGACTTTATCCTGACCATACTGTTAAGAGAGTGGTGTCTTTGGTGGAGCAAAAAAAAGAAAATAATCCCCTGGATGAAATAAATCTCTTCAAGAAGCACAAGTTGAATTTTAATGTTTTATCTAACTAAAGAGCAAATTCCCACAGTGAGAAAAATCAAATAATGATTATTAAACACACAGCACATTGTCAGTTGACGTTTCTCTACTTCCATGATCAAAACATTTCAACTAATGAAAATTGTTGAAAAAAATATGACCTCGACCTGTGTTGCTACATTTCAGACTTATGTATCCTAAAATTGAAAGTATGTGATCCCACTTTCACTTTAGTTAAAAAGCATTTGAGCAAAAAAATATAAACACACTTCCGCAGCTTTCATGGTAGCAATAACACTCAAACTTTCATCTGAAAGTTTCCAACTGCTTTACCTCTCCTAGAATTAACGTAAATCTGTTTTATTTTGTCTTTTACTGTAGAATACGTATTCATATATAGTCTGCTAACAGTTTCCATTAAAAATATGAGCTCTGGCTACGAAATGGCTTTTTAAAGCATACGAAGTTGGTATAAGATTAGTCAAGATTTATGAAAAATGCACTCGGTCATGATTTTATTTTCTAATGGATACATATAACTGTATAGTTGAAAAGTGCTTAGTAAGCCATCCTTTAAGAGCTACTAGAAAAGTATTCATCTGTCTCTTTTAGCTGATTTTAAAGGATTTTGTTTGGAAATTATTTCTGGAGAAATGTACAGTCGCATACACTTACTGCTGGAAAATTGTTAGGAAGGGTGTTATTGTTAGGAAGTAATTTTAATTAAGTTTAGTCACTGAGGAAAAAGATTATATTATATTATCGTTAAAACAATTTGGTATGCATAGTTTGCTTCATATAAAACAGCCATAGCTGTTATAACATATTTAGGTAAATTATAACTAAACAAGTATTTTACATACATATAAATGATTTGGGTATGGTTTGTGGAAGATATTGTTTTCTTTGTATGTAATAAATATTTACTTCAATTTTCATTTATAATTATAAATCAAATGACTAATAATTATTTTATCTTATCCTATCCGATCTATCTTATCGTAATCTTTCTGATGTCTTTCCGGAAAATGTTCTACATATGTTACAACATTCTATTGTTCATATCATTCAGCGCCACCATCGCTTATTAGTCGATAACTTAAGTTGTATTTCATACATTTCATACGTATATTTGCAATCAAATAGAATAAATATATTTGAAATCAACACAAAAAAGTACAAAACTTCTCTAATTTTACCATTTCTCTATCTCTTATAATAACTGAATTATTACTCAGTGTATATTTAATATGATACAGCTAATTGTGTCAAATATGTAATGCTATAGATACATTTCAAGGATACACACTACAGGAATGTTTATTTTATTACAAACAAAATACTAAAGTATTTTTTTAAATTATTAGTTTTACTTTGGATTGTTGTGATAACTTATAGAGAATAGTAGTTAAAGTAAGAATAGCAAAAGGGAAAATAGTTACAAAAATTTAAGGATAATGTGGTTGTGACAGTGTGGCAATGCTGCTTACGATAAATTGATATGTCAAAGATAATTTGACAGTTTGAGACTTTTGACAATAGTAAACAAGATACAGATGCAGTAAATGAGGCATTTTATTTACTATAATATACAATTTTGTTGTTACTTACCTTTTAGCTTTATCATTATGATATTCAACACCCAAAAAACATTCATTGGTCATATAAAGCCAGTTGATCATGTCCTCGACAGACGCCAAGTCCACGCAAGTGTCTATTGTGCCATTGAATCTCAGACTACGTTTCATATGAATTATTCAATTGCTACATCACACATGGATTTTAATGGTAGCGTTCTTATAAATTGATATTACTTTGTAGTGGCGAGATACAGTGAAATACACCGTAGTGCCCTCTTTAGGTCTTTGCTACTACCTGTCTGACAATTATTGTCTAATTGACAGACAGATGACGATCTGCTTTTCTGTAGATCGTTTATTATTATTATCGTTTATTATTATATTATATTATCGTTATCGTTATCGTTTATTATTATTTCACGGGCCGCATTTGCACCTCAAAAACGACTTAGGTTGGTAAACCTAACCACTATTCAATGCTGTAATTAGAGAAACCTATAAAACCTCATTAGCTAGGGGTGCAGTCAAACATCACCTGATTTTAATTTCTTACATTAACAAGTTGACATTCTTCCCGTCCTAGGCCATCTCCAGGATAATTGCCAACCGATCCGTATGAACAAACCTTAATCTACGAGTAGACAATTTAGTTAAAAAGTGTCTGATGGAATGGGGATTGAACTCACAACTCTAGGTTGAGCGATCGAGACACTAAACCCTGACACACCGGCTCGCCTAAACGTTATAAATCCAAATGTTATATTTCCAGCACTTATCACTGAATTTATATGAAAAGTATGCTTATTAGCAATTGGCTTATTATTGGAAGTAAAACTTTTTGCGAAACATTTTTCTAAATTAATAAATAAATTATTATTCTTGCAGAAAAGTTCATATTTTTTCAGATTAAGTATATGGTAATCTCAGCAGTCTTCTGTTTTTCGGATTTGAAGAAAGATTTTTAGATCATTTCCAAATAGAAGAAATTCCCCGTATTTAAAACATGCTTTAATTATTATTGACATGAATGATAAAATGGAGCAGCCGAAGATGCAGCCCTTGGGGGACACCTGACGTTATTTTTTAATTGAAAGAAGTAAATTCTTGAACTGACACAAATTGATCTCTGTTTGATACGTATGATCGTATCCATTCAAGTAGACACTGAAGGAAACATTACAAGAAAATGTATATATTTATAAATAAGTAATTTGAAAAGTTTGGAAACATACAGAGTTTACTGATCGATTAATCTACAGGGAGTATTTTTTAAAGGTAAACACCCCTGTATCTCCGTTATTAAGAGATTTACACTATATGTTCTTTGGAACTTTTTTCATCATTTTTTATAAACTATTTGATAATCTGTCGACTTACGTTTCATCACTTCCGGTTTCACCGGAAGTAACCCCAATTTTGAAAATTTAAATGGGACACCCTATATATTTTGATCCTGTGTGGTTTATCATTCAATTTCAAATAAATTAGCAAATGGAACTATATTTCTAAAATCAAAAACAACGTTGCTATTTAAAAAAGAATTTTATTATAACTAATGTACTGCGTCATCTAAATTAAGTAAAAGCTAATGAACAATAAGTAACAAACTTATAATCTTTACTAAATTGTAATCGTTACAAATTATTTTCAAAAATACCACCGCCATGATCAAGACAAGCCTCCCCCCTTTGTAAAATTTGTTGAGTCGCCCTAAATATCATTTCTTGCGGTATAGTATGTAACAATTCTTACATTCTATAATAAAATTCTTTTTTAAATAGCAACGTTGTTTTTGATTTTAGAAATGTAGTTGTATTTGCAAATTTATTTGAAATTGAATTATAAACAATACTGTATGAAGATGTACAGGGTGTCCCATTTAAATTTTGAAAGTTGGGGTTACTTCCGGTGAAACCGGAAGTGATGAAACGTAAGTCGACACATTATCAAATAGTTTATAAAAAATGATGAAAAAAGTTCCAAAGAACATATAGCGTAAATCTCTTAATAACGGAGATACAGGGGTGTTTACTTTTAAAAAATACACCCTATATAATGTGGTATATCCTGTTGACCACTTTTGGATATTGAAATAATAACTAACTGACTGTGACTGATTATATAAAAATGTAAAGGAAAAGCGGAACTAGCACTTTTAGCAAATAATGCAGGAACATTATCGCTACTTTCGCCTTTATTGAGTTTCATATATTAGGTGTAAATGTAAGGTTGTTATAAATTTATGAATTTAAAAGAGCATTGATTGGAACAAAAACGCTTTTGAAATACTTTGCAAATAAATTACAAATTTCTTTTCCATTGTTAATCACTGTGTGACTAAGTCTTATTTTTGAAGAGATATTATTATTTCAGAAATTGCCAAACAGGCAATTTGTATATCTATCCTCTATCCCAATGTATGTTTAAGTTTGTAAGTAAGAAAAATAGTAAGTAACTAATTTTCTATATGATTTGTATAGTCCTGAGAATCAGTTTTAATTAGTACTTCAGAGGGAGGTATGTATAATGTAAATGTGTTGTTAAATTGCCAGAGTTCTTCCACTTTTTATCAGACTTTTTTACATAAATTTTTTTTATCAGAGGTTTAGAGACCCTTTCATGGAAAAATGAAGATTAGAAAGTAAGGATAATATATATATATATATATATATATATATATATATATATATATATATATATATATATATATATTATATATAATATTTCATATTACTAACCAGGATACAGGGTGTCCAGTTAGTGTTCCCTCGGAAAATTGTACAAAAACGGCTAATTATCCAAAAATTTAAAATTTTCTGAAAATTTTGAAAATTTTTGATTCCTGTATAAATTTGAAATTAGTACCAAACGATAGCTTATGAAAAGTTAAGATAGGAATGTGCAAACCGTTTTGCTTGATCTCAAACCGCTTAGATTTTACAGGGTGTCAAAGTTGCAAAAATGTCAATATTCACCTGTCAATATTTCAAAAACAGTTGAAGATAGGTATAGGACATCCTACATGAAATGTGTTTAGAATTTTCTGTAGAATCCAAAAATCAAAAAATATACAGGGTGTTCCATTAAAAAAAATTATACTTTCTTGTGTAACTCGTTTTTCTGACACCTTGTATAATTCTAAATAATTTTACGTTGTAGTAAAGATGAAATATTAAAAGTTTCGTTAAGAAAGTTTTTTTATAAAGTTAGCGGTTTTTGTACAATCTTCCGAGGGAACACTAACTGGACACCCTGTATATAGGTCAAATTGTTCACGTGAAGATATTCAATCAAAACCTTCATGTTACTTACCTGCCACTGTAATTTACAACGAACAATTTCAATAAACGAGAAATATCGCCCAACACAAACTTTTCGACTTCCTAAAAATCAATCAGCACTCGACAGAAGTAGGCATACAATTAAGTAACTAACATGGAGGAAGTTTGAAGCGTGAAGCAAGATGACAAAGGAGGCCTTGGAAATTGAATTACTTGATAGCAATAGCGATTCAATCGAACTGCTAAAGGTTCTCTTTTCTGTTATCAGTGAAAGTGAAAAAGCATACATTAAAAAAGTATTTTATAAAATCTTTACACAATATACCTACATTTACTAAAAATTAAAGACTTTTTCTGAATACAGGGTAAACTAAAATGATACAAACAACAGGGATAGAGATTAGAGTGTAGTAGTTTTCAAGGATTTGGAATGTTATTGTTATTAGATTTACCCGTAACTGAACTTGAAGTGCCTAAAATTTCTTTCAATTGTAACGAACCCAATGAGATAACCATAACAGAGGAGACCTCAGAACACTGAAAATGATGATGTCCTAACATCTGTAATCAAATTTGCAACGTTAAGAAGTTATATTTAGAGTTATAATTCAATTTCAACTTCAATTCAGTTACATATTTTATTAACTTTCAAGTTAAGTCAGGTTCTCGTAAACAATTATTTTTTAATTTAAACATAATATCAATAATCTGTTTTTCTTCTAGGTTTAAGAAATATACATATTATTTTTAACTGTAACATCATTTAGAAAATCTATAGTCGATTGTGTTGCTGATTTTGCAGACCCTGAATTTTTAATTAAATTTAATTAAAAACAAGTCACGTATGTAAGAATTATTTTTTTTAAACGAACATTCTTTCATAAAAATTAAATAGGTACCTAACTCTAAAAGGAAATAGTCACACTATAGCCAAAACAAAACGAGTCAGCTTTCGGTGGTTGTTTATATTAACAACATTAAGATAAGTATGTCTTGAGCTCAAAGCGGGTGAAGGAATATTACGTTTTATTTTTATTTGGAGTTGGTTATCTAGAGTGGCTTGAAACTATTGTGACTTTTGGTAGTGATTTACGGTGTTACAATTTAGGTGAGTCTGCTCACGGGCAAAACGAATTTACCTTTGCACTTGCATAATTATTTAGTAATTTAGAGAGATTTTTAATAAGCACCTAATTACTGATTATAATGTGGTATTTCTGTCGTTCAGATATTATAGACACAGTCGTTCGTGTCACCAAGACGCTGTTGTTCAGTGTCATACCATATTCCTGTCGTTCGGAATATTAGGCATTGCCGTTCATGCCCAAATACTATCGTTCAGTATTCTTGACCACTATTAGTTGTAATCAGTAAAATTAAAAATTAACAAGTAATAAATAAATGTGAAATAATACAGGATGTCATAATGACAAGGATGTCATAATGAGACAAATTCATTTATGTAGGCAAATTCTTTTGCTCAGACGTTGTTTCTTTCTTATTTACAGGTCCATACCTAAGCAATTCAATAAATGACGGCCAACTCAGTTATGTGATAGGATAATCAAACAAGCTAACTAAGTATTTAGTTATTGTAAGTAGTAATAAAGTTTTTTTTTTATTTTCCTTTAATGTGAATTAAATTGAATCTTTACTAAATGGATTTATTTTATTTTATTGAGAGATCCTCAAATCGGATCTCACACGTATGATGTAACTGTCATAAAAAATATACACACAAACTTATCTCAAGAGATTAAATTTAATAAAAAAATTGTAATTTCTGGCTCAATCTCAAATTAGTGTCAGACGATAGCTTATGGAAAGTTAAGATAGGAATGTGCAAATCGTTTTGCTTGATTTCAAACTGTTTAGATTTTACAGGGTGTCAAAGTTGCAAAATGCCAATATTCACCTGTCAATACTTCAAGAACAGTTGAAGATAGGTATAGCACATCCTACATGAAATGTGTTTATAATTTCACATAGAATCCGGAAATGATATAATATATAGGGTGTTCCATTTAAAATAAGCAAGTTGGTGTCCACTTCCGGTTATACCGGAAGTGCCAGAAACGTGAAAATATTTTAAAAAGGTACGCCCCACTGACCTTTGTAAATAATCTTGCCATATATCGATCGCGGGCCATCAAAGTGAGACACCTTGTATATATGATAGATAATGGATTATGACAATGTTTAGAGGAATATTTTAAAAATACAAAAAGAATAATACTGTGACAAAGGACGATATCGCTGTCATTATGGAAAATATAAAAAATATTAAATCCATGATGTAGAACTTGCCACATAGTAACGGCTTCCTCAATAAATTTTTTTTTAAATCCATGATATTAATAGGACATATTTTCAAAATTAATTTGGGATATACAGGATTCCTGTTCTTTTTACTAATGGAAAAGTACAGAATATTTTCTTTAATGGAACATTCTCTATATTTTCATATTTTGTGAGGCATTGTAAAATTCTGAGTCGAACGATATACCTAGTATATTTAAAGCCAGCCGTTTTGGAGGTAATTAACATTTCATAAAAATTTTGATGAATGCAAAGGTTTATATAGTCTGTATCTTTTTACGCAGAATAATAATCATTTGGTTTTTGGCCCAATAAAGGACATGAGATGATTTCCTTTCACAATAATTATAATAAGAAATTCGAAAATAGCATGTTAAGTGTTTTATTTCCCATGTTGCATTATAGGATTTTCAAACCGTTTAAAGTTTTTAATTAAAAATGGAAAACCCCTGAATGTTTTAGATAAGAGTTATGCAAAATTAAGTTCTCTTCAGTATGATCTATTGCATGGGCTCAGATTAGAATTTTTTGAATCACAATCAAGATAGCCATGGATGAAAACAAAAACTTAAATACTATATTAAATTATGTAGATGCACGGGTTTTTAAAGTAATAATTTCTCTTTAATAGTAAAATTCAAACTTGATTATAGTATAAATAATATTTTCTAATACCTTACCTACCAATTTAGTTATTCTAAGTAACATAAAATTATCTGTGCTCTTGGAAAATAATATAGTGAATAAATATTTATTAAAATTACTGAAATGTATTAATAGAATACCATTATATTTATGTAACGTTTTCTTAATACAAAACGTAAGACGATTGTTTTTATCTACGAGTATAACATAGTAATAAGTAATAACAGCGCAGAAGATATAATAATCTGTGGTAATAGCACAGTTTAATAAACAAACAGCTCGGGCACTCTGCGGCGGCACCTTTGATGTGGCCGCTTTCAATAGACAATGACCGACATTCGCTATCGCTCTCGCACTGAGAAGAGAGGTCAGAGTTGGACGTATAATATTTGTAGTTATGGTAAATGAGCGATAACAGTGCCGTATTTAAAAAACTCTTGAAACATTTTATAAATAACTTTTGAAATAGACATGAATAAAACGGTGATGCCTAATTTAGAAATAAGTAAGACGATGAGATTCAGATCTACTATTTGGCAAAGTTTTAAAAAATAAATTTGAGATAGTAATTATATACATATGTTTATAACACATTAATTATTTACAAAAATAAAAATAGACAATACTTTACAATGAGGTACATATAATAAATAATAATAAAAAAATCTTTATTGTGTTCTTAACGAAAAAAGAAAGAAGGAAAACACAAACGGTAAGAATTCGGCATTGCCGTTCTTCCATTCCACCTATATAAATATTTAAAATTAACTGTTCACAAAAATGTACAATATACCCAGTAATAAAAACCAAAAATAGGTGAAAATAATTAAGATTCGGATCTTTGCCAGAAGAAGCATTGGCTTGGAATATGTGTGATCACATATTCCAAGCCAATGTTGTCAGATGTTTTTTGAGCTTCCTTCAAGTGAAGGAAATACCGTAGGAAATGCATTTGCATTTAAACGTTCACAAAGATGGTTAGTGAACATTCTTTTCTCAAAATGATCTTGACATAGACTATGACTTTTATGAAGTGTGTCCAATTTGTCCAAAAGGTCTTCCCTATTGGCTTTTATTAGCTATATCCTTGCCCTAAAAAAAATTAATATTTTTAAAAATTAGTTAAAATTATTTTTAAACACACCGCAAAACATTAGCAAAAAAAATTTACACTCGACTAGTTGCGCAGTACTGTTCTATAATTTTGTTTTTCCTAAAACTAAAATATCACAGCTGGCCAACTTTTAAACGAAATTCATTAAATCTTAAATTGAGTGATTGTATAAACCATATTAATGGCTGTCTATGAATGAATTTCCTAAATTAGGTTAACTTGCATACTAAATTACATTTATATATAACACATTTTTATCTACTTACCGATCGGGTTGCTTAGGAAAGGTAAAAAAGCTCTTATTACAATTATAGCTTTTATTATTGCAGTTTTTAGTTGCACATACGTTTCCTGTTTTTTTATTACTCATTATCACTAATGAAAAAAGGAACACTATAGAAAACAAAACAATAAAAAAGCACAATAAATAAACAGCAAACACTACACTCAAAATAAATTCGCAAGAATAACTACGTCGCTGAATAACCGTTCCTGTCAAGAGAGTGCCCGAGCTGTTTGTTTATTAAGCTGTGGTAATATCATAAACTAAAGATAGGTGTCCATTTGAGAGTGTTATTAGCGCGAGAACCACTCGACAGTAGTAGTTCTCGTGAGTGGATACGCGTCTGCGAGTAACTATCAGAGAGTATTCATTTTACTATCAAATAGCTTACTCGCAGCATTTTGCTCTCAAGTGTATACATATTACATATTTTTACTAGCGGACAGTTACTTCTGAAATACGAACACGTTTCGTATTGTGATAGTTCTCGCCATAATTATTTAAAATGGCAGCTCTTCGCAAATTTATATATTTCCATTTTCACATTCCATTAATAACTCTATACAAACATGATGCCAGAAAACGCAATGTAACCATAAAGCGTACATAAACAGAAATAGCTCTCCTCAATTTTGACCATTACTGGTCCAACTAAGTCTATTATAAATTGCACTTGCACTGCACTCATACGTACAAAGTTTCGAAATTGTTGGCCATCTTCAATTTTAAGTTCTCTTATTAGTGTAGAACATGATCCAAATTCACACCTTTTCTGAATCCATGGCTTGATCCAACATTTTTTCTTTCTTTGTTGCTTTCTCTTTTAACAGTGTACGTGCAACAACAATGGTTCGAAGTTTTTGTACATTCATAATTGATTATCTATCTGCACATCACTAATTTTTTCTTTCACACTATACACAAAGAAAGGAAATTGATGAAACAGAAATCTCAAATGGATATCCTCCTGATAAATATCTCTGAGAGTAAGCACTCGGCGAGTGTTTTGCTATCTAGCTGACAGTAAAACTTCCTCAAATTGCTCTCAAATGGATACCCTCTTAACAGTAACTATCGAGAGTCACTCGCGCTAGTTGCTCTCAAATGGACACGTACCTTAAAGATAGGTAGATAAAAACAATAAATTATATAATAATAAAAATAATGAAAAAATGTCACAGGGAACTGTTACAGAAAAGTGGGTAAATCATTTCACTGCAGTAAAAAATATTGCAAATAAAATAAATAACAAACAAAAATAAACGATTCCTGAAGGACCATCAATGATATAAAAAATATAACATAATCAAATGATCTATAGATATAGAAGAAAAATAACACATTTTATTTATCTAATAAAATTTCTACAAATAAATTTAAAATCAATACCGTTTCTTCAAATAGAATATACATTATATATATATAAGACAAGGAACAACTTAAAACGGGATTGCAGTCAAATAAGGCAGAAAAGAAGAGTACTCTTTTTTTCCAAAATCGAGCTTTCGAAGCTGTTTATTGCTTCTTCTTCAGGAATACTACAAATACATTCAATTATGAATAAAATTACATTACATCCTGGTACTTACGAAAATAGAGGTTATAAACAGAGCAATTGACTAAATTGTTACAAAAATAGATATATCAGATTTATCTTTCGTTTTTGAAAAAAGAGATTTGAGAAAAACGAAAGATAAATCTGACCTTTTGCATAGCAGTGGGATGGTATATTCTATTCCATGTTCTGAATGTAATAAAAATTACATCAGACAGGCTGGCCGTTGTCTCAAAGACCGAATCATTTCACACAAGAGTGATATTCGTTGTAATAGGACCTCTTACCTACAAGAGGTCCTATTACAACGAATATCAACACGAATATAACAACGAATATATAACACGTTTTGGAAAAAATCACTCAATGTCTTGGGGTGAGGTTCAAGTGTTGGACGTGGAGAGTAATTTGACCAAGAGATCGTTCTTGGAGATGGTACACATCTTCAGAGATGAGGAGTGTATTAACTCGAGGAGGGATATAGATAATCTCAGTCTGATATATACTTACCTTTTACAGTTTAAGAATGACAGTATTAACAATTTAGTTGATAGTACTATTTTTAATTAGTGAATTCTCTTTTTTCCTTTTTAAAAGAATTTGAATTGGTTATTTAGTATAACTGACTAAGAAGACTACCCTTTTCTTTTGTTCTGTGGGTGGTCTGTTTCAAAGAATTTTTACCAGCACTATTGATGGGTGGTTGCTTTTCCCTGTTTTCTTTTTTTCTTGAGACTTGTAATAAATTCAAATTTACATCTCCTTCAGTTAAATATTGATATCTCTGTTCAGCAACCTGGTCAATCCTAGTTACTTTTGATAGGGCGACCTTTAGGTTGGCATTTTCTGTTATTTGAGATGCCTAGTAAATTTAGTTTTTGGAAATGTTTTCACTGCTCAAATTATGTTACCCAGCCTGTTATGTTTTTTTATTGTTCTAAGATTAGTAGCACATGGCCTGTGGCAATCTGTTTTAATTATTAATCCTGATTACTTTTTTACAATCATGGATTATTTAAATGTTTTGTAAGATGTAATTGTTGATATTGTTGACAACAACTGTTAATGTCTACATAGTGATGTATTTTTGTAACAATTTAGTCAATTGCTCTGTTTATAACCTTTATTTTCGTAAGTACCATGATGTAATGTAATTTTATTATTCATAATTGAATGTATTTGTAGTATTCCTGAAGAAGAAGCAATAAACAGCTTCGAAAGCTCGATTTTGGAAAAAAAGAGTACTCATCTTTTCTGCATTATTTGACTGCAATCCCGTTTTAAGTTGTTCCTTGTCTTAACTTAACCAGTCAGGTTAACGCCTTCACTATATATATATATATATATATATATATATATATATATATATATATATATATATATATATATATATATACATTTAAATAGAATATTCTTCTATATGTTTTATAGTAAGTGTGTACAACATATATAAACAGAATAACAACAGTTGGATTCCAATATATCTCCACCACTTCATTATTATATTATTTTGAAAAATATGTTTAGTAAGAATAAGATTCAGTTTCTCTACTGATTCTGAAATATCCTGGCTTCCCGCAAAAATTAAATAGTCTATAACTTTAGACAACATCCTTGCTAAGTGTCAAACCTAATAGTTCACACAGCACCTTTCATCACATAAATGCTTTGTACTAGATCGCTGGCAAAACTGTTTCAAATGTACTGAATGTTACTTATTTCAAAGCAATTCATATAGCTAGAGCAGTTCCACAGTTGGTTTTCTTTCGATCGATATGGTGGCTATGAGACACAAATCAGTAATTTTTCTGTACAGTTAAGTCGAAGGCACGCCTTATTGATCTTATTACGATGTTCTTAAAGCTGAACTTGTTAGCTCCTATTAGTTGTTCTCGGGTCGCCGAGACCTTTCTCCACTTACATCTAAACACTGTTTCATAATTCAGCTAATACCCATGGAGATAATTAATTAACATTTTGATGTATTGCGAATTACAGGATTCACTAAGGAGATGGAGTAAAAATAGAGATCTAAGGGTGAGAATACCTATGGGATGGTTCAATGTTGCTTCCGATATATTCAATTTATGTACATACAGTGTGTCCCAAATTGGTGGTGAATGTATTGAGATATCGAAAACTATAATAGATAGAAGAATAGGAAACTGGTGAAAGTTTTAGAGAATTCTGTTGATGTTCAGGTGTTTCGTTTAAAAGACTTTAAATGTTGCATTTTGGAGAACCTCTTAAAATTTCTTCATTCATGAGAATCTTTAAAATCGGTTAAAGATTTCCTGATCAACTTTTTATGCTGAATACAGCAACGTGCAAATACTTTTTATGCAAAACAACGTTCTTGGTTTCCTGGAAAAATCATTAATTTAATTTATATTATGGCGGCCATATTGGATTTTTCACTGATTAAAAGGGTTATTTTCTGTATTTTCAGTAATATATCACAGATAATAAACAATAATTAATCATTAAAAACCAAAGAAATATGATTTTTCGATAGACTTGCCAACATCGCACAGCAAAATATTGTATAATATCTATTATTTATTTAAGAGGTTCTCCAAATGCAACATTTAAATTTTTTCTAAATATCTCAAACATCTGATCAACTAGAACCGTTCCATAAGCGCCATTAAGTTACCAACAGAATTTTCTAAAACTTTCTACCGTTTTTCCCTTCTCTTCTCTTCTCATCCCATCTCATCTCATCTCATCTCATCTCATCTCATCTTATCTCATCTCTTATAGTTTCAGAAATCCCTAATAGATTCATCACCAATTTGGGACATATTGAATAATGTGGCAAGGATATTTACTTAATTTTACATCAGCTCTTTTATTAACAGAGTCTCTCCCTATTAATAGTACTATCAATTTCTGTTGAGTCATAAGAGTCTTAAAAATATACAGGAAGGTTACGAAACGGATTGGCAATGACGCTATGGAATAAAAAGGCAAGAATAAATAACTTATGCCACACCCTATATATACAGTGTGGCCCATTAAGAACCAGGACACCCATCTAAAAAATTTTTGGTAGATCTAGCCACCCCCGTAAAATCGTTATTTATGAACCGATTTCAATGAACTTTTTTTATTGGGTAAGTCGCAAAAGTACATAGTGGGCACGCTCCATTTGATTGGTAAATTGGCGTCATGGCTAACTACGACCTATTTTTTTGGTGCAAAAAAAACGGGATGTACTATTAGCGAATTTTCACAAAAATTTTAATGTCAGATTCTTAATCAGGAACACTTAAAACCCAACTGTACCAAATTTCATGGCGCTACTGTACAGGGTGTTCGTGTGTTCCACTTAAGGTCTAGCCACCCCCCTAAAATTTTTATTTATGAACCGATTTCCATGAACTTTTTTTTGTTAGGTCCCAAAAAGGTACATAGCGGGCATGCTCCATTTGTTTGTTAACTCGGGGTCATGGGCAACTACGACCTATTTTTTGGTGCAAAGAAACGAGATGTACTATTAGCGCATTTTTCACAAAAATTTTAATGTCAGATTCTTAATCAGGAGCACCCAAAATCCAACTGTACTAAATTTCATGGCGCTACTGTACAGGGTGTTCGGGCGCCCCACTTAAAGTCTAGCAACCCCCGTGAAATTTTTATTTATGAATCAATTTCCATGAACTTTTTTTTGTTGGGTAAGTAACTCCTAAAATACTACATTGCGCCATAATCCATTTATTTTATCAGTTTTTTGAAAAGGTTTTATTAAAATTCGCTACAGGGAGGTCCCAGAACATTATTTAATGTGTGCTTAACTAGTTTGTTGGTAAATCTCAGAACCAGCTGGAAGATTCTTTCAGAGCATAAATAACTACTAAATAAGTCATGATCAGTACTGCTAGGATATTAAATTTAGTTTTATTAATATGTAATAGCAATTCAATACAATTTTAATTATATTTATTGAAGTACAACAATTAAATTTTATTAAAACTCGTCCTATAATTCTGATATAAAATAAACATGCTGGAATACTAAAGTAGTTTGGATATTTTTTAAACTTTTTATATTTAAGCAAATTATAACATACCTATTAAAGTACATAAATTAAATATTACTTATTTGTGAAACTAGTTCCATTTCAATTTAACTGAGAGTTTATTGATGGTTTGAAAAAACTAATATTTTGAAAAGTGGGTTTTTGAAAGTGCATAAATAAATGACTAATATTTAATTTAATTAAACTTATGTATTTATATGATGATTCGTTTAGATACAAATAAGTTTAAAAATTAAGAATACTGAGAGGAGGTTTTATAAAACAATTTAATTGTTGTACTTTATTTGTACCCTTAAAATTGATACAAATTTTTACGATCGGGTCATAAATAATTTTATTTTATTAAAAAGTTTAATATTATACTGAAATGTTTATTTCCAATGTTTATTTTCCAAATGTTAATTTTCCAATTCGTTATTTTGAGATTAATCCAACAAAATAGTTCAGCACACATTAAATAACGTCTTTTCGGGACCGCCCTGAAGCAAATTTTAATAAAACCCTCTCCAAAAAAGTTACTTTCCTTAAAACATTTGAATATTTTAAAATTGAAAAAATAATGTATCATTTGAAAAAAACTTATTCTCTGGAACACCCTGTACAGTAGCGCCATGAAATTTGGTACAGTTGGGTTTTAGGTGCTCCTGATTAAGAATCTGGCATTACAATTTTTGTGAAAAATTCGCCAATAGTACATCTCGAATTTTGCATAAAAAAATTTGACGTAGTTGGCCATGACGCCGACTTACCAAACAAAGGAAGCAAGCCCGCTATGTACTTTTTTGGGACCTACCCAACAAAAAAAAGTTCATGGAAATCGGTTCATAAATAAAATAGTTACGGGGGTGGATAGACCTTAAGTCGGACACACTGTATATTAGCTGCCTAGATGTACTTGTTGAACCTATTACGATGGTCCAGCTGCTTATTTAGCTATTAGAAGTTTGACTCCATTATTTTAACAGGCGATAGTATACATCAAAATAAACAAAAAAAACTCTATATAATATCAGTCCAAAACTCAACTATTTTCGATGATCGATGATTCGATGATGAAAAAAATGATCAAAATATCCGATTTAACCTGCAAAAACTTCAGTTATTTACGGAATCTGTACGTAATTGTTTACATAAAATATTTTGAAATAGAATTTTTACAACTTCTATGAATTTATTTACTCTTAGTTTTAGCAGAATAACTTTTTTCTTGATCAATAAAATTCGATAAATTACATGTCGCGTAATATGACAACAGCGCAAATAAATCGTAACTAACATTTTACTAGCTACCGGACACCAGTGATTAAACAAGTTGGTGTTTGAAATTCGTATCTTTTAGTAGTCGGAACTTGTTCGTGTTTGTCTTACCACTATTTCGTTTGTCGTTCTAAAAAGTCATTATTAAATGTTTAGTACACGAGTATCGCGATATGTTAATAATTTATGGAGAATTGTGAAACTTGGATTCGGAGATATCGTGTGTGTATTGAAAACAACAGTGGACATTTTGAACATTTGCTGCAGTTTATTGTGCACCTAGTTATGCATTAAAAAATATATTTATTTTGTGCAATTGTGCGACGTGTCTTCTTAGATGTTTTTGTTGCATATTTTTCAAATTCATATAATTCTAATTAAATCTAAAATACTTATCATCTAAATGTCTTCACTTAATTATTCACAACTGTTATTGTTTACATTTGGATTTTTTGTCATCCACTTAAAAAACAAGTTGCCGCGGTTGCTGGCCAGCTAAGCTCCCAGTTGAAGAAAGGTCCAGTGTATTCGACACTGTTGCCAAATTGTAATAAAATTCTTTGATTTTATTACTCAACGTATTTTAAAAACGGTTTAACTTACACTGATTTAATATACAACTTTTTTGTTCATTTGTGATTAATCTATCTTATGCTGAAGTAATTAAACAGTTAAACCCCTAACAGGCTCTGTATATACAGTGCGGTCGTAAATATTCCCCCCCCCCAGCTATGTTTCGAACCAGATAAGATAGAGACACCGGACTAAAACTGAATTAAATGGCATGAAGTATACTACTTCTTAGTTCAAAATTAAGATTGCAGTTTTCAAAGATGGCACTAGTGGCGCCATCAACTTTAAAACTTTAAATAGCAAGGGTGGTCATGTGATACCTCATTTGAAAGGTTTTTTAATTCTCTATAAAACGGTGGCTTGATTTTTAAATTTCATTGACTAGTTCCGGAGTTATTAGCGTTTGAAAGTTATTTAATAAATATGGCGAATTATGATATAAAAATCTAGGAGCATTGCTATTCAAATAGGTGGATAGGAAGACGGGGAACTATCGAATGGCCGGCTCGTTCACCAGACCTTAATCCTCTGGATTATTTTTATGGGGGATACTTGAAGTCGCAGGTTTACATTACCCAACCTGATTCACTAGAGGATTTGAGGAATAGAATTATACAGGTGTGTGCGGCCATTTCTCCAGAAACATTTGGGAATGTACGTAGGGAATTTGGGAATAGACTATTTTATTGCCAAGAAGTGCTGGGAGAACAATTTGAACATTTATTTACGTAATCAGAGTTATACCAATTTCTTTGTTATTACTTTTATTTATTTATTTCCTTGGTTGATTATTTCTTTTATTTTTTCACGTATTATTTGTGGTTGGCTTAGTAATAAAATATTTATCCATTTAAAAATCTTTACTAATGACATTCTTGTGCGAAAATTAAATGAAAATGAGATAAAATCATTTATTCGCCATTTTTATTAAATAACTTTCAAACGCTAATAACTCCGGAAATAGTCAATGAAATTTAAAAATCAAGCCACTGTTTTATAGAGAATTAAAAAACCTTTCAAATGAGGTATCACATGACCATCCTTGCTATTTAAAGTTTTAAAGTTGATGGCGCCACTAGCGCCATCTTTGAAAACAGCAGTTTTAATTTTGAACTAAGAAGTAGTATACTTCATGCCATTTACTTCTTAGCTGTGGAGGGGGACTATTTACGACCGCACTGTATATATATATATATATATATATATATATATATATATATATATATATCTCTGCTGTTACCCATGACGTAAAAAACTTTATGAGATTCGAATCCAGTGTTTTGAATTTTGGAAAAATAACTGCTGCCAAGGAAATAATAAGTCCTATTACTAAATTGAAGATCGATGGATTTGATCATTGCTGGAACACGGCTGTGGCTACCATGGTCAGTGGACGTAGTTTTGGTAGTTGAGTTCTATTTTCAGTTTCGTTATTTTATTCATAATGTTTGTTTATATTGTAATCTTGTTGTTTTTAGTTGCATCAAAGTTTAGTTCTTTGCTAAAATTATATTATAATCGTGGTTAATTTAGTATCAATTTCTATGAACAATTTAATACAATTAAAGAAAATAGTGATCTCAAAAAGTTGTAGCTTTAACCCCTACAATGAATATACTGAAAGAGGAAGAATTTAATTATAAACATTATTATGTAAAAAATACAGGGTGTTCCATTTGACTTCGCTTTCAAGTTTTCGCTACTTGAATTTCCCAAAATGTAACGGGAGATATAGAACATTTGGTTTTATTGAATTGCCCTATACTCTAAAGTGTAGAATAACTTGGACCCTTTCTTTTTGGCAAGAACCAAAAAAGCCTGTGCTAAACGGGCTAAAAATGTTATAAAGGTTCTTGCGAACCCTTGCAGCACATGTCAAATTTTTTAGAAAATGTCAACTATCTCCGAAGTGGTTGGGTTTAGCTATAGGGTATGTGACACATTTTTTATTCAGAATTTTATGCTATGCTGACGTATAGACCATTACCAGCATATTGTATATACCATTTAATTATTGTCATCACGTCTCTCTAGATCTCATAAGTTTAAAGTTAACCATCTTTATCGTCTTTATCATTGTTTTTCCATATTTGATCTAGTAACAACTTGAACATGTTTGTATTACATTTTTGTGATCCCGCCAAAATCTATGTAGTCTATATCTATTCTCCTATGTACTACTGAATTTGTACACTTGGTTTTGAAGTACCTGTATCCCTCTAGAGTAATTTTTAATTAAATTTCTCTTGAGATACAAAATAGTGGTACACAACAAGCTTTAGTAACACGTTGCCAGACATGTAGCGGTTAAACGCCGAAAACCATGTACACTGAATATACTTGTTAGAAATCGTTTGTCATCGAAATAATGCAAGAGCTTCCGCATCCTGTGTACAGCAGAAAGGTATCTGAACCGCAATTTGAAGCGAATCTGAATTTTCACTGAAGGTTGAAATAGTTATACTAAACTGAGCTTACAGTTTTTGAATTTCATAATCTTTCAGGTTGACGTTAAATAATTTTCCTTGATTTCAAGTTACAGAATAATATTATTCATATTTCTATATTTTCGGTCATCTATGTAGGTATCTCTGCTGCTAAGTAAATGAAAAGTGAAAACTGTTATCCTTTCCAATTATATGCTTACAGGTTGTCCCTAAAATGTATATACCAGTGGAGCACCATGAGTTCTTGGAATCAAAATAAGACTTGAAGCCATTATTGAAGTTTCTAGATGTTTTTCAAAAATAAAATTCAATTTCTTCAAAACGTGAATGCATCAATCGATTAAACTACAATTTTGAATATTAACACAGATCAGTGAATACAATTTTCTCATGTAATTAATTTTAATTATCAGTGTTTAAAATTTTTCTAAAGTGGATACCTGCTGCAGCCAAAACAAAATATTGTTTTCATCAACATTGGCGTGATTTTTTCTTATATACAAAGTGTCCCAGTTTTATGCTGAAAAAATTCGGGAATATGTATAACCAGTCAAAATCATGGGACTTCGCTATATACACTTATTTCCAAATTTGAACCGTTTCCGAGATACACAGTGTTAAGATGAAAAAAAAAATTATTTATATCTCTGACAGTAATAAACCAATTGGTTTCAAATTTTGTTTGGTAGATGCTACTATGAATCTTTAATTTCACAAAAAAATTCAGCTCAATGGGAATAGCCAATGGTGTGTAACCTGCGCTCTTGGGACTCTTTTCTAAAAAATATATGTTACACCACTATGCCTCACATATTTTTTTACAAAAAAATATACCTACAATTTTTTTACAAAGCACACCGTTACGGTGATTTTTTATGAAACCATGTCATGTCCTTTCCTAACAAAATAATACCTTAAAACAGTGCTTTGCAAACTTTTCCTAGTAGTTTTGTTTTTTTTTTTACTTTATTAACATTAAATTCATAATTAATGTGGTGATCACTGCACATTTTCTCAAATCCTGGAATTAAACTGGACGCAGTCACCCTTTTCCACGTTGAGTTTTGCTATATACTTGCTTTTCATTACAGCGACCGCCGAAAACTGATCTTCGAACAAATAGGTACGCCGAATTAAATCCGCCGAGCTTTATCATTTAGAACGGGATATTCATCTTTTATTGAAATCCAAAATTCTGTCAATTCCGATAACTCGATAAAATCCTCTTCTTCTGCAGAAGTAAATTCAAACGGAGCACTAGTGTTAAATGGATCTTGAATCCATGCAAATCGAAATTTTCATTTTGAAAATATTTCTTTTTATGGTTTCAGTTCTTTTAACTTCCTGGTAAAAAATCACGAGGTTTAGCAACCATGCTGTGGTGATTAGCTTCTAAATGGCACTTCAATTTACTTGGAAGCATCACTCTGTTGCCAAAACATTCATACACAATACACATTTTGGTCTCTCTTCGTCATTAATTTCTATTGACGTAAAACCATACTGTAAATAACTGTCATCATGTTTACGATATTTTCGTTTTTTCACACTTGTGTCACCGGCTGAAGGCATACCTTCTTCATCTGCACTATTACGTTTATTACTGTTCAAAAATCTATCCATTATCAAAGATACAAGACCCAAAAATCACAAAACTATTTATCAAAGATAGCAAACATGAAGTAATATAACATTAACTAAATTACAATATGAACTAATTTATGTCGCTGTTTATTTATATGAAGCGCTGAGTTTAACTTCACTAGACTTAAATTATAAGTCGACTGACTGAATCGAGCCGGCAACGCTTGCTTATATACTTTCCGCAAAATCTGCCAGAACATTCCAAATCTGTTGCGAAGGATCTACGCACCTCGACGTGTCTAGTGCGATCATACTGCGCGATCGAGAAGACGCAGGTTGCCGGTGTACGTTCGCAAGAATATCCTGCGCCGCTGACTTTATTTTTATACAGGGTCAAATAAAACAAACCACATAAAAAAAACTAGATATTTTTAGCGTCTCACTCTGTTTTTTGTTTAGTTAGGCCAAATGTTTTGGTTGAATTAATTATGAAGCTTTTACAATATTTCGCCGCGTCTCTGTGAAGAGGCCCCGGCTCCCCGAGGCGCCGCGGCGCACAGTTTTGGAATCACTGCCTTAATATAAAATCATACCTATTATAAGTATAAGGTATTATTTTGTTAGGAAAGGACATGACATGGTTTCATAAAGTATCGATTTACACTGTAACGGTGTGCTTTTTGCAAAAACTGTAAGTACACTTTTCTATAGAGAAATGGGTGGGACATCGGGCCCACCCATCGGCGGGACATCGACAATGGGTCGAAAGCCATTGGAATCGTATTACTTTAAACGTTAGTCAGTGGCGTAACATATATTCTTTAGAAAAGGATCCCCAGAGCGCTGGTTGCATGCCTCTGTTTATTTAAATTGAGCTGACATTTTTTGTGAAAGTACAGATTAATAGTAGCATCTACCAAAAAAAATGTAAAACAATTGGTTTCTTACTGTTAGATATATAAATAAAAAATAATTTTTTTTTCAACTTCAACACCCTGTATCTCAAAAATGGTACATATTTGGAAATAAGTTGTAATATATAGCAAAAATCCCATTATTTTTACTGGTTCTACATGTTCCCGAATTTTTTCAACATAAAACTGGGACACCCTGTATAATGGTCTCTTCCATATCGAATAGTCTTCTCCAATACAAAAAATAAAAAATATGGCTGACAATCATAACTATGTTGTGACAATCAAGTTATCTTCGGCAACAAAAGTTACAATTTGGAGTACATCAGTAACATTGAGCGTGAAGGTTCTAGAAGTCTTGACTTTGTTTTGAGGCACTCAAGAAAATTTACAGAAATTAAACAGCTTATTTTTTAATGTATCGGTCATCTCAAAATTGGAATATGCTTGTCTTGTATGGGACCCAGGTTATCAAATTCATATCCAACAAACTGGAAAATATACATAGGAAATATGTTAAATACTTATGGTTCAAATCTGATTATATTTATCTACCCCGAGAAGTTCCTTACGAAAATTTACTCAAACGCTTTTATTCAATAATGATCTAGGTAACTAATAAAATTGACTGCCTGGATCTATTATATTCATTTTTATGTTCCCCACCTTGCAACTCGGTCTTCATCATTGTTTTATTACAGAGGTCCGTAGCCGAGCGGCTAAAGATGCCAAGTTTTTAATCATTCTCCGTGATTGACAGCGGTTCGAATCTTTCCACGATTCACTTTTTCTAATTGCTCCTATATTAAATCTGTGTACAAAAAACTGGTAGTGTTCTTAATATGGCTAACAACCTACTGTTCACCTTAATTAATAAGGTTTTCCAGGTTCCCCTGATTCTCGTACTAAATGGTAGTTAAGGTTATAACATAGTAAGTCGCTCCTAGGCGCACTCGCTGCCCGCAAAATAATAATATGCCGCTCCCTCTCCCACACAATTCTCTGACTTCCTGCCTCATCATCGAGATGAGAATGAGGGATAGAGATATTATTATTATTATCTTCTGACACCCAATATCAACTTATAAAAGTTTTCCGCTATACGTAATGAAACATTATCATTGACAGACGCAGAATTTGATTGATATTTTCCAACTATAACGCCAGTTGGGGCACATAGTATTAGTATTAGTGTATAAAATAGTTGTTTGCGACATATTTACATAAATAAGTCGGAATGTCTTCCTTAAAGATATTAAAGGTCACTGCTGTATTGGCACCTGTGGAAAAACAGGTCGCTATCTACCTGTCAATTAGACAACATTTGTCAGACGGATAATACCAAAGACCAAAAGAGGGCAGTACAGTGTTTTTCATCACCACTAACATTCCAGATGCCCTTTAGGCAATGATGTCGCAACATCGTTTAGCGATTTCACTACCTATGACACTCTGACGAGCACAAAATAAGTGTGAAACCCGTCAGTGCTTGACGGTTATGCAGGGTGTCGATGAAAGATCGAAGGAGATCCACTTCCAAGGAGATGGCCGAGTAATACAACGCCAGTCGGGGCACATAGTCCATGGAGTAGCTGTTTTCGGCATCTCCTTCAGATATCCTGTATGTTTATTTAACAAAAAATGTTTTTTTGTAGCCACTACTCTACCACCCCTGATAACACTCTGTATAAAGTATAAGATACTTAGTCTGTATAAAATACAAAAATGTTAAATTAGCAACGTTAATAATAAAATATATATAAAACTTTTCTAACTCGCTTTTTTTATTTTCCGCTATCAATTTTGGTTTTTTGCGACATTTGAAACTATCTAAACAATAACTTGTATTACACATAAAAATTAAATTGACACTGAATAATTTATTGGCAGGTACATGTAGCATATTTGACATGTTAAATCGCTTTCAGGCCAATTTAAATAATAGTGCAATGTAGTAGGAATATATTGTTCTGTTCAACAGGCTGGTCTGATATTTTTTTAAATTATTTTCATGTATCTGCTTATTAATCAACTACCAAATCGACGAAAAATAGTTTATATAATACGTAGAAAACATATTTTTACGATAATCGACTTATTTTTCATTTTGACTTTTGATGTTAACAATATTTCGTACATTTGTTGTTTCATAACGTTAATGTTGTTGTATGCAGTTCTTAAATTTCTGATCAAAATAAGACCCTCTTAGGATATTTGCAAGTCCATTATGAAAAGTGTACACATATTATCTCAATAGTTCTTCTATAATTTGCTATTTTGGACCAATACAAAATGTTACTAAATATGGTTTTACTTTATACCAACAAAACACAATCAGATATGTTAAATATACAAGCAACGTCGGATCAATTTTATAATATGAATAAAGGCATGTATAATTAAAAACTGTATAACAGAAACACACTGAATTTAAACGGGAAATGCAGATAGCAGCTGCTGTATTTAAAAATACTTTGTATGCAAATAAAGCATCAGCTTTTTGCCATACTATAGACAATATTTATAACCATATATTCAAACACAACGCGAATGACTAGTTTACTTTAAAAAATTGTGAAGTTATTAGTTTGGAATTATATAAAACTCTCATTGGATTTTGTGTACTAATACTGGAAGAGGTTGTTCGACAACCTCCCCAAGTATCGGTCTAAATGAAGTTCATTTTATTTTGATAATTAAAACTGTAACAGTTTGTGTCCTATACACATTACTTTTAAAAGTAGAATAGTATATAAACAACGAGTATCATACGGCAAAAAATTGAATACCGGTATAGGGGTTTTTATACATATTCTGGAACAGTTGTTGTTATTGGTATTTATCAACTTTTTTTTTGCTTTATAATTTAGTTAGGCTATGATTTATACACCATTTGCATTCCATTACTATAGGAACCAGGTATAGCACACCATGCAAAACAGAGGATGCAAATTTGCTTCTACCAACATTCAAAAAACAAAAAGTTGAGTGTCGAAAATGGTTTCTTTTTGATACGCAATTGCATTTCATAATGACTTGTTTATAGACGCAAAATAGAAAAAATATATTAAGGCTTGCCTTACAGAACCATAGCGATGGATATTGAAAATATTAGGAAATTGTGTAATAAACCACCAGTCATGGCTACGGTGAAGCGGCGAGTACTAATCCAATACCCAAAACCATAATATAATATACTTAACTCAAATCATAGTTGTATTCTTATTCAAAATATCTAATTATTAGAAATGAAGGATTCCATTAAAAATGTAAAAAATGACGTTTTGAATTTGCGGCATTACTCAGTATGCATATAATGATAATAATAATAATAATAATAATAATAATAATAAATTATGCTGTTGATGAGGTAGAGACCTTCTGGAAAACTCTCTACGAGAAGAAGCCGCCGCTCAATAAAGACACTCCAGCCCTGGCACACTTTGAAGTTTTCTGCCGAAGGCTTCAGCAGTCTCAAGAAATGTGCCCACCGATAACCCCGGAAGAAGTTTTAAAGGCCGTCCAAGGCTCAAAGAACTTTGCTGCTACTGGTCCCGATTCGAGTCTATAAGCCTGATGTAGTCCTCATCGACCACCAGCTCAAGACAATGTTTGTCCTCGAGTTCTCGGCTCCTGCCGAGACCAACATTGTCTTGAAAGAGGATGAGAAACGAACGAAATATCGAGACCTTCTCTTCGAACTCCGCAGACTCCATCCAGAACATACTGTGAAGCTTGTGGTACTGATAATAGAAGCCCTCGGTGGACCAAGAGATACGCTGCTTTCGGAACTGAAGATTCTAACGGCATGCCGAAATTCGGCAGATCTTCTAGCCGGAAGAATGCAGAAGGCGGTTATTCTGGGCTCATTACATTTACTCAGGGCACACGATTCTTGGACTCAGAGTTGCTCACCCCACGGACGTGGGGAGTAGCTACTGTTAACCACCAACGGCGGACCCTGAGAATCGGAGCCAGGGAACCGGTGGACTGGATCTCGACAAAAAAAAAAGAAAAAATAATAATAATAAGATAAGATCCTATAGTGAGATGGATTGAAGAATTGATGCAGCTCTGGAAAACCCGCTTTACCAAAACATCTGGTAATGTCAAGGTCCAGACAGAGATTCCCAGAGATTCCAGAGATTTTCCAGGGAGATTCCCTCAGCCCTCTCTTGTTCTGCATCTCGCTACTGCCATTGTCCATTGAACTCCGCAAAACTCGTGGATACAACTGCGGTACCCCCGGAAAAAGGAGGAATAAGATCACCTATTTATTTTATATGGATGACTTTAAGCTTTATGCCTCCGGAGAGAGGGATTTACATCAATCTTTCAGGATGGTGCAGGAGAACACGCAGGCGGTCGGGATGGAATTTTGGTTGGACAAATGTGCACTGGTCCATCTCAAGAGAGGACGATTCAATGACTACTGCGAAGATCCGCAGCTCGTGGATAGAAACATTCTACATAATCTGGATGTCGGAGAGACGTATGCCTACTTGGGTGTCGAGCAACGCTCCACCCAAGAGGCTGCTGGCGTAAAAAAACGCTCTCCGCGGCAAGTATAAACACCTCCTCCGGCAAATTTAGTCTTCAGTACTTTCGGGTAAGAATAAGGTGAGTGCTACTAATATGCTTGCCGTTCCGATCCTCCTCTACTCCTTCGGAGTAGTGAAATGGACCCAAGAGGAGCTGCGACAACTCGACATAGGAACACGCAAAATGATGCACCTCAATAGGTGCTTGCATCCTAGGTCGTTCGTTCCACGGTTGTACTTCCCAAGACATCGGGGAGGCCGTGGTTCCTTGAGTGTGGAGTATCTGCATAATAGAATAGTATTTGATGGAGCGTGTAAGGTAATCAGGAGTTCGGATCCCCTTCTCTGCATGGTCCAAGACCATGAAAATGCAGGGGTCGGAGCATTTCTATTTAAGGCAGCACGAAGAGCAGCTGATGAATTCGGTCTCATCTTCGACACTGAATGGAGAAAGCCAGACTCTGTCACTGAGTTGGGACCCGTTCAGTTTAAACCCCAAGTTAAAGCTGCAGAAGGGCGTAATCTTCTGCAGCTGCATAAAGATAAGCCATTGCACGGTGTCTCTATAGGAGCCTTGAAGACCATGGTTTATCCGAAAGGCTGAGCTTTGCTTTTTTAAGGTCAGCGGGGCTTAAGTCGGAGACCGAAGGATTCATAATGGGATACACACAAAAGGATACACTCCTTTCGGAACTGAACATCATACCAGCATGCCGAAATTCGGCAGATCTACTAGCCGGAAGAATGCAGAAAGCGGTCATTCTGGGCTCATTACGTCTGGTCAGGCACAAGATTCCCAGACTCAGTGGTTCTTTACCCTACGGACGTGGGGAGTAGCTACTGATAACCACCAGCGGCCGACCCAGAGAATCGGAGCCAAAGAACTGGTTGACTGGATTTCAACAAAAAAGAACAAATAATAATAATAATAATAATAATAGTAAACGAAAATAAAAAACAACAATGAACTACAAAATCTACTACAAATTAAACAAGAACTAAAAGAAGAAACAGAAACAAATTTAACCGTATGGACAAGTAGGAACCCTACCGGGAGCAACATGCTCCCAAGATTACACTTAAAGCAAAACACACAAATATTAATAAACACAATGAACAATGAAATAAGAATGGACTACATAGAAAACACAAGCACACTGGAAAATATTCACACAGTAATATATGCTGTAGCCTGAACAGTTTTAACCTGTAACAAACAGAAAACTACAAAACTTAAAAACAAAAAACCAAGTCCAACAAATATACCCATATGGCAAAAGCGAATTGAAAGTAACATTTCAAAGTTGAAAGCTGACATAGGAAGACTAGCACAATATAAGAACGGAAATAAATCAAAGAAAATAGTAAAACACATTACAAATATAAGAAATAATGAGGAACAGAACATTCTAGAAATTAACAAATATATACAGACAACATAGAAATAAGAAGAGGAATCTTCCAAGGAGATCCACTAAGTGCATTATGGTTCTGTTTTGCATCTGCCTGAACCCACTCTCCAATACATTAAATGACACGAAACATGACTTTCAAATTAAATATCAGAACAAAGCGGAACACATAATCACCCATATGCTGAACATGGAGAATATAAAATTGTATGCACCAACACAGACACAAATGAGAGGACTACTAAAAATAATGGAGGATGTAACAACAGACATAGGAATTGAATTCGGAAATGATAAATGCAAAATACTACATATTGACATGGGAAATGGAAAGACAGAATTGATAGAGAAACTTTGAACAATGCAGTACGCGACAATATGCAGTATGCCGAAACTTACAAGTACCTAGGGTTTCAACAAAGCACAAGAATAGACCGTACAACAATTAAAACCACTAAAGAATATAAGAAATGCCTAATATTAGTGTTCAACACAAAATTAAATTCGAAACACCTATTCAAAGCTATCAACACATTTGCCATCCCACTCCTTACATACTCTTTCGGAATAATTAAATGAACAAAAACAGACATAGAAAATATAAACATACTTACAAGAACTGAACTGACGAAACACAGGAAACTACACCCAAATTCATGTAAAGAAAGACTCACAATAGGCAGGAAATCAGGGGGATGTTCATACAGTCCACACAAAACAACTACGGATACTCAGAGAATACTTCCACAACAAACAAACTTCACTGCATACAGCAGCAACACAAGCACACAAAGGATACACACCACTAAATCTCTCACTACCCGAACCACAACCTGAACCGAAACAAACACATCTAGATAAAATGGAGCATTGGGCACACAAGAAATTACATGGAAAACACTTATACAACATAAACGTTCATAAGCAAGAGTCATACAAATGGTTCCAATATAATCAGGCCTACCCAAAAACAGAGGGATTCATGCTAGCTATACAGGATCAAGTCATAGCAACTAAAAATTACCAAAAACACATATTTAAGAAAACAGAGATAAATAATATGTACAGAAAATGCCATCAATATCAGGAAACAATTGAACTCCTAATATTAACCTAATTGGAGGATGCAAAATGTTAGCAGGCACACCATACACGGAAGGACATAACATAGCAGTGAAGATAATACACCAGGCATTAGCAAATGAATTTGGCCTGATAACTATAAAAATCTTATATTACAACTACACACAAAACAACATATGTAAACAAAATATATACATTTTTATGTATAAATGAGTTACATTTCAGAGAGGTGTTACAGACTCTTAGGTCTCGCAAAATATAATTATGCCGTTACAGTTCAAGGTCTATCCTCTATGCAAGACTCTACAGCAAAAGGCGCTGTTACGTGTACCATAAAACCGGTCGGAAAAACTAATCCTTTAGTAACATTTGACGCAGTAATTTTCACTGAATTATGTAATGAATTACCTACTTACACTATAAAAAATATCAAGATTGGTCCCACATGAAAAATTTGCCTCTCGCTGATGCCCATTTTTATAAACCTTCTGAAATTTACATTTTGCTAGGGACTGAAATCGTACCTTATATCTTGTTAGGCAATAAACGATTCGGTGAAATTAATGAACCGGTTGCACTCGAAACGATATTTGGTTGGGTACTAATGGGAAAATTAGACGCCTCCGTTAATATGAATAATACGCACTCATTTTTTAATAAAAATCGGGACAATCTTGACAGTACAATAAAATCATTTTGGGAAATAGAGGAGGTCCCTGAATCTCATAAGAATTCTCCCGAGGACAATCTAGCAGAAAACCATTATCAAACAACGCATTCTAGAACAGCCGAGGGACGTTACGTAGTCGAATTGCCTTTCCGAAATTCCGAACCATTTTTCTCTGAAATGTAACTCATAATACAGAAAATAACAGATGTAAACTATACTACGACATAACCATACATAAAGACAAAACTATACCATATAACAGATCAGCCATCATGCTACAAGATAAAATAAACAAGACCACATATCTAGAAAACATAACAGTACCTACAGATAATAACATTGCAAAAAAATATTCAGAGAAAATAAAAAAGTATACGCCCTTGGCAATAGAAGTAGAACGAATATGGAAACAAGAAATGGTACAGATTATACCATTTATAACATTTGCAATAGTCATAAAACATAAGGCCATTACGTAACATCTTAAGCAACTTGATCTGGATATACAGATACACCCACACATACAGAAAGCCGTAATTCTGAAAACATGCAACATGTAACATAACACTTCTCACGCAGGAAATGCACCTAGATAAACTTGGTACACACCCGTATATCTAGGGAGAATCCGGGAAATCCCAATCAAAGTTAGAATAATAATAATAATTATTATTATTATATTATAATAATAATAGAAATAGTAATAGTAATGGTAATGGTAATAATAATAATAATAATAGATAATAATAAAATTGAGAAAAAAAATATGCCATACACTCCGGGGGATATTGACTCCATTGTGGGGAATGAGAAGTGCCGAATTTATTGAAACTACTCAGTTCCCACTCTCAGGCAAATTTGAGCTAATCAATCTGATCCCTCTCGATCACCAGCTCAGGACAATATTCGTCATCGAGTTCTCGGTTCCTGTCGAGACCAATATTGTCTTGAAAGAGGAGTAGAAACGGATGAAATATCGAGATCTTCTATTCGAACTCCGCGGACTCCATCCAGAACATGTTGTGAAGCTTATGGTACTGATTATAGGAGCCCTCGGTGAAGCAAGAGTCACTGCTTTCAGAACTGAAGATCATACCGGCATGCCGAAATTCGACAGATATTCTAGCCGGAAGAATGCAGAAGGCGATTATTCTGGGTTAACTACGGCTACTCAGGGCACACGATTCCCGGACTCAGTAGTTATTCACCCCACGGACGTGAGGAAGAGCTATTGATAACCACCAGCGCCCGACGCTGTGTGAGTAAAGGTTGCAACTTCAAGGATTCCTGTAATACCTTAAATAAAAATTTTATATGGATGTGTCTTATTTGTGAAACTGGTATAACTTGAGATTTAGACTTTGAGACCCAGGTGTTTAAACTAAAAAATCAATCGCATTATCTCGTTCTTATTATTTCTGCGGGAACTATCTGTCTTGTATGGGGTTTTTATTTAAAAAAGCGTTTTATTTGGCTAGTGACATGATTCCTGAGATGCAGAGAGAAAATCCTTTCTTTATTGGTTTTTGTTAGTGATATACGCCGACAAGGAAAAAAGTATTTGGTAAATCTACTGCCGGCAAAGTTTACAACCCAAGTCTCTTAGACAATACAATTCCAAATTAATTTGATTTAGAAAACAATAATTTAAAGTTAATAGCTTTGGTGATATATTGTGTAAAATATATGTCAGTGGTATCCTATGAAACAGTTGAAAAGTAAATATAATTTACAATATTTACTTTTCTTTTAAAAGAAAACTGATGAATTTGTGTTGGTATGTTTAATAAAACTTGACACTTACTTTATTTTAGCCAATTGGTTTTTTATGTAATACTTCAAAAGTATCTGATAAAAAATCAGTGGGAGGGGATCGATCCAATGTCACGTTATAATAGTTTTTGCTTTAGATTTTATGTTGAATTTTCTAGTTGAAGTTTTTTTCTGGTATAAATTGAAATAAATAAACTAATTTTTGAATAACCTTTTCTAGAAAATCTTCTTAAGAAATGCAGTTACTTCAAGGAAAAAGACAAATTTTTGAGCACATATTTTACGTATATACTAGGTGTATACAGTGCTTTCGTAAACTAGTATATAAATTCCTTATTATATAATACAATGAAGCTACGTTGATCTAAACTTTAATATTTTAAATGAGACACCCTGTATTTGTTTACGTTTTTGGAAAGAATTCTTTTTTACGAATAGTATTATTAGGTTTATTATTTATTCGAATTAAATAAGGTTTTATAAAGTTTGCTATAATCATGAAATTATACTCATGCTACCGCCAACTGATTTATTTATCTACCTCGGAAGCATGGTTAACCATAATCGCAATGTACAGTGTGTCTGAACTCTCTCCTACACACCTTCGTCTCTTCCTAATTTATTTTCTAATTAAGTACAAATTAAGCCCACAAACATAAATATTATTTTGAATATTATTATATACAGGGTTATTCAGAACCTATCGAAAATAAAATTTGGGGATGTTCAACATACATGTAGAAATGTAGTAGTGCAAAAAGAATTTTTTTTGGCGGGGTCTGAAAACTATTTAAAAATTTTTCATTGCACGCCGCTGGATACTGGTCCACTGTAATGCAGTGACCTTGGGACTGACAATGCAAACTAGCTAGCACGAAAGAAACCGGCGCGCCCGGCGCAAAAAAGATTTGCAGCGTTTTTACTTTAAAATAAACTTAAAGATAGATAGACGTTCCAGGTACAAAAAACTTGTTTACTGTTTTTTGTCGGAATGTGGTATATCCGATCTCGTTGAAGTACAGTTGCCCAGCTACGTAGTCCTTTATAATGGTATAACTTTAAACATTGTGTACGGGAAATCCTAATTACTTTTATTACTTCTTATTTAAGGATGCACATATCCTCAAAGTTTTTTATATAGGTTCTGAATAAGGCTGTATAGGTACTAGTAACGTACCGTATTTATAAAAATGAATAAATATTATGACTACTTCAAATAAGATGAAATATAAAAAATTAAATACTTTTTCCTTAAAAAAATATATATGTAAACGTTATAATTCTGAATATTTTTTCTTAATGACAATTTTCAGTAAAACATAGCCTACTATGGTTTTTAAATTGTTGGTTCTTTTATCCGTGTTGAGTAGGCAGTGATCATTGATATAATTTTTTTGACACAATATTCAATTTGTTGCGTGTACAATAAACAATGTATTCGAAATAAATGAGGAAGATACGGTGTATCTTCAGTGAGACACACTGTATTATACGATGAAATCGATTGGATTAGATTTCAAAAGTTTTTTGCCATCATCAGATCTGTTTATTAACTACCGGATTAGTAATCTGATTGAACAGATTAATCTATTCCAGTTGAAAATCAGTTACCTACTCTGCGTATACTAGGTAAATACAATTTATATGTAAAAAATATTTGTATACATATTTTTCACTTACATATACATACAGGGTGGTCCACCGGGAACCAACTCGATCTATATATATATGGAAAACAATTCATAGGAAAATTTTGAAAATTTGACAGTATACTAATGTCGGTGGGGGCAACTCGCCTAAAATATTCTCAAGATACCTCCGGTTATACCGGAAGTAGGTCAACTTGCTTATTTTAAATGGAACACCCTATATATTACCTCATTTTTAGATTCTACGTAAAATTCTAGGTAGATTTCATGTATCATGTCCTATACCTAAGTCTAAGCGTTTTTACCTCGGTTTTTACATTATTTAAGTTTTTATGAGAGAAATGACGTTTGCAGGCCCGAAAGCAGTTATCCATTTTTCTTAAAAGGAAGCCTTTATTATTTAATTTGGGGTGGGTTCCTTGTTGGAAAGAGCCTATTTTAATAGAATTTTTATAATATTTCAATAACTATGAATACAGGGTGTTCAAAAAATAGGTTAAAAAGAAAATTGGGAAAACTGCAAAAAATCAATTTTTTCAAATGGGAACCCCCAAATTTTATGGTTTTATCTTATTTAGCATTAAAAATAAGGGTAAGTTTGTGTATAGTTGTCTATCCCGAAAATTCTTAGTTTTCGAAATATTGCCCGTTTAATATTTTTATTTGGTAATTTTGCTTCGTATTTTAAGTTCAGTTACTCTTAGTTGGCTGTGACAGCGTTAAAACACAATCAAAATAAATGCTAAACAATGTATTAAGCTGTCATTCGCCATTTGCAAATTATTAATAATCATGCCGGGGCGCTTAAATTATACAAATGAAGATTATTTAAACTTATTTATTATTTATGGAGAATGTGATAAAGTTATATCAAGAACATGTGACACATTTGCCCTTCGATATCCACAAAAACAGAAACCATCACGATTTGCTGTTAAACTAATTATAGAAAATTTCAAGAACTTTGGATCCGTCAAGAAAATAGTGGAAAGAAATAAACCTCTCCTTAATAATGAGAATATTGAAATAGCTATTTTGGGATATTTTGCCGCTAATCCGACAATGTCTCTAAGACAAGCTGCCTTAGTCAGGATTATCCAAAACAACAATTCTTAGAATTTTACGCAAACATAAATTTAAACCATTTTGAGAATATTTTAGGCGAGTTGCCCCCACCGACATTAGTATACTGTCAAATTTTCAAAATTTTCCTATGAATAGTTTTCCATATATAGATCGAGTTGGTTCCCGGTGGACCACCCTGTATACGTATACATATTTTTCATTAAACAATAACTCGTACTTTTCTAAACTCCATGAAGCAATTCCAAACAGTTTATTCGTGTTTCAGTAATGTACAAATTTTCGGGAAATCTGCTGGCTTGCATGTGAATAATTATTCACGATAATTTTTGTGTTTGGCAAATTTAATGCTTTGGACAAGAACAGGAAAATTGTAAATATTATTTATATTCGTGTTTATTGTTTCTAAAACAAATTTCTCACCCACATTGTGATGGAATGTTTGATACGCAATCCCAAAATAACTAGTTTTCCTGACCCAATCCCTGTTTCGTATCTTTTCCTTTCTCTATGTCAACATTTATTTGATTTTCCAATTGAGAATATTTGGTTAAGCAAAAATAAGTTGGAAACAGTTTTCAAACAGATATTGTTTTATTGTTTTTTGTCTGAATTCTAATAGAAAGTCTAAATTACTGATTTGTTTAAAACAATTCTACAGATAAATAATGCTTAATTATAATAATACTTTTTTATATCGGATCGGTGATGAATTTAATGTGTCGGTCGCTTGACCCAGAGGTTGTGTATTCGAATCCCCATTCCACCGGATAATTTTTAATTAAATTTTCTACTCGTATATTAAGGCCTGTTCGCTTTAAGAGGTGGATGGGCAACCATCCTGGCATGCTAGTCTAGGATGGAAAGAATGTTAAGTTGCTGTTAATGTGAGAGTTGTGACCAGTTGATGTTTGACTATTCCGCTAACCAATGAGGTTTTCCAAGTTTCCCTCATTCCATGGGAATGGTTGTTAGGTATTGAATACTGAATAATAATATATCGCCTCCTCTCTTACACAAGTCTCAGACATACGAGCTAATCTGGATAATATTATTTATTATAATATTACCGAGATATCGAGGTACAAATTTTATGTTATTCATTTGTGGTAAATTCGGGTATTTCTCATTAAATGTTCTACAAGTTCTGCTGATATTTTTATCACACTGTCCATGCATAATAAATAAATCCATTAGAATTGTATTTGTGTAATTATTGTTCTCTCTCATTAGATTATCAACTCACCTCACCTCACCTCACCTCACCATACCTCTCCTTACTTAATTTGACATTAGCATAAGCGAACCTAACTATAGTTAACCTAAGCTAGTCAGACATTTACTTTGTAAATTACTGTACCCTCCCATCGTCACAGTACCCCCCTCTTCTGGTGTTTCCTGTCCTTTTGGGAACAGGCCGGCCGCTATCTCCTTTTTCCTTTGTAGGGGAAGGTCGTGCAACCTAACCTCCACCTTCTTCATTGCCACCTTATATGCATCCCCCCACACATTGTTCTCTAATTGTTCGCAGAGATCCCCCCACTGCTTATTTTTTGCATGATTGATGGTCTTTTGTAGAATCTTTTTTAAGGACTTGTACTCAGTCCTTAGCGCCTCTACCTCTTCCCCTCTTACTAATCCCCTTAGCTTACAGGCCCTCGTGTACTTACGTCTGGCCTTTGCGCACGACTCCCTGGCGCCTTTAATCTCTTCATTCCACCAGAAGGGCATCTTCCCCCTTTCTACCACGTGTTTTGGCCCCAGACAGACTTCGTATGCCCCCTTGACCATTTCCATTAATCCTCCTACCGTGGACCTATACGTAAATCCCAATTCCGTTTGGGCGGCCACCACCTCCTTGAACATATTCCAGTCCTTCGACCTTCTGCAGTAGCGTTGTTATTGTTCGATCTTCCCCCCCTTTAACAGCATATAAATGTATTTGTGGTGTGTCGTCGTATCTTCTTCGAGCACCTGCCACTAACCGTCCTAACCTGGACGTCCTAACCTTTTTTTTTTTTTAGTGGGAGGGGAAATCCTTCATGGACACCCAGCGCTAGAATCTAGTGCGCTGGGTAGTGCCGGACTCTTACCGGCTAAAACCCCTCCATCTCCTTCCCCATTTTGGAATCCGCTGGTGCGTTGCGTCAAAATTGGGGAATGTCCTATCTATTTTCTTCTCTCTCTCTCTCATCTCTCCTTCTTTCGTTCTCATAATTTCCTCGATGTTACCCATGACTGCCTTCCAAGACCCCTCGCTCTCTATCGCTACAGCTATCAAGTTTTCCCTATTCAGTTCTCTATCTACCGTTTCTGTCATCCTTCTCCTTCTTTCCATCCACCTGTCGCACTCGAACAACGTGTGCTCGGGAGTGTCTACTGCTCCACAGTATATACACTCCTCCGTATCTGTCTTACCTATTCTCTTCAAGTATGTCATGAAACTACCATGCCCCGTCAGAAATTGCGTGACATGGTAGTTCACCTCCCCGTATCTTCTGTTCATCCATGGGCCTATCTGACCGATCAGAGTCCTAGTCCAAGCTCCTTTACTCGTCTCCTCCCATTCCGCTTGCCATGCGTTCATCACCTGTTCTCTAGCCATTTTCCTACCTTCCGTCTTTTCTCCCCGCCATTCGTAAATCAGCCGTCTCTCTTCTGCTCTCAGGTGAATCGAGATGGTACCTGCGACCACCAACAGTGCCTCGGTAGATACCGTTCTATATGCCCTGGCTACTCTCAGTACCATTTTCCTCTGAACGCTCTGTAACCTATTTTTATGTCTGTCTATTCTCAACGCCCCCACCCATATTGGTGCGGCATACAGTAAGATCGAGTTCACCACTTCGGTCAGTGCGACTCTTTTCCTCTGCCTGGGCCCCCCTATGTTTGGCAGAAGTCTGCTCAGGGCCGCTACGGTCTTTTCGGCCTTACTGCAGGCTTTCTCGACATGAGGTCCGAAAATGAGTCTCTTATCTATTACGACTCCCAGGTAAGTGACCGCATATCCTGGCGTTATTTCTCGATTTCTTACTTGGAAGACGATCTCTTTGGGTCTTCTCATCCCTGCAATGATGACCGCCTCTGTCTTCTCGGGAACCAGTTGTAAGTCATGCTCCCGCGTCCACTCGTCGACTCTTGCCAACACGGCGTTCCCCTTGTTAACGAGAGCCTGCTCATTTTTATCGGCAGTCATCACCGCGAGATCATCGGCATAGGCAATCAACCTCGTGTCCGCCGGGACCTCGATTTTCAACACCTCGTCGTAGAGTATGTTCCACAACGTTGGTCCGAGAATGGAACCCTGCGGGACCCCCATGTAGGTGTCCATTTTCTCTCTTCCCACATTTATACTTCTCATGTACAGGTAGTTGTCGATCGTTTTTACCAGATGTTCCTCTATGTCCTTGTCATGTAGTTTTTGTAGTATTAACTCCCACGATGCCGTGTTAAAGGCGTTCTTTACATCTAACAGGATTAGGGCGCCTAACTTTCCTTCCCTGTCTGCTCTTTCGGTAAACTTGACCGCCGTCTCCACAGCCCCTAGCGTGGACTTTCCTTTTCTAAAGCCGTACTGTTCAGAGTCGAGCCCTCCGACTCTGTCTAGCTCTCTCTCCAATTTCCTCAAGATCACCGCTTCGTACAGTTTGCCCATGGTGTCTAGTAGGCATATAGGCCTGTGTCCCGACGGATCCCCCGCCTCCTTTCCAGGTTTCGGGATCAGCACCAACTTTGCTTCTTTCCACGGCGCTGGGAATTTACCCCTTTCGTAGATACCATTTAGTAGAGTCGTGGTATATTCCGTTCTTTCTTCCACCAGTATCTTAATTACTTCGGGCGGGATAGTATCTAGTCCTGGGGCCTTTCTTTCCTTCAGTCTCTCTCCGGCCTTTTTAACCTCCCCCTCTTCTATTGCGCCACGCGTTGGGTTTCGATACTGAGGTCTTCTCCTTATTTCCCCATTTGTCTCTGGGAAAAGAAAGCCCGCTCTCCTTTCTTCTTTCTGCAGTTCTATTTTGGGCCCTTTCATCTTTAAACCTCTTACCATGAGTTTGTATCCCTCTCCCCATATATCGTTTTCTACGTTTTCTATGAGTTCCTTCCAGCATTTATCCTTCTCTTTGCATATAGCGTTTTTTAGGTCTTTCCTATAGGCTTTATATTCTTCCTCTTTTTCCTCCCTTTGCTGGACGGTGCTCTGCCTACTTTTTCTGACTCGCGTCAGCTGCCTTCGAATGCCCACTACCTTTTTCTTCAACTCCTCTATCTCAAGGGTCCACCAATACACCATGTTTCCCCTTTCGTCTATTTTCGTTCTTGGCGTAGCTTCCTTGTTTATTGACTTCAAGGCGTTGATACACTCCTCTAAGTTGGGTTGTCCTGTGGTAAAGATTTGGCTATTCTGGATCAATTCCCTACATTTATTCTTGTCCGCTATACCATATCCGTATGTGGCGGGACCCCTGCCTACCTTCCCCCCTTCTATCTTGTAAACAATATAATTATGTAGGCTCATCGTTTCCTCTTGCAGTACTTTCCAGTCTTTTACCCTATTGGCACAGTTCTCTTTGGCCAGAGTCACGTCGATGAAGGAGACGCTGTCCCCCCTCTGAAAAGTAGGCTCTTCCCCCTGATTCAGAAACACCAAATTTGCATTTCCGGCCCATTCCGCGAGCATACGTCCTCTGTTGTCCTCGATAGAGGAGCCCCACATGGGTGATTTTGAATTAAAATCCCCCCCACAATGATTTTCGGCGAATTCTTCTGTTCTATGTCCTCCTCCAGCTTCCGCAGAAACACTCCGTATTCCTCACATGGCCTATTTGGGGAGAAGTAGCAACTTTATATGTACATATCCTCTATCTGTACCCAGACGAAGCCTTCTCCCCTGCCCCAGTTTGCTATTTTAACCCCTTTGCCCAACCTTATGATGCACGCATCTCTTCGCCTGTCAACAAACCACGCCTTATTTTCTGTTTTCCTTTTATTCGGCTCGTTTACGAGTAGCAGCTCTATTTTCTCCTTTATCGCGTAGGCGTAAAGTAGGTCGTGTGCTACTTTCCTTCTGTCCACGTTTATTTGTAGGATGTTGATCATGTAGGAAAGTTGAATGTACCAGAAAGACAATTGAGTACTCAAATTTACTATAACAATTCTAAAGTGTAAAATGACAGACAAACGGATAAATAAGTTATGGACAAACGAATAAATATGTGTATGAACAATAAAGACAGTTAAAAGAAAAGATATATCGCAGCTCTTTGACTAGAAATTCACCATTTATGCCTGGCTCTCTTTTGAGCCCTTATTCTTTTTAGTGTCATCCGCATTTTTGGGCACGCCCCGGCTCCTGCCCTGTGACCTTCCCTTTCACATATCAGACAGTACAGTGCGTCTTTGCACATTTTTGCCTCATGCCCCTCTTTCCCGCATTTGCGGCATGCTTGACTTCTGTCTTTGCCCTTGCAATCTCTCGCTTCATGATCGTACTCCCAGCATCTGTAGCATCTCGTCACGTTTAGCCATTCCTTTAGTTTGCAGTTTACTATGCCTATACGTACTCCTCCCTCCTTTGCTATTCTATCGGCCCATTCCTTATTCAGTTGTACGATGGCCGTTTGGCATTCTCCGAAAGCTGCTCTTAAGGATATCAGCTTTAGGCTTCCCTTTTGGTCTTTCCCCCTCGCTGTTGTACTTATTGCGTCTAATACCTCTTGCTCCGTACTTATGGCATCAATGTCTCTTATTATGTACCTTTGCCCTTCTCTTTCTTCTTTGTTCATTTCTTTTACCTGGTAATTTGCCATCTCCTTGTCTAGGGCCTCTTTAATGCTCCTTGCAGTTTCGCCCTTCCCCAGTTCTAATAGGACGTCTCCCCCCCTTGTCCTTCTTACGCTGTTTATTTCAGCTTTTATAGAGGATCTGGATATTCCTTCTTTAACTTTTTTAAGGACATCGGCATAGTCTTCTCCGTTACTTCTCACAACGATGGCCGGTTTCTGTGGCCTCTTCTCCTGCGGACTGTCTTCTTGATCTCCATCTTTTTCCCCCACGGGCTTGTAGACTTCCACGTCTATGTCCACGTCTGCAAAAATACATTCGAGCATTTTGGCCATTACTCCGGCTTTCACTCCCTCGTGTCTGGGGATTCGGATCTCCTTCCTCTCCATTTCATGCAGATAAGTCCTCATCTCCGATAGAGCCCTGTACAGGTCCTCTTCATTGCCTCCGCTTCCAATATGTATGAATCTGTCCACGGCGATAGTTCCCTCTCCTCCCATTCTTTTGGTGGTGGTAACCAGAGATTCCCATTTTTCTCTTCCCATCTGGACGTCCTAACCTAACATAACCTAACCTAACCTTTTTTTTTTGTGAGGTGGGGAAATCTTCTATAAGACGCCGGCCGTTATTGCGGCCGGTAGTGTGAGATTTTTACTCACTAAAACCCCACCTCTATCACCTGCTCACTTCTACCCCACGAGAGTCCGGAAACGCTATCGGCATACTACAGACGTCTTCGTGAGAGTGTCCATTTCTATGGATGCAAACCTTACCGTAGATACTCATCCTCACATTTCTTTTTCATTATCCTGGTCAAGTAGGATTCAATCTTCTTCCATCCTTCTTTAGTACTAACCATGTTACCTATCAGGTTTCCCTCCGTCAACTCCTCCCCTATCTCTATCTCAACCATCCTCCTGTCCTCATCCCATCTCGGACACGAAAAACACGTATGCGCCGGGTCATCCACATCACCACAGTATGGGCACCTATCGTCCACCGTCTTTCCGATCTTAAATGTATATGACCCGAAAGAGCCATGGCCCGTCAAAACCTGGGTCAGATAGTATGTGCAGTTCCTGTGGTTGCACCTTAGCCACACATCCAGTCGCGGGATTAGCCTCTTAGTCCATTGCCCCTTGCTCCGTCGCCGCCTTAGTAGTCCTATTTACTCTATCGTAGAGCCTTTTCCTCTCCTCAGCGAGCAGGTGTATGGGAACCTTTCCAGTAACCACCTGTAATGCCATCGTCGACACTGTACGGTACGCCGATCCCACACTTATGAGCATTTTCCTCTGACATCTTTCTACCATTTTCCTATATCTTTCTATACGCATTGCCCCATGCCATACCGGAACAGCATACAGTATGGTAGAGACTGCCACGTTGTACAGGAGGCACCTCTTAGTATAGGAGGTTCCTTTCAGATTTGGCATCATTCTGCCTAGACACGTAGTTCTCTTGTCCGTTTTTGTGACCGCTTCTATAACATGCTTCCCAAAAGTACCATTGTCGTCAATCCAGACGCCTAGGTATTTAATTTCTCTCTTGGGTCTAATGTCTATGTCACCTATTTCGAAAGTTGTGTATTTCTTCTTCCTTGGCCCCCTTAGCATTACTGCCTCCGTCTTTTCCGGGGCCAAGGCCAACCCTCTTTCATCCATCCATCCCCTAATCAATGTGATTGTCATATGTACCTTACTCTTCAACTGCTCCTCCATCTCTGCCTCCGCCACTATCGCTAGGTCATCAGCGAAGCGAAGCCTACCACTTTGACCCTATCCGGCCATCCTAGTGTGAGCACACCATCATATGTCAGGTTCCACAAGGTAGGCCCCAATATTGAGCCCTGCGGAACTCCAGCCGTAACTTTCATGACCCTGCCTTTTTCAATTACTACGCTTCTGTTGCTTAGGTAGTCGGCCAAAACATTTCTGAGGTAACCCGAAATTCCTCTAGCTGTCAGCTCTCTTCTGACGCTACTCCACCGCACAGTGTTGAAAACATTTTTGACATCAAGGGCAACCAGTGCTGCCCACTTCACATTTCTCGGCATGTCCATTACTTCTCTCACAGCATCAATCGTACTTTTCCCTTTCCTAAAGCCAAACTGTCTACTTGATAGTCCGCCTGTTTCTTCCACTTCCACTTCCAGTCTTTGCTTCAGAAGGGTTTCATACAGTTTGTCGACCGTATTTAGAAGGCACAACGGTCTGTACTTGCCGTCTCTCGGGCTTCCCTTCGGTATTAAAACCAAACGTGCGCTCTTCCACCTAGCTGGGAATATCTGGGCTATGAGGCACTCATTCATTGTCTCTAGAATCCAGTTCTGCACCACCTTGCCTGCCTCTCTTAGCGCCTCTGAAGGGATTCCGTCAGGGCCCGCGGCCTTACCCAATTTCTGGCTCGCAAGTGCCTGTTTTAACTCTTCATGTCCGAAGTCCTCTACTGGCCCGATTTCTAATCTCACTTCCTGTCCCACCCTGCCTAAGGGAAACAGTTGCCTGGCTATACCCTCTTTTGCCTCACCATCCAGCTCATGCGATTTCTGTCCAATCTTTTTCATTATTATTTTAAAGGCATCTCCCAAGACATTGTGTTCTGCGTCCGCCACCAATCTAGTCCAATGTTCTCTCTTGGACTTGTTTATCTTATATTTGAGCTCTCTTCTCGCAGCCTTATGGTCCTCTTCTAGCACTTGGATGTCCCTTTCCGCAGTATTTTGCCTGGCTCTAGCCCTTGTCCGTGTCCTTTTTGCTCTCATACACCTCTCCCTCGTTTCCGCAATGTCAGCGTTCCACCCATATGGCATCTTTCCCTGTCGTCCCGCAGTCTTTGGCCCCAGGCAGCCCAGGTATGCCTTCCGCATCGCCTTTTCCAAACTGCCTGTTTTGCTCTCCTCACTCCCCATTTGTCGCCTCAATATTACCATCCTTAGCTTGAAGCTTTCCCAATCTTTTGTCCTGGGGGGGGGTCTAAAAGTCCATCGTTCCCTAGCAGTTGCCTCGACCGTGAAACTTATGTATTGGTGGTTTGTACCGCTTTCCTTTTCTAGCACAGCCCAGTCTCTTATTTTATTCGCTAGGGTCTGTGTGGCGCAGCTCAAGTCAATGTACGACTCCGACTGTCCTCTCACAAAGGTCGGCCTTTCCCCATCGTTCAGTATTACAAGGTTCAACTGCGCGAGTCCCTCTTCAAGGTACGCGCCTCTCCTATCTGTGTTTGGTCCCCACAAGTTCGATTTCGCATTTATATCCCCAAGCAATATGTACTCTCTATTTTCTTCTGCGCACACTCTCGTAACCGTATCCACACTTCTCTCAAACGAGTCTTGTCGTATGTTTGGAGATAGGTAGCTACACACCAGGCTGAAATCTACCAATCTCACAACCAGGAAACCATCTCCGTATTTCACGTCTCTTACCCGTACATTTCGGTTCAATATACGTACAGCCACATCACTCCTATTATCCTTGACCCAGCCTCCTCGTGTTGCCATGGCCCTGTTCGGTTCACTAATGACCATCAAATCTACCCTCATCTCCGCTGCTGTGGCCAGGGCTATATCATGAACAGCCCTGTCCCTTCCCAGGTTACACTGTAAAAACCTTATATTGTTCGGGTTCGGGTTTGCATTACGAGACGTCATTGGACAAATATATATATATATATATATACAATTAAAAAAACGGACAGTAGTTTGTATAAATATCACAGGTATATATAAATAATAAATAAATATATAAGACAAAACCAATAAATAAATAAATATCAATAAACGGACAGTAGTTTGGGTCCGTGAAGTTAGCCCCTAACTCCTGGAGTTGGACGGCACTAATCCACAGTCGGTTAGTAAGTGGTTAGTAAGTGTTTGTAAGTCCACTGGTAACATTTGTAAGTAAACGGTAACCGTTATATTTGTTATTAATTTTTAGGGGTTAACTTCTTAGCAGCCCCCAAGTTGTTTATAATTGCAGTTTTTATGTTATCAGCTATTAGTAAGTCATTTGTAAGTATTTGTAAGTTGACTGTCGACATTTGTAAGTCTCTAATAAAAAAGTTATAACCAATTAATAAATGGCGGCTAACTTCTTAGCAGCCCCCAAGTTCTTTCAGAATGTTTTGTTTATCTTACCAGTTGTTAGTAAATCGTTTGTAAGTATTTGTAAGCCGTCTTGCAACATTTGTAAGTCGCTAATAAAAAAGTTATAACCAATCAATTAAATGAGGGCTAACTTCACACCAAGCCCCCAAATTCTTTCAGAAGGTTTTGCTTACCTTACCAGTTGTTAAATCGTTTGTAAGTTGTCTTGCAACATTTGCAAGTCCCTAATAAAAAAGTTATAACCAATCAATTAAATCAGGGCTCACTTCTTAGCAACCCTCAAGGTCTTTCAAAATATTTTGTTTATCTTGCCAGTTGTTAGTAAGTCATTTGTAAATATTTGCAGGTGACTTTCAATATTTGCATGTCACTAATACAGAAATTATATCCAATTAATTAAACGGTGGCTAACTTCTTAGCAACTCCCAAGTTTTCTGTAAATGTTTTGTTTACATCATTTGCAAGTCCCTAATACAACAGTTACTTATCAAGTAGTTCTGTTGGCGAAACTTGTTTGCCCTGTTTGTTTTATTTACTGTTGTTGTCGAAAATAAAAAAAACTATTTTGGAAGTTAAAGATTTTACTAACGTAAGATACAGATCTTGCGAGATATACCTAACAGATTAAAATATGACAAAATCAAAATATCCTTAAAAGTATCTAGTTTAGTAGATACCTATTTATCAAGTTTAATTCAATATATATTTTTTTAACTATTTCACAAAGGTTACTCAAATATTATTGCGCTGCAGTTGTTCAAAATAGATAGGTATGTGATAAATAATGGACCATGAATCCACGCTTATTTTAAAAAAGTGAGGACTTAATAAATTTAGATCTTATAGTATTTAAGTATGTTGTCTGGTTTTCTAATGTGTGTAGTGTTTTCTAAAAAATTCGGTATACACAGCAGTAGAGCAAAGTTACGTTAAGCAGAGAATCACGGGGACACCAAATACGGATCATTCTCTGCCTAACTCACACGTACCTACATTGATTGCATTCTTAATTAATAAAAAAGATGAAAAACAGAATAATACCAACCCATACAATAAAATTAAAATAGGAAATTGATGTATTATGTAAGAAAACACTTTTTGGATATTTCTTCTGTCACTAATCTAATTTAATACTTGATACTACTTAATACTAATTTAATGTTAAATCATTATTTTTAGCTATTAAGTAACCTTGAAAAAGTCCGAAAACTCGTACGAAACGTAGGATATTTGTCGTAAGTTGTTAGTAAATCGTTTGTAGATATTTGCAAGCTGACTTTCAATATCATTTGTAAGGCTATAAGAAGTTAATCCAGTGAAGCAAACTTCATTGTTCTGTTTACCTTAACTAGTGCTAATGGTGTTTATTATAACATCATTTATTAGTATTTGTATGCTGACTTTTTTCATTTGTAAGTTGTTAATGAAAATGTTATTACTAAATAAATTCATATCAATTCCACAGAGGCTTACCTCTTATTAGTTCTAACTAAAAGTAAAATGTCATATGTCATATGTATAAGTCATATACTTAACGCATCTTCGAGTACAAGGCACTAAAAGCAGTTAGAAATCGCGGACATATCCATTTTAGTTGGGGATTCTTCTTAAATTTGTAACTTTCACTTACCTCACTCAGAGATTATCAGATAATCTCTACTTCACTCAAAACACTTTAAGATTCATATATAGTGGGGTAGGTTATCTACCAAATATAGTATTAATATAAATATAAATCTATAAACATAATATTAATATCTACCAAACCAATACCAATACTAAATTAATTGTTGGTTGGGTACAATAATAGTTGTTTAAAATAAATATTTTAAAATTTTAGTATTCACGGGAAATCTTTATATTAAATATCAAAAAAAAAAAACAATAGTTAATTTGATGAAATCAGTTCTACATTTTTAACCTAAAGCTTTAGCCGCAAATATGAAAAAGGCCGTCTCAAAAATGTCCCGAATCGGACTCACCTCGGTAAATAATATAGTTTTGAAAGAATCTTTATTTACTTAATGGCATTGGTTCTTCCATTGACCAGTCACTCTTAGTTACAGAAGTTAATTTTCTTAGTTACTTGAAACCAGACACTGACCGATTTCGCGCTTATTATGCGCTTATCATGCGCTATGTGCCATAGTGCATGATAAGCGCGAAACTGGTCAGTGTCTGGTAGTTGGCCTCGATGAATGATGTGGCGACTCCTGCGGAGATGCCGAAGTAATGCATTGCCAGTCGGGGCACATTGGCCGTGGAGTAGTTGTTTTCGGCATCTCCTTCAAATAAATACGTTAAATTTTCGTTAAATACTATTCACAATGAAATATTAATATATTTTCGTTTCATTATCAAAAAGTTGTCACATAAATGACTGTAAGTGTATAAATATTTTATAGGTATATACTGTTCTCAAATCAATCTGTAACGGTACCTATTGCTGACTGTGATGAGTATTACAATCACTAATATTCTAAAATTTATTTGTTGAATAAATATCCTACGTTTCGTCCGAGTTTTAGGACTTTTTAAAGGTTACCTAATAGCTAAAAATAATGGTTTAACAAGTAGTAAATTAGATTAGTGACACAATGAATATCCAAAACAGTTTTTTCTTAGGTACCTAATATCAATTTTCTATTTTAGTTTTATTGTATGGGTTGGTTTTATTTTGTTTTTCATGTTTTTTATTGTTTAATAATGCAATGCACGTGTGAGTTAGGCAGAGAATGACCCGTATTTGGTGTCCCGTGATTCTCTGCTTAACTTAACTTTCGTACTGCTGTATATACCGAATTTTTTAGAAAACGCTACACGCATTCGAAAACAGACAACATACTTAACTACATAAGATCTAAATGTATTAATTCCTCATTTTTTTTTAAATAAGCGTGGATTCATGGTCCATTATTTATTACATACCTATATATTTTGAACAACTGCAGCGCAGTAATATTTGAGTAACCTTTGTCAAATAGTTAAAACATATATATTGAATTATACTTGATAAATATGTACCTACTAAACTAGATACTTTTTAACGAGATTTTGATTTTGTCATATTTTAATCTGTTAGGTATATCTCGCAAGATCTGTATCTTACGTTAGTAACATCTTTAGCTTCCAAAATAAAACAGTAATTTTCGATAACCACAGTAAATAAAACAAACAGGACAAACAAGTTTCCCCGACAGAATTAATTCATAAGTAACTGTTATATTAGGGACTTGCAAATGATTAGTTGTGATGTAAACAAAACATTTAGAGAAAACTTGCTAAGTTGTTGGAGTTGCTAAGAAGTTAGCCACCGTTTATTTAAATAGTTATAATTTCTTTATTAGTGACATACAAATATTGAAAATCACTTGCAAATATTTACAAACGACTTACTAACAGCTGGCAAGATAAACAAAATATTTTGAAAAACCTTGAGGGTTGCTAAGAAGTGAGCCCTGATTTAATTTATTGGTTATAACTTTTTTATTAGCGACTTGCAAATGTTGCAAGACAGCTTACAAATACTTACAAACGATTTAACAACTGGTAAGGTAACCAAAACCTTCTGAAAGGATTTGGGGGCTTGCTGTGAGGTTAGCCCTCATTTAATTGATTGGTTATAACTTTTTTATTACCGACTTACAAATGTTGCAAGACGGCTTACAAATACTTACAAACGATTTACTAACAACTGGTAAGGTAAACAAAACATTCTGAAAGAACTTGGGGGCTGCTAAGAAGTTAGCCGCCATTTATTAATTGGTTATAACTTTTTTATTAGAGACTTACAAATGTCGACAGTCAACTTACAAATACTTACAAATGACTTACTAATAGCTGATAACATAAAAACTGCAATTATAAACAACTTGGGGGCTGCTAAGAAGTTAGCCGCTAAAAATGTATAACAAATAAAACGGCAACCCTTTACTTACAAATGTTACCAATGGGCTTACAAATACTTACTAATAACTTACTAACCGACTGTGGATTAGTGCCGTCCAACTCCAGGAGTTGGGGGCTAACTTCACGGACCCCAGTAGTTTGTATAAATATCACATGTGTATATAAATAATAAATAAATATATAAGACAAAACCAATAAATAAATAAATATCAATAAACGGACAGTAGTTTGTATAAATATCACAGGTGTATACAAATAATAAATAAATATATAAAACAAAACCAACAAATAAATAAATACAAATAAGCGGACAGTAGTTTGTATAAATATCACAGGTGTATACAAATAATAAGTAAATATATAAAACAAAACCAATAAATAAATAAATACAAATAAGCGGACAGTAGTTTGTATAAATATCACAGGTGTATATAAATAATAAATAAATATATAAGACAAAACCAATAAATAAATAAATACAAATACACTATTCCGCCATTTTTTTCCTGGCCAACCTAATCTTTTCCAGGGCTTTCCTAAACTCGGGACATTTCCCGTTACCTGCCCCATGCCCGGTTTCCTTGCAATTTATGCAGAAGGGGCTATTTTGGCAGTCCTTTACCCTATGCCCCTCTTTTCCGCAGTTTCTGCACAATTCCACCGCGTTTTTGCTTGTGCAGTTTCCCATTCTGTGTCCGTATTTCCAGCATTTGAAACATTGAGTGACCTCCACCCTCTCCGTCACAGAACACCAGTTGAGCCCTATCCGTATTACCCCTTTGCTGAGCAGCGCCTCGGCCTTCGGCTTATCCAGCCGGATCGTGGCAGCCTTATTTCCTCCGAAATATGGCCTCAGATCGCTGATATCTTCTTCGCCGATCTCTCCTACTGCGTACCTCACTGCCTTTCTGACAATCTCTTTTGTGGAGTCAGAGTCTAAGTCTTTAATTGTAATGCTTACTTTTCTCCCTCCTTGGCCTTTAGAGACTACCATATCCGTGTTATTTAGCTCCTCCGCCAGTGCTTTCTTTGACTCATCCTCCCCCTTTTTGATTACAATAACCATGCGCCCATCTCTTGCTTCCCGGATAATCCGTATTCCTTTTGCCGCCTCCGAGTCCGATTTTACCTTTTCTTTGACTGTTTTTAGTAATTCCTCGTATGTCCTCCCCTGTTGACTAACTAGGAGGACCTCTGTGTCCCTTTCTTTTTGCCTAGTTCCTGGCTGTCTTTTGGGGTTTCTTTGATTGGTTTCTTTGTTATGCCCGGCGTACACCACACATTTGTATCCCGTTCCTCTAAAGACGAATTCCGCTAACTGTCCTATAGTCTGGCGGTTTTTTTGGCCATATGGGGGGTACATCCCTATTACTTTGTTGGTTCCTTGTTTCACTTTTTCTTTTATTAGTGTGAGAGCTCTGTAGTAACTCTCCAGGCTCTCTTCTACCTCGGCCCTATACACATTTACCTCATTCGTTTGTTTTTTCCCTTGTTTATCTTCCATTTGAGTGCTAAACTTAATTGCAGTGAAGTCTCTCTCTATTTGTTTCAGCTCTGGGTACCTGTCCCAGAAACCCTTCCTCATAAACTCATTGTAGTTTGGGGACCTGTCATCCTCCTCCCAGTATACAATATCCGATCCCTTTTTAATCATTAAGGGGGTTCCTGCCGCCTTATACGCGGCCTTATATACCGTCTTCGGCCATATTTTTTCTTTCGCCTCCAAGAAATCTTCTAAACTACTTAGTCTCTATTTGCTCCTCTATTTGCTCCGGTGTTATTTGGTTGCCACCGACTTCGTTGTTCCTAATTTTCCCCCTGAGCACCCTATTTTCTTCTTTTAGAGCTTTATTCTCATTTTCTAGTGCTGTGAGGTATTCTGTGTTACCCTCTCTTTCCACCCCTTCCTCAGTTTTTGCGTCCCCAAACACCTTAAGGTATTTCACTGTTACCCTTAGTTTCGATGCCAGTTCTTTTATTTCCTTTTTTGTGTTGCGTTCTCGTGCCCAGACCGATAGATCGGACACCTCTCTATTTAATTTCTTCAGGGTCTCTTCTAGACTCATTTTTTCCCTTGTTTGTGAGACTTTTCCCCTTTTTGCCTTCTCTGGCGATAGTGATTCCTCTGTCCTTTTTCTCTTGCCATCCCCATCTCTGAGGAAAGTGGCCAAGAAATCCTGCTCCGTATCGGATTGTGTCAGGTCCACTTCCCAGGGCCCTGGATTTGACAATGCTCTTTGCCTCATTGGGGGGGAATGTTTGAGCAGGGACAGCCTTCTGAAAGGGTCCGGAGCTACCCCCGCTCCCTTTGACCCGTCAGCATCCGCCTCCGCTGCTTGACCCATGGTTTCCGTCTCTAAATCATTTCCATTGTCCATAGCATTGTTTGTCGTCGCGTTTTCCGTCCTGTGTAAATCCATATTTTCGTCTGCCATATGCGTCCCACGAGTTGGGACCAACTATGTGTCGCCCTCCAGCAGTGGGCCCATACTGGAGGGAGGGCTATATACTATGGGGTGCGCCTGGTGCCCCATAGGTATTAACGACTTCGCTGTCGGTTTGTTATAGAGGTTTTCTCCTCATGCATCGGCCGATTAAGGCAGACACCCCGGGATCAGATCCTGCACAACGTTTCCCAGTTACGCCTTACTGGGGTCGTTGAAGTGCAGTCCAATCTTACTGTTTGTTGGTGAACCGACTAGCGCCTCATCGTCTACGGCCTCAGGCTACCCGGGTTTGCCCAGCCCGAATGTGCTTTTACGGCACATGCCTTGGGTTTGAGCAGTCCTTTGTTTTCGCATCTCCCCCTCGACCTTACGGGCATGGTTGAACCTGCCAGGAGTCACTTGCGAGACCCCCGCCGACGTCGCTCTCGGGCTCCTCGATGCTACTTAAGCCCCTCCACCAACTACAAGGTCTCTCTGCTCCTTGGAGGGGAACCTAACCTAACCTAACCTAACCTAACCTTTTTTTTTATATTGGGAGGGGAAACCACTTGGCACCAGGGTCTTTGTATCTATCGCCCCTGGTAGTGTCGGGCGTTACTCCGACTAAAACCCCTCCCTCTTCGCCCCCCTCCGACCGAGACATCCGGCATAAGCCGTTTCATCACTGTCGGTGGTGGTCCTAGTAATACCCTATATTTCTTGTCTTTCTTGTCCTTCCCTTCTCCTAAGGTCCTGCTCCTTCCTTGTCATGATTCTATCAAAAGTGCCCATCACACGCCTCCAGTTTTGTTCGGTGCGCGTCGCCAGAACCTTGCCACTTCTCGCAAAGGAACATTGTGTGTTCCGGCGAGTCCGCCTGTCCACAATAGAGACAGTCTTCCACTTCTGCTTTCCCTATCCTTTTGAGGTAAGTTCCAAAGTTCCCGTGCCCCGTAAGTACTTGACAGCTCTGGTACGTCACCTCTCCTACCTTTCTATTTGCCCAACTTTGGACGTCCGGGATTAGCCTTCTGGTCCAGGCCCGCCTTGTCGGATGAAGCCATCTGTCCTGCCACTTCCGAAAGGTATTTTGCCTAGCTGTATCCTTTGCCTCTTTTATCTCCATCCCTCTTCTAATCAGGGTCTGTATTTCCCCCCTCTCCTCCACTTTTAGATCTATTGGAACTACTCCTGCTATAACGCTCGCCGCTGCTGTGGAAACCGTTCTATACGCATGTGCAATTCTGAGGTTCATCTTCCTCTGGGTCCTGTGTAGCCTGTCGTTGTGTCGTTTTGTTCGCACCGCTCCACCCCATATACAAGAGGCGTATAGTATGGTTGAGTCGACCACGCTAGCCATCATAATCCTCTTCTTTTGCCCCGGCCCCCCTATAGTAAGGCATAAGTTTGGTCAGAGCTACCGCCGTTCTATCTGCCCTGTTACAGGCCTTTTTAACGTGTGCCCCGAACGTCATACCACTGCCGATGACGACGCCCAGATATTTGACCTCTTTCTTCGATGTGATGTCCCTATCTCTGAAACGGAATTTTAGACCCCCTGACCTTCTCATTCCGGTAACCAACAGGACTTCCGTTTTCTCGATGGCCAACTCTAATAGGTGACGCATCATCCAACTGTCTACGGCCGCCATGACCCTGTTGACGTTTTCTGCCAACTCTTTTCTGGATGCTCTTGTCACCACCGCTGCCAAATCGTCCGCGTATGCCACCAGTTTAGGGTTTCCCCCTGCCTCAACCTCTAGGACACTATCATATAAAATATTCCACAAGATGGGACCCAAAATTGAGCCTTGCGGAACCCCCATATGTATTTCCATTTTACTCCTTTTGTCGATGATGATTTTCCTATGATGGAGATATGCGACCACCAAATTGAGCAGGTGGTCGCTTAGGCCCTTACTTTCCATACATGCCAGTATTTGGCTCCAGTCCGCCGTGTTAAACGCATTTTTAACGTCGAATAAGATCAATGCGCACCATAGGTTTTGGTGATTTGCCCTCTTTACCTCCTCCACTACTTCCGTAAGGGCGTCGATCGTCGACCTTCCTGTACGGAAACCGTGCTGGTGGGGATGTAGGCCGCCACATCTTTCTATCTCATCCTTTAACCTCTGCAATATGACCCTTTCGTAGAGCTTGGCTAAGCTATCTATCAGGCATATCGGCCTGAAGGCGGCCGGTGATTGGTCTTCCTTCCCAGGTTTGGGGATCAAGACCAGTCGAGCGTCTTTCCATGGGGTCGGGAAATCTCCCCTTTCGTACAGCTCGTTTAAAAGACCTCTTACCACCTCTCCCTTCTCCTCCACGAGTGCCTTCACCATCTCGACGGGAATACCGTCCGGCCCCGGGGCTGTTTTGTTTTTTGGTTTGCGCGCTGCAGTCTCTATCTCCGCTAGCGTGACCGGCTCTATGTTCGCCGTCTCCCTGACTGCCCACGCATCTAAGGGCTTCACTGGGAAAAGTGCCCTCGCAACCTGTACCCTCTTGTCCTGCGTTAGGTCAACCCTTGGAGACCTAATGTTTAGAGAGCTCCTCATTATGCGGAACCCTTCTCTCCATACATCCTCCTCCAGGTCCACCAGCAGTTTCCGCCAACAGCGATCCTTCGCTTGCCTGATACTTGTCTTATACGCATTCCTGGACGTTTTATATTCGTTCTCTATTCTGTCTACTTCTCCCTGCTCTGCACCTCTTCTTGCTCGGAGTCTTTGCAGTCTTCTTCTTGTCGCGTTCAGAGACATCTTTTCTGTTTCTAGCTCCTGGGTCCACCAGTACACCTCATTTCCAGCGTTGTCCAGCCTTATGTGGACTGCTGTGCTGCGACTTACTTGCTTTAGTTCTCTGGTCAGGTCCTTCAGCGTTACCTGTTCCCTATTTATTACTTGGCTATCCCTCAGTAAGCGTTTGCTGTCTTCCAACCTCCATATCCTTGGATTTATAATTTTTCGCTTAAATTCGGTCCTCCTCCGTTTTATCTTAAAACTTATGCATCGATGGAGGCTGAGAGTTTCCTCCTCGAGCACCTCCCAGCGCTCGAAGCTCGAAGATATACCCTCTCCTGCCAGAGTGATATCTATGAAGGATGAGCTTACTCCTCTTTGAAAGGTTGGCGTGTTGCCTATATTCATTACGACCATGTCGTTGAGTAACGTCCATTCTAAAAGCATCGCTCCCCTATCGTCCTCCGCCGGGGAGCCCCAGGCAGGGGATTTCGCGTTGAAATCCCCCCCCACCAGGACATTTGCTCCCTTCCTTTGGACGTCCTCCTCCAGATCCTGCAAGAACCGCTCATACCTTTCCTTCCGTATGTTTGGGGAAATATAGCATGCATAAACGTAGATCTCCTCCAGTTTCACCCATACGAAGCCATATCCCTTGCCCCAGTCGTGCACCTTCAGGCTTTTGTTTACTCTTATGATACCCGCGTCCCCATTTTTGTCCAAATACCATCCCTGTCTGACTGCCAATATGTTATTTGGTTCACTGACCAAGACCATATCGGTTTTGTGCTGGTGGGTCATCTGCGCCAAGAACCTAACCTAACCTAACCTAACCTAACCTAACCTAACCTAACCTAACCTAACCTTTTTTTTTTTTTTTGTGGTGGGAGGGGAAACCGCATGGCACCGGGGCTTTTGGTTCTATCACTCCCGGTAGTGTCAGGCGCTACTCTGACTAAAACCCCTCCTTACTTCGCTAGATGGCGATGGTAAACTATCGGGAAACCGCTTTTTTGGCATATCATCCGATAGTCTATCAGTCTTTTCCGTCTATCCTACTTGTATTCTTCTCTCATCTTCCTCCTTGATCTTCATGATATTCATGATAAAGTTTGTGATTGCTCTCCAGCCGTCTTGGTTATCTACAAGAGTGTCTGTAAAATTTTCGGTCCTGAGTCTTACTCCGATGTTTTGCTCCATGTTCCTCCTATCCGCCGCCCACCTCTCGCATTCGAATACGGTGTGAGCTGGAGTGTCTACTTCTCCACAATAAACACATTTATCGTTCTCCGCCTTCCCTATTCTGTAAGTATAGGTGCGGAACGAGCCATGTCCTGTGAGGACCTGTGTAACATGGAACCCGACTTCCCTGTGTTTGCACTCCACCCATTTCCGTATATTACCGATTATCTGCTTCGTCCACTGGCCAACTTCAGTGTTTCCTTCCCATTCCCTCTGCCATTTAGCTAAGGTTTCCGTCCTCTCTTCCTTCCTCACAACTACAGTGGTCCTTTCTCCTCTTCCAAACATCCTACACCTCTCCTCCACGAGCAGATGTATGGGAACTACTCCCGTTACTACCTGGATGGCAGCGGTAGATACCGTACGATATGCCCCAGCCACCCTGAGAAGCATCTTTCTCTGGCTTCGCCCAAGCATCTCCTTATACCTATGAATGTTCATAGCGCTGGCCCACACGGGTGCGGCATATAGTAGGGTGGCCGAAACCACCTCTAGGAGCACCGCCCTCTTTTTGAACTTTGGGCCTCCGATATTCGGCATGAGCCTCCCTAAGACCGCAGTCCTTTTGTCTGCCTTCTTGACGGTCTCGATGATATGCCGTCCGAAGGTACCCACGTCATCTATCCAGACTCCCAGGTATTTAAGGGCTCTCTTCGGTGTTACATTCCGGTCTCGGATCCTGAATGCCACTTCATTTCTTCGTCTTGGTCCCCTTATCATAACCACCTCCGATTTATTGGGTGCCAACTCTAGCCCCTTGGATTCCATCCAGGCGTCCACCATTCTCATGGCTCCGTTGACATTCCCCACAAGTTCAGCCTCGCTCTCCGCTCTCGCCACCAACGCTAAGTCGTCGGCAAAACCCACCGCTTTAATTCCCCTTGGCCAGTCTAGCTTCAGGACACCGTCATATGCCACATTCCAAAGGGTGGGTCCCAGGATAGAGCCCTGTGGGACACCTGCCTGCACCTCGAGTTCCGTCCCCTTTTCCAGCACTATACTCCTTCCACTAAGGTACTCGCCGATGATCTTCTGGAGATAGCCCGAAATCCCCGCCCCGCGTAATTCTTCCCTTACGTGGCTCCACCTCACCGTGTTAAATGCATTTTTGACATCGAGTGTTACGACTGCCGCCCACTTGATATTCCTTGGCATATCCATTACATCCTTTATAGCGTGCAGGGTGGATTTTCCTTTACGGAACCCGTATTGATTATCTGCTACCGCCCCTATCCTTGTAAGCTCGTCTTCGAGTCTAGACTTAATGAGTGATTCGTAGAGCTTACTCATCGAGTTCAACAGACATAAGGGCCTAAATTTGTCTTCCTCGCCACCTGCCTTAGGTATGAGGACGAGTTTGGCCTTCCTCCATTCGACTGGGAATACCTCCCGGTCCAGTAGCCTGTTCATAGCCTCAAGCACCCATTCCTCGGATATGGCAGCGGCCTCCTGTATGGCTTCGACTGGAATGCCGTCCAGCCCAGGTGCCTTACCCTTATTTAAGCCGCGGATAGCCGTTTTAAGCTCCCCAGAGGTAAAGGGGATCTTTTCGCCTCCACCTCCCATGTCTACTACTTCCAGTCTATCTTGTACCCTCGGGAAGAGTTCCTGAGCCACCCTGATCTTTGTCTCCACCGTAGATTCATAGCTTCTGTTTCCAAACTTTCGCATTACGATCTTAAAGGCATCGCCCCATACCTTATTATCCAGCTCCTCGCATAGCCTTGCCCAGTGTGTTCTCTTGGACCCAAAGATCTCCTTTTTCAACCTTTTCTTGGCACTCTTGTATTCCTCCCGTAAAGTTTCTGTTCTCTCCTCATCCGCTACCCCGTGTGCCCTACCGGCCCTGGTGAACCTTCTTCTGGCCCTAAGACAGGCTGTTCGTGCCTCTTGTATTTGGAGGTTCCACCAGTAAGGTTGCCTCCTTCCATTTCTACCCTGGCCTGGTTCTAGGCAGCCCTTGTATGCCTCGGCGACTGCCTTTGCGAGACTACTAACAGACATCCCCCTACTTTCCCAAGCCTCTGCCATCCAACTAAATATAATTCGGAATACTCCCCAGTTCTTTTCCCTTTGTACATAGGTTCCTGTCGCTACTGGCTCTCCGTCTATTCTGAACCAGATGTATTTATGCAGCGTGGCCGTCTCCTCCTCTATTACTCTCCACTCCTTGATCTTCCTGGATACCCCGGAAGTGGAGAAAGTGAGGTCTATGAGTGACTTTGAAGCTCCCCTGACAAATGTAGGCCTAATGCCGTCATTTAGCAGAACCAAGTCTAGTGAGTCTGCTGCCTCTGCCACTATGTCGCCTCTCCTGTCGTTTATCATTGAGCCCCAGCGATTGGACTTGGCATTGAAATCGCCCAACAGAATGTATTGCTTTAGTGGTATACATGCCTCCACGATGTTGTCCATTTTCTGTTCAAACTCCCTTATACTTATATTCGGTGATATGTAGCAAACCACCATACTCACTCCTGGGAGATGAACCACCAGAAAGCCATCCCTCCTCTCCACCTTGTGGACCCTGATGTTTTTATTATTAAAGAATATTCCCACCGCCTTGTCCCTATCCACTATCCATCCCCTATTCCTTGTGATGTTTTTGTTGGGCTCTGCTACTACTAACATGTCTACCTGTTTGTCAGCCGCTGTGGCGAAAGCCACCTCGTGTGCCACCTTTTCCCTACCTAAATTTACTTGGATTACCGATATCCCCTGCATGATTTCTTTGTTGTTTGCAATCATGTCTGGCTTTTTTTGGCCTTCCTCTTACTCATTCTCGTTTTGGCCTCTGTAAGAAGCTTTCTGAAGGCCGGACATCTGGTAGAGTCGTTTCTGTGTCCTTCCACTCCGCACGATTGGCAGTACTCCCTGTTGTCCTTAGCACACTCTTTTGCTTTGTGGCCTTCCTTCCCACATCTGAGGCAGAGGTTTTCCCGACTAGGCCCCTTGCAGTGTGCCCTGATGTGTCCCAGTTCCTGGCATCTAAAGCATCTCACTACTTCGGCCCTTTCCCTAACCCTACAGGATAGCCATCCTATTTTCAATTTACCCTCCTCGGCTATTTGGTCCGCCCATTTATCCTCTATTTCTATTGTCGCATTTTGATTTCCTACTGCCGTAGGTCTTAAGGAGGTGACCTTTAGTTCTACGTCGTTTGGTATCTGCCACTGTTCCCTTACTGCTTCCGTTATCTCATCTGCAGCGGTAATCATGTCGATGTCCGCAATGTGCAGGGTTTTGTTTCTGGTACCCTTTCTAGTCTGGACATCCAGACTAGGATTTTTGGCTATTATTTCCTTTGCCTTTTTTGCTCCTTCCTCGCCTCCCCTAACCAAGAGCAGCAGGTCTCCAGCCTGCGTTCTCCGGACACTCTTGACCTGAATATTTGTGTCCTTTCCGCCTGCTTCTTTCTTCACGTCCCTCAGGAGGTCTGCGTACAGTCTTCCCTGGCTCTTCACCACCACCAGGCCGTTGTCCTCCCTGTTTCTTTTTACGGGCTTCCTGGTTTGGGTATCCTTTCCTCCTGTTGGGAATAACAGCTTCACTGCGACTCTGGATCTCCTGAAACTGACCTCCAACATTTTTCTCAGTTTGGTTCTATCCATTCCCGCCTGTACTGCAACGCTCAGTCTTTCCCTACCAGTCTCCATTACGATAGCCGCACACTTTCGGATCATCCCATAAACCTCCTTTTCATCGAAACCGTTCCCATCCTCCTTTATAGCTGGTACTAGATAAGAATACCGCGATTCCTCTTTTGATGCACCACTGCTGTTAAAAACAAGCCTCATACTGCATGTCCCATATTTTATCTGTCCCGCTTCAAGACCTTGGCTCAGCAATTCCCTGATTACCGGGCAGACCTCTTTTGCCTTCCTCACTAGCCCTCTACCCTCCTGTTCTTCTATATCCAATATTATGGCTAAATCCTCTCCACTCTCATTCCATTGTGGCCCTCCCTCCTTGCATTTTACCCTTTCATACACCTCTTCCGGCCAGGTTTCGTTTAATATCCCCTGCACGTCCTCATATACCGATTTCTCTTCAATTACTTTTGTTATCATTTCTCTCATTTCCAGGGCTTTCTCTTCTGTCATATCTCGACGGTTCTTGTTCTTACTCCTTTTTTCTGCTTCCTCTTTTAGTTTCTTGCAGTCTTCCTCCAGCCTCTTGATTCTCAGTTGATTCTCCTTCATTTCAATTTTTAATTTCCTGTTTTCTCTTTGCAGGTCTTCTATGTCGTCACCCTTGTCATCTGAGGAAGGCTGGCTTTGTTCCTCCTCCCTCAGCGTCCCTAGTAATTCCTTTGCATCTTGAGTCGTCAGCTGTTCAATCAACCTTTTAAGTCTAGCGGATGACTCCTTTATTTCCTTTTTTGTGTTGGTGTTTTCTCCCACCGTTTTACTCATGGCTCTTATCTCCCTTTCCATGTCTTTAATCAAAGAGCATAGTTTGTCCCCTAACACCGCTTTTCCTGGTTTTGCTGAACCCTTCGACATATTTCGAGGGCTCTTTTCGGCCTTCCGTTTCTTGTACAGCCTTTCTACCTCTTCCTCTTCACTCGACTGTACCTGTACGCTTTCCTTTAGAGGGAATTTCCGACTCACCGCTTTCTTCTGCTGTTGCCACACCTCTCCTTCCGAGAAAGAGAAGGCTCTTTCTTTTCCCAACGGCGGCGTTCTCCTTACCGAAGGTCTTCTTTTAAATGGATCCTGCTCCAGCTCTTCACTTCCAATCTCTATAACTTTATCCATTTTCGTATCCAAGTCCGTTGCCGTTTCAGTCGTCGTATTGATTTTCCCTTCATTTATATTTAAAAAATTTTCTGCCATGTTCTTCCCACGAGTTGGGACCATCTAAAAGTCACTCCCAAAACCTAACCTAACCTAACCTAACCTAACCTAACCTAACCTAACCTAACCTAACCTAACATAACCTAACCTAACCTGAAGGGGTTTTTTTTGGTGGAGGGGAAATCCTCATAGGACACCTGCCGCTCGATGTCTATCGCGAACGGGTAGTGCAGGACTCCTACCTGCTAAAACCCCTCCAAATACATAGCCCCATCCCACACGCTGGAACCGCGGTTTGCATAACATCAGCGTATGGTGGTGTCTTTTCTACTCTCGGCCTCTCTGCAGGAGCCTCTCTTCCTCTTCCTTTAGCCCTAGGACACTCTGTACAAAGTCCTCGATATTTCCCCAGTACTGCTCTCCTGATAACATGCACGCAACCAAATTCCCCGGGGTTAAATGAATCCCCGTGCTCTCATGGACCGTTTCCCTTGGCCCTCTCCATCTGTCGCAGTAGAAGAGTGTGTGTTCTGGCGTGTCTATCTGCCCGCAATAAACACATAAATCGTCCTCCGCTTTCCCTATGCGGTGCGTGTATGATCGAAAGCTTCCGTGCCCCGTCAAGGCCTGCGTGACATAGTAGCTCACCGTTCTGTAGCTGCAATTTATCCACGGCTCCAGGTCACCTATAAGCCTCTTTGTGTACTGCCCCACTGTCGTATTCTCATCCCATTCACTCTGCCACCTCTCTATAGTCCTCCTCCTCTCCTCTCCTTTTATCGCCTTAACGGTGATTTCAGTACCTTCTCTCGTCCTCTCAAAAATCCGCCTCCTTTCCTGTACCAGTAAGTACACCGGAATCCTTCCTGTAACTACCTGCAGCGCCGCCAACGATACGGTCCTATAGACCGCCACGACCCTCAATAGCATCTTCCTCTGCCCTTTTCCCAACATATCCAGTATCATGTTGATTAGTGAACACGCTTAATTTGGCACTCCGCGATTTAACAGTTATAACTCGAGAAGAAATCGACATATATTTTTCATTTTTTGATTAAGTTCTGACTCTGTTAATAAACTGTAAGTGGTTTAAATGTGAAGTTATGAATGTTTATAATTCATAAGGAAACTGGTGAAATTATACTTATTAAACGACAAATCTAACGTTTTTGTGAACTGGATATCAGATCCTCTTTTTGCGTGGGGCTAGTTCTTATCTCTTAACGTACTACCGATAATAGTTTTCTTTCTCTTTTAAAGTAAAGTATATATATACGTATTATTTACTTCTTTATGCACCATGTCATCGTTATGTGTGAAATGCAATAAGAAAATAACCCAAACGCGAGAGCTGCCGACGGTGCGTGGCGCTGTGAAAACTGCGAACCCTCTTTTGGTGTTTTGTTAAAAGAAATACAAAAATTACATGATGTTAATCAAACTATTTCGAAATCTCTGGAAAGTTGTCATGAAAAAATTGATGACAACAACAAAATACTTAAAAATCAAGAGCAAAAATTATCTGCCTGTTTGCAAAAGATAGATCAACTAGAGTAAATGTGTACAGCTGCAGAAAAAAAAACGATGATCTAAGAATCCATCTTAATAAACAAGAACAGCATACCAGGCTAAACAGTGTGGAAATTTTTGGAATTCCTGAGACGAAAAATGAAAATGTTTTATCTACTGTAGGTCAAATAAGTAATGCTCTCAAGGTAGAATTTAGTTTTACTAAGATTGATTGTTGTTATCGTATCAACAAAAAACAAAAAGAACATCAAGCCTCTGATCCTAGAGGAATTTTTCTAAAATTTGTGTCCAGAATTGCGAAGGACGAATTTATGCAAGCAAGAAAAATAAGACGATCGTTAGTTCTGGGAGATATCGATTTGGATGTGCGCAATGTAAATCCCAAGCAACCTGTGTATATTAACGAATCTTTAACCAGTGCGAACAGGGCTTTATTCTCTAAGTGCCGCGAATATAAGAAGAAAGAAAATATCAAGTATTTGTGGGTGAAAGATGGTAAAATACTAATGCGTAAGACGGATGGTGCAAAGGTGTATGTTATAAATTCTGTTGCTAGTTTAAATGATGTCCATTAACCGGAATTATAAAAAGTTTAATCTATTTTATCAAAATGTTCAAGGACTAAATTCTAGATAAAATGATATTAGAGCATCTGTAGAATCCTCTGATTTCGGTTTTGTGGGGTTGACAGAGACCTGGTTGACATCTTCAGTATATGATCGCGAAATTTTTGATAATAGATATATTGTATTTAGAAGGGATCGTAATTTTGAGAATACAGGAAAAACTAGAGGAGGGGGTGTCTTGGTCGCTGTCAAATCCAAATATGATTGCAATGCTTTACCATATTTTTGTTCAAATAAGGCAATCGAAGATTTATGGATTAAAATCAAGTTACCCTTCACTGAAATCTACTTATGCACAGTATATATTCCACCTAATCAGTCTCAGCACACATATACCGACTTTTTTAATTATGTTGAAAATTGTATGTTGGAATTTAAGGGAAAAATTATTTTGGTAGGAGATTTTAATATTCCGAGCTTGATTGATATGAAATTAAATAATATGTCGCCTATAGAAAAAGCCTATGTAGATTTTGTTAGTATCATGGGTCTCACCCAGCATAATAGTGTTTTAAATCGAAAAGGGAGATACTTGGATCTAATTTTAACTAACTTTAACGTAATGTTAGAAAAATCTGATTTTCCACTTGTTAGAGAAGTCCCAGAGCATCCCTCTATATATGTAGAATTTGAATCTGAAACTAAATTTAACGATCCTCAAAAAAACAAAATGTTTAATTCTCAGTATAATTTCAAGAGAGCTGATTTCTTAAAGGTATATAATATGTTAAGCCATGCGAGTTGGAATGAGATGTATCTGTCGAATGATGTAAATACTGTAGTAAGTACAGTTTATAATATTTTTTATACAATACTTGATGAATGTGTTCCGTATGCGAAATTTAATAAACGAAGTTAGCCTCCATGGTATAATAAAAACATTATTTCAGATATAAAAAGGAAGCACGTCTTTAAGAAAAGATATAATCTGTTTACTAATCCGAATGACAAACAAATGTTTGTTTACTTAAGGTCTAAAATTAAGACAGATATAAAAAGTGCATAAAAAAAGTATATGAATGATATAGAAAATAATATAAATTTTGACGCCACAAATTTTTGGAGATACATAGGTTCCCTAAAAAGTTCTTCTCAAGGCAGTACATGTAGGATGGTTTACGAGGGGGAGCAGATGATTGATAACAGCGAAATCGTTTCAGCGTTTGCTAGGTTTTTCGAAAGTGTTTATTCTACAAATAGTAAAACACTTAATATTACTGATGATATCATTTTTCAAAATGATATATTAGCTATAAAGTCGATCACAGAAGAAGAAATCATGTCTGCAATTAAAACATTGAAACCAAGAAAATCGGTTGGACCTGATAAAATACCTCCATATGTATTTAAGGGTTGCAAGGAGTTTCTATGAGAACCCCGTATAATTTTTAATCTTATATTGAAAACGTCTGTTTATCCAAATGCATGGAAGATAACGAAAGTCTCACCTATTTTCAAAAGTGGTGACAAAAGTGACATTAAAAATTATAGACCGGTAGCCTTAATTTGTTCACCCAGTAAAATATTTGAGTCAATATTGTACAATAAAATTTATCATCACGTTTCTCCATACCTACCCATTGAACAACATGGATTTATGAGACAAAAATCTACTATGACAAATCTGGCATGTTTTAGTCAAACAGCAAATGAAACGTTAAATAATAATGGTCAATTAGACGTGATATTTACAGATTTCGCAAAAGACTTTGATAAAGTTGACCATTGCGTACTACTTGGTAAACTCCATCAGTTTGGATTTTCAGAGGGATTACTGAAACTATGTTCATCATATCTGGAAAAGCGTAAACAATATGTGGTATATAGAGGAGCAAAATCGCTGGAATACTTCGTACCGTCGGGAGTGCTCCAAGGTTCAAATCTGGGATCCTTGTTTTTCTTATGTTTAGTCGGAGATCTTCCTCGAGCTGTGGATCATTCGGAATGCCAGTTATTTGCTGACGATTTTAAAATTTACAAATCAATAAACAGTGTTAAGGATTGTGATCTGCTACAGAAAGATATTAATAAAATTTATGACTGGGCTACCAGAAATTATCTGAACTTTAATATAGGCAAATGTTTCACTTTCACGTTTTCAAAGAAAAAAAACATCGTAAACCATGAATACACCATAAATAATAGGAGCCTTATAAGAAAATCCGAAATTAAGGACCTTGGTGTTTTGTTTGACAATGGTTTGTCCTTTAATGCGCATGTTGCAGAAATCACCAAAACGGCATATAAAATGTTGGGATTTATAATTCGCAACTGACATAACTTCAATAATTTGAATACCATCATTAGTCTTTATAACACCTATGTTCGAAGATAGTAGAGTATGCATCTATAATCTGGTCTCCCTCGTATACCGTTCACATTGAGGCACTTGAAAAAATCCAAAAAAAATTTCTAAGGTATTTGTATTTTAGAAAATATGGCGTATATTACTTTGATATACCATACACTGTACTTTTGGAAGAATTTAACCTTTCTACATTACAGAATAGAAGGGAAATATCTTGTCTTATTTTTTTGTATAAGATTTTGAATAATAAAATTCAATGTAGTCAATTCCTAATGAAGATAGGAATATTAGTTCCTCAGTATTTAAGTAGAAATAAGGATATATTTTGTGTTCATACAGCTCATACCAACTTGGGTCAAAATTCGCCTCTGTATAGAATGTGCTCTCTGGGTAATCAATTGAATGATATTGACATTTTTTTCGAGAGTCAAAGAAGTTTTAAAAATAAAATTGTAAAACTATTTAAAATTAGTAATTGTAAATAAATGCTTGTTATTTTCTGTTTTTTTGCTAGTGTTGACTGTTTCTTATTCCATGCTATGTAAATGATATCAACATACTTTTAGTAATATATAAGTGTAATTTTTGTTGAAATTGTAATCAATTATTGGACTTAATGTCTGTAGATTACTGTAATAAATAAATAAATAAATAAATAAATAAATATCATTATACCTTTGTATGTCCATAGCCCTATGCCACACCGGCGCTGCATACAGCATGGTGGACTGCACAACCTCATTTAATAGTAGTCTCTTCCAGTATCGCGGGCCTCCTACGTTCGGCAAAAGCCTTCCGAGTGCCGCCGCTCTGTCCGCCGCTTTCCTAGGCGCTATCCAGCCCAGGCGCTTTGCCCACTTTCATTCTATCCACCGAAGCTTTTACCTCCTCCCTATTAAAAGGGGGGTAGTCCTCGGTGCTTAGCCCGCCGACCCACGTATTCCTCCTCCTCCAGAACAGCTCTTGCGCAATTGCTCTCTTGGCCTCTATCGTTAACTCATAGGACTTGCACCCCAGTTTTTTGGTCGCAATTCTATATGCATCCCATGGGTTGTCCTCAATTTCCTCGCAGAGTTGCCTCCAGTGCCTCTTTTTTGAGTCGTTTATTAGTTTTTTCAATCGCCTCTTGCTGTTCTTATACTCGTCCTTGAGGTCTTGTACACTAACTTGCCCTACGTCCCCTGTGTGTCTCTTATATTCTCTGGTCAGCCTTCTCCTAATTCCGAGACACGCTGTCCTTGCATTCCGAATTTCCTCGGTCCACCAATATGGTGCTCTCGATCCTCGATATCCCTCGGTCGTTCCCATGCAGCGTTTATATGCTTCCGTGACTGCCTTTATAAGATCCGTCAGGTGGTTCGCTTTTCCCCTCGTCGCTCTTCTACCTTCTGCCTTCCTGCTGACCCCCTCTCGGAATGAGGCCCAATTCCTGGTGCGAGGTCGACTCTCCGTCCCGACAATCTTCTTCCCTTCCAGTTTTAAGCTAATATACCTGTGTTCCGTGGCAGTTTCCTCCTCCATCACTTTCCAGCCCGTGATAAGTTTTGCCGTCTCCGCCGTTACGATTGTGAAGTCAATATAGGGCTCAGAGGTGGCCCTCACAAAAGTCGGTTTCTTGCCGTCATTTAAGATTACCAAGTCTAGGATTACCACGCCTAGGACTTTGCGTTGAAGTCCCCCATGAGTATAAATTCCCCCATAGTTCTACAGGCGGTCATGATCTCATCGATCTTCTCCTCGTACTCATCAATGCTTATGTTGGGCGATATGTAGAGCAAACCAAAGACACTCCTGGTAGATGCATGATTAAAAATCTCTCCTTTTTGACCACTTTCCGAACTCTTAGTTTCCTATTTCTTAGGTACACGTCGACCGCTTGGCTATTATCGACAATCCACCCCTCTTTTTTTGAAATATTCCTATTTGGCTCACTAATGACTAGTAAGTTCACCTTTTCCTTTGCCGCTGTAGCAAATGCCACGTCATGCGCCACGCTGTTCCTCCCCAGATTTACCTGGATGATGCTTAGCCCCTGAACTTCTGTGCCTATGTGTCTCTCTATTGATTTAGAGGTCATTATAGGAACTTTTTGCCAACCCCTGTCCTGGCCTTCCGAAGGGCCTTTTTAAACATCGGACAACACCTAGCGCCTGCCCTATGCCCCTCTTGTCGGCAATTTATGCAATAGCTCGCGCTTTCGCATTCCTTGCCTAGATGTCCCGGCTCTCCGCAATTTCTGCAGACTCGCTGCTGTCCTTTAGTTCTCTGCAGTCGGCCTTCTTACGTCCGTAGCTCCAGCACCTGAAGCACCTTAATACTTCCACTCTTTCCACGACTCTACACATGCTTAGCCCGACCCTTACATGTCCCTTATTGAGAAGTACCTCTGCTGTCCCCTTGTCTGTCCTCACCGTAACTGTTTGATTACGTCCAAAGTATGGTCTCATTTGTCCGACCTGTATATCCTCCTCCGCTGTGTTGCCTTCCGTTACCAAGGCCCGCTTAACTTCCTCGCAGGTTGTCACCCCATCCAGGTCCTTAATGAATAGGCTCACCTCCCCCTACTTCTTGAAACGGTTGCCTGCATTTCATCACGCCATATGACATTTTTTAGCGCCTCGCCTGCTTTCCTGTCTCCCTTTTCCACCATTATCAACATGTTCCCTTCTCTGGTTTTCCTAATCGTCTTGATATTAGAAGCTCCCGTCATGTCACCCGATACTCTTTCCCTGACTGTCCTAAGCAGTTCCGCGTAGCTGTTCCCTTCCTGCTTCACTATGATAGCCTCCGTATTTGCCACTTTTTTCTTCGCGGTATTTCCTTTCCTAGTTCCCCTCTTCCCCTGTGGAAGGGTATGCAACAAACATTTAACATCCGTGTCTTTAAAAATGGCTTCCAGCATCTTTCTAGTTATTTTTCCCCCTGGATCCTCTCTCGGTGGGTGCAGAGTCAGTTTCCTCCTCTCTCCAACTTTAACAGTCTTTTTTAAGGCTATCAGGTTATCGAACCATTCTCTTTGGTTGGCCCCCGCTTCCAACTTTGAGATGGTCTGTACCGTATTGTCCGGTTCTTGATCCTGTTTAGTACCTAGGAGCCTAATTCACGACCATTTGGCACAGCTTCCCTTCCGCCTCCTTCAACTCCGGGTATCGAGCTTCGAAGACTTCTCTTATCCTGTCATTACCTTCACTTCTCCCCCATTCTTCCTCCAGTTGTCCTATATCAGTATCCCTTTTTTCCTTTCCCACCAGGGTGCCCTCCGTTGTGTAAGTTCTCTCCTCCAGGCATACTAAATCAGTATCCTTTTTATGCTTGCCCAACGGAGTGCCCTCCGTTATGTACGCGGTATTAAAAACCTTCTCCGGCCATTTATTTTTTTCCATTTCCTTGAACCTTTCATACGAATTGTTGATATTACTGATATGTTCCTCTATCATCTCCTCGCCTTTAATCCGTTGTGCAGTTCCCCGTTCCTCTGTTTGACAACCTATGGCTACTTTGGGGTTTTTCTGTCTGCGAAACTGCGTCTCTCGTCTCTACCTCGCCCCCCTCATCTTTGCTACCAGTACCTATTGCCAATAAGATTTCCTGCATCTCCGCCGTTGCCAATTTACTAGTCAATGATCTCAACGCTTGGGTCACTTCTTTTATCTCCTTTTTTGTGTTGGGATTCTCCTTAACCAACTTGGCGAGTTGTCTTACCTCCTTGTCTATCGCTTTAATAGTTCGTCTAACCGCCTTTGCTAGGGTTTTCTCAGTAGGCTGTTCCATTGCATCATCTCTCCTTCTCTTTAAGGGCCTTTGCGCTTCTGAGCTATCAACCGATCTCTCATCTCCCTCGTCCCAAGTTAGATCTAACACCGCTAGGTTCCTAGGTGTCCCTGGTGTACTTGGTGAGCCCGCCGGTGAAGAGTCTCTCGACCTCATTCCCCCATTTCCAGGGATAATCTAAAAGGAAATTTCCTCTTCTCCTCCTTCTCCTTCATTGCCTTGTCCGTCAACATATGATCCATCACGTTTGTTGTAACATTTTTTTTCTTTATTAAATTCAGCTATATCCGTCCCACGAGCGGGGTCCAACTAAATGTCACTCCCCGGCAGTGGGCCCTTACCGGGGAGAAGGCTTCTTACTCCGGGGGGCGCCAGGTGCCCCGTAGGTGGCTTTACAGTCGGGACCAGTCTTCCTACTGGCCACGCTTCGGCTTCCCGTCGCGCCATCCCTTCGGCCCCAAAACCACAACGACCTTGAGATGAGGGAATTTTTTATAGAGGTATTTTTTATAGACGCGCCCGATTGGGGTTTCTCAGGTATCCCCGCCGGGAACCTAACCTAACCTAACCTAATCTTTTTTTTTTTGGGGGGAGGTAAAAAATCTTCAGAAGACTCCCCCCCACCATTGATGTTCTAGCGATGGGGGGTTGTGCCGGATTCGAACCTAATGTCGCCTACCGGCTAAAAAACTTCCTCCCCAACTGGGGTTGATATAGGCAGGCGGAACCGCTTCCGCATTACTTCGCCCGCCCTCCCCTACGACTACCCTCCTCTTTGTCTACGCCTTTCCTCCTCTTCCTTTGTCCTCACAATTTCTCTGAGGAATTTAACTATCCACTCCCATGCATTCTTATCTTTAAGCATCTCATCTACCAGATTATCAGGCGTTATTTCGGCTCCCGTCCGTGCACTGATAGCGAATCTCTGCACCGCCCACCTGGGACATACGAAAACCGTATGCTCTGCTGTGTCTATTTCGCCACAGTAGTGGCATGTGTCTCTCTCCGCTCTCTTAAAGCGATACAGATATTGTTGGAAGCAGCCATGTCCGCTTAACACTTGAGTAAGGAAATAGTGAACTTCTCCGAACTTCCGATTATACCACTTCCTGACGGCTGTTATCAAGCGTCGGGTCCATTCTCCTCTCTGTTCCTCCTCGCTCCATATCACCTGCCATTCCTGTAAGGTCTCCTCCCTAATATTCCTCATTTCGTCTCTCCTTTGTCTCCCCCTCTCCTGCACCAGGAGATCGATCGGAATTGAGTCCGAAATGACTTGCAGTGCAATCGTAGAGGCGGTTCTGTAGGCACTACATATTTTTTTTGCCATCTCCTCTGTATTCGTTCTAGTAATCTTCTACATATCTGCAGCTTACAGGCTTTTTCCCAGATCGGCGCCGCATATAGTACCGTAGACATGACTACCGCTGCCAGCAACTTCCTTTTACTACTACTGGGTCCCCCAATGTTAGGGAGGATTCCATTGAGACTCTTGCATATATTTTCCGCCTTTTGGACCGCTCTTCTGACGTGCTCAACCACTGTCGCGTTCCGGTTAAAATTGACGCCCAAGTATCTTATGCATTCTGAGGTTTCGATCTCATTCCCCCCGGCGTTTATTGTCAGGGCCGTCAGGGATCTCCTACCCACCAGTATGACGGCCTCCGTTTTTTGTGTCGCCAATTGCAACTTTTTAGCGCCCATCCATGTTCGAATCCTATTCATTGTCTCTCCCAGTCTTAGGTTAATCTCGTCCCTGTTCCTTCCACTCACGAGGAGCGCTAAGTCGTCCACGTAGGCAATCATGTTTACTCCTCCCGGCACCGCCAGCCGAAGCACACCATCGTAGTATATATTCCACAGCGTGCGCCCTAGGATTGATCTTTGAGGGACTCCCTTAGTCATCTGCATATCTTCTCCATCTTGGAGGATCACCTTTCTTTCGCTAAGGTAACTTTTTATGGGTTGTACCAGGTATCCTTCGATCCGTCTTCGTTCAAGTTCTCTAATTATACCCGGCCAGCTGGCCGAGTTAAACGCGTTCTTTACATCAAGGGTGACCAAGACGCAGAACTGGCGATGCTGGTACGCCGCACTATTCACAAAATCAGTGATTTCATTAACTTTTTCAAGTGCGTCTATCGTACTTCTACCTTTTCTAAAGCCGAACTGGGAATCCGCTAACCCTCCTTTCCTGTCAATGTCTCCATTCAGCCTCTCATTAATAGTTTTCTCATACAGCTTGGCCAGGCTGTTCAATACACATATCGGCCTATACGCCATTGGAGCGTCCTGCGATTTCCTCTCTTTCTCGAGGAGTACCAGCCTGGCCATCTTCCATTCTCTCGGGAAGCCGGCTTTCTGGAGCTGGATATTCATGACCTTCAGCGCGTATTCCTGCGCAACCTTCGTCCACATCTTTACCACTTCTACCGGAATCCGGTCTGGGCCGGGGGCTTTCCTGACCTTCAGATCATTTACCGCTTTCTCCATTTTTTGTATTTCTATAGCGGGGACCACCGCCAGCGGCTCTCTGACCCATCTATGTACTGTATCCTGGGGGAAAAGATCGGCAACTATCATCCTTATGTAATCTTTATCTGTCTTGTTTGAAGCTAATCCTCCTAGTTTTTTAAGCGCAATTTTATACGCATCTCCCCAAATATTGCCTTCCAAGTCCTTAATTAGCTCCTTCCAGCATCTCCTTTTTTCCTCCTTAATACGGTTCCTGAGGTCCTTTCTCTTCTCCTTGTAAACCGAGGCCAACTCCTGTCTGTTTTCCGGGTTCCGGCCGCGTGTGTACCTGGTCAACTTCCTTTTGGATTTTATACATGCTCTCCTGAGGTCGGCCACCTCTTCCGTCTACCAGTAAGCCTCTCTTTTTCTTTTCGATCTCCCTTTCCTGGATGGCAAAACCTCATTACATACCCGCCTCAGAAGGGTGGTGCCCTCCATTGGTGTACCACTCCTTGCACCTGCATCTCCGAAAATTCTTCGGATGGCTCCCTCTAGTCTATCGACCCTTTCGGAACTATATTTCCACCCTTCGAACCCCGGTATTTGTCCTCTCTCTATTTCTCTGTCTCCGACTTCAACCGTATATGTAATATTCCTACGTAAACTAAAGTTCTCTTCCTCTCTGACCCTCCAATCCCTCACCTGGTTGAATAGGTTTACCGAGCAGAATGTAACGTCAATATAACTAGTGCTATTTCCTCTGACGAACGTCGGGACCTCTCCGGTATTTACCACTTCGACGTCGATTTCGTCAGCCCATTCCCCGGTTACAGTACCTCTCTCGTCTGCCCTCGGTGATCCCCACCTCGTGTTTTTGGCATTGATGTCTCCCCCAATTAGCACCTGCCTGGCATTGGTCCTTACAATGTGAGTACTGATACTTTCCAGGAAGGGTCTGGTATTCATCCATGTTTTTATTCGGGCTAAAGTAGCACCCGATTATACAAATTCCTTCCACCTATACCCACACGTAGCCTTCTCCTCTACCTTTCCTTCCTACTCTGATGTCAGCCCCATATATTCTAATTGCCACATCCTCGATTTCGTCTACGACCCATCTCCCCTTCCTTACCATTGCCCTGTTTGGTTCCGAGACAATGGCCAGGTCTATATCCAGCTCCCTCACGGACTGCCCCAATAGATCCATGGCTGTCTTATCACGGCCAAGGTTAGTCTGCAGGACGTTTATTCTCATAGCTGGTAGTTTTCCAATAATAAATAACAGATGACAATATACAATAATATGTAAAAAACTAACAAAGAAACGCGACAGATTGTATAATTAAAATACGTGTATAGAGCGATGTATAAAAGCAATATAAATATGTACAAAACAGATGATAGACGAACTCAATAAATATAGAACAGTATATACTAACAGATACAGACAGGAATTAATAGATATAAAATAAATATATAAGACAGAAATTAATAAATATAAAATAAATATATAAATATATGTATAACAGATAAATATATATAAACGGACAGTAGTTACAAACAGTGTATATATCACAAGAGGTATAATATGTACAATGTATAATATCACAGGTGTATAATAGATATAAGATAAAATATATAAAACAGGAATTAATAGATATAAATAAATATATAAATATATGTACAACAGATAAATAAATATAAACGGACAGTAATTGCAAACAGTGTATATATCACAGAAGTATAATATGTACAATGTATATATCACAGGTGTATATCACAGATGTATGTCTGGTCACTATTCCGCCCTTTTCTTCCTGGCCGACCTGATCCTTTCCAGGGCTTTCCTAAACTCGGGACATTTTCCGTTACCCGCCCTGTGCCCACTCTCCTTGCAGTTGATGCAGAAAGGCCCATTTTGGCAATCCTTTACCTTATGCCCTTCTTTCCCGCAGTTTCTGCACAACTCCGCTGCGTTCTTAATTGTGCAGCTGCCCATTCTGTGCCCGTATTGCCAGCACTTAAAACATTGCGTGACCTCCACCCTCTCTGTCACAGAACACCAGTTGAGCCCTATCCTTAGTACCCCTTTGTTGGTCAGCGCCTCGGCCTTAGGCCTTGTCCAGCCGAATCGTGGCAGCCTTGTTTCCCCCGAAATATAGCCTCAGGTCGCTGATGTCCTCTTCGCCGATCTCTCCTCCTACGGCGTCACTCACTGCCTTTCTGACAATCTCCTTTGTGGAGTCAGAGTCTAAGTCTTTAATCGTAAAGCTTAGTTTTCTCCCACCTTGGCTCTTAGAGACTACCATATCTGTGTTATTTCTTAGCTCCTCCGCCAGTGCTTTATTTGACTCATCCTCTCCCTTTTTGATGACGATCACCATGCGACCATCTCTTGCTTCCCGGATAATCCGAATTCCCTTTGCTGCCTCCGAGTCCGATTTCACCTTCTCTTTGACAGTTTTTAATAGCTCCGCGTATGTCCTCCCCTGTTGGCTAACTAGGAGGACCTCCGTGTCCCTTTCTTTTTGCCTTGTTCCTGGCTGTCTTTTTGGGTTTCTTTGATTTGTTTCTGTGTTATGCCCGGTGTACACTACGCATTTGTATCCTATTCCTCTGAAAACGAATTCCGCTAACTGCCTTATAGTCAGGCGGTTTTTGTGGCCGTATGGTGGGTACATCCCTATTACCTTGTTGGTTCTCTGTTCCATTTTCCCCTTTATCAGCTTAAGGGCTCTGTAGTAACTATCCAGGCTCTCTTCCACCTCGGCCCTATACACATTTACCTCGTTTGTGCGTTTCTTCCCTTGTTTATCTTCCATTTCAGTACTGAACTTAACTGCAGTCAGATCTCCCTCCATTTGTTTCACCTCTGGGTATCTGTCCCAGAAACCCTTCCTCATAGACTCGTTAAAATTTGGGGACCTGTCATCCTCCTCCCAGTATACAATGTCTGATTCCTTTTTAATCATTGGGGGGTTCCTGTTGCCTCGTACGCGGCCTTATATACCGTCTTCGGCCATATTTTTTCTTTTGCTTCTAAGAAATCTTCCAAGCTACTTAAAGCATCTATTTGCTCAGGTGTCATTTGGTTAGTACCGACTTGGTTGTTTCAGATTTTCCCTTTGAGCACTCTATTTTCCTCTTTCAATGCTTTGTTCTCGTTTTCCAAAGTTATGAGGTATTCTGTGCTACCCTTTCTTTCCCCCCCTTCCTCAGCTTCACCAAGCGCCTTAAGGTTTCTCGCTGTTACCCTTAGTTTCGTTGCCAGTTCCTTTATTTCTTTTTTCGTATTGCGCTCTCGTGCCCACACCGATAAATCGGACACCTCTCTATTTAGTTTCCTCAAAACCTCTTCTAGACCCATTTTTTCCTTTGGTTGTGAAACCTTTCCCCTTTTTGCCTTCTCTGGCGATAATGATTTATTTGTACTCTTCCTCTTGCTATCCCCATCTCTGAGAAAAGTGGCCAAGAAATCCTGCTCCGTATCGGATTGTGTTAGGTCCACTTCCCAGTGCCCTGGATTTGACAACGCTCTTTGTCTCATTGGGGGGGAGTGTTTGAGCAGGGACATCCTTCTGAATGGGTCCGGAGCTACCCCCGCTCCCTTTGTCCCGCCAGTATCTGTTTCCGCTGCTTGATCCATGCTTTCCGTATCTAAATCATTTCCATTGTTCATAGCATTGTTTGTCATCGTGTTTTCCGTCGTGTGTAGGTCTTTTAGTTCCTTATTTTCGTCTGCCATATACGTTCCACGAGTTGGGACCAACTATGCACCACTCTCCAGCAGTGGGCCCATACTGGAGGGAGGGCTAGATACTATGGGGTGCGGCTGGTGCCTCATAGGTATTAACGACTTCGCTGTCGGTTTATTATAGAGGTTTTCTCCTCATGAGTCGGCCAATTAAGGCAGACACCCCGGGACCAGATCCTGCACAATTCCCAGCTACGCCTTACTGGGGTCGTTGAAGTGCAGTCCGATCTTACGGTTTGATAGTGGACCGACTAGCGCCTCATCGTCGACGGCCTCAGGCTACCCGGGTTTGCCCAGCCCGAATGCGCTTTTTACGGCACATGCCTTGGGTTTGAGCAGCCCTTTGTTTTCGCAACTCCCCCTCGACCTTACCGGCATGGTTGAACCTGCCAGGAGTCACTTGCGAGACCCCCGCCGGCGTCGCTCTCGGGCTCCTCGATGCTACTTAAGCCCCTCTACCAACTACAAGGTAACCTAACCGAACCTAACCTAACCTAACCTAACCTAACCTAACCTAACCTAACCTAACCTAACCTAACCTAACCTCACCTAACCTAACCTTTTTTTTTTTTGGTGTGGGGGAGGAAAATATTTTAGAAGACACTGGTTTCCCAGTAGTGTGGGATTTCTACTCACTAAAAACCTCCCCCCTTTGTACAACAACCCCGGCACCGCTTATCGCATATCATCAGGGCTGTGGCTGTCCTCGTTATTTCACCTTACTGCTGCCGTCGTTGCAGTCTTCTTTCCTCCTCCTCCTTTGCCGTCATTATGGTTTTGATGTATCCCATAATTGACCTCCACCTCTCTATGTTCGTTAACATTTCGTCCACCATATTTTCCTCACCCAGCCTTATCCCGATGTCCTCCTGCAGATATCCCCTTTCTTCTGCCCATCTCCCACACACGAAGGCCGTGTGACCTGGCGTGTCCACCTCTCCACAGTACTCGCACTTGTCGTCCGTTGCTTTCCCGATTCTGTGTGTATAGTTGCGAAACGATCCATGACCCGATAAAACCTGAGCCAGGTGGTAGTCAATCTCTCTATGGTGACACCTTATCCAACCATTCCAATCCCGGATCAGCGTGTTGGTCCACTGCCCTACCCGTTCGTTTGCCGCCCACTCGGTCTTCCACTGCCTGTATGTCTCCTCCCTCTCTTCCTTTTTGGCCCTGTTTGTGCCCCCGTCCTCCCTTCCGTGTATTCTCGCCCTTTCGTCCGCTAGGAGATGCACGGGCGGAATCCCTGTAATGACCTGGATCGCTTGTGCTGACACCGTCCTATAGGCCGCCCCTACCCGCAGAAGGCTTTTCCTCTGACACCCCGTCAATAGGTTTTTGTATATGTCAATTTTTAGGGCCGACTTCCATATGGGGGCGGCGTACAGCAGCGTCGAATGCACCACCTCATTTAAAACTTTCCTCTTCATATAGCTTGGGCCTCCTATATTGGGCATTAGTCTCCCAAGAATCGCCACCCTACCTGCTGTCTTTTTTATGGTCTCCAGGACGTGCCTCCCATAGGTGCCCTGGTCATCAATCCACACGCCGAGGTATTTTATGGCCTTTTTTGGCTGTACCCTGACCTCCCCTATCTCGAAGACCGTCTGTAGCCTCTTCCTGTTCCCTCTCGTAATTACGGCCTCCGTTTTAGTAGGGGCTAGCTCGAGATTTTTTTCCCCCATCCACTCCTCGATCTTTCGGAGTACCGCATCCACCTTCGCCTCTAGCTCCGACTGGCTCTCGGCCCTGGCGACTACTGCCAGATCATCCGCGAAACCTATGATCTTTACCCCCTCGGGGCACGCCAGCCTCAAGACTCCGTCGTATGCTAGGTTCCATAGACATGGGCCTAGTATGGACCCCTGCGGTACTCCTGCTGAGGTTCCCATATTCTCCCCTCTCTCTATTTCTATTTTCCTCTGACACAGGTATTACCCAATAATATTACGTAGATATATGGGTATATTTCTGTCCCTCAGATTTTCCTTAATGTGGCTCCAGGACAGGGAGTTAAAAGTGTTTTTCACATCTAGGGTGACCAGGGCTGCCCACTTCACGTTCCTAGGCATGTCCATTACCCTGTCCACCGCATGAAGTGTCGATCTCCCCTTTCGAAATCCGAATTGATTTTCCGACAGACCGCCGTTTCTATCCACCTCAATTTCCAGTCTTCTTTTAAGCAAGGCCTCATATAGTTTGCTGATAGTTTTCAGCAAACATATGGGCCGGTATTTATCCTCTCCTCCGGCCTTGGGAATAAGCACCAGCCTGGCCGTTCTCCATTCCTCTGGGAATCTCTGTCTTTGGAGCAGCGAATTCAGCACGTCCAGGAACCATCCCTCCGCCGCCTTTCCTGCCTCCTTAATCGCTTCGCCCGGGATACCGTCCGTCCCCGGGGCTCTGTTGCCTTTGAGGCTATCTAATGCCTCCCTCAACTCGTCAGGTGTGAAGTTGCTATCCTCCTCCATAGTCGCAGTGTCCCCCTCTACTGGTATTTCCCGTCCTTTTGGGAACAGGCCGGCCGCTATCTCTCGTTTCCTTTGTAGGGGAAGGTCATGCAACTTGACCCCCACCTTCTTCATCACCACCTTGTACGCATCTCCCCACACATTAGTCTCTAGTTGTTTACAGAGATCCCCCCACTGCTTGTTCTTTGCATAGTTAATGGTCTTTTGTAAGGTCTTCTTTAGCGACTTATACTCGTTCCTAAGTGCATCCACCTCCTCCCCTCTTGTTAGTCCCCTTAACTTACACGCCCTCATGTATTTCCGTCTGGCCTTTGCGCACGATTTCCTGGCGCCTTGGATCTCTTCGTTCCACCAGAAGGGCATCTTCCCCCTTTCCACGACGTATTTTGGCCCCAGGCAGGTCTCATATGCCCCCTTCACCATCTCCATTAATTCCCCTACCGTGGACCTATGCTTAAAACCCAATTCCGTTTGAGCGGCCACCACTCCTTTGAACAAATCCCAATCCTTTGACCTTCTGCAAAAACGCTGTTGTTGTTCGCTTTTCCCCTCCTTCAACTGCATGTAAATATATTTGTGGTGTGTGGTCGTTTCTTCATCGAGCACCTGCCACTCCCGTATTTTCCCAGCCATCCCTCCTGTGGCAATGGTGAGATCTATGTAAGATTCAGAGGCCCCCCTGACGAAGGTGGGTTTCTTTCCGCCGTTTAGCATGTCTAGGTTCTTGGCCGCTATCCACTCTTCTACATACTCTCCCCTCCTATCGGTAACGCTTGCTCCCCAGAGATATGACTTGGCGTTGAAATCCCCCATCACCACAAACTCCCCGGCTCTGCTGCATGTATCTATGATGCCGTCCATCTCCCTCTCGAAGGCTTCTTGCGCTATATTTGGTGATATATAGCAGCACACCAGGCTGTAACCCTCCATATGCAGGGCCAAATGCCCTTCTTCCCTCTGGATCCTACTGATGCGCATGCTTCTATTTTGGAAGTATACCCCCACGTCCCTCCTCTTATCTGTCGCCCAGCCTGTCCTTTGGGTTATCTTCTTATTAGGTTCCCCCACCACCAAAAGATCCATCTCTCCTTCCGCCATCACCATAGCCGCTACCCCGTGGGCTAGGTATTCCCTGCCGAGGTTCGACTGGATGATATTGATCCCAGTCGCCTGTCGTTGCCGTTGCCCGGTGTTATTGGACATGGTGGTATCGCCTCTATGTCCCCCTTCATGGCATGCGTGACAGAACTCTTCGTTCTCTTTTGGGCATTCGACGGCTTTGTGTCCATCCTTTCCACACCTCAGGCATTTGTCGGTCCCATCCGGCCCTCTACATTTCTCTCTTATGTGTCCTACCTCGTGGCATCTATAGCATCTATTAATGTTTATCCTTTCCCTAACCCGACACATTATCCACCCGACCTTAATTTTACCCTTCTCCACCATTTTTTTGGCTATTGTCTGGCTCATTTCCACCGTAGCGTTTTGGTTTCCACCATACGCCGGCCTCATTGATATCACCCTTATTCCACTCTCAGTACTGCTTATGCCAGCCTCAGTAGAATAGCTATGCCGATCGTGCTCCAAAATTCAAGATGGCGGCTGGAGCAGGATCGGCATAGCTTTTCACCGACTATGTGACAGTCCAAGATGGTGGCTGGCTGGTAATATTATTACTACAATTTCGAATTTATCTTGGGTTGACGATCTAGTGAAGAGAAATGGATTAATAAAAGTAGGTGACGCTAAGCCACTTGAATTATTATCTTATTACGGATTGTGCTGAACGGAGGTGTCATTTATTGGCGTAGTGGTTAATTGCAATATGCCCGTTCCAGTCAAATATAAGTGTATCAAATGTGGAGGAGATTGCGACCTACCAAATAGAAAATGTTTCCCATGTGAAGCTCAGGAGTTTTTTGAGGATGCAGATAAATCGAAACATATACCTAGCTCTTACTTTGACAAAAAGTGATTCAAAGTATGTTGCAGTTAATACTTTGTTGATTTAATTGAGGAATATCTAAGTAGTGCGTCTTACTTTATGATTATGTTAAATCACATAAAATGGTTTCTATATCAAAATTTAATAATTTCTTTATTATATAAAAAACTGATAAACAATTGTGTTTAAAATATTTTATTAGAAATATATATATATTACAAACAATAAAATTATTTAATTTATTGTTGTTGATGGTTTTGCAACCAATCATCTACTGGATCAATCCAATCCTGATCATGAAGCCTCCATCCTTCATCATTGTTACTGTTGCTATTGCTGCTATTGTTGTTGTTGTTGCTGCTATTGTTGTTGTTGTTGCTGCTGTTGCTACTGCTGCTATTGTTGTTGTTGTTGTTGTTGTTGCTGCTGGTGCCACTGCTGGTATTGTTGTTGTTGCTGCTGGTGCCACTGCTGGTATTGTTGTTGTTGCTGCTGTTGCAGCTGTTACATGTGTAATATTGCCTCTGTGTTTGTTCGTTTTGTAGACGGAGACTTCGTCTACATTTTACCAGATGGTTTGCCATGCGATGGCTTAACACGCGATGAAACGGTACCAATGGGCAAGTTCTAAATTCTGTAACAATAGATAAGTATATGTAAATTAAAAGTCAAATTAAAAAATTTACTATCACTTACCACTGTGATCCATATTAGCAGAAATATGAAAGAATCAAGTTATGATATTGTTTTAGTGTCAAAACAATGATACATTTATGTGTTTTGTTCAGACTTATATATGCTAACAGCTGGAAATTAGTAGCCCTTCCATTATCCTCCATGTAGGAGGAGTAAACATAAGAAGAGGGAGACTGCTTTGGAGGGAGAGGTATGGGTGGGAATGATATATGTGGTATATATATATCAGACTTATTTGAACAATCAGTTAAATAAAACAATAATTTACAATCAACATGGATCTACAAAAGTTGAACAAAGAAACAGCTTTTAAAGAACTGAAGAACCTGAAAGAGTTGGAAATAAACCGAAGTTATAAAATAGTGAAGTTGAGGTTTAGTAAAACCAAATATGGCGATAGTATTTTGGCTGAAACTGAAGATTTTACCACCTACTTACCCCGAAGATTTTATATGTACTTTGAAAAAGAAGGTATTGACAAATTCAACGATGGGCTAAGAAGTCGACCTGTATATCTGGTTAGTAAGGGAAAAGTTGGGACGACAACGAACGTTATATTTACCGAGGGAGATGCATTATAATTGTGTTGTAGGAAATAAAAATATTTGTATTGAATGGATTTTTTTTATTCTACCTCATGTACAGTATAAAAATAAATCCTTGACTATCATGTCTTCTACTCTAAGTAAATGATACAGTGACTATTTTGTCTTCGAATTAATAAAACTTGAACACCCTTAAGAATTTCTTACAATTGTTGTGATATTTTCCACTTAATCTAACATTATACAAACATATTCTTGATATTTTGTATCAATTTTTTTGTTTTCAAATTTAAAAAAACTTCCATATTTTGTTATTATAAATGTTCAAATTATTATATATATATTTGTAATTAAATGAATAATTCATGATTGACTTCAGCTTGGCGCTCAAAAAATCATACTATTTCTAGAAATATGGCTTCCGAGTAATAGTAGAGAAATAGTTATTAATTTAATTACTATGTACGAAACATGAACAAGCTACCGGGCCTCGTACATGGTAAATATAATTTGCAAGAGAATTTTAGTGTTAAAATATTTGTGTAACAATATACTACTATTTTACTTTTAATCAAAAACTAAATAATGACAAATTACTATCTCATGAATGCTCAAAGCTTTTTATATTTTTGTAATAAAATTGAATAATCTGATTGACTTGCTTGATGTTCAAAAACATACTATTTGTATCAATATGGTTTCCAAGAGATATATAATAATTATTAATTTAATTGCATATTTTTTATTTTATTTAAATTTTCTAAGTATACAAATTTTTGCTTTGGTTACTACATATTTTCAAAATTTTTGTAATAAAACATTAAATAACAAAAAGTGTTTTATTATCTCATAGATCATCAGGTGGTGATTGGGAAAGAAAACTAATGAGTAGATAATAATACTATATATTTTACGTATAACTAATACTTTACATACCTACAACTAATATTTAACAATAACTAATATTTCTACTATTCTAATATTTCTAACTATAATCTATTTATATTTACATATTATTTACATATTATTTACATATTCATATCTTTGAATTTGGCTACGACGACCTCGTATCCTCGTAGAGATTCCATCGCGGCGGCCTTTCTCGCTTCTATATTAGCCTCACGTTCTTCGAGAACCCTCAGCTGCTCTCTGAGAGCCTCCTTTTGCCGGCGAATGGAATTTTCCTCGCCCTTCAGCGAGGATACGAGGTCCCGTGCCTTTTGAATTTTCTTTTTGATGGAAGCCAAACCTCCCTGGACACGCAGGAACCATTTTTGCCTTCGGGCTTCTTCAACAGCCCGCCTCCGCTTCTCTTCATTCATTATGGCAACCAAATCTTCCTCTTCAGCAGCGGAGGCGGACGAAGTAGAAGCCTGCGAAGGCGATGGTGATGGTGACGGCAACCTCATGTTTTTGAGGGCCACCATATTCTTTCCTCTGTAACAAAAAATAAACGATATTAATTTGGAAAAAAAAGGGAAGTGTTTTTTAGATTTTTTTAAAAATTCATTGTAGAATATTTACCCAGAATGAATTCTTTTCCCAGGATTCGGGAACGGCGAATTACTGACGAAGTCGTCCTCGTCATTCGCCACCACCAAGCGCATCCTTTTTGATGACGGGGACGAACCTTGGGGTGGGTGGGGTGCATTCTCCTCTTCCCGAATTGCCTCAATGGCAATGTTTAACTCTTCCGTTGTTCTACATGAAAAGAAAATATTATTAAAAACAACAAAATTATTAAGATATTAAAAATCATCATCAAAATAAGTATAGGAAATAAAAAATTACGTTTCGTTAACAATATCTTCCATTGCTAACTGGTCTTCTCTCAGCTCACAAATTGCTTCCAATGACAAAGACATTTTATAAGATAAAATATAAACACTTGGCTAAAGTTGTCTTTGCGGTGATTCGTATAAGACTAAATGTATTCAACGAAGGTAGTGTACTTTTATAATCAAATTCTTGCAACTTGCAGATTCCAGAGCAATATGAGCATCCGGTGAATTCCCTTGAACTGTATAGGTCACTTAACTCTAGGTGTTGGATAAAATGACTTATTTCTGGTGTGCGGACGAAATTTGACACCATTTTCTGCTGAGTTAGAAAAAAATGTAATATGACACCTTATTTTGTAATTAGACACCATTTCCTGCTGAGTTAGCGAAAAATGTTATTTGACACTCGTTTTGTAATTTGACACCTCTATATGAAATTTGACACCAACGTGCTGTAATCTGACACCTTGTTTTGTAATTTGACACCTCTATATGAAATTTGACACCAACGTGCTGTAATCTGACACCTTATTTTGAAACTTGACACCAACGTGCTGTAATCTGACACCTTATTTTGAAACTTGACACCAACGTGTTGTAATTTGACACCTTATTTTGAAATTTGACACCAACGTGTTGTAACCTGACACCTTATTTTGAAACTTGACACCAACGTGTTGTAACCTGACGCCTTATTTTGAAATTTGACACCAACATGATGTAATCTGACACCTTATTTTGAAATTTGACACCAACGTGTTGTAACCTGACACCTTATTTTGAAATTTGACGCCAACGTGTTGTAACCTGACACCTTATTTTGAAATTTGACACCAACGTGTTGTAATTTGAAACCATATATTGAAACGTGACACATTATATTTGTAACCTGACACCCTTCGTTAGCTTTTCTTTTTCTTTTTTTTTTTTTTTTTTTTTTGTCGCTTATTTTTTTTTATTGCATTTTTGGAAAACATACTTGCCCTAGACTACGAAAAGTGACATGGAGACCCCTAGTCCTTATGCAAAATTTTGTGCTACCCCCAACCCCGATTTTCTTAATAATTGCGAATACAAATTTTATACCCTCGTTCGATAGCTTTTTATGTCCTCTTTCTAACAAAAAAAAAATCAACTTTCTATCTCTTGTACTAACCGAGTTATAACAAAAATCCGTTTAAGGGATATTTTAATTTTTCACCCCTAGCCCTTCAACGGGACGTCTGACGATGAAGTTTCTATAAACTTTTTTTCTCTACTCAACCTCTACTATCACTTGCTAAAGTTTCAGAAAAATTGAACGATTGGTTTCATTTTTGCATATCTCTATTTTTTCCAAAAATGTTCAAATTTTAGGTATAGATAGGATCTCCGTTGGGGGTTTTATTTCGACATAACCTGATACATGGTCAATTAGGGAATGTCAAATCATGTCGAATTTTTCTATACTTCTCAAAAAAATATGTGACCTTGAGGTATCACCTATTACAATTTTCGGAAAATAGCATTGGACAAATCCAGCAAATCTATGTAACTTTATACTATATTATAGATGCTTTTATTTCATACTAAAAAAAAATCCAAAAAAAATTTCCAAATTCAAAATTTTTTCAAAAAAATATTTTTTTTTCGAGTTACCTCATTTCTGGCCGCGAATTCTGAAAGAGCACCCTCGAAAACATAAAAATCCACATTTTCACATTTTCGACATTTCTAAGTAAATAACTTTAACATTTTCAATTTTTTTTCAATCGTTTCTTAAATGAAGCAAACAATTTTTTTATCATAATATCTTCTGTGTATGGAAAGTTTTCCACCAAGATCTAACCCATAATGCATAATGTTTCACAAATTGCTAATTCTCCTACCATAATTATTAGAACCGCTGACATACTACCATTTGAAAAGTATATAAGCCATGTCCTACCGTTTGTAACCATATTACAGATATTAGTATCTCGAATAAACCATTATTTTTTACAATTAAACTTTGAAAATATGGCTTTTGCGAACATGGTTGTTTCCCAGTACGTGATTGACATTCAATGTTTTAAAATTAGTAATAATAGAGAGTGTCAAATTCAAGATCGGTGGGCTGTGAAGGAACTGGGAATATATAACGGAAGAATTTCATACCATTACTTATTTAAACCACCTTTTCCATTCCACCATTTATCAGAGGACCTAAAAAAGGAGGCAAATTGGGTGCTGAAACATCATCATGGTCTTCCATGGAACGAAGGTTTGGAATCCTTGAAAGACCTACCAATTATTCTGCAGGGTGCAACAAGATCAGCAGACATTATTTATGTCAAAGGGCGGGAGAAGGCCATGTTCCTGAGAAAGTACGTGAACAAACCGGTTGTGGAGTTTCTGGAACATCCCAAATTATGCCGGCAGGTTCCTGAATGTTGGCACCATCGACTGGACCACTGCGCATGTGCGTTGGCTAATGCATATAGCCTGTATGATTTTTATTTAAGAATTAAATAAAAAACAATATATTTTTGAATTTTATTTTAGCATAACCTGTATCATTGTTATTTATAATTAAAATAAAAAATAATTAATATATTTTTGGGTTTTATTAATTTCTCTGTAATATATTGTTGCAAGGCTATAGTTAAAAACATATCTTGTAGTAAACAAAAAGCAAGAGCATACCTACTTCAAAATGAATCACGTTTCACTGTATCTGCGCAAGCTTCTAGCACCATTGTGCATATAAATGAAACGAGGTCTTTAATAAACCACACAGTTTATTTTACACCTCGCATACTAATCTGGTGTACTTGCTATTGTGGTTTTTCTTAACTCAGTGCTATAGTTTAGTGATATTAGAAAACATGAATCCTGAAACCATTTGCTCTATTAGTTCTACAATTGTGAAAACTACTGGCGAAGCTGTAAAATTGGTAAAAAGAGCAGAAGAGATAATCAGTCAAATAAAATTAGTAAAAGGTAATGTGAAATTGTTGGAAACTGTGATAAAAAATAGAATTAACAACCAAGAGGAAGCAGAAAATCCTTTCAAATTGGAAGCAAACTTGGCATTATTAAAATACTATTTAGCTAAATTGCAACACTTAAAACAGTCTTCTGGTAAAGTTGGAGCAGGCTTGGAGGACAATACTAAAAAGAAGCGTAATCGACAGTTAGTTTGGCACTCGATTAATTCTTGCTTCGATGGACGACTGTGTACAGGACTAATGGCAAATTTAAGTATTAAAGATCCATTATGTTTCTTAAATAGGGCCTTCGATAATTTTCAAAGAAAAATTAAAACACATCGTCAGAATTCAATGCTTAAAGTTAATGTTGTATTAGTATGCAATTTTATTAAACCACAAAGTGGTGATGCAGATATGAAAACGTTTTCTACAAAAAATCATATAATCGATATAAATACTAATATAAAAACTTGGTACAAAGATAACGTAATCCATGTTTTAACAAACAAATTGGAAGAATTTAGCGAAAAAGATTCAGGTTGGGCTCTTTCAGAGGTTCTACATTTAAAAGTTAATATTAACAAATTTTCACCTTTAAAAGGGGGAACATCAACTTATGTGAATTTACCGGGTTTTATATCACGTAAACGAGCTGTTGTCAATGTAGAAAATAACGATTCTTTTTGTTTTTTGTGGGCTGTAGTTTCCGCTCTATATCCAGCTAACAACAAACATCCTGAAAGGGTAATAAGTTATCCGCATTTTAAAGATGTTCTAAAATATGATTCTATTGAGTTTCCAATAAAACTTGATGATATAAAGAAATTTGAAAAATTAAATAACTTATCTATTAATTTGTTTTGTATAGAAAAAAAGAACGTGCTCCCTCTTTGTTTAAGCGATAATAGAAATAGTAACAGAGAACCCATTAATTTACTGGTGTTGTCAACAGACAAAAATGATAATTTTACAAGATTTTCAAACGTTAAAGTGTTTTTCCACTTTGCATGGATAAAGAGAATGTCTGCACTACTTTCAAAACAACTGTCTTTTCATGGACATAAAACTTTCATATGCTATAGATGCTTAAATCATTTTAGTTCTGACGATTTACTTAAAAGACATTTAGTTTACTGCAATAATATGAATAAGTGCGCCCTCAAATTTCCAAAGGAGTCGGACAAAATTTTACACTTCAAGCATTTCAGTTACAAAGAAAGAGTACCTTTCGTAATATATGCCGATCTTGAAAGTATTCTTGAACCGTGTGAAACCTTAAGAGTGGAAAATAATTCAGTTAATTATCAAAAGCATACACCATTTAGTGTGGCATATTATTTGAAATGTTCATATGATAATAATTTATCAAGGTTTAAACTATATCGAGGTGATGATTGCATAAAATGGTTTATTTTAGAACTGCAACATATTGCAGTGAATGTTAATAGTATCCTCGAAAATTCGAAAGAAATGGAAACTTTATCGTCCGAGCAAGAAATAAATTATGCTAACGCGACTCACTGTCACATATGCACCAAGCCATTTACATTGAAAGATATCAAAGTTCGTGATCATTGTCACCTTACCTCAAAATACAGAGGTGCTGCTCATCAAGATTGTAATCTAAATTATAAAAATTCATTTAATATACCAGTTGTCTTTCATAATTTAAGCGGCTATGATGCAAATTTTATAATGAAACAATTGGCTACCGGTTTTGCAAATCCAATTCGGTTACTGCCAGTTAATAAAGAAAAATATATTTCATTCACTAAAACAGTTGAAGGTACTAATGTACATTTACGGTTCATCGACTCATTTCGCTTCATGGCTAGCAGTCTTGATAAATTATCTTCATATTTAGAAAATGAAAAGAAAACTATTGTTAGAGCTTCTTGTAACACTGATCAAGAATTTTATTTATTAACAAGAAAGGGTGTTTTTCCTTACGATTATATAGATTCGTGGGAAAAACTCACTGAGACATGTTTACCTGCAAAAACAAACTTTTATAGTCAATTGCATGATGAAGGTATTAAAGATGAAGATTATCAGCATGCTCTTAATGTTTGGAAAACATTTGACATAAAAACTTTGGGTGACTATTCTGATTTATACTTGAAAAGTGATGTTCTTCTTCTTGCTGACATATTCGAAAATTTTCGAAAAACTTGTTTATTAACATATGAATTGGACCCATTGCATTTTTATACTGCTCCAGGTTTAGCGTTCGATGCTATGCTTAAAACGACTGGAGTACACTTAGAACTTTTAACAGACATCGAAAAGCTCATGTTTATCGAGAGAGGTATCCGTGGTGGAGTGTCTCAGTGTTCTAATAGATACGCAAAAGCAAATAACAAATATATGGGTGATCAGTATGATTCAAATCAAGAGTCTACATATCTAATGTATTTTGATATAAATAATTTATATGGGGCTGCAATGTCTGAATATTTACCATATGGAGAATTTGAATTTCTAGAAGAGAATGAAATTGAAAATTTAGATATAATAAATATTCCAGACAATGCTGATGTTGGCTATATTTTTGATTGTGACTTAGAATATCCCACTCATCTACATGAAGTTCATAGTGATCTACCGCTAGCTCCAGAACATATGACTCCACCAATACCTTCAAGATCAAAGTTAAAGAAATTATTATTAACACTGTATCCAAAACGTAATTACGTTGTTCATTATAGGAATTTAAAAATGTATTTGAAATATGGATTACGTTTAAAGAAAGTTAACAGGGTTCTCAGATTTAAACAAGCTCCATGGTTGAAAAAGTATATTGATTTAAACACCATGTTGCGTCAGCAAGCTAAAAATGATTTTGATAAAAATTTTTATAAATTGATGATAAATGCTGTATATGGCAAATTAATGGAAAACGTAAGGAAATACAGAGATGTCCGTATGATCACTAAGTGGGAAGGGCGCTATGGAGCCCAAAATTGTATTGCAAAACCTAATTTCCATAGTTGTTGTATTTTTGATGATGATTTGATAATCATAGAAATGAATAAATTAGAAATTTTATTTAATAAACCAATATATGCAGGATTTTGTGTCCTAGATATATCTAAAACCTTTCTATATGAATTTCATTATGACTATATCTTAAAAAAATTTAATAATAGCTCAAAACTCCTGTACACAGATACCGATAGCTTAATTTATCAATTTAAAGTGCCCGATATTTATGAGTATATTAAAGAAGATAATCAGAGGTTTGACACATCTGATTATGACTCTCATAATCCATATGGAATAGAACAGAAAAACAAGAAAGTCCCCGGTTTGATGAAGGATGAAAATAATGGAAAAATTATGGTTGAATTTGTTGGCCTTCGAGCAAAAATGTATGCCTATAAAGTTATTAATAATAAGATAGTTAAAAAGTCGAAAGGTTCTACAGCAGCAAGTGTTAGAAAAATTTCATTCCAAGATTATAAAAGAACTCTTTTCGATCACGAAATTATTTATAAACCACAGCATCTTATTAGATCTAAAAAGCATAGTGTCTACACAATTCGACAAAATAAGATGATTCTTAATCCTTACGATGATAAAAGAATTTTAAATTCTAAGAATACAGATACAAAGCCATGGGGTTACAAAAGAATTTCAGACGAGGACAATGATGGTAATATTCCAAATAAAAGAATATGTATTCGAATCTGTAGAAAGAGTGAGAATAGTTTAAATACGCAGGCTTTATTCACGAGTCAGCAAATTACTGATATATAAGTAGCAAGCTAAGCGACAAAAGTCAGTTTGCTTTTGTTTCTTACACAAATAAAATGGATACAAGAAATCTGTGCAAAATTGCTTTACATTATGCAACTGTTGAAGTTTATAGTGACTTTATGAAACGTTGCATCGTCGAAGGTTGTGCTGATGATGAGGAAAGATTCAAGTTATTAAAAGATATCTTGGAAGAAGTGGTAATACCAGATGAAGCTTTTCAGTCGTTAACGGAACATGATATAGAACCCCATTTAGAAACCATAGAATTGTTGATGGATAAGAAAATGGAACATGACAAATTTATTCATAACTTGTTGGCCATATGTCAAAAAGAAGGATATGAGAATATAACCATTAAGCAGTTGAATGATGTCGTGCTAATATTACATCCTGAAATTAAAATGTCGTTCAGAATATACTTATTTGAATTGTTACTAGATGGTAAATATTATCCCTATCTCTATTGTGGGGACACCAGTTTCCCATTAAAAAATATATCAAGTAATTATAAAACCATTGATAAAACAATCGATGAAGCCATCACTAGAGCAGCATACTATGCCAGAAGCCGGACACTTCGCAAACTGTACACAATACAAAAGTCTAAGAAATTAAACTGGAAATTTCAGCCATCAACAAATGCCCAACACTCTAATGTTCTAAAATGGATTCAGGATAATATAAAGAGAGCTGAACAAAATTCAAATGCTCGCTTAGGATGGAGTTGTGGTCCCGATTCCGGACCATGGCCTTCAACACATTTGCATGATTATAATAGAACCCTTTGCATATTATATGAAATTAAAGAATAAAATGATTTAACACAGTTTAAGGTTTATTATTTATTTATTAAGTTAATATTACAATTATTAATGTAGTTATAATTTATAAAATCCTTACAGCACTAGTAAGAGGACTATATTTAACTAATCGATCATGAAGTATAAGAGCGTAACAACTTGTGCTTGAGGGAACATCTTTGTTAGTTTCGAATTCCAATCGAATATCAACAGAACCAGATTTAAGGCTTTCATTCTGATGAGAACAATCTATAACAATTAGAGGTGCAAATTTCTTGAACTCTGCGGGTGTATAAATAGGTTCATTTTCCTTTTCATAATATGATCGTTGAAACTTTGCATACATGTCATACAAGGTTGCTATCTGATTGTTCTCAAAATTTATATTTAAATTATCATAAGGAAACATCTCAGAATTAAGATACAGCTTCATATTAATCAAATTACAATGATCAAATTGACTAAAATTTTTATTCAATTTATTTTTACGATCAGTATGGAATCCTACAATTACAAATCTAGGTTTCTCAAGTTGTGTTGCCGTCTTAATATTCCAAGTGTGACGTTGGGTTTCTTGTAAGAGAGGATACTCATGCAGTTCCCAACCTCTAAAGGCAACTTCCAGTTCCTTGTTTCTCGCTACATACTCGACCAATTTTAGTCTTTCTACATCTGCCACGGATATATGAGGCATTTTCCACAGTACTTTATTTAATATCACTTTAACTGACTCATTTTCTGTAGAATTTATTATAGCGTTAGTATCTGAATTTGAGCGAATTAACACCAACTCCTGTCGCAAATTTAAAATAATTTTCTTAAAGTCTTCACAAAATCCGAAAACAGTGGGTAAATCGATTATAACATTAAAATTTCCATTATCGTCAACTATATTTGACTGTTCGTTGTTATTAAAAAACCATCCACCATTTTGTAGATATTGAGTATCACTTCTATTGAATGATGCGTATCCCTTTAGAATTGAGGTTAGACCTGGATGACGAATGCGATCTATTACATATCCTCCCATTTCATATCTGATCTCATCAAATAAAAGCATGACACCGTTATTCACAAATGCAGCAGTTTTTGAAGGAGTATTATCAGTTTTCAGTAATTTACCTTCAATATATAACGAGCTTCCACTGGGTAATGTGTAGACATCCTGCTGTTGTATTGGAATACGAATTTCATCATTGTTATTCAAAGACGTAGATGCATAAGGCTGATGAGTATGTTTCTCAGCACTACTAACAGAATTGTCAAAATAAGCCCTCTCATTAACACTTAATATATCCATTTTTTATCACTTCTTAAAAATAACTTTAAAACCAAGAGATTCGAGAAACTTCCGATTTCTTATTGTTATTGGTTTGATGGTTCGTGTAGAACTGTCCAAAGGTTTTATGTTTACACCTCCTATATAGCTTCGACTAGAGCTACCACGTTTGTTGTATCTTTTCATGGGGTTACAAAAGAATTTCAGACGAGGACAATGATGGTAATATTCCAAATAAAAGAATATGTATTCGAATCTGTAGAAAGAGTGAGAATAGTTTAAATACGCAGGCTTTATTCACGAGTCAGCAAATTACTGATATATAAGTAGCAAGCTAAGCGACAAAATTACCATTGTAATTATTAATTACGCTTCCTTCAAATGTAGTCTTAATGACAATACCTCTCTTCCGAAATTGACGAGCTCGCCGTCTTGACTGACTATATTAACAATAATTTGATCGATAATTCGAGTGTTGATGGGTAGATACACAACGTTACTTGGAGTCTCAACAATTTTGAATCCTGCTGGTACTGTAGGAAAAAATTCATGTATAACGTGAGCTTGTCTGTCATTAATATAGGATCCACTCACAATATTGCATTCTATGCAAATGGTATTTACACTGAAAATATCTACTGGAAAATCTGATTCGTGATTACCATATGCCGCTAATTTTCGTCGTTTAAAACCAAGCCAATGTCCTATCGAATCTTCTTTAGTAAAATCTATATCCTCACTGCATTTGATTCTACACTTCAGAGTGTTATTGTTGGCTTTAATGGAAATGAGCTTTGAATATCCTTTCACAATCCCCTCTTTTGAACTATCATCGTTTTCAAGCCATCTGGGGTCGCCTAAGGCTCGTTGTAGATATTTGTTTACTGAATCAATATCATAGGTTCCTTCTGGAATTTCGATGTATTTACCTTCGGATCCATAATAAAATCTGTTGTTCTTATATTTTTCGATATTTGGAATTGAATTGTAGGATTCGAAACTGATTAATCCTAAGACGTAGTCTTTACTATCATCCAAAATAATTGGAGGATTATACCTAGAAGTAAGGGTTGAGCTTCTCCCAGAGAGTAGGAATGAATTCGTCGTCATCTTAGGTGTCGATGAAATATACTATTCAAAAACACCTACTGCATTCTTAATTATATAAAAATTTCAGACACAGATGACCACAGTTGAATGTATTAAATTTTTGTAACTTTTCATGGTTATACAATATTTTACATGGTTCGTTGGTATTAAGGTAATGTATCAATTCTCGTGGAGGTCTTAGGTTACCGTAACTATCAAAATATACTGCTTTTTCTCCATTCTTCTTATATGCAGTCCAATGTGTTCCAGGGCCTTTTTCATTATCGAGATTAATAATGCCGCATTCATTATATTGTACCCGACATGGTAAACTATCTTTCATAAATACACCTCGAAAATGTTGAATATTTAATTTCTTAGCCAATCTCATTAAGTCTAAATTAGTAAGAGCTCGTTTTGGTAATTTTATCGGTAACGCTTGGAGGGTGCTTTTCGTTCTAAAAAAAGACCAAATCCTTGCTTATACGGTCTCATGTATAGTCCTTTACCCATAGCTATTTCTTCCAATGCGACATTGTGACGTTTACTTTCTTCAAGCTTTCGCTTTGCATCTTTGGCATCATTAACGGCCTTTGCAATTCCTGCAGCTCCACCACCTAAAGCACCAAGCGCACTTAAGCCAGCAAATAATGGAATTAGTGGTAGAAATCCTCCTGTTTTAGGTATTGGTATTACTCGAGTGGCTTTAATATGTTTCTTTTTAACTTTATTAACAGCTTTTAATGCAACTTTAATAGCATCTTTCATATCCTTCACATTTTTACCTTTAAGCGCCACTCGTGCTTGCTTTGTTACGTCTTTAAATGGTAATGATCCACCCACCTTTCTAGATTTCACTTTACGTTTACTAGCATTACTTTTTCTTTTCTTAGTTTTTTTGTTACCACATCCCATTCCTAATTTAACTTTAGCTTTCATTGCTGTTGCCACAGCTAAGGCTGCTGCCTTTTCTCCTATGGATGCGTTTGGTGACTTAAGTCTGTCCACCGCCTTCTCACCTAAAATTTGATCTGCCTTATGGCGTTGTTCCAAGTCTTTCTCTCTGCTATAAGCCACGTCGTGTTGTTTACAAGCTTCGTCTAGACCATTAATACCCATATCACCTCTTGCTAACCTCTTCGCAAGTTTTGTACCGGGACCACAAAATTTATATCCCGGAATATGGAGCTCTACTGGTAATTTATTTATAATAGAGTCCAATATACCGCTGCCTGACTTTTTAGCTGTTCTAAGCATTTGGCACTACAAACGATTCACAAATGATATAATATTAGTATCATCATCCTATATATATATATAGATAATCATAGACTGTGCTTTATTTGAAGTATTGCCTCCGTCATGCGCATTGTAAAACAATCAACAGTTTTACCTATTAACAATAGTGATATCAAAGAAAAGAAAATCTTGAAGAGACATGGAGAACTGTTACCATCCACAATCCGTTGCCTGGTTGTCGGTCCATCGAACTGTGGTAAAACTAATATTATGATTAGTTTGATTGAGCATCCTAATGGATTGAAGTTTGAAAACATTTATATTTTCTCTAAGTCTCTCTATCAGTCAAAATATCAATATTTAGAAGAGCTTCTAAAACCCATAAAAGGAATTGGATACTACTCCTTCAATAATTGTGACAACATTCTGCCTCCTGAAGATGTAAAACAAAATTCAATATTTATTTTTGATGATGTAGCCTGTGATAAACAAAATGTTATGAGAGATTATTTCAGTATGGGACGTCATAAAGAAGTAGATTGTTTTTATCTCTGTCAAACTTATACACGTATTCCAAAACATCTAATACGTGATAACGCAAATATATTGGTAGTCTTCAAACAAGATGACTTAAATTTGAAGCACATATATGAAGATCACATTAATACCGACATGAATTTTAATAAATTTAAAGAAATGTGTTCACTATGCTGGAAAGACAAATATGGTTTTATGGTGATTGATAAGGATAGTGATATAAGTAATGGTAGATATAGAAAGGGATTTGATCATTACATACATATATAAAGAGAGATACGTTCTGTTCACTTTATTCATCATTGTTAGTGTTCATAGAGCTAGACCGGCACTTAGCACTAAGCTGTTTTTTACTACATGGGACCGGGCATCAGACCTGTTTTTTACTGCATCAGACCTGTTTTATACTGCCTGAGACCTGTTTTTTACTGCATCAGACCTGTTTTATACTGCTTGAGACCTGTTTTTTACTGCCTGAGACCTGTTTTTTACTGCCTCAGACCTGTTTTTTACTGCCTGAGACCTGTTTTTACTGCTTTTACTGAGGTTAAGAAGAATTTGTAACTTCAATATGAATAGAAAGGAAGTTGAAGTAAAAAAATTGTTAATACAAAGGAGGAACGTAGTAAAGCAAAAGCTGAATGCTTTGAAAGAAGGAAGTATAATTCAAGAACAATCGTTTCTTCCTATCACGAAGCGTTTACAAACAATTGCCGAGAAACTTGATGGAGAGTCAAACATAAAAAGTGATGAGCCTGTAAAAAAGGAAGTAAAATCTAATTTCTCCTTTAGCTCACCGAAAAAAAGCAAAGCAAAATATAATAGCTCCAGGATTTTTAACGCACCAAGTTTCCTAGATACGTCAATTGTTGCAGAAGGAAATTCAAATGATAATGATATTGCTGATGGAGATAATGTGGAAAGTAATGAAGAACTAGATGAAAATATACAAGAAGCAAAAGATTACATTCAAACCTTAAGTAATGCACCCGACACATTGTACTATTTGGATCAACTTGATCCTTTACCCAGAGAATATGTTCATAAAATGATTGGTGATGTACATAATGAGTTTGACTTTAGGTATGGTGTTAGATATGATCCAGACCTTAATGAGCTAAAAATTGGCAACGCATCTTTACAATTCGATGGTAATGATTTGATTATAGGTGGATTAACTTATAAGGGGACTCCTGGACTATACGAGTTGGTTTTTAAGAAACATCCAGTTGGTTTCACAGAAGGTGATAGAAAAAACTACTTAGACATTGTTAAACGAACGAATGCTAATAAAAGAAACTACTCTGAAAATGAACAAATTCAGGGTAATGGATCTTACAAATATAAGAAAATCATATCCGCTTTGACCATACAACCACTAACACCACGAAGACCTCGTAGCATACAACCTCTAACTCGAAAGAGATTGGGTCTTGGTATGTTACTGGAAGCCTCGAATAGTCCAATAGATTACGTATACTGGGACGATCCTAATGAACTTGTTGATAGATTACGGCTTTTAGTTTCATCTCAAACCGCTGGTCATACAGGTCACACTAACGAGATCGTGTCTATTATCGAAGAGTTGCGTGAATCTAAAATTATTGAGTAATAAGAAGAAACTTATAACTAGCTTAAAAATGACAATCGATAAATTTGGTAGACACATAAGTCAACCACAACACTCCTTTGAGGATCATGAAGATTTTGATGTAATGTCTACAAACATTGCAGAAAACATAGTGAAGGAACTATATTATAATGTTATTTTAACATTTGAGTCCGGGGCCTTTCAAGAAAATAGTAAGAAATATCTAATATCTAATATAAAAACATGCCACGTTTTCTTCTACGAGTCAGCTATGATTGAATATGTACTGGGTTACTCTAATGATATCATAACTATTATAAATGAGAAGGAATTTAACTTGACAGAACTAGTCAACGTACAGTTACGTCGCGGTGACAATATCTCGTTTCGAGAAAAGGATTCGCAAACTACGAATAGTAATTTATTTGTAGAATTCTTTATACGAGTTCCTGTGGGATTAAATATATAAGAAGGAGGAATGCATACTATAATATTAGTTGGAATCCAATATGAAATCTCCTGACAAATTGAATAAATATGCAACAAGAAGTGTAAAAGAAGATATTGTCAATGAACTACACAAGCCTGCCAGAATCAATTTCAAAAGGCGTAGAACCGTAATAAAAGGCCTGAACGACTTAATACAAGCCGATTTAATTGATTTGATACCATATTCAACAGAAAATAAAGGGTATAAATATGTGCTAATCGTTATTAATTGCTTCTCTAAGTTTATATGGACAGAGCCTCTAAAGAGTAAATCCGCCCAGGATGTTACAAATGCGATGAATAAAATTCTGCGAGACCTTAAGAAGATTCCAAAAAATCTACAAACAGATATGGGAAAAGAATTCTATAATGAGAATTTCAGGAAACTCATGAAAAAGTATAATATTAACCACTACAGCGTTTACAGTACAAAAAAGGCTTCTATGGTGGAACGAGTTATTAGAACTATAAAAAATATGCTTTGGCGCGCTTTTAGTTTAGGTGGGACGTATAATTGGATTCATCTGTTAGATAAAATTGTTGATAAATACAACAATACAGTTCATTCTACAACAAAGTTAAAACCAAACAAAATCACATCAAGGAATGAGAAATCTATATTAAAGTCAACATACTCTCATTTAAAACTAGCTGACAGAATAACAAAATTTAAAGTAGGCGAGCATGTGAGGATTAGCAAATATAGAGAAGCTTTTAAGAAAGGGTATACACCGAATTGGTCTAGTGAAATTTTTATTATTAGGAAAATAAAATTAAGCAATCCCACAACATATTTATTGAAGGATGAGAGTGGTGAAGAAATAAAAGGAGGGTTCTATGAACTAGAGTTACAAAAAGTAAAACATCCTGACGCCTACTTAGTTGAAAAGGTGTTACGAAAAAAAGGAAATAAAGTATTTGTCAAATGGTTAGGTTATGATGATAAACATAATTCTTGGATTAATAAGAACAATGTATTGTAACACGTTTTATTGTATATGAATTGTAATAAACAAAATAAATGATTTTATATATTGCAGTATTTTATTTAGATCATTAACCCAAGATAAATTCAAATTATGATAATAAATAAGTACAGCTCATCAACATCTACCGAACAGTGTCGAGACGCGATGTGAAGCGTGGCACCTGCCAGCCTACTTGGACTGTGACGTAATCGGTGAAAAGCTATGCCGATCCTGCTCCAGCCGCCATCTTGAATTTTGGAGCACGATCGGCATAGCTATTCTACTAGCCTCCTTCCTCAGTTCCTCCTCTAGTTCTTCCTTGTTTGTGATACCGTCGATATCAAGTACGTGGAGCGTTGTTTTCTTGCCTCCTGTCCCTATCTTTATTTCCCCCTTCACTATTTTCTTAAGCTTTTCATTAGCTTTTTTGGCACCTTCTTCTCCCCCTGCTACCGTCAGGAGTAAGTCTCCTGCCTGAGTCTTCTTGAGACTTTTTATTTCCAGGTTTTCTCCCGCCGTTTTCACCCCCTCTTTAATTTGCTTTAGAACATCGACATAACTTCTACCCTCCGCTCTTATAATAACGGCCCCGTCATCGGGCCTATATCCCTCAACTCTGGTTTTGTAGTTTATTTCCTTCCCTACCCTTCCGGGCTCGTTAGATGGAGTCCCTTTTTTATTGGGGACGTGCAGGTGCACCTCTATCCCAGACCCGACGAATGCCCATTCTAATATTTTTTGCAACTCTTCTGTCCCAGACGTTTCTTCCAGAGATACAGCTCTCAGGATGGTCACTTGTCTCCTCTCCATGTTTTCCTAACCTAACCTAACCTTTTTTTTTTTTTTTTTTTATTTGTGGAGGGGAAATTCTCATGAACACCGAGCGCTTGTTGTTCTATCGCGGCTCGGTAGTGCGGGACTTCAACCCGCTAAAACCCCTCCTGTCATCTCCCCTTTCTCACCCCCGGAACTGTCTGTTAAGATATACATCTGGGGTGTGGGAGTAGTTCTACCCGTCTCGTTGTTGTCCAGCCTGGAACTGCCTCTCTTCCCTCTCCTTTGTAGTTAACATCGCTCTGATGTAGCCATGGATCTGGGCCCATCTCGCGGCATTTGAGAGCATCTGCGGTATCAGATCTTCCGTTTCCACCCCGTGTAAGTTTACCTCCTGCCTTTGTGCCGTCCATCTGTGACATCGCAGCAGGGTATGCTCAGCCGTGTCAGGTTGCTCACAATAATAACAGTTCGCGTTTTGTGCCTTGCCTATCCTATGCGTGTAGGCCTTAAAATACCCATGGCCGGTAAGGGCTTGCGTGATGTAGAAGTCAATGCGTCGATGTTTGCAGTTTATCCAGGGGGCCAATCGCGGGATCAATCTTTTAGTCCATGCTGCCACCGTAGTCTCGGCATCCCACTTCCGCTGCCACTCTACCATGGTCACCGTCCTAGCCTGTTCTCTTACCTCGACCCTGTGTCCGTCCCTTGCATCATGTACCCTCTTTCTCTCGCCTATCAGGAGCTCAATCGGAGGGACCCCTGTTATCACTTGCGTTGCCATTGCCGAAACCGTTCTATATGCGGCCGCCACCCTCAGGAGCGCCCTCCTTTGCGTCCCTTCCATCATGGCTCTATAGCGCTCTATCTTCATGGCTTTATGCCAGATAGGAGCCCCGTACAGGATAGTGGACTGTACCACGCCATAAAGAACGAGCCTCCTGTAGAATCTTGGGCCCCCGCAGTTCGGCATAACTCTGCTCAGCGCTGCCGCCCTTAGATCAGCCTTTGCTGTGGCCTGTTTAATATGTTCGCCAAAAGTGCCCTGAACATCCATGACTACCCCTAAGTACTTCAGGCTCTTCTTAGGGGTTATCCTTGCTGTTTCGATGGTAAAAACAGCCGTCGTTTTAGCACGATGCCCTTTTAGGAGGATAGCCTCAGATTTCTCTGGGGCCAGCGCTAGTTTGTGCGTCTTAATCCACCCGCTAACTTTCCCCAGTACTCTGTCTGCCGTTCTAATAAGGCCTCTCTCATCGTCTGCGCTTGCAAGTAGCGCCAGATCGTCCGCGTAACCAACCAATCTGACGTTTGGGGAATCAGCCAATCTGAAGATACCATCGTAGAGGATGTTCCACAGCGTAGGCCCTAATACGGAGCCCTGAGGGACACCCATCGACATATCAATCTCCCGTCTCTTGGTGACCAGGATCTTCCTGTCTGTAAAATATTCCTGGATTACCTTTATCAGGTATCCAGAAATTTGTCTTCTCACCAATTCAGCTATAATGAGGTCCCAGGATGCTGTGTTAAAGGCATTCCTGATGTCCAGCGTGACCAGTGCACAGAGTTTCCTGTCCGTCTTGCTTCTAACCCAGGACTTGATATACTCTACCGCATCTATTGTTGATCGCCCCTTCCTAAAACCGAACTGGTAAGCAGAGAGGCCCTCGCCCGTCTCCAGCTCCGCTTCCAGACGCTCCTTAATCAATGCCTCATAGAGCTTCCTAAGTCCATTCAGGAGGCATATGGGCCTCTGCGAAGCAGGGGCTTCCAAAGGTTCTTTCCCCTTCCATATTAGAACCAGCTTGGCTTTTTTCCAGTCTCTCGGGAAGGCCATGTCCGTGAGGAGATCGTTTAGGACGTTCCTCAGGCGCTCCGGTTTGGTGTCTGCTGTTCTTATAATTACTTCGGCTGGGATTCCGTCCGGGCCAGGGCTTTTTCCAACCTTTATCCTGGAGATCGCATGCTTCAACTCCTTGTCCGAAAAGGGCTGCGGAGGAATTGTGTCTATGTCGGGCCTCGCGTTGACATCCGCGTCAGGCATGATTTCTGATCTTGGAAAGAGTGCCTCAGCAATAGTCAGTCTCTTTTCATCCTCGATATTGAAAGGGGTGTCCACCCCTTTCAAGGATCTCATAGCTATCTTGTAGCCGTCGCCCCACACGTTGTCATCGAGCTCCGCACAGAGTCCAGCCCAATGCAGCTTCTTTTTCCTCCTGATGAGCCTGCACAGGGCAGAGCGGGTTTCCTTGTATTGCGTCCAGCACCCCTCTCTGTCCGCACCTGTTGTAGTTCGCAGGTGCCTGCGCCTCGCGCTGTTACAAGCAGCCCTAGATGTCTCTACTTGTTCATCCCACCAGTACGGGAGCATTGCTGGGCCTGTTCTCCCCCTTCTAACGAGGCTATCCTTATGTGCTATAGCAAGCGCATTACTGAAGGCCTGCAGGGTGCATGTCTGCTCGCCAAGGGCTCCCACTTCCTCCCTTAGCCTGCGAGTGAGGACGTCTTTATTTATCAGTGGCCTGATATTTCTGGCCTTTACTACCCTCTTCCTGACGCTTTCCACGTCAAATCTGATGTAGCGGTGGTCGCTGAGTGATTCCTCTTGCAACACTCTCCAGTTCTTTATAGCTCTGCCAATTTTCTGCGTGCTGCAAGTGATATCAATGAAACTGCTGCTGCTTCCCCTGACCCATGTGGGACTTGTCCCCTCGTTTTTCGTTGATATGTTCAGAGTAGCTGCCCACTCGCACCAGTACTCGCCCCGTCGGTCCCACTCCGGTGAGCCCCACTGCGGAGATTTTGCATTAAGGTCCCCTAGTAGGACTACCTCTCGCGGTCTTTTGTCTCTAACTCGTTCCATTAAAGTATCCGTGTAGGATTTAAACTCAGGTAACGGGAGCAGTAGCAGCAGAACATAAGGCAGCACCCTAGGTCCAGAACGACATACCCATTGTTTCTAGAGGCAGTACAGATGTTCACGCTCTCTCTGTTGATCACTAAAACCGCTACATCAGATCTGACGTCGGTAATCCATCTAGTGCTGGTCACTATTTTTTTATTAGGCTCGCTCGCTACCAGGATATCTATGCCGTCTCTTCGTGCCACGGCGTATGCCATGTCGTGGGCCCTTGGTGAGCGCTGTAAGTTCGCCTGTAAAATAGATAGGGGCTTAAGTCCCAGGTCATGAGGTTGGCGTTGTTGGTGCGTTGTTCTAGGCATCTAGGGGAGCGCTTCCCTTCCTCCTCAATTCCTCCACCAGCTGTCTAAAGGTGGGGCACCTTGTGCCTTCGGCTCTGTGACCGCTGGTACCGCACAGGAACCTAACCTAACCTAACCTAACCTAACCTTTTTTTTTTTTTTTGAGGAGGTAAAAAATCTTCGTAAAGACACACCCACCATTGTTATTCTGGCGATGGGGGTAGTGCCGGATTCGACCTCTTGGTCACCTACCGGCTAAAAACTTCCTCCTTTCCAGGGAGTAGATGACGGGCGGGACCGCTTTCGCATTACTTCACCCGCATCCCCTGTTATCTTCCCTGTCTTGTCCTTTCCTCAGCTTCCTTAGTCCTCATTATCTCCGTGAGAGACCTTGCTCCTTGCTATCCCTTGCCATCTGTCCTTAGCCCTCAGCATTTCCTCCATTAAGTTTTCCGGGTTTAACTCTACACCCGTTAAGGCCCACATTTCTTGTCTTTGACGTTCCCACCTTGGACACTCGAAGATCGTGTGCTCCACGTTGTCCATCAGGCCGCAGTAGTGGCACGTGTCCCTATCCGATTTCTTAAATCTATGGAGGTATGCTTGGAAGCAGCCATGCCCAGTCAGGACTTGTGTGAGGAAGTAGTCTACTTCCCCAAACTTTCTATTATACCACTTCCTCACGTCCGGTATTAGCCGTCTGGTCCACTCTCCCTTCCCTGTCTCCACTCTCCATCTGTTCTGCCATTCCTCCATGGTATCTTTCCTGAGACTGCCCTCCTCTTCCTTTCTCTGTCTGACTCGTTCCTGGACTAATAGGTCTATCGGGATTGAGTCCGCTATGACCTGCAAGGCTCCCGTGGATGTAGTCCTGTATGCACTACATACCCTGAGAGAGATCCTCCTCTGGATCCCTTCCAACAGTTTCCTGCAAATCTGATATTTGCAGGCATTTGCCCATATCGGTGCCGCATACATAACCGTGGACCTGACTACCGCAGCTAACAGCTTCCTCTTACCGCTCCCTGGGCCCCCGACGTTCGGCAGGAGTCCGTTCAGTTTCCTGCACAACGCCTCCGCTTTCCTGGCACTCCTTCTAACGTGTTCTATCATTGTGGCATTTCTATTAAAGTGTACGCCTAGGTACTTAATACTCTCAGAAGTCTGTATCCGGTTATCCCCCATATTCAATGCCAATGTGGTCAGGGTTCTCCTTCCCACTAAAATGACCGCCTCGGTCTTGTGAGTTGCCAATGCCAATTCATGCCTACCCATCCAATCCTCTATCCTCGCCATAGCTTCGCTTACTCTTGATCTAATCTCCTCACCGTTCCGCCCGCTCGCTAAGAGTGCCAGATCGTCGGCGTATCCTATAATATTTACCTCTGTCGGCATATCCAACCGGAGCACCCCATCATAGTAAATGTTCCATAGGGTGGGTCCCAGGATGGATCCTTGTGGTACCCCCTTAGTCACCTGTAAGTGTTCCTCGTTTTCTAGGATCACACTTCTCTCCGACAGATAGCTTTTTACCAGCTCTATCAAGTAGCCTTCCACCCTCCTACTTTCCATCTCTCTAACAATCCCCGGCCAACTGGCCGAGTTAAAAGCATTTTTCACGTCGAGAGTCACCAAAATGCACAATTGTCGGCGTTGGTAGGCCCCACTGTTTACAAATGTCGCTATTTCGTTAACCTTTTCCAAGGCGTCCAACGTGCTCCTATTCTTCCTAAAGCCGAACTGCCACTCGGCAAGGTCCCCCTTGCTGATGACCTCCCCGTTCAGCCTCTCGTTTATTATTTTTTCGTAGATCTTGGCTATACTGTTTATCACGGATATAGGTCGATATGTGGTCGGGTCTCCTGGGGACTTTTTTTCTTTTTCTATCAGTACTAGCCTTGCGGTTTTCCATTCCTTTGGGAACTTGCATTTTGAAATTTGCGTATTTAGCACTTTCAGCGCATACTCTGGCACCGCCATCGCCCATGCCTTAACCGCCTCCACTGGGATCTTATCCGGCCCTGGAGCTTTGTTCAGCTTTAACGTCTTTGTTGCCAGTACGAGTTCTTCCATTTCTATTGGAGGAGCTATAACCTCCGGTACCCTGTGCTATATATGCACAGGGTCTTGCGGGAAGAGATCCCCAACTATCGCCCTCATCTCGGCTACCTCCATTTTGTTGGCGGTCACACATCCCATCCTCTTAACCGCGATCTTATAAGCGTCCCCCCAAATATTCGTATCAAGTTCATCAATCAACTCTTTCCAACATTTTTTCTTTTGCCGCTTGATCTCCATTCTCAATTCCTTCCTCCTATTTTTGTATTGCGAGGCTAGCTCCTGTCTCCCCTCTGGATTCCCATTTCGACGGTATCTTGCCAGATGCCTCTTTGCCTTTAGACACTCCCGTCTTTTCTCCGCGATTTCGCTGGTCCACCAATACACCTCCTTCTTCCTGCCCTTCGTCCCTTTCTTGGGCGGTAGGACCTTCTTACAAGCGCGTTGCAGGAGGGTGAGACATTCCGACTCTGTACCGCTCCTGTTTCCTACCGTTCCCACTATCTCTCGAATGGCCGTCGCCAACCTCTCGACCGATTCGGCGTTGACCTTCCAGCCCCGAGATCCTGCTTGGTGGCTTCCAGCATTCCTGCTGTCCACCCCTTCGATTCTGTAAGTGATATTTCTGTGCAAACTCAGATTTTCCTCGTCTCTCACCCTCCAGTCTTTCACCCGGTTCAACAGGTTAAAAGAGCAGAACGTTACATCGATAAAACTTACGCTGTTACCTCTGACGAAGGTTGGGACATTCCCCTCGTTGACCACTTCTATTCTGACTTCTTCAGCCCATTCACCCGTCAGTCTTCCTCTCTCGTCCGTTCGCACAGAACCCCACCTCGTGCTATTGGCGTTAAAGTCGCCACCTACTAACACACTCCTACAGTCATTCAGGTCTATTTCTCTCTTAATATTGTCCAGGAACTCCTCGTACTCTCCCACTACCCTGTTTGGGCTGAAAAAACATCCTATGATGTATATCCCATCCGTTTGTACCCATACAAATCCTCCTCCTCTACCCTTTTTTCCCACACTGAGATCCGACCCGTATATCTTAATCGCTACGTCCGTATTTATGTCCACTTCCCAACCTCCTCTTTGTGCCATAGCCTTGTTGGGCTCCGCTACGATGACTAAGTTTATTCCCAGCTCCTTCACGGACTGTTCCAATAAATCCATGGCCGCCCTATCTCGGCCGAGGTTGGTTTGCAGGACGTTTATTTTCATTACTCGTAAAAATACTGTGTATAACAGAAATACAATGTATAATGGACGATTACAAAGGTTCGAAAAATATCACAGATCAAAAACTTGAAAGATATCACAGATTAAAAAACTTATTCTACTTAAGCGACTAGGTTTCTCTGACTAGGTTTCTCTGACAAATAAAAACTTTGTATATATTAAAAACCTTAAGCCTATATAAAGGTTGACTAGCACCAAATATCACAGATCAATTACTATTTAATATTTTCTCCGGGCCTTAGCCAGTTGCCTGGCCCTCGCGAGTGCCTTCTTGAATTCGGGGCAGGTACCCGCTCCAGCCACGTGTCCATCCACCTTGCAATTCAGGCATCGGAGCGTTCTGTCACACTCCCGAGCCTTATGGCCTTCCACGCCACACCTCTTACAAAGCTGAGAGCGATCCTCTTCTTTGCATAGCTTGCTGGTGTGACCATACCCCCAGCAGCGGTAACATTGGTTTACCTCGTGTCTCTCGGCAATGGTACACATACTCAAACCAACTCTAAGCCTGCCCATGTTCAAGAGCTTTTCTGCCACCCCTCTTTCCGCCCACACAGTAACCGCTTGTGTTCCCCCAAAAAACGGTCTGAGGGATCCCACTCTGCGGGGCGCTTCTTCCCCTGTTCCAAGCACCCTATCTAGCGCCCTATCCACCTCCTCCTTGCTGGCCAACCCATCTATCTCTTTGATAGTCAGGCCCACCTCCCGTTTCCTCCTTCCCCCCGTGGTTATCGAGAGTTGGTTCCCTTGGCCTATCTCCTTTTTCAGATTTTCCACAACCTTTTCATCCCCTTTATTTACGATAACTATCATGTGTCCATCCCTTGACTTACGTATGGACTTTATTATGCTACCCGTCTTGGTCTCGGGTTTTACTTTCTCCTTTACGCTGGTGAGAATGTCAGCGAATGTCTTGCCCTCCTGTTTTACTAGGAGCACGCTAGTATCCTTAGCTACTGTTTTGGTGTGTTTAACCACCCGTTTACCTTGCGGTGCATATAATAAGCATTTTATGTCCGTCCCCCTGAAAATAATTTCCAGCATTTTCCTAGTATCTTTGCCTCCCATGTCCTCCCTTGGTGGGTAAAGCGCCAGTTTCCTCTTGCCACGATTCGCTATCCTGTCCCTCAGAGCAACGAGTCTATTGTACCAGTCCTCTCGACCGCTTCCCGGTTCTATCTTGGAGATTATTTGTTCTTTGCTCTCGGGGTCACTCGTTTCTCCGAGGAGCTTTATGCTCACGGCAATCTGGCAAATTGGCCCTTCAGCCCCTTTCAACTCGGGATACCTATCCTCCAATGCCTCTCTCACTTTGTCGTTACCATCGCTTCTCCCCTTTTCCTCGTCTAGGTACACTAGATCCGTGTCTTTCTTGGTTTTGTCCAATGGGATCCCTTCCACCATGAAGGCCGTCTTAAAGCTCTCCCTAGGCCACTTTTTATTAGAGATCTTGATTTCTCGTATGTATCCGCCCCTGATATGTCCTCCTCAGTTATGGTATTTGCTACCATTCTGTGTTCCTCCATAGTGTCCTCTGTCTGGCATCCTATGGTTCTTGTTTCTATCCTCGCTGTCTGGGTTCTTACGTCGCAAGTCTCGGGTTCCCTTCCATCATCTCTGTGCCCTGTACCAATGGTCATCAGTATCTCCTGCATTTCTGCAGTCGCTAGCTTGCTCGTTAGGGATCTATGCCCCTCTCCTTCATCTATATCCATCGCCGCTATCTCCGAGCTCTTCCCCAGTTCCTGGAGAAGCGTCTGGGCCTCTTTGGTCATAAGCTGCCTGACAAGGCTCTGAAGGGTCATCGCTGCCTCCTTGAGCTCTCTCTTTGTGTTCCGTTCCTTAGCAGCTGTCGCGATTTGACGCGTGACCCCTTCAATCTTAAGGACACTTTTCCTAATCAAAGTGCCTATTTTCTCTCTCCCAGTTTGGTGGGGTTTCGTCGACCCTCCTTTCTCCGCCGGCCCTTCTTCTCTTTTCCTTTTATTCGGCTGCAACTCTACTTCATCATCCAGTGTTAAATTTACCGTCTCCACACTCGGGGTTGGCGGAGCTGAGTGGGTACGCCTGTCCGGTGAGCCCTTTTGTTTTTTTAATATCTTCCTTCTTGGGCTAATAAGGCCCATTTCCACATATATAGATCTCTCTCCTATACCCTTGTCCCTATCCCATACGCATTCCGCGCCCTCTCCGTCTACGGGTGCTTTTAACTTCGGAGGGCTTCTCCCTATAGAGTCCCTCCTTTCAAAGGGATTTATTTCCGCTTTCCTACTTCCAGTAGTACTTCCTGACACCACGGCCTGGTTTCCTACCAGTGGTGTCGACCAGTCGTTGGATGACGGTCGGGAGGAGCCTGGCCTGGCACTACCCTCACCGACCGGAACTGGGGGCTCCGACCCCTGCTCCGTAATGCAAATCTGTTTCGTTGTACTATCCATATATTATATTTTGAAGAGTTCCTTTTCCCTGGCCTGGTTATCAACGTATAGTCCGTCCGATAATTCCCCCCCTAGGAGGATGTGAGCAATCCTATGGGGGGGGAGGTGCAATCCTGTTGGTCCGCGGGTGCTATTTTATTTCGCACCTACCCTTCGACCCTGCTGGGTGCAGAGTCGACGAGCATTCCCCTATCCGCCACCTGGGGACGCGCCCGGTAGGGGTTTCAGGTGTCCCCCCCGGGAACCTAACCTAACCTAACCTAACCTAACCTAACCTTACCTAACCTAACCTAACCTAACCTAACCTAACCTAACCTAACCTAACCTAACCTAACCTAACCTAACCTAACCTAACCTAACCTAACCTAACCTCACCTCACCTCACCTCACCTCACCTCACCTCACCTCACCTCACCTCACCATACCTCTCCTTACTTAGTTTGACATTAGAATAAGCGAACCTTTTTTTTTTTGTGGGAGGGGAAATCCTCATGGACACCCTGCTCTTGAGTCTATCAAGCAGGGTAGTGTCGGACTTCTACCGACTAAAACCCCTCCCTAACTATGCCAGCCTACCGGAACCTCCCCGCAGGGGGAATAACCTCAGTAGGAGGATTTTTCTTGTACATATTCAACCTGGCTTATCCCTCTCCTTCTTCTTCATGATCTTTCCAATTCCCTCCTCTACGATCTTCCAGCTCCGCCCATCCCTAAGCATCACCCTCACCATACTTTTTTTAGTAACAGGCTCCCCGAGGCAGGTTTCCATCACCCTTCTTTCATCCTCCCATCTTCCACACTCGAAGAGTGTGTGCTCGGGGTCATCCCTCCCTCCGGCAGTACCTGCAATCCTCTTCTCGCGCCTTACCGATAGCGTGCAGGTACGTCCCGAAGGATCCGTGTCCTGCCAAGGCCTGGGTAAGGAAATAGCTGGTGCCTCCATGTTTCCTCCGCACCCAAGGTCTGACGTCCGGGATTAACTCCCTTGTCCAGGAACCCTTGACTCCCCCGCTCCACTCTTCCTGCCATTCATCCAATGTCCTCATCCTCTCTTCCTTGCTGGCTGCTTCTTTCGGCTGCCGGCTCTCCCATATCCTCTTTCTCTCGCGCGCGAGGAGGTGAATCGGCACACACGACGCCAATGTTGTCGCCGCCTCATACGAGATGGTCCTGTATCCCCTGCATACCCTAAGGGCTACGACCCTCTGGACACTCTGCAGCGCCCTCCTATACAGGGCCACGTTAAGGTAATCCGCCCATATCGGGGCACCGTATAACATTATAGAGTGGGCCACTCCAGCCAACACCTTTCTCCTCTGCTCTCCAGGCCCCCCCATGTTTGGCATTATCTTCTGCAAGGCCTTCACCGCCGCCTGAGCCTTCTTTGCCGCTGCCTTTATATGCGGGCCCATAGTAACAGTAGAGTCCAGGATAATCCCCAAGTATTTCACCTGCATACTCATCTCCACCCTATTATCTCTGATCACCAATTCCCGGATCCTTTGTGGTCTGCCAAACCTGAGAAGGATGGCTTCTGTTTTTTCGGGTGCCATCTGCAGCCCATTTTCCCCCAACCACCTATCCACCTCCGCCAGTGCCTCATTCATCTTCGCCTCCAAGGCATCCGGCCTACTATCTTGCCCGACAATGGCTACATCATCCGCATACCCTGTTATCACGATGCCCTCTCGTACATTTAGCGTGAGTACCCCATCATACATCACATTCCACAGAGTCGGACCTAGCACCGACCCTTGTGGAACCCCAACAGCAACCTCCCTACTCCTACCTCCACCTGTGCGGATCCTCCTCTTGGACAAGTAATCCTTGATGAGGTTCACCAGGTACCCGGAGATCCCCCTACGCTCCAGCGCCTCAACTATTCTGGCCCAGTGTGCCGTATTAAAGGCGTTGCGTACGTCCACGAATGCCACCGCCGTCCACTCGCTCGGGCTTCGCATAAGGGCTCGTCTTGCCCTTCCTAAAATCTCCTCCACAGCCTGAATAGTGGAGTGTCCCTTTCTAAACCCATGTTGGTTTGGAGACAACTCCTCCCCCTGCTCCATCTCCTCATTAAGCCTCCTCAAGATCAGGTGTTCCAGCAGCTTCCCAGTGGAGTCCAACAAACAAAGAGGGCGATACCCCCTTTCGCTCACGCCCTCTTTCGCCGGCTTCTCCACCAGTACCACCCTCGCCTCTTTCCATCTCTCCGGGAACACTCCCTCCTGTAGCAGCCCGTTCATCACCCCCAGGACGTAGGGGCCAGCTGCCTCAACTGCCGCCTTCACTACCTCGCCAGGTATCCCATCAATGCCAGGAGCTCTTTTGTTTTTTATTCTTCCAGCTGCTGCCACCAGTTCCTCTGCAGTGAATAGAGGAATTATCCCAGGATTAGCCTTTTCCCAGACTATCGCCGGAGCTACAGGGAATAACTTCCTGATCATCTCCTCCTTATCCTCTCTTCCCAGTCCAAGCGCAGGGTGCTCAGTATTAGTAGCCCTCTTGACTATCTTATATCCCTCACCGTAGGGATCCTTATCCAGATCTTTCAGCAGGTCAGCCCAGCATTTCCTCTTGGATTTCCGGATCAGACTGTTGAGTTGCTTCCTTCGTATCTTCAGTTCCCTTTTGGCTTCTACCGCCGCCTCGCGGTCTACCTCTCGGGCTCGGAGCCTGACCACATTTCTTCGACACTGTAGGGTTTGGCATCGAGCATTGTGGATCTCTACTGTCCACCAGTAAGGAGGTTGCCCCCCCTTGTCCTGACCTTCGGCGTGGCATACTGAAACGCACGCTCCATCTCCTTTACTAGCTCTTCTGGTGTTTGCGCCCTCTCTTCCCACTTCACATTGCTCAGGTATCTCCTGACTACTACGTCATCCGTCGGCCCATACACCCATTTACAGCGCGAGGATTTTGTCCCTCTTTCCAGGTCGAAAGCAATGTATTTGTGTGGACTCAGCGACTCGTCCCCCAGAACCTTCCATCCATGCATCCTGCCCACAGTCATCTCTGCTACCGCCGTTATATCAATCGTGGATCTGGAATCTCCTCTCTCAAATGTCGCAATCCCATCCTCATTTATAGCCACGAAATCCAGGCAGGCAAACACGGTACTCAGCATTTCCCCTCTGGCATCTTCCCTGTGCTCTCCCCACATGGGTGACGTAGCGTTAAAATCCCCAGTGATCACAATATGCTGGCCTATATGCCTTCCTATATCCTGTGCCAGATTATCCACAAAGGCTTCAAACGCCCGTCGCGTCACATTAGGAGATATATAACAGCTGAACAGTATTATATCTTCGACCCGTATCCATCCAAATCCTTCCCCCGCCCCTGTGGCTGTCGCTGCCCATCCATCCCCCACGAGGGCAATAGCAGCATCCTTTCTACGGTCCGTAAACCACCTAGGGCCCGCTGCCACGGCCTTGTTTGGTTCGCTGACCGCTACCACTCTTGCGCCGATCCTTCCAGCCGTTTCCATTGCTAGGTCCATCGACGCCGCGCTACAATTCGTGTTAATTTGCAGTACTCTCATGGGCAATAAAGAGTAAGTATAAAAGGTGTAAAAACGGTGAACAAATAAATAAGTAATAAATAAGTATAAAAGGTGTATAAACGGTGAACAAATAAACAAGCAATAAATAAGTATAAAATGTGTAAAAACGGTGAACAATAAATAAGTAATAAATAAGTAAATAAACAGCTACCTAAGAACTATCGACTAGAATGGGTGACTAGAACGTGTGACTGTAACTAATTCCTAATAGGCCTTGGCTTTCTTCCTATTATTCCTGGCCCTACTTAAGGCGTTCCGAAAAACTGGGCATCTACCTCCTCCAGCCCTATGTCCCTCTTTCTTACACGTGAGACAGAATTCTTCCCTCCCACAGTCCTTGGCCTGGTGGTCCAGGGCACCACATCTTCTACAGGCCCTCCTATGATCGACTTCTTCTACACAATCTTTCATCATGTGCCCATACCCCAGACATTTATAGCATTGATCAACTTTCACTCTCTCTGCCAAGCCACATAAACTTAACCCAATTCTTACCTCCTTCTTCTCAATTAGCACCCTCGCCCCATCTTTATCGAGCCATGCTGTTACTGCCTGTGTACCTCCATAGTACGGCCTCAGGTTACCCAAGCTCACAGCATTAATTTCCATTCCTATAGCCTCAGCCACGGCTGCCGTGACCTCTTCTGCCGTAGCTATCTGGTCGATATCTCTGATAGTTACTGGGACTCTGCTGCTACCACTGCCCCTTGTCACCTTCACCCCCGTCGTCTCCTTGAGTTCTCTTCCCGAGAACTGAGCATAAGCGAACCTAACTTTAGCTAACCTAAGCTAGTCAGACATTTACTTTGTCCGAGCTGCAAATTCGATGACATTTAGTTGGTCCGCCGAAAATCTGACATTTAGATGGTGCACCAAAAATTATTTTTTTTCCAATATCAACTTTTCCGTTACCGCCGATAGGAAAGATTTCAGACGTGTTCCCTCGGATGGCGTCCGACGCCATTTCCACCGATTTTCATTTCGATAGCCGATTGTATAACCCGGTAACCTTACCGAAACTAGCATAAGCGAACCTAACTTTAGGTAACCGAACCTAGTGAGACATTTACTTTGTCCGAGCTGCAAATTCGATGACATTTAGTTGGTCCGCCGAAAATCTGACATTTAGATGGTCCACCAAAAATTTTTTTTTCCAAAATCAACTTTTCCGTTACCGCCGATAGGAAAGATTTCAGACGTGTTCCCTCGGATGGCGTCCGACGCCATTTCCACCGATTTTCATTTCGATAGCCGATTGTATAACCCGGTAACCTTACCGAAACTAGCATAAGCGAACCTAACTTTAGGTAACCGAACCTAGTGAGACATTTACTTTGTCCGAGCTGCAAATTCGATGACATTTAGTTGGTCCGCCGAAAATCTGACATTTAGATGGTCCACCAAAAATTTTTTTTTGCCAAAATCAACTTTTCCGTTACCGCCGATAGGAAAGATTTTAGACGTGTTCCCTCGGACGGCGTCCGACGCCATTTCCACCGATTTTCATTTCGATAGCCGATTGTATAACCCGGTAACCTAACCGAAACTAGCATAAGCGAACCTAACTTTAGGTAACCTAAGCTAGTGAGACATTTACTTTGTCCGAGTTGCAAATTCGATGACATTTAGTTGGTCCGCTGAAAATCTGACATTTAGATGATCCACCAAAAATTATTTTTTTTTCCAAAATCAACTTTTCCGTTACCGCCGATAGGAAATGTTTTAGACGTGTTACCTCGGACGGCGTCCGACCCCATTTCCACCGATTTTCATTTCGATAGCCGATTGTATAACCCGGTAACCTTACCGAAACTAGCATAAGCGAACCTAACTTTAGGTAACCTAACCTAGTGAGACATTTACTTTGTCCGAGCTTAAAATTCGATGACATTTAGTTGGTCCGCCGAAAATCTGACATTTAGATGGTCCACCAAAAATTATTTTTTTTCCAAAATCAACTTTTCCGTTACCGCCAATAGGAAATATTTTAGACGTGTTCCTTCGGACGGCGTCCGACGCCATTTCCACCGATTTTCATTTCGATAGCCGATTGTATAACCCGGTAACCTAACCTAACCTAACCTAACCTAACCTTTTTTTTTTGGTGGAGGGGAAACCGCATGGCACCGAGGGCATGATTCCTCTCACCCTCGGTAGTATGGGGTGCAACTCCCACAAAAACTCCTCAATCTTCATCCCGTTGTGGCCCGACGGAACCGTCCCTAAGTAGGACATAACCTCGCCGGGGGAGGAAGAAGGATCATGTTCTTCTGCCCTCCTCTTCTTTGATTCTCATGATTCTCTCTATCATATCCTCTATCAGCCTCCAATTCCCAGCGCTCTCTAACATGGTGTTGCTTTTAGTATCTACCCCTATGGCGAGGTTTAGAGTTTGTTCCACCTCCCTTCTCATATCCTTCCATCTGGGACAGATAAAAATCACGTGTTCCGCTGTTTCATCTTGCCTGCAAAGGTAGCATAGATCATCTTCCGTCTTTCCTATTTTCTTAACGTAAGACTTGAAGGACCCATGCCCCGTCAGGAATTGGGTCATAAAATAGCTCGTCTGTCCGTGTTTCCTTCCTGACCATCGGGTAACCTCCTTTATTAATCTCCTGGTCCACCTGCCCTTAACGGACATGTCCCATTCCCGTTGCCATTGTTGCATTGAGATCTCTCTCTGTGCGGTCCTGAAGTCTGCGGCAGCTGGTCTCCCCTCCCATATCCGTTTCCTCTCCGCCACCCTTATGTGGATAGGGAGCATGGAGGCAATTACTACAGCGGCGTCATAGGATACTGTCCTGTAAGCATAGCACGTCCTTAGGGCCATCTTCCTGTGGACACTTTGAAGCTGTCCTCTGTATTTTGCCCCCCCGATTGCGCCTGCGCAGACTGGGGCGCCGTACAGAAGGATAGAATTTACTGCTTCCGCTAGCACCCTCCTCTTGCTTTCGCTCGGTCCCCCGACATTCGGCATTAGTCGAGCTAGAGCCGCCGCCGATTTTAAGGCCTTGTTTACTGTGGTCTCCACATGTCCGAAAGATACTGCCGAGTCAATCCACACTCCCAGATATTTTGCTTTCTGTCGCATCTCGACTTGCGCCCCTGCCAGATTGTATAAACCTTCTTTTTTCCTTCTGCCGTATCTTAGCGTTACGAGCTCAGTCTTCTCGGAAGCCATCTGTAGGTCACTTCCTTCTATCCAAGCTTTCACCTGTGAGATACTCTCCTGCATCTTTCTTATCGCCCTGTCCCAGTCTTTATCTCGTACGAGGATGGCGGCGTCATCTGCGTATCCAGTCACAGTAGCACCCTGCGGGAGAAGGGTTTCGAAGATTCCGTTGTACATTACATTCCAGAGTGTCGGGCCTAACACCGACCCCTGCGGCACCCCGACGTTGCACGATCTGCTCTCGTTTAACTCAATATGTATCTTTCTGTCAGTTAAATAGTCTTTTATGACATTCAGTAGGTACCCTGGGAGGTGGATTTCCTCAAGAGCGCGCACGATCTTAGGCCAATTAGCGGTATTGAAAGCGTTTCTTATATCGATTAGCGCCAGGATAACCCATTCCCCATTGGTGGCATGGGCCCTTCTGGCTTCGGATAGTACCTCATCTATGGCGACGATCGTGGAATGGCCTTTCCTGAACCCGTGCTGGTGCATCGATAGGCTAGTTTGCTCTTCGAGATGGTCATTTAGCCGCTTGTTTGTAAGACTCTCGTACAATTTCCCCGCTGCGTCGATGAGGCAGATTGGCCTATAAGTTCTTGTTTCCTCCGGTGTCTTTTGGGGCTTCTCGATCAGGGCCAGCTTGGCTTTTTTCCATATTTTAGGGAAAGATCCTGTCTATAGAAGTTTATTTAGAACTTTCCTAACGTATCCTCCCATGACCTCGACCGCAGCCTTAACTACCTGCTTTAACTACCTGGGGGGGTATCCCGTCCATCCCGGGGGCCTTTCTACTTTTTAGCCTTCTCGCCGCTTCTTTGGTTTCCTCTTCCGTGAACGGTGGGATCTTTCGGGCACTGCACCTATTTCACTCTACCGACGGAGCTTCTGGAAATGGCCTGGCGGTTTGTCTTTTTTCCTCCTCCCTGGTGAGGCTTACTCTGGGCTTATCATCCCTCAGGCTATTTACCACGATCTTATATCCGTTTCCATACACGTCATTTTCTAGTTCCCCGACAAGCTGCCGCCAGTGCCGCTTCTTCGACTGCTTTATTACCCTCCGTAAGGCGTTCTTGGTATCCCTGTAAGCTTGCCCCGCGGCTTCTCTGTCTGCTATGTTATTCGACCTCCTCGTCCTCGATTCCCTCCTCCTAGCTCTATTTGCAGATGTCCTGAGGGTGGCTATCTCACCCGTCCACCAGTATGGGATTCTTCCGTCGTTCGTTTTGACCTTTCGTGTGGAACGTCTATAGGCCGCTCTTAGCACTTTTATTAGTGTCTCCGGGGTTGCGGTAAGGGTCCTCCTCAGGGCCCGCGTCAGTTCCTCCTTTACCACCGCCAGATCAGGCGGCCCCCATTTCCATGTCCCACTCGTAGTGGGAGGTGTCGATTTTATATCAAAGTATATCATGCGATGTGTACTGAGAGCCTCCTCATCCAGTGTCTTCCAACCCACAGCTCTGCTTACTAGACTTTCTGTGCACATTGTGACGTCAATGACTGACGTGGAGTTTCCCCTGACAAACGTGGGAGTCCCATGCTTGTTTAAGGCAACCAACTGGAGAGTTGACATCATATCTCCTAAAGCTGTGCCCCGGGGGTTCTCTCTGTCTGCTCCCCATACTCGTGATTTAGCGTTAAAGTCACCTGTTATGACTATGTCCGCTGGGAGTTTGGATACCACATCTTCAAATATGTCCTGAATGTACATCTCGTAGTCTCCGTTTGCTATATTAGGTGATATATATATTTTTTTTTATATATAGAAAATACCCCTTGAAGGTTATTTTGCTGCTATTACAATCTGATCAAAGGGAGATCAATGAGTAATTTCGTTCTATCCTAATTTAAGTAAAGTTGAAAATTTTAGAGCTAAGGTCTTACTCACTAGTGTACCTTAGAGTCTGGTAACTTAATTACACTAACACTAACGTGTAACACTAACCGCACAATGCTGTGTTTTTATACTGACATAATCACTTCACTAACTCAAAGGGCTTAACCCTCTTGAGCCTTCTTACTATGTTAGTGTTGTCGAGGAGCTGGATGGCCTCGATGTTCACATGTTGATGGAGTCGTTGTTCATGAGTCCGTGCAAATTTATTAATTGTCTGCTCTACAGTGTCCATCTGAAGATCTCGATGAAGGTCGCTGTTTCTGATGTACCAAGGCGCTTTGACGATGTTCCGCAGTACTTTGTTCTGAAACCATTGAATAATTAATATGTTGCTCTTACTGGCACTAACGTGTAACACTAACCGCACAATGCTGTGTTTTTATACTGACATAATCACTTCACTAACTCAAAGGGCTTAACCCTCTTGAGCCTTCTTACTATGTTAGTGTTGTCGAGGAGCTGGATGGCCTCGATGTTCACATGTTGATGGAGTCGTTGTTCATGAGTCCGTGCAAATTTATTAATTGTCTGCTCTACAGTGTCCATCTGAAGATCTCGATGAAGGTCGCTGTTTCTGATGTACCAAGGCGCTTTGACGATGTTCCGCAGTACTTTGTTCTGAAACCATTGAATAATTAATATGTTGCTCTTACTGGCACAGCCCCAGAGCTGTATTCTATAGGTCCGTACTGGCTTGAGAATTTGTTTATACAACAGTATTTTGTTGTAAGTTGATAGGCAGGACTGTCTACCAAGTAGCCGGTACATTTTCTTATATCTGATGTCTAGCTCTTCTCTTTTCTTTTTAACATGGACTTTCCAGCGAAGTCTTGCGTCTAATGTGATGCCTAGATATTTTGCTGAGTTTGCATATGGAATCTGGGCATTGTTCATGTTAATAGGTATTTGTTGTTCTCTTTTATTTGTGAAATTAATGTGCACTGATTTGGTTTCATTCAGCTTGATACGCCATCTTCTGGTCCAGTTATTGATTTGGTTAACTGATATTTGCAGTTTGTTTGCAGCTTCTTCATAGCCCTTTCCTGTCGCAAGAATGGCAGTATCATCTGCAAACGTGGCTATTGTGTTTTGCTCTAACTGTGGTATATCACTGGTGTAGATCAGGTATAAGATAGGGCCTAGGACGCTTCCTTGTGGTACTCCTGCTTTGATTTCTTTTAGTTCAGTGTATGCTTCATCTTGTTTGACTCTGAAGAGTCTATCTGAGATATATGATTCCAATAATTCTGAGTATTTATATGGAAGTAACTTATTTAGTTTATATTTTAACCCATCATGCCAGACTTTATCAAAAGCCTGCGCAACATCAAGGAATATCGCTGAACAGACTTCTTTGTTTTCTAGCGACTTTTCTATTACGTCAGTAATTCTGTGTACTTGATCTAGGGTGGAGTGGCTTTCTCTGAATCCAAACTGGTGAGTTGGGATTAAATTACCCTCGTCCATGATTGGTTTCAATCTTTTCAGTAGAATTTTTTCGAACAATTTTGATATTACAGGTAGCAGGGATATCGGCCTATAAGACGAAACTTCATGGGGGTTTTTCCCTGGTTTGGGTGTCATAATGACTTCTGCCACTTTCCACAATTTAGGAACATACCTTAATCTAAATGAAGCATTAATGAGATGCGTTAGTTTGATTATAGCTTTCTTTGGAAGTTGTTTTAATACCTCTCCAGTGATTAGATCAAAGCCTGGTGCTTTCTTGGGATCGATGTTTTCTTTTATCTCTTTTGCTACTTCTTTAGGGGAAGTTGGTGTGATGTTTATTTCTTGCTGAGCAGGTATTTCCAACTCTGATAGTTCCTCTCCTGGGTATGGCTTAAATGTATTTTCAAGATGTTCTGCAAACCTATTTGCTTTTTGCATATTATTCCTAGCCCAGCTACCATCTATATTTCTGACTGGAGCATTCTGAATTATTGGTCTTTTTAATCCCTTTGTAGCTTTCCAAAGAGAGTAGTCAGTGTTTTTATTATTTGTCAACTCACTGAGGTACTCACGAATAGACTCATTTTTAATCCTTTCTATTTCTCTTTTTAGATGCTGAGTGGCATTATTGAGTCTAGTTTTATCTGCTGGAGCTCTGGTGTAATGCCATTTCCGCCGGAGCTTCCTTTTTTCAGAGATTAAGTCTCTTATTTCCTTAGGATAGTTGTTTCCCTTTGTCCGCTGTATTATAGGGGGGGTATTATTCCATGCTGCTTTCTGTGTATTGGTAACGAACAATTCCACCTCGTCGTCCAGTTGTTCTGCCGTTCTTAATGGAACTGATAGATCGATCGCATTTTCAAGATCCATACTGAAACTCTGCCAATCTGTTAATTTGCTTGTTAATCTTGGAGCTTTTTCCTTTTGGATAATGGTATCGCTGAGGGTGAGAAGGTGATATATAGCAACTGTATACGTATATGTCCTCTATTTTTATCCAGATGAAACCCCTCCCACTTCCGGTGTCCGTGATATCCGGCTTGAAGCCTACTCTGGTTATTGCGGCGTCTCCTCTCTTGTCTGCAAACCATCTTGCCCCGCGTATCTTTTTCTTATTTGGCTCACTGCTCAAAACGAACTGGGCGCCTCGTTCCCCAGCGCACGCCAGAGCCAGGTCCATTGACGCCGTGCTCCTTGACGTGTTTAGTTGTATGAAACTTAGCATCGTAAAGTGCAGGTATATATAATGACGTTCACGAGATTAAAATACAAAATAACAGAGGTATATAAACAAACAAATATAATACAAGAGCCTACAAAATAGGACGGTACGAAGTAGTTTAAAGTTGTATAAAAGTTGTATATAAAATCTGATTGTATAGAGATCTGACTAGAATAAGTTTAGATCTATCGGCTGTGGTTTCTTATCTGAACTTATGACCCTTCTGTGCTCTAACCCTGTTCAACGCGGTACACATTTTTGGGCAGGCCCCACTTCTGGCCCTATGGCCTTCCAGTTCGCACAATGGGCAGTACATCGGGTTTGGGCATTTGCTGCCTGCATGTTCCTCCTCCCCGCACTTGAGGCAGCGCTTGCTCCTGTCAGGGCCGCTGCACCCCCGAGCCTGATGGTCCAGTCCCCAGCAGCGATAGCATCTCTCTATCCGTATCCATTCACTTATTTGGCATTTAACTGGGCCTATTTTAACCCCTCCCTGCTCCAGGAGTCTCTCTCCCCATCCTTTGGGTAGTATGACGACCGCTGTTTGGCAGTCGCCCGATGCAGGTTTTAGGGTTAGCACTCTTGCCGCCTCCTTATCATCTCCCTCCCTCGCGGCATTGGCAATTGCCCTCTCCACCTCGATTTGAGTACTCACAACGTGGATATTTCTGATGACGTATCTACTCCCTCGGCCGCTGAGGGTGTTGATCTTTAGCTGTCCGCCCTCCCTCGCCAAGGCTTCTTTTATTTGCGATCCATTATCACCCTCCTCTAGCTCCATAAGGACGTCACCCCCTCTTGTTCTCCTGATGCCTCTTATCTCTACATCTTTCGCATTTTTTGATAGTCCGTCCCTAATCTTTTTAACTATCTCGGCGTACTCCTCGCCCTCAGTTCTAACCATTAATGCTGTATTCCCTGGCCTTCTGGATTCCCTCGCCTTGAAAGTGCACTCTTTGCAGTGTATCAGGCACGTGATACCCACTGGCCTGAAAATACATTCTGCCATCTTCCTGATTGTGTCTCCGCTATTACCATTTCCTGGAGGGTATAAAGCTAGCCTATTTCTCCCGTTATTTATCATCTTATCCTTTGTTCCCGTAAGAGCCTCAAATATTTCCTCCTCATATGTAGTATTTACTACTGCCTTATAAATGTAGCGAAGGTTTTCAACTTTGTTACCCCCGCTATCCTCTCTTCTGGTTTTAACCTCTAGGGTGGATAGTTTTCCCTCTAGCTCTTCGAGTTCAGGGTATCTCTCAGCGTATCCCTTACTCATCACCCCTCTTCCGTCTCCCCCCTCCTCCGCCAGGCATAAGAAGTCAGTATCACCCTTAGACTTGAAGATACTTCCCGTGGCCGTGAATGCCGCCCTCTATACATTTTCTGGCCAGTTTAAATTTTTAACCTCGTCGAACTCCTGATACGTATTGATTTTAGATAGTCTGTCCTCCTCTACGTTGCCCTTCAGGCTATTTATTTCCTTCTCTAGATATCCTGTCCTTCAAAATTTTATTCTCCTGTATAAGATCCATTTCTCCGGTACTTTGGGCGCCAGATCTTCCGCGGGTCTGTTGATTGCACTCTCCGGGTCTCTCAGTCTGGCATCCTATCTCTTTGGTCGAGGCAATTCTGTCCTGATCAGTATCCATTACCGCATCCGCTTTTTCTCTTTTACCATTCTCTACCTCCAGTCTGAGCTCTTTATTTTCCTTAAGGATCCGCTCCATCTCCCACTTATGCAGACTACTCTCCCTGCGGGATGCGTCCGCGCCAGCATTTCTGATGGCCTCTTGCACCCGATCGTCCATTAAACTGCGCAGCTTTCCCGCTGCCTCTTTAATTTCCTTCTTTGTGTTCCTTTCTGCAGCACTTTCGATGATTTTCTGAATCTCTACATCCACTAGTTTTAGATTTTGTCCAAGCTTTCCCAACAACTTGTCTGTGGTCTTGTTCTCTTCTGTAGAGTCACATCCATCGCCCCACCATAACCTAACCTAACCTAACCTTTCTTTTTTTTTTTTTTGGTGGAGGGGAAATCCTCATAGGACACCCGCCGCTTGATGTCTATCACGAACGGGTAGTGCAGGACTCTTACCTGCTAAAACCCCTCCAGCTATGTAGCCCAATCCCACACACTGGAACCGCGATTTGCATACCATCAGCGTGTGGTGGTGTCTTTCCTAATCTCGGCCTCTCTTCCTCTTCCTTTGGCCCTATGACGCACCGTACAAAATTCTCGATGTACCCCCAGTGCTGCTCTCCCGACAGCATACACGCAACCAAATTCCTCGGGGTTAGATGAATCCCCGTACTCTCGTGGACCGTTTCCCTTGGCCCTCTCCATCTGTCACAGTAAAAGAGCGTGTGTTCCGGCGTATCTGTCTGCCCGCAATAGACGCATAGATCGTTCTCCGCCTTCCCAATGCGGTGGGTGTATGATCGGAAACATGCGTGCCCTGTCAAAGCCTGCGTGACAAAATAACTCACCGTTCTGTGTCTGCAGTTCATCCACGGTATCAGGTGGCCTATTAGCCTCTTCGTGTACTGCCCCACTGTCGAATTCTCGTCCCATTCGCTCTGCCACCTCTCTATAGTCCTCCTCCTCTCCTCTCTTTTTATCACATTAACGGTAACCTCGATGCCTTCCCCCGTCCTCTCAAAAATCCGCCTCCTTTCCTGCACTAAATGCACCGGAATCCTTCCTGTCACTACCTGCAGCGCCGCCAGCGATACGGTCCTATATGCCGCCGCGACCCTCAGTAGCATCTTTCTCTGCCTTTTCCCCAACATGTCCTTGTACCTTCTGATGTCCATAGCCCTATGCCACACCGGGGCTGCATACAGCATAGTGGACTGCACAACCTCATTCAGCAGCAACCTCTTCCAATATCGCGGGCCTCCTACGTTCGGCAAGAGCCTACCGAGTGCCGCCGCTCTGTCCGCCGATTTCCTGGACGTCTCCACTATATGCCTAACGAAGGTGCCGTTATCATCCACCCATACCCCCAGATACTTGATAGCCCTCTTGGGCGAGATGCCTACATTCCCTATGTTGAATCTTGTTTCATTCCTCCTCCTATTCCCTCTTAGCATCACCGCCTCCGTCTTAGCAGGAGCTAGCTCCAGTCCCTTATCCACCATCCATCCACTGATTTGGGTTAACGTTGTTTCCACCCTTTCTACTACCTCTTCTCTGAGTTCTGCCTGCGCTACCACCGCCAGGTCGTCTGCGAAGCCGATCACCTTAGTCCCCTGCGGCCACTGCAGGTTCATTACTCCATCATCCCGAGGATGGATCCCTGTGGCACACCCGCCGAAATATCCATTATTTCCCCCTTCTCAATTTGTATACTTCTATCTCTCAAATAATGGTCTAGAATGTTGCGTAGGTATACTGGGACTCCTTTGCTCCTTAATTCCCTTTTAATCTGGTCCCACGAGAGGGAATTGAACGCGTTTTTTACATCTAGGGTAATCAGCGCTGCCCACTTAACGTTTCTCGGCATGTCTACGGCCTCCAGCACCGCGTGTACGGTGGAGAGGCTTTTCCTGAACCCAAATTGCATGTTTGAAAATCCGCCGGTACTCTTCAAGCTCTCCTCCAGTCTTGCCTTGAGGAGTGTTTCGTATAGCTTGCTGAACGAATTCAACAGGCAGATCGGGCGAAACTTACCCTCCCCCCCCTTTAGGTATAAGCACGAGCCTAGCGGTTTTCCACGTCCTCGGAAACTCCTGCGTTCTTAGCAATTCGTTTAGGGCCTCCAATAGCCAGTCCTCCGCCACCTCCCCTATAATCTTTATGGCTTCGGTGGGAATACCATCCAATCCGGGGGCTTTGCCTACTTTCATCCTATCCACCGCAGCTTTTACCTCCTCCCCATTAAAGGGGAGGTACTCCTCAGTGCTAGCCCCACCGACCCACGAATTTCTCCTCCCCGGGAACAACTCTAACGCTATTGCTCTCTTGGCCTCTATTGTTAACTCATAGGGTTTGCATCCCAGTTTTTTGGTCGCAATTTTATATGCGTCGCCCCATGGGTTGTCCTCAATTTCATCACAGAGTTGCCTCCAGTGCCTCTTTTTTGAGTCGTTTATAAGTTGTTTCAGACGCCTCTTGCCGTTCTTATACTCTTCCTTGAGCTCTTGTACCCTAGCTTGCCCTACTTCCCTTGTGCGCCTCTTATGTTCTCTGGTCAGCCTTCTCCTACTTTCGAGACACGCTGACCTTGCCATCCGGATTTCCTCGGTCCACCAATATGGTGCTCTTGATTCCCGGTGTCCCTCGGTCGTTCTCATGCAGCGTTTATATGCCTCCTTGACTGCCTTTGTGAGATCCTTCAGGTAGCTCTCTCCTCCCCTCCTCGCTCTTCTACCTTCTGCCTTCCTACTGACCCCCTCTCGGAATAAGGCCCAATTTCTGATGCAAGGTCGGCTCTCCGTCCCGACAATCTTCTTCCCTTCCAGCTTTAAGCTCCCATCCCATCACTCCCCAGCCCTTGATGAATTTTGCCGTGTCCGCTGTTGCAAATGTCAGGTCATGCGCCACCCTATTCCTCCCCAGATTTGCCTGAATGATGTTTAGCCCCTGGACTTCTGGGCCTAAGTGTCCCTCTGTTGATCTAGAGGTCATTTTATAACTTTTTACCATCCCCGGTCCTGGCCTTCCCAAGGGCCTTTTTAAAGATCGGACAACCCCCAGAGCCTGCCCTATGCCCCTCTTGTCGGCAATTTATGCAATAGCTCGCGCTCTTGCATTCCTTGCCTATATGCCCCGGCTTTCCGCAATTTCTGCAGACGTCGCTGCTATCCTTAAGCTCTCTGCAGTCGGCCTTCTTGTGTCCATAGCTCCAACACCTGAAGGACCTCAATACTTCCACTCTTTCCACGACTTTGCACAAACTTAACCCGACCCTTACATGACCCTTATTGAGGAGTACCTCCGCTGTCACCTTGTTCGTCCTTACCGTGACTGTTTGGTTCCCTCCAAAGTATCTATCCAAAGTATGGTCTCATTTGTCCGACCTGAATCTCTTCCTCCACTGCGCTGCCTTCCGTTACCAGGGCCCGCTTGACCTCCTCGCTGGTTGTCACCCCATCCAGATCCTTAATGAATAGGCTCACCGTTTTCCCCCTGTTTCTTGATACGGTTGCCTGCACTTCATCTCGGCCAATAGCCTTTTTTAGCGCCTTCCCCGCTTTCCCGTCTCCTTTTTCCACCACTATCAACATATTCCCCTCCCTAGTTTTCCTGATCGTTTTAATATTAGAGGCTCCCGTCATGTCACCCGGTACTCTTTCTCGGACTGTCTTACCGTATTGTCCGGCTCTTGGTCCTGATTAGTACCTATGAGTCTAGTATTTACGACCATTTGGCACAACTTCCCTTCCGCCTCCTTCAACTCCGGGTATAGAGCTTCGAAGGCTTCTCTTGTCCTATCATTACCCTCGCTTCTCCCCAGTTCTTCCTCCAAATGTCCTCTATCAGTACCTTTTTTTTGCCTTCCTACCAGTGTGCCCTCCATTGTATACGTTCTCTCCTCCAGGTATACTAGATCCGTATCCTTTTTATACTTGCCCAAGGGAGAGCCTTCCGTTAAATAAGCGGTCTTAAACACCTTCTCCCCTTTTACCAACAGACACTTCCATTCCGCTTCTCTGGCTTTTTAGATTTCCTATGGCTGTCTCTTCCCCTTTATCCATTACAATTAGCATTTGCCCATTCTTTGCCTCTCTTATAGTCCTAATCCCCTTGCAAGCTTCAGACTCCGCCTTAACGTGTCCTCTGACCTCCTTCAGTAGCTCAGCATAGGTCGTTCCTGCTTTTTTGACCCACACCGCCTCTGTGTCTCTCCTTTTCATTCCATCATTTCCATCGCCTCCCTGGTTCTCTAATTTTCTCCTGCCCTTGGTGTATATTACCCCTTGGAGTTCTGTGTCCCCCAGGATGCATTCTAGTATTTTTTCTCAGCCATTTTCCTGTTGGGTCCCACGCGAGTGTATGGCACGCCATTTTTTTCCTTTCTAGATCCACTAGTCTATTTTTCACCTCTTTTAATCTGTCGAAGAGCCCCTTTGGATGATCCTCCTGAGCCTCCACCTTAAAAATGTACCGGTGGTTTATAGTACCCGTCCCTCACGAGTCTGAGTCTTTGTCGTTATCGCCAATTCAGCGAGGTTCCCTTCCGCTTCTTCCAGGTCCAGAAATCTTTCGACCATGGCCTTTCTGATACCCTCATTTCGTTTCTCTCCTTCTTTACTCCCTTCCACCATGAATAATAAGTCCGTGTCTCTGCTACTTTTCAGCAGAGACCCATCTTCTACCACCACTTTTTTATAGCTGTTTAAAGCCATCTTAATCCTTCAATATTTCAAATTTCTCATAGGTATCGGTTTTCCCAAACAGCTCCGTACTTATTTCTGCAGACTGCTGCGCAGCCTTAAGTTTATCTATCTCTCTTCTGAGATGAAGATTTTCTTTTTTTACCCTGTCTATTTCCACCTCAAGATCTCTGTCCTGTCGGACCATTCTGGTCTCCTTGGCTTCCGGAAGAATTTCCTTCGCTTGAGTCACACCACTCACGGCTCCAGGTTTTTTGTATTCGCTATCCGCTACACTGCTACTCCATTTCCTCAGCTGATCCTGCAGTTCTTTCGACGCAACCTTCTTTGCTAGGGCTCGCATTTTCACTGCCAGGTTTTTAATTTCTCTTTTCGTATTTCTTTCTCCTGTTAGAACCGTCAACTCCCTTGCCTGTGCCTCCATCTCTTTCATTATATTCACGAGAGCCTCAGCTCGCTTCCCTTCACTTCTGTCGAACCCTTCTGAGGTATTTTTGGAGGCCTCCTCATCACCTCCTTGATTGGGAATCTTTTCCCTTGCCAGCTGTCTCGGAGACAGCGACTCCCTATCCCTCTTCCTTTTTTCCCCTGTCTCATCTCCACTGGATACTTCATCTAGGTCGATGACACCCCACTCCAAATCTGGGACCGAAGAGGTTCTATCTCGTTTTAATGGGGAGAATCTCAGTAGAGATCTCCTTCTGAACGGGTCTGGAATGTCCCGCCTACTCTCTTCCCTATCGTCTTCCTTAGTTCCAGTAGTTTCTCTAACCATGCTCGTCTGATTCCCTACTGAGCCTGCTGAACAGTCGTCGGTTGACGGTCGGGGGGGGCCTGTCCGCGCACCACCCTCCCCGACCGGTACTGGGGATCCACCCCCAGCACCGTAAACTTATTTTCTTTTTGTTCACTTATCCATTTTGTTATGGCTATCCTACTGTGGGACCACGCCACCGATCCTACCGAACTTTTTTAAGAGGATTTTCCCCTCTTTTTCGTCCTATTTACGCGCCAGTCGTCATCGTAACTCCATCTGATCTCCCCACCAAGGAGGGTGTGTGCAATCCTATAGAGGGGAGGTGCAATCCTGTTGGTCCGCGGGTGCTATTTTATTTCGCACCTACCCTCCGACCCTGCTAAAGACAGGGCCGACGAGCATTCCCCTATCCGCCACCTGGGGACGCGCCCGGTAGGGGTTTCAGGTGTCCCCCCCGGAAACCTAACCTAACCTTTTTTTTTTATTCAGACTCTCGTCCGCCTACAGACTAAAAACTTCCTCCTACTTTAGGGTATAAACGATCGGGCGGAACCTCTCACGCATTACATCACCCGTCGTTCCCTATTATCTTCCCTGCCTGAGCCTCTCCTCACCTTCCTTAATCCTCATAATATCCACCAACCGCTTTGCCAACTCCTCCCACCTGTTTTTGTCCCTCAGCATTTCCGTCACCAAGTTATCCGGCGTCATTTCTACACCCGCTATCATCAACATTTCCCCCCTCTGCCGTGTCTACCTTGGCCATCCAAAAATAGTGTGTTCAGCGGTATCCCGCTACCCGCAATAGTGGCATGAATCCCTCTCCGACCTCTTAAACCTATGCAGATAGTCCTGAAAGCAGCCGAGACCCTGAGACAAATAATAGTCCACTTCTCCGAACTGCCTCCGATACCAGTCCTTTACGTCTGGGATGAGACGTCTCGTCCACACCGCCTTCTCTGTCTCCGCCCTCCATCTTGCTTGCCACTCCTCTAGTATATTGTCCCTTCCATTCCCTAGCTCCTCCTTCCTCTGTCTCTCTGTTTCTAATATCTGGAGGTCAATAGGCACCGGGTCTGCCACCACCTGGAGGGCTATGGTGGACGCGGTCCTATACGCGCTTGCACACCCTGATCGCCACCCTTCTCTGCAGGGTCTCCAGCATTCTCCTACAGGTCTGGAATTTACAGGTCTTAGCCCATATCGGGGCCGCGTACAGGGCCACGGACATCACTACCGCTGCCAGAAGCTTCCTCTTGCTACTGCGAGGTCCGCCTATATTAGGCAGCAGGCCGTTCAACTTCCTGCAGGTCGCCTCCGCCTTCCTGGTGGCCCGTCTTATGTGCTCCACCATCGTCGAATTTCTGTTAAAGCAAACTCCGAGATACCTCAGACATTCTGAGGTTTGTATCTCCGTCCCTCCCATGTTTAGTGTCAGGGTGTTCATGGATCTCCTGCCCACCAGAATGACAGCCTCAGTTTTCTGTGCCGCAAGAGTCAACTGTTTCTCGCCCATCCATTCTCGGATCACGTTCATCGCTCCGTTTACTCTTAGGCCTATCTCCTCCTCGTTCTTTCCGCTCACTAAGAGCGCCAGGTCGTCAGCGTACCCTGTTACGTTTACGTCCGTCGGTAATACCAGCCGGAGGACACCATCATAGTATGTGTTCCGCAAGGTGGGCCCCAGGATAGATCTTTGCGGGACCCCCTTCTTCATCTGGAGTTCCTCATCCCTATCCAGGACAACGCTTCTGTCGCTTAGATAGCTTTTAACGATCTCGATGAGGTACTCTTCTACCTGCCTCCTCTCTAGTTCTCTGATGATGCCCGGCCAGCTGGCTGAGTTAAACGCATTTTTCACATCTAGGGTAACCAGTACGCAGAACTGACGACGCTGATAGGCCCCGCCGTTTATGAACTCAGTGATCTGATTCACTCTCTCTAGGGCGTCAACCGTGCTCTTGCCCTTTCTGAAACCAAACTGCCACTCTGAGAGATCCCCTTTTCTTGAGACCTCCTCGTTCAACCTTGAGTTCATTATTTTTTCATACAGCTTGGCGATGCTGTTAATGACGCATATCGGGCGGTACGCCGCCGGGTCCTCTGGGGTCTTCTTTTCCTTTTCTATGAGGACTCGCGACCTTCCACTCCTTCGGGAACCTACCTCTTCTAAGCTGGCTGTTTAGCACCATCAAGGCGTACCCCGGCACCGCCTTCGCCCAAGCTTTCACCACTTCCACTGGGATATTATCCGGTCTTGGAGCCTTCTTCAGTTTTAATATATTAACGGCACTTTCCAGCTCCTCCGGTGTTATCGGAGGGGCCACCACCTCCCTTGCTCTTGTCCATACCTGCACCACGTCCTGCGGGAATAGGTCTCTGGATATCGCCCTGATCTTCTCTATATCCATTTTAACAGGGGCCTGTCCTCCAACCTTTTTTACCGCTATCCTATACGCGTCCCCCCAGATGTTTCGTTCTAGTTCGTCGATCAGGGTTTTCCAGCACCTCTTCTTTGCTATCTTGATCTCCTCTCTTAGTACCTTCCTTTTAGTCTTGTAATCCGCGGCCTGTTGTTCCTTCTCCCTTGGGTTTCCCTTCCGCGAGCATCTAGTCAGGGAACTCTTCGCCCTAATACATTCCTGTCTTTTGGCAGCTATGGCTTGATTCCACCAGTAGACTTCTTTTCTCCCTCTTTTTCTTCCCTTGGGTGCCAGTGCGTCGTCACAATTTATATGGAAGTTTGTGAACTGTATTGAACACGTTTCCGATTTCTCGTAGAAAATTTTGTAGTTTGCTCGTTAAATCCAAATCAAGTTAAGTGCAATTTAGATGATACTACGCCAAAAGTACTAAGCAACACTCTGATCACAAAAGTCCGTAAGAGAAGTAATTTATTTTTAATTAAAATTGACCAAAATATATTAAACTATATGAATTGGAATGATACATAAGGTTGAGATTTGTAAATTATTTAGATTAGTTTTTACCGTGTCAATATTCTATTCCACCAAAGTTCAAAAATGACCAAAGAAATTAATATACCAAGCGACTTAACAAACTCGAAATTATATGAATTGCTGTTAGCGGCAAATAAATCCCAAACTGATGAAATTAAACAAGAAATAAACAATAATATACAGGAAGTGTCCCTAAAGGTTGATGCCGTTGATGCAAGAGTTACTGCGCTACAAAATAAAGTATCGGCCCTTGAACGAAGATCCAGACGTAACAATGTAATAATATTTCGTGCGAAGGTTAATGAATCTGATTTATTGAATAGTACTATTGATTTATTGCATAATTTCTTAAAAGTGAATATACTCAAAACTGATATAAATAAAATAACATTTATTCCAATGGAAGTAATGTGAAAGGAAAAAAGTCATTTATAGTTGTGGAATTTATATCATATCTTAAAAAGCAGGAGCTTTTTAAGAATATAACAAATTTGAAAGGTACTGGAGTAGCCATTGTGAATGATTTGGGTTATGAAGACAGGCAAGCTCAGAAAATACTGAAAGAACACCTTAATAACGCTAGAAGTCAAAATCGCCAGGCAAAAATAAGGGGAAATAAATTGGAAATTGATGGAACACTTTTTACACTAGATGATCTAAATAAATTAGAACAAGCATCCAACGAAGGCAGTGAGGAGGGCGAAATAGAAGGAGACTCTGAAAGAACTAATAAACTAGAAGAGAAGAAAACATCAAATCAAGATGGGCGTAAGATCAGTTATTTATTTATTTATTTATTTGTTTATTTCCAAACAGGCACTAGGCCTAATTACATGGAAATTACATTTAGACATATACAAAAAACAAAGCGATAAACAATAATAATAGTAGTAACATTATACAAACACAACTAGCAAATAATATAGTTAGTTATATAAAGGTAAAGTATGTACATCTTGACTGATAGCTAGCTGAAATAAAATCACGGGGACAAGTTCTCAACAGAAAAAATATTTTTTATAGACTTAAGGAATACAGTTATTGGACCAAATAAGTCAATATTATCAATTGATGAGACTCGGTTTATTAATCTAAACAAAGCTATAAGTGGAGCACATGATGTAGTTCTGCGTGTGGGTACATAGAGGAGCTGCCGCAATCGAGTAGATCTGGCTGGGACATTAAAATAGAATGACGACAACAAAACAGAGTCATTGATACCAAAATTTAGTATTTTATATCCAAACAATAACAAAGCAATGATTCGTCGATTTTGCAGAGTATTTATTCTAAATTCAGTACATAAACGTTTACTGCGAATATATCTGTAATCAGGTGGTCTGCTATACTTTTTAAAATATAAAAATCTTAAGAATTTTTTTTGAACTTTCTCCACTTTTTCTGTATACGTATTGGGTTGGGTGTGCCATAATATAGAGCCATACTCAAGTTTAGGTCTAACTAATGCGAAATATAATTTGATAATTGCATCTAAGTTACGTAACTTTTTAGATTCTCTGATTACAAATCCTAGGGCCTTGTAGGCGGATGATATAATTTTTTCGAAAGTTAGTTTATATGATAAATTATTTTCAATAATTAAGCCCAGATCTTTCACATGATCAACTTTGTTAAGAATTACATTATTCATTATATATGGAAATTCGATTATCCGTGTACTGCGAGTAAATGAAATAGTACAACATTTATTTATGTTAAAATCTAATTTATTATCCCTACTCCATTCAAGGGCAGAATCAATATCACGTTGTAGCAGCGCACAGTCATTTTGAGATACAATTTCTCTAAAAAATTTTAGATCATCAGCGAAGAGTAGACATCTAGAATTACATATTCTTTTTGGCAGATCATTTATAAAATAAAGAAACAGCAAAGGCCCCAGATTAGATCCCTGGGGTACCCCGGAGTTAGCAGCGTATACATTTGATAAAGTTCCGTTAAATTTTACAACAAATTTACGGCTATTTAAATATGACATAATTAGCTTAATGAATATTTCAGTCACTCCATACATATACAGCTTATTTAGAAGAATATCATGATCCACTCGGTCAAAAGCTTTCCGGAAATCTGTATAAATAGAGTCCACTTGAACTCCATGTTCAAATGCACTTAGAATTTCATTAGAATATGTGACCAGGTTGGTAGAAATGGATCGTTTCGGAACAAAACCATGTTGACTATCATTAACGAACGAACTAAGGTGACTCCATAGAAAGTTATATAATATCTGCTCTAATACCTTTGCAGGAGCTGATAACACTGCAATCGGTCTATAATTTTCAGTTTTTGACTTATCACCAGATTTATGAATCGGACTTATTAGCGATATTTTCCATAACTCGGGAAACGATTGTTTACTTAGCACTAAATTATAAATGTGTAATAATGGCATTTTAAAAAACTCTGCGCACCCTTTTAATACATAGGGTGGTATACCATCCGAACCACATGCTCTTTTCGGTTTTAACTTTTTTATTGACACGTTGTATTCTACTTCAGTTATAGCATTAACATGTGACATATTATAATAAACAGGTGTTTGATGTGTTAGTTTGTAAGATGCTGGGGTGTCGGAATAAACCGATAAAAAATAATTGCCAAATGAGTCTGCAATTTGATTCACAGGAACAACGATATTATCATTATCATAAAACACTGTCATAGCAGAAGAGGAGGACCGTTTTTCCTTAACATAATTAAAAAAGTGTTTAACATCCGTTTGGATATTATTTTCAAGTTGACGTAAATACCGGTTATAAGCTGCTCGAATAAGTGACTTCAATCTCCGCCTGATAATGATAAATTTAAGACGGATATTTTCTTTTATTGAATTTTTTTATTCTTACTTTAGGTACATTTATATCAAATACCTTCTTTACAATTTCACAAAATTTATTCACAGCTATATTTACGTCTTCCACTTCCAACACGGGAGACCAATCTGCCGCTTGAAACGCTAGAGTCAACTGCAATTCATTAATTTTTGATTCCCTGAAGTTATAGAAGGATTGAACTGATTAAATAGACTTTTAATGTTAACGTGACAAAAAATCGCCCCCATGGTTTTAGTTTTCTTAAACAGCTCTAAAATATTTTATTATCCAGGCTTTAGCCTCAAATATTTTTCTATTGGCCATTATTTTAACTTTAACCCTTAGTGAAGGCTACTCCCCCAATTCCTTTTTATTATCCACTTTAACAAATTCTGCCTTACTGACAAAGATGGGTTATAGTCCTCAAAGCCAACGAAATTTAAGAAGTAGGGATAAATAGGTAGTATTAAATACTTGTAGGTATATATCTTTTGTTGATAGTATAATTTTTCTTTTCTTATTCAATTCAATTCTGTTTTTTTTTGTCTTAGTAACTTGTTTTTGCTGTATTATTTGCCCCTTTGCTGAGGGGTGGTGGTCTTTGTTTTTATATAAGAAACATATTAAAATTCAGGAAACTGTCTTATTTTCAACTAGAAAATGATTATTTTGAACAGTTGTGGATATGTGTCCAACTGCCCAGTTCCAAAATTTGCCTAGGTAATATTTATCGTCCTCCTAGCCCAGACATTCATAATTTTTTAGAGTATTTTGAAGACAGTATATCGACAATGTCAATTGAATTTAGTAAATTTGTGTGTATGGGTGATGTGAATATTGACCTTTTAGCGCATTATAATGCCATGGTTCAATATTTGACACTTCTCGATGGTTTAAATCTAAAACAAATTGTAACAGAGGCAACACGAATTACTCAGACTTCCCGAACTTTATTAGATCACATTATACTGGATGATAAACAGATAACTACTAGTCACAATAATTTTGATTTTCATAGATCTGATCACAACGTGGTTGATCTAACATTGAATTTAAAAGTTCCTAAACCGACACCTACTATGAAGACCTATAGATTTTTCAAAACTTAATATGATATATTTTGATGATGATGTTCGAGCTTTCAACTGGAATGAAATTTTCAACATTGAAAATATTGAAAACAAAATTAACTTTCTAAATATCGCTATTACACATTTATTTGATGTTCATGCTCCAATAAAAACGTCAAAATTTACTAAACCTTTCTCTCCATGGATAACTTCTAATATTAAATTAATGCAAAAACTTTGTGATAAAGCACTGGCCAAATTTAAATCCACTAACCACGTCGAACACTGGAATTATTATAAGCAGCTTAGAAATATGAAATCAACAGCTATTAAATCAGAAAAAAAAGCATTTTTAGAACAAGCTTTACAGTCAGCAGACAATAAAAATAAATGGAAAATTTAAAAAAAGTTTAATATTACTCAAAAAAATTAAAATGAAAATATATGGAATTTTGACTCGGATGCTAACTGTATAAACAACTATTTTCTTACAATAAATAGTATTAGGAACGAACCACATGCTGAATCATTATATTTTTACAATAGTCATTTGAAAACAAATTTTTCGTCTAAACTTGTATTTCATCCTATTACAGAACGTGACGTAGTCAATTTTATTCTGAAAATTAAAACAAAAGCTTCAGGTTTAGATGGTATAAATATAACGCTCATTAATTTTCTGTGCCCACATATTCTACCACATATCACCCATTTAATAAACTGTTGTCTGGAAAATTCTACCTTTCCTAATTACTGGAAAGAGGGCTTAGTTTCTCCTCTTCCTAAAGTAAATTGTCCTACTAGTTTAAATACTCCAACTAAAAGCTCATTTAAATATGTACTCAATAATTCCACAAATACAGTCAGGGTTCAGGGCAGGGTTTAGCTGTGGTACCGCTTTGTTAAATATAATGGATGATATTCTCACAGAGCTGGATAAAAGAAAGAGTGGAGCTTTAATTTTGCTTGATTATAGGAAAGCTTTTGAGACATTGAACCATGATTTGTTGTTTGCTATTTTAAATTTCATAAGCTTAAGCACCTCCGCCATTGAATTTTTTTAAAATTATTTTAAAAACAGAACTCAGCAAGTTTTATTTCAGGGACAAATGTCTAATAAAGATTTTATTAATAGAGGAGTGCCACAGGGTTCAATTCTTGGTCCCCTGTTATATTCTATATATACAAGTAACTTATTTTTATCACTGAATAAAATGAAAGTTCATGTATACGCTGATGACACACAACTTTACCATTTTTTTGAGAAAACTGACTTAAATGAAGCTCAAGATTTAATAAATAGTGAATTGTTTAGTCTCGTTCAAACTTCAAAATACCATGATTTAGTAATTAACTCTTCCAAATCATATGTTTTACTATTTGGTAACATTGTTCCAAATGATTTAGTTATTAAAATCGATGATTCTGGATTGAATATTGTAGAAAAAGGTAAGAACTTGGGTGTTGTCATCGATTCTAAATTAAGATTTACAGAACATGTGTCGTTTATATTACAGAGAGCGTATGCTAAACTTAAGCTTTTGTATCCCAACAGGCATGTATTAAATACCAAGTTAAAAACTCAGTTATGTGAAGCCCTTGTACTTTCACATGCAAATCATTGTGATTACGTCTATGGCCCCTGCCTGACGGTTGCAGATAAAAAACGACTGCAAAAAATTACAAAACTCGTGCTTGAGGTTCATTTTCGGGATAAGAAAGTACGATAGAATCACTCATACTCTATATCGCACTCATTGGTTATCTATGGCTAATAGAAGGACAGTACATTCTTTAACTCTATTTCACAAAGTTATTAGTACCGGAATACCCCCGTACTTAACAAATAAAATTAGATATAGATCCGATGTTTACAATATCAATGTTAGGCAAACATATTACATAACTATTCCTAAACATAGAACATCTATTTTTGAGAGATCTTTTCGGTACTATATGGCGAGCAACTACAACAATCTTTCTAATGATTTAAAACACATGACGACCAATAAATTCAAAAATAAATTATTTGATAAATTATTTGAGGAGCAAAATATGATGTAGTTTTTTTTTCTATTTGGTTACGTTTAACATTAGATGAATTTATCTAAATTTGTCTAAATTTTCAATTTGAAATACAGTAGGTACCTATATATTTAAATTTTTCGGGTTCTTGAGGAAGAACAGCTATGCTGATCTTGCGCCTTTTAACCAACATTTATTTTTAATGTTATTATTTTTGCAAGTCCTGTTTTGTTATTTATGTTGTTGGTTAATAAAGACAATATTATTATTATTATTATTATTATTATTACATACCCGTTTCAGGAGAGCGAGACACTCAGACGCCGTCCCACTCCTGTCCTCATCATTCCCTACTATCCTGGGTATAGCCTCAGCCAGCCTCTCACACGCTCCGCTGTCCAACTTCCACCCTGAAGGAGCTGGTCGCTCCGCAGCCCTATTTATTCTCCTCTGCATTTCAACTGTATAAGTGATGTTTTAATGAAGGCTGAGGTTTTCCTTTTCCCTCACTTTCCAGCCTTTTATCTGGTGCATCAGGCCGACTGAGCAAAACGTCACATCAATATAGCTCACGCTGTCACCCCTGACGAACGTCGGGATGTCGCCCTCGTTTACCACCTCCAAATTTATTTCGTCCAACCACTCCCCCGTGACGGTTCCCCTTTCATCGGTGCGTCCTGCTCCCCAGCTGATACTTTTGGCGTTAAAGTCACCTCCCACTATTATACCAAGCTTCGTATTCCTGTATGTCCCTGTTCGGGCTGAAATAACATCCAAAAATCCGAACGCCCTCTACCTCGACCCAGAAGAAACCATCACCCTTCCCCTTTCTTCCTGTCCTAATATACTTTCCGTATATTTTTAGGGCTACGTCCTCTAATCTGTCTACTACCCACCCTCCTCTTCTGACCATAGCCTTGTTTGGCTCAGAGATAATGACCAGGTCCACCCTCAGTTCTCTCACTGTCTGGGCCAACAGATCCATTGCCTCCCTACCTCTGCCCAGGTTGGTCTGTAGGATATTTATGTTCCTAGCCATGGCTCGTATTGTGTTATATACGGTATGTGATCGGAGCAAGACAATAAATAAGCAAATGACAATAAATAAATAAATAACAGAGATATGTAAATAAATTAACAGTAGTATGTAGTATATGTCCACAGACGCCACCGGTGTATAAATAAACTATAGATAAAAACCTTGGTGTATAAATAAACTGTATAGATAAAACCTTGGTGTATAAATAAACTGTTAGATAAAACCTTGGTGTATAAATAAAACTGTATAGATAAAACCTTGGTGTATAAATAAAACTATGGATAAAACCTTGGTGTATAAATAAAACTGTATAGATAAAACCTTGGTATAAATAAAACTTGGTATCTGTATATAGATAAAACCTTGGTAAGCTAGGGTCAGCTTTCCATCCCAGTTGGGTGGTTCCCGATCCCCCTATTTTCTCTTTCCCTGTCAAGGGTCCTTCTAAAATCCGGGCTTGCCCCGGACCCTACGCTGTGACCCTATACGCCAGAGCTGAGGCATACCACCGAAGTCGCCTCACAGCCACCCTCCTTATGGCCGTCTACGCCGCATTTTCGGCACGCCCCGCTCCTATCTCTTGACTGACACATGTCGCGGGTATGCCCATATCCCCAACACCTATAACATTGGGTCACTGTGACCCTCTCGGTTGCTGTACACATGTTCAAACCGATCCTCACTCTACGTTTATCCAGGAGCGCCTGAGCCTTCCTGGGTTCCAGGTAGAGCGTGACAGCTTGGTTCCCCCCAAAATAGGGTCTCATTTTGCCCATCTTTATTTCGGCCGGATTTAGCCCTATTTCTCTTGAGATCACCTCCGCAACTTCCTGCTTGCCCATCGTAGCCTCAACGTCTTTCAGCGTTACAGCTCTTTCCCTGGCCCGACCTCTAACGGTGATGGCTATGTTCCCCTGGTTGTGCAGCATTACGCTCATCGCCTTCACGCTCTCCTGCTCTTTCTTCTCCACCACAACCACCATTTGGCCATCACTTCCCTCTCTTATGACCCTGATACCCTTAGCCTCTAGAGAGCCCGGGGAGATCTTTTCCTTCAGAGTTTTTACAAGGTCGGCATAGGATTTGCCCTTCCGTTTCTAGGGTCCTCGTCATGGTAGATTCTCTCCGTTCTCGCTTTCTCTGAGCGTAATCCCTTGACTCCTGAACCTCTGAAGAGGACCTCGATCATTTTCTTCAGTCGTTCCCCCGCAGGGTCTGATCTTGGGGGGCTAATTGCCACCTTTTTCCTCCCGCCCTCCAGGAGTTTATCCCTCAAAGACCCCAGTACCTCGAAGAGGTCCCGTTCCCCGTTCTCCGCTTCGGCCTTCAAGATCCACCTCTCCGTCTCTCTGCTCTGGCCCTTTTCCACCCTCTTGGTTGTAATGACCAGAGTGTCCACCTTCCCTTCTAAATCCAGGATCTCAGGGTATCTGTCTGCGAACCGCTTGGCTACCTGGACGTCACAGTAGCCGTCAGCGTTTGCCCCAGTGTCCGGGTCCCACAGCACCGCCAGGTCCATGTCCCTGCCCGCCTTTAAGATGTCCCCCTGCACGCGAACGCCGCCGTATAGCTTTTCTCTTCCCAAGTCCTATCCCTAATTTTTAGGAAGCCTGGGTATTCTCTCGCCTCCATGAGCATCTCCTCCGTAATCTTGTCGTCGTCCTTATACCTCTTTCTTAGCTCTCTATTCTCCAATTTTAGCTTTGTTATCTCTAGGGCCATTTTTCTGTTTTGGGTCTTTACCTTCTCGAGTTCACGAGCAGATCCTCCTCCTGTTCTCTCGACTTTCCTTCGCCGGCTCTCGCTGGTCTGCCCAGTTCCTGGATGACTCCCTGACCTTCCCTTGACCTAATAATTTGCATCAGCCTCGTTAGTTTTGCTGATGCTTCTTTAATCTCTTTCTTGCAGTTCTTTTCCCTAGCGAAGGTCTCCACCACCTTCAGCTCGCTCTCTATCTTGAGGAGCGCCTTCCTAATACTCTCCGCAGTCTCCATCGAACCCTTTCTACTAGGGCTCCGGCTACTCATTCTTCCTTTTTTCATTTGGGACTGGACCGGCGAGAGATCTTCCTCTCTCTTCCTCTTATCTCCATCACCTTCTGTCTCCATCAGGAATACCACCTCGTCATCTTCCTCCCTGAGCGAGGTACTCCTCTTCCTATCTTCTGTCACCCGGCTTTCGGATCTGTCCGGATTCGAGAGCACTCTGTCCCTGGACAGTGGCGGGGTCCTGATTAGTTTTGGCTTCCTGCCGAAAGGGTCTCTCCCCTCCACGCCGCTTGCTCCTTCCATCTCATGTCCTTTTTCACGCCGGTCCGTCATAATTGCAGTTTCATCCATTAATTTTGATTGATTATTTAATTTCTCCATATAAATCCCACGAGTCGGGACCAAATTCGGTCACCCCCGGCAGTGGGCCCATAACCGAGGGAAGGCTTCTTTCTACGGGGGGCGCCAGGTGCCCCGTAGGTGGCCTTCGATAAGGACCAGTCATCCCACTGGCCACGCTTAGGCTTCCCGTCGCGCCATCCCTTCGGCCCCAAAACCACAACGACCTTGGGATGAGGAGATTTTTTATAGAGGTTACCTTCCTCGCAGGACGGCCGGTTAAGGCAAGCCCTCCGTTCTGGGATCCCACTCGCGTGGTCCAGGTTACGGTTTGACCTGTCCTAGAAGAGTGTGCAATCCTGTTGGTCCGCGGGTGCTATATTATTTCGCACCTACCCTCCGACCCTGCTGGGAACAGGGCCGGCGAGCATTCCCCTATGTGCCACCTGGGGACGCGCCCGGTTGGGGTTTATCAGGTATCCCCGCCGGGAACCTAACCTAACCTAACCTTTTTTTTTTCCTTAGGAGGTAAAAAATCTTCAAGAAGACACCCCCACCATTGTTGTTCTGGCGATGGGGGTAGTGCCTGATTCAGACTCTCGTCCGCCTACAGGCTAAAAACTTCCTCCTACTTTAGGGTATAAAAACGATCGGGCGGAACCGCTCGCGCATTGCATCACCTGTCGTTCCCTATTATCTTCCCTGTCTGAGCCTCTCCTCACCTTCCTTATTCCTCATAATATCCACTAACCTCTTTGCCAACTCCTCCCACCTGTTTTTGTCCCTCAGCATTTCCGCCACCAAGTTCTCCGGCGTTATTTCCACCCCCGCTATCATTGACATTTCCGCCCTCTGTCTTGTCCACCTTGGACATCCGAAAATAGTATGTTCAGCGGTATCCCGTTCCCCGCAGTAGTGGCAAGAATCTCTCTCCGACCTCTTAAACCTATGCAGGTATTCCTGGAAGCAGCCGTGACCCGTAAGAACCTGAGACAGGTAATAGTCCACCTCTCCGAACTGCCTCCGATACCATACCCTGACGTCTGAAATGAGACGTCTAGTCCACACCGCCTTCTCTGTCTCGCCCCTCCATCTTGTTTGCCACTCCTGTAGTATGTCGTCCCTTCCATTCCCTGGCTCCTCCTTCCTCTGTCTCTCTCTTTCCAGTATCTGGAGGTCGATTGGCACCGAATCTGCCACCACCTGTAGGGCCAGGGTGGACGCGGTTCAGTACGCGCTGCACACCCTGATCGCCACCCTTCTCTGCAAAGCCTCCAGCATTTTCCTGCAGATCTGCAATTTACAGGCCTTAGCCCATATCGGGGCCGCGTACAGGGCCACAGACATCACTACCGCTGCCAGGAGCTTCGTCTTACTACTGCGGGGTCCGCCTATATTAGGCAGCAGGCCGTTCATCTTCCTGCAGGTCGCCTCCGCCTTCCTGGTGGCCCGTCTTATGTGCTCCACCATCGTCGAGTTTCTATTAAAGAAAACTCCGAGATACCTCAGGCATTCCGAGGTTTGTATCTGCGTCTCTCCCATATTGAATGTCAGTGTATACAAGGATCTCCTGCCCACCAGAATGACAGCCTCAGTTTTCTGAGCCGCAAGAGTCAGCTGTTTCCCGTCCATCCATTCCCCGATCACGTTCAACGCTGAGTTTACTCTTAGGCCTATCTCCTCCTCGTTCTTCCCGCTCACTAAGAGCGCCAGGTCGTCAGCATACCCTATTACGTTCACATCCGTCGGTAATGCCAGCCGGAGGACACCATTATAGTAAATATTCCACAAGGTGGGCCCCAAGATAGATCCTTGCGGGACTCCCTTCGTCATCTGGAGTACCTCATCCCTGTCCAGGACCACGCTTCTGTCGCTTAGATAGCTTTTAACAATCTCGATGAGGTACTCTTCTATCTGCCTCCTCTCTAGTTCTCGAATGATGCCCGGCCAGCTGGCTGAATTAAACGCATTTTTGACATCTAGTGTCACTAATACACAAAACTGACGACGCTGGTAAGCCCCGCTGTTTATAAACTCAGTGATCTGATTCACTCTTTCTAGGGCATCGACGGTGCTCTTGCCCTTTCTGAAACCGAACTGCCACTCTAAGATCCCCTTTCCTTGATACCTCCTCATTAAGCCTTGAATTAATTATTTTTTCGTACAGCTTGGCGATGCTGTTTATCACGCATATCGGGCGGTATGTCTCCGGGTCCTCCGGGGACATTTTTTCTTTTTCTATGAGGACTAGTCTCGCAACCTTCCACTCTTTCGGGAACCTGCCTCTACTAAATTGGCTGTTTAGCACCTTCAATACGTACCCCGGCACCGCCTTCGCCCACGCTTTTACCACCTCCACCGGGATATTATCTGGACCTGGAGCCTTCTTCAGCTTTAATGTGTTTGCGGCCCTGTCCAACTCCCCCGGTGTTATCGGAGGGGCCACCACCTCCCTTGCTCTTGTCCATACCTGCACCACATCCTGCGGGAATAGATCTCTGGATATCGCCCTGGTCTTCTCTAAATCAATTTTGACGGGGGCCTATACTCCAACTTTCTTTACTGCTATCCTACATCCCCCCAGATGTTTCGTTCTAGCTCATCAATGAGTGTTTTCCAGCACCTCTTTTTTGCTGTCTTGATTTCCTCTCTTAGTGCCTTCCTTTTCGCCTTGTAATCCGCGGCCGATTGTTCCCTTTCCCCAGGGTTTCCCTTCCTCGAGGATCTAGTCACGAGTCTCTTCGCCCTAATACATTCATGTCTTTTGGCGGCTATGGCTTGATTCCACCAATAGACTTCCTTTTTCCCCCTGATTCTTCCCTTGGGTGCCAGTGCGTCATCACATACCCGTTTCAGGAGAGCGAGACACTCAGATGCCGTCCCGCTCCTGCCCTCATCATTTCCTATTATCCTGGGTATAGCCTCAGCCAGCCTCTCGCATGCTCCGCTGTCCAGCCTCCATCCTACAGGAGCTGGCCGCTCCGCAGCCCTATTCATTCCCCTCTGTATTTCAACTGTATACGTGATGTTTCTATGTAGGCTAAGGTTTTCCTCTTCCCTCACTTGCCAGCCCTTCAGCTGGTGTATCAGACCGACTGAACAGAACGTTACGTCAATGTAACTCACGCTGTAACCCCTGACGAACGTCGGGATGTCGCCCTCATTTACCACCTCTAGATTCATTTCATCCAGCCATTGCCCGGTGACGGTTCCCCTTTCATCGGTGTGTCTCGCTCCCCATCTGGTACTTTTGGCGTTGAGGTCCCCTCCACTATTGTACCGCTGGGGTTACGCCTGTCTGCGTGAGTTCGTATATCGTCCAAGAAAGCTTCGTACTCCTGTATATCCCTATTCGGGCTGAAGTAACAACCAAAGATTCGGACCCCCTCTACTTCTACCCAGACGAAGCCATCGCCCTTGCCCTTTTCTCTTATCTCAATATCTCTCCCGTATATTTTTAGGGCTACGTTCTCTAGTCTGTCCACTGCCCACTCTCCTTTTCTGACCATAGCCTTGTTTGGCTCGGAGATGATGACCAGGTCCACCCTCATTTCTCTCACTGTCTGGGCCAACTGATCCATTGCCTCCCTATCTCTGCCCAGGTTGGTCTGTAAGATATTTATGTTCCTAGCCATGGCATATGCTGTATGTGGTCAAAGCAAGACAATAGGTAATAAATAACGATAAATAAATGAATAAATAACAGAGATATACAACAATCGACAGTAAATATCACAGAACAAATAACAGAAATATACAACAATCGACAGTAAATATCACAGATAACTCTCATTATCACAGATAATAACAGATAACTCTCTATATCACAGATAATTGGCTGTTTATAAGATCCCTTATAACCTAAGTATCCCCGTTTGTTACTTGACTAGTATGCTCTTTTCTTTTGTTCCTTGAGCTTTACCCTCCTAAGGGCCATTCTGAATTCCGGACACAATCCCGATCCAGCGGTGTATCACCCTATCTTACAGCTTAAGCAGTAGGCTTCTCTTTGGCATTCCCTTCCTATGTGGCCGGTCTCTCCGCATCTTCTACATGCCTCCGCAAGGTCTTTATTTCCACCGCAGTCCTTTCTCACATGCCCGTATTGCAATTGTAGCACTGTAGCACCTTTACTTTTCTCTCCGCCCTGCACCAGTTTAGGCCGATGCGGATTCTTCCTTTCTTGGCTAGCTGCTCCACTCGATCCCTATCCATTCTTACCGTAGCCGCCTGACATTCCCCGTACAACGGTCTTAGAGTGCTCACGTCACACTCGCTCCCTTGTGCGCTTACCTCCCTGCATACTGCCTCTAAGACTTCCTCCCTTGAGGTAATAGCATCTATACATCTGATATAAATTGCCTCCTGCTTTTCCCTGTCGCTCACGTCACACTCGCTCCCTTGTGCGCTTACCTCCCTGCATACTGCCTCTAAGAATTCCTCCCTTGAGGTAATAGCATCTATACCTCTGATATAAATTGCCTCCTGCTTTTCTCTATCTCCGGTGTATCTAACCCTTATGTCCGGCTGTTCCCAAAACACCTTCTTTATCCCCTCTATAGCGCCCGACTCTTTTTTATTGACTGTTATAATCATTTTTCCATCCTTAGCAGATCCGCATACGATTTGCCAGTCTCTTCCACTATCAGCGCCACTGTATTCTCATTTCTGCTTCTCCTTTTACTGCTCGGTTTATCTGTCCCACTATCCTCCTTCTTTATGTGTATTAGGCATTTTATACCCGTATGTCTAAATATACACTCCAGTATTTTCCTTGTTTCATCCCCTGTCTTATCCTCCCCCGGAGGGTAGAAGGCAATATTTTCCCTTTGGTTCTCCATCATATAGTCTCTGATCTGTGTAATCCTATCATACAAGGCCCTGTCTAAACTCTCGAGCTCCACCTTAAAGACCCTCCTGTCTCTAGCCTCCGTACCTCCATTTATATGAAACTCCTTTCTTACCCTCATGACCGACATTTTTCCCTCCATTTCTTCTATCTCGGGGAATCTGCGTTCCATCGCTTTCCGTATCCCTTCATTCCTATCATTTTCTTCCGAGAAGTACACTAGGTCTGTTCCTTTATCCGCCTGCAGTAGTGGATCGGTTGTCTTAAAGGCCCTTTTGAATATACCTTCCGTCCATATGTGCTCTTCAAACTTTTTGTACCCCTCATAGCTCTCTATACCATTCAGCTGCGCGTGGTCTATCTCCTTACTCTCCTTTCCACCGGTCTGCGTGCCTTCACCTTGTTTCCTCCGTCCCTTCCTCCGGTTTTAATTTCTTTCAGTTCTCTACTTAGTCGGTGGTTTTCCTCCTTAATCGCTTCCATCTGACCCTCCAATTCTATTACCCGGCCTGCTGTCCAGATTTTCCATACCTTATCCTTTTTTAGACCCTTCAGCTCTTTCATCTGCTGCTTCAGCCTAGAGGAGAGATCTTTTATCTCCTTTTTGGTGTTTCTTTCCCTTGCCCATTCGGACAGAGCCTGGATATTTTTTCCCATTTTTTCTATAATTTCCATGGTTTTATCTTCTACGTTTGTTTCCCCCATTGGTTTCTGTACCTTCCCTTTCTTCTTGTGCTCCGGGGAAAACGATTCCCTAGATCTTTTCCTCTTATCAGCTCCCACTTCCGCTTCTGAGGAGTTTTCCATTTCCCACCATTCAGGTACCGAATTAGTCCTATGCCTTATTGGCGGCGATCTCCCAATCAGGCTTTTTCTTCTGAAAGGATCCATGAGGCCTATCTCCCTTCCCTCTGATTGCACGTCTTCTATCTCTATCACCTCTATGTCTTGCCCTTCTCCACCAGTATTGTTCCTTAGCTCTCCGGCCTGGGTAGCCACCGAGAGAGCCGAAAAGTCGCTGGATAACGGTCGGGATTGGCCTGTCCCCGACCGGAACTGAGGTCTCCCTCCTCTGCTCCGTACTCGTTTCTTCCTTTCTTGTGTCTGCTATTTTTTTCAGAAGAAGCGTCCTAGTGCCTAGCCCGTGTCGTTGCCTTGAATCAGTCCTTTACTTGCTTGGTTGGTCCCCGCGGTGGTGTGTGCAATACCGCAGGGGAGTGGAATCCTGTTGGTCCGCGGGTGCTATTTTATTTCACACCTACCCTCCGACCCTACTGGAGACAGGGCCGACGAGCATTCCCCTATCCGCCACCTGGGGACGCGCCGTGCCGGGGTTTCAGGTGTCCCCTGCCGGATCTCCGTGGAGACCCTGCGCAACACGGAACCTAACCTAACCTAACCTAACCTAATCTAACCTAACCTAACCTAACCTTTTTTTTTTTCTAAGGAGTGGGAAATCTTCAAAAGACCCCGTCTAAACGGGAGTGTTGGATTCCTAAGGCCTACCAACTAAAACCCACTCCTCTTTCTTCCTGCTTTCCCCGGAACCGTTTGCACATTACCTCAGGAAAAGCAGTATAGTCTATGCCATGCCTTGCATCGCTAATTCCTCCCTCTGTTTCGCCATCATAATCTCTCTCATCATGTTCGCTATAATTGCCCACTCCCTCTGACTCCCCACCATGATATCTATAAGCGTTCCTATCTGCAAAAGACCTTCCAACTGCAACTCCACCCTCATCCTCTTCTCCAGCCATCTTGGGCACACGAATAACGTGTGCTCATCATCCCTATCGTCACAGTACATGCACTTATCCGTATCTCTTTTTTGTATCTTATGGAGGAAGGCCATATAACACCCATGTCCCGTGAGACACTGAGTAACATGGATATCTACTTCCCCATGCTTCCTCTTTACCCAGGACTCTATGTCTCCAATAAGAGAGTAAGCCCAGCGGCCTTTCTCACTCCTGTTCCACTGGTCCTGCCATATCCTCATTGTCTCCGTTCTCTCGAGACCTCTACTCTCGGCGCTCCTATTCCCCTCGGATATCCTGTACCTCTCATCAATCATCACTGGCCAAGGTACCATGCCTGCTATAACCATCAACGCCTCGGTCGATACCGTTCTGTATGCAGAACAGACCTTGGTAGCCATCTGTCGTTGGACAGTCATTATTCTCCTTCGGTAACTCTTCACTTGCATAGCATCAGCCCAAATTGGTGCGGCGTATAGTACAATAGACTGTACTACTTCACATAAGAGACGCCTCTTGCCAGCTCTAGGGCCTCCAATATTAGGAAGTATGGCCCCCAGCGCGTTTACCGTTCTCATGGCTTTACCTACTACTCTCTTAATATGTGGGCCATAGCTCACTGCACAATCAAGGGTAAGTCCCAGATAATCTACCGACTGGGAGACACCTACCTCGACATTCCCCATCATAAAGGAGAATTCCTCCCTCCTGTGTTTGTTCAAGAGGACAGCTTTTGTTCTTTCTGGCGCCAACTTTAATTTATGTTCCCCCATCCATAGCTCTATTGCACGCAAGGCATATTCAGCTTTCTCTTTGAGTATTTCTTTAGAGGTGGCTTTGATTGTAACAGCCAAATCATCCGCATAACATACCAGGGATACCCCCTCTGGTACCTCCACGCTTAGGACTTTATCATAAAGTATATTCCACAAAGTCGGTCCTAGAACCGAACCCTGTGGAACTCCGGCGCTTATTTCTTTCTTCAAGCCTTTGTCGACTTCGACTATTCTGCGTGACAAGTACATCTTTATTATGTTCAGCAGGTATTTGGATATGCCTCTACGCTGAAGCTTGGATATTATTTTCCCCCACGACGCCGTATTGAAGGCGTTCTGTACGTCGAGCAGAATGAGTATGCACCATTTTGGTCTACCTTCCCTGTTTGGACCCAGGACCTTAAAAACTTTCTTTATCGCATTTATGGTACTAAGCTTCCTTCTAAACCCAAACTGTCTCCTGTTCAGTCCGCCTTTATCTTCCACCTCACTTATCAGCCTATCATTTATAAGGTTCTCATAAACCTTCCCTATAACGTTTATGAGGCAGATTGGCCTATATTTCGTCGGGTCTTCCTTATTCTTTTTAGGCTTATCTATCAGGACTAGCTTGGTATGCTTCCATATATCCGGGAATTCGCCATGCTCCAGCAGTTTGTTAAAGACTGCTAGAAAGAATTCGGTGTCAGCATTTATGGAAATCTTAATCACCTCCGGTGTGAGTCCGTCTGGGCCAGGTGCCTTGCCCACTTTTATTCATTTGCAAGCACATTCCAGCTCCCTTCTGCAAAAGGGTTCCGGCGGCTCCCCGATCTCTCGCAGAAAGGGGACCGCAGCACTTGTGTGAAACAGTTCAGAAAAAACTCTCTCTCTCCGCTGCTGTTAGCGCTACCTTTGGGTTTATAAAACCTAGCTGGCTCTTAACTATCTTATATGCTTGCCCAAAGATGTCATTTTGCAGGTTCTACACAAGTCTGCCCATTTTTTCTTTTTTGCCCTTCCAATCTGGAGCCTAAGTTGCTTCTTCGCTAAAACATATTCTGACCTCGCCTGTTCCTGCGTGTTCACTCCCGACCTGGCCCTGCTCCTGGTGTATTTCCTTCTCTTTTGGATGGCTGCTTGTTTCAGCTGGACTATTTCATCAGTAAGCCAATATGGTACCCCTTGGTTAATTCCAGTTTTTATTCTGGCCGTAGAGTTCCGGGCCGCCGTTTTCATAATTTCCGTCATCCTCTCAACATCCAGGGGCTGGTTGTAGAGATCGATTTCCCATCTCAAACACCTCAAAAACTCTTCTGTGTTTGGCTTACTCCAGACCCACCTCCATGCTTTAGAGGGGCCTCCACCTATGGTCTTCATTAGGATATATCTGTGATCAATAAGTGTTTCCTCATCCAGGACCTCCCAACTCGGCCTTCTCCTCGCAATCCCTTCCGTGACAAGAGTCAAGTCAATATATGTGGCCCCATTTTGTCTGACTAGAGTCGGCCTCTTCTTACCATCATTTAGAACTACCAACTGCAGAGAGTTAATCCATTCGATAAGAGCATTTCCTTTATCAGTGGTACTCTCTCCTCCCCAGGCCATGTTCTTGGAGTTGAGGTCACCTGTAATGATAACTTCACCTTGTTTATTCACAAGGTCCTGTCTAAGTTCGTCCATGAATTCCAGATACCTTCCCATCCGACATTGAGGTCTGATGTATACGCTGTATATACGAGTATATCCGATTTCAGTGTGAATCCACACAAAACAAGAACCGTAGCCATATCCGTTTACCTTATATTTTTTTGTAACGTTCACAATTCCAACAGACACCTCCGCATCTGTATATGTGTGTCTTTTGTTTCTTGAGATCTTTATATTCGGTTCGCTGATAACTATAAAGTCCGCAGCCTTCTCGTTCGCAGTGGCCAGGGCTAGATCTTGTGCCCTGCCACTACGATTTACATTTATTTGTAGTAGAGCAATCATTTGGGGTTAGCATTCCTGGCGGTGTTCAGGGCTTTTCTAAACTCCCGACAACCTGCCGTTCCTGCCACATGTCCGGCGCTATTGCACAAAGGACAGAAAGCCTCTTCTTTACAATGTTGTCTGTCATGGCCTAGACCTGCACACCTTAGGCACCACTGGCTCCTATCTTCCTTCTTGCAGGAAAAGGCCTTATGTCCAAACTCCCAGCATCTGTAACATTTCACCACGTCTACTCTTTCCTGGATTCTGCACAGGGCCAGGCCCACTCGCACCCTACTCAGTTTTAATAGCCTCTTCCCGTCTTCGCTTTCGACTGTAACCACCGCTATTTGATTTCCATCTCTACAAGGCCTCATAGCAGTAACTTCAATTTTCTCCGGCCTATGCACTTGTGCCGTAGCTACAATTGCTGTTTTAATGTCTCCGGGTGTTGTGTCGCTATCGACATCTCTGATGCGGAGAACTCTGTTTTTACCTTCTCCCAAAATTTTGACCTTCCTGCCTTCCATCAGACTCTGGATTTTATCCAGGGGAATATCTGCTCCTTAATTAAAAGATATTAGAACCCCACCTTTAGTTGTCTTCCTAATTCCTTTTATTTTGTCAGTTGTCTCTCTATCCGTAATATTTTTCTCCAACTCTTTCACCGCATCTACGTAGGTGCCAGCTCCTCCTTCTATTAATATCGCCTTATCTCTGGGTTTCCTTACGACTTCGCTAGCCTTCGGGCTACTAATTATTATGTCAATCTCCTAGCTCCGGAAGATCATTTCCCCAATTTTCCTCACCTCCATGGTTTTGTTCTTATGCGGGATAATTGTAGGCTCCTTATTGCCTGACTCCTTCACTATGTTGCCCACCGCTTCCATCATTATATATATATCTTTAAGCTGTTCATCTTTTTCTTTGTTTGTATTCAACTTTATTTCCATTATATTTTTTGTTTTTGTCCTAGTACCTGTCCCGGTCTCATTATAGCTAACTCTTTGTTTAGTAGTCTTTAAAACACCATTTCCCATGTGTATAGCTTCACATTTTTCAATCTCCGGATGCCTCTCCTGTAGTCTTGTGGCGACTTTACTCCGGTTCTCCGGGTTTTCATCTTCAAATAGTATTAGGTTCCCATTCACCTCGTTTATAGGATCTTCCGTATCCGTCCTTGTTCTTTTGAACGATCGATCTTTCCATATTTTCTTAACAAGGGCAATCGCCTCCTCCTAGCCTTGAACATCATATTCCCCAATGTCTATGCTTTGCCTCTCTTCGTCGCTTTCCCGTTTTCGTTTCCCCCCCTTTCTTTTTGCTGGGGGGGAGAGTCATAACTTCTCTTCCTTTTATTCCCTTCCTCTTGCCTTGGTTCACTACTCTCTACCACGAGGACCACATCGTCCGTGTCTTCTTGCTTCTTCTCCTCTGACTTGGAGTCTGCCACCTCTTCATCCTCCCAAGGAAGATTTCCCCAGACATCTGGCATAGAGAGCGCTCTATCTCTTGCCAAAGGTGGCGTCCTACTCAACCTTTAACTCCTTACAAAGGGGTTCAAGGGGTCCCTTCTCTCATTTGCCGTGTCATTTTGCCGATCCATCGTCATTTCTCCAACCAACATTTCATTATTTTTCATTATTTTATCATTTGTAATATTTGCCATATTCTTCCCACGAGTCGGGTCCTTCTAAATGTCACCCTCTGGCCTCCCTTACCGGAGGGAAGGCTACATACTACGGGGTGCGCCTGGTGCTCCACAGGTTTTAGCGACTTCGCTGTCGATTTTTTTAGAGAGGTTTTCTCCTCGCGTGCCGGCCAGTTAAGGCAAGCACCTCGGTCCCAGATCCCCCGTTATGTTCCGTGACCACGCTCTGTCACAGCCTCTACGAGGTCTAGGGTTACGATATTAGGGGTCGCTAGTGCTCAGCGACCCCCAGCTCGGACCCTTCGGGGCGCCATTCCCGAGTGGTTTTTTAGGCCACCGTCCTAAGGGGTTCCCCTCTCCGGAAGGTGAGTGCAATCCGGGGAGAAGGGTGCAATCCTGTTGGTCCGCGGGTGCTATTTTATTTCACACCTACCCTCCAACCCTGCCGGATGCAGAGCTGGCGAGCATTCCCCTATCCGCCACCTGGTGACGCGCCCGGTTAGGGTTTCTCAGGTGTCCCCGCCGGGAACCTAACCTAACCTAACCTAACCTAACCTAACCTAACCTAACCTAACCTAACCTAACCTAACCTAACTTTTTTTTTTGTGGAGGAGGGGAAACCGCATGGCACCGGGACCTTGGTTCTATCGCTCCCGGTAGTGTCGGGCGCTACTCCGACTAAAACCCCTCCCTCGGGTACCGGAGACCCTGGTGGGACCGCCTTGTCGGCATTACTTCATCCAGGACCCCCCCTTTGTATCTTCATCCGTTATCTTCCCCCTGTCTAACTCTCTCCTCCCTTTCTTTGGTAATCAGTATGTTCTTGGTACCTCTTGCAATTTGTTCCCATCTTTCCTCACTGTGTAGCATCTCCTGTATTATGTTGTCTCCGGTCAGATCTGGCGTAAGCTCCTGCCACGCTTCTTCCCTTGTTTCTGTCCATCTTTCACACTGGAACACAGTGTGCAGTGGTGTATCCAGTTCCTGACAGTAGCAACATCTGTCGTCGTTTACGATCTTCATCCTGCACAGGTATGTCTGAAAACAGCCATGCCCCGTCAGGAACTGCGTGATATAGTACTCCACCTCGCCGTGGCGCCTGGCGATCCAGGGAATCACACCCGGTATAAGTCTTTTGGTCCATTGCGCTGTATCTTCGTGACCCGCCCACTCCCGTTGCCACTTTATCATGGTCTCCTGTCTTCTCCCCCGCTTTGCCCCAGCAGTATTGGCCCCACCCTGTTGTCTTTCCGCGACAAGCAGGTGAATCGGCACTAAGCCGGCCACGACTTGTATGGCCTTCGTGGAGACCGTTCGGTATGCACTAGCCACCCTGATGGCCGCTCTTCTTTGGATACTTTCCAGCTTTCGCCGGTGTCTCGCTGTCCTCATACAGTCGCCCCATGCTGGTGCGCCGTATAAAATTATGGAATGAAGAATACCGCACAGCACTCTTCTGCTTCCCGCTCTGGGTCCCCCTATGTTGGGGAGGATCCGCCCCAAAGCTGCCCCCGTTTTCTCGGCTTTCTGGGTGATCCAGCTGATATGTGCTCCCATATTGCCGTTACCCCCTAACATCAGCCCCAAGTATTTCAGGCTCCCCTTACTTCTTATTATCCCATTCCCGATGTTGACCTCTATTGATTTCAGCGTGTTCCTGCCCGCCATGACCAGTATCTCCGTTTTCTGGTATGCTAGCTCCAGGCTATTCCCGTCCATCCACTCCTCGATCTTTGCAACAGCCATCCATATGGTTTGCTCTATTACCTCCTTGTCTTTACCCCGGACTACCAGAGCCACGTCGTCCGCATACCCCACCAGTTTGACCCCGGTGGGCATCGTCAGTCGTAGGAGTCCGTCGTAGAAGATATTCCACAGACTTGGTCCAAAGACCGACCCCTGTGGAACCCCGCACGTCATATCTAAGTCGATGCCCTCGTCAATTCTAACTGTCCTATCACTAAGGTAGCTGCCGATAATTTTTCGGAGATACGGCCACGCCCCTATTTCCTCGAAACTCCTCATAATGCCGTCCCACCGCGCGCTATTGAACGCGTTTTTCACGTCTAGCGTGACTAGAGTGACAAAATCATAGGGTGGGTATCTGCTAGCCTCCCTAATGATTCTCTGGATCTCCTTGACCGCATCCACCGTGGAGCGTCCCTCTCTAAAGCCAAATTGGTTAGGCGCCAGCCCTCCCGTCATCTCTATGTTGTCCTTAAGTCTTCTGTTGACGACCTGCTCCAGGAGCTTCCCCATCGCGTTTAGGACACATATGGGTCTATATGCCTTATCTACTCCACTCGTGTTTTTCTCTATGAGTACAAGCCTCGCCTCCTTCCACCTTTCTGGGAAGAGCCCCGATTGTAGTAACTCATTTACCATGCCCCTGAGTCGGTTTGGCCCTGAGAGAGCTAGGGCCCTCACCGCGTCTTGCGGGATGCCATCCGGCCCCGCCGCCTTCCCCTTTTTCAACCTTGCCCCTGCTGCTGTCATCTCCTCCTCTGTGCACTCTGGGATATCCCCAGGTCGTATCTCCAATTCGGGCCAGTTTATTGAGGCTTTTACCGGAAAAAGCTTTGACGCGATTTCCTTCTGAGCCTCTATCGATAGTTTAAAAGGGGTCTGCAGTCCAAACTTCTTCATAACAATCTAGTAGCCCTTCCCCCAGATGTCCTCGTTTAACTCTTCGCAGAGGGTTTTCCACGCTTTCCTTTTTTCCCCTTTAATAGATTTGTTGAGCTGGCTCTTCATGGTTTTGTACGTTCTCCATCGAGTGGCCTCCTGCACAGTGTCTCTTTTGGCCCGGGCCGCAAGTCTCCTCGCCCGGATGCATTCCTTTCTTTTCTGAGCAATTTCTTCTGTCCACCAGTAGACCGGCTTTCTGTTTGGATTTCCGCCTTTCTTTTTGTAGGCTCGGTTGCACGCGATTCTAATGATCTCATCCAGCTTCCCTGAAGTGAGTCCGTCTCTCTCTCTGTCCATCGCCTTTTTACACTAGTTCAGAAAAGTTTCGTCTTTAGACTTGCAGTAAGTCCATCCTCCTCCGCCTACTACCCCCGCACCCACCGAAGTTGGGCCTTCGATCTCGAAGTAAATATCATTATGGTCTGATAAATTTTCTTCTTCCCTGACTTCCCAGTTAGTAACGCGCCTGGCTAGATCCGTAGAACAGAGGGTTACATCAATGTATGAACTTCTGCCGTTTACCTGAAACGTAGGCGTATTACCTCGGTTGAGTAACCTACAGTCCCTACTGGCCATCCACTCCATCAGCACAAGCCCTCTTGCATCCTCTATGGGGGAACCCCAGGCGTGGGCCTTAGAGTTCAAATCCCCACCTATTAAAAACTTTTTGTCCCGTCCAAGACTTCTTCCCATATCTTCAAGGAAACCCTCAAGGGCTTCTCTCGAGGCATTTGGAGAGTGGTATACGGAGTATATTACCATGCCCTCGACCTCGACCGCGATATATCCGTTACCCTTTCTGACCTTGGAGACCTGTATATCCCTGTTTGCGATGTATATTGCCGCCACACCCTTTTTATCTACCAACCACCCTCTGGCTCTCGCGGCCATTGCCTGATTGTGTTCTGAGACCAGTGCTATATCTATGTTGTTTGTCACGCAATGGTGCTTTAGGATGTCCATTGCCCCTTTCGACGTTTTGGTGTTTACTTGTAGGAACTTCATTTTGGAGGTTGCGCCGTCCCCTTCTTCCTCAATTCCTCCAGCATCCGTCTGTAGATCGGGCACTTCGTGGTTTCCGTTTTGTGGCCTTTGGCATTACACAGGTAACATGCCGCCTCATTTTGGCACTCCCTTACTTGGTGTCCATCCTCCCCACAGTTGTGGCATGGTTCCCTTTTGGCCTGTTCCGTGCAATCCTTTGCCGCATGTCCCACTTTCCTACATTGGAAACACCGAGTCGGTGTAACTATTTCCTTCACCCGCCATCGTAGCCAGCCTTCACCAATTTTCCTTTTTGTAATTAACCCTTGCGCCGAGTCATGTGGCAGTGATAGATACGCGTGCTTCTGCCCACTTTTATTCTCTTTCTCCATAATTTTTATGGATACCTCATCTCCTGTGATGCCACCCAGTTCTTTCGCTATCACCTCTCTCACCGCCGCTTCGTCCACGCCCATGTCAAGGTCCAATAGCAAGAGACTCTGTCCACGTCCTCTTACCTTCACGTCCGCCTTCGCACTTAGTTTCTTCTTTAATTCCTCAACAAACGCCTTTCTGCCCGTCTCTTGGTTCCCCCGGACTTTTAACAGGATACTTCCCGTGTGGGTTTTACTTACCCGGTCGATCTTGACCTCCCGGGCGTCCACGTCCGCCTTCATTGTCCCCACCAGCTCAGCATAGGTTATACCCTCTCTGGGCCTTAGTGTAACGGTTTCCACATTGTCTTTTTTTGTCCTCGGCTCCCTCGCAGTTTCAAGCGACGTTGTTTTTGACCTACTGTCCTTGCTGATGAAGATCTCCAAGTCTCCCGGGCCTGTGTCACGGAAGACATACTCTAGCACCTTCCTCACCGCTGCTCCGCTACTTGGCAGAGTGCTTACACACGCCGCCATAATTCTACCCCTATCGTGTGCCATCCCTCTGATCTTTTCAAGGGCAGCTCGCAGGTCTCTAACGCCTTGTTCCCCTGTTAGGCCCTCTGTCCCCACCACGTACACAAGCTTCTCCTCCTCTCTCGTTTCACCTTCGAGATTTTCCTCCTCCCTTATCAGCTGTACTTTATTTATTATCACAACCGGTTTGCTGACTGGTAGTGCCTTGCCATTTAGTACCATATTTAGGTGGGGTACTCGCTCCATACATCTTTTGATAACTGGGTCTTCCAGATAGTCTTCCGTCCTGGTAATGAGGATAATATCCTTTATTCCTCACGGGTCTCCCTTACCAAATTTGGTTTTTTTGTAGCAAGAAGCCGGCCAACCTACCTTTAGGAGGTCTAAGAGCTCATGCTCCTGTAATGTTTTAGACAGCTGTGTCTCGATATCCCTCCCTTCTCGCTCATACGAGGATACAAATTCCGCTGAGTTACCATGGGTTTTTTTGGTTCCCTCGGTGAAACTTTTCAGGTCCTCTCTAAGCTTGCGGTTTTCCTCCGCCAGCCTCTCCAAGGTCTCTTCCAACTTACATATCCGTGAATCCCTGTCATCTGACTCCGCCTTTGCCATTCTGTATTTCCTCTCATCACACCTCATGTACCCTGCCCAAGCCGAATCTCCCCTGGCAATGGAATATTCCAGCTCTGCTATCCACTTTCGTATTTGGATTTTCTTTAACAAGGCACCTCAGAGTCCTCGCGGTGGTCGCGACCTTTCTTAGGGTCTTTTCTACTTCCTCCTCCGCCCGCTCAGCCTTCGACGTCTCCTCTACTCTTTCTCTTTTCTTGGCTTTTTGGGGAGGGGTATTATCCACTCGCTTCCTCTTATCACTTTCCTCTAGTCCTCCTTCTCGTCTATTGACGCTTAGATCCAGGTCGGGGAGGGACCCGGTCCTGTCTCTCCCAGGCGGACTCCTAAATAAGGCCGATTGTCTCCTAAACGGGTCTGTTACTATATTTTTCCATTGCTTTGTTCGTCATCATCTCATCCGTCCGTTCATTTAAGTTGTCTTTGTGAGCCATAAACCTTCCCACGAGCTGGGACCATCTAAAGGTCACCCTCCGGCAGTGGGCCCATACCGCAGGGAAGGCTACATACTGTGGAGGTCGCCTGGTGTCCACAGGTTTTAACGACTTCGCTGTCGGTTATTTTATAGAGGTTTTCTCCTCTCGCGTCGGCCGATTAAGGCAAACGCCCCGGGGCCAGATCCTGCACAACATTCCCCAGTCACGCCTTACTGAAGTCGTTGAAGTGCAGTCTAGCCTTACGGTTTATAGTGAACCGACTGGCGCTACGCCGTCCACAGCTTCAGGCTACCCGGGTTTGCCAAGCCCGAATGTGCTTTAGACGGCACATGCCATGCGTTTTTTTCCTCTCCCAGGAGGGTGTGTGCAATCCGGGGAGAGGGTGTGCAATCCTGTTGGTCCGCGGGCGCTATTTTATTTCACGCCTACCCTCCGACACTGCAGGATGCAGTGCCGGCGAGCATTCCCCTATCCGCCACCTGGGGACGCGCCCGGTTGGGGTTTCTCAGGTGTCCCCGCCGGGAACGTAACCTAACCTAACCTAACCTAACCTCACCTCACCTCACCTCACCTAACCTCACCTCACATCACCATACCTCACCATACCTCTCCTTACTTAGTTTGACATTAGCATAAGCGAACCTAACTTTAGCTAACCTAAGCTAGTCAGACATTTACTTTGTCCGAGCTGCAAATTCGATGACATTTAGTTGGTCCGCCGAAAATCTGACATTTAGATGGTCCACCAAAAATTATTTTTTTTCCAAAATCAACTTTTCCGTTATCGCCGATAGGAAAGATTTTAGACGTGTTCCCTCGGACGGCGTCCGACGCCATTTCCACCGATTTTCATTTCGATAGCCGGTAACCTAACCTAACCTAACCGAAACTAGCATAAGCGAACCTAACTTTAGGTAACCTAACCTAGTGAGACATTTACAGCCATTTTGTTAGTCAACTTAGACAGTCGTCTAATACCTCTCTCACACTATATATATATATATATATATATATATATATATACAATTTTGGGAAAAATACTGGAAACGGCTCGATTACAGCTAAACAAGAACTTTTATCTAATTCGGGTTTTCGGCACTGTAATCAACAACATTTTTAAAACTTTATGACATGTATTTCAGATTCGTGACATCACCATGTACGGAGTTGTGATATAAATCAATTTTTTTATGGATCATCCTATATATTTATTTGTGTTCATATGTAGAAACTTTAAACAGTTTTGAGTATCAAAATAAAAATAGAATTTTCGTGTTTGATGTTTTCGTGTTTTGAATGTTTTATTTTTAAATTAAAATTAAATAAAACTTTAAATTAAATGTTCAAAATGAGACCACTCCACTGTCTGATAATGCCTCAATATCTCCAAAAATTCTCGTAGAACGTTTTCAAGGGTTTGGGTGTTATATTAGCTGGAACAGCTCAAATTCTATCTGCAAGTTCAGAGAGCGTGAGAAATTTTATGCGATACACTATAAACTTCATATGACTCCAGAAATAAAAATCAAATGGTGTCAGGTCGGATAATCTGGCTGGCAATTCGATATGAGCCTTTCTACCTAACTATCTCTCGAGAAAAAGTGTTATTAAGAAACGCTGAAAGATTTCTGACATATTGTGACGGACTTTCATCCAGTTGGAAGTACCTACACGTCATTTTCGATCAATTGAGGATTTACTCGTTTCGGAAATAATGCAGGTATGACTATCGCCTAACAAATTTATATAGATATCTACAGTAAAAGTACCATTAATAAAAAAGGCCGTATTACATGTTCCAATTATACCCAACATTCTTTGTAGATGTTGTGTGTGGAACTCTTCCATCCAATGTGGATGGCATCAGCTCAGTGGCGACAATTGTGACGGTTGACAAATACATCTAAACAAAATGTACCCTCATCAGAAAACAACATGCAACTTACAAAATTAGGTAACATTTGTTGTAATATTAATAACTCAATATCTGAACACCCCTTGCAGAGGCTACTAACAAGAAACGGTTACTATAAACGGAAAGAAACGGAAAGAAACTATAGTCCACATTGGAAGAATTTTGGCCTTCTATGGCCATTATGAGGACAATCCTTCTGAGCTGCATCACCACCTATTTCGTTAGAATAGGTTGGTTGGCTGAGATGAGACGATAACCCAGGGAGGCTCAAAAGGGTTCTAATGAGGCTGAGTCCAAGAAAGACCATTTCATAAACAATCCATCCACAAATTCCAAGTTTTAAATACCACCATTTAGCTATACAAAAATGTGAAAGATTATCTATTAATTCAAAATACGAAAACTTAAATCCAAATCTATGTTTTGCCTATTTTCTGTTTCTTAACACCTAGGGTAACTCTTTTGTAACAATTAATTATCGTCTAATAGTGACTGGAATAGCGACCAACTAATATATGTTAAATTGTTACACATCCAAACTGGTCCAATTTCCACCAGGAAAGCCTCATTTTTATTAACGCAACACTCATGTGCATAGTATCGGTGACCAGTATAATAATTATACTTCTCACCGGTATTATACTTTACTAACAATTATTGTTAGTGAAACCGCTGGTTAATGTTGATAATTTATTCAAATCAATTTTAAAAATTCTTTGCCGACTGTAAATCTTCTATTTTGCAATCACTTTTCAATGATCATGGTTTCATGGTACGAGTAGCTGTACCACTTAGCGCTGATAAGTTTGTACTACATAATCCTTTTTTTATATCGAATGTTTAGTATTTAATCACAATTCAGCCAATTCACACTTCATCCACGATAGTTTAAGAAAACATATTTTTTTCCACGATCTTCTCATGAATGATAAAAAACATGGAAAAACTGAACAGACAAACATTACAACACACTCTCAGAATCCTTATTCATATAATGAAATTATAATGTTCTTTGTAAATATAAATAACATTTGTACAGGGTGTCTCGCGGTGACCACCCATTAGAATAATTCAGAGACTACTTCGATTTGAATTTTGAAAATTTAGGATATCAGGTTTTCGAGCATATCCTCCTCAAATAAAATATTGGCGTCTACGTAGCACTTCCAGTTTTACCGGAAGTCGCCATCAACTTGCTCATTTTAAATGGAACACCCACACCCAAATGGATTATTGCAATTTTGGATTCCATGTAAAATTTCAGGTGAACTTTGATCAAATTTCCCTCAAGTCAATTTGGTAAATTATGGTATCTCTCATTAATTACTCTGCAAATTGTATTATCTTGTTACATTCTCCATGAATAAATAATAAATTTAGACTGTCAGCATTTGAATACGTGTTTTCATTTTCTATTTTTTAAATATAAACAATACTTAATTAATCCGCCTCTATGGGTGTTAGACTGAAAACAAATAACTGGTGACAGATTAGTTGTTTGTTCGGCTAAAAATTTCACAGCCATCCTCGCAAGATAGAGTAAATATCTTAAAAACTAGAAGAGATAGGTATAGGGAACCATGATACCATTCGAAAGAGAATAATACTGTGCACCAGACTATGGAAAAACATGCAGGTTGTTCTATTTGAAAAAAAACAACTTATGATGGTTTGAAGTTAACTTAACTCGGCATTAAATTTCCACCACCCTGTATGCAATTAAGCCACCATGAAAGTATGGCTGGGAAGCTTAGGGGTCTAGCTATTCCTCATATAAATACTATCACTTTATCTTTCTTACAGTAAAATACACATGGTTAAGACCATAAGTATTTATTTGTAGCATTATTTAATAACTCTTATTTATTTCGGTATTATGTCACCACTGAAAAATACGAAAAATTAAAAATCAACCTCTGCGCCGACGGATCGGTCAAAGGTTGGATTTTTTGAAAAATGTGTTTGCCTAATCAAAAAATTTCACACTAAAATGCAGATTAACAATATATAACATTAAACAGATCACTTAAAAACGTTTACCTTTCAAAAACATATCCGTTTTCATTATCAAAACTTTAAGTACAACTGACGTACGGAATAGTATGACAGTTTGTAATTTATTTTGTTTATCTACTTCCATGCAAATATTAGATATTAGTCGATTTCCATTCTATTTTGACTTACCTCGTCTTTTACAATTGATAACAACTGCCATCAAAATTTATAGAAATATTGGATAGACTTTGTCTCCATTTAATAAAATTGTCGCGGATTTTTAAGTTTTCTTTTTATATTGTTCTGTTCTTCTGTTCTTTATCTAAAATTTGAACTGACTCCCACTGTACTCTATGGCCATTTTCCCAAGCGTGTTCACAAAGTTTTGACTTTTCTCAAATTCTCCTCTTTTAATATAATCTATGTGTTTTCTGATTTAAACATTTAGAGGTCTTGATGTTTCACCCTGATAATGTTCATTACACTTACATGGTACACTGTAAATGAAGTATTTTGAACTTTGTAATTTATTTTTGGCCGAGTCTTTGATAAAATTTTCCGTAAAGTATTATCCGTTTGAAAAACTATTCTAATTTCGAACATATTACCAATTCTCCTTAATCTTTCAGATAGACCAAGTATATATGGAATTTTTAAGGTATATATGTATATATTTATACACATGCTTTTTACTGTTTATCTTAATTTTTTTGAAAAAAATTAAATATCTCGAAAACGGTTAATTTTAGAAAGAGTCCTCCTAAAGTTTTACGTAGAACTCAAATTTGCAATAATATATAGAGTGTTCCATTTAAAATAAGCAAGTTGATGGAGACTTTCGGTATAACCGGAAGTGCTACGTGGGCGCCTTAATTTTATTTGAGAAGGATATGCCCGAAAACCCGATATCCCAAATTTTCAAAATTCAAACCGAAGCAGTCTCTGAAATATTCAAATGGGTGTTCACTGTGAGACACCCTGTATAGTATTGTCTAATTAGATGGAGAAATTTTAAGAATTAAGTGTGACAACAATGCATCGCGATGATTGTTTAGGTTTGGCGGTTAATGCACTATCAAAACTTTTTAGATCGACTATATGTGTCGGCAACAGAAATCTTTGTACATTACTCTCATATGATACACCCAAAACAAGCTTATGTACTTATAGTTATATACCCAAACCTTGTACTCAAAATGTCCTATATTTGCTTAAATAAAATTCTGTTTGCCTCGTATAAAAATAATGCATCGTTTGCCAAAAATAATGCATAGGATACGAAATATATGTTTTTCATTCAAAAAGACCACCAGAAGTTTCCAGAATTAAAAACTTTTAATGGATTTATTTTCAAATTCAACAGCGGCGTCTTTTGATAATTTCACGGCATATCGTCTTTAAAACGGAATAATTTTTCTGTAAGTAGGTCAATAATGTAGTTCCATCGTAAATTTCCCCTTCACTTAACCATTTAAAATTTTCATGGGTTAGCATTTCGATATAAAGCCAATTATCTTCTCTGTAATCTATAGACAATGTTTAGTAATACTTATAAGAAAGTATACATATACGTATACATATACATATACAATCAAATTATATGTTCAATGTTATATTAAAATTATATTATTATATTGAGACTGAGGTTCCAGATTTTCTAAATTTTCTATTTTCTATTACTTATATACAGGGATTGTTTTCCATGGAAAACCCGAAACACGTCGATCTTTATTTAAAGGGGACGCATCTTTATGTAAGCGTTCTCATATGTCAGTCCTCTGGGGGTGGGACGAGGGTCATTTCTTGGAGGATCCTAAATTTTGTTTTTTTTATCAGACACAGTTTTTTTTAGCTTAAGATAAACTCTTTAACCTAAGAAAATACAACCCATGATCATCGATACTTTTTAGGTAGATAATTATTAGGATATCCAGTGTGGAAAATTCCCCAGCTAATCAAAATGCCCAGAACATGTCATAAATAAATAATTTTAGACATCAGATAAAATGCAAACCTGGCGCCAGCATCACGATGCATTTTTATTAGAATTATATTAAGATTTCCAGATATTGGGATCCGACTACGATTTGCATATTCCGATGTCCTATGCTATTTTATTTTACTTATTTTAGATATACACTACACAACACTACAAAACCAGTTACAAGGCAGGAGTACAGAGATCCATAAAATGTACAAATAATAGTAACTAATACAAAGTAATTAACATGAGAAAAAATGAGTTTACAAAACATTATTTAAATAATTAATATTAATGTGTCTTATACAAGCTACATTGCTTTGCAGTTAAAAATGTCTAGGTTGTCTCGTATGGTATTGTAATTATCACAAATCTGATGGAGTGGTGAAAACTTTCTGATATTAGTTCTGGAATTTGACAACTGAAACAAATACTTTTGCCTTGAACCATGTCGAGGTACTCTAAATTTTAATAAACCCAATATTGTGCTGCAAATTATATTGTGCAACAATTTATACAAAAATATTTGTTGAGCCATAATTCTACGCGTAGCTAAGCTAGGCAGTGAAAATATTTGCAGTAACTCGTCTGAGGGAAGCCAAAACCAGAATAGACACCATCTTCCTTAAAACACAAGCTTTTCGGGAAACGCCTTTGTATACGCTCTAAACTTTGTAAATGAACATTATAATGTGGGGACCAAATAATAGAAGCATATTCAAATTTTGATCTAACGAAGGACTGATACTGTAGTTTTAAAATGTAAAGTCACGTGAGTTACGAACAAAGAATCTCAGTATTTTGAAGGGGTCATTGGTGATATTATTAATATGATTGGTAAAAGATAATTTACTGTCAAACGTTACTTCAACATCCCGAAATGCTTGTGTTCTTGTAAGAACTGAATCACCCAAAACAATACTCAAATTGAATAGGTTGTCTTTTAAGTGAGAAAGTGAGAACATAACATTTTTTATATTTAAGTCTAATTTATTGACTGTACACCATGTCTCTATCGTATTAAGTGAGTTTTGAAGTTTGAAGCAATCATTAAGTTCGTCAATTTTCATATATATCTTAACATCATCCACATACAAAAGACAGTCAACACCCAGATCAGTAACTATGTCATTTAAAAAAATATATTAAAGAGTAGTGGTCCCAAGACAGATCCTTGGGGCACTCCAGATTTGTGATACAAAGTAATTAGATTGTTGACCACAGAATTTTCTACATGCTGTCATCTATTATTCAAGTAACCTTTATAAAAGTTCAGCAGATCTTTTGAGAATCCAATTATATTTAATTTTGAAAGTAAAATACCGTGATCAAGTCTATCGAAGGCTTTACTGAAATCCGTGTAGATTACATCCACCTGAGAATTATAATCTATGGCGTCTGACAAGAATTCAGTAATACAAATCAAATTAGTAGTAGTAGACCTGCCTTTAAAGAATCCGTGCTGTACATCAAATGTATTACCAAATAATTACAATAAAAAATAGTAAAGACAGCTAAATTATTGAGGGCAGCCAGCAGGATTCCTGAACATCTGGGTTCACCACAGGTCGACTGTGAAGTTAAGGTGGGATGCAATAATGTAGGTCAGAGCTTAGGTGGCCGATGTGCAAAATTGTGAGGTGGCAGTTGGGTGGTCAGAACGAAGAAGTCCAGAGTGCCATATCTCCAGCCCTACAAAATTAATAGTTTTCAATGGCTTTCGCTTATTTCGCTAAAATGTTATAGAAATATTAGGTATCGAGACATTAGTACAATTGATAGACAGTTAACTACTGCATCAATATCGGGTCGATGGCTCGGAGTTTAGTGTGTCGACCGCTTAACCCAGAGGTCGTAGGTTCGAATCCCCATAATTTTAATTAAATTATCTACTCATATATTAAGGCCTGTTCATAGGGATGGGTTATCCTGGAATGCATCCTAAAATGGAAAGTAAGTTAGCTTGGGGTTAACGTGAGATATTAACATCAGTTGATGATTGACTATCCCCCTATCTAATAAGGTTTTTCAGATTTCCTTCGTTCACTAAATGGTGGTTAGGGGTTAACAAAGCAAGTCGTTCCTGAGGCACAATTGCGGTCTACCGAATAATAATATGCCGCTCCATCTTGCACACAAGTCTCAGACTTTCGGATTATTCCTTGTGATTAGGGTGAGAGATAGAAATATTTATTATTATCTAAATGATGATATAGCTTACAAGGTGTCACATTTAAAAAATTGCGTTTCTTTGGTTCAAAGTTGAAAAGCACATAAAATGTATAGAAGGAAACCTATATAATAAAGCCAAATATGAGTGGTGCTATAGGTAGCAGACACATTAGTATTAATTTACAGTTCCACGTATTTTATGGAAACAATTTTCTTTTAAATGACATTGCTCTTTCCCAAAAAGAAATACAGAACTGCGATTTTCTTTTGGGGTTAGGTATACTACTTTCAGACAAAAGTAAGCCTAAACTGAAATGTGCAATTAAAAAATGTAATTATTATATACTGGGTGTTCCATTTGAAATAAGAAAATTAGTATGGAACCGAAAGTCATAGTTGAAAATATTTTTCTTGAATTCAAAATTTCTTCAAACCAATATGTGCAAATTTTTACGAAGAACGCCCATGCTCCGAGATTGGGCTAATTGGTAAAATTGAAAAAAAATCTACATGGTATTCAAATATTGCAATATGCTGAATTATATCTCGTAGATTTAAAGCGTATCTACTGTTACTTTTTAAAATTTGCAATAATACACTTAATAACTATTCTTCTTAACAAATAACCTAATGTTTAACATTATTCCCATGTCACTTATTCCACACGGTAATAAATTATGCTAAAAATTCTCTTGTGTGCTAGTTACAAAATATTATATTTACTTCAACCATAACTTAACTTGTCTTTAAGGTACACTTAAATAAATAATCACTAATCAGTTAATAATAGTTACATCAGTCTTTTTATTATTTCATATTATTAATTAAGATTTAGTTTGATTTTGCAATACATTTGCTTAGAATACTCGTAGTGTTTAAGTGCAGATTGAGTTAGGTAAGGTAACCCGGAAATTAGAATTTATGTTAAATTACGACCGAAAAATTAAAAATTATGTTAAATTAGGAAAAAACGACAGAGATACCTAATTTCTAAATAAGTAAATAAATAAATAAATATGGATGTGTCTCAGTTTCCGATTTTGAAAACTTTATTATTAAGTGGTTGGTCATTTGAACTTGATTATAAACATCGAATAATTGGTACGTAAAAATTATGCACATTTTAAGTATTTCGGGTTGATGCATAAAACCATTTTGATTAGTGTTTTTTTTTTGGTTCTTTACAGTGAGTTAACAAAGTCCCGCATAAATTCATCATTTCAAAAACGGTAAAGTTTGTGAAAAATCGCTCGGACACGGCGATTTTCTTTTATTTTTGCACTTCTCTTTCATTATATTAATTTTTTTACAGGGCGACTCAATGAAGCTACGTCGATATTGACTAATATTTTAAGTGGAACACTCAGTACTGTTTTACATATTGGGAAAGAACTCGTTTTTACGAATACGATCATATAAGGTTTTATGGGTATTTATCTCTAATAAGGGAGATATGCCCAAAACAGTAGATAGATAGATAGATAGATAGATTTATTTTCACAAACATATACATGTGTAGAAAAGTAATTGCGAAACTAGTTAACATTTACAATTTAATATTTAAAACATTTTCGAGTAAACAAACATACTCTATATAACATTACTGTAAATAGGTACCTACATGCTTTACATTATTTCATCACTTAAAAACTCATTTACTGTGTAGTATGCCTTATTTATTAGGAATGTTTTAATTTTCTTTTTAAACTTTATAAACGATAAGTTCTTTAAGGAACTCGGAATTTTATTATAAAATTTTGCCCCATTGTAAAAAATTACTCTTTTGATAAACTGTTGTGTTGTGTTGCGGGAGGATTATTACATTACCACAATTTCGTGTAACCGAATTTGAAGAAGTGTACAGTTGCTTATTTTTAAAGACAAACAGCAGTGTTTCAAAAATAAACAAAGATGGCATCGTTAGAATTCCTAACTGAACGAAATAATGTTTGCAAGAATGATATTTATTTATTCCAACCATAATACGAAGAGCCCTTTTCTGCATATTAAAACATGAATAAGCACCTACACAATTTCCCCATATCCGTATTCCATATGATAACTTTGACATAAAACACGCGAAAAAAACTACTTTAATAGTACTCAGATCTAACCCTTTATTTACCATAGCCCTAAGACAATAACAACTAGATGAAAGTTTTCTGTTTAATGCAGATATATGCAGTTTCCAATTTAACTGAGAATCCAAAACAAATCCCAAACATTCAACATCTTTCACATAATTTATATCTTATAGTATATAAGATATATAATAATAAGAGCAATGTGCTAGAAAGAGAATATAGATTCATTGCTAGGCACAGTCTTTCTCCAACGCATCGCTCTTATGACACACTTTTTTGGGTATATCTCCCTTATTATTAGAGATAGACCCATAAAACCTTCTGCGGCCGTATTCGTAAAAAGTTCTTTCCAAATAGGTAAAACAGTACTGGGTGTTCCATTTAAAATTTTAAAATTTATATCGTCGTAGCTTCGGCCTGTACAAAATTTGATATATGTAAATAAGTGTAAAAATAAAATAAAATCCAAATCAAACTCTATTGATTTTGAAATAATAAATTTATGCGACACTTTATGAACTCACTGTACAAGGTGGCCCGTTTAATATGGGCCTATACCTTATCTCAGAAACTACAAGTTCTACAGAAAAAAAAATTATATCAAATTGTTTTTTCAAAGTTATCTTCAATTTTTTTATATTTTCAAACTTATAACCTGTTTATATACAGGGCGATGAACTAAAGTTCCTTTTTTTTAAATAGCACACCCTATATATTATTACATTGTCAGAAAGCCCTTCTAAAGACGAGTTCAATGATATATAATATGATGGGTCTGACGCCCGCCGTTTCGGAGTTATTGAGCATTATCTTCAGGAAATAGCCCATATTAAAATCGTGCTAGAAAGGTTAATAATTAAGTTTTTGAGCCTTAACTTGCGCCAAGAGATTTATAATTTTATGTACTTTATTATGTTATTACTCAATATTCAACTTATAAAAAAAATTTGACCGTGTTGCCACATTTCGAAAATCATAAACTCTCACGATTTTTTCAAATGGAACACCCTGTATATTGTTACGTTTCTAGAAAGCCCCTCTATCGACAAGTTCAATGATATATGATATGATGGGTCTGACGCCCGCCGTTTCGGAGTTATTGAATATTATCTTCAGGAAACCTCCAATATTCAAATTGTAACTAACAAAATTACTTTTATTATTACTTAATTAAGTGTTTGAGTTCTAATTTGCACCAAAAAAAGTTATATAGGTAGTATGTGATCTATCACTTTGATGTAATTGATGTAACGTTAGTATAGGGACATTTTCATTATTAATATTTATAATAAAACTAGTTTCAGTAAAATGCACGTATTTAATTTTGGTTGCTATATAATTTTCAACATAAATTTGATATTATTCGGTGAAATATATCAGATTATTGTATACTAGTTGATTTTCAAAGCCCCTGAAAAAATTTATTTAGTGACTGAAGATGCATAGGTACCTACAATGTACCTACCTACTCTGTCTTTATTATTTGGCAATTTCATTAAATATGACCATATTTTAACGTTTAGTCAGAATGGCCTTTGTAAACAAAATATCCACAATTATTATAGGATTTATCAATGCCTTGAAAACCGGGGTAAACTGAAAAATTATTTGACATTGCGTTAATATATTAAGTATCTATTAATAATAATGTATAGTGTGGAAGAAAAAGTTGATACGCTAGAATGTCATTTATCAAATAATAAAAGTCCAGCTCTTGCTCTTAGAGAGTATAGAGCAAAATTTCCCGTGAGACGAATTCCAGAAAAGAAATTATTTGCTAGACTTTTTCAACAATAAGATTGTTTATGCAAATTAAGAGTTCAAAATGATAATTTGGGATCTTGGTTAGCACTATTTCAATCCTGGGCATATTCTAAGTATCATATATCTCTGAATTTGTCAATAGAAGGGCTTTCTAGAAGTGTAACAATAGATAGGGTGTTCCATTTGAAAAAATCGTGAGAATTTATGGTTTTCGAAATGTGGCAACACGGTTAAATTTTTATTATAAGTTGAATATTGAGTAATTACATAATAAAGTACATAAAATTAGAAATCTCTTGGCGCAAGTTAAGGCTCAAAAACGTAATTATTATCCTTTCTAGCACGATTTTAATATGGGCTATTTCCTGAAGATAATACTCAATAACTCCGAAACGGCGGGCGTCAGACCCATCATATCATATATCATTGAACTCCTCTTTAGAAGGGCTTTCTGAAAATGTAATAATATATAGGGTGTGCTATTTAAAAAACAGGAACTTTAGTTCATCGCCCTGCATATAAACAGGTTATAAGTTTGAAAATATAAAAAAATTGAAGATAACTTTGAAAAAAACAATTTGATATAATTTTTTTTTCTGTAGAACTTGTAGTTTCTGAGATAAGGTATAGGCCCATATTAAACGGGCCACCTTGTACATATAGTTAGCGCACATAGGAACATAGGGTAGACCGGGGACAAAAGTAACATTTTGGTTTTAGGCCCTGGTAGTAATTATGGGTTTATGTTTATTGTTGATGTATGACTTTTTAACGTTGAAGGTATGTTTTCTTCAATCATCTAGCATATAGTTAAATTAATTAAGAACTTTATTACGTCAGATATCGGTCTTTTGTTCTCGCATGCAAACTGTTAAAACTGTCCCGGACCCAGGGACTGTTGTAACAGGACTTGGGGACAAATGTAACGTAGTAATTTTCTTTGTTTTTTGAAGAATAAGGTCGATTCGCGTTGATTATGGAGATAAAAACATCAAACTAATTCACATTCCAAATTTTTATATAGATATATAAGATATATATATAAAAGATTTAAAAAAATAGTTTAACTGTTCAACAGATTATTCTGATTTACAATTTTGACAAATATAGAAAATGTCAACCTTTGTACATTCTTCATGAGACCAACCCTTACACTCACGCCATTGCACCCACTTTTCTCCTTGAGCTGTAAGCCTCTAAACACATTAGGCAGTAGGTTTCCTCCTCGTCGCTGCTTGTCTCTGATCCTGGTTCAATTATGGCTTGCTTTTTGTTTTTAATTTTTTGTATAGTTGTCTTTTCTACATGTTCATTTTTTTTGCCTTTTGTTACAGAGCTTAAATTTTTCTTAACCTGTTTCTCTTTTTCTGGAGTGTCTGTATAGATAGTAGATTTTCGTTTTTTTCTATAATTAGAAGGTTTTTTTCTCGGAGGAGCTTTAGGCAGAGGTCTTACACTTTCAGGTGAGAAATCAATTTCAATATGGCTTGTATTGTCTGGTGGATTGGAATTATGAATCATTTGGTCAGGATTTGTTTGGGCACTGGTTGAAGGTTTCCAATCTGGAGTCTGAATATTGGTGCTTGTTGAGAGTACTGGCTCTGGCGTCTTATTTCGGTCTGTAGGAGTAGGGGGATTTTCGTTTACTGCTCTGGCATTTTCCACTTCTGAAATAGGTTCAGGCCGGTCTGTTACGTAGGACGGCAAAAAATCAATTTCTGTAAACTTGTCTCGGTTAAATGGTACGATACCGGTAGCACTAAAGCCAGCTTGAATATTAGTTTGTGTAAGTGCCAAAGGTAATGACAGCCTTACAACTTCTGGGATATGGTAAATAGTCATCGTTTTTGCAGGATTATTTCTAAGCCAGTTGTCGCATGCAGCATTAACAGCTTTTTTAAAGGGACCATATACCGACCGATCCAGTGGCTGAAGCTTATGAGAACAATGGGGTGGGAAAGAAAGTACGACAATGCCATTACTTTTGCAAAAATCTAAGGCCTGTATTGATATGTGTGAAAAATGATTATCTAGTAACAGAAGAACTTTTTGTGTGTTTGAAGAATGAGTGTATCTCTGAAAATGTTCTAGAAACTGTAGAAACTCTTTTTCTTGCATCCAGCCACTGGAATTACCCGCTTCTATTGATCCGATGGGGCCGTCTCGAATAAAATGGTCATGATAACGAATTCTAGGAAATATGAACATCGGTGGTATTGAATTTCCAATGGCATTTATTGCTACTGTAACTGTGACAAGAGTTCCTCGTTCACCCGATGTCATCGCTCCAACTTGTCTTATGCCCTTCCTAGCGACGATCCGACTAGGTTTTTGAACCGTTGTAACCCCTGTTTCGTCGACGTTATAAATATCCTTGGCCTCAAAATGATCCCTGTCTAAGACTTTTTCTAAGTTGTCAAAAAACAACTTGACATTGGCGGCATTAAAACTAGTAGCCCTAGATAGACTAGTTGGTTGAGCACATCGGATAGACAATTCTTGGTTCCGTTTCATAAATGAGCTGAACCAATCTTCTCCTGCCATCTTATTCATGTCCCACTTGGTAGGCCTTTTTATCTCATACTTTACAGCTAGTTCATATGCTAACTTTCTTATTTCTTTTGGCGGAAATCCATAATAGATTTCTGCTGCTCTAATAATATAATTCACCATGACTTTTTCTTGTTCTGTGCTGAATATGCGATTGCAGCTTCTGTACCCCATAGTGACTTTGGCTTCTTCAATTGTTGTTATTTTCCGACTATATCGCATAAGTGAAACATGGTAAAGGTCGTACTTTTTGGCAGCAGCACGAATAGACAAACCATCATCTCTTACTTCACTGTAAGCTTGCTTATAAATGGAGATATCCTTCTTGCCTCTTTCTGTCTTCCTTTGTCTACTGCGAGGCATCCTGAAACGCAAAACATCCTATAGATTTATTTTTTATAATAATCGTAACACCGGGGACGGTTGTAACACGTTACAACTATCCCCAGGTGTTGCTGTTACAATTATCCCCGAAAGCAATTTGTAAAATCAAACGCCATTTTTAGGATCCAGTCAAAATATTTTTGATCCAAACATGGACTAAAATATAGAGTACTAGTCCCTTAATAATGATATTAGAAGAATATAAAAAAAAATCTTTTAGGAAAACATATTTTTAGGTTTTTGTACTTACGTAAATATTTACTTTTCACTGCCTAAAATACGTCTAATTTGCCGCACCACATAAACCGGGTCAAAGATGGCTGGTAACTAGATTATAAGTGAATATGGATCAGACGCATCGACCTACGGCAGCAAAAGCGGGGTTGCCACTATCGTTCGAAAGTTAGAGGTGCTGTTACCATTGTACCCTGTTACTTTTGTCCCCGGTCTACCCTACGATTAACGTACGTAGGAACATAAGAAACTATGAAATAACGAGGAACTGCAGATCACATTATTATAAAAATATACAGTTTTTAAATGTGATCTAATATGAGCAATATGGTACATCTGAAGCAGAAAATAACAGATCTGTTTCAATAAATAAAATACCAGTTAATAATTAAAATTTTCAGCACACGCTCTGTGCATCGATTGGGAGTAAGATATCTAAAACAATGTTGTTTGTTTCACATGTATTTTTGTGGAATTTGCTGGATTAAATGAATGTAATCTAATAATTTTGTTTTATGTATTCCAGGGGCACAAGTGGAATAGACATCGACTTACGCCGCGTCGATATTGATCAGTGTCCTTTACCGAAAGGAGGGACTCAATTGAACATTTTTGCTGCATCGGATAAGTGCAAGAAGACGACCACGGTAAGCTGAACTTATTGAATTAAAATAGCACTAAGAATTGTACTTCAATGTTTGATGATCAACAGTGCAGCTGAGACTTTGATATTTCTCTTCTCATAAGTATATAGTATCTACTTCATTCGTAAATATGTTTGATTGATTGATAAAAATGCACAATTTTTATGTCTAAAAAAGTCTAGACGCATTAATTAGGCTCAGTTTATTTTATATTTACTTACTACCTACATTATGTTATTATAGTCGTTTTATAACTATTGGCCTTACAAAATCAAGCAAATATGAGCAGTTTGAGAGCCAAATTTATGAATTAGGCTTTAAGCTCAATCAAATGACCTTCAGAACAGTGAGTAGTTTAGCTTTAAAGAAATCGCATGATCTATTCGTTTTTGTTGAGCGAACCAGACCAATATATTTTTTAGTCGAGATTGCCAATTACTGAATTTTTCCAAGTAAGTTTCTCCCATCCTGTTTTGATCAACTCTTATACCCAATAAATATTTTTATGCAAGAAAACGATATTGTTATAGTAGTGGTAGTTGCGGGGATTCGGGTAGTTTCGGGGATTTCGGGGATTCTGGAAAAACTATTATCTTTGTTCAACAAAAAACTCGCGATGGCAGCTCGGGTGGTGGGAGCGTTGCCTGTCACAACGCGATAGTCTAGTGTTTCTATTGTCGACAGAGTTTGACTCTCGGCTTTTCTGTCTCAAGGAGTGCTTGTTATCTTGCGGTTTTTTTTTCTATTTGTTATCAATCAATCTGTTAATGAGATATTAACGTGTTCAACTCAATAGAATCGAGATTTTAGTCATCTGAATTTCTCCGGCATTCTAGATTTCTGAACAAAATTTAGTATATCGTGACCATTTCATAACAACTTCTATAAGAAGTACAACCTTTAGTAAATCGTCTTAAATTCCACTAGCTACGTGTCGTATTAAAAGTGAACACTTTTATTGAGTGAACGGTAATAATCCAAATAGAAGGAAATAATGTGATTTGGAGTGGGAAGGTATTTGTTTGTAACTGTATATAATGTGTCTTATAAAAAGCAGTGGTCTAATTTTTCTCTTGGTTTCATTTTTCAAAATTTTCTTGCTCTTATACAAGGAGCCACTTTACTGAACATTCTCTAGGTCTATTATATTGAGTAATGATTTACAATGCTACTGGGTGTACACATGAGAGAGAATATATTTTTTCCTTCATTGTTTATATTTTACATTGAAATTACATTACAAATTACATACAAATACTAAATTTAAAAACTCACACTCAAAAACTACATAAATGTAAATAGGCTTACATGTTTAGTGAATCACTCTGTACAAATATACTGAATCAGCCGTTCACAAGAGCCAACTAATTGGAGGAACATATTTTGATGTATTATGGTAAGCCAAACGAACTCGAATGCATCCAAGATTCTAGTTTTATCTGTATCATTGTCGTGAAAAGAAAACAGGGATGAAAGTAGTGTGTAAATCGGCTACCAAACGGAGCCGAGCCATATATGCTATGCTGTGCTGAGCTACACCCCGTATAGTAAAGTATGACTCATCGAACACCTGGCGTCTAGACAGTATCTGGTTTCAATAACTTGTCGATACAAGTTGGTATAGTATCATTGAACTGTGGGATGACCTCATATCTAAAGGCTCATTTACATTTATCACTTTGGATGTTCATCTTGGAGGAATCATCCAAAGTGATAAGTGTAGATTGCCTTTCATTTGTGTTGCATCCAAAGTGTACATTAAAAATCAACGATGAAACAAATCGACCCTCTACCTATTTTTGATGAAAGAGATATGCCCTGAACCGATGATTCATCCAAAGTGAAGGCTCAGTGAAAAATGTAAATACGATGAGTTCATTTTCGCCGCTCAGCGAGTTGTATACAGCCTCGATAATCTCGGGAAAAAATAGTGAGAATGTACTTGTTGGAGTTCTGTACAGCGCGCTCAATGTACCAATACTATCTCCAGTCGCCAGATATCGTAGCATCATTTGTAGTTTTATTTTAGAGCTCAAGGCTTTTCGGAACCAAGTATCTTTTTTTTTTGGATTAACGGAGTAACTTTTTCGAGAAGATATGCGAATTGTTCCTCGTTCATTTTTAAATGATTTCTGTACTCCTCAGGATTTTCTTCTGCCCACTCTCTTAACATCGTGGACGAAGCTCCTAGATTTTCTCTCCTTGAAACCCACGGTTTCACTCACCAACGTCTTTTAGCACGGCCAGTTGTTGATATAATTGAGTTCAATTCATTTATCAGTCCACTTGAAATTAAGTCAATGCCATCGCGTATAAGACTTTTATTTTTTTTGGAACGAGACATCCTGCCGCCTGGTACCACAAGTTGTTGCACCAAACACGAAATCACGAAATTCTTAGAAACAGTGAATAGAGACAGAGGTGAAACCACAAAACTGGTTGAAAATATGTAAACAAGGTTGATCACTCCGGATGATTTCACTCTGGATGATTCACTTTGGATGTACATCAAAAGTGATACAGTGTAAATCCAGCTTTAGTTATATAATGAGAGAGCATCGAAGCCGAATGATGGGTATTGATTTTATTGATTATTGATTATTGATTAATTAGTGATTATGATTGATTACTGGTTATCGGTTATTGATTGGTTATTGTTTTTATTGATTATAGATTATCGATTATTGGCTATTGATTTTATTGATTATCGATTAACATATTTTATTGCAATTTGAAAAGTATTTGTTTAAACTGCTTTTTGAAACCACTAATAGGTGGATTTGGGAGCCGCTGCAAATAGAGGTTGAGTTAAATTACCTTTAAATCTTAGATTTAAACTATGGCTTATATAGACATTTGGTTCTATAGACATTTAACCTGGTTTTGAGTCTTCCGTATGAAGATATTTTCTGCGGATAAACAGTTGTATAAGAGTACTATAAACACAGTTCAACTACATTAGAATACAGTTAGAAACTTATATCTGTCTATGTTCTTGATGTTAGTCCTCCACCCTTGGAGTTGGGCAGTACTGCTCCATAGTCGGCTAATAATAATATAACTATGGTTATATTATTATTAAGGTTATATTATTAATTCCAAGGGTTGTGGGCTAACTTCCGGGACCCTATGAATTGTCTCCACTTCGAAACCTGTATGTCACTGAGGAGACCTAAGACATAAAAACAGATGTCTGTCGTTTGGTGTTAGGATTGACTGATCTTTTTTTATAAGTCATTTGATAAAATCGACCACATGTTACTTATTAATAGGTCGGTCGGTGTGGACAGAGTTGTTTCAAATTGAGTCACTTACTTTGTATTTCTCAAGAACTTAAGTTTCCATACTTTTTTACTCTCACTGGAGGCCCCACAGGATTCCCATTTGGTGCCACTATCTCTTATTATGTTCAATAGTGATATCGATATGCCTTTTCTTATGGCAGCTAGTATTTTTTTGCCGATGACTTATCCAAATTATATTTGTTTCCGACTGCCTTCACTTGAAGGACGATTTACAGGTTTGAAAATTGATGCATTAATGATAACCTGTTTATTAACTATAATAATAATTCAAAATAACATACACTATGAATTAACCATCTTTAATGTTCAATAATTTAGTGAACGCCAATTGCATAAAAAAGTAAAAGTGGTGAAATGTTGTTAGCTAACAGCAGAGTTTGATAAGGTTAATATCGAAATCTCATATTAATTCTATACAATCCAAACGTTTCCAAATGTTGAAAATTTATTAACAGGTAATGGGATCTTTTGAAAGTTCTAATTTTTCTTTGTTCAGGGTGAGTTAACGAAAAGTTTTATTCTCGATTATCTGGTTGGTTTCCGTGGAAAATTCTCAGACAGGTCCATTTTCTATTGGAAGGGGAACATATATTTATATTATTGACATTTATATAAGGTGCCCCAAAAAGGAGGGATTTACCATAACTTGTATTTTTTTAAATGGATACCCTGTATATTTTTACAGATAGACCGTTCTCTTGTTCTGTCACGAATACCTTAATATAGGATTTGACGGGTATAGCTCTGGAATAGTGTTTCATAAGCATAATGAGTTAGAAAATATCGATTCATTGCTAGGCTACAAACACTACAAGTCTTTCTCAAACTCATTGCTTTTATGGTAGAAACTATTTATTGTAATATTTCCCCCACTACTCAAGCTATTGTACGTTCTATCCAAATCTGTAAAAATACACAGGGTATTATAATTAAAAAAATATAAGTTCTGGTAAATCTCTCTTTTTTGGGACACCCTCTATAAATGTCAATAATATAATGTGTCCGCCTTCAAATAAAAATCGACCTGTCTGAGCATTTTCCATGGAAACCAATTCTTTGACAGATAATCGAAGAAGAAACTTTTCGTTAACTCATCCTCCATACAATTATAATTCCCATGTGTTTAAAATGTTTAAAGTAGAGTGAATTTTAAATATGGAGTTTGTAGGCCAATATACACGGCTAGTAATTGAAAGAGTTCAACGGAAACGGTTAAAATATATTCCTTAGAACTATAATCATAAGAACATTATTACTAATTCGTTAAGAATAAATATGTTGAATACCTCAATTTACCTGCAACCTCTAGGGAAAAAGTAATTTATTTCATATATCTTTTAGAAAAACTATTAGAGATCTGTTAGAAAGATTCGCATAATCCCTAGAAATGTGTTGGGCAAAGATTGGAATGAGATATATATGAGATGGGTGAATCGTAATTGCTTTCATATCGATTTTTAATCTCAATTACATGCTCAAGAGACGTCATTTGTAATGTAGTATTTTTTTCTTTATTTAATTTGTTTAACGTCGGCTTGCTTCTGCGATTAAAGACAATTGCAGATGTTGGATACGAATAACCCTAACTTAGATGTTTTGTAGAGAAATAAATAATAAGTTTATAAAAGTCCGATACTGTTTTAATAAAATGAAACAAATAAATAAATATATAAATACTTCAGTTCTATAATTATAAAATAACTTTTCATTTTATATATTAACTACTAACAGCATCAATTTTATTAAAATTTAAAAAACTGTAATTGATGATGACCACATAAGTCAGTAATTATGTTTAATATCTCCCTATAATTTGGAAGTAGTTTTGTATAAACTGACAAGTTATAAATCGACAAGGATCAGTTTTACATCTAAACAAAAATATGGATACCCTCTAAGTTCTTGACAGCTGCTGACTGATACCACCACAAGATTATAGTGTTATTCAACTCGTTGGCATAGTAGCTGGATATAATAATTCCTGAGGATCTTAGATAGCCCTTAAACCGGTTGTCTCAATCACTAAACAGCCAGAAGATATTCATTCACCTTCTGGCACAGCGATTGGTACAGTTCATATTAATAATATAAATTCAGATTAATTTAATAGTAATTTGCAGAATACTTTTGTTCCAAAAATCACTTTGCTAATAGTGAGAATTTGTATTTTATAATTTTTGTATAATTGTACCCTCTAGCTTAGTTTGATAAAATAACTTTTTTATTCGCAACACTAGGTGTTCCAAAACATTAAGTCATACGTTACATGGCGTTACACGGTACATGGCGTGAGAAGACCAAAAACTGTTAAATAGTAATAATATCTCTAATCCTCATTCTAATCACAAGGATTAGCCCGAAAGTCTGGAACATTTGTGGGAGAGAGGCGACATATTAGGAACGACTTAGGTTGGTAAATTCTAACAACTATTCAGTACCGGAATGAGTGAAACCTAGAAAACCTCATTAGCTAGGGGGACATCAACTGATTTTAATCATTCTTCCCGTCCTAGGCCATTGCAAGGATGGTCGCCAACCCACCTCTGCAAAAAAGTCTTAATCTTCGAGTAGACAATTTAATTAAAAATGGTCTGGCGGAATGGAGATTCAAAATAACAGCCTCTAGGTTGAGCATTTGAGACACTAAACTCCCAGCCACCGGCGCCCCAAATATATTGGGTAATGACAATATATCTAATAACAGTATTAATTGCTGTTTGCCTATTATTTAATTCTCTTACCTATAAAGTTGACATGTGCTAGGACTTCCAGGAGAGAAGTTTTTAGTATATATACTGATCTGCGAGAAGGTGGTGTATATATTTTACTCATATATTTATGTAGACCTACATATGCACACACATATGATATACAATCATTATGCACATTTAGAAAATACATCAGTTTTACCAGTTCAATGTTAAGATTTTAAGGGAAGTTACAGTAGTGTAAATCTAAATGTCGGTACCTACCAAGTGAAAGTAAGTTTTAAAGTATTTGACACTATAAATCACCAGCACTACTTTGCAAATTAAAATATAATGATTTTCTCGTAAGAGTTTTCAGTCATACCTAATTGACAGAAATGAAATCAGTTTTGGATACTATTACAGCACAATTTATAGTCTTTGTAAAAAGTTTTGTATGCCCACATAATTCAGAAGATTATCAAAAGAACTTATTCAGATAGAGATCAGCAAAATAATTTCTGCCGTCTAATTTGAAATCTGCGTATATGAACGATCATGTGCCAATTAAAATAAATACCCTTAACCTTAAGAGTTATTGAATAACTCTTATCTATTAGAGTTATTGAATAACAATATATAAGAAATCTATATACTTACAAGTAAGTATTCAAACTTTCTTTTTTTACTTAATATGTTGGGTACCTATTATTATTTAGCCTAATACGGTCCTTCATTATTATTATTACCACTGGTGTCTTTGCTTATTATAACACTTTTCAGTTCTTCGCAATAGTATGACTTTTGTAAATGTGTATGGGCCCTTTCTTTCAGGTGCTTTGTGAATGTTTGCAGAGTGATCCCTGTCATTGATATAATGAAGAGAATGCTCTGAGTTCGTTTTTGTTTTCATATTCTTTATATTTCTATTGCCAGTTGTTGCTTATTACTTTTATCTTCATTTAAGTGAATTCAGTCGCCTTACATTATGGTTCCAACTCTCACAGAGCCTCTATGAGATTTGAAGACTCTTAGTCTGAACTCCTGAGTCCGAGACTCTTTAGACAGAACGGGTTTTGTCTGGGTGACTGAGTACTAATTTATACGCTCGGCGTTGAATTTAAGAGAAAATACCTTACCTTCAAATGAAACTCATTCTGAAGTTCAGCTGCACTTTGTGCTGTCTTGAATAAAAATTCACAGATCTAGCATCTTAGGCAAATATTGTAGGCGTATTGAAAATACCAGACACAACTATTTTTGTTAAGCACTGTATACATTTCATAGTCCATTATATTTATAATTTATACAGAGTGTGATACTGTAAGGAATTAATTAAACTCACACAATTCCAAAAACTAAGAACTTTATGTAAAAGAAAAGTGAAAACGGTTACATACGATTGAACAGTATCTAATGCGAATTCGTGAATGAATCCCAATCATATCCACTTGGCTTCAGCTTTCACCCGAGCTCCGAGTATGTTTATACAAGGGCCACGTTCTTTGGTCGTGGCCGCACTCAAGGTGAAGTCTTGAATGTTTTCTTACATTCGACCATCCTGACTAGACCACTGTCCACAGGAGTCATTCTCACTTTCGCTATCAATTCCAGTACTAACTTCTTTCAGAGACCCTAGAACCGCTTCAAGACGTTGTAGACCCTCCTTTACAGTTTCTGATAGAATAACAATGTTATCAACGCAGGCGAATGCAATCTTGTCAAGATACCCTGCCAGAACCCCATTGAACCATCATCAGTCACAGGCAACTGACAAAAACCCGATGCAAGATCCAAATAAACAAAGCAGGTACCTGCTCCCAAAACATTTATCTGATTTTCAATTCTCAGTACTGTTCTTACAGTAACAGAATTCAGGCGTCGCTAATCGACACACATTCTATAATCATTGGTCTTTTTCTTAACCAATAAAACTGGACTTGCATACGATGACGTCGACTCTCTTATAATGTTATTGTCAAGTAATTCGTCAACCATGGATTTCAAAATTTGTCTTTCACTAAGTGACATCCGGTAGGGCTGATAAACTACAGGTTCTTCAGTTTTGCACTTAATTTGCATTGATGTCACATTGGTTTTTCCAAATTTCGCCATAGAGAGGGCTATTTGAGCTCGGAATCGATTTAGGAGAGATATAACTGCTAATTGTTAATTGTGTCCAAATTATCGCACACAACCATATTTCTGCATATACAACTTAATTCTGAAACATTTTGAGTATTCCCTGTACATTGGATTGAAGGTACTTCTTGAATGCCCCTTGTATATATATCGAGGTTGACAAGTTTTATCAGTACCCAAGATCATCAGGTAGAACAATAATTCGGACTGTATTAACAACAGCCTGTATTTTTATTACAAACTCATTACTCTTAATTATGTTTCCCATAAAACATTTTACAAACACGGGCGAATTGTTAATTTCAACATTAATTGTTAGCTTATTTAAAACAGATTTCTTTATCATAGTACAACTGCTGCCGGTATCTAAAAGACAAGGCACTTCAATTCCATTTATAATGGCACTGTTTATATAAAAAATAAACAGTTCGATATTCAAAGGCATATTTGCGTTATGTTGTTTTAGTACAGATTTATTGTCTTGGTCACGTTATAACATCTAGACTGATGGTGACTTAATTTATCGCAAGAACTGCAAGTTAGGGTTTTCTTCTGTATCACAAAACTTTGCTAAATGTGGTCCCTTGCAAACAAAACACAATCTCTCGCCAAAGTTTCTTTTATTTATACTCGTATTAGTGTTAGCAATATTCGAACTGTTACTACGTGTCGGCGTTGATGTTAATCCGTCCTTACTGTTTTTGCCTAATATTGCAACGCTTATTTGATCAAGTTATTAACCAACTCTCCTAGGTTATTAAATTTGGCCGCCATGGCTGACATTTTGACACCCTCGTCACTAATACCTTCGATAACCGTATCAATAATATTTTCAGTACTTATAAGGCAGATTTAATTTATTTAATCGAGAAACTTTTTCGAAACAATACTCGCCTAACTTCTGATTTGGCAAAGGCACATATGTAGCCGCATCCATTAGTAATCTTCCAAATTGTAGTTGACAAGAGAAAGTTTCCAACAACTTGGTTTTTAAGTGTGACTAAATAAAACAAGGGGTTGATAAAGACTTATACCATCCCTTCGCATGTCCTCTGAGGGGACTTACAGTAGCTTTTAATGTTGTTAGGGGTTCCGCTTATAAAATATCATAAGTTCTTCTACCCTATTCACCCAGCTAGTTGCATTTTGTCCTTCGGTAGATGGGTCAAATTCCGGAATCAAGGTTTCATCTACTATGCCACTAGTAAAACTGCTAGATGCTTCGGGCAGGGGTGGGGTTGTACTTACAGTTCGTTGTTGACTTTCTAATTCTTGCAATCGGTGTTGCAATGCCTTTATTTTGTTTCGCGACGTACACGATTTCTTGCAAGAAGAGCTGCTTGAGTCAGAACTACTGCTTGACTCTCTGCGCTTTCTCATTCTTTTTCGGCCCATGTTCACACTTATACACTAAACATTACCTTTCTGAATTAAGTCGTTACCGACACGGAGAATGGAGACGGCAGTTATGATTTGTCAGGGAAGTAAGATAGTTCACATATACTTGTATAATTAACCATTGAATATAATTCCATAATTTCTTAATATTAGTTTAATTAATCCTACACATTAGAAAAAATAAAGTTGCTATCATTTACTCGAAAAGTATGTATGATAGCAAAAATCTAACTACGCCACTGGGATCCCCGTAAAAAACTGCCTAAAATGGCCTTTGAATTTTTTCGATCCGAATGCAAACAAAAGAGTTAGAAGCAAATTTGAAAATTGTCGATTTTCACTTTTTTCTAAATAAAATTTAGACTACTGCACTACTTTGTCCATTTAACCATTTCTGTATCTCTTCTAGTTTCAAAGATCCCTGTACACATAGTCAGATTTGTTTCACCCTGTATATTGGTCCACCCTGTATATATGTTAGCCTAAATTAATAAAATAACAAACCTGTTCATCCTATTACAACGATCAGTAAATACCAAACGTTTATTTTACATTCGCATCAGTTCATAAATCACTGTGGTCAAGGAATGATGTAACCCAAGCATAAACAATAAACATAGACTGCTTATTATAGCAACACAGTTAGGCTAGGTCATCTTCATATGAGGTCGTGCCCATGTCGAGGTCGTTCACTTTTGCATTCCGCTAAGCGTAATATTTTAAGAGACAGCTCCCATATATACGCTCCCATAAGTATTTTCAATACTAAAATGCTTCTTTCTCATGATCTCGCACGATACAGGGGAAGAGATCTGCACTCCTAATGTCACACCCAGGGCCATTTTGTTTTGAAATTACTCCAAACTCACGATCTCCTCGTTGCCGTATGAGAAATAATGAGAGAACGGCTGATTTGGGATGGGAGCTCTTATGTAAATATATCATATTGATAGTTCTTATGTTGAGTGGTAGCAGTTTTTCTCGTGTCCGCGGCGTAGAGGAGAATAGAAACGGCAAACACGTGTGTCACACGCCTTGTTCTTCTTCTAGCGCTCTCAAGACCAGATCTGGATCAGATTTCATTTCAATTATTCACAAAAGTAGGATTAAATGAACTTTAAAAAAATTTGAAATATTTAGGACACAATGTGACAAATATTACATATTTACACATGAAAATAAAGATCCCATGAACCCATGAAACCCATGAACAAATATACTTTCTTAATATGTTAATTATTACTACTCTTCCATTATTCGCTTGCCATTTTGAAAAAGCATACCAGATACTCAAACCTTACAAAAATTATTGTAACTTTATCAAAACATAAGCAAAAATTGCTTAATTAATAAAAGTCAAACTGAAAATTGGAATTTCAGTGTGGCGTACATCACACAGCGAATTGTAAAGGAAATATTATGGTTTGTACAAAAATTAGTTTTATAATTAACTCCGTAGCATGGCACATGTCAAGAACTTTAAACTCATTTTTCTCCTAGTGTTAAATGTGCAGGAACACACATCGGTATAGGGTAGCTTGAATTTGTATGTTCACTGCTCTGGTCTTCGTATTTTTCAGCTAAAAGCAGAATTAAAAAACTATAAATTAACCAGAGATTAATCTTTATTTTCTTTCACATTTTTTATAAAGGATATTAGATAATCTGCTATACTAAAAAAAAATCTTTTTGTACAAGGTTTATTATACAAAAGCTAATCAAAAGTATTCTACAATATTTATAGTGTTTGGCTATTATAAATAATACTCAATTTGGTTAGATGTCTTTCAAAACAATTCAATTCTGTTTTTTAGTATCGATGGTTTTCTTGTAAACATTAAAATTATCATAATGTCTGTAACTTATTTGTGGTGTATTTTGACGATTCATAGTTGGTTTCTTTTGGGATTACACCACCTGTAAAATAACAAAAAGCAGAAAACCAGAAGTATACAAATTAATTATTCAAAGTTCTTCTAGAAGTTTGCCTTGTTACTACACTTTGAATAATGAATTTGTATACTTCTGGTTTTCTGCTTTTTGTTATTTTATAGGTGGTGTAATCCCAAAAGAAACCAACTATGAATTAAAATTATCAGCTTTCATAAGAGCCAACATTTTTTATGTCAAATTGTTTTTAATAAGAATAAATCGTAAGGTATTTTGAAAATTGAATTAGAAAACCAATAATGTATACTTTTATCATTAAATCGATAAACTGGGGCCTACACGAAGATGGCCCATATTAAAATGAAAATTTTTTTATTGTGATATTAGTAATAAACCCTGTAAAATTGACCTGGGTACCGGGTCATCACAACATAACAGGAAATGAGGAGGCCGATGCACTGGGTAAAAGAGGCTTAAGTATACAGTTTACAAGGACCGAACCACTACCCGGGCTTCTGCCTAGTTATGTAACAAGGTCTATTGAAAACTGGATCAAGAAAAGATCAGAGGAAGAATGGTCGAACGGGACTGGGCTGCGACAAGCCAGGCTTTTAATTAAAGGGCCTTGGTTGAACGCAACTCGATTGTCACAGGACTGTCACAGGATTGTCACAGGACTGTTGACAGGTCACGGACATCTCAACAAGCACCTCAACACTATCGGCCTTAGTCACACTAGAAGGTGCAAGTTTTGCGAACACGATGACGAGGACCCCATTCACATCCTCTGTCGCTGTGCCTGCCTTATGGTCAAGAGATACAAACATCTGGGTGCAGCATTTTTCCTGCCCCACGAGAACGGCTGTTGGCCTATGCTCATAGTACGGGTCTCTTCCAATAGCTCTCGATTAGCAGCAGACACAATGAGTCGAAAAGCCTGAGTGCTACGGGTAACCGCACCGCTTTCCAACAACAACAACAACAATAAACATTTTAGTTTAATTTTATCGATATGATAATTTAAGCAACATATGTGGCGGATAGTACTTGACCAATGGGTGATCATATAGGTAGGACTCGCAATGCTTGCTCACCTTCTAATAACCTGTGCTCAATGATTCCTCAGAAGGTTTACAAACTTAAGTAATGTTTCGGTAGAAGTGGCACCATCCCTCGGATAGGTACTAAACTCGAAGTTCTTCATCTATTTGACGATGATCAAACAGAAGATCTCTGCCTCACGATAAACTGTGTATTCGACAACATTATCAAATTTTTTCTTGGCAGCCGTGGTTAGACTTATTGGCGAAAATAGATCGACGTTAAATAAACAAAATACTATGGCTTTCAAAAACTACATGTTTCAGCACTAATAGTTTTCTTAAGATGATTTTTAACAAACTTAAAGGTTATGAAAATATACGAGTATAATGTTTATTTCCTCACTGTCTTCAAATGCTCAAACTGTGCATTTCCCAAGTAACTATTTAAGACGCATTTTAGCAAACATGTGATATGCTCTCAATAAAACGTGTCTGTTCCCAACTTCAAAACAGCCGATGTCCATAATAATATTTTCAACAAGTCTAGAAGAACATATAATCAATTTAAAAAAGATTACGAGATAACAATTTTATAATCCAATTAAATAAATCAGAATTTTTAATACAAAACATTAACTATTTAGGTCATGTAATTTACACCTCAACGTATAAAACCAAATCCTGATAAAATTATAGCAGTAGAGAATATTTGAAAAATATGAAAAATTATGTTAATAACAACTGTATCAATAATTGCACTTTTTGTTCAAAAGCTAAGTACTCTCGAATCAATCCATATGTACCCCTAGTATTGAGAGAAACGTCTTCAAAATCTTTTAAAATTTTGCATATTGATGTGTTTGTATTCGAAAATGAAAGTTTTGTAACAATTATTATTATTGATACATTTTCAAAATTAGGACAAGCCTATCAATGTCCAAGAAATTCCATTGTTATTCAAGATAAATTTATTATTGAATGAATTATTTTTCATTTTATGCCCTACCGGAAGTAATTGTAGCTGATAATGGAAGTGAATGTAAAAATCATGTTTAAAATTAAAAAAGCTACAAGCCCAAAAAATACCAATTCATTTTACAACATCTATACACCATGAATGAAACTCCCCTGTGGAACAATTTCATTCGACATTACTAGAACATTTACGTGTTTTAAAGAACAAAGACCCTGCTGTACCGATAATAACCATCATGCCTAACGCTATCTTATTGTATAATAGTAGCGGTCATTCATCTACAAATTTTACACCATTCGAACTAATCATTGGTCATACAAAATATAGAGTAGTTAGATCTAGTAAGTACTACATTCCATTCTGATTACATCATGTCACATAAGATTAAATTAAAATCTTTATAAAAAGAAGTTGAAATTAAGGATACGGCACAAAACAGAGAATATCCATAATCAAATAAAGTAGTTAAAAATATAAGTCATAATCAATTGATTCTTGATTCCAGAATGAAGCAAATTTAAACTATGGTACCTGAAATGGCCTTAGAATAAAAGTATCAGTATTCAGTATTGACGTATTTATTGACGTATATGATTTTAAATCAAATAAAAATCTTTTATCAGACAAGTCACATTATCTTAGAAAAAATAGAAGTAGTGATCATATTTGCTAAACTAAATAATCTACATCACGCTATTATCAATCAATTTCAATTATTACAAGAAATTAAAAATATTAACAAAGATTTAATTAATGTAAAATTACCCTTTGACCCAGAAACACAGAATATTTTAAAATTTGAAAATAGTATTAATATCAAAGCATTTTCAATAGATTTTACAATTGTTTTTATATTAGAAATTCCTCTTGTAGAACCAAAACTGTATCAATACTTTGAATTCTATCCATTACCAATAAAAGTAAATAATAGTTTGCAAATCATTTTACCAAAATCTAAATATGTCCTCATAACTTTTAATAGAAACTATGACGATTGTTCCTATTCTGTATCTATGCCTATTAATAATAAAGAAACTCAAATTAAAAAAATTTATTAAAATATCTAAATGGAATATTGATAGTGCCTGACGAAAACGTTATAACTGAAACCTGTAAAAAATAATTCATAAATTTCAAGTGGAAGGAACAATATAGTCAATATAGATGAAAATTGTGACTTATCAATAAATAATCATATCTTAAGAACTCACAGAACTAATACTAATAGTACACAAGTTCGATTTGCGTAATCTAAATTCATTGACAAAAACACATCAAATAAATAACAATTCTGGACCATTAACATCTTAATGTAGTAAATACACATAAATCATTACAAACCCAAGAACAATTAATTAATCAACAAAATAAATTGAATAAATTAGACCATGCAATTAATATCGATAAAGTTAACTTTTATACTATATTCTTATGTGTAGTTATAATATGTATTGTATTGCATATCCTTTAAAAAGATTAGAAAGAGGTATGTAATGAACAATAAATCAAGAAATTTGGAAGAAATTATTATATAACAGAATCATCGATGATTCTGTTATATCAAGAGAGAGAGGAGTTACGTCCTGAATCCATAGCAGAAAACCCCTTATTCAGCAGTTATACCCACCAGCTCCAGATACTAGGAAAGGTTATAAATACAACCCAATTTATATTATATGTCATTCTTGGTGTAATTTCCATTCAGTTTATTCAATACAATAATTTTTAAAAAAGTTATTCCTTCATTTCTTTTTGCAGTTTTTGTTTTATATTTATTTATAAAATGTTGTTATCTATATTGCTATCCAAGATAATATTTGTTAAATCATAAATATTTAAAGAAATTAATATTAAATCGTGAAGATACAGATAAAAACAAAATATTTACTGTGCCACGTGACAAATTTTGAAATCATTTTCAAATCAAACTGTATTGATTACTAAAATAATATACACGGTGTCCCACCGGGAATCGCCTCGATCTATATATGGCAAACTATAATTAGGAAAAAATTGAAAATTGGGCAGTGTACCAAAGTCACTGGGGGCAAGCGATCTAAAATATTTTCAAGATGGCCGCACTTCCGGTTATACCGGAAGTAGGTGTCAACTTTCTTATTTCAAATGGAACACCCTGTATATTATTAGATTTTTGAATTCTACTCAAAATTTTAAATATATTTCGTGTATAATGTCCTATACTTAAGTGTAGCCGTTTTTGACATAGGTATTTAAAATTTTATGTCAAAAATGACGTTTGCAGACCGAAAAATAATTATCAATTTCTAAAAAGAAGAATGAAAATTGAATTGAGAAAACTGTCAAAAGTCAATTTTTTCAAATGGAATCCACCTGTTTCTTCCTTTCCATGTTTGTTGTTTGTGAAGAACTACGCCAGTGGTATCTTCACACCGGAGATTTCAACCCCTGTCAAATAAATAGTTGCAATAAATATTTTTCTTAACGATTTTAACAGAAAAGCCAAATGCAAACCCATCTTTTACCCCTTATAAATTAGCTGAAACTAGCTGATTGAGTTTTACGCTACAGCACCAAATCGATGTATTTTCTCGAAGGGCATATTCTTAACCAACCAATGAGCACAATTTGGAGATAATTTAATCTCACCTCCACCAGATTATGAAGCTTGGTTTTGAAACGTACGTCTTGGCGTTTAAAGAATATTTTTAATATCATCGATTTTAAATTTATTAGTGTGAAATAATTAAAAGATATAAATTGTGACCTGCAAAGTGAGCAGCTCTTGTAGATTAATTGGGTCATTTCATTTTGTTCAAATCAATTCAAGGATATCCGTAGAAATCCAAACTTCGGTCAGATGAGACAGATAAGAGTAGCTAAACTTTATGCAGGGCTTTGTGTAACTGAGTTAGAGGTCACCTAGAGTTTCAGAACTTTCAAAATGTCCTATTTCAGTTGGCTATTCATTATACAGTTATAATTACGCTGTGTTACTTATTGCAATTTGATAAACGTCTATACATTTTATTTGAATTAATCAAGAAATAATTTTCAGACTAAGTTTTCTTACGAAAAGTATTATCGTTAAATAGTTGTCAGTAAATGCGTTTTATACTATAAAAATAAATTAATAACTTGCCGATAAAAGTTTGGTAAGTTTTCTGGACTTGGTAAATAAAAAGCATTTTGATGTAACTTTTGAATATTAAAATAACTGTTTATGATTTCAAACTTTAACATTTTCTCAACAAATTCTTTGTGCCTTCTATAAATTGATTAGTGTTACGTACCTATAATATACGTTCCTATATAAATAGTTTACATTATAAAGTAATAAGAAAAGTAAACAGTATCTAAGGAAGTCTAAGGCAATATAAAAATTAAATGAAACGATAGAAAGATCTTCCTGAAATATTTACGTTATTTGTATAAAAGTTTAATTACAATGGTAAACTGCAGAATATGTGAGATAAATTTGTTCAGCAAAGAGAAATCATAATCCATTTTCTTCAGCACGAACTATTATAATACAATATGTATTCCTATTGAATACAAATAATATGGATTATTAGATAAACAATAGTATAATATGTTATCCATCACAATTTTATACCGTGAGGAAAATTATGAATGATCAATTAAAGACATTTTTATTTTAAAGTACTATTTGTTCTTCTTTTCCTATATTTGTATATTTTTTTCAGAGGTCCCGTTTACATCAAAATACATTTGTAAAATAAGTGCAGTTACCCATTTTATCATAAGGTAGGTAGGTAGGTGTTTCTAAAAACAATAATGTGTACAAGGCAATTACAAAAATAAACACAACCTACATTTGCTACATCCTCTACAACTTACTTTAGCATTTCTCTCTCTCTCCCCCCCCTTCCCTCTCTCTTACATATCCAGACTTAATTCATCGGCTTCTTTTACTGCTTATGTCTCTCCTTCTCAAGGAACTTTTAGTCGCCACAAAAGTGGTTTAGAACACTACTTTTGAACTTCCAGTCTAGTCCTAGTGCCATTTTTCTGGATGTATATTTAGTGTTAATTATATTAATTAGTGTTAATTAATGATTCCATTATGATACTACATTTAAGCTTATACATCTCTTGATCATTGAGTATCAATTCGATATTGGCAATTGGATCGCCAATACTTCAAATATACAACTATTTTCTGAATTTTACCACCAACTTCTCTTTGTGAGAGTTAATTTTTTGTTTTTCTCAATACTTCTGATTAATCTTTATCACTATAAATTGTGCATTCCTCTTGTTGAGAGAGGATGACGTTGCCTAAGACCAATTTTTATTGGCACTCGTTGGATCACTTGGCACTCCTAATAATAATTATTTATATTCTATCGCAGGGCTGCCTAAAATAAAACAAGGTCTTATGATGATATTTTACATTCATAGCAAGTTATCTGTATGATTTTAAATTTGGTCTGATTTCATCCTTTTACTCCAAAATAAGCTTGATACGTCCGTTCTCGGATACGTTTTCTATTTTTGTGTGTTATGAACATCTTTTACACATATGTGTTTATTAATATTAAATACAAGCATATTAACGTTTATATTAACCGTGAGAGAACGTTCTATCCAAATATATTATAACAAAAAGTGTTCCATTTATCTGTAGAATAATAAAAATGTGATCATTTTAGGCTAAACCAAAAGTAAGTAGATACTGTAAAAATATAGATATCTAAAAATAGCATTATCAGAAAATCAACTATTAGCCTAGTTTCCCAAGGAAATTGGCCATTCACCATTCAGAAGTAGCATGTGATAGTTATTAATTTTTGTTTATCAACTCCAGTAGATGTACAGATGTGAAAATTTCCCTGCTTCAACTTTGGGATGTAGAATTTAATGGTGTTCTTATTAGTTTTTAGTAGATAAGTGCCAAGTTTACGAAAACTATGAAGCCCTTGCATGTTTTAAATGAGAATAAATCTGGCTATTGTCTACAAAAATCGAGTTTTGTTTTCCATTATATATTAGTGGTTAGAAATACACCGTAGTGCCCTTTTTGGGTTTTTGCTACTATCTGTCTGACAATTACTGTTACAGTTTCTCACCACTACTAACATTTACGGTGCCCATTAGGCGATTCCAATACCTATGGCACTGAGGAGCGCATAGATAATAGGTAATACCCATTCGGAAATCGGTCAGTGTCTTTGGTTGATCTTGATGAAAGATGTGACGACTTCGTACTGCATTTCCAGGGGCACACTGCCCGTAGAGTAGTAGTTTTCGGCGGCAACGATCTCTATATATATATATGTTAACTTAAAGGGTGTTTAAATGAATAAAATAACATATATACAGGGTGTCCACCTAGTGCGCGTAAGTCCAATATCTAGGTTAATAAAAGAGATAACTTAATTTTTTTTTCTACAGGGTTGTCTAATATCCCGAGCTGCACAAAATTAAAATATATTTACATATTCAGGGTGTTCAGTTTTTCCTGGACAGGTACCAACTTAATTTTTTTAAATGGAAAGCTATATTTTTTATGGCATTATCGAATTCTACGTAAAAAATTAGTGGGACTTTGTGCATAACACTGCTATTGAAATATTGATAGTTTTCGAGATATTTGACTTTTAATTTTTTTTTCTTATGTTTCGTCACTTCTAATAGTTGACATAATTATGGTTGTATGACAGCTAGAAATTATTTTTTTTCAGAAACTGTAGAGTGAAGATGGCTCTTTCGAAAAACGTATCAAAAGTTGACCTGCGATATACAGGGGGCAACAGAAATCGTGCCAAACCTGATGGTTTAAAATTTAAAAAATCTCGACTTTTTCAAATGGAACACCCTGTGTTTTATGATTTCATTAGATGCCTTTCTGTAGACTCTACAATTTTATAATAGCTTTCCCTATACCTAAGTTGCGTAGTTTTTGCAAAAAACCCACTTTTATGAAAAATACCCGATTTGCGCACGTTCCTTTCTCGGGAAAAACGCAGTGAGCGTCTGTCACGCAATAAAATTTGTGACAATCAGTTTACATGTCATTTCTTCTTTTACTGAATATTCACGTACGAGTTTAGAGTAAGTACTAAGCGTGCATACAATGAACTATTCAAAAGAAGAATTAGTGAAAATGGTTTATGCCTTAGGAGAAGCTCATGGAAATTGTTTGCTAGCAGCACGTATTTACAAAGCAAATAATCCAGATTTACAGAGATTTCCACGTGCTGACTGTTTTGAAAATGTGAAAGAAAGATTTGAAAGAACAGCAAATGCGAATTATGAGAAAACTACCAGGAGACATGACGGTAACAATGACGATATTCAGTTTAATGTTGTGGTGTCTGCTGTTGAAAATCCAAATATTAGTGTCAGGAAAATCAGTAATAATCTTGGAGTTTCCAAAAGCTTGACAAACAAGATACTGAAGAAGAATAATTTTCATCCGTATCATATTAAAAACCATCAAGCACTGTTACCTCAAGATCACCTAAACCGCCTGCAATTTTGCCACTGGGCATTGGATAAAATTCAGGAAAGTCCAAACTTTTTTATGAATGTCTTGTTTACTGACGAATCAACATTTTCAAACACATGCTTACCCAATCGTCGCAACTTTCATCACTACGCTGACAATAATCCAAGATTATTGAGGGTACTAGATAATCAGCATCGTTTCAAAGTGAACGTGTGGGCTGGAATTTGTGGAGAACATATTGTTGGACCGTACTTTTTTGAAGGCAATTTAAATGCCAATGTGTATTTGCATTTTTTGCAAAACGAACTTCCCCTTCTACAGCTACAGAATATGCCCGCTGATTATTTGGTTCAACAATGGTTTCAGCATGATGGTGCCCCTCCACATTCCACTTTGGCGGTACTGTGATTATTTTATTGTTGTAGTACTTTTCCTATTATCTATTCATATTTCAGATTAGAGAACACCTAAACCACGTATATCCAAATAAGTGGTTAGGTCGTGGTGGTTCAGATCCTTGGCCTGCACGTTCGCCTGCTTTAAATATTCTGGACGTTTTCTTGTGGGGTTATATTAAGGAGCGAGTATACGAAGTACCACCAACGGATATGCAAGACTTGAAAGAAAAGATCCAAAATGAGTTTCTAACCATAACGCCCGAAATGTTAAGAAATGTTCACATTCATTTTCGTCGTAGATTAATGCTTTGTGTTGAAAGCAACGGTGGACATTTTGAGCATTTACTTTAGGTTAGCTTGCTTGTATGAGTATTGCGTATTCTTTTTTCAATACTCTATGTATATTCATCCATTTCACTAATAATTTTTCTAACTACGGTAACACCGTTTGGTTTTCAATATGATACGTATGAAACTGCATCTTCAATATCTTATTTGTCGAGCTTTTGAAAACTCCAAGATTTCTACTGATTTTCTGATACTAATATTTTTGGATTTTCAACAGCAGAAACCACAACATTAAACTAAATATTATCGTTGTTACTCCCATGTCTCCTGGTAGTTTTCTCATAATTCCCATTTGCTGTTCTTTCAAATCTTTCTTTCACATTTTCAAAACAGTCAGCACGTGGGAATCTCTATAAATACGTGCTGCTAGCAAATAATTCCCATGAACTTCTTCTAAAGCATACGCCAGTTTTGCTAATTCTTAATTACATGTAGAGCTTTTATGATTTTTTACTTTTATTTACAAATAAATGGTAACTTTCCATAAAGACTTGTTTATTAAACTGAAATTATCTAAATTTTTCAGTTATATTTATTTTAAGAAGTGTAAACTAATACATTTTATAAAAATAAATAGCCTTACAATATTTTTTCCGTCAAAGGAGTGCGCAAATCGGGTATTTTTCATAAAAGTGGGTTTTTTGCAAAAACTACGCAACTTAGGTATAGGGAAAGCTATTATAAAATTGTAGAGTCTACAGAAAGGCATCTAATGAAATCATAAAACACAGGGTGTTCCATTTAAAAAAGTCGAGATTTTTTAAATTTTAAACCATCAGGTTTGGCACGATTTCTGTTGCCCCCTGTATATCGCAGGTCAACTTTTGATACGTTTTTCGAAAGAGCCATCTTCACTCTACAGTTTCTGAAAAAAAATAATTTCTAGCTGTCATACAACCATAATTATGTCAACTATTAGAAGTGACGAAACATAAGAAAAAAAAATTAAAAGTTAAATATCTCGAAAACTATCAATATTTCAATAGCAGTGTTATGCACAAAGTCCCACTAATTTTTTACGTAGAATTCGATAATGCCATAAAAAATATAGGTTTCCATTTAAAAAAATGAAGTTGGTACCTGTCCAGGAAAAACTGAACACCCTGAATATGTAAATATATTTTCATTTTGTGCAGCTCGGGATATTAAACAACCCTGTAGAAAAAAAATTTACTTATCTCTTTTATTAACCCAGATATTGGACTTACGCGCACTAGGTGGACACCCTGTATATATATATATATATATATACGTATTCAGCGACAAAAACGAGGCCCGATATAACTAACAGGCCACCCGAGGCCCACCTGAAGGAATAATTTTTATACTATATATTTTGATGTTTTGTAATCTCCTAATAACATTTAATAATAACCCTTCTTGAGGGGTAAGATATTTCCAAAATTAAGACATACAAGTTTTCAACGTACATCCGAGTCCCTTTATAATATTTACCTAACATGTGAGGCCCACTGTTTATAAATGATATTTTCAGTGTATATACGAGTCCCTGCGACGTTGCCTAATATTTTCTCGCAAAAAAACATAACCACGTGCATTTTGAGGTTATTCCCAACTTATCTAGGTAGGTATTATTTCTTTTTATTTCTAGTAAGTGTGCGGTGAAGATTTTACGTAAAAATGAGTAATCGTTGAAAACATATGTTGAAAATAGCTTTCAGTCTTAAGGGTCCATTCTCTGTAGATTTGACAGGCATGAATGTAGGGTCGGATCGAGAGGATGGGTTGCCGATGGGTGGAGACTTATATATTCCAACTATCGAATTATTAAGATTTCGGAGGTGCACGTAAAGCCGAAGTAAAAAGGCACATGGAAATAAAGTTAGCCCTCATTGCAAGGGTACCGGATTTGTCTTATAATTGCAACAAAATTTCTTTTTAATGTTATAAATTATATATCACCGGAAAGATCTAAAGATAAACTAGATCACTATAATAGCAAATTTTTGTTTAATACATGTATTTTAGAGAAAATAATTTTTGAAAATACGCTATTTTAGTACAAGATTGTTTGCCTGGAATTTTAAAAATAAAAAGAAATACCAAAAATTACTACTATAGGGACTTAGATTAAAGTCTTATCTTTCAATACTTTTTTACTAAAAGTCGCTATCTTTTATAGTTTTTTTTATAATTAGACACGAGACGAACGCCGATTTAGGGCTTATTTCGACCTAGTGAATGGACTCTTAATCCAAGTAAGTTTTTTCTGTACAATTTCTCTGAATGTAATTTAAAATATTATTTCAATGTTTACACGAGCAATTATAGTAATTCATATTTTCGTTGAGTTACAGAGATAAAGGTTCGTACCTGCAATTTGAAAATGGGGTAAAACTATTTGTTTATTCATTTTGTTTATTTAGTTTCGCATCCAACAGACACAATAAGTAAAGAGGATACTAGAAGCGGATGGTTCTTTATGAAACATCGTGAAAATAATTGTTTTAAAAAAAACAGATATCATTTACATGTTTCATGAAATATATATAAAACACTCTATGTACTAGTATTTCGGTTTATTAGGCCTTTCTAAATAGAATAAATGTCTTTTACTAAATATTTCCAAGCGCATCTTTGTCTGTTTGCGAGTACTTACCTACCTCGATTGACCCTAACATCTGGTAAAGCCCAAGTTTTTAGTACCTGTATTTGGACTGGTACCGAAAGAAATTTGAGCGGCTTTCTCAATTTTTTAAATTTGCTTAACGATAATATTCAGTTTACAATGGAAAAGGAGGAAAACAATAATCAATTAAATTATTTGGATATGACAATAAGAAAGGTAGAAAATAAATTAAAATTCTCGGTTTATAGAAAACCAAGAACTTCCGACGCATTTATTATCCGACCAGCAAATTTGCAGCAGTTCTGGCAAATAAAAAAGTCGGTTTTCCATAGTTTAATACTTAGGCTTTTAATGTTCCCGCTAGAAAAAACAGAGTTTGAAAAAGAATTAAGTATAATCAAGCAAATTGCAAGAAACAACTGATATAAAGAACAACTAATAGATAACATGATAAAAAACAAAAGGAAGAACATTCGTCGGGAGTTTTACAATATTCGGGAAAGAGAAGCGACCTATCGTTATATTAATTACGTCCCAGGTTATAGTGAAAAAATAGCTCATAGATTAGAACGAAACGGGTGTAAAACGATTGGAGTCAACAAGCGTAACATTGGGAGGATTTTGTTAAACAACAAAGAAACGGGGGGGTTAATAAATTAAAACAATCGGGAGTATATCAAATTAACTTCGTGGATTGTAATGCCGTATAGGTGGGTCAAACCGGTAGAAGTATTGAAACTAGAGTAAAAGAATATAAAAAATCCATACTAAATAACGTAAATAATTTAGGATTTTCGACGCATTGTATAGAAAACAATCATTTTATAGATCTGAAAAATGTAAAGGTACTGCATCGTGAAAAGAAAGGAAAGCGTTTAAATCTGTTAGAGCAATTAGAAATTAAACAATCTTTAATTAGAAATCCTTGTACTACGAATGATCAAATAGATTTTACATTTTCGCTCTTATAAAATATACTAAAAACTCGGGCTTTACCAGATGTTAGGATCAATCGGTGTAGGTACTCGTAAACAGTAATGCGCGTAGGTTTTACTAATGCGCTTGGAAATATTTAGTAATAGACATTATTTACTCTATTGAAAAAGGAATAAAAAGCAGAAATACTAGTATACAGGGTGCTTCAAATTCGATGCAATACATGAGGATCTCAGAAACGGTAAGAGATACGAAGTCGGTTAAATGGAGGCAAAGTGCCGTACTCAGGGGGGCAACATAATGGTGAAAAGAGATCAAGGCTAACGTGATTAGTTTTCGAAATATTTTGAAAAAACCTAAAATTTCGATTTTGTTTTTGCTTTTTTTGCGGGCCTATTTGATGAGGTATTCAAAAATAAAGAGCACTTTTCTATAGCAACTTTTTGCCCTTTATCGAATGGTGTTGGCAAATTTTCCGCAAAACGTTTCGTTTCCCGGAAACCAACATCAATTTAATTTTTTTACATACGGACATGGAATTTTTTTTCAGTTTTTTGGAATCATTTTTGTAACTTGATAGAATTCCACCATAAAAAAAACCAGATTTAAACGTTTTGTCTAAGAAAAATCCATCATTAGTATTTTTCCTTCGACTTTTGTTAATTCTAGATATTGAATAATATTTTTGATAATATTAAAACAACGAATTCACAACTATAAACTTTGATGTAATTGAATAAACAATGAATAAAACAACAAAATATGTTAAAACTATAAAAACCCTAAAGCAGAGGTTGAAAAAATGATGTTCGTCCCCATAAGAAATAATCTAATGGGGATAAATCAGGAGCTCTTGCTGGCCATTCTATAGCACCATGATTTCTGATCTGTTTGAAAATGTTTCATTTAAGTAGTTGCGCACAATTCCTAAATTATGAGGAAATTTAAATAAAATTAAAAAATTCTAGTTTGCTGAAAGCCATTTTTATGTACCGATAGTGCTTGCCACAACATTGAAATGTGTTTGTCATAGAAAACGTTTGCCTAGATAAAACTAAATCTATAAGAGGACCACGGGAAATTATTAATTAAGGATTTTTCTTAGACAAAACGTTTAAATATGGTTCCTTTTATGGTGGCATTCTGTCAAGTTACAAAAATGCTTCCAAAAAATTGAAAAAAAAATTTAGGTCCGTATTTAAAAAAATTAAGTTGATGTTGGTTTCCGGGAAACGAAACGTTTTGCAGAAAATTTGCTAATACCATTCGATAAAGGTCAAAAAGTTGCTATAGAAAAGTGCTCTTTATTTTTGAATACCTCATCAAATAGACCCGCAAAAAAACAAAAACGAAAATCGAAATTTTCGGTTTTTTCAAAATATTTCGAAAACTAATCAAGTTAGCCTTGATCTCTTTTCACCATTATGTTGCCCCCCTGAATACGCAACTTTGCCTCCATTTAACCGACTTCGTATCTCTTACCGTTTCCGAGATCCCCATGTATTGCATCGAATTTGAAGCACCCTGTATAGAGTGTTTTCTATATATTTCCTGAAACATCTAAATGACATCTGTGTTATTTTCAAAACAATTATTAGACACAATAAGGCCCAATTACAGGACTCATACATACACTAATAATTTAATAAAACAAAAATTTATAGCAACAAAGTACGACATTATAGAAGGCGCAAGTACAAAACAATACAATAAAATACAATTGATTAGAACATACAAAGGTGTTGAAATAATTCACTAAGAACATCAAATGTAAAGCAATATTATTTTAAAATAAACTATTATAAAACAACTATAGATGAATTGCTTAATTTGTTTTTCACTACAAACATATCAATGCTGTCCCTCAGCAGTTCACAGGAAGTGGCCATTTGTTGAATAGGAGATGTAACAAGGATATTAGTTCGTGCTAATGGAATGTTAAAAAAGCTATGGTGACGTGCAGGTAATGGAGGAACTTTAAAACTTATTAATGTGAGGATTTCTGGGCAGTCCACTATATTGTTTAAATTTTATGTAAAAATAATATTCGATGCGTACCTCTACGACTTGCTAATTTAATAAGATCAAAACGATCAAAAAGGGCTCCTTGAGAAAAATTCTGGGAGTTACATGCCATCAAGTATATTGAGGCCGATAATAGTAATAGTAATAGTAATAGTAATAGTAATAGTAATAGTAATATAATAGTAATAATAATAATAATAATAATAAAGCACCAGCGGCCGACCCCGAGAATCGAAGCCAGGAAATCGACTGGATTTCAAGAAATAATAATAATAATAATAAATGGTTATTTGGTTATTTATATTCTTACAACCAACCATCAAACTCCGAATAATGTATTATTATTATTATATATTATATTAAAAATAGGATAACTATTTTTAACATCCTATAAATATTCTAATTTTTACAAATTTTTCTTATACTTCATTTATTGAGATAATAAGAATAATTAAAATCTTGAAAACGCGTGAAAACGCGTGAAAAAGACGCCTGGTCTATGCATTCATAAATCAACGCACTGTTGCCATGTTTAAGGGACTCGGAATTAACAATCACTTTGTAAATTTAAGGTATATATGGGGGCCTCGCATTGTCAACAGCAAATTATATACAGAACTATTGAAGCGACCCCTACGTACTATTTGGATGAACTAAAAACCGTATAAGAGGTGATATGCACATCACTTGTGAGTCCATAGAAAAACATTGACAGTGGGGTTTAGGGGTGGCAGGGGAAGTAAAATAGAATATAATAGAAAATATATAAATACATGTATCTACATAAAAATATAGTAGAATAGAGAGTAGTAGTAGTAGAATACATTTGATTTCCAAATTAGTCAAAATGATCTTTGGATAGACTATACTTAGGCAGGTACTTTTGCTTTCAGTAGTAAAAACTTTACTTGAGATGAATTTCAAGCTGTGGGCATTTAATTTAGACAATTGTATAGATGAATTTCAAGATTTCCGAGGAAGTAGGAAGACGCAAGATTTGAGTGTCCCTTCAACATCATTAATCATTTTTGTTGATGGATTCTCGGTTTCGTTTTTACGGGCCGTTATTAATGGCGCTGTTTACTCTCTCGAAATAATTCGTTTTGTCCATCGTACCTTTATTACCTTTGTCCGAAAATGGTGTAATGTACTTGAGAATATCTTTCACAACAACTTGTTATTATTATTATTATTATTATTATTATTATTATTATTATTATTATTATTATTATTATTATTATTATTATTATTATTATTATTATTATTATTATTATTATTATTATTATTATTATTATTATTATTATTATTATTATTATTATTATTATTATTATTATTATTATTATTATACTAAAGAGTAGAGCAGAAGTGATTTAAGAGCTATATTGCTCAATTACAAAATTAAAAAAACAATACAATATGCGAAACAGAAAGCAAAATATACAAAGTTCTATAAAATAATCTTCTAACAGTTTTACAAAATAACTACCACACTGAGTTCATATACAATTGTGCGCCACTGTATAAAGTTAAAGTTAACCCACATTAGATGAACGCATGATTGATGTAATTGTCATACATATTTTTGAACACATTCACACCACTTGCCGTTACCACATCACCTGGGAGTATGTTCCAGTTGTTAAACACTCTGTTTGAAAAAAAATTTTGCCGGATTGTTGTCCTAAAATTTTCTTTTTGTAATTTCCATTTACGACCACGTAGCCTCTGGTCTGGGTTTAGGGTCAGTAGATTCCTGATATCGTCCTGGAAGTGATCATGTAAGATTTTATAAGTGAATATCATGTCTCCTCTGTCTAATCTTTTTTGTTGCTCGACGTTGAACGTTTTCGATAATTTTGATGTCTTTGATGAGATGTGGCGACCAAATTAGTGCAGCATAGCAGCATAGCAAATAGCAAATAGGATAGCATATAGCAGGATAGCAGCATAGCAAATAGGATACGGAATAATTCGGGTGTAGGATTTTGGAAAACTTTGAATAATAGGTAACAAGTTTGGTTGGCTCTTTTTGATATTTTGCCAATGTGACTGGACCAGGAAAGCTTGGTATTGATAGTGACACCTAGATCCACTTGCTCGTTGGTTGAAGTAATAGGTTCATTATTAAGCAAATAGATGTGGTGGGGGTTATTGTTACCCATATGCAATACAGTGCATTTAGACGTGTTAAGAGGAATTAACCACGTATCACACCATTTTTTAACTTCATCAAGACTATCTTGAACAGAGTTGTAGTTTACGAGAGGGTTAGCGAACAGTTTTGTATCGTCGGCATAAAAGTTATGTGGAACGGTTATTATTGTGTCTAAGTCAGAAGAATATATTAGAAACAAAATTGGGCCGAGAACAGAGCCTTGTGGTACTCCGGACAGACAGTCCAATAATGTAGACAAGTTTGTAGTGGTAGATCTTCCTCGAGTGAAGCCGTGTTGTGTCTGGCGCAGAATGTTATTTACCATAATGAAATTCATGATTTGAGACACAATTATTCTTTCTAGAATTTTGAGACAGATACTCATGATACTTATCTGTCTGTAATTGTTAGGATCTGTTTTATCTCCCTTTTTAAATATTGCAATCGATGATGCCACTAACCAGTCAGAGGGAAGCGTGGATGTTCTAATTGACTGTTGGAAGATACGGCTGAGTGGACCTGTTAAATTACTTGCACAGTGTTTCAAAACCAAAGCCGATAAACCGTCAGGACCAGGCGCTAAATCCGTGCGAAGGTTTTTTAAATGGTATAGAATGTCTCGTTCATTTATCGCAACGGTATCTAGGGACTGTTGAATTCTAGGTGTAAGTGGAATGGGAAGGGGACCGTTTGGCTCACGAGTATATATATGTTCAAAGACCCTAGCGATAACTTGATAATTTCAAAAGTATTGTAGAATTATTTGTCGAGTAACTTAAATACAGTTCACTTCAAGTATAAAAAAGATAAATTATACAGGTATAAGTTGCAGCGACAATTAAAGAGAGGGATATAATTTTATTTATTTATTTATTTATTTATTTAATTACAATATCCAATGGACACAAGCCCAATCACAGGATAAGTTTAGGACTACAATTAAATGGATATAAAAAATGCGTACCTATTAAACAGCAGTAAAATAAAAAACAAATTGAAACCAACACAACAGATATAAAAACAGATATAAAAACAGATTAACAGACGAGATTTAACATATCATAGAATCTTAAAAGTAAAAAACATATAAAGAAAATTCAACATATACGAATAACAAAAAATTCAAGAACAACTTCACAACAAACACTTTCTTATCTCATTTCCGCTAGTAAAAAATATATCAATAAGATATCAATATGTCATTGAATTTTCACAAAACTAACAATGATTTGATAAAGTGGGAGTTCATATAAGAGGCGTTAGACGAGCGTTTTTCAAACGCGCGTTAATTAACATAATGATATTTACATGGCAACGCCCGGTTAGAATTTTACTCGCGCCCGCGTTGACGCGCGTTTTTAGATATGAGATAATATGTTCATTGTTTGTTCAATTAAGATGGGTTTTGTCTCGGGTTCTGTTGAGTTTCTTAGATGCTCTACGTGTAATTTAACAACGTAGTTTATTAGTACAAATACCTGCTGTATTTACTATGGCAGATGAAGAACTTAATACCAATTTATTTATTTACGAAATTGAAAAAATACTTGTGATTTGGGACATGAATTTAAAAGAATACTCTTCTACGGTGTCTCATTCTTCTATATGCAATCCACAAACAAGTAGCGTCTTCAACATCCATTGTCTATGACCACCATTTAGATATTGCCTGTCTCGCGATAGTCGCACTCATGTGTATAGTTGCAAATTACAACAGAACGCGCGTTAAACGCGCGGCTAGTGCCTCTCCAGTTACATAAGCATCATCTTTTGCATCCGCACAACCCACTAATGTCGTAAAGAGATTTGATAGGAAAACAAAGAAAGATATTCCAGTGATTTGTCCTGAAATTGTAGGAACCTATAAATCTTTTATGGGGGAGTGTAGATCTGTTAGATGTTTTGATTACTTATGGCCGGATGAATATAAAATCTAAAAAGCATTATCTTAGATTTTTCTTCAACTTCATTGATATGGCAGTTGTTAATGTTTGGATTTTGTACAGGCGTGACTGCACTTTTCATAAATACAACCCAAAAGAAGTGGACGATCTCGTATCTTTCAGAGCTCAAATTGCTAAAGTGTGGTGTAAGAGAAATAAAACTACTTTGAAACGAGATAGGTCTTCATTTGATATAATATAGCAGGAGTGTGAACAAAAAATCGTAGGGGTCCAGCTCATATAATTCCAGCGCCTCAAATTCGCAAGAATGATGTAGGACATGTTGCAATTGTGAAAAAGGATCGGGAAAGATGTTAAATGCCTTTTTGTAAAAGTCTGACCTCATGTTATTGTATAAAGTGCAATATATACCTCTGTTTATAAAAAAAAAGAATTGTTTTTTTACATATACATAAATGGTTTTTATCCTTAAAAAATGACTTAGTGTAGCATTTGTAGCAATGCATTCTGTTTTACCATTTTATAATGAACTAGCGACCCGCCCTGGCTTTGCACGGGTGCAATTTGCTGATGCGGCGTCATTTTGTTTAAAAAACCACCAAGTATTTGTAAGTGTCCGATCGATTTGTAGCTTTTTGTAAAGTACATTTTCGTATGTTTTCGTGGGTTCCAGGGAACCTGTGGGAGATATAAAATAATTTAGGTATGGTTCCAAGGGTATTTTTTCCTAAAAATAATAATGGCGGAAACCGCATCCCGCTATCTCTTACCGTTTTCGAGCTACAGGGCGTTTCTCGATTTTTGGCAAAATCAATCCAGTCCTATATCTCGTTTTTATTACAGTCTATGCCAGAATTAATCAAAGTGGAATGCCCTCGCCGATCTGGTAAAATACGGTGATGCATGGGCGTGCGGATTCTGTTTTACCATTGGGCACATTTCAGTTAATATATACTCGTATACTATTCTATAGAATACTTCTAGTATATGCACTTCCATTTTTTTAACTAACACAAATAAGTATAAACACTGACACAAAGAATAAGTACACTGATAATTTTACCACAAATTTTTACCGTTAAGAAACGCGCGCGAAATAATCCAACATCACGCCACTGTTTCCTTACTATCTCGAGCGCAGTTGCTTGTTGGTTCCTGATTCGACCAGATTCGACCAACGAACGTCGTTGAGGCTCAGAAAAAGAAAGCGTAAATGCAAGAATATGTATGTTAAATAAGGATGAACAGCTTGTCGTCAACTTTACGACTTTCGCAGTTGTCACATATTGCAAAATTCCTTGATATTATTAAGTAAAAAACAAATTAAACAGTTTGTTTGCTTTAATAAAGTACCATAGAAATTATAGTAGATAGTACTATATTTTCTATGATAATGTACAATAGGGATAAGGGACTTTAAAGACAAGTAAAAAAATGGGTAAATAAGGTAATTAATACGTTTCCTCTTTTAAATAAGAATACATTAGAAATAAATGTGACAACACCGATCCACTCTTTTTCAGGTCATTGCACTTTTATTAATTCTGGCGTCAAGTATAGGTGCTATCGAAAAATGGTTTCGACATCCTGCAGGCACTTTTTTGAGTTACATCCGATGGCATAAAATTTATTTTGATTTATTTTTGCATTTTTCCGATATGATCACAACCTGTGTTTTTTATATAGAACACCCTATATTTTTCTTCAAAAATGAAAAGAGGACTGAATAGCAATTCCAAAGATATATAATACATATATAGTATTCTTTGGGAAAGTCGTTAATTCAGTATTTTATAGAATTTCACTTTTTACCAATATAGTAGGCATGGGAAACAAAAAAGTTTGACGTTTTATATATTGTGGACTACAAGAATGGTTTTGCTGATATTTTATCTATTCTGTAACCAATAATTTTTCAAATGAAGATGAATACAACCTAAAGCGGCGTTCACATTGGTATAGTAAATGGGTTAGTTACTTGTACCAATAACTTGCAAGACAGCCACTTATCTAATGTAAACTTCGTAGGCAAGTACGTGCACCAGCACTTGTACCAGCAGACTCGCCAGGATAGTAAATAGCTTCCTACGCTATTTACTTACCCACTAACCTTCCCCCACTTTCGTAAATTTTACTGTCCGCGCTACTAGTCTCTGAACTCGCCTAATGTAAACAATTTTGTGCCAGTAAATAGTAAGCACGTGTTGATTACAAATTTGCATATTAGATATTTATTTTTTCTATTCAGGAGTTAAACGAAGACACATTTTTTTTTTATTTTTTAAATTAAAATATTTATTTATCAACAAGTGAACAACTATTTATAGTATATTCACATGCAGTCTTAATGTCACTATTAAAAAACCCCAAAATAAAAATGTATAAACATTTTAACCGTAATAGCTACTAGTATGTCGCAAACTATAAAAAAGTGCATTCGGTATTCCACTCGAAATGAAGCACATCTTTCAACTTTCAGGATAAAAAAATAATCAAGACTAGCAATTTTGTAACACAACTGAAATTATGTGAACTGAAATTATGTTATTACAGTCTATATTCCTCAGGATCCTCTGTTGACAGTTCCTTTAAAAGCAAGTCAGATGCGCCTCTGGTGTTCCTTCTACTAATCCATTTTCTACACCTCAACCATTTTGTAGTAGATTCTTCGTCCAATAGATTCTTGATTTCTTCCATTAAACGCAGGGAAACATTTATTATACCTTTTTTAAGAGCAACCAATTTTGATCGCGAAATACGACCTCAGAAAGCCATCTCTTCTCCACTGCAAAACTGCTACTAATAAATACTAGTACAGAAAAAACAGTTTTGTGTGTAAACGCCTACTTACCTTGGACTTGGGCTTGTCAACTGGGAAGCTAGTTACTAGTACCAGTTACTGGTATAAGTAATTATACCAATGTAAACGCCGCTTAATTAAGTGTTTAATTTGAGAAAAAAATACAAGTTTAGCAAAGGGCCTTTATTTCGAATTGTATTTGTAAAACACTTTTATGGACTGACTTGTCACAACTTATTTAATGCTAATCGCTGAATTTTAGATATTCAAAAAAACCACAATCATATGCAAGGATTTTAAAAAAACTAAAATATGCTTTGTAATTTGGGTCCTATACTAAACCTAAAAGGAAAAATTACAATAAAGCCAACAGAGAAGGAAAATATACCTATTCAGGCCGAGAAATTAAGGTAATTACTTAACTGCTGAAAGGAACATGATCCATCTAAATCTCATAAAGCAAAGGCTATCATAATTGAAAACTAAGGGAATTACAGTTAACTAGGTATCAAATATATAAATACAACAGAAATCACGTGTTCAAATCTTCAAACTGCCTTCCTTCCACAGCAATACATGCTTGGCAATGTTTAAGAACACTATTTGTATCATGTCTAATCATTACTGGTGTAATTGTTTGAAAATCTGGTCTTGTCCTTTGGTTGGATTCTAACCTTCTATTAAAATTTGTTGGTCAGAGATGGTAATTAATTCTTATTTTACATGTAAAGTAATTTACAGTGTTCCATATAAAAAAACATAAGTTGGGGTCATATCGGAAAAATGAAAAATAAATGAAACTAAATTTTATGCCATCAGATGTAACTCAAAAAAGTGCCTGTAAGATGTTGAAACCATTTTTCGATAGCACCTAATAAAAACGAGATATAGGACTGGATTGATTTTGCCAAAAATCGAGAAACGCCCTGTAGCTCGAAAACGGTAAAAGATAGCGGGATGCGGTTTCCGCCATTATTATTTTTAGGAAAAAAGAGCCTTGGAACCATACCTCAATTTTTTTATATCTCCCACAGGTTTCCTGGAACCCACGAAAACGTAGGGAAATGGGTCACTCTGTACTTTCACTTTATATAATATTTTCTGATTTTTTAGTCATATTTGATCGTAAAACGGATCGAAATTTAAACATATTTATATTTGTGCACAGCTTACAGATTTAACGACTTTATTAATTTTCCGAATGAAATAATATTTAATTTGTCTGTGTTAGATATGGTTTACGCTAAAAAGCACGTTTTTTTTTTTAAATAATTTCTTCGCTGGAGAGCTCCGATAGGTATGATCGCTACAAATCGTTCATTGCGATAGTGGGAAGCGCGGTTCGTGACACACTATTTACAGGTGCCATGGCAAGCGGCCAACCGTTTTGTTGAGAGTGAATTTTCAACTTGTTACAAATATCTTGTCTTGTCAGATATAAATTTAAATTGCATGATGTAAGGAACAATTTTTATCGAAATGTAATCCAAAATTGGATAAAGTTTAATACTATGTCGGTCAAAAAAAGCTTCGCAAAATATCGTCACGCAAACAACTTATTTTTTTGTTGCGCGTAATTTTAAATCTGTGATATCTTCTAACTAAAGTATTCATTTAAACAATATGATGTACAGGGCAATTTCAATCTACATTAAATTCTCCTGGTTTTTAAACAACCCTCCTTTTCTTTATACAAAAGAGGTTAATTGAGGAAGGTACTCCACCTTATGTTCTTTCAACATGGCAAAGGACGAATGAAAATCATGCACACGAAAAAAGTTAGAAAGTATCCTACATATTCTTGCTGCTGTTAAAAATTTCATAAAATGTCAAATAACTCCGAAACGGCGGTGGTTAGGTCTAGGGTATGCGGTCGTTTAAATAAGTACATCAACTATCGACATATTTTTCTCGAAATTTGACATTTAAGGTAAATCGAAGATTTTTATATTTAACCACGTTTAACTACTACGAAGTAAACACAACAAATATTATAAATAGCATTTTTCTATTGTAAACCCATTTTGTTGTGAATTTTCTTACCGAATCACTCGAGATCAAATTATACCTGGAAATTTTTTCTCGCCCACGAATATTTTCAGAAAATTATCCCTGGTCTAACGACTGGAGATAATTTTTAAAATATTCGTGAGCTCTAAAAAAATCGGTTATAATTTGACCTCTAGTGGTGGTATTACAAGTAAGAAACGGATCGGCGCGGGCGAGTAGATAATCGACGTTTGCAATCCAAAGTGTGTGACTAATTTGAGTTTGTAACGATGTTAATAATTTAATCATAATTTCGTTACTAATTCACTAAAATTGTTTTAAATACGTCTACGTATTCAGAAAGTAACATGCTTCTATTCTCAAAAAAAATTTTTTTTAATTTGAGGCGCAGTTTCCGAGGAATGTAGTGAGGAACATACTCGTAAAAACGCGGCAAAATGAGTTAAATTATAACGAGCGCCGAATTGTCGAGTGAAATATTTATTAATCAACGGTCGAACGGAGGTATTATAGGCTCTCAAATTTTTTTTTCTGCAATGTTTTTTTGAAAATAGTGTATTTTTGTACGTGTATACGGCTACAGACAATAATATAATCAGAAAAATATCTAATCTTCTGTTACCTATTGCATTAAATAACTCGAAAATTTAACACCCGTTTGCGGGTAAATATCCGTAGTATCCGGGTAAAAAGTATCCTTTTGATCAGGATAATTTTTGGACAACTTTTTCTGGTTTTTCCTATATTATAAGCTATTAAAGCATTCTGTTATTAAAAGATATACCTATATATAAGATTATTAACCTTATTATTATTATAATTTTCAAAAAGTCATCCTGCTTAAGAACGTATAAGTATCTACCTACCTACATAATAATTATATTATAATATAATTATTTCTCTTCGAATATAATCTAAATCTACAATTTTTCATGTTTCTTTGACACAAACCACTTTTACAAATTGACGGGACTACGAATATGGTGCTCTCTTTTAATTCTCAATATCAAAGTCTGCATATATTCTAATATCTGTAGGCTTTGTCAATATCATTCATATCCTGAAAATATTTTCATATCTATGAACAATTAAAATTCAGTTTGGCATCGTCCTGTAAACATTTGTTAGAATATTTTTAACACTGACGTAGTTTTCCACATAACACCAAAACACTATACTGCACTCGACATGCGTTTCGCTAATCAAGTTTGCATCATTGGAGATGATTAAAACTTATTATTAAGAATATTTTTACAGTTACAATATTTTATTGGTTTCTACTTGTATGGTCCCGGACTTACGCTACTCGCTAATGGATGGCACTCAACTTGGAGACCAGTATTTATTTATTTATTTATTTATTTATTTATTTATTTAGATATTCCATCCAACAGCAGAAGCCAATTACAGGATGGGAAAATACACAATTTACAAAACTCATCAAAGTAATATATATAAAAAAAAAAAAATCACACAACCATGTATAAATATATGACAGTAAATTTAGAAGACTAATATAAAAAAAAAACAATTACAAACTAATACTGTTACATAAAGAGGTAAAAACACATAAAAAAACAGCATCGAAAAATGACAAATAAATAAGTGTATAATTAAAATATATAAAGAGAGTTTATTAACAACCATACAGTTTTTTAATTTCCTTTATGGTACAATGAAATATATCAATTCTGTTTTGCAAATTGTTGTAATTCCTACACATGAAATGGAGTGGAGAAAATATCAGTAGATTTGTTCTAGGCGTAGGAAGATAGAATGATATGTTACTTCTAGATTCAAATCTAAGAATATGTAAACGAAGCCAACTCAAAATTTCAGGACAATCAATCTTGTTGTTTATGACTTTGTACAAGAATATGACAGATTGTACAATTATACGACCATGTAAACTCGTTGCCGTAAATCTCTCAAGTAATAAACTTTGAGGTGTTCCAAAAGGTGGATACAAGCCATCTTCTTTGAATGCTAGATATTTTAGAAAACGTCTTTGAATCGATTCTAGGCTCTCAATACGTATTACATAACCAGGACTCCAAATTAACGAAGCAAACTCAAGTTTTGATTTAACAAAAGCATTAAAGAGCAAAATTAAAAGAGTTCTACCAGTAAAAACTGTGGAGTTTCTTATTACAAAACCTAGGTTCCTGTAACATGTTTGTATCACATTATTAATATGTGCATTAAATGTTAATTCCCTGTCGTAGGTGACTCCCAGAACTGTAATACTATGAGGACGATTTAAAATGCTATTATTTATTTCATAATTATACAATACAAGTTCACGTTTTTTGGAAAATGACATTACATTTCACTTCTCTATATTAAGTGGAAGCTTATTTATTACACACCAGTTATATACTTTGTTTAGATCATTTTGAAGTATCTCGCAATCTGTACTAGAAACATTGTTACAGTATAGTTTCATATCATCCACGTATAGTAGATAAGACACTTCCAAATCATTCACAATGTCATTAATATATAATACAAAAAGAAGGGGTCCAAGAATAGAGCCCTGGGGTACTCCGGATGTTACCAAAATCATTGACGATTTGTAACCACTACATTCAACGTATTGTATCCTCTCGCTAAAATATGACATGAAAAGATTCAGCAAAGATAAGGATAAGCCAAACCGCTTAAGTTTACATAGCAGTAACTTATAATTTATTTGGTCAAAAGCTTTACTAAAATCTGTATATATCACGTCCACCTGATCATTTGAGTCTAAATAGTTGGAAATAAATTGTGTACAAAATAGATTATAGACAGTTGATCTATTTTTTAGGAAACCATGCTGATGGCAGCTAATTTGACCCTGGATATGAGGGTACAGTACCTCATGCAAAACAATTTCGAATACTTTGGCAAACGTACATATTATCGTAATCTGCCTGTAGTTTTCGATAACACCTTTAGCGCCTTTTTTATGGACAGGACAAATTCTTGATTTTTTCCAAACTGATGGTGCAAAGCGGTTCAACAAAAACAGAAGAACAATGCCTAACCACAAATGCTGGAATCTCATCCGGTCCTTTAGTGAATTTAGGTTTTAACCTTTTTAAAGCCATGGACATCGCTAGGAGTAAATTTGTCGATATGTAAGTTACACTGCATGAAATTAACGTCTAGTTCACTATCGGAAAAGTTATTATCTATATCAAAATCATCAGCAAACGAGGTACTAAAGAATCTTGCAAATCCGTCAACAATTTCTTGTGTGGTATTCAGTTCATGTTTTTCGTAAGTCAAGCTCTGAGGAATAGAAGAAACACCTTTTTTAGAATTAATATATGACCAAAAAGATTTGACATTACTTTTAATATTGGTCTGTAGGCTATTTAAGTACGCCCGTTCTTCATTAGATGTATCATTCCTTATGATCCTTCTAAATTCCGTTCTGACCCTTTTAAATTCCTCATGTACATCCGGTTCGCCTTTCTTCTTATATAGCTTCCATATGTCGTCGGAGCGCACTTTACCTTTTATATGGTGGGCGGAGTCAGCGTTTCCGCGCGCAAAATTTTACTATAAATAGGGGGAATAACGGTCGAAAGTTAGGTTGTGTTCCGATATTATCCGCGACCAACCAGGATTTCGGTTAACCGAAATATTGGTAAATCTGAAAAATGTGTAATTAAGGAACTGGCTGGTTAATCAATATGGATGATGAATTGTTTTTATTGGGATTCATTCATCCTTAAATACCTTCATATTCCGTGCTTAACTATTACTCTAGTCTTCAGTCAAAAAATAAATGAAACAGCAGATAATTTGGTATATTATAGTAAGATATAAGTAGTTTATAAGTAGATATAAGTGTAGCTTTCAGTCGACTTGGTCAAGTGGACTACAGAATACAATACAGAAAAGTAGAATAATCTTTATTATAACTCTTAACGCAAGAACACCACCCCATCTGCCTTCACCATCTAAACAAAATATAATTAATTAAAATCGTTGAGAGAATTGATTTTTCTTCTCTCAACGCTAAAACCTAACCTGCTAACTCTTCGGTTGACCAATGCACCGCTCCCAGAGCACGGTCAATATTTTGACGGTTGGTTAACCTTTTTCAGGTGACCACAGTTCCAAAATTAAATAATTTTCAGGAATTTTTATTTAATGGAATGCTTAACCGGGATTTTGGTTAACCAAGTTTAATATCGGAACACAACCTTAGTCAGTCATCATTGGGGACTCAGACGAGTCAGTCATCATTGGGGACTCAGACGAATCTCAGTCATCTCAGTCATCTTCAAGAAGTCAACAAGCCAACATCGAATCTTTATGAAAAAAATTTCATAATTTCATTTTTGCTAATAGTAGAGACTTTTGGCATTAATAAATTATTTTAAAGTCGGGAATCTTTTGATTATAGTTAACTGGGGTTTTCTGTATCAAAATTCCGCGCAAACTTCAGGGAAACATAGTTCGTTCGTTTTGTTCGTCGAACTTAGGGAAACAGCCGCGTCGCGTCTTTTCCAAATTACATTTTAAGAAATCTACACCATACGGTTAATTGTTGGGACACTAGTCTCAACAATTAATTCATAAAAAAAGAAAATCGTAAAGCGTAAATCTCATACGTAAAGGTATCAGGTAGTGAATAAGAAGTAAGGAGACCGTTTTGTATTGCACCGAGAGCGTGAGTATAAATAGGCAACATTTTCACGCTAGAACCTAGGTTCTAGCAACCCCGAAATAAAGAAGAGTCGTACATGTGTTCGATGGTGATCAAAGAGACATCGTAAATGCCAAACAATAACAAGAAATTTCGCAACACAGCGCGGCAGGTAAAGTAGTTATCATTACTTCCTGCCAAGCTAATAAACTACGAATATTAATCTACGAAGGTAAAATTTGAACAAGAATTGTCGCATCGAGGGAGCTCTGCGAAGAGAGAAGAACGAAGAGGACAACCGGTGGACGAGGTGATCGGCCGCTTTCAGCCCAAACAGTTTTCGTGCGTGCAGGGACACCTAGCTTCTCGCCGGTCTGAAAAAGTTCCGAAAGAAACTTTTGTGCTGCCGGTTTAGAGAGGTTTCGAGGTCCTAGCGGGCGCGTGATTACGACCAGGGAGGTCGAAGGCGGGAGCTGTTCAGCTAGCGGTCCAGCCGGCAGAATTCGACACGAAGGACTGATAGTAGGATTTTTAATTTTACTAATCTTTCCAAATTCGGTCGGATTCGCGAAGAAATTAACGAAGCGGGTTCTCGGGACGTCTACCGCCCTAAGTAGACTAGTGACGCTCCCTGCTAAAGCGACGAGGTCGTAGTTCGCTTCTAACTGGGTTTTCATCGAGAACTCAGAAGTGAAGCGAAATTACACTTCGACTTTATCGCTGGGGGCAGGCTAGCCGATCGTGAGTCCTACCAGTGGAACGTAGATACGTCGCCGGCTCGCTGGTTCGTCGGGAACTTTTCTACAGTCGTGTAGGCACACGGACTCTGTAAAAAGGACAATCCCGCGAACCGACGAAGTCAAACCTCAAGCCAGAAACAGAGATCGTGGGAGCCATAGACAGCGGGTAGTCTGAGGTGGTTTGCTTGGTTGCCAGCCAACGCTAAGCAAACCCGAAATGATTCGACGGGACGTCGATAGCTCCCTTACTAGGAGACCCTAGTAAGCGCTACTTAGACTATTCGTGGTCGGGGGTATCTGGAAGCAAGAATCCCAGGTATTCTCGACCGCAGTCTATCTACTCAAGTACAAAGCAGGGAAAACGAACTGCAAGCTCGAAGATAAATAAGATTTTATGATAAGTAGCATAGATTGCACGACTATGGATCCAAGCCATCGGGTAACAGACATGCAGAACTTACAGCGACGACAGGGTACCTACCAACAGGGGGTACTAGATAGTCGACCCGAACTGGAAGAAGGTTCACAACCAAATCAACATGTCTTTATTACCAATCGTAATGATAATATAATAAACCCGATACGACGACATGGTGCCTGCCAACGTGGGGCATCGGATGGTCAGCAGGGTAATAGTAATATACGAAACCCTATACGACGATACATAATCTAGCCTTCTTTTTTATGTTATTTATAGTACCAGTTGAAAACCAGCGAGGGTACTTCCGTCTATTAATGTTACATGGATATTTAGGTATACAAAAGTCAAAAATAATATATAACTGTTTATATAGATAGTCCCAAGAGTAGTCATAGCGACGATTGAGGCAGACAGTGTGACGTCATCACTGGCGCCAACTTCAGGGTGGTCGGTAAGTATACGATCTGCATTACCGGCCGGACACAACTTCAGACCATGGAACCACAGAATAGTATGAGACCATGGAACCACAGAACGAGATCATTGAACCAAAGAACAGAATGAGACCATTGAACCACAGAACAGAATGAGACCCCCACGACGACACCCCAGAAATTTAGACCCACGAAATTTAGAAAAGGTCACCCCCGAAATTTAGAAAAGGACCATCCCAAATTTAGAAAAGGACCACTTAAATTTAGAAAAGGACCACCCAAATTTAGAAGATGACCCGGAAATTTAGAAAAGGACCCCCGAAATTCAAATATTAGTATACAGGGTGCCCCAAAAAAAAAAAGGTAGTTATAGGGTGAGCCAAAATAAGAAGTAACCTGCCTATTTAAAGAAAAATCATGCGCAGTAAATCCTCTACTATAACAGAAAAACATGCGCAGTAAATTCTAAAAAAAAAAACATGGCGGACAGTAAAATAAAAGAGGGAAATTCAATTGGTGTGATTTACGACGTAGAATAATAATGATAAGATATTAAAAAAGAAATTACAGCCATTTGAGGTTATGTAACTGAGGTGGAGCACACATGTTTTGACCACTATTGCACCATCACTACACTGATACTACTAAATCATATAGTAAGTAACACGTAATTTTTATCATAAAGCTCTGACATATGTTTTTCTAGTTCATTGGCTTATTGTGATCATAGTTTATGGCTATTCAGCGATTATATATAGTAACACCTGCTAGCTACTTGATAAAATACCGAGGCTTTATGCATACGTAGATAATAGGAAGTTACCAAGGTCGCGACATTATACTTTTACAGAAATTCAAATATGTAGCATACAGAGTGTCTCAAAAATTAATGATATAGGGTGAGGCAAATAAGAAAGTGGTCTAAAAAATCATGCGCGGTAGGTAACCCTTTGTTTATAGAAAAGATGAATGATGTAATAAGAGGAAAAATCATGCGCGTATGACTAACACTACTACTACTACTGGACAATAAAATACTAAGAGCTAAGTAGTATTGAATAATATTAATAATAATAATAACAATAAAATACTAAGAGCTAAGTAGTATTGAATAATATTAATAATAATAATAACAATAAAACTAGGATGGAAATTTAATATTGTATTTATTAATCTGCTTCTACAAGATTGAATTTATTGATATATTCTACAGGCAGAAACATTTTAATAGTTTTATTTGAAATCATTTCTTTTTAAAATAAGAGCTTGGGATATGCTTAGATTTATCCATATCTACAAAAAATTCTTCACTTTCACATGGAATACATTTGCTGTTAGGAAGTTCGGTTTCTCCGCCGCATTTGATGCATTTATATTTCACTGGAACAGGCATATTCTGCAGAATCTTCAGTGCTACAAACCCTTGACTGCAATAGTTGATCTTTGACCTTCTACAGTTCAATAACTTTTGTTAGAATCGCAACTAAGCTTTAAACGCAACAATAAATATTTCTGTACTAAAAACTAAAAGAAAAAATAAAGATAAATTGATAATAAAGGCAAATTGAAGAAAATACTTTAATTCTGTGATAGCATAAATCTCAGAAACTATGAAGAAATAAAAACTGTACGTTAGGTATACCTAGGTGCTGTTAAAGTTGAAGTACTAAACTCATTATTCTTCAATTCACTTGATGTATTTATACCAAATCAGTTTCCACATTTTTAATACTTGGTGGTCTTTCAAATAAGAAAAGCATAATATGTTGAAACCAGGAATCGAACCTGGGACATATAGATTTTCAGTCTACCGCTCTCCCATCCGTTTTCTTCTAATTATATAGTAGGAGTTAGATTCAGCAGATTGTTTTTTTTTTAAATTGTGAACATGTGACGTGGTGGTGTATTGACCTTTGGACTTATATCCTCGTTTCCATCTGTTCATTTCGGGTTTTTTCAGTGTTTGGTGTTTGTCTTTGAATTCATTCACGCAATACATTACAATATTAGTCCCATTGCCCGTAAGGTGTTTATGTATATCTGATAATCAAGCCCTAGACGCCAATTATTCCTTATAGCGTCGACTAAATCATTAGGATCAGTATTGTCATCCCAGTCAAGTACCTCATCATGGTAATTTCTATTAGATTGATTCGTATTGGGACTTTCAGGTCGATAAATATATTTTCTGATAGGCTGTTGATAGTTATCGTTATTTACATCAACATACGTACTTTCAGACTTATATTTTCCATTATTTTGTTTACTGCTACCATCATTCCTGCTATCGTCTTTCTGAGCTTGGTATTTTATAACAGATAGGTGATCATTAAGGTTTCGTATTTCATTGGTTTTTGTTTTGTTTGAATTTTTATTGTCTAGTTGATGGATGTTTTCTATAGGGCGTTTCAAGATATCTCCTCTTGTAAATGTCTTAGCACACAGTTCACAGGTGAAATTTTTGCTCCTGTGGATGGTTATATGGCGTCTTAAACCGCTTGACCAAGAGAATACTTTGTTACAAATATTACACGTAAACATGTTTATTCTTCTCTGGTACAATATCAAATGAATCTTATATCAATGAGTAACTACATATATGTGATTAAATGTGGCTAACTGTGAACAACCGGCACGTAAAAATACGTCACGCGTACCCACAAAAACGTGACGTGTACCCGCAAAACACGTAACGTGTACCCGCAAAACACGTCACGCGTACCCGCAAATACGTCACGCGTACCCACAAAACACGTAACGCGTACCCGCAAATACGTCACGCGTACCCGCAAAATACGTCACGCGTACCCGCAAATACGTCACAAGTACCCGCAAATACGTCACGTGTACCCGCAAAACATGTCACGCGTACCCGCAAATACGTCACGCGTACCCGCAAATACGTCACGTGTACCCGCAAAACACGTCACGCGTACCCGCAAATACGTCACGCGTACCCACAAAACACGTAACGCGTACCCGCAAATACGTCACGCGTACCCGCAAAACACGTCACGCGTACCCGCAAATACGTCACGCGTACCCGCAAATACGTCACGTGTACCCGCAAAACATGTCACGCGTACCCGCAAATACGTCACGCGTACCCGCAAATACGTCACGTGTACCCGCAAATACGTCACGCGTACCCACAAATACGTCACATGTACCCGCAAAAACGTCACGCGTACCCGCAAAACACGTAACGTGTACCCGCAATTTAGTAACGGCTAATTTACAAAAATGATAGGATAAATGTGCTAAGCAATGATAACTGCACGCCTTAGACCATATCTGACGTCGCCGTACATACAAAAACATTCTCGATCTATTTAAAGTTCATCATCAAGTTATCATGTCGAGCCACCCCACCTCTTTCACTTACGTTTTATTTAACCTCAATTCAGCGGGCCGTATGTATTTAACAATATATTCCAGTGGAACATGGTGCAGCTCATCTTTAGTAAAATCACTAAATGACTTTAATTTAACCTCAATTCAGCGGGCCGTATGTATTTAACAATATATTCCAGTGGAACATGGTGCAGCTCATCTTTAGTAAAATCACTAAATGACTTTATTTTCTCATGATGAAGTGACGTCATAATTTTACTTTTGCAACAGAAACAACTAACAGTTTGAGACATTGTGAAAGACTGATTAAAATAAAAGAAGCAGTCTACTTAAAAGAGTTTTATTTATTATTTAAATCAGATAGTACATTATCTTTATAATAATAGAAATATTCACGTAGAGCATTACTCAACAAGCTATCATTGGATATATCACAAAACGCCAATAATATTTCCTCTACATTTAACGTTACTCTATTGGATTTAAGCCACAAATTAATTAGTTCCAAAATATTATGATAATATGAACAAAAATTTAATGAATCTAACATAGCAATACGAGATGATAATACACATGAGTCCATTAGTAGGATTTCCTTTATATCTTGATCAAACAGTTCAAAGCTGATGTCAAACTTTTTTATATTCACTACTTTGACATCTTCGTAGACGAGATGGGATATGTAAATATAATCTCCACACATGTCGGTTACTGTTTCGGGTTCATCGGGATGGCCTTCGATTTGGGTTTGGGAGAAGAAATTAGCTTGTAATTGTCGCAAAATGTCCGTGAATGTACACCACTCATATGTGCTGAAGGATATTTTCATTGGTCTATAATTGTGTTGTATAATAACAGCAGGACAAAAGCTTCGTGCCGGACTCAAGCCACATTGGATTTGAATGGAGTTAGTGATCAAAGGAAAAATTGTGTGTAACAAATACACATTTTCCTTATTTGCTGCATGCTCGTATCTTGCCAATATTTCATCGAGCTCCTTACTGTAATCAACAATAGAGTCCATGGAATTCTCATCCATTATAGTAGATTTGTGAATTTCATCACCACTTGTATCACTAATACTGTTAGCACTAATAAATGACATTTCAGACACTCTCGCAGCACCAGTAGATGACTGATAAATTGTTAAATTTGTTTTTCTTATATATTTTCTCCAGATAATGTGATCCCCGGAATTCCAGGGATCATTCTACTGCCCTCTATCAGACTATGTTGAAATTATCAATCCAACTGTTATGGCTTTTATCTAAGCCCAACCACTTGACAAATACCTTCTTTCCCTTTTTTCTTAGTACCTTTTCCACAAGATAGATGTCGGGATTGGCAGTTTTTTGTAGTTCTTCGGCGTAAAAGGTGCCTTTGATGGGTCGCCCCTGCATATCGTCCAAAATATATGTGCTAGGATTTGTTGTTTTACCCGATGCAATTTTAAAGAGTTCAGTTGTCCAGTTGGGGGTGTAGCCTTTATCAAATACATGTTTATTTTTACTTATGCGAACAACATCACCTACTTTAAATTTTTGCGCGCCGCTAATCTTGATGTGACTATAGGTGGATTTTAGTATAGCTTTTTCATTAGATCTGTTGACCTGAACAGGTTTACATCCTATAGTACTATGTTTTGTTTCGTTGTAATTTTTCGTGATTTGAGGTAAAACATCTATCCATTTATAGGTACCATTTAAGCTAAAGTATTTATACAGTTTAGCCTTTATAGTACGTATTGCACGCTCGGCAATGGCGGCTTTCTTGATGCTGTAGGTGCTGTAATGATTTATATGGAATTTTTTCATTAAGTTTTGAAATATTTTATTGTAGTATTCGGTTCCCTGATCGGTTTGCAGATTTTTAGGCACTCTATTTTTATCATGTAATAGAATATCTTCAAAAGCAGCAGTTATTTATTTACCGGTCTTAGTTTTCAGCGGTCGAGTCCAAACAAATTTCGAGAAACAATCTATGATCACTAGTATCATGGTAAAATTTCGGTTGTAGCGGGCATACTGGCGCATATCAGCCAGATCTGATTGCCAGATCTGATTGCCAGGATTCATCTAAACCTTTTATGATAGTACGCCTGCGTCTATAGTTCTTTCTTGCGGGCTTATGCAGTTCATTCACTAATTGAATTTTTTCCTTTGAATGTTTCAGCGACGACATTATTTCAGTTTTGTGTGTGTACAATGTTTGATGCGTTACTGCTACTGACTGGCGTTGTAATTTTAGATATATCATGATATACTTGCGTCATTTGCTTTTCAACACTATCTTTAAACTGTATAAATTCACGCTCGATATTTTGTGTGGTATTTTTCAAGTCTTTTAGCTCTTGTGCTACATTTTGCAGCAAATTGTCAACCACACTTGGAACAGTAGCAACTTTTTTATTTAGCCTATCAAATGCCAGCGCTAAATCACTAATGAATTTATTTCTCTCGTCTACAGCCTGCTTAATCTTATTATTCGTATAATCACTATTAGATCGACCCAAATCTTGCAGAAAGGTTTTTAATTGATCAAAAAGGCGAGACATATTATAATCCACATATTTTTTGTTAACAGCATCATTATCGTTAGTAGGTGGTTTGAGGTTGCTGAGTTTTAAATGATCCACATCGATATTTCCGTCACTTGTAAAGGTAAACCCATGACGCTGTTGTTGTAACATAAAACCAACATCCCCGCTAGAGTGTGGCACTAGAGATCTACCAAACTTGTCGAGACTCATCGTGAAAGTGTTGCCTCAATGATTTTTGTACAACTATATATAAGAAGATCATCATCATCATCACCATAGTCATCGACTTAATAAATTAAATTGGCTTCTTTCAATTCATTAATAATGGCAATTATTTCATTGTCGTGGGATGTAGTATTTCCGGCATTTTTCGAAGCTACCAAAAGTTTTAAGCGATCGACAAGTTCATTAGGGTCGTCCCAGTAAACATATTCTATAGGTTTTTTATTATAAATCATATTGTTCTCGTATGAGAGGCCTGATCCAGCTGTTGATTTTGTACGTTGGCTTGGCTTAGGAAATAACGGTTTAATAATATCATGATATTTATTCAAACTGGTACCTTTTAGATAGCCTCGGGTGTTTTGATGGACACCACTTAGCTCCAGAATCTGCCTATATGATTGCTCATCCTGCCTATTGAAAGATGGATCGTTATAGAAAATTAGTTGATATAAGCCAGGGGTACCTTTGAATTGTTGCCCCTCTATTATTATGTTTCCAGTACGTCTATCGAAATCTATTCTTTTACGTCCCAATAACCACGTAGATGTTGAATCATCATATACCGGACCATAAATCCTATCTATTGATTCACTCTTTTCCCTATGTTCACTTACATATTTTTGCGCCATCTCGGGATATTGATCTAAATATTCATCTAATACAGATGAACTAGTAGATGTATCCTCTATACGTTGTTGCTCCTCCCCTATTGAATCCTCAAATTCATCGTCCTCTATCTTTGATGTTGACGTCGATGCCACATGTTCAGTGGGAAGAAACCTTGTTTGGTTTAAAGTACTCGTCACATCTTCTTCTTCTTCCTCTTCTTTCTTCATCTCCATCTTGATACGTTTATTGTCATGTATCTTTTCATTCAAATTAAGTGTGGTGGCGGCTATTTGTTTTAATGGGGCGGAAATGGGATTAAACATTTTTTGTATAGCGTCATCCTCCTCTGATTTACCCAACTTCAAAGCCAGGTACTTTTTCCTGATTACCCTTGCCAACTCCTTTATTTTTTTCTTGCGCTTGGTAGCATTTATTATATCATTAAGTGATGAACTCATGTTGATTAATGATGCATGTTAGCAGAGCTAAACCATTATATACTTGTCGAATCCTTTTCTATATCGACCATTATGTAGATCGAAATCCTTTACAATAACCAGAGTACCATAATTATCGGTCCAGCATTCGCTACACATTTGTTTGAAATAGTCGAAGGAAACATCTGGTGATACATGTTCATAGTAGATATGTTTGAGATTAAGGTCGTCTTGTCTAAAGAGAACAATGATATTACAATTGTCCCTAATCAACTGTTTCGGTATTTTCGAATAAGTTTGACAGAGATAGGTAGCATCGATGTTTTTATGCCTGCACATGGAATAATATTCGCGTATCTTATTCTGTTTGTCGCATACAACATCATCAAATATGAATATGGAGTTTGGTTTGGCTTCCATTATACTAATAATTTCATCGCTGTCTTTATATGGGAAATAGCCGACACCTTTCACTCGGTTTAAAATTTCACCGAGTAACTGATATTTGGGCTGATATAACGATTTCGAGTATACGTAAACATTTTCAAATTTTATCCCATTATGATGGTATAAGAGTGATAACATGACGTTGGTCTTACCACAGCCACTCGGTCCACATACTATAGCTCTAAAAGAGTTTGGCAATAGTTTACTATGTTTCACCGCCGCGTCGCTGTTTTCATTATATTCAATTAAATCTAAATTTTCAATCGGTAACGTCTGTTCTTGTTGAAAGATCTTCATCTTTTGGCTGCATCACTAACAAACTAGTGTATAAATATATGAGATTCAATAATACTATAATCATTCTTCATGCCGCTCTACTACGGTGAGGGTGTACTAAATTCTCTAATTGATAAACTACCGTTCGAATTACACATTCCTGGTGACTATCAATTTTGCGGACCTGGTATGTCATACTTCTATAATCTATTTTATTATTACTATGTTCTGGTGCTTACGCAACGTTTACATGACGTTTTAGGTCACGTTAACATGACGTTTTTATGTCGTTTTTTTTACCTTTTTACGTGTCAAAAACGTCACGTTTTACGTCACGTTTTTGTGCCGTTTTTTATGACCTTTTTACGTGCTAAAAACGTAACGTTTTTGCGACGTTTTACACAACGTTTTTACATGACGTTATATGGGAAATACAAAATATTTTTCGTGGCCTTTTTACGTGTCAAAAACGTGACGTTTTACGTAACGTTTTTGTGTCGTTTTTTTATGACTTTTTTTACGCGTCAAAAACGTCGCGTTTTACGTCACGTTTACGTCACGTTTTTGTGACATTTTAACATTAACTCTGTATTATATCCAACATCTAAATATTAATATTCCTTTGACAGGTACCAAACTTAAAGATCGCTTAGCCCAGGGCCAAAGGGGCATTAATCCTTTGGATTCAGCCTGTCGTAAACACGACATTTCCTATTCACAAAACAAGTTCTTGGAAGATAGACATAAAGCTGACTACGAGCTTGAACAGCGAGCTTGGGAACGTGTTAAATCTAAAGACGCTAGACTAGGTGAAAAAGCAGCCGCTTGGCTGGTAACTACGACGATGAAAGCGAAACGTAATCTTGGCATGGGGTTGAAACAACGAAAACAACCACCACCTCAATCGAGTTCCTTTAGAAGAGCCATAGTGAAGAGGGTTACTAACGTTCTCAAAAAATCGCAAACTACGTTAAAAAAATCTGCATTAATTGCTTTGAAGGCAGCTCGACTGGCAGTTAAAAAGGCTGGAGGTAAAAAGAAAATCCGTGTCCCTAGAATAATACCATTTGAACATTCCGGTGGATTTTTACCATTTTTAATACCGCTATTTGCCGGATTGAACGCTTTAGGATCGCTCGCGGGTGGAGCAAGCGCAATAGCGAAAACAGTCATTGATGCTAAAAATGCCAAAAAGAAACTTGACGAAGACCAAAGACATAACCAAGCAATGGAACCAATTGGATCGGGCTTATATTTGAGAAAAAATCGTCGTGGTGGCTATGGTTTGTTCCTGAAGAAGAAACAGCCAAAAAACTACCAATGAAGCTACCCAATAGACCTTTATCTGATGCTGACCTAAGAAAGTTTGTTAAGCAATTAAAAATTCCCAATTTTCGAGGCGTTTTCATGCGAGACACTCTGCCAGCAGGTCCATGGCGTAGAGAAAACGCCATCCTAAATCTGGATTTATATAAAAATAAAGGTACACATTGGGTAGCATATAAGAAAGATGGCAATGTAGTTAGATATTTCGATAGTTTTGGCAGCTTAAAACCACCAAAGGAACTAGTGCAGTATTTAGGCGGTTCGGCGGTGAAAATTGTCTATAATAATGAGCAATACCAAGATTATAATCAGATTAACTGTGGACATCTGTGTTTGCAGTTGCTTTATAAAAAGACCGGTAGTGAGTGAATTGTATCAGTCATGTCTACGATATTGACGCTTAAAAGTCGCGCCTCTACATTATCTATTGATTTTGCGCCACCACTTCATTTAGATCCCAAGTCTGAGTACGGCCTAGCTCTTCTCAGTTTTCACTCGTACAACAGCATTCCCAACATCGAGACTGGTCAGAAGATTTACCTTTACGAGAATAACGATAGAACGAAGGAAAAGGTTATTGAATTTCACGCCGGCGCCTATGAAATTCGCGACATTGAAGCGTACATCAGAACTAATTTGGATATATCGAAGACGACGCCCCAACACCTCGCAGATGGAATATTTTCCTTGAAGCCAAATAATAATACCATCAAGTGCGAAATATTTAGTAGTAAATACGCCATCAACTTTGCACCAAAAGATAGTATTGGTAAGATATTGGGATTCTCTGGCAAGCAGTTGCTGGAGACGAACAAAGTGCATAGCTCGGATCTTCCAGTCAATATTATAAAAGTAAGAACTATTCACTTGGATTGTAGTATTACTTCTGGAGCCTTCTACAACGATAGACCCTCCCACACCATATACGAATTTGCAATTTCCTCCGATCCTGGTTTTGCAATCGACGAAACACCCAACCATCTTATTTACCTACCGATAATAAACGAGCGAGAAATATATAATATTTGTATAGCTGTGCTGGATCAGAACTTTGAACTTGTCAACTTTAAAGGCGAAGAAATAATAGTTCGATTGGAGATAAAGAAGCTTACGTAATAACATGGTGCTGATTTTCGATCGGCAGCGCGCGTCATCATCACCATATAAAATTGACCCACACACGTCATTCACATCAGTATTGGAGAATACTTGTCGCAATACAGCCGTCGCTGCTACAAATAAAAAAAATCCTTTAACGACGTCGAGTATTTGTTTCTTGAAAACACTGGGATACAATGTTGTCAAATCAAATGTTCAACATTTTCCGAAAGGTAGAATCCGATGATTCAATAGAGAAGATAGAATGGCGAACGTATTACCCGTACACTAGATCGTTCCGAAATAATGATGTAATTGAAATTGCCATCAATCAATCAACACTATTTGATGCCACCTACGACAGCCAACTGCTTGTACGTGGAAAAATAATAAAGACCGGTGATGGAGATGTTTCCTTTGTAAATAACGCTCCAGCTTTTATGTTCTCCTCCGTTAAATATGTAATTGGCGGCGGATCTAAAGAGATGGAAATTGCCCAAGAGTGTGGTATAGTTAGTACTGTTCGTGGCTATCTCTGTTATTCACCCGAAGATTCCAAACACTTGGCCATAGCAGGCTGGGATTATCCGAAAGGGGCTAAGTTAAACGCCGATGGTACTTTCAGTTTTCTAATTCCATTAAGACATATTTTCAACCTCTTTAATGATTATCGAGCCGTAATATGTGGCATGCAGACGTTTACATTTACAAGAGCCAATAATGACGATAATTGCTTTATGATCACAGACAAAGCCACTAGCCTAGTTGCTACCAAGGTACAATTAGATATTCAAAATGTGGAACTTAAAATCAAGAGAATATACCCGGAAAGCAGTATAAAAGAAAGATTGTTACAAGGTATTGCGACAAATAATCCGATCGTAATGCCTTATAGGCTGTGGGATGTACAAGTAAAAGCCCTACCCGAGGGGTCTACTATAGATGCCTGGGCTGTAAAAACTACATCTCACGTTGAAAGCCCAAGATATGTCATTGTCTGCTTCCAGACGGAGAAAATAGACACTACCAGAAAGGATCCAACGAAATTTGATCATATAAATATCACCAATATTAAACTGGCATTGAATGCCGAAAGTTTCCCCGCAGAAAGAATGCGCTTAAATTTTGCAAAAAATGATTACAATGAAGCATATTACAGATACACCGAATTCTATACCAGCTATATGAATTGTTTCGAGAAGCATCCATTACTAGATTTTGATAAATTCAAGGAACGAGCGTTATTTGTCTTTGATTGCTCGAGGCGAGACGAAAATGAAAGGCCATCTACTGTGGACGTGAGGCTCGAAATAGAGGCATCCGAAGGTTTTCCCGTAAATACCCGAGCATGCTGCATAATTATACATGATTGTATTATGGAATACCTCCCACTCGATAATATTGTAAATAATCTTAAAGCTTGAGCTTACTCCAGCCTTCGGCTCAGTTTCAATCAAGACCTCGATCAAGATGCAGTGCCTGGCCGCAGACATGCAGGGTTTCAATCTACCTGATTTTCATCCAAAAGAGATATCTTTTATCTGCGGTCAGCGTTCGGCGCATTACCTATTGAAACCGCCAATGCCATTCAACGCCTTAGACGCTGCTGCCAAGAGACAGGTTAAATATTTGGAACAATCTCATCATGGACTGAAATACACGAGTGGATACATCGATTATGCTATGCTAAATGAAATATTAAAGACTCACCTGATGGATGGAAATACCAGTATGGTATACGTAAAGGGACACCAAAAAGAGGAATTTCTCAGACGAAGGTTATGTGAATTGTATCCCACATCATCAGTGCCGACTATAATTAACGTTGAGAATGTAAACTGTGGTGGTGGAACCTTTGGTCCGCCACCTGTTTTTAGTAAAAATAGTTCATATTGCTTTTATCATTGTACATCTACAAGTATGTGTAGCTTAAGGAATTGTACGGGTCTTTATAACTGGTTGTTTGCTGGTTTACCTAAATAAAATAATTTTTGACAAATATTTATGTTATTCTATCCCCTTCCCTTTCTTGCTATCCCTAAACTTTTTTTTGAGGCACCCTGTATACTAATCATTTGAATTTCCCGCTATTTTTACTGACAGCCATGTTTTTTCTGTTGGAATTTACTGCGCATGATTTTTTACTTAAACTTATTCTTTTCTTATTTTGGTTCATCCTGCTTTTAATTTGATACACTTTGTATACTAATATTTGAATTTCCCTCTTTTATTTTACGTTTTATGTTTTTTTTTCTGCTGGAATTTACTGCGCATGTTTTTCTATTATAGTAGAAGATATATTGCGCATGATTTTTACTTTGACTTCTTTTCTTATTTTGGCTCACCCTATAACTAACTGTTTTGGGACGCCCTGTATACTATGAATTTGAATTTCTGTAAAAGTAAAATGTCGCGACCTTGCTAACTTCCTGCCTATTATCTACGTATGCATAAACCTCGGTATTTTATCTAGTACCTAGCAGGTGTTACTATATATAATCGCTGAATAGCCATAAACTATGATCACAATAAGTCAATGAACTAGAAAAACATATGTCAGAGCTTTATGATAAAAATTACGTGTTACTTACTATATGATTTAGTAGTATCAGTGTAGTGATGGTGCATTAGTGGTCAAAGCATGTGTGCTCCACCTCAGTTACATAACCTCAAATGGCTGTAAGTTCTTTTTAATATCTTATCATTATTATTCTACGTCGTGAATCACACCAATTGAATTTCCCGCTATTTTTTACTGTCCGCCATGTTTTTTTTTTGTTAGAATTTAGTGCGCATGTTTTTCTGTTATCGTAGAGGATTTACTGCGCATGTTTTTCTTTAAATAGGCAGGTTATTCTTATTTTGGCTCACCCTATAACTAACATTTTTCGGACACCCTGTATACTATGAATTTTAATTTCGGGGGTCCTTTCCTAAATTTTTGGGGTGTCGTCGTGGGGGTCTCATTCTGTTCTGTGGTTCAATGGTCTCATTCTGTTCTGTGGTTCAATGATCTCGTTCTGTGGTTCCATGGTCTCATACTATTCTGTGGTTCCATGGTCTGAAGTTGTGTCCGGCCGGTAATGCAGATCGTATACTTACCGACCACCCTGAAGTTGGCGCCAGTGATGACGTCACACTGTCTGCCTCAATCGTCGCTATGACTACTCCCAAGCTAAATTTACATCAGTAAAAGAATTCAGGCAGCTCCAGTCACAACTACTTAAACTTTGATATAGCATTTGATAATTAGCTTTGCGAAAGTTATACTGTGCATAATTATTAAAATCATTATTTAATAAGGAAGGAGGTTCTGTATTGAAATTTACCAAAACAGCAGGATGGTACATATTTTCATTCATCATCTATCAGTATACCGCATATTCTTCATATTTCACTCAACGGTTTAAGCACGATAATTTACTACTTATATTATTGATTTTCAGTAATATATCAGTATGCTAAGCGAAAATCATAATCAGATCAATTTACAGTGTGTCCCAAACTGATGGGGTAAAATTACTTTTTTTTTCTAGTTGAGACTAAAAAAAACAACGCTGAAACAGATCAATTAGTATATAAAAATTGCCACGTTTCTGCAAGATTTCCTATTTTTTGAGCCATGTTTGACGAAGCTATACCTAACATTACCGATATTTTTTTATATATAATCTCAACTAGAAAAAAATATGAATATTGTTCCATCATGTTACGACACACTGTGTATGTTAAATACTGTATAAAAATAAAACACAAAAGTTACTCTATTTGTGGACACGAAATCAAGGTGAAGGGTTCTGTGTAAACATAAAAGTAAAGTGCTATAGACGAGGACATAAAAAACAAATGAAAAAAGTCTGAGAGTAATATCCAGGTAACCCTATAACATTTAGATTAATTGCCTTTTAATTAATTTTCAAGTGAATAACCATCCACAGAAGGGTTCCTTGCTAACTGGTTAAATTACAACAGTCTAGGTAACAACACAAAGGCAAATAATCGTCATAGCAGAGAGCGGAAAATATATTTTTATCAGTTGTGTGTTTTTTAGGTTTCCGCTGTTGAATTAAAAAGTATACTTCTTTTTGCTGCCACGCTTTGTAAACAGTTGTGATCAAAAATTAGTTTTTTCGTAACTTTCCCTGTAATAATTAAAGGTATATTAATATTTGTCAGTAATCAGTAAACTGTTTACTTAATTATATTCAGAATACAAGTTTTATAATTAAAATATAATTAAACGCAGCAAACATCGCTGTATTATATTGCCTTTATTAAAAATTAGGTGAGTATAATTTATATATTGGTAATTACACGCGGAAGCATAACTCTGGGATCATAGCATCTGTCGGGTATATCTATCTGCATAGATTTTTTAATTACTCAAAATATGGATTGCCAAATCCAAGAAAAACCAAATTGCATTGGTAATTTAGATATCTTACACAACACCAAATATAGTACAAGGAATTGTCTGAAACAGCGTTTACTTCAGCTTCGTAGAGCTTCTTGGAGCAACAATAAACTTCTATCAGAATAACTATCTCCTCCAATGAATAACTACTCCTCAACTGGTATAAAAATATACGAGGAAATACTAACAAGGCGCATAAACATGTAAATCTGAGTGGTATTACACAACACTAATTGAGTATAACAAACAAATCAGCTAATCTGAAAGGTTAAAAATTCTTCTATGAAGAGGTAAAGAAGATCCTTGACAAGGATGCTGTTGTAAACACCCTCGGAAGTACCAAAATATGCTATACTTGTCTTCATATTTCATGCTACACACTATTGAAAATTAGTATGAAATAAAAAGAGAGTCTCTGGCACTTATGAATTATATTGATCTCTCTACATTCATACTCGGGTTTGAATGAAATATCGTTTAATGTTATGTGATTTAAATCTGAAATTGCATAGATGGCTGTGCGCTTCGTATCAACTGTAAACCATGTGATTAGGTTAACGTGACGCTACTATAAACTTGAACATGGTATCTATTATATAATTGAATATAATGCTTTGTATAATGACATTATATTGCTAATATCACTTCAAAATGCGGTATATCTGATATAATCAAAAATACCAGCTCAAAGAACTTGTCATAAAGCTGCTAAAGCTTTCTTGCCGTCTAAGAAAATAGTTATTCATTAAACAAGTTTACTCTACTCCAACTAAGGCGTTTCTTGCTCATATAAATACGAGCACTAGGAGTTATTATAATAATGAGACTACAAATTTAGATTTAATTACATAGGTAGTGGATCAAAGTAAGAGTAAAAAACCTTCATTAAAGAAGCCGACATTTGCATTTACTCAATGTCTTCTTCAATGTATAAATCAATATCTGTTATACAGGGTGCGGCAGAGGAAACGCATGTTTTTCGGTAGGTAGTACTCGGCAAAGAGAAGAGTGGTGGTTTTTAGCCTCTTGTTATTAAACAGCTTATATCGTATTATAGTTTCAGTACCCATGGCGTCATGGACCCTGCAGGATCCACTGCCTTTGGTACTTATATTGAAACAAAGTTCGTAATTATTATTTTTTTTTTATACAGTTCAGCACCGTTTCCGTGCACAGTTTAATGTGGACCGCCATGGAAACATCCCTGATCGTAACACAATACTGAGATAGGTCGAAGCGTTGAGAACAACAGAGTCTGTCATGAAAAGGAAACCACCTGGTAATTCTGCAACTGTGCGCACGCCTGAAAACGTTGAGAGATTGAAAGTGGCTCTCATTTTCATCTCTCAATGTTTTCAGGCGTGCGCACAGTTGCACACCGGACCCATCTCGTGCAAACTGTGCACGAAAACGGCGCTGAACTAATTACGGACTTTGTTTCAATATAAGTTTCAAAGACTTATTATAAGACAAGTTTCAACTCAGTGCTCCAAGGTCCACGGGGCCATGGGTACCTCGATGGGTACTGAAACTGCATGATCTAAGCTACCTACTAATAAGAGGCGAAAATCCCCACTCTTCTCCTTGCCGAGTACTAGCCGACCGACAAATAATGAAATTTCCTAACAGATATTTATTCAATATTAAAAATTTTTTGAAACGTGTGAAAGATTAAAGATTATCTATTTCGCAAAAACTAAATAGAATCGTTATATGCAAGTTACATTTATGATTTTTAAATATACCGAACGTAACTTAGTTAAAAAAATCAAAATTAAAGTCAGTTTTGACATTCCGTTAAAATTACAGGTTATTCTGTTTGAAAGGCATTTAAACAAAAAACCATTTGAAAAGGAACTATGTAGTATCCTTATACAGATGTGTAAAAGATATAGCTAAAATGGAAATTAAGCCATAGTTAATAAAAAAAGTTTATTTGGGGGAATGTCCGTAAATGCTTCCTCGAGGAGATACAAGCCTTCAAAAATGGCGACTTAAAGACTCAGTAGGCTGATAACAACTCAATTTTGTTTAAATTTAACTTACCTATCATAAAATTTAACAAAAGGCTACAATATTGATTTAAATCGTCATCTTAGCTCGTAACCTGCGGCTCGTAACTCCTTGAGGAAGCATTTCCGGACATTCCCCCAAATGAACATTTTTATATTTTGAGACTATTATTCTTAATCCAAATTTTCATTTTTAACTATACCTCGTAGACAGACTCTGTATTGTAACTTGTAACGGGCAGACGAAGATTTCTCATAGGTAGTAACAGTAATCCTAATTGACTTCATATCATATCATGTTTGATATATCGTAAAAACGTTCTTCAAATCAACATTTCCCTTTACAGAATATATTATTTGGTAAAGGGAGATTTGAAGAATATTTTTTACGTTGAATGTTGAAGAATGTAAAACACCAGTTAGGTATATTTAACTTAACTGAGTTACTTAATTATGGCATATTGCACCACAAGACGCTTTTTAAGAATTGTCCACAAAATACTAGATCTGTATACGGTATGTTAAATAATCAGAAAATGTAGGTTTTTCAGAGACATATTCACTTTATGTAGGAAATAAAAATGATTTCAGATTTGCTTCAGAAACGGAACTTGTTTAGAGTTGATTGTGTTACACAATTACAATATGTTGTTACTAACTCTGAGCCTTTAAAGTCACGACCAAGGAGTTTTCATGAAAAAATGCCTAAAGTGGTAGTTTTATAAAGCTGCAAAGTAATTAGATTTAAAGATATTTTATAAATTAATATTTTAACGATAATTTAAATAATAATGTCTCCCCTCATTTTCATCACAAGGAATAGCTCGAACAGCCTTAGACGCGTAACCAGGATCACTGCCAGCCCATCCCTGCGAAGAAGCCCTAATATAATAGTACATAATTTACTAATATCTGGGTTGACCTATCGAAACACTAAATTCTGAGCGCCGACCCAAAATGGAGCAACATAACATTTTTTCCATGATACTTTTCTTGCGTCAGTCACTACTGCAGTAAACATTAACCTGCGATGTATCCAATAGTCCAATTCGGGAATATAAAACCTTGAATAGATATAATAGTAATGATGAAAAATGCTCGCATACCAAGGATACAAACAATTAAGCATTTCAGCATAACAAAGCAACAGGTAGGATAAAATCAGATAAGCAATGAAAATTGAAAACGAATATCTCATCTACATCTCCAGCATGATTGTTTCTGTACAATATTTACTTAGTAAGTCCTATAAGTAGTGATGATGAATATAAACATTTATTATCCCTATGTTATACTCCATTTCTTCTTACAGGGGTTTGTTTTTACAGGGGAGCTGATCAAATATTTTCGGAATTCGACGTATTGACACAAAAAATTCATGTCATCCAATATTCTTCAAATGTGAATTTCAGTAGTACTGTATCCTATATTAGTTGTAAGTACCTAACCTAACTCTTCCAAATGTTATATAATTATACAGAAATTTATACTGAAATAAATACCATAATGGTAAAATAATATAGTAATATAAGTTACAAATATGATTAACCATTAGGATTTCATCTCATGGCATTATGCAAATTTAGGTGATTTAACACGGCACTACCAAGCTCCATGATAAACCATTATTTGATTGATATAAAGAAAATTCAAGACAATTAAAATTATGAGTAATCCAAAAGACATATCTTTATTATCTGTGTAGTATTAGTGTTAAATACTATGCTGCCCTGTACAGTCACGTTATTTCTAAACATAGTGAACAGAAGAGAGTAATGAAGAATATGAATTCTTGCAGTTTTTATATAGAACGATTCTCTTCGACCGGTGTTCAGAGATAATATTAAAATTAATATTTTATAATACAGGGTCCGGCAAAATGTGTTGGTGATTTCAAACATGTCATAAAAATGTATTGACTTAAACTACAGAACAAGCAAATGCATATTTAAGGAAGATGGGAATGTTATGACCTAAAAATAGTGTATCATAAATGGCCGCTATTCTTAGCAATCAATTCTTCCAAGTGCGTGACGAAGTTTGGGATAACGGCTGGAAGAAATTGACGAGGAATAGTTCTGGTTTCATTAATTAGATTTCTTTGAGTTCGGTTAAATTTCTAGGTTTATTTTTATAAGCAGGACTTTTTAAATAACTATATAAAAAAGAGTTCAGAGCGAAAAGGTCGGGGGATCATGGAGGCTAAGGAAGGTTACCATTTCTTGAAATTAATATATAAACTAAAATCTCGTAAAATATCCAAATTTATTCTCGCAGTGTGGATAGTTGCAGCGTCTTGCTGAAACCACTATTCTTGCTGCAATTCTTCTTGGATTTACTGTAAAAAGAAATTCTGTATCATTTCAACAAATTGTGCGGCAGTAACAGTTACGGTTAGGCCGTTTTATTCAAGAAGTAAGGTCCAACCATCCTGGACGACTAAATGGCACACCAAACTATTACTTTTGGGCCATAGAGAGGTCTTTGATGAATTTTACAAGGCTCATTTTGAGACCAGTAATGGAAATTCTTGTTTATTAACATCATCATTAAGGTAAAAATGTCCTTTATCACTCATAAACAGGCGCTTTTTTATCATAACGAAGGTTTATGAAATCTGACAAAATTCAAGTCGGTTAATCTTATCATAACCACTGAGCTCTAGAATCATAGCTATTTTATAAGGATGGAACTTCATTTTTTTAACATTCTATGGGTGCTGCGCTCTGAGAAGTTTAGCCGTACTATGTTGATTTGCCGAACTTGTAGGGCTAGCTCATGCATTTCTCACTCTTTGTTCACTAACAGTATTACATATGGATCGTGGCCCACCGCTCGATTTTTTATTTAAAACCAAGTCATTTTCTTTCCATTTACTAACCCAAGATGAAATAGTAGTATTGCATAATAGTATAAAATGACAGCGAAAATATCTGTGAATAGGAACAATTGACTTTCATTCGATAAATTGTTCACACACAAAATACACGGTGTAAATTAACTAGCGCAATATTTTGACAAATGTCAAAGTATGTTAAAAAAATCCAGAACCTCCTCTGTCGTTTCAAATAAATACAATCGTAAATACTTGACTCGATTTCTCGCTATTAAGAAATAAAGTGATCTGTTAAAATAGTAGTAGTCTATTAAATACTAAATTTTCAATATTATATTAAAAAATCAATAAGTCCTTTTAAGGAATAAATTAGTACATTATATTTGTTAATATTCAATGGCAATTTGTTGTTATAAAACCAAGCAATGTCCTGCAAGTTGCTACAGTCCTGAAAACCGTATGTACAAAGTCTCGTATCATCTGCATATAGTAAATGAGCTACTTTTAAACAACTGATGACACTATCAATGAATAAATTAAAAAGTAGTGGCCCCAAGATAGATCTCTGAGGTACACCAGATAAAACCGCAAACCTAGCAGAATTAAAACTTTTGCAACACACATACTGCCAATTACCGTGTAGATAAGATCTGAATAGTGCTAACACGTACGAAGAAAGACCATGTTTCTCCAGTTATGATACTAAAATGTCATGATATGAGAGATTCTATCGAAGGCCTTGTGTTTAATACCATGTTGATTTCTAGATATAAAATATTTTATGTGATTGTATAGCACGTCATGATTGGTGAACTCCAGATTCTTACTGAATTATTAATAATTTTAATAGATCGATAATTAGTCACGTTATTTTACATTAACGGATTTATTTAAAAACTGAACATTCTCGAAATTCTCTTCAGCAAAGGCTGCAGCACAGTCGCACAGTTTTCCTATTCACCCCTAACCTAAAAGTTTTAGAATCTATTTTATCACTCCATATCCTATATTGGTACTCTGTTCTGCAATGTAATATTAGTTTAGTTAGTTTCATAATGTAATATTTATTACTCACTTCTGAAGAAGCCACAGTAGTGACGAAACAACTGTCATATATTTGTATTATCATTATATGGGAAACAAATATACAGTACGTCCCTAAATTAACCCCCCCTCTCCTTTAACTTTTGACCTACTAACTAACTTTTGAACGAGTTGAAATATCGACCTCAAACAAAATGTATGACGCATGGTATCGACGCATGGAATCGAGTCAATCGTTTTAGAGTTACAAGCGTTTCTGTGTCTCATTCGACGAGTGAAAAGACCATAGTTCACTCTTAATATTTGATTTGTATGAAGGCCGTAAACAGACTTAGGCTGTTTATACGTTCCAAATTTTGCCGAAACTGGGTTTTACGAAAATCTTATTTTGTTAGTTAAACAAATAATGTGAGTAAGCTTTAATCGTCATACAGCACCCTTTACTATTTTCAGTTATTCGGTTTTTTTTTTAGGCGAGTTCGTATAAAATTAAAGAATCGCAATAAAATTTCACGCAAAATAGTGACGATTACTTATTTATTCACAAAGAAAATAAATGAGGTAAATAATGCATACAAATACACAAAAACTGCCGCCTTGAACTTACATTTTCAACCTGCGATACCTATGTAACTAAAAGCAAAATTGGATTGTAAAATAATCTAGCATATATTGCAGGAAACTTGGTACGTATGTGGAATTGATGATACCTTACACTGTGTTAAACCAATATGACAATTTTTTATACAGGGTTATTCAGAACCTATCGAAAATAAAATTTGGGGATGTTCAACATACATGTAGAAATGTGGTAGTGCAAAAAAAAAATTTTTTGGCGGGGTCTGAAATCTATTTAAAAATTTTTCATTGCACGCCGCTGGATACTGGTCCACTGTAATGGAGTGACCTTGGGACTGTTGTTGTTGTTGTTGATGGGCGGCGCGGTTACCCGCAGCACTCAGGTCTTTCGACCCATTGTGCCTACCGCTAGTTGGGGGCTATTGGAAGAGACCCGTGCTGTGCCCATAGGCCAACACCCGTTGTAGGGGAAGCTCCCTAATGACCTGAGCAGAAGAAATGCTGCACCCAGGTGTTTGTGTCTCTTGACCATGAGGCAGGCACAGCGACATAGGATGTGAATAGAGTCCTCGTCATCGTGTCCGCAAAACCTGCACCTTCTAGTGTCACTAAGACCGATAGTGTTAAGGTGCTTGTTAAGATGTCCGTGACCTGTCAACAGTCCTGTGACAATCCTTATGCTGTTACGACTTAGCGCAAGTATTGATCGAGTTGCGTTCGACCAAGGCCCTTCAATTAAGAGCCTGGCTTGTCGCAGCCCAGTCCCGTTTGACCATTCTTCCTTTGATCTTACCTTGATCCAGTTTCCAATGGACCTTGCTACATAACTAGGCGGAAGCCCCAGCACTGGTTCGGGCCCTGTAAACTGTATACTTGAGCCTCTCTTAGCCAGTGCATCGGCCTCCTCATTTCCTGTTATATTATGATGACCCGGTACCCAGGTCAATTGACCTTGGGACTGACAATGCAAACTGGCTAGAACGAAAAAACCGGCGCACCCGACGCAAAAAAAGATTTGCAGCGTTTTTACTTTAAAATAAACTTAAAGATAGATAGATGTGACCAAAGTGACGTGTCTTTAAAATGAATAAAATTTTGTTACACTAATTTTGAAGAATTGCGCTACTTGATTACTAGGTATTAGAAACATGAAATTTATAAAAAAATTGCACATACCTTGTTACAAAAGCTGTTCGAAATAATATTCCTGGTCTTGTACACAATTTTGGGCACGCCTTATCCAATTTTGCCGCACTAAACCGAATGTTCCTCCTGGTTGCTGATCTTGTAAACGCAAATTATTAAGTAAATTAGGGATTTTCAGCATTTTGCTGCAACAACCACTGTCGATGTGTCGATTGGGAAATCGTTCCGCATACAAGCGCGAAGCTGCCAATGAATTTTGCCCAACTTCGCCATAAATAAGAATCATGTCCATTAACTCAGCATTACTGTACACATGAGCCATTTTAAAAATTTTACAGTTTAACACTTGATAAATAAAACACCCGCACAGAGACAGCGACACAGAAAGACTGATGACTGCATAGATAATAAGAGATATTATTCCCACTCCAACTGTATTCGCCAGGTACAAAAACTGTTGTTTACTGTTTTTTGAAGGAATGTGATATATCAGATGTCGCTGAAGTACAGTTGCCCAGCTACGTAGTCCTTTATAATGGTATAACTTTAAACATTGTTTACGGGAAATCCTAAGCCGTTTATTATAAATTTTTTTGGTGATATCGATTTCTTATTTAAGGATGCACATATCCTCAAAGTTTTAGAGATGAGTTCTGAATAACCCTGTATAGAAACATTTGTTGTAGTGTGTGTCACAGTTATGAAATTTTAATGTAATACGTAAAATTAGAATGTACTATTAAATATAAGATAAGGGTGTGCGGCAGCCGGTACGGCTTGGCAGACAAAACGAGGACGAGCCAACATTTCTATAGTTAGTGCTTAATATTCTGACCAAATTTCGTGAGGGTACTTCTTTCGAGTAATAAGTTGTGGAATATGTAAAATTAGAACATATAAGGGTATGCAGCAGCCCTTAAGCTTTACCACCCAAAATGGGAACCAGTCAAAATTTTTGTAAGTAATGCTTCATATTCTGACCAAATTTGGTGAGGATACATCTTTCGGGTAAAAAGTTATGAGTACCAGAATATGCAAAATTAGATCATATTATTAAATAGAAAGGTGTGCAGCACCCCCTACGTGCTGACATCCAAAACGGGGACCAGCCTGCATTTATATATATATAGTGCTTCATTTTCTGTCCAAATTTGTTGAGAGTACATCTTTCGGGTAGAAAGTTATGAGTAAGTACTGAAATATGGAAAATTAGATCATATTATTAAATATAAGGGTGTGGAGTAATTCCTTCGGCCTGACACCCAAATCGGGGACAAGCCAGCATTTCCGTACTTAGTGCTTCATATTATGATCAAATTTGGTGAGAGTACATCTTTCGGGTGATAAGTTAAGAGTATTGGAATATGGAAAATTAGAATATAATATAAAATACAAAGGTGTGCAGCAGCCCCTAGGGCCTGACACCCAAAACGGGGACCAGCCTGCATTTCTAAACTTAGTGTTTCGTATTCTGACCAAATTTCGTTATCAAATCTTTCGGGTAATAAGTTATGAGTAGTAGAAGCAAAATTAAAACATATTAAATAATATAAGGGTGTCTGCATTTCTATAATTAGTGCTTCATATTCTGACCAAATTTAATGAGGGTACATCTTTCGGGTAATAAGTTATAAGTATTGAAATATGTAAAATTAGATCATATTATTAAGAATAAGGGTGTGCAGCAGCCCCTGCGGCGTGGCATCGAATTCGGGACCTTGTCAGTGGATTTAATACTTATATAGGTACGTATAATACCTGGTTAACTATATATATGTACAGGATAATTTTAAATACATATGAAACTTTTCAGAAAGCGATTCCATGACAAAAATTAAGGGGAGTTTTCTATATAAATTTAAGTCGTTAACCTCATCCCTTCCGACTTATACCCCAAAAGGGCAAAGTTGGAATTAAGTTTTTCTTTTTGTCCGAAAAATTTGTGAAGGGATACAAAAATCGAATTTGGGATACATAATATACTTACGTAAAGGCCTTCTTACATTTAATAAACTTCCCTTCGCATTAGAAGGGCGGAATTTTCTTATTAGAAGAAGAAGAAGGAGAAATATTTTAAATATATTATTAAATATATAAAAATATGCGTTGTAAAGCTTGAACTCTTTAAAATATTTTTGACTTTTTCAATTTCTTTTATAAAATTGATAATTTTCAAGTAACATCATAAAACGTTCTACCCTACTATGCATAGTATAGTCAAAGAGTAGAGATAATCTACTGTTTAATATAGTCATTCAATAGGAACATTTCCAAAATGGATAAGTTTTAGTAGGTAGCTGTCAAATATGACACAAATGATAAGTAATGAGGAATCCTACGAAATTGAACGTCAAAGGTAATACGATTTATAAATAAAACATGACAACCATTTACTAGACGTGTGGGTGTCATAGCCGAAAGGGGTGGAGGGTATGACATAAGTTTATATAGGAAAATCCCCTTAATTTTAGCTTGGGAACCACTTACTGATATGTTTTGCATATATTTAGAATCACCCTGTATTTGAGCAAGAGAATAATAATATATAAAACTGATACAGGAAATGTTGTCTAAACCTTATATTTGAATTACATTCATTTGCTTCTTTTCAGATTCATCGTATACTTCAGGAGGTTTGATAACTTGGCTGTTTATAGTTTTATGTTTAATATTAGTATTTAGTGTATCCCACTGGGTTGTGCAGCTGCCTTTTAAGACTGTTTTTTTTTTTGGAATAGTGTATAACTTCGTGTGTTCGACAGGATAGGTAATTTGCAAGTATTGCCACATTCCACATTTATTTGATAATTGTGTCCTTACTGCTCGGTAGTAAGTCCTTGTTCATGTATTGATCACATATTGTACATCTTAATGTAGATCTTAATTTGTATTCTAATGTGGCGTTGAGGCATTTCAAATGAAATATTCGTTTACAGCAACTACATTTTAGTTCAGCTAGATTTACTGGCCTAGAACATATTTACATAGATCCTGCACATCAGATGACTTATTTAATACAAACTCTTTCAAATGTGAGTGATACATATTTAAGTCTACTTGGACGGTCAGCGGTTTACCTTGGCTGAACTGTGTAAAGAAGTAAATGATGTATACGCTACAATTATGTGAGTCTTGCTGAAGTAAATGGTGTTTCATTTGCAATTTGCAGCATTGAATGTCATATTTAGTGTCTTTCAGATTGTTGTACAGAGAAAGTAATTTTATAAACAAGTCCATCTATCTTTGGCCTTGTTGTCTGCACTTATTAGCAGGGTTAATAAATGTAAATGTCATTTCCCTAAATTTAACAAACATGATGCACTAGTGCGTTCTACCTGTGTTTATAGGCATGATCAATATATTTTTTTGTAATTCGAATATAGAATTATCAATCAGTCCGTTACTAAATAATGCTGTGGTTACAGTACAGGGTACTATTTTATATAAATTGTGGTGATCATAATTTAGTAGTGACAAGACAATATCATTGTAAACTTATTTAGCCAGTTTTTAGCCGTAAGGAAGTTGTAATTGTCAAAGGTGATTTCTTTTAAGTAGCAATCTATAAATTCGTACCTTGTTATTGTGTAATTTTTGCCATGAATTGCTACATAGTAGGCTACATCTGAAACAAGGCTGTTATGTGGATAAATATGTACTCAACTAGAATTATTTTCTTCAACAGTTTCAGGGATACTAGCAATAATAGGCTCTTTCTCTGTCAGCAGTTCGTCGGAACTGCAGAACTTACAAAAAAATTCCCCCGAGTATGATGCACTACTACTACCATCACATAACTGGTGAATCCAATCTTCGTAACCATCGCACTGTACCCAGTCAGCTGGTGCATTTAACTGCCCCCTAAAGCAATAAATACAACGAACCAAGCCATCGGTATCTTTTCTCAAAGGATGTTTGTGTTAAACATCCACTTCGGCATTAAAGATAAAATTCTACCTTTTTTGAAATAACTTACTGGGTCACATTTCTTTTTTTTCCCATTTCTCAGTAGCTAGAAGTTCTTCTGTGATTGGCACCAGTGTCCTTCGTGCTTCTTTTGGAAGGAATATTTAATGTAGTTTCCTTGCACAGCCTCAATACGTGGTTTCTGTTTTTTCTTACAACTCTGCTACACTTTTGATGTTTGACTCCCTCCAATATTAAATTTTTTGTTATTCCAAACCAACACTGCACTGGCGCGTTACCCAATCTCGTGCTGTCTTTTAAAAACAATCCTGACCAGCAAGGCAGCAGGGATATATATTTTTCTTATACTAATTTTAAAATTTTTATATTATAGTGCTTTTATATTGAAGTGCTCTTCATTTTTAGACAGGAGATATTTATATTACGAACTGGCTTTAAGTAAAATGTTAGTTCCCAAACTAGAATGGAATTCATTTATAAACACATTCCCTTTATTGTCACTATCTAAAAGATCCCCGCAATCTTTACTTGCACAAATGTTGATTTAAACCCAATTCAACAAAAATGTTTTTTTTAAATTATAAGAGTATACACCCATTCTTGAACCACAAGTCCATCAGAAAAATGTCACTGATAGTGAAAGGGATAGCCTTTATTTCTTTAAGAACACCTCAAACCTTGACGGCATCCTTTGTAAAATGCCTATATATATCGAAAGTTATAATTTTAGAAAGTGGCAACAACACAAATGCGGCTGAACTATTGCTTTAGGAAACTTTTTTTCTTTAGTAAATGTGCTGAAAAGTTAAAGTCAAATAGTGCAGTACAGATCGTTACAAAATAGACATGGCATTTATAAATGCATAACTATAATCTATCACTACTTTAGAAAACACTGGCCAATTATTTATGTGCCGGAGCCAGAGTCGTGGCTGGATGAACTCATTTCAGACCCTGTACAGGATAGACCTTGTTGCTTTCCACTATTTTTACAATGCCAGCATAATAATATATCTTTTTCTCTGATGGTTGCAGGAGTTTCCGATCGATCCAGCCAGTCGTGTCCAAAAACAAAATGGGCAATTCACTGGATCTATGAGTACTTAATATATCCAGCTGCTCTTTGCTGAAAATATGAATGGAAAATGGTTCTCCTACGAAATAAATTTACTGAGGGTTTCTCCTGCGCGTTAATACCATATCTATGAAGTCATCAGGGTGCTTATCTAAAAGGGATAACCTTTACGAACGAAGTTTTCTAATAACAGATTTTAATTTTAATGACCCCAAATTACTCCTGCGGATCATTTTCACGGATAATCGTTTATTGTATCCTGCCTGTAGTGAAAATGTTTCTAATTTTTTAATTTGTTCCTATAAGTGGAGCGTTTCCATGTTGCACATTTTTCATTAATAGAATTTAAAGGTAGCGTTTTATCTACTAGTTCCCTTTAATCAATAAAGAATTCGGAATATCTTCAAAACTCGAAGTAGGGACAGCTTCACTGATGATGCTACACTGAGTACCGAAAATGGAAGTTTGATCGTCGCCACTGCTAATATCTGAAATATATATCTTAAACATCTTTGCTGAAATATTTGTTTTGGGTATGGAACTACAAATAACTTTATCACTAAAACTGCTATTACTACTAATTTCAAGATCCTTTTTACTTCTTACCTTGCTTCTCATGGGAGAAATTGAACTTAGAGAATATTTTGTACGATATCGTTCTCTGCGATATCCATTGAATCGTAAGTAATCTCTCGCTTCAAAATTTTTTATATTACTTACTATTTCATCGTATTTGCGACTTAAGAAATTAAATTATTAGTTTATTTTTTAACGAATTTTTAATATTTACTTTACACATTACAAACGGTAGTATATGTATCTTAAACCTTGTGAGAGTCCTTTACATACTCCTCCATTCAATCAGAAAAAATACGGGATATTTGATATAAAACGCTAATGTAACACTACAAATGAATTAGGACGAACAATGTAGAAGTATTAGTGTTATTACAAATAATATAAAATACAAAAACTTTATTATAAAACAATATATCAAATACCTATAAACTAGAACCTATATATTCCTTACAAAAGGAAATAGAGACCTAGAAAATTTAAATAAAGCCAGAAGTTCAGTAGATAACGAAAAATGTATAAACATTATATATATAAACCTCGAAACAGACATTAAAGTAAATAATGTATTTAGTAATATGTTCTAATTTTAGATATCACACTACTTCTAAAATAATTACCCGATAGATATACCCTCGTGCAATTTGGGCAGAATATGAAGCACTAAGTATAGAAATACCGGTTGATCTCCGTTTGCTTAATAATATGTTCTAATTTTACATATTCTTCTACTCATAACTTATTAACCGAAAGATGTACCCTCGCCAAATTTGGTCAGAATATGAAGCCTAAGGATGTCGGGTCAAAAAATATACCCTCACCAAATTTGGTCAGAATATGATACACTAAGTATAGAAATGCAGATTGGTCCCCGTTTTGGGTGCCAAGGCGTAGCAGCTGCTGCACACTCTTCTATTTAATAATATGAAGAATTAATAATTATAGAAATGTTGGCTGGTCCTGGTTTTGGGTGTCAGGCCGTAGCGGGTGCTGCACACCCTTATCTTATATTTAATAGTACATTCTAATTTTACGTAGTGCATTTTAAATTTTATAACTGAGGCACCCACTGCAAAATGTTTCTATAATAAATTGTCATATTAGTTGTAACTCAGTGTAAGGTACCTCAAATTCCACATACGTGCCAAGTTTCCTGCAATATATGCTAGAATATTTTAGAGAATCCAATTTTGCTTGCAATTACATACCTAGGTATCGCAGGTTTAAAATGTACGTTCAAGGAGGCGTATATTTTTTGTGTATAGGATGTACTTATTTACAAACATTATTTACCTCATTTGCTTTGTGATCAAGTAAGTAAATCCATTCACTATTTTGTATGAAACTTTAATGCGATTCGTTAATTTTATACGAACTCGTCATAAAAAAACGAATACTGAAAGTAGGAAAGCGTGTTGTATGACGATTATAGCTTACTTACATTATTTGTTTAACTAATAAAATAACAAAATATTATCTTCATTAAACCTTTGGCAGAATTTGGAAGGTATAAATAGCCCGAGTCTATTTACAGCCTGCGCAGAACCTGCCGTAGCCGACGCTGCTATGCTATTCGAGCTACGGCATACGTTTTCCCTAAGCCGAAATATGTGGACAGAAAAATGTGGATATCTTCACACAAATAAATATTTAAATGTTTTAACCCAAGAATGTTAATGTTAATCTAAAAAGTTTGCATTCTCAAAAAAATGTATCTATACTTATTGTTAAATCGGAGGAATGGCTTTTGGAATGTCGGAAGTTGGCTTTCAATTAATTTCTAAGAGCAAAAACACATTCTTCAATAGTACACATTTTAAATTGAAAACTCAAAAACTTTAGCACGCAAAATAACTGAAATGTCAAATTAGTGACTCTTCGATGACAGTTTGTATAAATTAATAATTGTACTTATGTTTAAAATAGGAACAACTTGATTTTTATTTACCAAATACGATTACGAAGACAATTAACAGTTCAAATATTAAAATAATTGAAAGCACATTTCCCCGATTTAACACCTACAGATAATTTTTTTTTTATGAAAACCGAGAATTTAGAGCGAACGATGGTCTTTTCCCTAGCCGAATGAGACACACAAACTCTTGTAACTCGAAAACGAATGAGTCGATTTTAATTTTTCAACAACTGGTATAAAGAGAATTGAAATACTTTTCAAACGATGTGCGACACGGACTACTATGCTATTTGAGAAAAATGTGCCGGTAGCGACTTTGGTCCCATCTATCAGTTGTTAAATTTCCGTTTGCGCGTAGAAAGTAGTACTTTTTATATAATTCATCCTACATTTTGTTTGAGGTCGATATCTTAACTCTTTCAAAAGTTAAGGAGAGGGGGGGTTACTTTAGGGAATTCAAATCTAAATAGCACAGTACGAGATATTCCCAATACACATTTCTTATTTACAATTTATTTACAATAAATTTAATTATTTCTAATAAAATAGCCCAAAATTTAAAATAAGCAATGTTCTTTCAACTGGGTATCACCACATACGATTTCAAAATATTAAAAAGATATTATTAAATTATGAAGTAAAATTGACTCAAAACATAAAGAGCACTTATATTTGTATAATATCAATATCAGATTTCTAGTAGGTAATTTGCAATAAATATTGGAATGAATATTTGTTATATCAAAAACTTTTATTTGGAATAGAAATCCTCCGTAAGTGTATATTTAAGTATCAGTAACTGTAATCATAAGCTTTTATGGATGAACTGTGAATATGTTCCGTTTGTTCTACTAGATATACAGTAGACATATTACCTAAATCAACAGACGTCTGGGAATGACGTAAGTTTTGTGAAGTTAGTACAGCTCAAGCACATGTTTAACTTAGTTTCAGCTAAATTTCGATTCTACTATATTTTAAATACTTCTAGTATTATAATATAAAACTCTCAGACTACAAGATAGACTGAAACCAATATCTGCATACAAAGCAAAAAAAATGTATGTTAAGTATACTACGAGCAAGTGAAAAACGCCAAAATACTGACGCAAAATGAGCAAGATAAATGTGTCGAAATAATCCGAAAGATTAATAAAAATATTAAAGACGAATAAAGAGTACTTGGAGTACATTAACTGTTAAAAAGCAGAAGAAAACTAAAGGCTTTCTATATGTCTTCTTCTTGTTTGATCATTGTCTAATAATTCTCAGCTAATAATTTTTATTTTTGCTGGTATAGTTTGCTGACCAGCTTCTGTCAAAAGTTCCCTGTTAATTTTATTCATATTAGTTTTAGATCAGATTTTATTCATATTAGTTTTTATAAACAAACAATTCCGAAAGTAATTTTATGACATTTTATTATGTAACCGAAAATACCGTTAATCTGTTTTTTAGAAATCTTCTTTAAGGAGATTTTCTTATAGTCTTCATAAATATTCACAAGCCACGTGATGGCCAAGTATAGATACCCAACATTGCATAATAGGACCAACTAACTAAAAACCCCCTTCCGATACGATTAAAGGTTCAATTGAATAAATATATTTTGATAATTAATTAATCTTACACATGAACTGTTGATAATATTGAATTTAAATGGAACTTAGTGTTACATTAAAATCGAAAATTTTTATCGAAAAAAAATAAAAAGGCAAACTTGTAGTGCTCTTTTCTTTGCATATTTTCAAACACATTTTACAACTGTTGGTCAGATATTGCTAATTTCTCCAATAGTCGTCACTTCTAATTATTCTTCGATAATATGCATTGTAGTTTTAAAATCGTTATTCTTTAACGTCTAAACAAAAAATAATCTAAATCAATTAAGTCCGGTGACCTGGTTGGCCACAATTCTTGACTAATTAGTCCATTATCATAAAGCTCCTCTATCTAAAATCTGAACTATCGCTTTTGTAGTACGTATAGATGCTCCATCTTGCTGAAAGTAACCGACTTGCAACTCATTGTCATGTAGATAATGTATGTAACTTATTTGTGGTGCAGCTCTATGAATCATTGTAATTTCTTTTGGGATTACACTACCTATAATAATAAAAATAAATAAATAAAATAATAAAAAACGGGAAACCAGGAGTATTCAAAATAAAGATTGGGTAGGGACAGTAGGAATACCGTTAATCCATTCAAGATCGTCACTAATAAGGTGACGAGGCGTTTGCCTATTAGTAATCTTTATTCAATAAGAAACATTTCTACAATGGTTATAGGTACTACAATACATAAACACAGTAGGTAATGTAAACATATTCAGTTGCAGACACCTTACTATAGTAAATCGAAGAAAGATATAAAATAGTAATAGAAAGTTGAAGTGTCATATAGTTTAAAATATAAAAAATTTCAAAGGATTCAACATTTTAAAAACAATATGTAAATAAAATAACATGTACAAATTTGTAAAAAGGTAAATAACAAAAAACGGTAATATATAAATGAGGATGGACAAATAGTTGAACACACTTTAAAATTCTAAAATTTTTAAGCAGTATGTCATAGAAATATAGAAACCGACGAACACTAATAACTCGCGCACTTGCACGATCACGGAATACTCGGCCACTGAATGCATCATGTATGGATGAGCCCCACTTAAAGCAGGAATACATAATTTAAGATTTAATATTGTGGCCCAGTGTTAAAAGGGTTGTTGCAGAGGGGTTCTTTACTTAAGGTCAATTTCCCCTAGCACCCAATATCAGTGGTAAGAAAGTCATGGTCCTGGCTGGCAATCTTCTTGCAGCGGCCTCGCGGAATATGACATTATTATAGGCGTTCCTTTTGTTAGTCCATGACTGATCCAGCGAGATATTACCTTCCCAGCTGGCTTATACTTCACAGATTATGATTGACGTATTGCTCACGTGAATGGCTAGGTCGGGTTTGTAGAGAACACAGTTCCCATGTCGAATGTAGGGTTCAACCTCTTACATCCTATGACCTACTTTTCCAATGCTGGGCTACTACTTTCTTTGCAATTCTATTGTGGTGGCTAATCTATTCCTAATGAGTGCCAGGGCATCCTGGAGAAGATGAAATAGGGACTCCGTTTTATTACACTCTGCATGGTCTGCATCTTCTCTGCTCCGAGGGTTGTAAGAAATTCTCGTCGTGGGTAAGTTGTTAGTTCTTAAGTAGATCATGGGTAGCCTCTTCCAGGCCCTTAGAAAATGGGCATAAAATAATCCTTTCTTTCCAGTACTGAAGGGCTGGGGTGAGACAAGGCTGTGGGTGGGAGTTTCCAGAGCAGCTGTTTGATTAAGTAGAGTTAGCATCTCGTTCCCTTGCGTGGGTCTATACATATATAACTATGTCATCCTTTTTATCGGCGAGGCGGAGTAAGTGACCTTTAAAAATTCTTGGGGTTTCCCGATCTGGTTCCATAATCCCTAGGCCCCCACTCGTAAACTAGCGTAAATCAATTGATCCGGTGTCTGTACTGAGAGGTATAACACAGCTTTACTACGTGTTTGTTCATTCGGTCGGCGTCACGCAGGAAGCTCCCGGTAATCCTCGGACTCTCCATCACACATGTGATGCGAGGAATCACATGATCCCTCTCTATAATAAGTCGCTGATCGGGCTTGAGGGGGGGGGCTTCTTTACTATGGTTGGGCCATATTGGAAAAATAAAAACAATGACCTAGATACCGAAACTACTTTAACACTGTAGTTTTCCACATAACACTAAAATACTGTACTGCACTCGACGCGGGTTTCGCCAACCAAGCTGGCATCATCTAGAGATGATTATGATGAAAACTTGGTTGGCGAAACACGCGTCGAGTGCCGTACAGTGTTTTGGTGTTATGTGGAAAACTACGTCAGTGTTATCTTCACACCAAAGGTTCCAACCCCTTTCAACGAAACTATTTTAAAAGTTGGAGCAAAGCGTACTACATATTGCTTTTCTCCGCCATTAAGAGAGTCATAGTTAATTCCACCGTTTACCCGCGCTTGCTTGACTTCTCGACTCTTAAATGACAACTCTTTAAATTGACATTCAGAGCACTTGGCCGAAATAACATTGCGTCAACATCGGCCGGGGCCAACGCAAAGCTTTGTTTCAATTAGACGGTCGGATTTTCCCGGTCCTCACCCGAGGCCTCTCAGCATGACAGTGCTGTGGGAGGCCAAGGCACGGGACCGAGCTCGGATCTATAATAACCGCGATGACCACACTTCACCTCACCCAATCTCGGTACGTCAGCCATTTTTTATTAGTTTACATGTGATGTAATCCCAAAAGAAACTACCATGTCAATTCATACTACTTTCACAATTATTGTGAAACTAATTGTGCTAGAGTCTAAAAAGACTCTAAAATAACTATTCGATATTTTTCGCTATTTATTCTCTGGTAGAAAAATATAGAATCTACTATATATCTTTTTGGCATGGCTACCCAAACGAGAACGTTTATGGAAAAGCTAATTCCCACAAATGTGTGAGGATTATCTGAAGCCCAAGTTCTATCCATAAGTTTAGCCGAAACCTTTTAAGTGAAACCATGCATCAGTAAAAAATGTCAAATCTAACAAATTTTTATCCATGTTTTTGAGAAACGATTCACAATAGCAACTCCTGCACAACAGTTACCTTGTAGGGATGTAGATTCAGTCGTCCTGCAAAAAGGAATATTTCAGAATAAGTACAATTTTATATTAATTTCAAGTTTTCAAACTGAATAGTATTGAATACAAGTATTCTGAAGATAGTTATCTAAACGTGAATATTGTGTCAAACATAATACAAAAAGTTATCTGTCTGAGCGTACAACTTTAACATAGACTTCGTTGTATCTCTATTACCCATTCCTTGCTATAATCATCGATAACATTTTCTGTAAGAGCAGTATGCCTGCCAGTTGATTTACCTTTACAATGACAGTGTTTTGTTAGAAATCTCTTGACAATAGCACATTTGTGGTTTCAGGTCTTATAGTCAATGTTTACCTCTGGAAATTCGATCATAAATTCCTAAACGCAGAATTGCGAGTATTATATATCCATAACTCATCATCACTTTTAGTACTACTCTAAAAATAAGCCGTTAATATAAAGACGTCTTGTTCTACAGTAAGTAACTTAATGCGGCGAACATACACATGAAATTATTTAGTTAACATAAAGATTTGGGTTTCGGTACAACATACTTTGAAAATTGAAGCACCATGTAATTTAGTTCCGGAACGACATGAATTTCAAATAATGTAGGATTTAATACTGAATAAGCAAATACGAAAAGACTAGTAAAAAATCACAGCGAAAAAAACTATGATGTACGCTAATGAACAAAGCAGAAATGTCAAATATCGCCATAAATCGTAATGATTCGTTTACAACAAACACTGCGTCGACGTTCAAGATAATAGGATTGGCTGCTTTAAATGTCAAATAACTAATTGCAAATATACGGCAATCGCGTGCCATAACAAGGAATCTTGGGTTTTAATGTAATCTTTATCTTACTATTTGGGTTAATTTAAAAGTTACTAGCATTTAGACGCCAAAGTAAAACAAATAAATTTACTGTTACAAAAACTGTTACTGGTCACGTGGCTTATGAACATTTGCGAAGGATTTGTAGTTTTTCTCAATAATTTCAAAGCACTTTAAATACATTCAACTAAAATGAAAAGAAGTTTGTTTTCTCTGTTTCGTATTTGTAGATATTTTTCTGCAAAATTTCTTCCTAGTTTTACTTAAAAAAAAAATTTGATAAAACAAGATGTAATACTCTTATTATTATATGTAATATTAAGGACTTTGGCGAGATTATTCCCAATATTCATTAAACACCATGACAGAGAGGTAATAATAACTGTCTATTGGTGATTAATTATGATATTATAGCTCCGTCCGTCTACATTATGTATTCTGTATTCATATTAATTAAGAGAATTAGTAATTTCTAAGCTTGAGCGAGCGTTGATGGCATGATTTAATCATCAATGTTTAGTCCATTAATGCTGTTGTATGCAAATTATTGTGTTGTAAGATTAATAACTTTTTTTACAGAAACTGTATCCGAAAAACTCTTATGGGTTATATGTTTCTAAAGTTGGTTTCTCAAGTCTGACCTTTATTGTTAGACAAACCATATCCATGCTGTAAATCTTCCGTTACAAATCTATCGGAGATTTACGACTAACATGTCGTACATAAACTTAATATAAACATAAAAAGTATGTTTGCTTATATTTACTTTTTTATATGCAGATATACGTGGTCTCCCATCGAGAACTCCATCTACCTAATTATGAGAAAACTATAATTAAGAGAAATTTGAAAACATGGTAGTATACTAACGGTGATGGGGGCCATTCGGTTAAAATATTTTCAAGATGGTGGCACCGACGGTTATACCGGAAATAGATATCAACTTGCTTATTTTAAATAGAACCTTATAAATTATTTAATTATTATATTCTACGCGTAATTCTAAATACATTATGTATAATGCCCTATACCTAAGTATATGCATTGGGATTTCGTGGGAAAGTTCTTTCTTGGGTGATGTCATATCTTGAACATCGCAAAATTGTTGTCAGATTAGGTCAAACAACTTCATCAGAGAGTGAAGTCAACCTGGGGGTTCCTCAGGGCTCCGTGTTGGGGCCTTTAATATTTCTAATTTTTATAAATGACCTGCCAGCTTTTATGAATGCAAATTGTATTGTACTATACACTGATGATGTGTCACTGGCAACCAATGGTAATACTACTGATGAACTCTTATATAAATTGAATCGCCTTTATAGCAGATTTAATGAGTGCTGTTTAACCAACCATTTAATATTAAATAATAAAAAAACTGTTCTAATGAAATTTAGTATGTTGCATAATCCTAGTTCAACCTTACAGATTACAATTGATTATTTGAATATCACCTCAATTGACTTTGCGAAATTTCTCGGTACTTTTATTGACTCATCATTGTCATTTAATAATTGTCTTAATTATATTTGTAAACGGGTCAACAGTGGATATTATGCTATTTTACAATTAAGAAATATATTTACAGAAACACCATTAATTAATATATATTACGCAATAGTTTACCCACGCTTAACATATAATATTGCTGTATGGGGTTGTAACTTCCTTAAATCGACTATTTCTTCTACAAAAAATAGTATTAAGACTTATTTTTGGATTCAAAATCAGGGATTCGTGTAAACTTTATTTTCAAAATTACAACATCTTGACATTGCTATCAATATGTATCTATAAGTATTTACAGTTTATCAAAAAAAGAATCATTAACATGCCCAAAAACTCTGAAAACCATAGCTATCCAACTAGAAACGGTAATTTGCTTCAAGTTCCATATCATCGAATTGTTTTTTTCGAAAAATCACCTTCTTATGCTGATATACAGTTTTACAACAAATTACATTTCAGTATTAAAGATGAACAAAATTTTATTGCCTTTAAGAAAAAACTAAAACCATACTTAATTACTAAGTGCTTTTACAGAGTTGATGAATTTTATTATGTGTAAGATGACTTATAGATGTGCCTTAATTTTTTATTTTTATTTGATGTATAGTTCCTGTGCGTATATCTATATGTATATATGTTGTTATTTACATTGTAATTTATGATCTATTTTCTATTATGATCTATGACGCTTCCAATATCATGTAAAAAATTATCTTGTTGTTGTTGTTGGTAAGCGGCGCGGTTACCCGCAGCACTCAGGTCTTTCGACCCATTGTGCCTGCCGCTAGTCGGGAGCTATTGGAAGAGACCCGTGCTGTGCGCATAGGCCAACACCCGTTCCAAAGGAAGCTCTCTAATGTCCTGAGGCAGAAGAAATGCTGCGCCCAGGTGTTTGTGTCTCTTGACCATGAGGCAGGCACAGCGACAGAGGATGTGAATAGAGTCCTCGTCATCGTGCCCGCAAAACCTGCACCTTCTAGTGTCACTAAGACCGATAGTGTTAAGGTGCTTGTTAAGATGTCCGTGACCTGTCAACAGTCCTGTGACAATCCTTGTGCTGTTACGACTTAGCGCAAGTATTGATCGAGTTGCGTTCGACCAAGGCCCTTCAATTAAGAGCCTGGCTTGTCGCAGCCTAGTCCCGTTTGACCATTCTTCCTTTGATCTTACCTTGATCCACTTTCCAATGGACCCCGCTACATAACTAGGCGGAAGCCCCAGCACTGGTTCGGGCCCTGTAAACTGTATACTTGAGCCTCTCTTAGCCAGTGCATCGGCCTCCTCATTTCCTGTTATATTATGATGACCCGGTACCCAGGTCAATTTTACCTGGTTGTTCTGTCCCAATTGGGTCAGACCATTAACACACTCTAGGACCGCCCTGGAGGTGATCCTGTAGGAGATCAAGGCACGTAAAGCCGCCTGACTGTCGGTGCATATCTGGATATGCTGATTAGAATATCTTCTTTTGAGATTTTCCTGAACACATGCAGAGATAGCAAACACTTCCGCCTGAAAGACCGTGGCATACTTTCCCAAGGAGAAGGATAGTCTCGCCCTCGGGCGCGACTATCCGTAAACCAGACGAGCCCATTCGAGACCTGAGCAGCAGGATTTTCGAGCCAAGCGTCCCTGTCCGGTATCTCTACTATGTAAGGTTTGAGAAACACATAAGTGGGAGATATCCTGTCACTGGGTGAGTCCAGTAGACTGTCTCCTCCCACAAGTTCCCCAAGAATACTTGTGTGTCCACCATCGTGGCTTTTACCTAGCCACCGCCCCCACTGCTTGACCCTTTAAGAGGCCCTCCTTGCCTCCCCCTCAACCACTATATGCAGTTTAGGGAGAGACAGGAGAGCCTCCAGAGCCTCTGTGGGAGCCGTGCGTATCGCTCCTGTCGTGCTTACACACGCCAGGCGTTGTAGTTGATTTAGCCGTTGCTTGATGGTAACCCGCCGGATGGCTGGCCACCATACAATCGACGCGTATACAAAGGAGGGTCTAATAACCGAGGTATAGAACCATAAGGTGGCTCTCGGATTAAGCCCCCACATTTTTCCAAAGAGCCTCTTACATGTCCAGAAGGACGCGGTGGCTCTCTGTATTTGTCTGTCTATGTGGGGTACCCATGACAACTTTTCGTCTAGGATAACTCCCAGAAATTTGACCATCTTTGAACGCTGGATGGTCTTATTGAAAATGGTTGGTGCTTTAAAACCATCCAACTTCCTTTTCTTAGTGAAGAGGACTAGATCGACCTTAGAGGGGTTAACTCTCAGCCCTTGTCCTATACACCATTCTTCTATGATTCTTAGGGCCCTTTGAGTGAGCTCACTAACTGTATTTGCAGATTTCCCTGTGATTAAGACCGTAAGGTCGTCTGCATATGCTTGAGTCATAATCCCTTCCTCATTAAGTCTGCAAAGAAGACCGTCGAGCACAAGGCTCCATAGCAAGGGGGAAAGAACCCCCCCCTGCGGGCACCCTCGGCCCACTGTCGCTCTAACTGTGACTTCATTGAGAGAGGTAGAAATTGAGCGGTTTGAAAGCATGGAATAAATCCACCTAGCTATGGTAGGTGGGAATCCGTGGTCCTCAGCCGCTGTTAGAATTGAATTGTAGGAGGTATTATCAAATGCCCCAGCTATGTCCATAAAGGTCCCGATAGCGAGCTCCTTCTGGCTAATCGTTTTCTCTATTTTGTAGACCACGGAGTGCAATGCTGTTTCCGTAGATCTACCCGTTTGGTAGGCGTGCTGTGAGCTATGTAATGGTATAGTCACTAGCGGGCCCTCTTTCAGAAATCTCTCTATGAGCCTTTCTTGTAGTTTCAGTAGAAACGATGTTAGGCAGATCGGTCTAAAGGCCTTCGCTTCATCATAAGAAGCTCTACCTGCTTTAGGAATGAAAACCACTCTCGCTGCTCTCCAGGGTTTTGGAATATATCCTAGAGCTAATGTTGCTATGTACAGATCACGCAGATGCTGGATGATGTATTCTGACCCTTGTTGAAAAAGAGCCGGAAATATTTCATCCATACCGGCACTCTTATATGGGGCAAAAGTGTTTATGGCCCATCTAATTCGCTCCACCGTGGCAACATTCGAAGCCATCCTCCAATCCATAGCTGCAACCTCTATGTGGGGAGTCCTCTGGTGTTGGATAGAGCTGGAACTTTTGGCAGAACCAGGAAAGTGGAAATCCACGAGGTGCTCCAACGCCTCCTTGGTGGTGCACGTATATGTACCATTAGGAAGCCTAAGAACCTCGATCCTGGATTCGTGGTTATATTTCATGATTTTATAAATCCTAGATGTGGCAGGGGCGTCTTCAATGCTTTCGCAGAAGTCTTTCCATGCCTATCTCTTACTTCTCCGAGTACAGCTCTTAAATCGACGTTGAGCCATTCTATATTGGTCCCAATCAAAGTTCGATTTTGTGTTCATGGCCCTGTTAAAGAGCCTGCGTGCTTCTTTCCTTGTTTCTTGGAGCTCAGAGTTCCACCATGGGACTGTATGTTTACTCCTAGTAACTTTTAGCGGGCAACTCTGTTCATATGCTCGGACCATGGCCCGGCTAAGAATATCATTGCTTTCCTCTATCTGATAGTTTGTGCGAGGCCTAGAATGAGGTCTCACATTAGCCGACAGACTTTATTTGTAGATACCCCAATCTGTGAGTTTTGGGTTTCTATACTCTTGTGTCGTAGGGATTGTGTCTATCTCTAGACTAAAGCAGATGTGGCGATGGTCGGACATGGACACCTCCGACGAAACATGCCAGTTTTTGACCCAGTGCGAAGCCCAAGATGAGCTGACAGTGATGTCTATAACCTCTTGCCTAGCTCTTGTAACAAAGGTAGGTTTCGAGCCTCTATTGAGCGTGTCCAACTCATTGGAGTTGATGTACTCAAAAATTGCCGTGCCTCTAAAATTGGTGTCGCTGCTCCCCCAACATGTGTGGTGAGCATTTGCGTCACACCCAATAATCAGCGGTAGACCTTGATTCTTGCACCACGTGACGAGATCCATGAACTGTCTAGATGGTGGATTTTGTGCTTCATATGGTAAGTATGCGGAGCCAACAATGAAGCTCCTACCTCCTATGTTCACTCTGATGACTACCATGTCCCTGTAACAGAAATTGGTTAGTTGAATGGCATTAACATGCTTAGCAGTATATATACAGGCTCTTGGGGTTTCCGCGTCGGAGCTCACAAATATGCGTCCCCATTTACGACTAAGACCCTTAATAGAGCCTTTGGTCACCCAAGGTTCCTGTATCATTACAATATCTGTATGCCCCACCGCGAGCTGCTGACTTAGAATGGAATGCAGTGTTGCAAGTTACTCTGCGTAAAACGTAGTAGTTTGGGATTACAATTTAACTGTGTACCCATTTTGTTTCCGGGTAAGGGTTACTCCGAAGCCCCAGATTCCGTCCGGACCTCCGCGGAAGCAGAAGCCTCAGGCGGCTCAGCGGCCTCAGAGCTACCCCTTTGGAACTTAGGGTCCCAAAAAGAGACCCTCGCCATACCAGCATGACCCACAAAGTTGATCCTCCGCATGGACATGGCTGACGCCTCATCCACCCCGAGAATCAACCTAGAGCCCTTGCCAGGTACCTCGATCGTCTGTCTTATCTTCCAGAGCCCCGTGTGGAGCTCTGGAGTAGACCGCTCGATGGGCCGAAGAATGTTGCCCTCGTCCACAGGCGCACCCGGCACGAAGGCAACAATCTTCCTTAGCTTAGGGAGGGCCGCTCCCTCCAAAATTTGAAGGGTAGTCCCCTGAAAAGGAGACAGCCTTCTCACTTCAGAGGTGAGCCACTCCCTAGATGCATCGTCGTGGCAGGTGACCATTATGATCCCCTGCTCCGTCAACCTAAATTCGTCGAAACGTGGCAGAGAGCCCTCTAATGGGAGAGCGTCAATACCGCGCGCCAACGCAATCTCCATACTGTTACGTAACTCGGTCGAGAGCCTCGTAGCCGGGAAATCCTCCCCGGCTATCGCAACCCTCAAGGCCGAGTTAACAGCCTGGCTGTATGTGGCCCTAGCACGGGCCTTTTTAAAGACTTGTTGAGCTGGAGATGGGGTCCCCCCTGCCTCGCGAGCCCTTTTCAGGCCCCCTTTGGCGGAGGAGCTCCCCTGCTCAGTATGAGCATGAGGGACCCGCCCCTCATTCGGCAGTTGCCAGCCTGGCCTTGCGAGCCTTCTTTTTCTCAGACCCCGAGCGATTACGTCGCCCAGAGCCCGAGGTGAGAAGTGCCCGCGCCTCGGCCGCAGGAGGAGCATCCACAATTTCCCCCTCTCTAGAAGGAGCCCTTGAGGAGGGCCCCGGATTGCTGTTTGAGGAGGCCCCTTCAGAGGAGCTCTCCGTAGATGTTTTTTGATTTTTTACTGGTTCCATAAAAGTCCCACGAGTACCGGGGTTATAAAGGTCCACCCCTGTAGAGCCCCGCGTGCAGGGGTAAGGCTATTTACAACAGGGTGTCGCCTGGTGCCCTGAGGGTACCGTAAAAGATACTCTTACCCTCGTATCATTCAGCCCTCGCCACGGTGACTAACAGCTTAGCTTGGGGGAGTGTTTTTCGACCTTCCGGTCTAGATCCGCCGAGTTTAGTTTCAACAGGTCCACCTCGTGAAGGATACAGTCCAAGACTGCATATCCTTGGCCTTTTGCCAAAGATACCCAGCGGTCTTGGGAGTATATGATTATAGAGTGTGCAATGATCAAAGATCTCTCTGTGCTAAATCCAAACTCCCCTGAGAGTCTCAGCTTTATGCTGATGGGAATTAATTCGCCTCTCTAATAGACCCAAAAAAAAATTTATCTTACTGGAATAAATATTGTTATTATTATTATTATTATAAGTGTTTTTGACATATTTAAAATTTTATTTAAAAAATGACGTTTGCAGATTGAAAAATAGTTACCAATTCAGACTGTACAGGTGCCTTTATTATTTAATTTGGATTTGCTTCCATGTAGAAAGGGACCCGCTTTGGCACACTTCGTATATTTTATTTGATTATTCGTAATATTTTGTTAATTAATAACACAAGTTGCTCAAAAAATAAGATTAAAAATTAAATTTAAGACACTGTCAATAGTAATTTTTTTCAAATGGAAACTTCATGTTTTTATAATTGTATCTTACTCAGATAATTGTGTCGTACTTACCTACTTATTGTATCTTACTTACTTAAATATACTGCATAAGTCATCTTTGCGTTATCTATTTCGAAAATTTGTAGTTTTCGAGATAATGGAAATTTAACATTTTGCTAGTGCAAAAATGCTTACAGCTTTTAATTTCAGTAACTCTTAGTTGGCTACATCTACATTAGGAGTGCCGAATAAATATTACTGTAACCTATTTGCAAAAAATTATCAACAATAATGCCGAGATTTATTTTTAAATTGCCAATATTTCGAAAACAACAAATTTTCGGAATAGACAACCTTATCCAAAGTCAGCCTTATTTTCAATACTGAATAAGGTAAAATTATAAAATCATGGAGTTTCCATTTGAAAAAATTTACTTTTAACAGTTTTTCAATGTAATTTGTATTCTTATTTTTTGAGCACCCTGTGTTATTGATTATCAAAACATTATACAAAGACTGCTAAAGTAGGTTCCTTTCTACATGCAAACCGACCCAAATCAAATAATAAAGGCAGCCCGTGACCCGTAGAGTCAAAATTGATAATTATTTTTCGGTCTGTAAACGTCATTTTTTACATAAAATGCCAAAAACTGTTAAATAGATATAGGACATTATACATGAAATATGTTTAGAATTAAGCGTAAAATCTAAAAATTAAATAATATATAGTGTGTTCTATTTAAAATATTTAGGTATTCAGCCAAAAACATACACTATACAGAGATAAATAATATATTAGGTTGAAGAGACGGTAGTATATTATTATTTCGCAAGGCGCGAATTTGCCCAGAAATGAATTACGTACCATTTAGTATGAGAACAAGGGAAACCTGAAAAATGTTATTAAGTAAATTGAACAGTAGGTTGTCATTTACACAGCGTGGTTGCGGGACTAGTTGAATATTATTAGGAACGCTGCAGGTTTTATGCGCACAGATTTAATATATGAACAATTAGAAGTTGCCCGACAGCAAAATCCAAACCGTCGTCAAATGTGGGGAATGATTAAAAGTTCGCGTGTTTAATTATTTGATCATGGAGCTCCGCCCCCCTCCCACCTCTCATATATCCCCACTATTGAATTGTAATTAAATATATTGATATAACCTCAAATTATTGTTTTTTAATATATCATATAATTTTAAATATGAATATATTAAAGAAGATACTTAATTTATATTGTAGAGAGAGCGAGATAACTAATCAGCCAACGCGTATATTCTAATATTCCAATCTAGTCCGTACTCGCTGGGAGAAGCACTGGAATATTCCTGGACCGCTTATAGAAGGATTCGAACGCTCTAGAATGTTGAGGATTGCCTATAAAATAACCCCTGGACTTTTAGGGAGCTAGTCTTACTTGATAATCGGCCGAAATAAATATCCATCATAAGAAATAGTTACCAAGTGTTCATATAAAAAGTATTTAATAAATTAATGTAAATGAATTACTATTTCATTAAATCAAAGTTTACAGAATATTATTCTGTAAACTTGAATAGCATTGAATAAAAACTGTTGCTTAATTACGGCGAAAACGTTGTCGAATTATTCACATGAAACGAACCCCAAAAACGTTGATGATGATAAATAACATTAAAAAGAAAAATATATTAAAAAATGTAGATACCTATACACAATTTCGTCAATGTACTAAAGTCTCAGTACGATTCCATTAAATTTACCTTTGAATTAGAAAACAATCATTCATTACCTTTCTTAGACATTAAAATAATCAGACTTGACGAATCTTTGACTTTTGACATTTACAGAAAACCGACACACACAAATAATTACATACACAACTCCTCAGTAACACACTTTAAATATAAAATGGCTGCATTTAATAGTCTAGTTTTTAGATTATTAAATGTACCATTCAATAATACCAACTACAATAAAGAACGTGATCTCATCTACAGCATTGCTAAGGATAACGGTTATGAAAAGAGACAAATAGATAGAATTTTTTATAAACAAATGTGTAAATTATCAATTAAAAGTTATACCACCTTAAGTCCAATAGAGGAAAGACAATATATGTATAGAAAATTCACATACCATCCTCAAATCAGTCATAAATTTTCAAATTTGCTAAAGAAAGTCAATATCATCCCTGCATTCAAAAATACATTTACAATTAAAGCATTATTAGGGTCCACTTTCCAAAAAGAAGATCCGCTTCAGAAATCTGGGATATACAAAATAAACTGTAGTAATTGTAACAAACTATATATCGGCCAAACAAAAAGAAATGTAATAACTAGGTTTAAGGAGCATATATCTCACACAAAAAACTTTAATGTAGACAAGTCGGCCTTAGCCTTACATAGTTACGAAACGGGGCACAAATTTAATATAAACAATACCTCCCTCATAAAAACCAGTAGTTCTCAGAACCTAAATACATTAGAATCAATATATATATGAAGAAATATAAAAATCATCTACTGAGTTTCGATTTAAGCCCATTATCTAATGACCTTTTAAATTTAATACCCTGTATACACGAAAAAAAAATAGTCAACAATAGTAAATAGCCAACCACAATTTAGAAAAAAACCAGGCAGACAGACATCTGCAGTTTACCTAAATAAATTTATTTTACAGCCTCATCCTCTATAAATTGGGTGACTTTATTGATAAACTTGTTAGTGTTTAAGCTACCGACGATGAGTACATAGTACTCGAAATGTATACATTTACCATTGCTAATATATATGTGAAGAAAGGTGTATTGTTTTATTTAATTAAGTATATCTCCTAATTAAATAAAAAAAGTGGTTATATGTGTAACCAGGGTATGCCATTATGAAATAATATTAATGATTTACCAACACGGTAGCGCAATGGACTAGAGGACGTGGCAGCATTGCTCGGTCATACGCCTATTATGTTCTGGGTTCGATTCCCAAATCCGGCACTGGCAATGGCGGTGGGTATGACCTGTTAGTCTGCGTTTTCAATGTGTAACCCCCTTCAGAGCAAGCTTTGGATTTGGGGGTTATCTACCTTATGTAGTGATTTAATATAATAATTTTAATGAATCGCATACTGTCATTATAGTTTATTGTAATGTTTTTGGGATTACACCACCTGTAAAATAATAAAAAACAGAAAACCTGAATAGTATTACATAATAATATAAATATAATAGTGTCATTATAGTATTGAAATCTATTAAATAGTTTTTAAAACAAGGTAAACAATAGTTGTTGTTACATTACATTTTCACAGCCTACGTTACCTAACATATTATTTTCGCTGCCAATATCTTATACCTAATCGGTTTGATTAAATTACACAAAATGCTAGTTCAGACAGTGTTCTATTTAATATAAGTTACTTTCATTGGGATAGTAGAGATAGTGGGATTTGAAATTTTCACAATCGGTCGGTGCCTATCTAATATATTTTGTGATATACTGAATTATTAAAAACTTAAAATTATAGCTATTTAAGTAAATTATTGGCTGAGATGAAGTGGATAATTTCTTCAAAATTTTCAAAAGTCAAAAGCACTCAAAAATGGTTCAGTTTTGACTTGATTTCACAGGGTGTATTTTTATATAACCTTACCTAAAACTTTATGTAAAAATGTCAAAACTAAACAAAAAGTCGTCTATTCAATCTAAAATAACGAAGTTGTTTACTTCCAATGTAACAGAAAATATGTTGATGACTAATATTTTTATCATATTAGGATTTCGAAGCACTATCAAATTTTCAGAACGCAAATACCTTAACGAGTGATCAAAAAAACTTTTCGTCTGGAGAAATTTTAGGGGAAGGAAGGGAGAGGGAGAATTAGGGAACGATGTCATTTCTAGCTTTACAATTATCAACTGTCAAATTGAATATTGCGAAAATAAAGTTCCTAGTCAGTCCAAATACCTTTTGTTGTTGAATAAACAATACGCCAATATGCTTGTTGTCGATATCGTGAATTAAGTTTAATGTGAAGCTGTAAATGACAGTTACAATAAATAAAATGCGTTTCCTTATTCAAAACCATCCGCCACGATAAAACTTCTTCATCACGCATTAATTTCACGTATACTGTGATCGAGTTGGTGACTCAGAGTTTAGTGTCTCAATCGCTCAACCCATAGATCGGGGTTCAAATCCCCCTTCCACCAACAATTTTTAATTAAATTGTCTACCAGTTAGTTCGCAGGAATGGGTTTGCAACTATCCCAGCGATGGCCTAGGATGGAAAGAATGTCAGTTTGGTGTTAATGTGAGAGATTAACATCGGGAAATATTTGACGTCCGGCATTGAATGGTAGCTAGGATTTACTGAAGCAAGTCGTTCCTGAGGCGCAATTGCTGCCAACTGAATACTGAATAACAATATCTCGCCCCCTCTCACACAAGTCTCAACTTTTGGGTTAATCCTTGTAACTATAATGATATGGGTAGGGATAATTATTATTACTATACGCCCAACTGGACTGTCTTCCTGCCACATACTGTACATCATATTCCATTGCGGCAAATTGTCATTGTTTTGTTTTATAATCTAGTACAGGAACTAAAATACCTTAGAAAACAAACAAGTCCAAGATATACTGTAGATTTTCTAGAACACTTTAAGTTTAACTTTGGAATTTAGAGTTAATTAAGACGGCAAGTTTACAAGTAGTTTATTTGCGTTCTACATACCTCTTTATAGGATTTGCTAGTCTCGGAAGTGTTTTAGGATATCCTGTTGAATAAATCCCTCTTTTAAATAGAAATATAAGTAAGTTTAGAATTTTCTGCAGTAATTGTAAAACAAGTTTCATTTTAAATTTACTACTTAAGGTGTTTACATTTAAACACAAATTTATGAATACTTTCTCAGGAAAATATTAATGCAGTAAATCATTATTCATCTAGAAAAGTGCATAGTTTAACAGCTCCCGCTAGAGTTACGTCTGTTATTATCAATTTAGGTAAAACAAGGTGACAACTCTGGTACTTCCTGATCTAAGGTTTTTGATACGATAGATCACAGTATAATGACATTAAATGTCTCATATTAAAAACTTCTTTTTATTATTATTTGTCATATTTGGATACACATCAAATCGATAAAACAATTGCGCTTCCTGACAGTTTTAGTGTACCTCAGGGATCGGTTTTAAGGTCTCTATCATTTAACACTTAGACCTTAGATCTGTGAAGACCTATATTGCTCACTTACAAAATTAGAAAAGAAATATACAATATGAAAAACCAAAAGCAAATTATACAAAGTTTTACAAAATAACTTAATACCATACTGGGTTCATATAAAATCGTGCTCCACTGGGTAAAGTTAACCCACATTAAATGAGCGCATAATTGATATAGTTATATAGATAGATTGTAGTAGTCATACCTATTTTTAAATTCATTCACACCACTTGCCGTTACCACATCAGCTGGGAGTGTGTTTCAGTTGTGAAACACGTTTGAGAAAAAAATTTGCCGTATTGTTGTCCTAAAGTTATAAAATCAACGTAGCCTTTGGTCTGGGTTTAGGGTCAGTACGTTCCTCATGTCTCCTTCCTAAGTGATCATGTAAGATTTTATAAGTAAATATCATGTCTCCTTTGGACCTTCGTTCTGATATGAGAGGGAGATTCAGATATTGCAACCGTTTCTGGGTATGATAGTGTACGGATCTGAGGAATCTTTTTTGTTGTTCGAGGTTGAACGTTTTTGATAAGTTTAATATCTTCGATGAGATGTGGCGACCAAATTATTGCAGCATATTCAGGAAGTGGTCTAACATAACCAATTTTGAATTTTGGAAAGGTTTGAATAATGCGTAACAAGTTTGGTTGGCTCTTTTTAGCCAGACTAGTTAGCCAGAGAGTTAGTGTACAATTTTGTATTGTCGGCATAAAAGTTATATGAAACTGTTATTATTGCGTCTAAGCCAGAAGAATACAAGAGACAAACTTGGGCCAAGAACGGAACCTTGTGGTACTCCCGACAGAACTTTATGATAAGAAGAGTGGTCAGAGCCCAAACGTACTGAGAATCGTCTATTGGTTAAATACGCTAGGATCCAGGAATTGAAAGAGCCATGAATACTAGATGATTCAACTTTAGGAGTAGTCGATTTTTGGGCATTATCAAAGGCCTTTTAAAAATCTAAATAAACTGAGTCAACCGGGTCTCTGCGGTCCAGTAGGTATTTAAGTCTAATAATTTAGACTTATTAACAAGTTTGTAGTAGTTGATGTTCCTTGAGTGAAGCCGTGTTGTGTTTGGAGCAGAATGTTATTTACCATAATGAAATTCATGATTTGAGACACGATTATTCTTTCTAAAATTTTGAGACAAATACTTATGATACCTATGTATGTAATTGTTAGGATCTGTTTTTTCTCCTTTTTTAAATATTGCAATCAATGATGCCACTAACCAGTTAAGGGGAAGCATTGATGTTCTAACTGACGTTGGTCCGATCATGTTGGAAGATACGGCTGAGTGAACCTGTTAAATTATTTGCACAGCATTTCAAAACCAAAGCCGTAAATGCCGTTTATTAAATGCAATGTCTGGTTCATTTATTGCAAAGGTTTCTAAGGACTGTTGAATTGTAGGTGTAAGTGGAATAGGAAGGTGATTGTTTGGCTCACAAGTATATAAGCCTGTCCCACAATTAGTGCGACAAACGGAAAGGGGTTGTAGAGGGCATCAAAACAATTCATTTGAGCCGAAGAACCCCTATCCGAAAATGTGCCGTTTTCGGATAGGGGGAATAAAACATTAATCGTTTATTTCACATCACAACCATCCTGACAGCTCATGTAGGAAAGCTTTCCGTCGTATTCTCATAAAAACCATTGCAAAATGAGCCGACGGAACTTTACTGTACATGCACGGACAGGTCTAAACGTGTGCGAACACGGACTGCACGCCCTACTTTCAACAACACATGCATTACATATCGCAGTTAGATACGTAGAGGTGGTGTTAGTGACCTATCATCACAAAATTAGTGCTTGCACAATGGCGCGGCATTCAATGAAAGACTTAGCCGATATGCACCTAATTTATGGCGAAGCTCTTTGCAATGGACGAGAAGCGGCACGTTTGTATGCAGAAAGATTTCCGCAACGTCGGCAGCCTCATCACACAGTGTTTGGCAGGACGCACCGTCGGTTGCGCGAAACTGGCAGCCTACACCAACTCCTTGGGGCTGGTGCGCCTTACTCGGTACGCACCCTAGCTTTTGAAGAGGCGGTGCTCGACCATGTACAGCAGGAACCATCAGCAAGTATTCGTGGTATTGCACATACGATGGGGGTGGCTCGGTTAACTGTGCATCGTATGCTCCAGGCGGAAAACCTGTATCCGAATCATTTACAAAAAGTGCAAGCCATGGGGTCAGACGATATCCGCATCGACTGAATTTTGTCGGTGGTGGGTACGGCAGAATGAGCGGGAGCCTGATTTCGACCAACATGTGTTGTTCACGGATGAATCATGTTTTACGCTAGGCGGCTTTTTCAACAGCCGCAATAGCCACATTTTGGACTACGACAATCCACATGCCATTGTCTTAAGACGGGATTAACACCAGTTTGCAGTGAACATTTGGGCCGGTATTGTGGCAAATCAGCTCATTGGTCCATACCTACTTCCACCGCGTTTAAATGGTCCCATTTACAACAACTTTGTTACAAACGTTCTGCCCGAGCTGTTAAATGTACCACTGTTAAAATGTACCACTAAACATACGCCAAGGAATGTGGTTCCAGCTCGACGGCGCTCCTGCGCATTTTGCGCTACCCGTGCGGCAGCACCTTAATGAGGTGTTTCCGAACGTCTGGATAGGACGCGGAGGCCTGGTACATTGGCCCGCACGATCCCCAGATTTGACCCCTTTAGACTTTTTTCTCTGGGGTTATGTAAAAAGCCTGGTGTACGAGGAACCTATCCACAACCAAGAAGAATTGCTGGCAAGAGTAATGGCGGCGTGCACCCAAGTGCAAGAGATGCTGGGAGTATTTGCGAGGGTTTGTGCGTCCATGGACAGGCGTGTGCATTTGTGTATTGACCAGAATGGACGGCACTTTGAGCAGTTAGCAGTAAATAATGCAACTCCAAATTTACGTTTCATTCCCTCTCCTGCCAAAACGGCACATTTTCGGATAGGGGTTCTTGGGCTCAAATCAATTGTTTTGATGCCCCCTACAACCCCTTTCCGCTTGTCGCACTAATTGTGGGACACCCTGTATATGTTCAAAGACCTTTGCGATAGATTCAGCACAATCTAAATTAGTACCGCATTCTACCATTAAACAAGTTTCGATTTAAGTAATCTTGTATATTTGCAGTTGTGCGTATTACTGTTCTTCTATTTGCTATTTTGGTTGTTTACTCCACTTTCCATGTTCTATATTTAATATTTTATATTTATTGATTCCAAACTCCATACGCATGTCTTTATTACTCTTTTATTTTGTTATCTTAAGTAAATGTGGAAGACTACGTTTTATGTTAGTAGTGGTGAGAAACACACCGTAGTGCCCTTTTTGGCCCTTTGCTACCATAAGTAAATAACAAACAGATAGCGACAGATGCTTTTCCGCAGGTCCCATTACAGCAGTGACCTCTATTGTCTTTCTCCAGACCAAGTAAAAATTTCTACTTAGCAGAAATTTCTATATGGGTACTAAAAATATATTCGAAGATAATGACTAAAGAATTTTTCTTTAAAAATAGTGACATATATTGAACGCATTTTTTTGGAGTACTTTTTGGACGAAAAACTATTAGGAAAATCCAATTAATCTTCCACCGTCACTCCATCCTAGGATATACTACGGTCCACGGACATCCTAGGGCTTTCTGATGACGATGTGTGTTACTTGTGCAGAAACAACATATTATTCCACACATTGCTACAAAAAAAAACATAAAATAATATACCTACCTGTAATATACCTTGGATTTACCACATATTAAGTAGAAATTTTTGGAAATGTCTACTTAGTATGTAGAAATTTCTACTAAGTAGGTAAGTAGAAATTGCTACTTAATATACAGAAATTTCTACTTAATATGTAGACATTTCTAATGAGTAAGTGGAAGTTTTAGACGATTTTTGTTTTCTGTGGCCCTTCGGCGCTTCCGTAGAAAATGAATGTTGGAATTAAGTTTTAGGATGGTTGGGAACTACATAAAGGGTTGCGAATGTGTGAACATTCTATATTTTGGTTAATTTCTCGCTGGAAGATGTATTTCAAATGTATGTCAAATTGGCCAGTATTTCATTACAATATAAAATGTAGGGAAGAATAAATGTATCGCAAAGCCTAAGTTTTATATTTCTATTCAGGTAGTCTATGTGCAGATACAATTGTCTTAGTTTTATATAGGAATGTTCGACTAGATAGTTTACATGACTGGAAAAGCTCAAATCATCATCCTAATGAAGTACTAAATTCTTGCATGAGTTAGTAATCGTAACTTTTTGTGTTATTAATTTGCAAATTAAAGTGTACGTATGTGCCAATCTCCTTTCGATATTTAGCAAACACCATGATTTGAGTCTTCTGTTCATTAAGAAGAAAAGAGCGAGCACGTGAAATATTATAACACTGACGTAGTTTTCCACATAACTTCAAGACACTATACTGCACTCATTCCTCCATCACGCCTCATTTATTTGGGAGATTGCATTTTGAACATTGCTTAAATCTGGGATATTTCCGTAGTTGTAATATTTTAACATTTTTTCTCATATTCTAGATAGATACTATGTAATTACCTGGTAATTTCGATGATGACTTGAAATTTTTGCTGCTCTAGTAGCTGACAAACAAGACGAAACGAAGTAAAAGACGAGGCCTAGTGATGCGACGAAAAATGCCATTACAATTCAAAGTAAATAATAACAGATGGACAAAGACATGCACCCTCTTCGAACAATATCCCTTCAAATTGTGGTGTTGCTGTGAGTTATTGGCGGTAACTTTTACGTTATTGCACCATTTCCCTTTCTGGCTAAAATGATGACCAGCCGTTTTTCATTTTATTATTATTTTTGGTTACTCGCTCTTATAAAGACAATAAATTATTTACGTGACCAGCCAAAAGTACATATTTGAAGCGTTTTTAAACTTTTATGAAATGGCTTCTACTGTAAGAACCTTAACCTTAAAAGTGTTTCATTAAATAATGGCATTTTATACATTTACTTAAAGCACTTTTCTATACTGTATCATCATAAACTATTTTACGCCCCTAATAAATTTTATCTCCCAACTTACATCAGAAAGTTAACCAGTTTATCAGAAAACGAATAAACATGTGGCTTTAGCGATTAAAATCAAGAGCACAACTTTGTAGACATGCTGAATTAACAACCATATTTAACGTAAGGATATACGAGGTGTCCTGGAAAGTATGTTATAAACTTAAAATGGTGTAGCAGCAGACTAAGTAGACCCAAAAATATGACTAAAAGTTTTAATAGATATACCCTCGCAGATTTACAGTCTACAGTCAGGAGTTATGGACCTTTACAGGAAGCGTTAAAGTTAAGAAATTTATGATGTAAGTTTTTTTTAACTAAGACAAGAAAAGGCATTTCACAAAATATAATCGCCCAAAATAAAACTTTTACATAACGTCAATATATGATCATATTTGACTAATGCAAATAAGTCGCATAAGTCAAAAGCGACAACGCAACGTCCTTTTCGGACATTCTAGGTTGCTTTTTTCATAGAAAAGAAAATGTTCATTATGATAAAGAACTAATTACTGTATTTTGAAACAGACAAATAACAAACAATTATCTTTTTTACAATTTTTCTAAAAAAGAACTTAGTTTTCCCATAAATGAGCATTATGTACCGATAGTATGTGTCATTCCCATAGCTAAATGTATACAATGCAACTTTGGAGAATATCATTTAAAGTTCAATGTATTTGTCAGGCCAAAATTAAAATATTCATGTATTGTTTGGGATGCCCACTATGATATTCGCATTCTTAATTTGGAAAAAGTGCAGAGGAAGTATATTAAATATCTTAGTTTTAGAGTATTTATCTATTTCGCCCAGAGTATACCACAGTTGGAGCTGTTAAAATATGTTTAACATACGGGACCTAGCTTCACATCGTATACATTTTTCGATGCGTTCCCCATACACTTTTGTGCAATGCACATTATATAGTTCTAATATTTTAAAGCACATCTACTTCAATATTCCTCATAATATAAGTACTTCATAGTCTGTTCAAACTGGGTCATTTAAATTATTTCATGGAATCTTGAAAGGGATTGGTACCTTTGGTGTGAAGATAACATTGATATAGTTTTCCATATACCAACAAATCACTATACTGCACTCGGCGCACGGTTCGCCAACCATGTTGGCATCATCTGGAGATGATTAAAACTAAACCTATGCTAACGCTGTGTGTTATTTACACCTAAAGTATTGCTACGGTTGAGCGAATCGTCGCAACAGCTCAGTGAACCGCCGCCGCGTGGAAGCTTATGCCTAAGCTTCCTCCTAAATAAGGAGGTTTGAAAAAGAAAAGTCATTGATTAGGTATATAGCTGCGAGTAGGTAATGGATATTCTGTAAGTTTAATTGATAAAATGATTAGGAAACGTAAATTTAAAGAGACACCTCGAAGTTCCTCGACTTTTCAAATAGAAAGAGAAAATCCAGAATTCATATCTATTTCATATGATCCTCGTTTCACCCGTGGTTTTGGTAAGGTTTTTAAAGATACAGGTATATCAGTGGTTTATTCATCGGGAAATAAACTACAACTTTTGGGCAATCCAAAAGACAAAATAGAAACTAAGGAAAACTCGGGGATTTACGAAAATAGCTGTAAAGACTGCAATAAAAAGTATGCTAAACAAACTAGAAGGTCAATTCAAACTAGATTGAAGGAACATATAGTTCAGATTTCAGATAAGTCTAGCGTCGCCCAGCATGCGTTTGAGAACAACCATAAAATAGATACTAGCAATTTAAGATTAATTACAACAGCTGGATGCATTTAAAAGTTAGAAAATTGCAAAGTATAAAGATAGTATGAATAGTGACAGAAGGCCATCTCATACAGGTCGCTTCATTGGTTAGTAAGTTTTTACGGTTCACTGATCCGTCGCGGCGGTTCACTGGGCAGTCGCGGCGGTTCACTGAGCTGTCGGGACAGTTCGCTGAACCGTAGCAATAATAGTTTAGGTGTAAATAGGACACAGTGTTAGCATAGGTTTAGTTTTAGTAATCTCCAGTCGATGCCAACTCGGTTGGTGAAACTTGCGTCGAGTGCAGTATAGTGTTTTGATGTTATGTGAAAAACTGCGTCAGTGTTATTCTACAAAGTAACTATTAAAACATTGAAACATTTTTTACTGTGTTCTAATTTTATGATGTCACTTAAATTTAGTATTTTTGACAGTTCAATAGATAAACAACTTCAGGCAATGTATATTAAGATCATCCATAAATACAATGACATAATAATAAGAAGTTCTTTTGTTTTCGACTCGAAATATGCTGTGATGATTTTATGGTTTGTTCCCACTTTATTCGAATCTCAAGTGTTAAAGGTCTTAAAGTCACTGAAACCAAAACTTGTTGCAGCTGACCCCGATGGTTTACTTGCCTTTTTTCTCTAGGATTGTGCAAAATACTTGCAAAAAACTATTATGCTTTCTGGACAATCTCTCATTAAAACTATATAAAATAGGCTTGACCACTTAATTTCTTACTTTTACTTTTCACGTCTTACCTATCTCAAAGAAAATTTACCGTGGGATATCGCGGTGTCTAGTCGATTGATACTAAGACAACGCGACGTCTGAAGTTTCACAAGACTCGGCTCTTGGATCATTATTATGTTTAATATTTCTTAATAACATCATCTTGTTCCACAATTGCAAGTTTCTTCTCTACACAGGTTACCTCAAGCTGTACCTCTCTGTGTCCAATATTGGTGATTGCCATATGCTTCCACATAACATAGACAATGTTCATAACTACTGGTGTACAGTAAATTCCCTCCCTGCCATTAATTGGCATTGCTGCCGGGTGGTGTGTTCTATATAAAAACAAATAAATAAAATATAAATATTCAAGTGTATCATAATATTTAAACTTCTTTCTGTACTGTATTATATTTCTGTACACTATATTGCCTTTTCTGACTCATTTGTGAATGATTTGAGATATAAATTATCAGTTCATAGCTCTGTATACAAAGTATTTCCGGATTCGCGGTAATTAGGAAGTTACAGCACGAAAGTTTGGTTAATAATTTACGCTGTTATAACAGATGCTACTCACTTCTACGAGTATTCTGGTAATACACACAATCAGTGTGAAAGACATCCAACTTTACTGCTGTTTAGGTGTGGAGACAATAAAATTAAATCTTGTTGCGAGCAGTGCAGTCATTAATTTATTTGTGACACATTTTCAGGGCGTCGCTAGAATTTGATAATATATAAATATTTCTCTAAAATATTTCCTAAGGATTCAAGTTGCCACTGATATTATACTGCTATTGCGCTTTACGTAACTCAAGAACACACACGATGGTATAAGATAACTTTCACTCAATGTAAAAAATGTTAAAATATTTTAATGTTTAAATTGTAATATATTTATTTATATATTTTCGTTTGATAATTTCGTTTTCTTCAACGGATAGCAATGGATAATAAATCAAACTTTTCAAACCCAAATCCAAAAAATATACCTGGTTTCCAATACAATTTAAGTTTAGTGAAATAACATGCGCTTTTAATTTTCATTGAATATTGCCCTCCAAGGGCTGCTTTCACAAATATTGTAAATGGATACAATAGAACTAAAAGTGTGAGAAGTTTCAAATCAAATACTGAAATTAAATAGGTACCTTTTTTATGAAAATATCCGTAAAAACTTAATTTTAGGTGCAATAACAGGTTGTTGAAACTAGTTCTACTGTATTCTAAATTGATTGTTTTAAATATATAAAGCAATTATTTGAGCATTTGGTTTTGATTTTATAATTATTAACGTACAATGAAATCAATAATTATACCTAGAAAACAATCAAAACCAAATGCTCAAATAGTCGTTTTATATATTTAAAACAAAATGATATAGTACAACGTCTTCTTCTTCTTTCTGTAGGTCGGTTTCTCTAAGGCTAGTCCCAAAGTACTGCGACCACAGCTGTCCATTCCACTGAGTTCCTATTCAGCTAACATTGTTCTTTGCAAAAATTCCAAAAGTCTACTCGCTGAGATGTCCCCTAGCTCACAAGGTTCCATGAATTGTTTATCCAGGAGAGTTAGGCCTCATATGAACGTAGCCATCACATTCATTCAGAATATGGAGCCTAGTCTCGTCTGCAACGTTACATATTCCAGGCTTTCTGCCAATATTAAATTATAGTTATATTTCTTGAGATACCAGGTCCCTGTTATGAACCCTCTCATATTAGCCTGTTGTCAGCCCTGTCAGCTGAGCCGAGGATTACTCATGTTCAGCATCTCTACAGTTCTTTTCTGCGAAGAATTTTTCATCAGTGTCTTCACATGACTGTATTTTGATTATAAGATCTAGTACCAATTTCTCGGAATCGTTCTTGCAGCACTATAAACAACTCCACAAGCTGACTCTGGTCCCATGATATGGTTGTAATGAATAAAGGTTCACTGTTACATTGTTTTAATAGATACTTAGTTTTTAAACCCAGTCTTAATAATTAAAGCACAATATAATTTTGAAATCATTTTATATAGATAAAACACTAATACACATCAATATGTAAATTTTAACTATAATCATTAAAATGATCATTAGATAAATGATTATATGACAGAGCTAAATGAATTTCATCAATCTTATGCTTTTAATAAAGAAAATAATGTTACCAAATAATAACATAAGAACATTTAAAACCAAAACACTTGATGGATTGGATTGGTACTACAGGATCCACTTTGTGGCCGGCTAGATCACCAGATCTGAATACTCTTGATTAATTTTATGGGGTATACCCCCATAAAAATAATCAAGAGTGTTCAGTTTTATGGGGGTACATAAAACACAAGATGTATGGGAGAATTTACGGGAATGTGGAAGAATTTAAGAGATATCGTAGAATCAGTTCTATACGTGAAATTTGGTAAAATATATTAAACGTGGCCGTTCAAAATATTTGTATGAGGATAGATGCATGTTTAAATAACCACAGCAGTCATTTTGGTTAGTTACTATAGACGACAGTTATAATAGCACCTAAATGTATCATCTGATGCCAACTGTATCAGTACCTAAATATAAAGAGTAGATTATCAAAATCTTAATTTTGATATGGCATATTGATCTAATACATCGTTGTAAAGAGAATAAAACGCTTCATCTAATGACATAAAAATTCAGTATGGCGTCTATAAGAAATAAAAAAGTTGACTATCACATTCCAAAATATAAAGTGCTTAGCGAAAATCTAACTGAATTTTTGGATGCGATTATCAATAATGTACAACAACGGGGTGTAGAAAAAGAGTTTTCGAGTACAGCTTAACCGATGGTTAATGAAATTAACAAAAACAAACTACTACGAGTGTAGTAAGGATACCCCCATATCCTCCATCTGTAAACACGCTTTATAAAATAAGGACTGAACCAAATTAGGCCAAAACAGCTATTCTCCTGGCTAATGCCACGCCGAGCGCTGAATTACAAAGCAAAATTTGACGTATTTTGTCTAACAATGTTAGAATTCAAAATACAATGTTTTGGATTGCAACGAAAACTACGAGGAAATACTCTAGACCTCACATCGTAGGATGTTACTAATTGCAGATTGGTTTTGACCTTTTTATGGTCTCATCAGTGCAATATGCACCTATGGAGGGATAGATAGTGCGGAAATTTTTGATTCTCGCGCGTACAATGTCTATCGTAAAGATCGTAACTTTAAATTATGTAACAAAAAAAGAGGTGGTGGTGTCCTGCTGGCTATAAATAAAAATCTTGAGTCTAGTTATTTCGATATCAATACCATATGTGACACTTTCTTGGACATAGATTATATAGATGTTGTTGCTGTTAAATTGAAAGTAAAAGCAAATAGTTTATTTTTTATTTTTGTTGTTTATATTCCTCCAGGTATAGGGTCTGCTGAATATAATAGCTTATTTGATGCTTTTGAGTCCCTATATCCGATTTACGTTTCCAATGTACTTATAATGGGTGATTTCAATATTCCAGAATATTCTTCTAGCTCTCTACATCCCGATGTCACCTCGTTAAATAATTTCATGAGCTACCTTAATCTACAGCAGTTTAATTATATTCACAATGAAAATAACAGGATTCTTGACTTAGTATTGTGTAATGAAACTTGTACTGTCGTTTCTCCTCCTGAGATACTATTACCTGAAGATAGGCATCATCCTGCTTTCGTTGTGGAGGTCTATTGCAGTTGCGTAGACGTTAGTGCACCTTTTCCACTGAATGATTTCGCTGATGAGGAACCACTCTTAAATTACAAAGAAGCCAATTTTAATTGCTTATATTTAGAATTGGCTTCGACTGACTGGTCGTGTTTGTCCACAACTTCGGAGATAAATAATTCTGTTGCGCTGTTCTATAATATGCTAAACGATATGCTAAAAAAACATGTCCTTGTAAAAAAATCTGTAAAAATTAGCAGACAGTTTTCCAGATGGTTTTCCAAAAGGATTATTCAACTACGGAAGTTGAAAAATACAGCATATAAGAAATTTAAATCATCAAAGTCTCCTCAGGACTATGATGCGGAGGACTATGACTCAGAGTTCTAAGATCAACACTTAAAATAAAAGTCAAGGATGGTTACGCTAACTTTGTGTCTGCAGCCGAAAACTCCGTAAAACCCAATCCAAATCATTTTTGGACATTTATAAATTCTAAAAAAAGCTCTACGGCCATTCCATCTGCTATATGGTAAAAGATGATCAAGAGATAGTTGACCCACGGGAAATAGTTAATAATTTTGCAAATATTTTCTCTGGCGCATTTGTACCCTCTGGCCATGGCGATAACAACTCTTACTACTTCCCAAATGTAAATGTCTTATGTCACTTAATAGACACTTAATAGACACTTAACAGTCACTTAATGACTATTTCAGAGTCAGACGTTTTAATTGCAATTAAAAAATTGAAGAACAACATGTGTATGGGTCCAGATTTAATACCGTCTTTTCTAGTCAGGGACTGTGCGATCATTTTTTGTAAACCTTTGGTCATGCTGTTTAATCTAATAATCACCTCGGGGACATTTCCTGACATTTGGAAATTATCTAGAATTACACCGGTTCACAAAAAAGATGCGCGAAATGATTTTGCTAATTACCGACCCATAGCTATTTTAAATAATTTTTGTAAAGTTTTTGAACGTGCTATGCATAGCTTTATTTCACATCACGTCTCTAGTATAGTAATACCTGAACAACATGGTTTTATACAAGGTCGGTCCACAATTTCTAACCTTACTTCTAAAACCCAATTTATCTCTGAAGTTTTGGATGGGGGAGGTCAGGTGGATGTTATCTACACAGACTTCTCTAAAGCATTCGACAGGCTAGATCATGCTATTATTTTAAAAAAACTTAATGAGTTTGGATTATGTCCTATTTTACTTAAATTATGTGAATCTTACCTTACGGGTCGAACTCAATTTGTGCAATATCGCGGCTTCAAATCCAACATGTTCATTCAAACATTTGGGGTACCTCTCAGGGTTCAGTTCTGGGTCCTCTCCTCTTTATAATAATTATTAACGACATTGCTAATGCTATGAACGTCTATTATCTGTTATACGCAGATGACCTCAAATTATTTTCCAAAATTACTTCTCTCTCTGACTGCCAGAATATCCAGAATAACCTTCTCGCAGTTGATAGTTGGTGTAATGATAATGGACTTCCACTAAATGCAAGCAAATGTAATGTCATGTCGTTTCACAGGAAAAATTATCCAGTTTTATTTGATTATACACTTAGTAATGACATTCTCAAGAGGCCTGCTCTGGTTAAAGATTTAGGTGTATACTTTGATCCGGAACTTAGTTTTTATCGTCACATTGAATCCTGTGTAGCTGGGGCGTATAAGAGTCTTGGTTTTATAATGCGGAATTCTAAGGATTTTACTAATTTATCGACATTACAACTGTTGTTTAATACGTTTGTGAGATCAAGACTTGAATACGGGTCAGTTATATGGAGTCCTATTTATGCAATTCATGTTACTTTATTAGAACGCGTTCAGCGCAGATTTTTTAAAACTGCAGTATTTATGCTTGATGGGATTTATCCTACAAGGGGTACCCCGCAATGTTTATTTTATGATCGCTTCAATATGCAAAGCCTATTAGTGAGACGAAAGATTCATTCTGTGATTTTTATCTTTAAAGCTATTCACTATGTAATAAAATGTGAGTCAATTGTGTCACGTATTAAGTATAGAGTACCTAGACTAAACACCCGATATTGTAGTTTATTTGTATTACCACAGGCCCGCACTAACATTTTGATTAAATCACCTATATATCAAATGATTAGTAATTATCATGATGTTGAGTTAACCGTGGACATTTTATCATGCTCTCTTAGGGACATTAAGAACTTGTTTATATGATGGGATATATACTCCTTCTACCTTTTACCTACATATTGTTTTGTTTTCAATTTTTTGTTATTGTGTAACTTATCCTGTAAGTGGGTTTTTGACCCGTTGGATATTTTATTGTAATAAATAAAATAAATAAATAAATAAAAATATAAGAGAGCATACCTCCGAATGCAAAGACCTGAGTATTTGGCACAATTGGTAAGCCTTGCGTACGCAAGCCCCAATGGCGCCACCTCTTGGTAGTTCTCGCAACACAATCCAAACCCAACGGGGAATCTAACAACAGGGTGTAGAAAAAGAGTTCTACAGCTTAACAGATGGTTAATGAAATTAACAAAAACAAACTACTAAGGGTGTAGTAAGGATACCCCCATATCCTCCATCTGTAAGCACGCCTTATAAAATAAGGACTGAACCAAATTAGGCCAAAACAGCTATTCTCCTGGCTAATGCCACGCCGAGCGCTGAATTACAAAGCAAAATTTGGGGAAGGATCGGTTAGTAAACCGTGATTTACTAACTAATAAAATTACGACTCGATATAGAGACGAGTGTTGTGAGAAAGATGAATATATACACGATAATTAAGTGCAACAAAGATAAAACTATCGATGCGATCTCGATTCGTATCCCGGCTCTGTTCTCAAACGTATGTTGGGCGACACTAAACTAGAAGTTGATATTATCAAACTTAATGTAAATCTTGAAAAACAAACAATAACAGCTATTCTCCTGGCTAATGCCACGCCGAGCGCTAAATTACAAAGCAAAATTTCGGGAAGGATCGGTTAGTAAACCGTGATTTACTAACTAATAAAATTTACTAACTGAGCCTGGATTCTGGTACGACTCGATATCAAGACGAGTGTTGTGAGACAGATGAATATATACACGATAATTAAGTGCAACAAAGATAAAACTATCGATGCGATCTCGATTCGTATCCCGGCTCTGTTCTCAAACGTATGTTGGGCGACACTAGACTAGAAGTTTATATTATCAAACTTAATGTAAATCTTGAAAAACAAGCAATAACATACAAAATCCTGTACAATTTACTATAAGTGTTCAAAATGTGAGCCATACAGTTGAAACAAAACCACTCGTCTTAGGTTTAAGAGTCTTTGACCGGCATGAATACGGAGTCAGGTTGAGAGGTTGGCTAGCCGAAGGGCGGAGACTTACATATTTCCACTACCGAATTATTAAGATTTCGGAGATGCACGTAAAGCCGAAGTAAAAAGACACATGGACATAAAGTTAGCCCTTATTGCAACGGTACCGGATTTATCTTATAATTGCAACAAAATTTCTTTTTAATGTTATAAATTATATATCAACGGAAAGATCAAAAGATAAACTAGATCCCTGTAGTAGCAAATTTTTGTTTAATTCATGTATTTTAGAAAAAATTATTTTTGAAAATACGCCATTTTAGTACAAGATTGTTTGCCTGGAATTTTAAAAATAAAAAGAATTACCAAAAAGTACTACTATAGGGATGTAGATTAAAGTCTTATCTTTCAATACTTTTTTACTGAAAGTCGCCATCTTTTATAGTTTTTTTTATAATTAGACATGAGACAAACACCGATGTTGGGCTTATTTCGGACTAGTGAATGGGCCCTTAATACTATTTCTTTCCACATATTGACATGCTCTGCTTGCAAAAACTGCAGCTAAGAAGTTATGGTCCAAATAAATTATTATTATAAATTCCAACCAAAATGTTTACACTAAAGTCATTCTGAAAATATCTTGGTAGGACTGCATGTCGATTTTCGTGCACCCGCACATGTTGATTCTGAAGTGTTACAATACTCCGATGAGTAAAGCAGTTTTAATGACACACTAAACACTTAGAACTTTAAAAAATAACTGATTGACACGTAAGTTAAACAATGTTTGAGGTCTTATGGTGTATATAAATGAACAAAGAACACAAAGAGATATGTTAATGTATGATATTTAAGATTTTTTGTTGTTTTTCATGGCACATCATATTATTGGTGTTGTTAATGTAAAAGGTATTACCAATATCATTGGTTACCAATACCATATCGATAATATACCGTTGGTATGTTACCAATATAAACAAATTGAAAGATTGTTGTTGTTAATTGGTTAGAGAATTAAAAAATTGTATTATTTCACAAACAAATCCACGGGCGCAGAAATAATTTTAAAAAAGTGGCAATGACCCCGCGCAGGACGTCACTGGTGGATGAAATGAATAACAGATACTTTTGTTATATTCACCATAACTGATGTATTTTTCATGTCAAATTGCAGGTCGCTCGATTGCAATCTATTGACGTTTTAAGGAAATTTATATCTATTGAGATATTAAGGAAACTTTTTTGAAAAATTGTATTTTCAACGCCCTGTATCTCGCAAACGAAGTGTTCTACAAGCTGTGTTTACTGAACTTTTCGTCTTAAGAAAAGTTCTTCTATCAATTGTTATGGTCCCACCACAAAAAACTGACTCACCTTGTATAATTAACTGGTGAAGATAAGATATGCCAAGTGTCGTTGCATTGATTCCAGTTTCTACGCCACTGCAAGTAACATAAAGTTTGGTTTTAGTTTTTGAACATACAGAGAATTCTACATAAAAAAAGCTTTAACTACCTACTATAAATTGATTTTGGGAGGGAGCAAATACCAGTTAAAGAGGGCACTTGACTAATTCTTTCTATTTCCCTTACGCATTACCCAAAAATTATGTAAGTATCAACGTGTTCTTCATGGTAGGTTTTTAACAAATTTTAAAAAAGTAACACCATGAACTTCATTGCTGCTTAGTTGTTCTTCATTATAATCTTTATTTAACGTTGTCACTAAAATATCCTCCATAAGAAGAAATAAAAAATCCTTATTTCGCGAAATCATTATTTTGTTTTACTTATTTTTTTGCATCAATTTCAAGTTAATGGTGTAGGTATGGGAAGGAAAGTGGGATTTCTTATCACATCAATGACAAATATACAATTTTCGATTAACTTTTTATATTATATAGACAGTTCTACATAAAAAGCTATTTTGGCAATGACTAGTGATGCAGTCCTGGTCAAATTTACTACCCATGCAATTTAAAACTCATTAGATGTTAGCTCAGTTCTTGATAAAGAGGTTCATCCTTATATCGTGGAACATTGTTCTATTCAATCATATACTGAACTAACATCGGTTCTATAAGGCTCATATTTTTATAAATAAGAAATTATGATTTTTTCTAGATTCCAAATAAAATATAGAATTGTCAGTTTCAAAATGCTTATTCCAATTATTTTTATTTCAAGAGATTATTATTTTTTAAATGGTCATGATAAGTTCAATTAGTGCAAGTTTAGTTGCAATAATTATAATTTAAGAATGACTAAAATTTAATATTATTGATAATAATAAGTATTATTAATTTGAAGGAGATGCCGAAAACACCTACTCCACGGGCAATATGCCCCGGCTGGCGTTGCATTACATCAACATCTCCATGGATGTCGCCACATTCTTCATTAAGACCAAATACCAGACAATTACCGGTTTCGATCTTGTTATGATCCCATCAGATTGCCATAGGTATCGGAATCGATGAATGATCTGGCAACATGATTGCCTAAGGGGCATATGTGAATGTCTGTAGTGGCGAGGACTCTTTTCGTCAAAGACAATAGAGGTCGCTGTAATGGCATCTGCAGAAAAGCAGATCGTTATCTGTCTGTCAATTAGACAATAATTGTCAGACAGGATGTCCGAAAGAGGGCCCTACGGTGTATTTCACTGTATCTCGCCACTACAAACATTCACATATGCCCCTTAGGCAACCATGTTGCCAGATCATTCATCGATTCCGATACCTATGGCAATCTGACGAGATCATAACAAGATCGAAACCGGTCATTGTCTGGTATTTGGTCTTGATGAAGGATGTGGCGACATCCATGGAGATGTTGATGTAATGCAAGGCCAGTCGGGGCATATTGTCCGTGGAGTAGTTGTTTTCGGCATCTCCTTCAAATAAATAAATACGATTGTCTTCCTCAAAGACAATAGAGGTCGCTGTAATGGCATCTGCAGAAAAGCAGATCGTTATCTGTATCAATTAGACAATAATTGTCAGACAGGTAGTAGCAAAGACCGAAAGAGGGCACTATGGGGTATTTCACTGTATCTCGCCACTACAAAGTATTATTAATATTTTCTATCAAATGTACCTTATCGGAAATTATGAATTAATTAAAAAACGAACATCGTCTAACAAAATATTCATTTCCCTGAAAACAGAGTTTTGTGCTAACCAAATGTAATAACAAAATATCAAATAATGAATTTATTCCAGCAATGGAAAGGGGTCTACTGAAAGTAAAAGACACTGGATGATAAAAAGTCTTTTATATCTTACTAAATTAATCCATTTCGTCGAGACGGGTCTGGAATAACTGACACGTGTAGATTAAATTGAAGCTCATAGAAAAAATCAAAACGAGCTAATGAAAGGAAATTGATACGTGACGCTGTGGCTAACTGTAAGCTGGATCTACTGGTATTTCTAACTTAGAGGTACACGGAAATAAAGCGGCTATTCAATCAACAAAATATTATTTGTCAATTAAATGTTATTTATAATCATAAATAAATATAGTCTAGTCATAAAACGTACAGAAAAAAATAATCTGAAAATACATATTACAAACTGTAGATAATAATATTGTTACTTTCTTGCGGTTCGTTTCCTGTGAATAACTCAAAAACATCCACTAACAGTTTTTATTTAACATTTTGTACAAGTTACATGAAAGAGGGAAACCTGGAAAACTTATTAGTTAGGGGATACTCTAACATCAGCCGATGTTATCTCTCACATTAACACTAAGCTGACGTTCTTTCCATCCTAGACACGAATGGCAGGATGGTTGCCAACACGTCCCTGCGAACAGACCTTAATATAGGAATGGACAATGTAATTAACAATTGTACGGCGGAATGGGGATTCGAACACACCTCTGGGTTAAGACACACTAAACTATGAGTCACCGACCTGATACCACATTTTAATAAACACACAGCAGAAATAGGGAAATCACTTTATTTATTGTGCTTTTTTATTGTTTTGTTTTCTATAGTGTTCTTTTTTCATTAGTGACATAATCAGTAATAGAAAAACAGGAAACGTATGTGCAACTAAAAACTGCAATAATAAAAACTATAATTGTAACAAGAGCTTTTTTACCTTTCCTAAGCAACCCGATCGGTAAGTAAATAAAAATGTGTTATACATAAATGTAATTTAGTATGTAAGTTAATTTAATTTAGGAAATTCATTCATAGACAGCCAATAATATGGTTTATACAATCACTCAATTTAAGATTTAATGAATTTCGTTTCAAAGTTGGCCAGCTGTTATATTTTAGTTTTAGGAAAAACAAAATTATAGAACAGTACTGCGCAAGTAGTCGAGTGTACATTTTTTTTGCTACTGTTTTGCGGTGTGTTTAAAAATAATTTTAACTAATTTTTAAAAATATTAATTTTTTTTGGGGCAAGGATATGGCTAATGAAAGCCAATAGGGAAGACCTTTTGGACAAATTGGACACACTTCAAAAAGCCATAGACTATGTCAAGATCATTTTGAGAAAAGAATGTTCACTAACCTTCTTTGTGAACGTTTAAATGCAAATGCATTTCCTACAGTATTTCCTTCACTTGAAGGAAGCTCAAAAAACATCTGTAGTGATCACACCTATTCCAAGCCAATGCTTCTTCCGGCAAAGATCCGAGTCTTAATTAGTTTTATTTCACCTATTTTTGGTTTTTATTACTGGGTATATTGTACATTTTTGTGAACAGTTAATTTTGAATATTTATATAGGTGGAATGGAAGAACGGCAATGCGGAATTCTTACCGTTTGTGTTTTTTTCTTTCTTTTTTCGTTAAGAACACAATAAAGACTTTTTTATTGTTATTTATTATATGTAGGTACCTCATTGTAAAGTATTGTCTATTTTTATTTTTGTAAATAATTAATGTGTAATAAACATATGTACATAAATACTATCTCAAATTTCTTTTTTAAAACTTTCCCAAATAGGTAGATCTGAATCCCATTATGTACTATTTCTAAATTAGGCATCACCGTATTGATGTATTGTCTATTTTTATTTTTGTAAGTAATTAATGTGTAATAAACATATGTACATAATTACTATCTCAAATTTCTTTTTTAAAACTTTGCCAAATAGGTAGATCTGAATCTCATTATATACTTATTTCTAAATTAGGCATCACCGTTTTATTCATGTCTATTTCAAAAGTTATTTATAAAATGTTTCAAGAGTTTTTAATACGGCACTGTTATCGCTCATTTACGATAACTACAAATATTATCCGTCCAACTCTGACTTCTCTTCTTCTCTTCTCAGTGCGAGAGCGATAGCGAATGTCGGTCGTTGTCTATCAAAAACGGCCACATCAAAGGTGCCGCCGCAGAGTGCCCGAGCTGTGTGTTTATTAAGCTGTGCTGATACCGTCTTGAAATGACTCATTAATAATTTTGCAGTATTGTGGTTGTACACTATATTCAGCAACAGTTCTTATTATTGTATCAGCGTTGATGTTTGCTACAGAACAAAGATTTTATAGACCGTATTACTTTATATACTTCCAAAGGATTAGTTGGTGAGAGAAAGATAGATTAATGATTAATAATTATTCCATGTAGAATGAGTAGATTTAATCGACTTTCCTGATGATTCTAAAAATAAATTAATACAATTGACAGTTACTGTATGTTGAATAAAACGTAAATGTTTTAATACATTTTCAAAAAAACTATATAATTAACATAACAATTGTTTCGCTAAATTTTAGCTTCACAGATGTAAATACTAGACTACTTACAATAAGTGAAGAGTGCTCCTTAAATATAATTAAATCAAGAACAGGTAAATGAATTCTAAGGAAATATCTATCTATCTATCTAACCTATTTACAATTGGAAATCCCTAACTATTTTCGGCTTAATTGAATTACATATTTAAATGTGCAAAAAAATTTTTTGTTAAAAGAAGTTTAGTCAGGTAGAATTGTGCACATCAGTTTGATGATTTGGTAAATTATTGGATTTTTTATGTCTATTAATTTCCAAACTTTCTAATAACGAAAGTTTTTTTCCTTTGGATAATGTGTGGAGCACATCAAAGTTATTTTTGAATATGTGATTTTCTTCTAATAGATTATTGGCATATGTAGAAAAGTCTTCATATTTGAAAAACATTTTTTGTGTTCATTCAAGCGTTTTTAAAATTTCATCCAGTTTGACCAACATATACCTTGGGAAAAGTACCACAAGACAACTTATAAACACCAGAATACTCATCTTTTTTATTTTTATCTTTGTTGTTTTTTATAATGGAGCTCAAAGTGTTACTGGTTTTATATGCTATATTCAGACCACGTTTATATTAGAAATTAGTTATTTTTTCAGTTGAATATCCACAAAAAGTGATTTGAGTTAAATTTTGAACGAGGAATATTAGTATCTTTTATAAATAGGATAAATAGCTTTTAAAGCAACATTATATTGTTTTTTCCATAACAAATTATCTATCATTTTGGCTTGATATCCATTATTAAAATCAGAGTGCGATAGAGGGAACGTTAATAATCTATGCACCATACTATGACATGCTGCCAGTTTATGCTGTTTTGGATGAGTTGATGTATAGTTTATAGTAGTATCAGTGTGAGAAAATTTATGATAAATTGAGAACTTAAATTTGACTACGATCCCTCAGGCACCTCCATCAGAGTTCACCTGACTTCGTCCTGACCAGGCATAGTTCACCATCTTTCGGGTCAATCTGTCCATTCTGTGAATGGTAAGATTTAGAAAGCTGATTTTATTATTTTCCTCTCATTCTATGGTGAATTTTATATTTGGATATAGTGAATTCATGAATCATAAAAAGTTATTCAATTGCCTCCTAGTGTCTACGAAACTTGATAAAATATCATCCATATATCTATACCAAAACACAACGCCTTTATGCAACTCTCCATTTCTATGAATACTAGCTTCTAAAGAATACATGAAAATTTCTGCTAATAAAGGACTGAGGGGATTACTGAGAGGTGTTTATAAGTTGTCTTGTAGTACTTGTCCCAAGGTATATATTGGTCAACCTGGACGGAATTTTAAAAAACGCTTGGATGAACACAAAAAAGGTTTTTCAAATATGAAGGCTTTCTCAACGTAAGCCAATCATCTATTAGAAGAAAATAAGACATTCAACAATAACTTTAGTGTACTCCACTCATCATCCAAAGAAAACTTACGTTATTAGAAAGTTTGGAAATTAATAGATATAAAAAATCTAAAATCTTACTAAACTTGTTTTAACAAAAACATTTTTTTGCACATTTAAATATGTAGGTAATTCAATTAAGCCGTAAATAGACAGGGATTTCCAATTGTAAATAGGTTTATATTTCCTTAGAATTCCTTTACCTATTATTCTTGATTTAATTATATTTAAGGATCACTCTTCACTTATTGTAAGTAGTCTAATATTTACATCTAATGAAGCTAAAGTTTTTTATGAAGCGAAATGAACGAAGCGAAACAATTTTTATGTTTATTATATAAAGTTTTTGTGAAAATTTATTAAAACATTTGTTTTATTCAACATACAGTATCTGATAGGTACAGTATCTTATACAAGTAAAGGTCGATAGTATCAAAAATTGACAGTAATTTCAAAATTATTTTCCATCATGTCGCTTGTACTTACTTTTTGCTATACTGTGTTTTTTCCATTTAATAACTCTTTCGTTAACTATCGTATAACGTAATAAGGTAGTAACGTATAACGTATCGTAAAATCGAAATAGCATCAGTTATTATGTCCTGACGCCTATTATACCTACATATCGGGTATTAAAATTATCATAATTGAATAATTGATGTTAATTAAATTCATTTTCATATTTTCATGTTTTACAAAAAATTTTGAAAACTATTAAAAAGTTATAAAGACTTTTTTATTTTAAATATTCAGCTTTCATTTAATACCTTATTTTTCTGACGGAAATAAAGACATTTTTCGAAAACTCAGGTTAGAATAAATTATATTTTTGTTAAGTAATATTTATTTGCTTTTCCAGTCTAAAAATTGATGTTATGTTGATCAAAACTAATTTAATAAACAAGCCTTTGCGTAATCTTTTTTTGAAGAGGCTTATTTAATTTTTTCTAGAATAGTAGTGAAATATTTATAATTGTTTTCATCAAATAAACTAATTTTAGGACACAGCATGCTGAATGAAGGTCGTACAAAATAAATTTGGTTTTTAAGACATTTTATTCGCTGTATTTTAAAAGCATCAATCACGGTATGAATTATGTGTGGAATAATTGAAAAATAATAAATTACACTTGAACCTAAAAACAATCTTTAATATCTTTCAGCCTAATCATTTCATTAGGATGGCACAATAGCTCTTGTTCTCTGAGAAAATAAATTAGTATTCAGAATTTATTAGATTTATTATTATTAGATTATTATCTTAAAAATGCATGAGTTAAAAACCAAAGTTGACATAAACTTTACAGGCAAGATAAAGCTTAAGTTAAATTCTAGTCCTTAATATTACCAATACGTATAATACGAAATTATTTATGAATTAACCGTGACATTACGAAAGGGTAAGACAACATAAATTTTACAAATTTTACATTATTCAATGTCCGTTTAAAGCACTTCAGTTGTGCAAAATGTGTTGTGTATTAATTATTCAAAATTAATGAACGCAAGTACCAGCTCATTGGTAATTGAACGTTTAGGATTTTAACGAAATTATATATATTTTGCCTTCAATTGAGTAATGTAGGAGAACTCAATTTGTTCCCTTTATTAAACGTTACAAGGGGAAAGCCCCTTACTATTAAATTAAGTATAAATACTTCCCGCAGTTTTGCTTATCGCATATTCTTAAACGAATTTGGGAAATAACTGATTAAAGTTAACCTTTAAATGAATAATTAGTTAACATAGAATTTAATTTTCTAAAATTTGGTATATTTCGTATTTAGAACCATTCCCATTCTAATTCTTACAATAAAGCAAACTAAGTTTTTTAAATGAGACGCCACATAACAATTTGTTACGAAATTTGTTGACAGAAATGAAACAGCTGATTATGTAACCGATTTTAAACGAGGTGTTAATATTTTTATTTATCCCCTCTAATATAGGACTTAGAATTGGATCCAGAAATCAAAGATTTTTCAAGAATGATTTTTAAAAGATTATAGACAAGATAGGATAGATGATAGTTAAATATAGATAAATAACATAAGAATGGAAAAATACTTCTAATTCATTATTAAGTGGGGAAATTCAGCTGAGAGCCACACCCACAGACTACCTCTGTGGCCACACCTCTGACCTTTGTCACCCATATTACGTATCCCACCCATAGATATTGCTACCTCGCCCCACTCACAATACTTATTATCGACCTGGCGTTGTCTCCAAATTGAACATATTATTATTCGGGGATCCGTATACAATTATCTTGTTAAACCGACTTATCTTCTAGAATTTCTAGTTTTTAACGCAGCTCTGTGTTTTTGTCACTGTTGAAATAAGTGATCACTGATCACAGACGAGTATCTGTTACTTTAAAATGTAAATACATTGTAAAAAGTATCCAACAACCACTTGAATATTATTAAACTTATAATAATGTATCAGATTTATTGATACAGCGTCACAGCGTCAGCGTGCCAGCTTCTACCAATCTTGCACTGCTCCTCGTATTCTGTCATTACTCGCCTTTCCTACACCCTTCCTTCTCGCAAGGAGTTTTACAGCTTCGGTAATTAAAAAAGGAAAGTTACAATGAAATGTAACAGAAATAGACATATTCCTTTTGGTTTACAAGCTGCCATGACTTTGTGGAATTAAAAGGGCATTTTTTCTTTGTATTTTCTTCTCTAGGGTACAAACCAGCCCAATAAATCTCATTACTAGTTTAGTTACTAAAAAATTTCATAACAATATATGTTTAAAACCCGTTTAATATGACTACCGCCAATATCCATTGACCGTGGTCATGACCTGGGTAGGTTTGGGACCGAGCGGGATTAACGCTCTTTGCCCTCCCTCCCTCCCTACCATCCCTGTAGGCCTGGACTGCCTCGTAGAGGTGGACCCCATCCTTCACCAACCCCGATCACAAGAAGTGATATGTATGGGCGATTCGTGGAGTCTTTTCCTGTCCTGGCTCTACCCTGCAGGCTGGGTAAGATCTTCTGGCGCTCTTCTATTTTGTCTTCTTTCTTCACCTGCATGTCTAACTCACCGGGGGTGGTCTGTTTTGGGGTAGGTCAGGAGTGGCTGTGTAGCCTAGGATGCACCTCTAAAGGAGCCAACTGGCCCTTTAGCTCTTTGCAAGTTAAGGGAAGGGTACTCGAAGTGAGCCCGCGGCCGCTGTCGCCGGTCGTGGCTTCGAGGGGAGGTCTGAGGGTCGTTTTTTAGTCACTTCGTAGCTGTAACAAAAGCCCACATGGTGACCGTCAAGTGGCACTTTTGTGTGTAAATTAAATATCTTTAGAAAGTAGCATCTGGCTCAAACAGATACAGTTCGTAAAACCATTGCTGGTTCTTTAGCAAAGATGTCATTTTGGGGTCATAAGTACTATTCAGAATTATTTTGGCTTAGGTACAAATTTATTGGAACGTTTTATAGATGCCTAGATCTGGGCATCCCTGGGGACGGAACGGTGTTTTGTAGATAAAGCGCCAAATGGGCGTAACTAAATAAGTCCAGTAAATTGTAATGAATTATGGTGGTACTTGGAAGTTCTCTGAAATAAGATCTTTTGTATGTTCCTATATAATATTGGAAAGGCATAGGTCAACCTGGTTTTTTCGGGGAGTGTTTCCAGCAATAATATCAGTAGAGTAAGCCGTAATTCCCCCTCACTTTGAGACGAGGATAATATCTAAGGGTTGAGGTTACTAGCTAGAAAATACGATTTTGATTGGACAGCGTGACAGAAACAGGTCATGGTTCGCGGTACTAGAGAGACAGGAGAAACGTACTTTAACAGCTAATGGGATTAGCATATTTGAATTTTATAGCAAAAAAACTTTACTTGGGAAGTTTCGACTCAAGAAAAGTCAGTCTCCGAAGGGGGTAAAGTACGTTTCTCTGGCTCGACGTAGACGCCGTTAGTTGTTTTATATCGAGTCATTCAGTTTATGGTTCATTAGTCTGTATTCATTCGTTTTCTTAGGTCAAATAGTATTTCAGTATTTTGCATTTCTCTTTTGTTTACGTTTTTAAATTCTATTTATTTGTTATTAAAAATCCTTGCCTCAAAGTGCCGTGTTTTCATGCAAATCCGCCCAACTACCCTCTCGGTGTTAGCATATAAGAAATATACCAGGAATACGCACCTACATCGAGGTTCAGGATGAGATAACCCACGGTAATTCGAGAAACCTTTTTTTAGACGTCAATCACAGCATATCCCGAACCCAGCGACATAGAAATTGATTCACTAGTAAAATTTAGACTCCCTTTCGAGATAAATGAATAATAAAAAATCTGAAATATAAGATCTTAATCTCATCCTAGGTCCAGCAGTTGGAGTCTTGGCCGCTTGTGTACAGATGCCGCATCGGGTTCGTAGTCCACGGTCTCCCGGATTAGCAGGTTGTTCTGCGTCGCGACACGCGCGAAGGACTTGACTCCGCGCCTCCTGATGACTTCTAGGACTGGGACGTAGTCGAGGTTCCGGTATATATCGGCTCTCCGCAGGTACCAGGGTGCACCTGCCGCGGTTCTTAGCGCGATATTTTCGACGGGCTGGATCTTCTTCATATACGTCTTTGCAGTAATCGCCCACGCTACTGACGCATATGTCAACTGGGGTTGGATGCCATTCTTGATCAGGGTTGGGTTCGCTTATTCCTTAGGCTCAGCTCGCTGGTGCGGCACAACATCGGGTATAGCTTGGCCCTGACCAGCTTCGCCTTTGTTACGACTTTCTCGATGTGGTGTTTCCACCGCAGCCTCTTATCCAGATATACCCCTAGATAAGTGACGATATATCTCCACTCGATGTCGGCCCCGTTCATGTTGGCGTGTCCATTTGGCGTCTGTCTGTATCTGCGAGAAAAGAGAATAGCATTAGACTTGTCAGGATTTATACTTACCTTCCAGTTTTTGCACCAGTCCTCAAGAAGGAACACCGCCTGTTGAAGATACCTTGTTACCATTCTGGCCTCGGGAGACCGTGGAATGAATGCCGTGCGGTCTGCGTACAGGGCGAGCGGAGTGTTGTGCATCCTAGCCAGGTCCGACGTAAAAATGGCGAACAAGTGGGGTGACAAGACGGAGCCTTAGATAGACGGAGATAGGGCACTTTCTGCCTTTGCCCTAAGCTCTCTTCCTCAAAGGTACGTCTGCATGAGCTTCATCATCGCGTCAGGGTAGCCCGCGTCGATCATTTTGACCAGCAAGCCGTCGTGCCATACCCTGTCGAACGCTTTGGTAACATCCAAGATAATGGCGCCTGTGACCTGTTTTCTGCTGAATCCTTCGATCACGTGTTCTACCAGAATATGACTGAAAACATACAAATCTTATTTTTTACTAGAGATACATTCGATTAATGTAACTGCTAGAAGTAAATAAAGCTTTAGTTAATTATTATTCAGATATTTCTTAAGAATTTGGAGAAAGTAATTTATCATACACGTATACATAAATAACGTTTTGTAAATAAACGTATCTCATACACGTTTATTAAATAAACCATAACGAAATTTAAACAATAAATTAATTGAATAACCGTTGATTAATCCATCATGTATTCCTTGGGTACTTAATTTAAAGTAAATTGCTTACTTAATGTTAAATATTTTTTTATTAAGAGAATTTAGAAGCGATGGGAGTGACTTTATGAACCTATTGCATGAACCTTATTTTTTTTTCTGGATCCCAGACCTAAGTCTCATTCATTGCCAATAATTGAAGTTTAAGTATATGAGTGAAAATCAGTCATATCATACAGATAAAGTTAACCAAGAAGTTAAAGTTAACATAATTAACAATCCTGGGGCGCATCTTTCTGAAACCTTAATAATAGCTAGTAGAACATTTGACTTGAACATTCATTTGTGTGACATAAGGTTTATGGCAGTATAAAGGCTTTCTAATACTGAAAGGCTTTCTGAATATGCTTTCACCGTTCGCTTCTTTCCCTTTCGCTGGTACTTTAGTTCTGACCGATTTGTTGTTTTTTCTTATTTTTTCTTATTTTGCAATATTTTTCATTTAAACATGACTAGTAACGACTTTAGTCTCATAAACGCAGTATCTTCTGTTCCATGTTGTCAGTGCTAATTTTACTCCCAGCATTATAAATAAACAATTCAGTTACTCAGATCTCAATGGACATTTCTCAAGTATAATAAAAATTTTTTTGTCAATTAATTTTGCCAAAAATTAGATAACATTCCGACGTACTCACTATTTGTTTTAAAACACTTAATAGAGATCAGTAATAAATTTCTGGTCAAATTTAACGCAAAAATTGAATAATGTTGTAATTTTTGAAATTTCAGACAGTGCACATTTTCACAGTCAATGTTGCTTCTCTGATAGCTAAGTAAACAATTGCTCTTTGTAGTTTTCGCTATAAATAATTCCATATAGTCGTTGACCTGCAACAAATTATACAAGAAAAAGAAAAGGAATAAACAGATATTGTAACAAATTATACAGTCTGCATCGACAAGGTGTCAAAAGGTCGTTATGATCCATTGGTTTTAAGGATAATGCAGTTTACTGGTTAGATATAATCTATATCAGTTTGTCCTTTATAGTTGAGTCAATGATGTCATAAAATAATACAAGTCTGGTCCGGATTTCTATTCAAGTTAAATTGTATGGCCTATTCGTGTGAAAAGTTTAACTCACTGCTCTGGAAAACTTCAATATAATACTTCTGAATCGTAGTAATAAAAGTAAATATAACATATATCATAAAAAGGACATCAGTGGAAAATTGTAATGAATAAGGAAATGTAGAAAATTGTATGTAAATGCTTAAATCACCCGATTTTCTTTCTTGACATTTTATCATTAAAATCATAGGGATGTTCTAAGAGTAGAAATTCCCTCATTCTTATTCTAACGATGAACCCGGAAATCAGAGGTTTGTGTGGAAGAGGGAGCGGCATATTATTATATGCGGGCCGCGAGTGCGTTCAGAAACAACTTACGATGTTACATCTTTAACTACCATTTAGTACGAGCAACAGGGAAACCTGGAAAACCTTAATCATTTAATTGAAAAGTAGGTTGTAATCTATTTATACAGTGAGGTTGCAGTAACTAACAGCGTATTAAGGATGCTACTAGTTTTTTGCGCACAGATTTAATATAGGAACAATTTCAAAGGTTCGTGTTTACCGACGTTTGATAGATTATTTCTCTATGTGGTCTCAAGCTAAACTATATCCTATAACCTTTTGTTTTACACAAATTAATCAAACACTTTTGCTCTATCTGTATTTTGCTATATAACTTTAATTTAATATTGTCTCCTAACTGGACCAAGCACAAAGAAAACCATACTTTTTCAGATGAGAATCATCACACCTATCAAAAAGGATTTATCACGCAGACATTCAATTACTATTTCAAAACTACAGAGTTGAATGATGAAAGTGCCATTCAATCGATTCTAAATTCAATCATAGGAAATATCACATTAGTAATTGCTACATTCATCAAAGTACGATTTAAATTCAGTAAAAATGATTAGTAATTTGAAATGCATTACGCGAAATTTATTTACTGCCCTTGGCGTGCGAAGAGAATTTTAAGTAGGTAAACTCAAGAAAAATTGCGTTGAAAACAGTTATGCTTGATTTATCTTGTCCCATTTCTCAAAAATATATAACGTCACGAACTATATTTTTGCTGCAAAATGATCAGATTGATTTTCAATGGACAAGTTACCATACAATATTTGTTGTAGAATATATCGTCAACTATGGAAGAAGAGCAATCTACTATTAACAATTGTCAATTTTTTTTGTCATATGTATAATTTCAGTGTATTTACTTTGATAACAATAAGTAGCTATCAAAAAGTTGATCTTGATTTATCCTTATTTTATAATTAATTTAATTATATTACTCAGAGAAATGACAAAACTCCCTATAAATCAGAACTCTTATGAACTCCGATTTAACCAAATATTTAGAAATCTTACAATGCCACATTCAGATAAGGGTTTGGTAATTATTATACTTAATATTTAGTTCAATTTACTAAATGGTACATTTGAATACAACTGTATGGTTTGTTTACCCATTTTGACTGTTAGAATTTCTATATTATAGCCAAAGTATTATAATACTCCAATTTTCTCACTATATAGCAATCATCAAATCACTATGGCTTTAATACTTTATTCTGTAATTATAACCAAACTTTCATTAACAGCAGAATTTCAGTTAGTTCGCTTAATTTGATATTCAGTGTCATTTACCAAATCTGATGTTTCTATAAACCAAACATAGTCTTAGATAAATGTAAATGAACTGTCAAATGTTGGTATTTTAATGTTATGCCATATTCAATGTTGCTTCTTATTTATTTTCCTGAAAACTCATAGATTATTATTATATTACGAAGCATCTGAAGAATAAGGGTGACCAACTTTTGTATTTGCAGTCAATACAAACGGATACGTCTAAATTTTGATATATGCATACATTTGACATATTCAAATTGGAACGTTTTAGGAACATTTTTAGAGAAAACACCGTGTATATCTCAAAAATGTTGAGAGTAATTATCTAAGATCAGTTTCAGTATTTATTCAGACTTCAATAAATAAATTTATAAAAGTCTTATTACAAGACATGACTATTGTCACATGACTAAACCATGAACTGTAATAGATATATAAGTACTTATTTTAGACATTACTCATTACCTTAACACAGTGAGGATAAAGTGAAATCATGCAGGTGGCACAATTTCCACTGTGGGATCATTAGTGTCAGCTGGCGTGTCACCAATATTATGCTACACAGCAGAATGTCACTTAGATGGCTTGCGTATCTTTGGAACTCACGATGCTATGCTCTGCAGACCAGATTATATGAAACAGATAAATATTTATTAATTAGTTTCGTATTTTATGGGTCCTCAATGTAATGAAACTTAAAAAATAGAAAAATATATTAACATATTATATATAATAAACATATTAACTAGCACATAGGCTCTAGAAAAACATTTTAAGAACAGCAAAAGTATATGGGGTCATCATAAAGTAAGGGATATATTTTAAAGTCTTATATAATTTTAAGAAATCAAGCTAGTAGCAAAAAGTAAATGGAATCTAGTTACTTCAATAATTGAATTTTACTGTATCTATGGAAAACAAAAGAGTTGTCGTGTCAACTGCTGATATAAATGTCAAACGTAATCATAGAGATTTAGAGAATTGTTCACAAAATAAAATTCACCAAAACGTAAATTGAAACGATTTACACTTTAATAACATAGATCCACAAACAACAATTGGTTTAGTACAATGTTATTACGAATATGGCGGAAATTACGAAGATTTCGTACGAAAATGGGTTTGAGAGAACAGGGTTTTGTCAAATGAAAGCGTACCGTAATGTTATTAACAAATTTGAAAGATCAGGGTCTGTAACTCACCTACCGAGATCAGGAAGATCAAGGATTAGTGATGTCCAAGTTGCAGAAATTCTTCGGGAAAATCAAAACATAGCCAATACTAATCCGTTAGCAATCAGTAGTGTGAATTCGATATCAAAACGATTACAAATTCCATACACCACGGTTTGGAAAATTTTACGCAAAATCCTTAAAATGTATCCCTTTAAACTTAAACTGAATTAAATGATGCAGATTTTCCTGTCAGGTATGATTTTTCTTTACAAATATTGGCTCATGAAAATTGAACCCGAATAGTTATCCCGTATTTTATGGACAGATGAGGCACATTTCTCTTTAAATAGTAATCAATACTCAAAACTGTCGGATATGATCAACAGATAATCCACATGAAATCGTTCAGAAGGGTATTCATGACAAGAAAGTCACCGTTTGATGCGGTTTCACATCTAATTTTATCATTGGACCATACTCCTTTGAGGAGATACAAAATGGAAAAGGCCATATATGTAATTGTTACTGGTGAACGACACTTGCATATGTTACGAGATTATGCCATTCCACGAATACAAAACGAGCACGAAGGAATTGAAAACATGATTTTTATGCTGGATGGAGCACCCCCGCATATATATCGACCAGTTGAAGAGTTTTTAACTGATGTTTTTCAAATCATGTTGTAGGTAGACATTTTGTAAATTCATGGCCTCCAAGATCGCCTGATCTTAACCCAGCGGATTACTGGGTATGGGGTTATTTAAAAAAATTGGTGTTTAGGACACGGCCAATAACGTGAAAGAATTAAAAGACTCTATTAGTGAGCAAATTGCTGCAATTCAATCAGAAATGCTGAATAATGCTGTGTAAAAGTTGGAGGAACGGTTGGTGGTTGTACAGCAGCAAAATGGACAACATGTCGAACATTTGCATTAACCACTGTTGGACATAAAAAATCTCACTGTTTAAGCAATCGAATTTCTTTCACATCCTATTATTAACTTAATTTGTTAAAAAATATATAATATGCTGAAATATATTCCTTACTTTATGATAACCTTGTACAAGGTGGCCCGTTTAACATGGGCCTATACCTTATCTCAGAAACTACAAGGCCCATCGAAAAAAAAATTATATGAAATTGTTTTTTTCAAAGTTATCATCAATTTTTTAATATTTTCAAATTTATAACCTGTTTATATACAGGGCGATGAACTAAAGTTCCTTTTTTTAAATAGCACACCCTATATATTATTACATTTTCAGAAAGCCCTTCTAAAGACAAGTTCAATGATATATGATATGATGGATGTGATGCCCACCGTTGAATTATCTTCAGGAAATAGCCCATATTAAAATCGTGCTAGAAAAGTTAATAATTAAGTTTTTTAGCATTAACTTGCGCCAAAAGATTTCTAATTTTATTGACTTTATTATGTAATTACTCAATATAAAAAAAAATTTACCGTGTTGCCACATTTCGAAAACCATAAATTCTCACGATTTTTTCAAATGGCAAGTTACTCACAAGTTAAAATACATATAGCCTGCGTTAAGTCCAGAATCTACTCGACCACAGTGGCTAAACGTACCACTTAACCCCGAGTTAAATACAAGTTCAACAGTTGCCTTTTGCCGTATTGTTCCATGCATGCATAGACAATTTTAAATTTGGTCCGTGTCCACGTAGCCACATGATTATCAATCAACGGTTAACAGATACACCTAACCAACCTAACATAGCTAATCCCTTATGTATAGGTCTCCTCTTTAAAATTTTCAATTTCCATATACCTTTGTTTGACCGTGTACTTAACGAATTCGACCACCAAAGTTGAGTTTCAAAACCTGACCAATTTGCCCAAACAGCTGATAGATCACGTGGTACAGTCAGACCAGCCGCTGAACGATTTTAATTAGGCAAACCGTCCACTTAACGTAGCCATAAAATTTGAATTGAAAACAGAAATACTCGAGACATAGTAGATTGAAACTGATCCAAATAATTTAAAAAAATAACGTTTGAATTAACACTTTTCTGTACAGCTGCTCTTAACGTGATAAACTCAAACTCTGTTTAAAAAGTTCACAGTTTTGTACATAGTGTTTAAGTTTCTTCATATTCTAAGATTCTATTTGACCAAATTAGATAAAGCATAGCATTTGGTCAGTACGATTTATATCTGCTGTTAAAATATCTGCATTAATTAATTTATTTATTTCGTTTTGCATCCAACAGGCACAAGGCCCATACAGGGCACATACATACACTAGTAATTTAATTTAACAAAAATGTATAGCAGCAAAGTATACCATTATAGAAGGCACAAGTACAAAACAATACAATAAAATACAATTGACTATAATATACAAACGTGTTGAAATGATTAATTAAAAACAGTAATGTAAAGCAATATTACTTTTATAAATTACTATAAAACAACTATATATGAATGCGAAACATATTAATGCTGTCCCTCAGCAGTTCACAGGAAGTCACCATTTGGTATATAGGAGATGCAATTAAAAGTTAAAAGAACTGTGGTGGTGAGCAGGATATCGAGGAACTGTAAAATGTATGTAATTAATTAAAATATGTAAAATTAATTTAATTAATGTAACTTCATTTGTTTCTTTAGCATGGTAAACAAATTTTATCGTAGTGTTCTACCTTATATATATATATTACTTAACAATAAAACGAAAAAAATATAAAGTAATATTCGAAGAGGAAATGTTTTATTCAGCTGGTCCCCTCTGACTTATAAGTAGTTCAGGAACTGGAGCTTCAGACAAATTAAATTAAAAGAAGTTCTTGCTGCGGAAAGCAGTTTTTTATCATTAAAACTACTGAACGAAGTGCAATCTTTATAAAATACACTTGTGGACTTCCTCATATTTTGTTTTATATCATCTAGTAATAACAGACAGTTAAATTAAACTTAGTATTTTGTGTTTAGGAAAGTAACTGTTACCAAGAAAAAGTAAAAGAAAGAAAAACTACAATTTTGTTTCATATTTCATAAAATGGTGGCTGTTTCACATTTCCTTAAAAAATTGACAAAACTTTGCCCACTTTCTTATACAGAGCGTACAAAACAATACCAATGGCTGATTCAAGACATACTCTGAGCTTCTTAATTTACAATAATAAAGGCACAATAAATAAAATGTATTTGTTGCTTACAAAACATTTATTTGTTTACAGAGGCCAGCAAAATTCCAGGGACCACCTTACAATCTATTAATAGATGAAGGGGAAAATTGAAATTTTCAGGATGATTATAGGTTGAAATAACGAACATTTTGGAGGGATCAGAATATTTCTCCCACGTTTATACGCTACTCCCGAGTGGCATTTTTAATGTTAAAAAAATAAATTATTTGGGGCAAACCGGAGGTCATTATGGCGGTTTATTAAACAATAATTCACGTAACATAATTTAAAAATCTCGAATTTTTTTATTTTGCATTCTTTTCCCCAATCATTTCTTTTCATTAATGTTACTTTTGTGAGGTTGACATGTAACAACTGGTACCTAGATTTTTTTAATTATATTCAGTACAGTAAACAATTTACTTTTAATAAATCTGAGGTACCCTTTCAATTTTTTATTGAGTTTATTTTGTCTAAATATTTTTCCTAAAATTTTTCACGAAGGACCACTTACAGAAATTGAAAAAAAAACAGTTACTATTAAGTTAACCCATGCATTTCCTTAATATGTGGTAGCTCTAGACATTTTGAATAAAAGTCTTTATGGTACATCAAGTTCATTTTGGCCGTTATCAAAATTTAGGTCTTTAGTAGTCCTATATACCTACACGGAAAGAAGGGTATGGTAATAATACTTAGTATTTAGTTTATTTTACGAACTCGTAAGCTCGTAAAATAATTTAATACAGGGGAGTAAATATCTTATTTATACGGTTTGTTTACTAATTTTTATAATATTTTTTAAGTTGCTAAGTAATTATGTATGGTAGTACCAAATAATAATTTGCTTTATTTTTAATATAATCAAAACTTCAAGAAAAATAGAAATTAAATTAGTTCACCTGATTTGATATTCGATACCAGTTACGAAACATAATATTCATAAATCAAGGATAAACTTACCATTAAATGAAATGGCGTACAAAAAATGTCGATGAATCAATATTCTAGTGTATTAACTGGTTGCCTCTTATTTATTTGTTTGAAAACTAATATGTTATTATTATATTACCTATTTACGAATTAAACAAACAGGCACTGGTCCTGACCCATTTATTTACATTTCGAAAGACGACTAATAAATAAACAATTATTTAGTACCTATATATTTTCTTATCTAGAAGCATAGAATATAAAAAATACAAATTTTCTCACTTAAAATTTGGAGAAAACCGGGTTTGAAAAATATTACCAATGCTTTCAAAAAGTTGAAAATCACACTTACAGTTGGTTTCATATGTATTTTAACCATGAGATTAGTGATTCTTTAATATTCCATCTACAAGTCACATTTAAACTTATGGTCAGAGTACCATTAGTTAAGTTACTGTAATCAAATATGGTGAAACCGGGCCTTAATGTTTGAGTATATTTCATTCAATGTTTTTTAAAATCTATAAGCTACTGGGTTGGTCTTTGTTGTATTTATTTAAAAATTAAGAAACATCAATCGTCCATAAAATAACTTTACTTAAGGCACAAAAGTAAGCATTAATGACAGGTTGTTTAAAAACTTGATGAAAACTAGAATTTAGTCCCCCATGATCTTGATGATGAATGAATTTATTCTAACAATAATTTTCAACCTATGGAAAACTGTGAAAGCTTTTCTTTGTGTTTTTTATACTACCGAATTTATCTTTAATATTTTTTAACGTAACGGGGTTGTTTACATATAAATTAGTACACTGCAATGTCACGTTCAGAATTAAAGAATGAATTTTTAAATGGTTAATTATTGTCCACCATTGATCCTGACACAGATAGCTTATAGCAGTATACTCGTCAAAATTAATGAGCAGTGTATTGTACAGTAAATAAATAGATAAAGTGGGATAGTTTATACAATTTCCAAAAATTCAAAAAAATTTTTAAGTTATTTTCGGAGTATTGGTGCTACCATGTTAATATGAAATAACTAAAATGATGTCTAAAATATGAAGAAAATTATGTTATATTATATTTTATATATTTAATAACATCCATACATTTGATATTAAATAAATATTTATAAAATAGTCGATTTTAACGGGTTAGTATAAAATAGATACCTACTAAAACACGTTTATTAAAACTATCACTTGAATTTACCACCATTGAAGGCATTGAAAATAAAGGATAAAGTCAATAAACATAAATGATATTTTTAAAATCAGAAGAATTTGTTTCAAAAGGCAGACGATTGGCAAGTGATTTCTAATGTATTAATTTTGTATATACTTATCAATAACAAATACGTGTAAATTCCAAATATGGAGAACAATCTGAAAAATATGTGTGTAAAAACTTGTAACTTGGCAATATTTCATATGATGTCTGCTTTGAATTTGTCTTTTATAATTACTTGAATTTCAGCATATCAAATTCGTTTCGTCAAATAAGGCACTTCACTACAATTCCATCATACGTTATTCAGAAAGATGTTGTTCAGGACATTTATGAGTAAAAGGTATAGATCTGTGTAATCAGTGACGGTGGCGAACTGCGCCTCAATCTATGAATAAATTATACCTGTTGATGATCAACAGATCGACTGGTCTGGAACTGTCCTAGCCTGTGTTGCCAACCCTTCGGAACTGAATTCCCTACAAAGAAATAATAAAATTACCTTCCTTATTTCTAACGAAAAATTTAAAAAATTCCCTCAATATTCCCAACAATATTTTGCAGGCAAAAAGACATAACGAAATAAAAAGATAATATTCTTTGAGCCGGTTAGTTTGTTTCAGTTCTCTATACATAATTAGTTATATTATGAAATAAATAAATATTTTACGAAATCCATATATATTAAAACGCATCGATTCTGTCTCGCTATAAATTCCGTTGCCGAATCCAAAGTTTCAAAGCTATTTATTCCGAGGAGGAATCGTGGAGGGATCCCCGTGGGCGACATGAGGTCGCCCCGGCCTTTCTCCAATGCGTAGGGGTATTTTCGTCCCGTTTCCTACGCGTTTTCCCAATTTAAACGCATTTTCAAAAAACCTCTGCAAAATTTTTGTCGATCACCGTTCGGCGAGAGAAATACGGCTAGCACCGGCGTTTGTCCTCGCGCCTAATGGTCTCGTCACACCTGCCGAAATCCCGACTTTTCGCGGGACTCCCTAGACCCTTTTTCTAATTTTACGGCTTCGAGAACCGCTTCACGCGAAAGTTCCGTCCTTTCTCTAATCCCTTGAGATTTTTCTTCGAGACCGTACGTCGACTCCTTCTACGTCTATTTCGTCTTCGAAAATCTCGAGTCGCGTCCCTCTCAACTTCTTTCTCATTTTATCTACCGATGTGAGATTGCACTAACGAGACAAGTACCTCCCACGAAAACTGTCAAATTAATTAAACTTCAGATAGGTTATTTTTCTACGAAAAATATTGCTAACGGAATCAATAGTACTCACTGCCAAACACTTCTGATTACCAAAATACTGAAGCGAAATGCTTTTCCAATTAGAAAATCGGTAAAAATTATTTTTTTAGGTTGACACGTACAGTTTACGTACTTAAACGTCTCAAAGTAAACATTTGACAACAGGCGTGGTAGCGCAACGGGAAAGTTGTAGGATGCAAAACTTCATAATACTGATTTCGTGAGTTCGAGTCACACTGGAGGCAAACTTTTCTTTTTAAGTTTTAATTCTAATTATTTATTAGTATTAGTATCTAGTTATTTTTTTTTCATTATCCGTAGCTTTTATTCTTTCTGCACGTAAAGTTTGGAATTAATTCTTTCATTTTGGCAGTCTGTTAAATTCTTCATTTTAGCTTACAAAAATACATATCTACAAAATTTTTAGTCCCATTGATAAAATTGATAATAATGTTTACTTAAAAATAAATTCAGTACTTACTTAAAAAATTATGTTGCTTTACCATCAACAATAGAGTACCCTTACAATTCATCAAAATATTAAAAAAAATCGTTTAGTATAATTACATCATCATTCCAGATACAAAACTTCTTTAATATGTATTTTTTTAAAATAATATTATTCTAGATGCTTTTGTCACCCGAAGAATGACCCCAAGCCCCAGGCCTGGACCCCCGACAGAGCTAGAAATGGGAACGAAAATCGCGAGAGCGATTTTCTCCCATTTCTAGTATTAACATTAATAGCCGTAACAAAATTATAAATATATGATGTTAAGCGGGTAACGGTGAACCACAAGATTAATGTACGTTTTCAGTTTTTGCTCAAATAACTCTTCATAATACTGATCAACATGATAAAAATATGCGTTTTTTTTATAGACTTTTTCTATCTTCCGATCTCTAGTTATCTTAAAAGGATTACGCAGGTAAATAGTCAAAGTTATGGGCAGTGGCAATAAGCACGGTACATAAATGAAATTAATTTTATCATTCCATACTTCCATATTACACATGTGCTATAACGTTAACTAATCAAATTCAAAAGCATCTGTTAGACTGTGGCTCTGTTCAGCGAATGGTGAGACCAGTCAAAATCGTGCAGAAAACAATTATTTCGGTGGTCAGCCCAATCAGCTGATTGAGAAAATTGGACAGAGTTGATGAATGTTTGAGATGCCTGAATAGAAACACAAATACGGCAGAAATTGTGGTTCACCCAGTAGTCCTACTATGCTTGTTCGACTACGGTGGTCCGACCTTTAGCCGAACACCGCATGTATAACTTATTGTTTCAGTCATTTGCACCAACAGAATAGGAATATAGTAAAAAATATTGTTTTACGAATAAAATAAAGCAAAAAATGATCGATAGGCTATTTTTTCTACAAAAACATTTCTCAGCCCAAGAATTCCCACAAAATGGGAAATTTCCCTCGAGTTGGCGTCACTGGTCCTAGCCTAACACACATAACTTAAACCGCGTCGTTCCTTCTCTAATCGTATGTTTCACAGAATGACAAGTCCGGCTCAGCATCACGTTTTTCTGTTAAATTATCAACGGCATTTATTTTTGGATTCGAAAATAATCCAAATGTATCGATTACTGTCAAATTTTTACTATTTTGTTATACAGTCAGATCCAGTGAGCCTGTTAAAATTAGTTTCTTTTCTATTGTCAGTTGTTCGATTTCGAAATTTGACAGTATTTGACGTTCTGCTCATTGGTGTACAAGGTTTTTTGGCTTGGATATTATTTCGTGGATTTTGTCGTTCCTTAAATTAGCGTCTGTGATAAAAGAATTGTTTTCGTAGCTACAGTTAGAGAAGGAAGAAATTATACATACTATTTATAATTGATTGTATGTTTCTTTTTACTTTTAGGCTAAGAACATTGAATTTTCATTAGAACACAAAAAACTTCTTCTGTAAGTAAGTGTATTTTCGTAGTGTACAAAATAATGAAAATGGTTGTAGTTATTCGGGGAACTATTTTCAGTTACAATTTTAAGAAAAATTTACAAACCATGAATTTGATTATTAAATTTTTTCAAGACACGTTACTAATATTGTAATATTGTTACAACTTGAACAGGAAATGTAATTCCGCTGTTTTAACTGACTTTTAACTGGGTAATCACAGTTTTTTCAATTTACCTGGTGCAAAATGATAATCACAATTATTATATTTCATTATTTTTACCATCCACATTGAAAACTAAACAAATGTAGTAAAATAACTACCAGCTTTGCCTAATCTATGAAATAACTGATATTTGTTAAATAATTGATAATTTTACCCTAAATTTCTATTTTTACAATCTAACCTTATTTTACTTTTAAACATCATTATTTGTTCAACATTAAAATCCCCCACCCTGCGTTCACGATTCTAATATTGATATCAAAGACAGGGGCGCTGTACAGAAAAAATCAATTTGAAGCGGCACAGTCAATCATTCCGGATTTCATTATATAATAACTTTAATCAAGACAACTTCTTTATTTTTTTTATAAATATATCCTTCACATTGTTCTCTTATATACAACCAAAATATTGAGAAAATAAAATTAAGTTAGTATACTTACTTTCTTAGTCTCGTGCCGCTTTTCCCCTAAATATTAAAAAAAAACATTAATAGGAAATTAAATTATAATAGGTGAAATTTCCTGTTAACGCAAACATTTATTTTTTACCACTTCTGTGCATGTGTAAATCAGGAAATTGCTAGTAATTTGCCCTGTCCTTTGTTTCAGTGTGTTCCAATTCCCGGGCTGGGCTTCAGACGAGGGAGCTACAAGTGCGTGTGCCGACCTGGTTTCTACTTCCCAGAAATAAAAGCAGAACGTCGTTACTTCAATGGAACTGTCATAGAAGAAGAATATGAGAAGCGTATGTTGGTAAGACGTGATATTTTTAGCAAGCTAAACCTGCAGATTCCTACACAATTGTCAATAGGAAAAAGATAATATTTTACTCATAAAATTGCGTTACCCTTCCTTATGCTTTTTACATACCAGCGGATCTCCATTTTTATTAGCAATTTTATTAAATGCCAAAGGAAATATTTATTCTATTACTTTTTAAGAACATCAAAATACACGGTGCGTCATGAAAGTTTGTGCTTTTCGCAAAATCCTTTTTATTTTCTATACGATTTTATGCATTCTCTCAAATAAAAGCTGTAATTGATTACAGCCATCCTATAAATTTCTAAAAAAGCAGTGAAGTGACGTTTATCAGACATATAGAGAACACTTATTTTAGAACGTGTATTAGCATTCAATTGTAACTTATTAACATCAACAATATGACATTATAACCACTACATAGCCAGAGTGTTACCACAATTAGATGAACTAGTTAACGTGAAAACCTGAAATAAAGTCACGATCTACACTCAGTGAAATCTACCACTGCCCAATTTCGCACATTAGTCAGTCGTGTTGCAATTGCTAGAACGATTCTGGATATTTCCACCAGAATATTTATCTAAACAATATATTGTTTCTAGATCTAAAAATTATTTTTGATATTGCATTTGAAAATAATTCCGTTTTACAAAAAAGATCCAAATATATTATCATATTGCGAGTACAGATCTGGCTATTCTCCTATTTGAATGTGGTTACTGGATAGAGTGGTAGGTTACCTTTTGGAAGTTAAGAATGTGAAATCTATAGCTTCTACGTTTTTCAATAGAATCGATGATTCTTGATTTAGAAAACCAATGTGAACACATATTTCCTATTGCATTCTGGTGTTATTGATATGTTCATACCGAATTATGGACTTCTTCCTTTTACTGATAATAATAAAATGGTATAAATGTGAAATTTCCAGACTAAAGCAATTTAAACAAAATTATAAAATTATATCTTAAAATACTCGCTCACATTTTTTGTTTATTTGCGTGTTATTGGCTGAATAACTATCTTCGTTAATACTGCTTATGATGATAAAATGAATACAAATTAATTTAGGATTTAAAGGTTTTGATAAACTTGCGCCAGGTAGGCATTTCGCCGGTTAGGCAGGGTTCTAGTGCCGACTCTGTATGTTTTTCTTGAAGAAGCGACCTAGATATTTCAGATATTTTGTATATTTTCTGTGAAAATGGTATGGTGTATAATAAGTCTGCTTTGCACAACAAACCATTTTATTTATATTTAAGTATACAAATACGTTTTAGATTAAAATTAGAATAGAATTGTTTCATGTGACACTTAAAATAAATGTATTTTATCTAATTAACATTAAATGGACTACCTGATACTTTTGATAACAATTGATAATGATTTTCATTTTTCTAGGTCACTTTCTTAGGTTTGAATTGTTTTTAGAAAATAACGAAATCCATTTGTGTTAAATATTCATTAGTTGTCAGTCGTTCAAGTGTCTTATATGCCTTGAAACTGTCTCAGATTTTACACAATCCCAAATTCTATAATTAGTGCGTTGACATAACTTCACAGAACATGATTAACTATTAAGCTTAAAACATCAACAATAACAAGGGGTGACAGAGGATTACTTTCCCTTGCGTTAACATACTCATTTAAACACAATACCCTTATCTAGTGTTGTTAAAGTACCTATTATACTTCATTTTGTCATAAGTAAAAGGTATCTGGAGTAGACTGCGAAAATACCAATAATGGGCTTTAAACTAGAGCCACAGGTAACAATTTACTTCGCTCAATGATATTAATGAGGAGATAAGGCTTGCCTTACATTGTAATTTCGACTACAATTAACACGGCCAAGGACTTGTTTAAATGTTGGAATCGTCCTGCGCTTCAATAATTCAAACTAATAAGGCAAAAAGTACCTCAGAATTTTCAATGCTTTCGTAGCAGAAATTGCTGAAGAAAACTAAATTAGATATTTCTCAGCAATTTACACGAACTAACTGCAATCAGATAAAATATAGATAATTCTCCACAGGGCGAATATTTGATACTAGGATTGTTATCATAATCTGAGATAATTATGTTTCTAATTATATAGGTAATACTGCATGAATATGGGGTCTGGCAAAGTCCCGACACGGTCTTTTAACGTTTTACAGGGTCAAAATTGAAGAATTATCGTAGGGTCTAGTAAACTATATTTTGAACTGATAGTGACTCCCTCCCCCTTTCAAGGCTCTACGTAGCATTCCAAAATTAGATAGATAGATAGATAGATAGATATCTTTATTATGTTCCTTGTAACAAAAAAATTACAAAATACTCAGAGAGTGTAGAACGAGTCACAAAGCAAGAAAAAAATAGGTAATCTTAAAAGTAACACTATAAAACAAACAACAAAAACAAAATCACAAATCTTAAAACCTAAGCAGTCAAAAAATTAAGAAAACACATTAAAACATTATTACTAGTAACAGAATAAAATTCAAGTAACCTTAATTAAAAAAATCGGTATACAAATATAATAAAAACGTGAGACAAAGAACATTAAATTATAAAACAATAATATCATTAAAATATTCGTCCAGACTATAATATGCTTTTTGAGCTAGGAATGTGCGGAGTTTTTTTTAAATATTTTTTATGGATAATGTGTTAATGCCAGGTATTTTATTATATATTTTTATGATAGAATATGGAACATTTCTTTGAACATACGTATAATGTGGTATATTTGGTGTTAAGTTGTTTTTATTTCTTGTGGCGTATGTATACTCCTTTACATAATTCTCAAATAAAGAACTGTTTTCAGCAATAAAGATCAGAGCCTCATATATGTACAAACTTGTTACAGTCAAAATATTATTTGTAATAAAAGCCTGCTTACACGATTCTCTTTGTGACATATTGAAAATATTTCTCACACACCTTTTTTGCAGTATAAAAATATTTTTTGTAGTGGTAGATGCACCCCAAAAAATAATACCATATTTTATCCTGGACTGTATATATGAATAATACGCTATTAAAGCTGCTTCTGTATTTATATTTTGTGATATAATCTTAAGTGCGTAACAGTATCGTGCCAAGTTGGTTTCTAGTGTTTCAATATGGCATTTCCAGTTCAAAAGGGAGTCTATTTTCACTCCTAGAAAAGATATATTTTCAACGCTTTTTGGAATATTTGGAGATAATGAGGGACTATCAATGTCACATTTAAAGAACCCCAATACTTGTGTCTTATCTTTGTTGAGTTTTAAATTTATGGACGTAAAATAGGTTTCAAGCTTATCCATTGATGTTCTTATACTATCTTGTAATGTTTGAAAGTCATGCTCACTATAAATTGCTGTACTGTCATCGGCATACTGTATTATACACTGATTTATTACAAGTGGAAGATCATTGGTATACACAAGATATAGCAGTGGTCCCAATATTGACCCTTGAGGAACACCTCTTTTTATTAACATTTTTTCTGATTTAATTAGTTTACCACATTTATTTGTTTCGATAACATATTGCATGCGGTTCTGTAAATATGACCTTACTAAGTCTCCTGCTATACCCCTTACACCACAGTCCGCCATTTTCCTTATGAGTATGTTGTGGTCTACAGAGTCAAAAGCTTTAGATAGATCCAGTGATATGGCTACAGTGCTCTTTTTGTTATTCATTGAGTCCAAAACAGTAGATAGCGCTTGATATACCGCTCGTATTGTAGTTCTTTTTTTCCGAAACCCATTTTGACTGTCTGGTAGCAGATAATATTTCTCAATAAAGTTTATGATTCTAGTATATATTATCTTTTCAAATATTTTACTGATGTTTGACAATAGAGCTATAGGTCTGTAATTACAAATATTATTTTTAACACCTTTTTTATAAATAGCTTTAATACAAGCAGTTTTAAGATTTTCTGGAAAAATTCCACTTGCTAGACATAGGTTTACAATATAAGATAGTGGATGTGTTATCTCGTTAGCTACTGCTTTTAATAACTTAACTGGAACTTCATCCTCCCCAACAGATGCTGTGTTCTTGAGACTCATTATTACATTATAAATCTCATTTGGACATGTGGGCTCTAAAAATATACTGATTTCTGTTGTGAGGAGACTTTGATGAGGTTCATAGGACTGCAAGATCGAGCACTGATTTATAAAGTGAGTATTTATGTTGTTAAGCACATGTATTTTATTTTTTTCCTCCAAATTAATATTTGATAATATTGAGTCTTCATTTTTTGTTTCCGTACCCGTAAATTTCTTTACTAGATTCCAAATAGCTTTGCTCTTATTAGTTGATGACTGTATATAGGCAACATTTGACATTCTTTTGGCTTTAGAAATAACATTTTTTAAAATGATGCAGTATTTTTTATAAAACTCTTGTGAAACTGTTCCCTTCTCTTTTTGCATATAGAGTGATCATTTTCTTTTACTGGATATTCTAATACCTTGGGTAATCCAAGATCTGTTCTCATTGTGTTGTTTTGCTACCCTGACTGGAAATATTAGATTAAATTTATTTTTAAACTCGTACAGAAATTTATCGTAAGCGCTATTCGCATCTAATTCAGAATAAATTTTACTCCATGTTACAGATTGAAGTTCGAATTAATTGTTAAATATGAACCCATGACATGTTGCACCTAATTTTAATGGTCATAGAAAATATTTATTATATTTCATAATATAATAGATATATACAGTGTGTCCATTTAGTGTATGATTCTTCTATATCTTTTGAACTATTACGTTTAGAAAAAACCTCAAATACAAAAGGTTCTTGGTTACCAGTGTTGCACATTTTAAAAATATTTGCAACTATACAGTATGTTTCACAAAAGCAGCACAACTTAAACTTTACCTCTTTTAAATGGGACACTCTTGAGTTCTTCATCATTTCCAGGTGATGCCAACTTGGTTGGCGAAACACGCTTCGAATGCAGTATAGTGTTTTGGTGTTATGTGGAAAACTACGTCAGTGTTATCTTCACACCAAAGGTTCCAACCTCTTTCAAGATATACAGTTTAAGACTTTATACAAAATATTTAATATCATAAAGACTTAATTATCCAAATCAGTGATCAAATGGCGACATTTTTGCATTCTGAACATTTCATTTTCATAATTCTGTGCATCCAAGATCAAGAGGTCAATGTTGACTGTAAAAAATAAATGAGCGGTAGTTAGTACTTATTAAAGTATTTGGTGTTTTAAATGTAAAAATAAAATTCCCAAGATGAATAAGTAATAAGGTTGGTATATAACTTTAGGACAGTCGTGGAAACTATTTCTTAGCCATACGAATCAGAGACTGCAGGATTGATTTACCATCTTTGTACGAATATATGCCCAATATAATAAAAAAATGTATTCATTTACTTTTGATAGTTAACAAAAATTTTTTGGACGCGCAGAGTTGTATGAAATTTTTAATAAGTTGAAAAAGGAATCCATTTGACAAATGCTGCTGATAATTAACTCCATATTATATTAAATATTTTATTTAAAATCTGCACAACAAAGTGCAATTCAATATAAGATATTGTAATGGTCAGACCAATTTAGATTCAAATAAAAACAGGTTAAAATTCTTGTCAATAATAACGAATATTTAGAAAATATATTTATAATTTCGCAACGTTGCAATGAATACAAAAATATTTTATAATTATATGAGGGTTTTCTTGGAGATTTAATTTTCGATATAACATACAGGGTGTCACATTTGAAAAAATAGTATAAACTTCATATGAACTTATTAAAATTTGAGATTAAATTTTAAGCATCCTGATACTACTGTCTACAAAAAATATTTGTCAAATTGAAATTTGTGATTAAACTGTGACGTATTTACTAAGACCCAACAAAAGTACAAAATTTAAGAAAATAAACATTAAAAGAGGTAAACTTTAAGTTGAGCTGCTTCTGTGAAACGCACTGTATAATTGCAAATATTTTTAAAATGTGCACCATTGGCAGCCAAGAACCTTTTACATTTGAAGTTTGTCTCTAAATGTTCACAAGATATAGAAGAATTACACACTAAACCGACACACTGTATAAATACATTATAGTATATTTGGTCTCAAATCGGAGCTGGCTACGACCATTTGTTCAGTAGTTGTTAAGAAAAATGTTTTATCCGACGGAAACAACATTCTAACAATGAAAATAAATAATACAATCCTACCTATCTGTTGCTTGTAAGTATTATGAGATAATCAACAAAGAGTATTTATTTTTTTAAATTAATAAGGAATTGCTCACGTATCTAAATAAAACAAATTATTATTAGAAGAGACAGTTTAGAAAGTTTTTAATCAGTTTTTTTACAGCAAGTGTTCGAAGTGACTACCTTCTTCAATTTCGCATTGACCCAAGCGCGATAAATAATTCTTTTAGGACGATTTTCTAGTTCATCTAGCTTTTAAGTGGTGTTAAATCAGGATATCTTGGCGGTCACTTAATCTCGCCTCTCCTGCTTACCTCCTAAGTTTCAATTTATATCATGAATGTCAATCTTCTGGGGAGTTTGTGTGTGATGTTCCATATTTTCACTCGTTTCCGTGGAAATATAAAGTTATGGATAGGCCTGTAATAATTATGGTTAGGATTATATAAAACCGATAGTCGTAGTAGCTTTCGGTGACGCCAGAATATATTTTTTATAACCATTAATTTGAGATGCAAGACGACATATATTGTCATTTATTTCAAAATGATTTTTCTCTAGGAGCTTTAGAAGGGGAGGGGTAGTTCACTACCTCTCCAAAATGTAGTTCACTAAACCCTATAATTAATTATCCTCAAATTTTGAATTTTCTTTCTCCTCCCTGTAAAATGTAATAAGTCATCCCGGAACTTTTGCCGGATACTGTATAGACTAATTTAATAGTAAAATTAGCACATTTTCCAGATAATCGATCGTTCTTCGATTAACTCCAAATATCCTTTCCTTTTAGATACATTTAACTGTAAGTCACTGGAAAATCGTAGATTCATCCAGTCTTTAATATTTTTGTATAAAATCATTCATTTTAAAGTTGATAGTCCAAACATTCTGGAACGTATAATGTTTCAAATACCAGGAGCAAATAGTCGTTTTTCTCAGCCAATGTATCTGGAAATCCCTCGCACCAACCTACTAAAGCGCTCGCCTAGGAATTACAATAGTATTGATGTTGATGACAAAATAGATTTATTTTCTTGTAGCATTAGGGATATTAAAATATTATAGAAATAAATATGTTTACCACTCGCGGTTATTCATGATTGTTTTTTTTTAACTGTTTTTGGTCAGTGTATTCCATTTTTTTCCATTTTTTGTTTTGTTTATTAGATGTTTATATAGTCATTATTGTTTTTCACATGTTTTGTACTCTATATGTATATAAATTTACTGGATAGTCTTTTTCCCATTCATCAATTGGATTCTGTCTGTTGAATGGTGTATTACAAATAAATAAATAAATAAATAACTAAATAAATAAATAAATAAATAAATAAATAAATAAATAAATAAATAAATAAATAAATAAATAAATATCCTTTTATGTGGAGCATCTGTGTATGAAATAATTCAGCTCCTTATATGTTTTTCTCTATTTGAATGAAACCAACACGTTTAATCGAAAATGTTCCCAATTTTAAATATAAATTAGGCGAAAAATTTTCTTGTATTTTTTGGTGTAAGAAAAAACCAAAATGGGATATGTCCTGGTAATGTCATCTGGAAACAGTGTTTCCATGCTTGTCGTTTATTGTAATATTACTGGCTCCATAGTCTTACCAATTACACCTTGCGAGAAAAAATATTATATTCTTCGAGAACGTAGCCGTTATTTCATAAAATGACTGCTTCTTGTGGATCACAAGCAGTAGATCTACCCATTTAATCTAAATCTACTTACTTAAATGGAATCATCGATCTTCATGAATTTGTGTGTAAATTGAAAATGTTGTTAGTGGTTGATATGCCACCTAGATCTAGTGTGAAAACGATAAAAATCTAGACTTAAAATTTACTTCAGTCGTTCCTGACTCCGACGCTAAAATTGATCAGCTAACCAGCGAATTGTTTTAGTTATAACCAACAGACAAAGATGATATTAATAAAAAGTTAGATGTGTATAAATAAATAACTGATTCAATGAAGTCAATACATATGCAAGCTCTTGTGGCATGTATATAATCATGGAACTTGAATATGTGGAATTATTGTCAAAACAAAGTTGATCTAAAACGTGTGGATCATTTGAAATTGGGTACTCTATGATGACACTCTCAATATAGCAGTTATAACATCAAAAGTTTTTAGAAAAGCTATTACGTGAACTTGTTTTGTAGGTTTGCGGATTTTAACAGATTTTTTGTTCCCCAAGGCCGATATTTTCTTATTCTGATTATCCACATAAGATAATTATTCAGGTTAGACGAAGGGGAATCAAAAATTTCTGTTTAACGGAATAGTTAGATAGGTACCGAGTGATACTATCTGATGTGATGTTCCAAAATTTGATTAATGAATTCTAATATTCAGTCTGTGTGAACACAAGCGTCCTGGACCTGCGTCTATACTCTAATGACGCTATTTATTTTATTTTTATTTAAGCCAGTTTCATATTGCTTCCTTAGGTTTTTATTGCTTCTTCCGCAATAGCGTGTGATGCAGTTTAATGTCGAATCCAATTTAAAAATAAGTGTTGATTAGAAACTTAGATTAGATATTAACCAACTATTCCGCCTCTATGATTTAGCCGCGCTGTGCGTAAATTTAGCTCTGTTTAAAGCAATGTTATTAGTGACAACTTATAACATTCCACCTACTTATGTCTTGTAGTGCTTATTAAAGTGGTAATTTTTTAAAATATAGATTTAGAGATTGTCATAATAAGTTTCGGTTGAAATAAAAATGACATCAACTAATGTTTTTAATTAACACTACCTATATTTTAAAGATTTGCGTAAAAGTTTCTATTATAAAGTTGCTGATTGGTAGGAGTGTGCTGGTCTTTAATATTGTATGAAATATTGCATAAACAGATCATACACAAAAAATAAAATCAGGAAATGGTGGTATATTTAATTATAGCCATACCAAAGTTTCTTGTGCAAGTTTTAATATTAGGTATATGCGACAAACACGTGTTAATTTTTTTTATATTATTTATAAAAAGGTGAGTAAAAAAGTTACGAAGCAAATATATGTTTCTTCTTAAATAAAACACTTAATTTAAGGAATTGAATACGAAAAGCAACCTGCTACAAAGTCACTTTTAATGACTTTTCTGCAAAGTAAAAAAATATGTGTTGATTAATCTGGTCACCTAATACTTTATACAATGTATTTTTTAAAGGATATAAAGTTTGATATGCTATACCCCCTATTATATACAGTAATCACGATACGTGGAACATTTTTTTCAAAATGTTTGAAACGAAATACCCAATACATTATTGCTATTAATTATTAAAAGTGTTTTAAACTTGAAAAAATACGAAAAATCAACATAAATATAAATGATGCACCTTTCATGATGTCAGTCAGTAAAACATCTTTTTGAGAATATTTCTTACATTTACTTGGTGTCGATTGATGAACCATTTTTTATATTATATCTATATTATTTTTATAAAATCTATTTACATTGCTTCATTAATGACATGACGGCTTATAATCAGCCTGTAAAACATAAAAGTAACTTTGATGATAGCAAACACATTTTTTTTAGTCCCTCAATATCAATGTATGTTGTACAAACATTTTATATTTATCTGTTCCAAATGTGTAACTCATATTAATATAACTCCTCACACTCATATTAATATACCTATTATTGAAGAAACTATTCTAGTCTTAATAGAACTGATTTCAAAAGAACTAGAATAATACTGTTCATAATAATTGTAGACAGTATGAGATAAAGTAATTGTGCATCCTAAAAGATTGTGGTCTATTTGTGAGCTATACACCAGTTTCACTTTGTTTTTTTTACTAAGATATTCTTCATATGTCAGCCATTATTTCTTAGAACAAATTCAGGTTGAGAAAATATTATATTCAATATGAACCTATAGAGTCGATAAGAGCTAGTGATCCAATTTGTTACTCTATTAATATTTTATATTTGCATTAAAAAATCTGCTCAAATTGAAACCATTTCCTTAATTAACTAGAATAATGAACGCCTAAATAACAATAAAGATAAAGCAAAAGTGTTCAATCAATTTTAACTAACGTAGATTGTGACTGAACAATTTTTGTTAATTAAAAAATTGAATCGAGTATATTTATAGAACCTGTGACAAAATATGAAATAATTGTTCTTATATCTGAATTAAAAAATAACTGTTCACCAGGTTCAGATAAATTAACGGTGACGATAATAAAAAACATTAACAAATAGATACCCTGGTAGGTACATTATTTTTCCGTTAGTACACATTATTAATATATGTTTTAAAACGGGAAAATTCCCCAGCCCAGCAGTGGAAGGATTCAATCGTTACCCCTATTTTTAAATCAGGCGATTCTACTAATCTAACCAATTATAAGCCTATTTCTATAATAAATATTGTGAAATATTATATAAGCGTCTTTGGCGAAAATCTTTGAAAAAGCATTAAAATAAAGATTAATGAATTTTTTCACACACAGAACGTTATCTTTGACAGGCAGTAGCAATCAGGCAGGTTCTGCACAGAATTCGAGAGCATGAAAATGCTGTATTGGATGTTTGGAGAAAACGGTTGAAGCCTTGATGGATCACTAAAGTGCACTGCATTTTTTCTTGAGTTGACCAAGGTTTTTGATACCTACCGTGTATCACCGATTCCGTTTTGATACAAAATATTACTCAGTAAATTAGGCAGCTACGGTGTCTGGAGTGTAGCACTCGACTTCATGTCTAATTATTCGATATATACAGGGTGTCCCAGTGTGAGCGTAGAAAAATTTACCAGGGGTCTATACCAGACCAAAATGAGAATAAAATTCTTATAAAAAAAATTCCTTGATGCACGCCTAACGAGTTACAGGGTGTTATTTTGGAAAAAAACCGATAATTTTCGGCAATAACTTAAAAACCATTTCGTAGATTGTGGTAATTTTTGGGTGACGTGTACATCTATTAAGGGCCATTACAACTACATGGTGTTTGTTTAACTCTGACAGCTGTGATGGCCTAGGCCATCACTCTTCCTTATGATTTTGCCTTCATAACTCTTGCATATCCTACTTTTTCTTGGAAGAAAAACTTACATATCTTAACAGTATTGTCAAATCTCGGGCTTCACAGAGTCAGTATTATATGGCGGGTCTAACAGCGCTATATTCTGGAATATACAGCATATACAGAAACGCGACTCGCGCCCTCTGCACTAGCGTTCAGTGAACCAAATCTGTATATGTTGCGATATTTAACCGCCTTTTCAGTCCAAACAAAAAAAATCCCAAACTCTCCCATCACTATAATATACTTAAAAACGTAACCAGACCCATTGGCGGGTCTAACAACGTCGAAAATGGATTGGTAACGTAGGTAGTACATAGCAAAATGGGTCTGTATAAGCGGTATAACAAATATATATATATATATGTTGAAAAACAAGTGTGTTTCTGGAGGCGGAAGATATTCAAAAAACAGAAAAACTTCGCCGAAACCTCTATTCAACCAGACAACAATTTGTCTGGGTCGTGCTCGAGGTGTATTGCCACCTACGAAAAGCACTGTCGTTTGCGACTCTACAACTGGACAGCGGTGCTGCCCCCGGTGTCATCTTGCTACTCGCAGACTACGTAGTTTCTGCCTGTTAGGCTTCGTCACTACGAGATAAGCACAATGACACCACAGGCAGCAAAGACACTTAGAAGCCCGTCAGCATTCTGCTGGTAGAGCATAAGTGTCTCCACCCAGCGGCAGAATCGCAAACTATAAAAGCCCGGCTAGGCTGCACTACTTGAAAAACAAGTGTGTTTCTGGAGGCGGAAGATATTCAAAAAAGAGAAAAACTTCGCCGAAACCTCCATTCAACCAGACAACAATTTGTCTGGGTTGTGCTCGAGGTGTATCAAGTATCAATCATTTTGAGGAATGCCACTTACAACGTGTAGATATACAACTTGCTATGGTGGGGGTTAAGTCCACTAAACAAAATATAATGATATAACTTTGACCTGGATTCTGATCACTCAGCTGTCATTTTGACCATAAGTGACAAGATAATTAAAAAAGAGGCTCGGCCTATATTGGTAAACAAAACTACTGACTGGGAAAGTTTTACACTGGAACTTCAGGCGAGCATTAACCTACATGTTATTTTGAGAACAACTGAGCAGCTTGAAGTAGAAACTGAAAACTTCACCAGAATTATCCAGATGGCAGCACACCACAACATAAAAGAAATTAGTCATATAACCAAAGGTATCAATTACCCATTAGAAATAAGAGAACTGGTTAAAGAGAAAAGAAGAGCCACGAGAAGGTGGCAGCAATCGAGAGATCCTTCTGATAAAACCACCTTAAATAGTAAAACACAGCTGCCCAAAAGAGAAATACAAAAACATAAGGAAGAGTCAATCAATTACTATCTGCAAAATTTAACTGCAGATGAAGAGACAGTTTACTCCCTCTGGAAAGCAACTAAGAAAATCAAGAAGCCTATTACTTCAACCCCTCCAATCAGGAAGGACGATAGCCCATGGGCCAGAGATAATAAACAAAAAGCTGACTTATTTGCTGAACATTTGGCTAACGTATTCAAACCTAATCAAATTCTTGTAAACAATTTGCTTGATATTGACACTCTAAGGACAGAAGATATTACCCCTGTTACTCCAAAAGAAGTAGCTGAGGAAATAAAACAAATCTAAGACTAAAGAAAGCACCCAGGTTATGACTTCTTTACTACTGAAATCGTAAAGTAGTTACCGAGAAAGTGCATAGTCATGCTGACGTACCTTTTCAATGCAACCTTTAGACTGAAACACGTTCCTGCCAGCTGGAAGGTAGCGGAAGTGATCATGTTGCCTAAACCAGGCAAGCCACCAAATGATGTCAAGTCTTGCAGACCTATCTCCCTGCTGCCAACCATTTCAAAGTTGTTTGAAAAACTACTTCTCAAGAGATTAAGACCACTAATTGAAAATGGTAATGGAAAATTATCCCGGATTACCAATTTGGCTTTAGACAAAAGCACTAAACTATTAATCAGATACATCGTATTACTAACATAATAGAGCGTACACTTGAAGAAAACGAAGTCTGCTCTGCAGTCTTCTTAGATGTTGCTCAGGCCTTTGACAAGGTATGGCACGAAGGATTGATACACAAATTAAACAAAATACTTCCGACACAATATGTAGAGATTCTGTGATCGTATATCTCAGGCATACTTTTCAGAATAAAACAGGAAGATGAATATTCTGGCCTGAAAGATATAAGAGCAGGAGTGGCCCAGGGTAGCGTTCTTGGCCCTATCCTTTACCTGCTATATACTAGTGATATGCCAGTACTAGAAGAGACCACTGTAGCTACATTTGCTGACGACACTGCACTTCTTGCGGTCGGTAAAGATCAAGGAATATCCACTAAGAGACTGCAAGTAGCTAGCAACACAATACTTGATTGGACCAAACAATGGAAGATCAAGCTAAACAAGCTCAAATCAACTCATGTTAACTTTACCAACAAAAGACTAGTTAACCCTCCGTACTTGGATATTAATGGTACTATTGTACCCAATGAGAATAACGCCAAATACCTAGGCATGACCCTGGATGCCAAGCTCCGGTGGAAAGAACATGTGAAGAAGAAAAGAATCGAAGTTGGTTTGAATATAGATAGCATTATTGGATGCTTGGAAGAAATTCTAAGTTGACAATACATAATAAGATACTAATTTACAATCAGATCTTAAAACCAGTTTGGTTATACGGTATTCAACTTTGGGGTTGTGCCAGAAATAGTAATATTAAAACCATTCAGACTTTCCAGAACAAAGTGATACGTAACATAGTAGACGCTCCATGGTACATACGCAACTCCGACTTGCATCGAGACCTTAACATCCCAATGGTTAAAGATGAGATCAAAAGGTTTGCTGGCAGACATGAGGCCAGACTTCACCTCTACATCAATGCAGAAGCTGCTGGACAACCAACATCTTGTTCGAAGATTGAAGAGACCCAAACCATTTGAGCTGGTGTAGTGTGCTGTGTAAAAGCAGGACATAGTGCGCCAGTGAAATTGTTAAAAGAAAACAATCTAAAGGGCGTCGTTGGATGAACTTTAGTTAATAAATGTTTAGTTTGTAAGATTATTAGAAGAAAATTAATGGTTGGTCATCAGACCAGTTTTAATAGAAATAAGATTCTCCAACAAAGAATCTTAATAAAAAAAAAAAAAACTTTTCCTCGCGCAACATTCTGGAATGACGAGAAACATGAAACTGAAGGATTCATCCTGCTTCTGGCGATGTGCCCGCACTACTGGTACTAGTGCGCATAAAATATCCTTTCAAGTGTAAACACCCACTGTCCCTCATATGTGATAGTAGGCTAGCCAGGCTGGCTACAGGTACAAGTAACCAGGCTTAGTAACTATACCAATGCAAATCCGCCGTTATAAGTTTTATCCTGCTAGTAGAATTTATTCTGAATAAATTAATTATTATAAACAGATTAATTTTAAAAACCATTCACAATGAGAGGTTTTAAAATAGACATGTAATAAACATAATTTTTGAATCTCTGCTTTTTTAGATATACGGTGTTAAAGTAAGGGCTCAGTAAATTTAAATCCTACACTAAACATTGCACAGGGGTTTCAATGAATTATTTGGTTGAATAAAGGAAGATATTTTAATTAAGCGATGAAAAGCTGATATTACCTGTGAGAAATACACTCGCGTTTTACTTGCTTCCTTTATGAAACAATTAACCCTAAACATATATATGGATACGTGTTTTTCATACTAACTACAAAGGATGGAGTTACTAATTAACACTAGGGGCTAATATTTCCTGTGAAGCTTGATGTCGATATAAAGACTACATCCTGTCTGAAATCCTTTGAAAATTATTTTATGTATTAGGAGGTTCGTAATTAAATTTTAATACAAATATGTTTTAATCATACTGCTATAAGGTAAAGGTAGCTTCAAAAGTGCATTATAACATCTGCTACTTAAGCATACTTTGAAGTATTATCTTTAATTATTGATAACATAATTACATTTTGTAATAAAGGTGAACAGAAATGTAGAGTTTAATAATGAGGTATATTGGAGGTTCTTACAAATTAATATATAAGAGATGGTCTTGGCATTTGTCTGCATTAGTAGTACCTATATTGGAAAAAGATTATAAATTCTGAAAACTAACCTTTCAGCAACATCCTTCTAAATGGTAGTCCCTGGTGGAAGTTTCACTTTATCTACATACTCTTCATCATTAAATATTTGAAATCAAACCTAGTGACATCTTTAAAAGTTACTTTTAATATTAATGAATGGAAAATTTCAATATACATATCTCAGAAAATACTTATATGCTTCTCAAACTTTGTGTGTGTAATTAAATACGAGAAAGCCTATCCAGCTAAATTGTTTTTATAGTTCTGTTACTCCCATTATATTTGTTAACTGTTTCTGAGGATATGGTTTAAAATAACTTTTTTATTGATTTTTTTTTATTTCACAGACGTTTCGGTAACTGGTTGTTACCTTTATCAATGAATGAACCTAGATATAAAAGCTATATTTTATATTTTGCTCATGGAGATAACTTAATTAGATACTTCAGACATATAGATGATGTCCCTTTTCTTTCTACCTTCACTTAACTTACATAACCTTGAATATATGTTGTCTTTTTCACTCTGTAAATTATGCTTGACTTATTGATTCAAATATTTGAACTAAATGTTTAATGAAACAATGGTTAGGAAAGAACAACCAACCAAGACTAACTGTTAATTTTATTGGGGTTTTGGGGATTTTGTCAGATACTATTAAACGATCAGTGGTGTGGCACTAGATTTTTTTAAAAGGATGCTATTGTGTATTTTACAGAATTTTTGTTTGTCTATTTTATCATTTATACTATTGGGTTCTTTTTTATTTCTATAATTTATAAAATTTGTCGTTTTATATTTTGGTTTTCTGTTTAAAGTTGTATTTGTGTTTTGTAAGTTGGTGCGTTTTGTGAGAACTGTTTTATGAATTTTATCGTATTTGTGTGTTTATAATCCTTTTCCTAAATATTGCGTTCTAAAAATTTGTCCTATATCTACGTTCATTAATTGATAAATGTAACAATCAATTGCCAAAACGTCTGTAAAATACAAATTTTAAATTAAAAAAGTTATTTGAACCATATCCCCAAGAACAGTATATAATAATAAGTAATGATATAGAAAACAAGGTTCAAGAAAAGAAAGTTCAAGAAATAATAATTTTTTTCAAGCAGGAGTTCCGAATAGTTAAAAACTATCAGAAGTAAGCGCAAATAAAAAAAAGCGTTCAATCAGAATAATCCCCAACCATTTTTGATAAATCTACTGTTCAAGCATAACATCATGTACAGTTAGACCAGGCAAATCTTATTTTTTCAATGAAGTTTAAGGGGACATTTATTTTACAATGGAAATCGATAGGTTTTATGTTCAGGAACAAATATATAAAAATCCCAAAAAATCCGTTTTGAGCTAAAAACGTCATTATGAAAAAACATGGCCGCCCCTTCAAATGTTTGAAAATGAAATATCTTATTATCCCTTGGAGCAATTTTAACATTTTTTTTTTATTTTTACAGGATTTTAAGGTTAAAAATTAGAAAAAAAATATATTTTAATTTAGATATAACCAAGAATATAAATTTCCTAACAAAAAACGAAAAAGGAAACGATCTTTTTTAAATTTTATTGACTTCCTACATTTTCCTAACTTTTTAATATCACTAACTAACTTTTACAATCTAGTTAACTACAAAAACTCAGTCATTTAAAAGATCCTCGTACATATATATTTTTTTGGCAGCCATTTCTACATTTACAGTCACGAATACACACAGAAGATAGGATGTTGTGCGAAGTGGGCGATCCTTATAACATGACGTGTTACGCCACTCAGAGGGTGCTTTTCGTTACGGGGATACGCATTTTGTGCGTTTTTCGCAAAAGATGTTTGTTATGGTTCGTTTTATAACTTAAAAATATAAAATGTCTCAATTTCGCGAACCTGAGCTGTTAAACACATTATTCTTACTGAAAAATTTGTTCTTCTAAGGTTACATACACTATTTTGTAGAGCACAAAATATACTACAAGAAAGACTATGGGAGGGTATTATATGCACAAATATAAACACAACACAAGTTTTAAATATGTGGGGTTTTATTAATACAGTCAAAATTTATTTATTTTTTTCTTAACCAGTTTAATTTATTTACTTTTTATATATCAATACCTAATGCTTGCATAAAATCAAACAATCTCCAAGTAAATAGTATCCTTATCTAACCAAAACCTTACGTTTAAAGGATTGGAAAGTAAGGACCATATCAAATATGCCAAAATGATGGCTTACCCAAATTTTAATATATATTTACATATGCTAGTTTATTATTGTCCATAGCATTCGGACTTTTATATTTATTACCTACCTCATAATCTTAAATTTACCAATATTTAATTTTAAATAATTTAAATTAGACAAGTTCACCAATTTATTTATTAATATTTTCCTGGATTGTTACACCGTTCTTGACGGTATTTACAAAAACACGCCATTCCCATTTAAAGGCCGGTATACAGGGCCCGAACCAGTGCTGGGGCTTCCGCCTAGTTATGTAGCAAGGTCCATTGGAAACTGGATCAAGGTAAGATTAAAGGAAGAATGGTCAAACGGGACTGGACTGCGACAAGCCAGGGTCTTAATTGAAGGACCTTGGTCGAACGCAACTCGATCAATACTTGCGTTAAGTCGTAACAGCATAAGGATTGTCACAGGACTGTTGACAGGTCACGGACATCTTAACAAGCACCTTAACACTATCGGTCTTAGTGACACTAGAAGGTGCAGGTTTTGCGGACACGATGACGAGGACTCCATTCTCATCCCCTGTCGCTGTGCCTGCCTCATGGTGAAGAGACACAAACACCTGGACGCAGCATTTCTTCTGCCTCAGGACATTAGGGAGCTCCCCTACAACGGGTGTTGGCCTATGCGCATAGCACAAGTTTCTTCCAATAGCTCCCAACTAGCGGGAGACACAATGGATCGAAAGACCTGACTGCTGCGGGTAACCGCGCCGCCTATCAACAACAACAACAACCTCCTTTTGAAACTACCTTAAAATATGTTGCTTTAGTGCAACTTTCGTTGGAGGAAGAACGTCCAAATCAAAAGTTTTTTCGAGCGTCCCCTTAGCTATACCAATGTTATAAAGCCTATATCGTTCTTCTATAATGTCTCGGGATCCGTCTAATCCGTACATAAAGGAGACAAATTTATAACCAACGTTTAGTAGTTCATCTAGATCCGCATTCTTATCACTGAAGACTAACAATTTGTCATACATGAATGTATGCTTCTTAAACCCCTTAAAAATAACGCGAGCGACCATGTTCTTTTAAATGCTGACTTTAGCTCACTTCTGATTTTTTGGGATTTTTAGATTTGCATTCTATGATAAGAGAGCTATCGTTTTCAACAAAAAAAATAATGTCCGTAAAAACTTCGTCCTTAACGTATATTTCTTTAAAATTTGCCTGGTGTAAGTTAGACTATTAAAATAGTTCGGGGATTTTCCAATGGATTGCGGATTTTAGATTGTAGAGAGGATATGGCAACGAAATTCGGAAGATCTGTGGTTTAGGATGCCAACCTACATAACCTTAATCTTACTAGTATTTGCTGGAAAGTACAAAGAAAATATAAAAATTTTTCAGTAGAGTTTTGGGATTTTTGTTTTATTAGTTGTTGCAGAATAGCTAAAATACTGAGATAAGGCAACTCAAATTTTATTCACTGAACTTTCAAATACAAAACCTGGTTAGTCTAATCAGAGCAACCTCTAACGGAGATAGTTACTATACACACGCAGAGCTTTTCAATGAAAACGAGCCACCCTGAATAACTCCGTTATTGTTTTGTTTCCAGAGAAATCCCAAGACAAGTCGATTTTTGCTTAGAGCGGGACACATCTTGCTACCAAATTTGACGTGGGAACATGTACCCCCTCCTCCCTCAGTACAAATGTCAAAATTTTAAATAGAGAATAGAGGTCAAGTGACCCTTTATATGAAAGGTCTTTCAATTCTCTTTTCAACCATATAAATATGTTTGATGTTTATTTGTCATTTCATGAAATATTATATTATAATTAAACTATATTCTAGTTTTTTAACTAATGGAATGCATGGTTCTAACGAGTAAAATATATTAGTAATCAACAAGTCAAAGCTTAAACCGGGAGTATTTATACTTCTTGGCTCACACTGTAAGTATTAAATGGTCCCAAAGCAAGCCTTGGATAAAAACAACTCTAGAGAGCGTATAATTTTATGTGGCACATAAATATCTTCCTTCCAATGAGTCGTAAGACGTAAAGCTGTGACAGGAGAATAGAATTTCTTCTCTTTCGAACAAAAATTAAAGTTCTCTTTTATCTTTCTACTTTATTCCACTACTGATAGTTTGGTGGAAAAATTGGTGTTGTTGAAAGACATTGCAGCTTTGTTTGAAAAATGCTTCCCTAGCAAAAATATTTTAAAATTAATGCCTTTCTGCGCGTACCAAACAACCGGCATTTTAAAATCATTAATAAAATGGAATATCGCTAAAGAGTTATCATCATATCATACTGAACGAAGCAGTTGAAAATACGTTTTATCCCACACTTTTTGTTTTAAAAACCTATTGAAACTTTTAGTGTATTTAGTATAAAGGTGACAAATTAATATTACTATAATAATATAATAATATGGATACAAGCTTCATTAAACATTAATATTAATATCTGCGATAGTATAGATAAATAATAAGTATAGAGCTATATCTGCTATTGCATTTGTTTTATAGATATCATAAAAACTGAAATAAATAATGTCACATATCATAATATTTCTTGCGATGAGCTATTGACGCGTTTAACGCGTTAGTGTGTACTAAACTGAAAATGACATTTCAAAAATTAAGCTTTTATCAACGTGTTTTATTTAAGTGTTAAAAAAAAATTAAATTAAGACGGACTTACTTTATAGATTAAGTCAATTTACTGTAAAACATATATCATACCTGGTATATTACAAGGTTCCGTGTTATATAATATTGTTAACTCTAGGTTCTTACTTAAATAATTTTAATAATACATAATATAGAGAAGGATAGTATAAATATTTAATCAAACTACTTATGGTACGATTATAAGCTAATGTATAATCATTAATGTTTTGTTAAACAAAATTCATGGTGTAACTAAACTGAACCATGACATTGTAACGTACATTTTAATGTCGTTTCATGAGGTTGACTATTATGCATCCCGTAAAACACCCAACCTAATTGTTGTGGCTTAAGTTCTCGATTTTTGAAATAACGCGCTGGAAGGTGCTGATTGGCTATAAACGGTAGCCCCTCCAAAATCCAACAGACTATGGGGTGTAATTAGGATAGACAGATAGACAGTTCCCGTCTTCGAGAGTGCAGATGTGAGTTATTTTACCTCTTTGATATATATAATTTATTGACTTTCATTATTGGTTGCGATTATAAGTATTAGTACAGAAATACGATCATAGCGATTTGTTGTTATTATTAAGTAATTATATTTCATATATAATCAGGATTTACCTGGATTTTAGGTAAATTATTTAGGCGTGGTCAGTGAGATTTTTTTTGTCACCCTATATGGTCAGAAGTAGTCCGATTCGAAACAATAGAATATAGTTTCAATATTATTTTATAAATTTGTGAAGCTGTGCTCTAGTCAGGAGATTATAGGAAACATTGTTTTTTTAAACCAATAAATTTGAGTTTTCTTGCCTCCATTTTGTTGGAATCGGATTGCGACTATCCACCACGTGTTGTGCCCTTTGGGAATTAAGTTCATTTATCTTATCTTTATCTTATCTTCTCTTATCTTAGCGTTATCATATATTGTATGTACGCTATAGAAAATTGCTAATATCGTAATTTCTGCACTAGGTTAAGTAATTTGTTACTTTGTAGAGATTGTAATAACTCACATGCTCGTCGATTAGAAGACTGGAACAGTTTCCTAATATTTGTAAATTCATTGATTATTGTTCTTTGCCAACAAATTTGTACAATAAAACAATACGAATTTCTATAACTTGTCACTCTGTCTTTGAAATATTAATGAAATAATTTTTCTCTTTTACCTAATTAGAGTGGTAATATTTCCTTGTTTAACCGGTTATGAAACCGTTGTTTTTGAAATTTTGGGTCAGATGATAGAGGGTTTTTTGTTTAATTTATTTTTGTTCCTTCTGAACTATAGTATCTTTAAATATTAACGATTAGAGTTTTTTATTAAGAATAATTGTCGAGTGGCTGAACTGTAGTCAGTTCATTTGAATGCAATTTTTTGGGTAATATTATTTGCTTCATTCTGGGTAGGGTCACTAAAGGTTGACACCTTCCAGGTTTTGTTTTCATTTGTTAATTACTTTCCCTGTGAAATTCACAGAGGATTTTACCAAACCAGATTTGCTGGTACATTTCCTTCAGGAACTTATTTATAATTTTTAATCTTGGCTACACTAGCCGTCAACGTTCATCTATATATTTGTAAATTTTGGGGCAATCTTAACACAAACAATTCTTTGTATGTACTCTTCTGAGACGAGGCTGCTGTAACCTGACTGCAAGATCTATAACCTGCTGAAGAACTCTGGACGCTTACCACCTGCAGATCCCTAGATAAGAGGATTGAACTTAGCCAGTACGTGACCGGCATCTGAACTAGAGCTCTAGCTTCCCCACTTTGCCACGGCAAGTCCACCTGGATCCAATCATCAGCACAGGTTAAGGGTGAGAGTACTGACCTCATAAAGAAGGAACAAGATTGTCAGAGTGAGCCCGAACCTCATATAATTTTGTAAAGTTAGCCAATTTTAAAATTTCATTTGTCACCTTTTTTTTCCATTTTTTAGTCAATATTAAATCATTTTTGAATTATTGTTAAATAGTCACTTTATTATTCAATTGTAATTTCAATTCAATTTGCTTAATTGATTATAGTGTATTCAACTAACTTTTATATAGTTTTCTTTTATCTTATATCTAAAAATTATCCTGGTGCCCAAATAACTTGTCAACACTCAAAGCAGTCCTGCGAATACTACGCCCTAGTATCATAAATCTCCCTGAGCCACCGGAGCTAATGTCAATGAACTTAAGCTAGTGGAATTGCACATCCCTAGCTTATCTGAGTTTATTGTGACAAATTGGCGCCCAACGTGGACTTGCGGTGGCAAAGTGGGGAAGCTAGAGCTCTAGTCCAGATGACGGTCACGTACTGGCTAAGTCCAATCCTCTTATCTAGGGATCTGCAGGTGGTAAGCGTACAGAGTTCTTCAGCAGGTTATAGATCTTGCAGTCAGGTTACAGCAGCCTCGTCTCAGAAGAGTACATACAAAGAATTGTTTGTGTTAAGAGTGCCCCAAAATTTACAAATATATAGATGAACGTTGACGGCTAGTGTAGCCAAGATTAAAAATTATAAATAAGTTCCTGAAGGGAATGTACCAGCAAATCTGGTTTGGTAAAATCCTCTGTGAATTTCACAGGGAAAGTAATTAACAAATGAAAACAAAACCTGGAAGGTGTCAACCTTTAGTGACCCTACCCAGAATGAAGCAAATAAAATTACCCAAAAAATTGCATTCAAAAGAACTGATTACAGTTCAGTCACTCGACAATTTTCTTAATAAAACTCTAATCGTTAATATTTAAACATACTATAGTTCAGAAGGAACAAAAATAAATTAAACAAAAAACCCTCTATCATCTGACCCAAAATTTCAAAAACAACGGTTTCATAACCGGTTGAACAAGGAAATATTACCACTCTGATTAGGTAAAAGAGAAAAATTATTTCATTAATATTTCAAAGACAGAGTGACAAGTTATAGAAATTCGTATTGTTTTATTGTACAAATTTGTTGGCAAAGAACAATAATCAATGAATTTACAAATATTAGGAAACTGTTCCAGTCTTCTAATCGGCGTGCATGTGAGTTATTACAATCTCTACAAAGTAACAAATTACTTAACCTAGTGCAGAAATTACGATATTTGCAATTTTCTATAGCGTACATACAATATACAGTGCGAACGCCGGCTGTGGAACGCTCTGAATAAAAAAATCCCTGGGGGTCTATGTCAAAAATGCTCGGACACGTCAACCTCAGTTTTTGAATGCGCATCTTCTCATGTAGTTGAAATTTGTTTTTACCCCCACCCCTTTTGTGCAATGACGTCATCGACTTTTTTTTAAATAGCAACCCCAATTTTCTTTTACGGATTCTGATTCTATTCGAAATTCTGGTACCAGCAATATTAAATTTAATGTCATATTCATCTGTTAAGTTAGCTGCATTATTACTTTTCATAAAAAATACAGCTTTGTAACAATCTAAGAAAAAACATCTTAGGGGGCCGTGGAAATTTTACTAATTTATGTCAAATAAAACAAAATAAGCTAAACTGACAGCAAAGTGTTAAGATACTTTATTGACAGTTTGTTGTAGAGTCGATTTGGCAGAGCTAATTGTTGTTATTTTAGTAGGTACTCATTGTTACTTTATATTATTTACTTCCCCCTATTATTTGCGTTTGTGAAAAATGGTTCGTTACTTAACAGAAAAACAACGAATTGAAATTTTGATTATGAGAGGTTGTGGAGATAACCAGCGTACACAAGAAGAAGTCTGCGTTTTATTTAATATTAAATATCCCGATGATAACCCCATAGTGCGCTCCACAGTAAGTAAAATTGAAAGAAAGTTTTCCGAAAGAGGTCATGTTAGAAGCGACTCAAGGCACCATCAAAACGTTTCCGAAGAAATACAACTGAATATGCTAGTGGAGTTGCAAGAAAATCCGCATAGTTCTACTCGAGTGTTGGCTGCTAATAATGGAATCAGTCAAACATCAGTTGTAAAATATTTGAAAAAACATAAGTGGCATCCGTACAAAGTTACATTAGTTCATGAGCTGAATGAAGACGATTATGACCGAAGGATTGAATTTTGTGATAGCATTATGGAGAGGTGCAATGCCGATGCAGATTTAGCCAACCGAATTATTTTCTCAGATGAGGCTACATTTTGCCTTAACGGCACGGTTAATAGACAAAATTGTCGCTATTGGGCAGCTGAAAATCCACACTGGATGATGGAGGCCCGTACCCAATATCCACAAAAGTTGAATGTGTGGGCTGGCATTGTTGGTAACAGAATTCTAGGACCTTATTTCATTGAGGGAACACTAACGGGTGACAAATATTTGGAACTACTTAGAGATCATCTCGTCCCAGCTCTAGCTATACTCTATCCGAATCGCAATGACGCTGATATTCCCGATAATGCTTTGTGGTTCCAGCAAGATGGAGCACCTCCGCATTATAGCGTTATGGTTCGAGATTATCTAAATAATACCTTTCCTGAGCGTTGGATTGGACGACGGGGAACAATAGAATGGCCAGCTAGGTCACCAGATCTTACGCCCTTGGACTATTTTTTGTGGGGCTACCTTAAGAGTAAAGTCTATTTTAATAGGCCAAATTCAATCGAAACTTTAAAAGAAAGAATTCGACATGAAATCCGGGCAATTACACCAGCGATGTTACACAATGTTAGGCAGGAATTTATTCATCGACTTGCATTTTGCCAAGCGACAAATGGGGCTCAATTTGAACATTTAGTTTGATATTTGAATATTTTTAGTTTTTTGCCTTCTGTCATTCAATAAAATATAATCTCCACGGCCTCTTGAGATGTTTTTTATTAATTTGTTACAAATCTGTATTTCTAATGAAAAGTGATAATGTACCACCTAACTTAACAGATGAATATGACATTAAATTTAATATTGCTGGTACCAGAATTTCGAATAGAATCAGAATCCGTAAAAGAAAATTGGGGTTGCTATTTAAAAAAAAGTCGATGACGTCATTGCACAAAAGGGGTGGGGGTAAAAACAAATTTCAACTACATGAGAAGATGCGCATTCAAAAACTGAGGTTGACGTGTCCGAGCATTTTTGACATAGACCCCCAGGGATTTTTTTATTCAGAGCGTTCCACAGCCGGCGTTCGCACTGTATGATAACGATAAATGAACTTAATTCCTAAAGGGCACAACACGTGGTGGATAGTCGCAATCCGATTCCAACAAAATGGAGGCAAGAAAACTCAAATTTATTGGTTAAAAAAAAACAATGTTTCCTATAATCTCCTGACTGGAGCACAGCTTCACAAATTTATAAAATAATATTGAAACTATATTCTATTGTTTCGAATCGTACTACTTCTAACCATATAGGGTGACAAAAAAAATCTCACTGACCACGCCTAAATAATTTACCTAAAATCCAGGTAAATCCTGATTATATATGAAATATAATTACTTAATAATAACAACAAATCGCTATGATCGTATTTCTGTACTAATACTTATAATCGCAACCAATAATGAAAGTCAATAAGTTATATATATCAAAGATGTACAATAACTCACATCTGCACTCTCGAAGACGGGAAGTGTCTATCTGTCTATCCTAATTACACCCGATAGTCTGTTGGATTTTGGAGGGGCTACCGTTTATAGCCAATCAGCACCTTCCAGCGCGTTATTTAAAAAATCGAGAACTTAAGCCACAACAATTAGGTTGGGTGTTTTACGGGATGCATAATAGTCAACCTCATGAAACGACATTAAAATGTACGTTACATATCCCCCCTTCCCCGGGAATAAAAATTGATAACTCTAGGAGTTATAAAATTTTATATAGGCCAATTTTAGAGGAGACGACAGAGGAACAATGGTAATGAAAATGTGGAAAGGAACTTGAAAGTTATACCTTCCGAGACATCGGTCTCAGCAGCAATATAGCTGTTGCCAGTACTAAAATGGGTTGAAAAAAAAATCCCCAAGAAAAAAATAGATAGAGGACTTAATACACATGGCTAGTAGTGCGTCCTAAAACTACAGCACTTGTGAAAGGAATACCAACAAAATAGATAGAGGACTTAATACACATGGCTAGTAGTGCGTCCTGAAACTACAGCACTTGTGAAAAAAAACGGGCACTAAAATGCTTGACAACAGGTTGCCTAATCCACTGTTGTACTTGCAAACAACAAAAATATGGACCTAAAAATGCTGGACCTACAACGTGCTCCCAGTTGTGGTACTTGCAATTAAGATACTTTTACCAGTATAAGATACAATAAGATATAAGATATAAGGTTGCCAGATATAACTGTATATGGACTATAAAGGAATTAAAAGATAGATGCTAAGAAACTCTCAGCCAAATTTATAAAACTAGCAATTACACAAGTAGGAGGTATGCCTGAACCCACGAATCTAAAAGAAGCCGATTACTACTAATCTATTCCTGTGGTAAACCTTAAATTTTACTAACTATTTAATGACTCATATTAAAGTAACTCATAACAGATACACGAATAATAGGTAACGACTCGACTAGGAAATATTGAATTCACATTCTATGTGACTTAAAGATAATGTTCAATAATGAAATTAAACATAAGATAAACAATCATAGATAAACACAAGATAAAGAGAAACAGGCAAATAACATAAGATCGACAATCAAATCACAGACCTACTCTGTATATGATTGAGGGACTTATGAACATCGTCAACCATCAGATTTGAATAATCGCACCGGCAGACCTACTCTTGGGATACGAGAATTTTAATCTAATTGTCGAACACAGACGGTTAAAATAAACCCGGAAAAAGGACATCACACAAGAAGAATTGCGACGATGTTGTTGTCAAATTTAATGGGTACTGGGTGAGCAAAATAACTAACTTACGACAATGCATTTATTATTTAGTTAAGATAACCAAAAAATCCGATAATAAAATATTTTGAGGGTTAAGATAATACGATAATAAAGATAAGATATACCCAAAAAATATGTACTAAATAATACACTTACACTATACCTCCATCCATTGCTCTGACGCTTGCCCAGTCCATTAAATACTTAAAATAAAGTACAGTAAAGTAAAGTAACGTAACGTAACGTAACCCACCCATTGAACATCCCGAGTGTCTTAGATCAAAGAAAAGAAGAGAAGACAATACAGGAAAGGTGGCGACACTCACCTAATTTTCTGTAAAATTAGGCCAAAATTTTATAAATAACGATAAGATACGGCAGTATTTTACAAGATACTAAATCACTACACAATACTAACTAATTAATTAGTAGTAAAAATTCCATAAAACACCAGAATACAATAGTAGTATACGTAAACATAAGACACAATAAAAGTAGAAGGAAACAGAAGAAACTAAGAACTAAACAGCTGACGATGTTACTGGTCACATTATCTATCTGTACTTAAAAAAAAAATAAAAAGAAATGGGAATGTCTAATTAACGACTAGATGCAATATCCATCAACAATCATTGTCTGAACCAAAAAACAAGATAAAGATAATATTCAGACCCCAGATTATGATACGATACCATCCAGTACTTACATATCTTAGACAATCACCAAATCCTTTAATTCAGCAATTAGAAATGGGAGTGCCTAAATAAAGACTAGATGCAATATCTATTATAAGGTACCATCTACTACTAACATATTTGAGGCACTAGAAATGGGAGTGTCTAAATAAAGACTAGATGCAATATCTATTCTAAGATACCACCTAATAACAAATCTCAGACATTCTGACCCATCCCTTTAAATTCAACTCAAATGTACAATAAAATACGGAGAATATACAGATAGCTAAAATAGATATAGTTATAGCACAGAGGACACAGACCAGAGGCGAAAGCTTGCGGCGGTGTCTTTGATGTTTAATGGCCCATTTTCGATACCAGTTACGTCTACACTGAGAGAAATAATTGCTTAATTCTAACAATACCACCTTACTATAGGTACTCTGAAAGAAGTGTTTAATGATTATCGTTAACGGCTTTTGTAGATTAAGTATATCAATACAATAATTCACCTTATGTAATGTAACTAAACCACAGAGGACCTAGAACAGAGACGAAGGCTAGTGGCGGCGTCTTTGATGTTTAATGGCCCATTTTCTGTACCAGTTACATCTACACTAAGAGAAATAATTGCTTAATTCTAACAATACTACCTTACTATACTCTGAAAGAAGTGTTTAATGATACTTGTGGTTGTGACTGATATGTTATATTACTTATATTACTAATGTCATTCAGTTTTTTGTTTTACGTATATTTTGTATAACCCGAATAAGTTGCAGATCATTATTAGAATTAGGAAAATTATCAAAATTTTGCTTATAAATGTACCTATGCTTTTATTAATAACTGAAGTAGTAATACAATAATTATTATTTTCCGACTGATATTTTTTACACTGGTTTTGTAAAATCAGATGCATTTTTAATAACAATCACCAGTATACAACATATTTTTAAGCAAGTTCTAACAAAAAAGCCATAAATTTGAACACAGCGCAAACTTTACATGTAGACCAAGATACCTCCAAGCTTCGTAAGATTATTTCCTGTATTAGAATAATTTAGAGGTACATCTCGATGATAAAGCACATGGACTATTTATTTATGTCCATCTATATTAAATAATTTAATATTTAATTCATTTATTCTTATTCTGAATTTTGTTGGTGTGCACTGCAAATCTTTTGCACTTGCAACTACAATAATTTGCTACTAATATACTTATGTATTAGTACAGTCTAAACAGCAGACTTAAAGGAAACACAAATATTGGTAATGTAGCTTAGTTACATTACATAAGGTGAATTATTGTATTGATATACTTAATTTACAATAGCCCTTAAATATAATCATTAAACACTTTTTTCAGAGTATAGTAAGGTAGTATTGTTAGAATTAAGCAATTATTTCTCTTAGTGTAGACGTAACTAGTACAGAAAATGAGCCATTAAACATCACTAGCCTTCGCCTCTGGTCTGTGTCCTCTGTGGTTATAGTTTCCACCCTATAGCCTTTGTCTTGCTAGAAAAACAGAAAAATACAGAAACAGAACCAACGGTAAAACAGAAGACACATAAAACAGATATAGTTCCTAATATTCAAAGATAACTAATATACACCCTGTATATTACTAATATATAAAACACAATACTATTTATAACTTGGTCACTCTATTCAATTAGCCTAGGAATCTCTGTTATAATTTCTTATTGGTTTTACGGGAGAAACAGAAATAATCTAACACGTACTAAACATAGGCAAGATCAGATAAGATAAGATAAGATAAGATACGATACGATACGATACGATAAGATACGATAAGATACGATAAGATAAGATAAGATAAATATTAAATATTTTATTTATTCCACAAAACCCGTTCTATAAAAACTTTAACCGATAAATACCAACAAGTATACAAAAAGTAGATATATAAAACTGCTACTAAAAGTTTTCAAACTCATGTATAGAATAAATACTTCCTATGTTTTTGTATGTAAGAAATTCCTAGTTTAATGTTTTATAAATATGAAATAGCAAATAAAATATACCAAAAAGAAATCTTATCACTAAAACTTTTCAATCGATTTATTATACACAAATTTGGAAAATATCTGAATTTTGGTCAGAAGGAAAGAGATTATTTTATTTCGATATCAGAAACTAATTTGTCAACTATCAAAACTTACTACAAGCACTACTTGCTTGCACGAGCCCTATATGTTGAGATTGCCATTTTGTTGCACAGGCCTCACACTTTGGGATTGCCAATTTGTTGCACAGGCCTCACACGTTGGGCGCCAATTTGTCACAATAAACTCAGATGAGCTAGGGATGTGCTATTCCACTAGCTTAAGTTCATTGACATTAGCTCCGGTAGCTCAGGGAGATTTATGATACTAGGGCGTAGTATTCGTAGGACTGCTTTGAATGTTGACAAGTTATTTGGGCACCAGGATAATTTTTAGATACAAGATAAAAGAAAACTATATAAAAGTTAGTTGAATACACTATAATCAAATAAGCAAATTGAATTGAAATTACAATTGAATAATAAAGTGACTATTTAACAATAATTCAAAAATGATTTAATATTGACTAAAATATGAAAAAAAAGGTGACAAATGAAATTTTAAAATAGGCTAACTTTACAAAATTTTACGAGGTTCGGGGTCGCTCTGACAATCTCGTTCCTTCTTTATGAGGTCAGTACTCGCACCCTTAACCTGTGCTGATGATTGGATCCAGGTGGACTTGCGGTGGCAAAGTGGGGAAGCTAGAGCTCTAGTCCAGATGACGGTCACGTACTGGCTAAGTCCAATCCTCTTATCTAGGGATCTGCAGGTGGTAAGCGTCCAGAGTTCTTCAGCAGGTTATAGATCTTGCAGTCAGGTTACAGCAGCCTCGTCTCAGAAGAGTACATACAAAGAATTGTTTATGTTAAGAGTGCCCCAAAATTTACAAATATATAGATGAACGTTGACGGCTAGTGTAGCCAAGATTAAAAATTATAAATAAGTTCCTGAAGGGAATGTACCAGCAAATCTGGTTTGGTAAAATCCTCTGTGAATTTCACAGGGAAAGTAATTAACAAATGAAAACAAAACCTGGAAGGTGTCAACCTTTAGTGACCCTAGACCCTTTGTATGTACTAGCACATCCCTAGCTCATCTGAGTTTATTGTGACAACATGAAACAGTATAGTGGTGATTATATGAACCCCTAAAATACTACTAAGCTACTTTAAGCTATCATGCTTAACCCCCATTGCTGAAGAAATTAATTTGCTATTTTGGATAAAATTGTCCTAAAAGGTGCATCTATAAGAATTCCCTATAATATTCACTCTAAAAAGCTTCAGATTCCCGGGTGTCTGTCTCTTTATCCGGATCTCTGAGTGATACTCAACATGTACATTGAATAATATAAAGTATCATAGAAATAATAAGGTAGAAAAAGGTATATTCAGCATAACTTCATTTTTGGAACAATGTACAAAGGAAATACTTCAAAGGGATCTCCTGCGTTTTGTTTTCTCAACCTTGCTGTTTAAATGGTGTAACTTCAGTAACTTCACAAAACAAACCATTATGTGTAAATATTCCGTTCATCCATTGCAAGGGTTGTGGAGTATCCCATTGAAATAAGTGACTCAATTCCACTAATTCTAATAGTATAATCCATGCGCTAAAGACAAATTACTAAGCATTTCAATTGACGCCGTTAATTGAAAGGCTAATTGAGCTTGCCTAAAGAAATTTACAGTTTCACACCACTCTAAAAATGTCACTGCATTATAATAGTAGAGATATTAACCTAGAATACTGAAATACAAAAATTTGTAATTGACTGCTTAGGTATATGAATTTCTATTGGTTGGTGGCTAGTAATAACAGCAATTTTACAAAACAGTATTATCATTTTTTTAAATTATTTATTGGCTTATTTAACTGTTTACACATTACTAAGCAAAAAAAATTATTAATGGAATTATTCAAATATTATGATTTAATGAAGTTTACATTTTTTACCTATAATTTCGGCTGTAGGTAACATACAGGAATATGATTATAGGAAATTGATTCAAATCACATATCAGTTCAAAATTTTAAAATAAAATATAAAAAGCTAAAAAAACTAGAAACTTTAGTTTTTCCAATATAACTCAAAGATAATTTGTCACTTTAACAATAAAATTTCTAATACGTCTATAAATAGATCATTAGAGAAGATCTTGTTTTTAATCGGAAACTAATTTTTGCAGATCATATTAATTTGTTCCATTGTTAAGCATCCTTCAAAACGCTAGGTTTTGTTTAAAAATTAAATATTAAGGATATTAAGAAACTGATACATACAAGATTATCAAAAATTTCATACAATCGAAGCTGGACTATGCAACAGTTGCTTGGAATACAATACTGGGTGGCTAAAAGTAAAATTTTGAAATTTGGCACTCTGGGGCTTTTCGGTATGCCTCAACCATTTCCACTCTCATTTAAAATAATAAAGTTGACGCCAACTTCGGATATAACCGGAAGAGGTACAGGGACGTCATTATTTTATTTTGAAGAAAGCATACGGAAAACCCCAGAGTGCCAAAGTTCAGAATTGAAATCCAAGTGGTCTTTGAAATAATGTAATAGGGGACTTACCTTTAGTCACCTGGTTTTGAATACTGTCACAAGTGATACTAATTTCTAAGTTATTAAGGTACGAAAATGTCTTAAATTACAATAATAAATGTTGGGTCCAATAGATTTTTTCCGAGTTTACTGTTGTTTTCAAATGTATACATATTAATACAAAATAACGACTGAGCCAAATAACATGATTCTGGACTTTTATATAAAACAACCAATTTTGAGTGAAAATACATATTAGAAATACTAAACAACGCTGCTGTTTTGAATTTTTATTTTTACATCAATTTTCCAAATGGGCTCAACAGGGTCGCAGTTCACCACATTCCAGCTCTGTTTAAGAGAAAACAATGACATTTCGATTAAATTTCAATTACTTCTTTAATTAGTATAGTCTATACCTACAAGTCCACTCTGAATATCCAAACAGTTGAGAAGAGAGAAAAGACCATTGTAACTTAGCAACTTCTTGCGACAGATTTTATGTGACAGAATACCTCTGTTGTCCAGCAAATTCCATAGAAACTCACTGAGAAAGAATGTCTGCCGTTATTGCAAATGTACCATTGTGTACAACAAGCGGGACTGATTTATGCGTTGAATTGTATGTAGTAACTGGAGATTAACGTTGTAGATTATTGTGTCCCTTTATTAAAGCCAAAAGGTATGTATCGAGAACTCCAAATATTAGCGCGGTTAAGTTTGCCTTATTAGATTAATTTTACCTGAACTTAAGACAAGTTATGTTGTTGCATAAATATAGGGCGAGTCAGATATAGTGACAAAAAAGCCAATCAATGTTTGTACCTTTCATATTATAAAAAAAAAAAATCCTCTGAAGATCTCATCGAAAAAACATAGTATACAGCTTCCTTTTATTAACTTACTACATAGATATTTGGAAGCTCCAAAATGATCAACTTTGTAAACAGGGCTGGCCAAATGTAATATATAACGCTGATGTAGGTTCAGCCACTTAGAATGTGCTAAGTTTGCGAAATGTGATGAGCATTTTTTAAGTTGTAACTGAACCTAAGATAAACATTTTGAATTTACCTGAAGACTTTATTTATCTTCATTTAAAATAATAGGGCAATACATCGTATTACCATAAGAAATATAGCTTAAAATAAGAGAATCAGTTAATTTTAGTTTAATGTCAGTAATAAGAACATCTCTGTGAACATATAAGGATTTCAATTTACAATATGACCTCTGAACAATCCACGTGCTTCTGAAATCTGAGGCTACATTCGGAATAAATGCCTAAATTCTTTCAAATGTCAGATGCAGATAGACCTTTACCATTATGTGTTACAGAAAATGCCGGATTATCCAATATGGATTGTCTATGCCTTACAAAAGACAACCAATTCTGGCTTTGACTTATTTAGAATGAGACCATGAGCGTTTGAAACTAAAGATATTGTAGCTAGATCATAATTTATAGAACAAACCGCAGAGTCAATGTCCTGAATATAAAAGTGATAGTATGGCTGAAAATCGTCCGATTGTTGATATGATGTTGAATTGGTTAAAACATTACAGAAATCAGCTGCATATAAAGAGAATAACAAAGGGCCTAATACACTATCTTGTGGAACTCCTCTGGATACATTTATATATGTAGAATATTGATTACTTAACATAACATTCTGTTGCCTATTTGACAAATAATTATTAATAAAATAATTTCATTAAATTATTTAATGAAATATCGCTGAATCCAAAAAAAATAACTTAGTGCTTAAGGTAGAGTGATCTAAGGTATCAAAGGCCTTGCTATAGCCAAGAAGAACTAAAGAACTTTTATCTAGGTTATCTTATGTTCTAAGAAGATCCCCTAATGATCTTAGAAGAATTTTTTTTAACAATACTGGTTGAAGTGGTAGGAGGGAATGTTATTACTATTAAAAAAATTTCTCTCATAATATTTGCAAGAATTTTAGAAATCCTAGGCAAGATATTTATATAGGACGAAATTCAGACAGATTCGAAGGATTAGACTCTTTAGTAGAGGAATAACTATAGCAGCCTTGCTAGCAGATGGAAATATTCCGGCTTCAAAGTATTGGTTGATGATAAAAGTTAAGAGATTACTTAAATAGGGCATAACTAAAGACAACATTTTTAGGTTAATGTTATCCGTGCCTCACTAGATTTAATGGTATTAATAATTTAAAGGACATTTTCGACAGAGACTTGTGTGAAATTAAATTCGTAGGTTACCGTCGGTAATCTTGAAGAAGCATATTGATTTGAAATAAAAGTATTATTAACATTAACCTGAGGAGTTCTGTTGATAAAATAATTATTGAACACATGAAGGTCGGTAAGACTTAAATGATTATTAGGTACATATGTTAGATTATATGTTAAATGACTTCAATGACTCCAAGTTACTCCAAATAACCTTTGTTCTCAGATTTTACAACATATTCACAACTTCACGTTTCTAAGTTCTTTATATTCTGAAATCAGATTCAATTTTGTTATACTTCGCACAGACCTTGTCTTTCAAGTTCATCATATACCTTAAATTAAAAGTCAACCAGTCGGTTTTCTCGATTTAGTAATTCTAATCGTTTTGTATGGCGCATGTAAATTGAAAAAATCAATTATATTGTTATTCTAGAAATTCACCATTTTATCCACATCAGTAAATTTATATAATTAAAATTTATTGACAAAAGGTTATTTAACAATAAATCATATTTAAAGGTAGAATAGCCCTATAAAAGTAGTAAATTCTGTGTTTTATCTAGGTTTTAAAAATTTTAGATTGCAGGTAACAACATTATGATCTGAAATACCATCCATATTAATAACATCAGCATCATAAATAATGTCGACCTTAGAAGTAATAATATCAAAGATAAAGTTTGAGATCTGTCAGTAATACTAGTAGGCTACTAAATAATTTGACATAAGCCGTATTTAGAAAAGAAGAGAGAAATTAGAGGTATTTTGTTTAGTAAGTCAATATTAAAGTCTTCCCCAAATATTACATAATCAAATTTAGGCAAGCAGGTTTGTAGCACATTTCCAAGGCTAATCAAATCACGCATTAAATTTGATTTAGGAGGACTCCACACACCTAGGCACATCTTTTTCCTGCAATTTTGATACTTACTCAAAACTGTTCCAATAAACTTTCAGTACATAGAACCATATAAGTGTCAATCACTTCTAACACCAAACGACAGACAGCTGTTTCGATCTATTAGATCTCTTCACTGCCACAATACAGGTGTCAGCGTGGGACATAAGTAGCGCCATGTAGGATGGAAACGAGCAACGCACTAAGTTGAAATTTTACGTAGATGTGGTGTATTATATCCGTTCGTAAATGTGTGACGTGACACTCGTTAAGTTATTACTCAAAACAGATATCAAAAAGAAATAAGTTCCTCAGGTATATGTTTTAAGAAGTTCACTTTTTGAATGATAAGTGACAGGAAAATTATATCTAGGATTTATGCTCAAACTCCATAATATTTCAAGCAGTGAAAAGGTAAATGTATCAGTAGTTCAGTGGCAATTTTTTAATTGTAAAAGAAAAGTGAATAAAAATAAGAAATTCATGTCACAAGGGACATATCTTTTACTATGATAACATTGATAACAAAGTTTGCCACTGCTAAAGTTATAAGTTATGCTTTAAATAAAAAAACAACCACAACAACAACTTTTTGTTACAATCAGAGCAATGCACAAAATTCGGTTCAATATATATGCACTTAAACACTGATTTTCTTTTTAATAGGAGTTATTTTATTATTTTATGCGGATAGCTGATTTTCTGTTAAAGTCCTTGTTATTTTAATATATATTGTTCAACTCAGTCGATATTGTTTGTGCTTTAATTTTTTTCTTCAGTTCCGAAAAAAGGATAATTTAAAAAAAATTAAATATGTAGTCTTAAACAGTATTGGTAGATATTAAAGGAAATACTCGTATTTTGTAGTGTCCCTTTCATAGGAAATAAACAGTATACTATTCGTTGTATCCTTTTTTGGGATTACACATGATATATTTTTTTTTTTTAGAGGTGGTGTAATCCTCAAAAAGACTATAGTGAATCATGAAAATGTACTGCAAATAAGTTACAGACATTTAAACAGTATACTGTTTGTATGCAGCAAAATTTAAAGTGAACTAGGAAACACCTCTGTAAATCCCCACTGCTTCGTAAGCTGGTGTGTTATGTTTTTACTGATTGAATGACATTTTTGTTTTGGATATTTTGTATTGCAAGTTGTTTAGAACAAACAATTCTTGAAGTTTCGTGGTACTGGAAAAACTTCGTATGCAGTCAGTGGCTAGAATAACTTTGTTTACACAATATCATTATGAAGTTTTATCATGTTATGAATAAGAAATAAGGCATATTCCTTTATAAAAATGTCTGTTATGTAAAATCTGTTTTGAAATGTAGTTCCCAGCAGCGTAAAGGAAATATCCTGAATAAATAAAAGGTGTTTTTATAGAGAAACAAAATTTATGTCTCATGAGATTTGTTGATGTTCAATATATTATTTTGTTAAATTTACAGATATAAAATATATGAAATATATACAGGGTGTTACAAAACACAGATTTTTTTTCACATGGAACTCGTTGTAGAGACTACCATTTTTGAAGGAATCACAGGTATATGCAGGAGCTAAAAATGGTACATCCTCAACCTTTTTTGTTAGTAATCTTGTCTTTTTTTTAGTAATTTTGCAGATCAATACAGATCCAAGTTATCTATATTTCGCCGTTTCGAAGATTTTCAAAATATGTCGATTTCGTTATAACCTTATATCTCAAACCACTAGTGAGTATGTCTAAAATTATTTATGTACCTTATAAATTGAATTCGATTAATTGGGGTAGGTAGGTACCTACATTTTTGCTGCTGCCAATCTGTTACAAGTTATACGAGGGCCAATTTGGGTTAAATAGAACACAACAGAAAATACAGATTTTTCAATGTTTGATAAACTGCGCAAAAGTTGCTTTACAACGATAAATTACACTTCATATTTTTTCCGGTCAGTGAACTCTCTTACCGGATCTGACTCCAACCATCAAAATATCATCGTTAAATATCTACCAGTTTTCAAAACAATTTTATGTGATTTTTTATATCCTATTTTATCTTGGCGAGCCGGTGTCTCGATCGCTCATTCCAGAGGTCGTGCGTTCGAATCCCCATTCCATTAGACAATTTTTAATTATTGTCTACTCGTAGATAACCCGCGGAGGCCAACCCATCGCCTGTTCACTGCGGTGGATTGGCAACCATCCACAGGATGGCCTAGGATAGGAAGAATGTCAGCTTGGTGTTAATGTGAAAGATTAAAATCAGTTGATATTTGACTATCCTCTTTCCGGGTTTTCCGGGTTTCCCTCATTCCAACACTGAATGGTTGTTAGAACTTGCCAACCTAAGTCGCTATATTTTCTGCTATATGAAGTTTTTTCTGTTTGATTCTATCAAAAACTGATATGGTAGTGTCGATTTTTATATACTGAATTCCAATAGACAAAGAAATAAACACTTTCTCGTTAATCATCATCATTAATTATTTTCTCTGTTTTATTTATTTTTAATCACGCCTCGGCAAAATTTAATATAGTAGTTTTAGTTTTTGTTAGGTACTTACTTAGTTAGTTTTTGGAAAGAAAATGTGCCAAGGCTAAATTCGGCTCATAAATTATTAGCTATTACCTTTATATATTATAATGCTCATATCGACGTTGTAATAAATGCAAGGAACCAACTGAACAACCGAAGCCATTTAGTTTTGACCTCAATACCAACTTCCATAAAGGCGCTTAATTTTTCAGTACAATTTGTGCCTATGTAATGTTCTCTAATAAAGTTGGCATGCCTCATGCATTTTTAAAAGTAAATTATTTATTATGAAATAAACTTTGGTTTATGTCACGCGATTCTTAAATATCGATGATTAGTAACAAACACTTTACTTGAAAGGCTGAACCGACGACCTACACCTTTCAGTCTAATTTAAATAATAAGGCAATTACGTGCAGGGGACAAAGTCAGTATTAGTACAATGCTCTTTCTGATTTTCCGTTCTTCTTAATCAATATGCAAAAAACAAACAGTTAATTTTTTTTTACTCTAATATACATCCCATCTGGACGCCCATGAATGAACATTCAGTTGCAAAGATAATAACCCGTTACGGTTATGCTAATACTATTTTAATTAACTGTGATAGAATTACCGCATGATATCTAAAATTTTGTCTATTATCCCTTGCATCTATAATTCTATTGGTATGTAACTTATAAATTTAATTTTTGATATTAACTAATGAATAGAGTAATGTTCTCAGAATTTCTTAAAATTCAGTCTTTGTTCTTAAAGAAAGGTTATTTCTATATTCAATATATCTAGTAGTATTCCAGGTGTTGTTCATTAGAGATAAGGGTATATGACTGGGGGAAATAGAAGCATATATGTATGTTCCTCTTAAGAAAGGTAATCAATAAATGGAAAGCTTTTCTCTGCTTATTACATTTTATTATTCTATACTATCTTTACTGGTTTAAACTTATTGTTTTCTGTTATTTCGGATATTTCTGTTTACCCGAGTTGTACATACTGTTATTCCCTACACTACACGCAACTATTAAATTGAATTATAGAGCAGGCTGTGCTGGCGAATTGGCATTCATATTATCGATATGAGCACCAAGCAACGTTCGTCAGAGTTAGTACTTGGTGGGCTACTGTGCAGGGAAAACCCGCGGTGCGTGCCCACATCTTCAAGTGGCCTGTACGTCATTGAATTCACAGAAGCTATGCATATTTAGGCGAGATTTGTGTAGAAAGACGTACCATCCCTTGGATGATAGGATGTAAAGCCGGAGATCCCTTGTCCATGATATGATAGACAAGTAAAAGATCCCTATCCTGCTATAAAAGCGGAGGTGGGCAAAATTTACAGGTTTTTGTCGGTCTATTTCCGACAGAAATAGACCGACGTTAAATAACCGATAAAAAAAAGAATGAATTATAAAGAACATAAAACGAAACAATTAACTAAAAATGATATAATTATATTGATGAATCAACGCAACTGTTTTAGTTTGTGGTTATTTGGTGTACAAACTTAAATCGTTGAACTTGGTCACTCAACGCTGAAATGTACTAATTCAGTATAACTTGGTGTTTCATGAACTCAAATTAGTTTGGAATTTGGGTATTATCGTTATTACACACGGACGGACACATCTATTAGTCATTCGTATATTATATGAAAGTGATTTATAGTTCACCTTGAAAGAACATATAACATATTTTATATAGAGTTAAATTTTTAAATGTAAATTTAATAAGTTTTTATTTAATAGAGAAAATAATTTAAAACTTATATGTCATCGACCAGCCGAACATTAAAAAACTGTCAGTGATACCGTTGAATGACGAAGTCACTCAACGGTGATACACAGACCGGACAGTGTAATTTTTTTGGTATGGAATGCTTCCTTCTAATAATATTTAAATAACTTTTTAAAAAGCGGATGATGATAATAATAATAATAGAATAGAACAGAACTTTATTGACAATACATACAGAAGTACATTTATGTCACATTTAGAATTACCTATAATAATTAATAGATTATTTTTATTTTTATTTTTTTTAAATAAAATACCAAATACAAACAAATGGAATAGCTAGTATATTCGAGACATTTATGGTATCAAATTCTGAAATTCATCGACACTATAAAAAACATTGAATGCGAAGAAAATCTTTGGCTAGCTTGTAAAATGTTACATTATTAATTGACCTAATATCCAGTTGTCTATGTATGTTTACAAATTTGTTACATAAATTAATGTTAATTTTGTTTACTTGGGTAGTACGCAAACGTGAGAATGAAGGTATGATATTCTCCCTATCATGTAGAATGTTGAAAGTTCGAGAGAGAGTTCCATCAAAGAATAAACCAAAAGTTGAGACATCATGGGAGACACGGCTGAAACAAAAAATAGAAGTAATAAGGAAGAACATCGGAATCCTGTAGTATTATCTAAAACCACCGGGCAAGGTGACGAGTAGATTAAAGCGCAAAGTAAATAAATTTGCGAAATGGATCGGTGTGAAGTCCTCTAATCCACAAAACCAGCAGCTGCTGCAACGTCATCTAGAGAACCTGAAACAAAAAGTAAAAGCTTTAGCAAACAAGTTGAGAAGATACCGAGTAAGATCTATGAGATACCAGCAAAATGTACAATTCGTTACACAATCTGACGCCATTCCACCTGCAAAAGATAAAATGCATACCTTCTGGAGAGCCATTTGGGAGAGGTCGGTCCACCACAGACAAGAATCATTTTGGATACAACAAGAAAAAGAGCGGCAAGACATCGCCGACATGGAAAGACTTGAGATAACCCTTGAAGACACTGTGAGGGCAGTAAAATCCACGAAGAACTGGACAGCTCCTGGTTGTGATGGTATCCAAAATTTTTGGTGGAAACAATTCATTTCAAATCATGGGGCCCTTACTGCACAATTTAAACGGATCATTGAAAACCCAGTTAATATACCAGACTTTCTTATGAAAGGAAGCACTTATATGATGCCGAAAGGGGGCGACCTTACAAACCCAAAAAATTACAGACTCATTACGTATTTGCCTTCCATCTATAAAATATTTACTTCTATTATTGGTCATAAAGTCAGAAAACACATAAATCAAAATATACCCTTGGTATGGGAACAGAACGGCTGTAAGAAAAGAGCAAGGGGTGCAAAAGAAAACCTGGTCCTTGACACTATTATCACCAGGCAGGCAAAGACTAGGAAACGCAATATCTCTATAGCATGGATTGATTATCGCAAAGCTTTTGATTCAGTTCCCCACTCTTGGCTTTTGGACGTGCTTCATATCTACAAAATCGATCCGAAACTTATTGCAGTTTTACAGCATGCAATGACTAAATGGCAAACCTCTCTTATAGTAAACAATAAAAGTGTTAGCTATCAGACTGACCCCATAGATATTAAAAGAGGTATCTACCAGGGAGATAGTCTCAGCCCTTTGTGGTTTTGCCTTGCCCTGAACCTTCTAGTAGTATGCTGAACAGAACACCACACGGATATTTGATTGATAAACACAATGCCATCAATCACCAGTTTTATATGGATGATCTCAAAATCTACTCTAGAGGACCAAACCAACTTAACAGCCTGCTGGAAACAGTTAATGCATTTAGCAGAGACTTACATATGGAACTGGGAACAGAGAAGTGTGCTTTGCTGTGACGAGAGGAAGAACTCGTAAAGGTGACAGTATGACCCTTGCTGACGGAACCACATTAAACTCTCTTGATGACGACGCCTCCTAGGCATTGAGCAGGTTTTAAACATTGACGAAGGCCTAAATAAGAATAAAATTAAACAAAAATTCTTTCAGAGATTAAATAAAATCTTAAGTACTCACCTTTATGCCAAAAATAAGTTTCAAGCCATTAACACATAGGCGACTCCAGTACTAACATATACTTTTGATGTATTGAGATGGACCATCACGGAACTGCAGAGCCTGGACAGGAAAATAAGAACAACCGTCACGTCACACAGGACCCACCACCCTAAAGCTGCCCTTGAAAGGCTATATTTACCGAGAATCCAAGGAGGCAGAGGTCTTGTTAATCTGGAAAGTGCACATCAATCCCAGTGTGAGAACATGAGAAGATATTTCTTGAATAATAACTCACCCGCCCATCGAGCATTAAGGCACGTAGACATTAAATTATCTCCCTTGAATTTAGCTGCAGACCAACACGAACAGCAAATAAATATCAATGAAAAGCTAGAGCAGGACTGATGTCAAAATCCATTCATGGCAGATATCCAAACCACCTAAAAAACAAGGATATAAATAAGCAGCACTCTCTTACCTACCTGCAACAAGGATATATATTCCCGGAAACCGAGGGAGCTCTTTGTGCAATCCAGGACCAAGTAGTACCCACAAGAATGTACAGGAAGCATATACTTAAAAAGCACATCGATGATACGACCTGTGGATTGTGCAAAGCCTTCCCATTCAGCATTTAATATCTGGATGCACCGCACTGGCATCCACTGCCTACCAGTCAAGGCATGACAGTATGGGAAGGATAGTACACCAAGCCTTGTCCCTGAAAGAAAAACTCATTACAGTTAAACAAGAAAACTATAAATACTTACCTACATCAGTGACTGAAAATCAAAAAGTTAAAGTTTACTGGGATATGGAGATTGTCACAGATAGGCCTGCCTCGCATAACCATCCAGATATTGTTATGCTCTATAAAGAAAGACAAACTGCAATTTTCATCGACTTTACAGTTCCGCTAGATGGAAACATTGATAGAGCACATAACGGTAAGATAACAAAATATGATGAGTTAGTCCAAGAAGTCAAACAAATTTGGCAACTAAATAAGGTTATCATCATGCCGATAGTCATCTCGGCACATGGTTTGGTGCACAGAAAACTTGCTTCTTATCTGGAACAACTGCAACTGAGCCTACAGCTAATAGGACCAATGCAGAAAGGTGTAATTTTGGCCACAACTGCAATAGTTCGAAGACTCTTCTCTAATTAGTAGCCACCTCTTAACGTCCTTGGATATCCCAGATGTACGAGCTACACCCAGAGTAATCTGTGAACTTAAAATAATTATAATAATAATAATAATAATAATAATAATAATAATAATAATAATAATAATAATAATAATAATAATAATAATAATAATAATAATTACGGTATGAGATAGAGGAACTTGACCTGCAGCAAACGTAAAGATACTTAGGAGTGCATCAGTCATTAACAATCGATAACAAACAAATGAAGAGCAACATTGAAGTCGCTTTTCTAAATAGAGTTAATAGGGTCATAAAAACGGATCTATATGCCAAAGCAAAAATATCGGCTATTAATATGTGGGCAATACCTGTACTATCTTATACTTTTGGCTTACTGAAATCGAGTCACACAGACCTAGAAGCAGTTGATAGAAAAGTGAGACTGATAATGACTAAACATCGTTCTCATCACCCTAACTCATCTACTGCATGTTTATACTTACCGCGGAGTCAAGGTGGACAGAGCCTATATAAAGCCATATTACTGCATGAACAACAGGTAAAGTCTTTACGGAATTATTTCCTTTCTTCTACCAACCCTCTTCATATGACAATAGTTGAATGTCTGAAACAAAAGGATTTATTAGTGCTATACAAGATCAAGTAATACCAACTAGAAATTACAGAAAATACGTGCTGAAAGAGGCAATACCCACAGACAGATGTAGATTATGTGTCAACACTACGGAATCAATACAACATCTAACAGCTGGATGCAGTTATTTGGCGCCAAAGGACTACTTAGATAGGCACAACTAGGTTGCTGGCATCATACATCAAGAAATCTGTAACGTAAAGGGTTTACTAGCTGTAAAAAAACCGTATTGCAAATACTTACCTCAAAATGTAATTAAAAACGATACCTATAAAGTGCTATGGGATCAGGCAGTTATCACGCGCAACGAAGTGCATCACAATCGTCCGGATATTATCATCTTTAACAAGCGAGAAAAAACTGCTCAGATTCTAGATATCACTGTTCTTCTAGAGCTCTAGACAATAACATTGCGAGAGCCAGAACAGAAAAAATTATTAAAATATCAAATTCTGACTGACGAACTGAAAAGGATATACCACTTAACGGAAATAGATATCTATCCCATAGTAATTTCATGTAATGGGCTGGTTGATATACACATAAACTAGAAAATCTGTAGCCCAAATCTAAAGAAAGACGAAGCGATGTAAACAAGCACAGCGACGGTGGTGGGCAAAGTACGGTCGGCCCAGGCCACGCCTTTGTCTTCTGTTCCCTCCGGCGGGCGCGATGGCCAGCGGGTAGCTATTACAACCACAGCTTGACCGACATTCGCTATCGCTCTCGCACTGAGAAGAGAAGTCAGAGTTGGACGTATAATATTTGTAGTTATCGTAAATGCGCGATAACAGTGCCGTATTAAAAACTCTTGAAACATTTTATAAATAACTTTTGAAATAGACATGAATAAAACGGTAATTATGTACATATTATGTTTATTACACATTCATTATTCACAAAAATAAAAATAGACAATATACTTTACAATGAGGTACATGTAATAAATAATAATAAAAAATCTTTATTGTGTTCTTAACGAAAAAAGAAAGAAACACAAACGGTAAGTATTCGGCATTGTCGTTCTTCCATTCCGCCTGTATAAATTTTCAAAATTGAAGCTTGGCTTGGCTTTTATGAAGTGTGTCCAATTTGTCCAAAAGGTCTTTCCTATTGGCTTTCATTAGCCATATCCTTGCCCTTAAAAAAATTAATATTTTTAAAATCTAGTTAAAATTATTTATAAACACGCCGCAAAACATTAGCAAAAAAATTTACACTCGACTACTTGCGCAGTACTGTTCTATAATTTTGTTTTTTCTAAAGCTAAAATATAACAGCAAGCTGGCCAACTTTTAAACGAAATTCATTAAATCTTAAATTGAGTGATTGTTGATTGTATAAACCATATTATTGGCTGTCTATGAATGAATTTCCTAAATTAAGTTAACTTAGATACTAAATTACATTTATGTATAACGCATTTTTATCTACTTACCGATCGGGTTGTTTAGGAAAGGTAAAAAAGCTCTTATTACAATTATAGCTTTTATTATTGCAGTTTTTAGTTGCACATACGTTTCCTGTTTTTCTATCACTTATTATCACTAATGAAAAAAGGAACGCTATAGAAAACAAAACAGTAAAAAAGCACAATAAATAAACACAAAACATTACACTCAAAATAAATTGCAAGTACACTACGTCGCTGGCTTAATCGATAATCAACACGAAGTGATTTTCCTATTTCGGTTCGAAACGCTCGCCACTGTGCTGTTCTCTTGTCAAAGGCGGGGATAAGAAGCGGCGCGCGTGGATCGGCGCAAACCGTTCCTGTCAAGAGAGCGAGCGTACCCTTGCACTTAGCTGGGCGGTGACTCTACGTCTACCACAACATGCATGCCTTTCACCCATTCGCTGAGGACTCTCTGTTTATCACATTGTTACCTACATCGCTTCGTTCCTCTTTAGATTTCGGCTAAATATTTTTTAGTTAATCTGTATACTTACCACATACGTCGGAGAGAATTGGATTAAAATACACCCAAAATTTAATCGCTTTGTCCCAGAAGTCGGTAATCCTTTCGACATGCCGTACTATACGTCGAATAATGGCCACTGGCGCTCGTGTTGTTTCATAAAGAACCCACGAGATGTTAGTCAGAACCAGCATTACGCTGTGAAAAAAATAAATAATAATGCTGGTATGATTTTCAGTTCCGAAAGCAGTGTATCTCTTGCTCCACCGAGAGCTCCTATTATCAGTACCACAAGCTTCACAGTATCTCCTGGTTGGAGTGGGCGGAGTTCGAAGAAAAGGTCTCGATATTTCGTTCGTTTCTTCTCCTCTTTCAAGATAATGTTGATCTCGGCAGGAGCCGACTGGATTATAATAGTAATAATAATAATAATAATAACAATAATAATAATAATAATAATTTCAGGATTATTATTATTATTATATTATATTATATATTATATATTATAAGATCACGAAATTACAGGAGCGGGGGCATTTCTACTTAAGGCGGCACAAAGAGCCGCAGATGAATTCGGTCTCCAGTTTGAGGTTAGGCGGAGAGGCGGACGAGGTGGCAACCCCGAGTTGCTAACTGAGTTGCAGCCACACCGCCTAGGAGCCCAACTTAAAATCGCCGAACAGGAGAAACTGTTTCGGCGGCACGTCGACAGGCGGGTCCACGGTGTTTTCTACCGACACATCGAGGACCGCGGTCTCTCGACAAGGCTGACCTTCTACTATCTAAGGTCAGCCGGGCTCACTTCGGAGACTGAGGGATTTATTGCGGCCTGTCAAGATGGCGTTATAAACACATTGGTCTATCGTAGCCGCGTGATGGGTGTACAGGTCCCTGATGCCAACTGCAGGGCCTGCCGTGGGGCGCCGGAGACATTGATGCATTTGTTGACAGCGTGTCCGGCAAAAGCCACTTCGGCGTACATCCATCGCCACAATGCGGCTTTACGAGTGCTTACTACCACTTTAGGCACTCGTATCAGATAGACCAACAGCCAGTGCCGCCTTACTTGCCAGGAGATGTAGAGTCCGTCGTCGGGAACGACATATGCCAGATTTTCTGGAACTACCAGTTCCCGACCGTCAGGCTTATACACGCTAATAAGCCTAACATTGTCCTCCTCGACAAACAAACCAGGACTATGTACGTCATCGAGTTTTCCGCTCCGGCGGAACCAAACATAGTCCTGAAGGAGGAGGAAAAGCGGACCAAATACCAAGATCTCCTGTTCGAGCTTCGCACGCTATACCCTGGCCACAAAGTCACGCTGGTAGTCCTCATTATCGGTGTTTTAGGAGGAGTTCGCACAACGCTGCTATCTGAACTGAAGACCATTCCGGCTTGCAGGAACTCTGCCGAGATCCTAGTAAGTCGGATGCAGAAATCAGTCATCCTGGGGTCACGACGTCTACTGAGGGCACACGATTTGGGAACCTGCAACTACTTACCGACCGGTGGGGAGGAGTAGTTGCAGTCACGACCTGGACTTCTGGCACGGCTGCAGCGATGAGTCGGGGCTGTTGCAAGCCCTGACCAGTTTCTACCAAAAAAAAAAAAATATTGTCATTATTATTATTATTATTATTATTATTATTATTATTATTATTATTATTATTATTATTATTATTATTATTATTCCACCATTCAGTGCTGGAATGAGGAAAAACTGGAAATGAGGGAAATCTTCATAAGTTAAAGGATAAGTCAAATATCAACAGATGTTAATCTCTCACATTAACACCAATCTGACATTCTTCCCATCCTAGGCCATCACCTAGACGGTTGTCAACCCATCCCTGTGAACAAGCCTTAATATACGAGTGCATAATTTAATTAAGAATTATCTGGTGGAATGAGAATTCGAACCCCCGACCTCTAGGTTGAGCGATCAAAACGCTAAATTCTAAGCCAACGACCAAATGAGATAGTAATGGTTTGAACAACCACGAAGGTGTTGATTTATGGGTGCAGCTTCATTCTTCGTGAATATCTATGATAACTCAACTCTGCTTGTAAGTAGTAGATCCAACTTCCAAATAGCTTTCTTATAATTGTTTTGAAGGAATGTATATCTAAAATCACCATAATGAAAAGCAAATGAACATATTTTCACACATAAATAGAAATAAAACAGTTGTAAATTTCTCGGTTTATATTATTTATCATATTAAGGTATTCTTTACTTTGGTCTTTGTTTAGGCCAAAAGTCGAGGACCTAGTTAATTTAGCATGTGCTGAATTAGGCAGTCGTTGAAAATTATATTGCATGCAACTTGTAGACGTTCCAAGTTACAGCAGAATACATTCGTGAATTTACATTTCTGTCAGAGTGTCAAGTTAAATATTAACCCTTTGAGTCTACGTTTCAAGAACCCTGCAGGAATCCGGATAAGTTGAGTGAGCAATTAAATGTCAACTCCCTTGAATAATAAAAGTGTGCCTTTTGTAAGGCTAAAGCATCTGAATATTAACAGTACAAACAATTTGAGATTGCTTATATATTTATTTATACTTTATCTATGTATACTTATAATTAGGACATTATCAAGTAAAATATGATGCAATATTATCTAAAGGTTTTCAGCAATTGATATAATGATCTAATTAAATACAGATATTAGTATTTTCCCGCACGAATTATTTCAATGGATGTAGGTAAATTTTATATAAAAAGTAATAGCTTCATATTAACGAATGGTTTTTAATAATAATAATAATAATAATAATAATAATAATAATAATAATAATAATAATAATAATAATAATAATAATAATAATAATAATAATAATAATAAGAATAAGGATAGATAGAACTTAAGAGAAGAGAAGAATAGAGGGACTTAAGAGTAAAGAGTATCAATATGTATTAATAAGTAGAGCAGGGATATAGCTATAAATTACATTAAAACTACAATTAGCTCTAGATGATGTATCGCAGCGTACTCCTTTTTCATGCTTATACAGAATGGGCCAATAGTGTGACAACATTGGATAACTTTGTTGTTATGGAAAATATAAAAAATATTAAATACAGGTCTTACAGGATATAAACAGGGCATCTTCTTATAAAATTAGTTTGGGATCCACGGGGTATTTTGTTTAATAGTGGCAAAGTAGATATGAATATTTTTAAATGGAATTGCCTATATATTTCTACATTTTATGATACAACGTAAAATTCTGTATCGAACAATTAAGCATACTATATGGTTTGTAACTTATTTGTGGTGCGTTTTCATGATTCATAGTTTCTTTGGGGATTACACCACCTGTAAAATAATAGTGATAAATAAATAAATAATACGCCTTGATACTGCACTTTGAATATTTAATTTGTATGCTTCTGGTTTTTTACTTTTTGTTATTTTAGAGGTGGTGGAATCCCAAAAGAAACTATGAATCAGCATACTATATGCTTAAACATAGCCGTTTCGAAGATATTTCATTTTATAAAAATTTTTACAGGTTCAAGGGTTTGTATGAGCCCTTATCACTTTGATCATCATCATCAAGAGCTGATCATTTTTTGGTTTTCGGCCAAGGAAATCACATAAAGTGTTCTTCCTTTCAGAATAATAAAAAAATTCTAAAATAGCACACGTATATTCCATTTTCTATGTTACATTTTAGAAATTTCACACAGCCAAAACTATTTAATTTAAAACGGAACCACCTTGTATTTTTTTACAGAGTTATGCAAAATTAAATTTGCTTTATTTATTTATTCGCTCTAATTTTAAGCATTGTCTGAGTTAAAGTTATAATTTTTATCGAGATGTACCATTTCCTTCACTTTTCAAGGGCTTTTTGTAAAAATTACTAAAAAGTTAGCTAGAGATCCCAACTAGCACAATTAGTCATTGGAACGTAACCGTGACCATTATAAGAACTATTAAGTATTTGGTTATAAACTACAGGTACGTAATATCAACTCTACTTTACGGGTTTGTGGCTAAAATGGTACAGGGGAATGAGATGTGACACACCAAACTCAAATAAAATGCGGATCCAAATATGTTCATTGAAGTTTAGTTTAGTTTAGTTCCACTAAAGAGAAGCTAAAAACTTCGTAAGATCGATGTCTACAACTGTCTCGATTTTTTCTTTTGGCAACTGGCACAAATCCTTGAATGTTATAATAATGAATTTTGATATTTTCTAGCATATAGACATGAAGTTTCCCTTGAACAGTTAGATCCATAAACACCTGTTGAAATTATGACTAACAACTGGATTATTTCTGGATTAAACTGCTGAAGTACACAAGACCGTGTAACCGTGGAATGTAAAACCGTGCAACCGTGGAACGTAAAACCGTGATCATTATAAGAACTATTAAGTGTTTGGTTACACGCTACAGGCACATAATATCAATGCACGTTTATGTGTCTGTGACTAAAATCGGGAACAATTTTTCAATAAATACGACATTCCACCAGCGTTTTTCGAACTATGACGCCGACGACTTTGAGATTACGTAGAGTTAACATTATAGCGTAGTAGACCCGATTTACACGGGACCACCCTTCCACTCCAACATTTTTAATATGGTGATTGTGTTTGTTTTGTGTTGCATATGAATTTATTATATTTCTATTTCATTCTTTTATGATCCTTATCTATGATAAGGATTAAGTGAAGTGAGGTTAGGTAAAATTTATTCCAATCACAAGTTCTCCATGGAACTATAGAATAAAAACATTGGAAAGGCGAACAGGCAAAGACAAACAGGCAAAGGTGGTGGTCACAATTTTGTTGGGATTTTTAAAGTAGCTCCCCGTACTTTGAAGGAAATTAACGAAGGTCATTATCGTCTAATAACAATTACTTCAAATCACATTTTTTTGTGGAAAATACTTAAAAGATAGTTTTTCCGAAATATACCATTTTTATATATAAAACATTAGGATGCAATTATTAAAAAACGATGAACCTTCACGTTATAATGATTTTATAACTTATTTTTCATCATTTGGCCCAAATGAACCCACGAAATAATAATAATTATTATTATTATTGTTATATGCCGCCCCTCTCCCACACAAGTCTAAGACTTTTGAGCTAGTCTTTGTGATTAGAATGAGGGGTAGATATTCTTATTATTATTTCGGCACTAATTATTACATTAACATCTAATAATTACTGTCAAGTTGCAAAGTATAGTGTCATGTTATTGCAAGACAATTTTGACAAGACAAATTGCAATAATTTTATTTAACAAATGCAAACGTAAACGACGCCTGGTTTAACTGGATCTATCATCATTATATTTTTTGACAATAAACTTGCATTCAATTTAATTTTTTCATGGGAGTCACTGCGAACATGTTTGTTTCCCAGATACTTTACCTACTATACTTATACATAGGTACTTTATACTCGTAATATTAACCTTGGCAGCCATATTACATTCATATTTGACTTCGGAAAATAATACATCATCATAAAAGGATCATACAAGTATGAAATAGAAATATAACAAAATAATGTGCAAGACACAACGAACATATTAAAATTGTGGAAGTGGGAGGGAAGTCCCGTGGAAGTCCTCGGATCTACCAAGCTACAATACCGCTAGAACCTGGTCGTGATAGGTCCAAAAACGTTGGTGAAACATCGTAACTACTGAAAAATTGTTCCCCAATTTTGGTCGCAGATACGTAAATGTAGTGTTGCTATTATTTGTCTGTAGCTTGTAAGTAAACACTTAAATTCTTATAATGGTCACGGTTAATGACTAAATTATGCTAGTTAGGTACCTTGTGATTGTTGTATTAACTCTAACTCTAACACCCCTCATTAAAAACCACTTTCATTAGGTGAAAATCTATTCAACATTGACATAAGGAATATGACGTAAAGAGTACACTATTCGTTGTAAGATATCCTTACCGTTCTTCAAAGTAGTGTCAAAGTTTGAATACAATATCCTCATATATCAAATATATTTTATCAATTATAATAGGAAGGTTTTCGGAGAAAAATATTTTAAAATAAGAAAAGTATTTGTGCCAAAGTTCCCAAAAGGACACAATGATTCTCTATATATCTCTTTCTCTCTCTCTCTACTCTACTCTCTCTCAAAAATCTAGGGAGGTTTTTATGGAGCCGTATATTAAAACAAGAAAATACTATGTGCCTTAATCCTCATAAAGAAACAACTACCTACATGCATATATCGATGTTTTGGAGTTTTTGTTCCTCTTCAGTATAGCGTGGTTAAAGAAAAGGATAGAGGAAAGGAGAGGGAATGGGATTTATATCTGGCACAGAAAACTCAAAGAAAAAACGCATCCCCATATGTTCATCGAGGTTTAGTTCCTTTAGCTGCGCTAAACGAAACAGGAGCTAAAAATTTCATTTTATCGATTTCTATAACTGCTTCAATTTTTTCTTTTGGAAACTGTCACAAATGCTTTCATGTTATAATAATAAACTTTGATATTTTCTAGTATAAAGACTTGAAGTTTCCTTGACCAGTTAAATCCATAGCATGTGTTGAAATTATGACTAGCAACTGAGTCATCTCTGGATTTAACTGCTGTAGCACACAATAAGTTCACTCTATTCCTGTTCAATGTAAAGGCATTGAACGAGGAATGACGTGCTGTTGCGTACTGATGTATTATTCAAGAAATTGATAACAATATGCAATAATTAATTGCTGTCTAGAGTTCCAGAAAAAACATTTTAAATATTTTTGACAATTTTCATAATTGAAACATATTGATTGCTGCATAAACCAATAATAACAATATATAACAATAATAACATACAAGGAGCGATTGAAACTACTGCTTAAATCAAAACTTCACTCTAGAAACTTCTTTAAAGCTATTAATACATTTCCGGTTAGCGTACTTTCATATTCATCTGATCTGATAAAATGGTCAGCAACGCTTATAGAAAACATAAATATACTAGCAAGTACACAATTAACACAGCATAGAATGCTGCATCCAAATTCAAGCAAGGAGAAGATAGATATAAGTAGAAAAAAAGAAGGGGAGGGTAGACATAAAAAACTTACTTGACTTTCCATATTGATGTCTATGCATACTATTTCAGTTACTTTTAGTAATTGTTGTATTTAAGCCGATGTGGAAATATACATTTTGTTATTCACGTGGTATGCTATTATTATTCAAGGTGTTGAATAAAGAATTCAAACACATACAGTACCAAAACGTACTGAGAAAGTACCTTGGTATATTCCCTTACTGATAAAATCGATTTCTACATATATAATCGGTGTTGGTTTTTGGTTTTCCATCTCTTCAATATTGTTTTAACTAAATTTTGTAGTAAGGAATTAATTTTATATATTTGTATCGGGTCGGTGGCTCAAAGTTTCGTGTGTCGATCGCTTAACAGCAGAGGTTGTGGATTCAAAACCCCATTCCGTCGAACTATTTTTAATTAAATTGTCCACTCATCTATTAAGACCTGTTCACAGGGATGGATTGGCCACCATCCTATCATACGTGTTTAGTGGGAAGAATGTCAGCTTGGTGTCTTGCCTCCTTTAAATATTTTTTATAGTTATTTGTCGCTATAATCTGTTCTTGTATTGCAAGTAGCAAGTATATATCCCTCTATTTCTGAATATAATTGACATGTTTGCAAGAACTTATATAAAAGTTCGTCGATCCTCGTCAGTAGAAAGTTTTGATAAAAAAAATTTAATATTAATATAAATTTTTTTATCATATAAACTTTTTACTGACAAGTCGAGGTTCGATAGAAACGTATAGAAAAAAGATAGTTAAGTGTTTAATTTCGTTTAAATTTCATTATAATAATTATTTTATTTAGACATCATTTAAAATATTATTTGTAATATTACACAATATTGTATAAAACTAAAAAAACACCGATTACATTTAGTTAATTTATCAAATACTTATTTTATTGCCTGTTATACAGTGGTTTTTTGGGGTAAACTTTAGAAGTTTGTATTGATACTACACTTTGAATATTTAATTTAAATACTTCTAGTTTCCTCTTTTTTATTATTTTACAGGTGGTTTTCCAAAAAAGACTGCAACAAATAAATTTTGGTCGTGTCCAAGGACATTATTTTGTAAGCATTCTCCTTTTTGAATTGATAGGTTTAAGGGTGTTAAACCGTTATCATTTTCTACTACTGTTCTGTGTAATGGATCGTCTTTGTTTTGGAAGTCTGTTTTTAATGAATTTATCTGTCTAGGGTATAACTGTTGTACATAATGTCTGTAACTTATTTGTGATGCATTTTCATGATTCATTGTTATCTTTTTTGAGATTACATCACCTGTAAAATAATAAAAAATAGGAAACCAGAAGTATTCAAATTAAATATTCAAAGCGTCGTAAGTATCAAGGCAAACATATACAGTATATTATAATATACTTGAATTTGGGTGCAGCATTCTATTCAGTGTTAATTGTGTTCTTTTATATATTTATATTTTCTATATGTCTGTTGCTGACCATTTTATCACACCAGATAAATACGTTAGTACGGGAACAGCAACTGTATTAATTATCTTTAAAGAGGTTTCTAGAGTGAACTTTTGATTTAAGCTATAGTTTCAATCGCTACTTGTATATTATCTGTAGATCACGTTTAATTTTTGAATAGTCTATTCTTTCATTTTGAAAAAGTCATAAGTTATATTGTTTATATTATTCCATTTTGTGTAATTTTTTGTTATTCAGAGTAGTTCTATCTGGTAGTTCTTTATTCCACTTTCCACAATCTATACTTAATATTTTACATTTATCAATACCAAACTTTATATGTTACTATTACAGTTATTTATTTTAAGAAATCGTTGCATTCGGGCCGATGTAGACGTATACGTTTTAATATCGTGTCAATATGCATTAAATAATTTCTTGTATGCAGTTTTGTGCCTTGTTTTTTAAATTAAATTCCATATGGTGCACTATTCAAGGTATTGGATAAAAGATTAAAACACATACAGAATCAAAGGACACCGAGGAACGGGCATATAGAGAATTCTGAGCACTTCTCAGATCTTCACTGGCGTATGTTTGTTATGTAGGCGGATTAATACCAAGTCTAACAACAAATTATTTTGGATTTAGAAACGATCTTCCTATATTGCATGTATGAAGTATGGCTGCTTTTAGTGACTGGGTATTTTCTTCCAGGATAATAACTGAGTATGAAGTAATACTCTTCACCGATATAATAATTGGCATGATATCGAATACCATCGAGTCGGTGGCTCAGAGCTTAGTGTCTCGATCGCTCAACTCAGGTCGTGGGTTCGAATCCCCATTCCACCAGAGAATTTTTAATGAAATTGTCTACTCGTATATTAAGGCTGGTTCGCAGGATGGGTCGGCAACAATTCTAGCGTGTGGCCTAGGATGGAAAGATTGTCAACTTGATGTTAATGTGATAGATTAACATCCTTTGATATTTGACTGTCGCCCTAACTAATGAGATTATCCAGATTTCTCTCATTCCGGCACTGAATGGTGGTTAGGGTTGACTAACGTAGTCGTTCCTGAGACACAAGCGCGATCTGCTGAATAATACTATGCCGCTCCCTATTATTATTATTATCAATATTATTTATTATTTGTTTAAGGATTAAATCGGGTCCCTAGCCTCCGCTACGCAATAAATGTCTTCTACATTTTTCCGGCTACAAGATCTGCCGAATTTTGGCATGCCGGTGTGATCTTCAGCGAAAAAGAAGTAGTGAATCTCTTGTTCCACCGAGGGCTCCTAGGATCAGTGTCATACGCTTCACAGTATGTTCTAGATAGTCTTCGGAGTTCGTAGAGAAGATATCGATATTTCATCTGTTTGTCTTCTGCCGTCAAAATTTTCTGTGAAAGATTTATTATTAGTATATTATTATAGTAATTATTATAATTAAACTAATAATAATATTATTATTATTTAGTTTAATTATAATAATTAGACGGGTTATTTTACATCACTGTTTTAATTAGTCCAGTTGCATCATGATAATTACGCCACACATGTTCTCACGAATAATATTACTATTACTATTATTACTATTATTGTTATTATTTGCGAGAACATGTGTGGCGTAATTAACATGATGCAACTGGACTAATTAAAACAGTGATGTAAAATAACCCGTTCTAGTTAGATCAATAAGTTATAAACTGGAATTTATATCAGAATAAAATATTTTATCTCCATATTGCACGTCGATAGATATGGGCTCTCCTAAATTATGCTATCTCTATAAAATATTTAGCAGGCTTTATTTTGCTCGCGGCCGATTCGTGGCAAACTAGTTTTCTATAAATCACATTTAGGCACTAAAGAGCGTACGTTTAAATATGCAATATTAAAAACAATTTACTTTTACAAAATAGTATAAATACTACTCTTTTGTATCACAAAAAAGCAAAATACAAAATAAAGTCTACCGCAATTGATGTGATCGGCATACAAAAAAGAAAAGCATTTAAAGCCATATATTAAGGTAGAACCGTATTTCAAATAAATGTAAATCAACTGGAATATTTCATTCAGTATTTCTCTGGAAATACGCTACCTGTAAAACAAGAAAAATACAAAAAATATTCTAAAGACAAAAAGTGAAATATCAATATAAACTTGTCATATTTTCCATAAAATATGTGTGAAATGAAAAACACTGTGTGAAATGTAGAGATAGCAGTTTAATTAATAATCATTCATCATATTTAAAACGTTTTTCTACTGAGGTGATAGGTACATAGGAAATTTGACTACAATACCTCTGGGTCTTGTCATTATTAACCTGATTGTCCACTTTTGCGCACATTTCTGCATTTTTTAAAGATGATAAGATATTTTCAATTCTTAGGTATTACCGAATTTTCTAGCATAATATGCTGAAAGCATGTCATTTTGTATAATGTCAAGCAAACAAATCTTATTTCCTAGCTAGTACTATCCTATCTACGAGTATCTATCTCGTACTCACAGAGCAGACGATTTAATTTCTAACTAGTATATTATATATTTTTTCTCAATTAACTTATTATTATTTCCGCTGCTCTATAAAGTCATCAAAATTCGTCACTGCTTTCATAACCGCAGTAGTAAAATTATCGATGACCTAGTTAGAATTTAAGGCTTGGGAAATTGCAGCTATAGTCAGCAACTTCCGGCCCATTTACTTGTCTAGCCTTGCCACCTCGAGTTTCCTCTTCATCTGTCATTTTTAAAGCTAATGTTGTTCAAATTATAAATGGACTGCATTGGAACAAATTCTGTAAAATCCGGAACATGTCTACTCGTTGTGACACATCGATGTTATATATCATTAATTCCTCGTTTTCATATTTTTAAGGAATAACACTGACGTAGCGTTCCACATAATACCAAAAGACTGTACTCCACTCGACGCGCGTTTCGCCAACCAAGTTGGCATCATCTGGAGATTATTAGACCTGGAAACTGGAGTTTCAATCATCTCCCGATGATGCCAACTTGGTTGGCGAAACGCGCGCCGGGTGCAGTATAGTGTTTTGGTGGTATGTGGAAAGCTACGTCAGTGTTATCTTCATAGCAAAGGTTCCAACTCCTTTCAGGATTGTTAAGGAATGTTATAGGGTATGTCATTACATAAACACGAAACACGCGTCGCGAGTTGACCGTACATATTCAATATTCCAGGGGCGGACTCAGGACATATTTTACTGGCAACTGGTAGTATCTAACATAAGAGGAGCACTAAATGTTTCCCTGAACACACACTGCACATTAGTCCTTTGTAAAATTAAAATAAAGTAACAGCAACTGTTTTAGATGTTCTAGAAATTGTTTCCAAATTTCTGATTTCTATCACTGTTGACGAAAGTAGCCTTGTTACATCGCTGGTTTCGTCCACTCTCACTCAATTGTTTTTGTCACACACCTCAGCACATACAGTTGTGTCAACGTCTTTGCTTGTTGCCCAAACCCTGTCTTAGGATTGTTTCTGCGGACACTCACATTTTTGTATACAATTTTGAAGAAATTCCGAAACACTGGATTATTTATTGTGCTCCGTGGCATGTTACACAGTTGTTTTTCTTTTCCTTACCAGTTCGGTAAAGTTTTCTAAACGTTACGGTTAAAGTCCTTAATCCACTTTTCTACTGTAACACGCGAGGGAAGTTTACGCGACTTAATAATAAATAAATGAATTCACTCGTTACTCACTAGAACAACGTTCGAGTCGCTTCAAGTGTACATTACCACTGACACTGCCAATAATGCCAACTGCGACTGTAAAGCTTACGGGCAGGGGAGGTCGCGGCACAAGTATAACCTTGTGTTTTTACTGATCACTGAAAAAACGTCTTATAACGCAATTTACCACTACTTAGGAATGACAGACAAAATACGACCCTGGAATGAACGGTCAACTCGCGATGTAAAGTTCTCTAGTAAAAGTTTTTTTGCCAAATATTGAGATCTGATCTGATCCTTTCCCAGCGGAACAGGTACATAAAACGGGTTCTGCCCTTTTATCATCTTCTAAACACAAGCCTCGCTTTAAATGGCAGTGCTTCGTTTATATTTAAATCAAAAAGTTTTTTATTCTTACTTCATATGAGTTTGTTATGAACGTCATCGAATGAACTAATCTTAGTATGGTTTATGCCAGTTCTAGAATATGTTCCCTGAGTCCAGATGAAGAGAGCATCCAGCTAGATAGTCGGCCATTTCATTCTCCTAAAGCCTCGAATGACCCATGTCCAGACCAAAGTCACTTTTTTCTGACCAACAGAATGCGAACCTTTTGAACCAGTTCCATTCCATTCTTGTATTAAACAGTACCTAAGCACCTAGGACTTTAAGAGCTCTCTGACTTAGAAGTAAGAGAACTCCGGTATAAATATATTTAAATTTCAGATACGTAATATTCAACAAAACATCTAGGTATGTAAGTAGCTGTTTTTAATTTAGTTTAAACCAGAGGTTTCTCATATATAGTAATTACTGGTTTGCGGAAAATTAAATAATATGGTAAGAAGCAAGGTGTGGGCTTCCTTGACTTGACTTATTTATCGGGTCGGTGGATCAGAATTTAGCGTCTCGATCGCTCAACCCAGAGGTAGTGGGTTCGAATCCTAATTCCGCAGGACAATTTTTAATCAAATTACCTACTGGTATATTAAGGCTTGTTCGCAGGGTTGTGTTGACCATTCTGGCATGCATACCTAGGATGGAAAGAATGTCGGCTTGGCGTTACTGTGAGAGATTAACATTGGTTGATGTTTGACTGTCCCCCTAACTAATGAGGTTTTCCAGGTTAGGACTTACCAACGTAAGTCGTTCCTAAGGCGTATAATAATAACCGTCTTCTCTACTACGCAATTCTCAGGCTTATGAGCTAATCCTGGCATGATGGATATAATGAGGAATAGATATAATATTATTATTATTATTAATATTATTATTTGCCCCACGACCTAAGTAGAACCGTGTTTAAGTGTGATTAAGTTTTTCTCCTTACACATTACATTCCACAAGGTCATCATCATACTAACTTTAATAAATAAAAAGTACTTATATATTACAATGATATGTAAACTGTACAAAATATTATGTTTATGGTATATTATATTAATATTTCATCTACTTGGTGTCTCCGTTTTTTCGTACATAGCTTTGGCAAAGGATAGAGCATGTAAAAATAATAGAGTCTTCCCTATAACATTTTTTTGTAAGATGTATCGTTCTCCTGATACCGGGCGTTCAATTTTTAAAAACGAATTTTATTTTCTTTAAATTTACTAAACCTATAAATATTTTTGGTTGAAACTTGGCGCACACCAATCATGATAAAATACTAATACCTATTTTGATGTGAAAAATATTTTTCCACTAAAGACAGTGCCGTAGTTATGGGGTTTTGTTAGTATTTAAATCCCCTAAACTTCTACGTCAATGGCGAAAAATAATTGTTCGATACAGAAATTAGTAACTGTCAAAATATGACACTTAATATATATTTTGGAAATAAAACTTTAAATATCAATAAATTCTTCCAAATAAGTTCACGGTTTACAAACATTTTAAATTGATAATTTTAAGGAAGTTGCAGTATAGCACAAAGACGTTTAGTTCTGTGTAGACAGTAGATTTATATAAAATAAACCTACTTCTATCTATTTAAATAAAATCATTTTCAGTGATGTAACTGGAAAATTGTTTGAGACACTGACAAATATATTTAAAGAATAATAATTTACAATGTACATTTCACTTTAAAATTTAAACGAATTTATTATTATTATTTTTATTTTTATTTTACCAATAAAATTTTATTTCTTTTCCCTAAATTATTTTCCATCAGGAAAACTCACTTTCTGCAATTTCATTTCATCATAATCATCATATTTATATTTTTTTCGAAATATCAATGGTAATTATATGATCATGTTTCAAATTCCTATTCCTATTTCAAAACTACTAACAAAGCCGTCTATGATGCATGTATAACAACAAAAGGTTTTTTGTCATTTCCAAAAAAAGTTTGTAATAAATATGTATCATATTTCAAATATTGTGATGCATACAAATTTATTATTAATTAAAATTAAGTTGCTTTCGTTTAATAGATATAATAGGTATCGCGTTATGCCTGGGAAAACATATAGGCGAATATACACTTTGTCACTTAAAAGCAGTAACTGAATTGGAAAGTTAATATGTACTTGACAAGCACTGCTTGCGTGTGCTTGTAGAGGACATATTTTATGAAACTCTTTGTAGAACATACTTTATAAGAACGCTAATAAAAAGAAAATCGAAAGTCGCGCAAATCCTTTATTTTTATTTCACTTGATATATCTTCCTTTGTATAGGTTCTGTTTTAAAAGAATGTAAATCTTGCGGTCGCATTTTTTATATGAGTAGCTATGTCACATCCCAATAAAATGCCGTTTATTCTCTCTCACAAAAATGACTCGAATGCCTCACTTCGCTAGAGGGTCAGGGGGTTATTGAGGATGGAATGCCTTTACGCATTACATAAAACAATCTTGAAATTTGTGGAGCTATTTCAGATTTATGTCCATAATGGCTGTTCTGGTGCTTTGTTGTGCATTTCACTGTTGGTCGTTAATTATAAATAGTATTTTATATGACTCGAGTGCGTCGGTCCTACAACTTGATTATTAACATGGGGAAAATAGCTACCCAGAATTTTTACGAAAAGAAATTCTGCAGAATATTTAAAAATATGTTATTTATTGTTCTTTGCTTTACTTATTTACGTTTAGTTATATATAAATTATAGTATTATTTTATGCCAAATGAGCACCTAAATTTACTAAACATTTTTGGTTATAATTAGTTCGGTTTAAAACACACTAAATGCAAAAGTACGCACAGGTAGAAACAAAATTTTCATATACAACAATAATTTAGTAAACAGTGTGGAAAAGAAATCTGGAACACCTGAAAAATCTCTTTTGAAATACTATAGAACTATGTACAGTGGCGTACGTTTTCAGAGTATTTTAAATTACAACCTCTAATTTTTGTTCAATACAGTGAAGGAGGACATTTTTTTGAGTATTGCAGTTTAAAAAACTTTAATGAGTTGCATAAAAAATGTTTCGAGAAAAATGCAAATAAATTTTATTTGTGAAAATGGATTGGTAAACAAAACAAAACAAAATAAATATCTATCCATATATATTAAAACGTGTCGATTCTGTCTCGCTCCAAATTCCGTCGCCGAATCCACAAAGTTTCAAAGCTATCTCCTCAGAGAGGGGATCGCGGAGCGATTCCCGCAGGCGACCGGAGGTCGCCCGAGGTCGCCCCCGGCCTTTCTCCAATGTGTAGAGATATTTTCGTCTCGTTTCCTACGCGTTTTACCAATTTAAACGCCTTTTCAAAAAACCCCTGCAAAATTTTCGTCGAGCGCCGTTCGGCGAGAGAGATGCGGCTAGCACCGGCGTTTGTCCTCGCGCCTAATGGTCCCGTCACGCCTGCCGAAATCCCGATTTTTCGCGGGACCCCCTCGCCCCCTTTTAATTTTTTCGGCTTCGAGAAGGGCTTCACGCGAAGGTTCAGTCCTTTCTCTAATCCTTTGAGATTTTTATTCGAGACCGTACGTCGACTCCTTCTACGTCTATTTCGTCTTCGAAAATCTCGAGTCGCATCCGTCTCAACTTCTTTCTCATTTTATCTGCCGATGTGAGATTGCACTAACGAGACAAGCACCTCCCACGAAAACTGTCAAATTAATTAAACTTCAGATAGATTCCAATTTTCCTACGAGAAATATTGCTAACGGAATGAATAATACTGACTGCCAAACACTTCTGATTACCAAGATATTGAAGCGAAATGCTTTTCCAATTAGAAAATCGGTAAAAATTATTTTTTCAGGTTGACACGTACCGTTTACATACTTAAACGTCTCATGGTAAACTTTTGGCAACAGGCTCGGTAGCGCCGTGGAGAAAGTCGTAGGATTCGAAATGTGATAATGCTGATTTCGCGAGTTCGAGTCACGCTGGAGACAAATTTGCTTTTTACTTTTTAATTCCAATTATTTATTAGTATTAGTGTTTAGTTATTCTGTTTCATTATTCGTAGCTTTTATTCTTTCTGCACGTAAAGTTTGGAATTAATTCGTTCATTTTGGCAGTCTGTTAAATTCATCATTTTATGTTACAAAAGTAAATATCTACAATATTTTTGTTCCCATTGATAAAATTGATAATAATGTTTACTGAAAAATACATTTTACTTTCAGCACTTAAAAAATTATGATGTTTTACCATCAAGAACAGAGTACCCTGACAATTCATCAAAATATTAAAAAAAATCGTTTAGTATAATTACATCATCATTCCAGATACAGAATTTCTTTAATATGTATTATTTTCTTTAAAATAATATTATTCTCTATGCTTTTGTCACCCGAAGGGTGAACCCAGGCCGCAGGCCTGGACCCCCGGTAGGGTTGGAAATGGGAACGAAAATCGCGAGAGCGATTTTCTCCCATTTCTGGTATTAACTAATAAGGTGTTTATTGACTGTTAACTATTTGACAATGTTTTAGTCTCTAAATAAATTTATTCTCCACTCTATCAGCTATATCCGGTCCGATATTGCGTATTACCTGTCGAATTATTCGTTCCTATGTATCAGGTTTATTGTCATAGATTTTGGTTTTTAAATGACCCCATAAGAATAAATCAAGAGGTGTAAAATCTGGGGAACGATGTGGCCACTTTATAGTTCCACGTCGCCCTACCCATAGTTGTGGTAAGATGTTACCCAAAATAAGAGGAGGTCCACCAATCTGTTGATACCACAGTCTGTTATCAGATATTTTTGCTTCATTTGCATTTGTGTATAAAGTTTCCAGTGTCGAAATCAACTTTTGCTGTAAAAATTGAAAATACTTTCCGCCAGTCAAGTTCTCATGATAAAAATACATCATAAGAATTTCAAAGCGTTCTTTTACCGAACGAGACATTGTTACAAAATTTTTTTGACTTCAAATAACAGAAAATCTCAATCATCAATTTTGCCGTAACCTAACGTGACATAACTGACATTAAATAAAATTTATTTCAACCCCTTCTAAACAACAAATTAAATAAATCTATATTTCGGACAAAAAATCGAGGTTGCCATTAAATAAAAGTAAATCGGAGTAAACGTACGCCTTTGGAGATAGAACTACCGTATTTCAAAAGGCAGCAAATTTAAAATACCTTTTGGCACCTTCCAGCGATTTCGCAAGAAAAAATATTTTGGGATATTTTTCAGGTATCCCGGACTCTTTGTCCACACTGTATATGTCGGAGACAAATAGTTATTTAAGGACAAGGGGTAAACCGCAATAGAAGTATGGTGTAAATGAAGTTAATAAAAGTTAATATGTAGAATTCCTTAGAACAAGATAAGCTAAAAATTAGGGGGTTCAAAATCTCCATATTATTTCCTATGCTACCATATTATACCCACCTACAGCTACAGCAGGCTGATAAGCAACATATTTATTTGTGTTAACAATAGTTTTTACCCTTACAAAATAGGTTTAAATTTTGTGTTTATTTCCACATAACCCATATAGTAATTCAATGTTTATTGTACCTATGTATTATACATTTACGTATGTTTTACACTTTTGTATACATGGTCGAGCCGGTGGCTCAGGGTTTATCGAATCCCATTTCACTAGACATTTTTTAATTAAATTATCTACTCGTAGATTAAGGCTTGTTCGCAGGGTTGGGTGGACAACCATCCTGAAAGAGGCCTAGGATGGTAAAAATGTCAACTTGATGTTAATGTGAGATATTAACATCGGCGACGATTGACTGTCCCCCTAGATAATGAGTTTTTTCAGGTTTCGCTCATTTCAGTACTGAATGGTGGTTAGAGCTTACCAGCTCGTCGTTTCTGTAGGTCGTTTCTGAGACGCAAATGCGGCCTACTAAATAACAATATGCCGCCCCTTCTCCCACAAAAATCTCAGGCTAATCCTTGTGATTAGAATGAATGCTAGAAATATTATTATATTATTTTATTATTATTATTTTTTTGTTGAAACCCAGTCGACCGATTCCCTGGCTCAAATTCTCAGGGTCGGCCGCTGGTGATTATCAGTAGCTATTCCCCACGTCCGTGGGGTGAGTAACTACTGAGTTTGGGATTCGTGTGACCTGAGTAGACGTAATAAGCTTAGAATGACCGCCTTCTGCATTCTTCCGGCTAGAATATCTGCCGAATTTCGGCATGCCGGTATGATCTTCACTTCCGAAAGCAGTGTATCTCTTGCTCCACCGAGGGCTCCTATTATCAGTACCACAAGCTTCACAGTATGTTCTGGATGGAGTCTGGAGTTCTGGAGTTCAAAGAAAAGGTCTCGATATTTCATCTGTCTCTCCTCTTCTTTCAAGACAATCTTGGTCTCGGCAGGAACGAAGAACTCGATGACAAACATTCTCTTGATCTGGTGGCCAATAAGCCTGATGTGGTAACCACATCAGGCTTATTGGCTCGAATCTGCCTGAGCCTGGGAAATGAGTAGTTCCAATAAATTCGGCACCTCTCATTCCCTACAATGGACTCAATATCCTCTGGAGCGTATGGCAGCACTGGTGTTTCGTCTATCTCATACGAGTGCCGCAAAAGGTAGTAAAGCACTCGTGAAGCCGTATTATATCTATGGATATAGACCAAGACTGCATATGCCGAATAAGTGGAGAGCAGATGCAGATAATTATATTTTAAGAAAACATTTAGAAAATGCTCGAAAAAATAAAAATAATATCTGTTATATTAAAGGAGGCCAACTACATATAAACAGAGTAGTATATAACCCAGATGACCTTCGACAAATTGAAGAAAGTCAAGAATCTACTTCTAGCGAAAAACAACATAATAGTGCTCCAGCAACACCAACAACGTATGATCAGACTTCAGTTTCTAATATAATAGAAGAACATCACAGTACTCCAAAGTCTGCAACACAATGCAATGCTCAAGAAAAGTTTACACTTAGAACTATACAACACAACAACACGACAACACGTCAAAGAATAGTACGTCCACTAACAAAAAATCTGCGAAGCCTATGCAACACTCCCACCCACAGGAAAAAATAACTACAAGGTCTTCGAATAAGTAAACAATCTACTATTCTATTGCTTCTTCTATAATTGTTATACGTGTTTACCTTTACTTTTATTTGAAGTTAATATATTGCATACTAATCTGATTACCTACTTAAATAAATAATTACTAAAATAAGATTATTTTGCTGTACAACACAGGGTTATTCAGAACTTATCTCTAAAACTTTGAGGATATGTGCATCCCTAAATAAGAAATCGATATCACCAAAAAAATTTATAATAAAAGTCTTAGAATTTCCTGTACCTAAACAATGTTTAAAGTTATACCATTACAAAGGACTACGTAGATTGGCAACTATACTTCAACGACATCTGATATATCACATTCCTTCAAAAAACAGTAAGCAACAGTTTTTGTACCTGGAACGCCTGGTTAAGACCGAGCGAATAGAGTTGGAGTGGGGATAATATCTCTATTGTCTATGCAGTCATCAGTCTATCTGTGTCGCTGTCTCAGTGCGGGTGTTTTATTTATCGTAGAAGTGTAAACTGTAAAATTTTCAAAATGGCTCATCTGTACAGTAATGCTGAGTTAATGGACAAGATTTTTATTTATGGTGAAGTTGGAGTGGACGAGATGGTGGCCCGGGACGACCACAACGTATTTTAGCAGCTGAAGAACAAGTGTTGAATCTGGTCTGTGAAAATACACGAATAAGTACAAGTCAGATCGCTAGGCAGGTGCCTGGGGTATCCGAATTAACGGTGTGGCGCTTACTACACGAAGCTCAGTTTTATCCGTATTTTTTTTGCACTACCACATTTGTACATTTATGTTGAACATCCCCAAATTTTATTATGGATAAGTTCTGAATAACACTGAATAATAAGATTTTTCTGTAAATTTAAAGTTATGGATCCATATACAAGGTTATTCAGAACTTATCTCTAAAACTTTGAGGATATGTGCATCCTTAAATAAGAAATCGATATCACCAAAAAAATTTGGTGATACCTGGAACACCTGGTCAAGACCGAGCGAATAGAGTTGGAGTGGGGATAATATCTCTATTGTCTATCAGTCATCAGTCTATCTGTGTCGCTCTCGCAGTGCCGGTGTTTTATTTATCTTAGGAGTGTTAAACTGTAAAATTTTCAAAATGGCTCATATGTACAGTAATGCTGAGTTAATGGACATGATTCTTACTTATGGCGAAGTTGGACAAAATTCTTTGGCAGCTTCGCGCTTGTATGCGGAACGATTTCCCAATCGACACACGCCAAATTATGCAACTTTGACTTAATAATTTGCATTTACATGATCAGCAACCAGGAGGAACATTCGCTTTAATGCTGCAAAATTGGATAAGGCGTGCCCAAAAGTGTGTAGAAGTCGAGAGACAAAATTTCGAACAGCTTTTGTAACAAGGTATGTGCAAATTTTTTATAAATTTCATGTTTCTAATACCTAGTAATCAAGTAGCGCAATTCTTCAAAATTAGTGTAACAAAATTCTATTCATTTTAAAGACACGTCACTTTGGTCACATCTATCTATCTTTCAGTTTATTTTAAAGTAAAAACGCTGCAAATCTTTTTTGCGCCGGGTGTCGGTGTACTCTCAGAACGTCTCAAGTTTTTTCCGTGACATCGCCAGTTTGCATTGTCAGTCCCAAGGTCACTCCATTACAGTGGACCAGTATACAGCGGCGTGAAATTAAAAATTTTTAAATAGTTTTCAGAACCCGCCTTTCAGAAAAAATTTTTTTTTGCACTACCACATTTGTACATGTATGTTGAAGATCTCCAAATTTTATTATGGATAAGTTCTGAATAACACTGTATAAGAGACTTTCAGAATGAACCTATTGTAGCCACTCCGATCATAAATGATGAAGAATACAAAATATTTTCTTCCCATAAATTCAAAATATTGCATTTCAATATTAGGTAGGAGTATTAATAAACACTTAGATGATTTGCAAGCATATTTGCAAAAATTTCCACATGATTTTCAGGTAGTAGTTTTAACTGAAACTTTTGCTGTTTATAACATGGAGCTGCTGAAAAGGGAATTGTATAAAATATTATACAGTGAAGGTTCACGTAATAAAAATGACGGGGTTTTAATTTTTATTAAAGAAGATTGTAATTTTTCGTATGAAATCCGATGTTTACGAGACAGTAAATTTATTTATTTGCATTTACTAATTGATGAGCATGATGTATATTTAGCGGCAATCTATAGGTCATCTAGTACGTCACCAGAAGAATTTAATACTGAACTTTTGCATTACTTTGAAACCACTGAAAAAAATCATTTTCCAAAAAATTAAATTAGAATTATAACTGGCGATATAAATTTAGATATTTTGTCAGACTCTGATAAGTATGTAGATAAGTACAGAAATATTATGAATAGCTATGGATATGTCTCTTATATTAACAATTATACCCGCCCTCAGAGTAAAACTTGTCTTGATCATTTTTTTATTAAATTCTGCCCAACTAAACACATTAAATCGTATATTGTTCACTTTAACATAACTGATGACTGTCCCGTTGCTTTACAACTAGATCTAACTAGATCTATCTAAATTATAAGAACAAACTAACTTCGCAAAAATAAATAAAAAAACTTTATAAATTATGAAACTTTAAAGAGAGATATAATTTGTGAAAATTGGCAGAAACTTTATGGTGTAGAAGATCCTGAAGAGGTGGCAAGCGAATTCATTAATAAATTACAAAGCTGTATAGAAAAAAATACAAAAATAGTACGTATAAAAAAACATTTATGCAGTTCAAAAAAATGGCTTACACCAACACTAATAAAGTCTATTAACATTAAAAATAAGCTATACAGACGTGTACTAAACTATCCTAATAATGAACAAATAAAAATAGAATACGGTAAATATCGCAATAATTTAAATAAACTTCTGAAGAGAGCCAAAAAGTCACACGTTCAAAAAGTTATTGATGCTAATTCTAATAGCTCGAAAGGCCTCTGGGATGCTGTTAATGAGGAATGCAATCGACGTAAACCTGAAACAAAAATAGAGAACATTAAATTTAAAGAAAGGTTATAATTTGATTGATAATTATGATATATCAAATAGTTTTAATGAACATTATAGTACATTGGGACAAATACTAGCGAAAGACATAATACGACCTAAAAGCTTTAAGCAGGTGGATAAAGTTATCGGAAATACCATGTATATTTCCCTACAAATGAAAATGAAATACAGGAAATAATAGGTGAATTAAAACTAAAAGAATCTCCAGGTCATGATAACATAACGTCAGAAACATTGAAGTATATATCAAACGAAATAAAAAAAAACACTGACTTATGTAATTAATACATGCATTGATAAGGCTTGCTTCCCAAAAGTTTTTAAATTTGGCATAATAAAACCTCCTTATAAAAGTGGGGACAAGACAGAAATAGTAAATTTTAGACCGGTTTCCCTAATTTCCAATATCGCGAAAATAATGGAAAAAATATTGAAGTCACGTATCGTTAGTTTCTTAAATAGACACTCTGTTATATCGAATCACCATATGGATTTCGAGAGGGAAGATCAACGGAAGATGCTATTTACAAGTTAACATCATTTATTTATGAAAAAATAGATAGAAAAATACCTGCTTTGTGCATCTTGGTTGATCTTTCTAAAGCGTTTGATACTCTGTGCCATCAATAGATGCTTAAAAAAATAGAAAATTATGGTTTAAGGGGGAAAATGAAGGATATCATAAAAAGCTATTTATCGCAGCGTCAGCATAGTGTTGAAATTGATGGTATTCGTAGTGATCCAGGGAATGTTACTTATGGTGTTCCACAGGGGACAGTCCTTGGACCACTTTTGTTTACATTATACATGAATAGTCTACTATACCTTAATATCGATGGTAAAATTCTAAGCTTTGCTGATGATACGGTAATTTTGTATCAAAGCAAATCATTGGATAATCTGAAAATGAAGGCTGAAAAGGATTTTCAAATTATAGATTAATGGTTCCGATATAAAATATAGATAAAACGCAGTATATGCCTTTCACTTCCTATGCCAATAACTTGCCAGACATGGGGTCGCTCAAGATTGGTCAAAAGTTATGTATTCCTGAAGCGAAATCAGTTAAATATTTGGGAATAATCATAGACATGCATCTGAAATGGGACCTACAAATCAATAACGTTAGTAGGTATGGGGGCGAGTCAAACCTACCCCACCACTTTCCTACAGGCCCTCTGCCCTCCCGGCACCAGACACAGTAAATAGGGGGCGCCGTCTAGACCAAAGACCTACAATTCAGAGGGGCCCCCTTAGGGCTCCGCTGGGCATCCAACTCTCAAAATCAAAATGGGGCCCCCAACTGTCAAAATGAAAAATGGGGCCCCCAACTGTCAAAATGGCGCTCGCAGCTACCTAGACCAAAGACCCATAGACCTACAATTCAGAAGAACTACAAGCCTATAGGGCCCTCAACATAACCTCAAAGCCATAGCGCCTTATGGGCACGGTTCTAAAGCAGAAAGCTAAAGGAGGTAGCACACGGCGGCGCATTGCTACGGCACATAAAGAATTTACGTTCTAAGAGCGAAAACGGCCATTCGGGACTCAATATTTGAATTTAAAGTACATAGGTCTGTTGCCCAGCTCGAAACAAGCCAGAATCCGTCTACTTCCGGTCTCCATTTCCGGTCTCTCGAATCACATGATGTAGGGTATCAAACGACTCGTCGCAACGTGTAGAACACTAATTTAGCCAAATTTACGTTCTAAGAGCGAAAACGGCTATTCGGGACACAATATTTGAATTTAAAGTACATAGGCGTGTTGCCCAGCTCGAAACAAGCTGGAATCCAGCATAAAATGGCCACTTCCGGTCTCCATTTCCGGTCTCTCGAATCACATGATGTGGGGTATCAAACGACTCGTCTCAACGTGTAGAACACTAATTTAGCCCTATTTTCTTTTCTAAGAGCGAAGACAGCCGTTTGGGGCTCGATATTTGAATTTAAAGTATATAGGCAAGTTCTCCGACTCGAGACAAGCTAGAATCCGTCTACTTCCGGTCTCCATTTCCGGTCTCCCTAATCACATGATGTGGGGTATCAAACGACTCGTCTCAACGTGTAGAACACTAATTTAGCCAAATTTACGTTCTAAGAGCGAAGACAGCCGTTTGGGGGCTCAATATTTGAATTTAAAGTATATAGGCAAGTTCTCCGACCGATCACCAACACAGCCGACACCAGCGTGATATCTCATTATTATTAAATGCGAACGAACTCATATAACTTAACCTAACTTTTCGTGGAACAAGCACGACCGACCGATCACGAACACAGACCACTGTAGACTGCATGTATGTAATATAATATAATAATAAATATCTAATTATCTCCATACTGACGAGAGCAACGACAATTTAAAACCTAACCTAACTTTTTGTGTGGAACAAGCACGACTGATCACCAACACAGCTGACACTGGACTTACGAGTTGTAACAAAATATTTAAAACAAGCACGACTGATCCACCAACAACGACGACGAACTCATACAACTTAACCTAACTTTTTTTCGTGGGACAAGCACGACTGCATGTATGTAATATAATAATAATAATACATCATGATTCTAAATATTAAAATCTAAATAATAATATAAGTTTGCAAGTTCGTTATCAGCATGTTACCGGAGGTTCCTTATCAGCTCGCTAACGGAAGTTGCTTATCTGCAGGAAATGAGGTAAGCGTATAGGTCTACATAAGCAAAATAGCACAGAATTTGAAATTTTATACAGTGGCGTTGCATAAAAGAGGGATATTTATTAACAAGTAGGCTCATAGGAGGGGTTTGAATTTAAAAATTAAAAGCATATATTGAAACCAGGAATCGAACCCGGGACCTATAAATTTTCAGTCTACCGCTCTCCCACTGAGCTATTTCAACTATAGTAAAGTAAATAAAAATAGATTTAAAAATTTAATATTATATTTATTAATATAACATCTATATATATATATATATATATATATATATATATATATATATATATATATATATATATATATATATATATATATCTTTATACTGAGTACATGCGAGGCCCATAAATGCATGTACAACATACTAAACGAGACCCGTTTTGGACAAGCGAGGCCCGCATGCGGGCCTCGCATTGAAATTCCATGTATATGAAGTTATTTTACTTCCCCTGCCACCCCTAAACCCCACTGTCAATGTTTTTCTATGGACTCACAAGTGATGTGCATATCACCTCTTATACGGTTTTTAGTTCATCCAAATAGTACGTAGGGGTCGCTTCAATAGTTCTGTATATAATTTGCTGTTGACAATGCGAGGCCCCCATATATACCTTAAATTTACAAAGTAATTGTTAATTCCGAGTCCCTTAAACATGGCAACAGTGCGTTGATTTATGAACGCATAGACCAGGCGTCTTTTTCATGCATTTTCAAGATTTTAATTATTCTTATAATCTCAATAAATGAAGTATAAGAAAAATTTGTAAAAATTAGAATATTTATAGGATGTTAAAAATAGTTATTCTATTTTTAATATATATGGTTGGTTGTAAGAATATAAATAGCCAAATAACCATTTATTATTATTATTATTATTATTATTATTATTATTATTATTATTATTATTATTATTATTTGTTGAAATCCAGTCGACCGATTTCCTGGCTCCGATTCTCGGGGTCGGCCTCTGGTGCTTTATTATTATTATTATTATTATTATTACTATTATTATTATTATTATTACTATTATTATTACTATTACTATTACTATTACTATTACTATTATCGGCCTCAATATACTTGATGGCATGTATCTCCCAGAATTTTTCTCAAGGAGCCCTTTTTGATCGTTTTGATCTTATTAAATTAGCAAGTCGTAGAGCTACGCATCGAATATTATTTTTACATAAAATTTTAAACAATATAGTGGACTGCCCAGAAATCCTCACATTAATAAGTTTTAAAGTTCCTCCATTACCTGCACGTCTGCACGTCACCATACCTTTTTAACATTCCATTAGCACGAACTAATATCCTTGTTGCATCTCCTATTCAACAAATGGTCACTTCCTGTGAACTGATGAGGGACAGCATTGATATATTTGTAGTGAAAAACAAATTAAAGCAATTCATCTATAGTTGTTTTATAATAGTTTATTTTAAAATAATATTGCTTTACTTTACTGTTTTTAATGTAGTTGTTTTATTATAGTTTATTTTAAAATATTGCTTTACATTTGCTGTTCTTAGTGAATTATTTCAACACCTTTGTATGTTCTAATCAATTGTATTTTATTGTATTGTTTTGTACTTGCGCCTTCTATAATGTCGTACTTTGTTGCTATAAATTTTTGTTTTATTAAATTATTAGTGTATGTATGTGTCCTGTAATTGGGCCTTATTGTGTCTATAATAATTGTTTTGAAAAAAACAGATCTCATTTAGATGTTTCAGGAAATATATAGAAAACACTCTATATACTAGTATTTCTGCTTTTTATTCCTTTTTCCATAGAGTAAATAATGTCTATTACTAAATATTTCCAAGCGCATTTTTGTTATTTATCTGTTTACGAGTACCTACCCCGATTGATCCTAACATCTGGTAAAGCCCGAGTTTTTAGTATATTTTCTAAGAAGGGCGAAAATGCAAAATCTATTTGATAATTGGTAGTACAAGGATTTCTAATTAAAGATTTTTTAATTTCTAATTGCTCTAACAGATTTAAACGCTTTCCTTTCTTTTCACGATGCAGTACCTTTACATTTTTCAGATCTAAAAAAATCGAATTAATCGATTTTCAGATCGAAAATCCTGAATTATTTACGTTATTTAGTATGGATTTTTTATATTCTTTTACTCTAGTTTCAATACTTCTACCGGTTTGACCCACATACACGGCATTATAATCCACGAAGTTAATATGATATACTCCCGATTAGTGATGTGCAGTTCATGACCGAATAGTTCGCATGAACTATTCACTTGAGGTGAACTGAACGAACTGTTTCATATAGTTGCCACTGAATAGTTCATTTTGAACTGTGTGTGAAATTGTACCATTCATTCACGTTTTCGTTCCCTCGTTCGAGTCAGTTTAGTTCTTTAGTACTTCATGATTCAACATGTCGGACATGAAACATGAAACTTAAAACCGAAAAAGAAAACTTTTCAATTTAGTAATTTAAATGAATTATTGCTCTGAATCGATAAATTTAGCGTTTTTGTTATCTGAAATTCTGAACCATTTATGTATATTTTATGAACTAATAAAATAATTTACTTCAAAAGTTGATAATAAACGTAAAATATATTTCTATGTAAAAAAATAATACGAACAAAAAAAAGAAAGTTCAACATAGTAAAATTATAGTAGGTACTGTACTACTGTACATACTTTTATGTAGATACAAAATTTATAGATTATAGTTTAAAACTATTACTTGTGACAATTTCTAATGTTTTATATACCATTATTTGGTTGTCATTTGTTATGAAGAGTATAGGTACCTACTACCTACTACTGCAAATATATTCGGTCCGCAAGGAAATCAAATACGAGACGAACTGTAGTTCGTTTTAAACTGTAAAAAAGAACTATTCACTTAGGTGAACTGTTTCGGTCCGAACTATTCACCAAAGTGAACTGGAATGCCCATCACTACTCCCGATTGTTTTAATTTATTAACCGTTTCTTTGTTGTTTAACAAAATCCTCCCAATGTTACGCTTGTTGACTCCAATCGTCAAATACACCCGTTTCGTTCTAATCTGTGAGCTATTTTTGCACTATAACCTGGGACGTAATTAAATTAATATAACGATAGGTCGCTTCTCTTTCCCGAATATTGTAAAACTCCCGACGAATGCTCTTCCTTTTGTTTTTTATCATGTTATCTTAGTTGTTCTTTATATCAGTTGTTTCTTGCAATTTGCTTGATTATACTTAATTCTTTTTCAAAATCTGTTTTTTCTAACGGGAACATTAAAAGCCTAAGTAGTAAACTATGGAAAACCGACTTTTTTATTTGCCAGAGCTGCTGCGAATTTGCTGGTCGGATAATAAATGCGTCCGAAGTTATTGGTTTTCTATAAACCGAGAATTTTAATTTATTTTCTACCTTTCTTATTCTGCCCCCCTTAACAAGAAAGTCGTAAGTGCAATTTTTGGCAAAATGATGTTTTTGGTTTTTTAATAAGCCTGGGATGTCTGATATCGAATAAAATAGGAATTTTATCGAAATTCGTATTTTAAATATAAAAAAAATATGTTTAAAAAATTGTCGTATTGCACATTCTAAGAGTAATTATGCATAATACATAACATAATCAACGCATGTGCACTGTTTTACCGTATGTACAACATTTTGATATAAAAAACATAATATAAACAACGTAAGTATGCACTTGCGTTGTTCTTGTCTAGCAATTTGGCATTATTTATCTCGACGAGACGAGAGCACCCCGTAACTATAAAATACGCTTATAATACTTAAAAGCGATTAAAAACATGTTTCTTTAAATATGATTTTATTTCCGAGAATCTAGTTTTATTTTGAATACAGTGTGTTCAGGTGGAAACTAGTAATGTATAAAAAATAAGGTATTTAGTTTAAAAATACAAAATTTTATAGCCATACTTACGTTTTTTATTCCTAGTATAATACAAGAATTACTTAATCAAAATAACGTACCTAAGTGCACCTGTTTTATTAGAAAACGATTTTATTTACAAAGTAAACTACGTTTAACATACGGTATAATATCGCAGTTAAAGTTCTAGAAAAATATTATCCCGTTTTATGTAAAAGAAATAAAGTTATTGTAATTCTTTTATGTCAAGTTCTTTAAACGCCATTTTCTCATAACTAAGCTAAATGCACTTACGACTTTCTTGTTAAGGACGACAGTATTGTTATATCCAAATAATTTAATTGATTGTTTTCCTCCTTTTACATTGTAAACTGAATATTATCGTTAAGCGAATTTAAAAAATTGGGAAAGGCGCTCAAATTTCTTTCAGTACCAGTCCAAATACAGGTACTAAAAACTTGGGCTTTACCAGATGTTAGGGTCAATCGGAGTAGGTACTCGTAAACAGATAAATAACAAAGATGCGCTTGGAAATATTTAGGGATAGACATTTATTCTATTGAGAAAGGGCTAATAAACCTAAATACTAGTACATAGTGTTTTCTATATATTTCATGAAACATGTAAATGAGATGTGTTTTTTTAAAAACAATTATTTTCACGATGTTTCATAAAGAACCATCCGCTTCTAGTATCCACTTTACTTATTGTGTCTGTTGGATGCGAAACTAAATAAACAAAATGAATAAACAATAGTTTTACCCCATTTTCAAATTGCAGGTACGATCCTTTATCTCTGTAACTCAACGAAAATATGAATTACTATAATTGCTCGTGTAAACATTGAAATAATATTTTAAATTACATTCAGAGAAACTGTACAGAAAAAACTTACTTGGATTAAGACTGAAAGCTATTTTCAACATATGTTTTGAACGATTACTCATTTTTATATAAAATCTTCACCGCACCCTTACTAGAAATAAAAAGAAATAATACCTACCTAGATAAGTTAGGAATAACCTCAAAATGCACGTGGTTATGTTTTTTGCGAGAAAATATTAGGCAACGTCGCAGGGACTCGTATATACACTGAAAATATTATTTATAAACAGTGGGCCTCACATGTTAGGTAAATATTATAAAGGGACTCGGATGTACGTTGAAAACTTGTATGTTTTAATTTTGGAAATATCTTACCCCTCAAGAAGGGTTATTATTAAATGTTATTAGGAGATTACAAAACATCAAAATATATAGTATAAAAATTATTCTTTCAGGTGGGCCTCGGGTGGCCTGTTAGTTATATCGGGCCTCGTTTTTGTCGCTGAATACGTATATATATATATATATATATCATCTTGATTTCTTCTTATTCTATTTCAAATACGACTGCCGGATTTGGCTTGCCACAATTTTTGAGTCCTTTGAATGTTAAGGTATATTTTCCGGGCACAAAGTTGTTCAAATTACCTTCAATAGTTTCCAATGATCGGCGCGGTAGAAATACCGTCGATGCATCAAGCTCCACCAAGGGGGAACGGCCAAATCGTGTGTTTACGATACTAATATGCAAAATTGGCATAGGTACATCGATGGGCAGGTTCTGTAGCTTTAGCGGCGGCTTTCTCTGGAAATTTGCAGCACAGTTAATTGCGCTAAGATCCATTCTACAACAAAAAATACACATAATGTTATTTAAAAATGTTATAATTAATAAAAAAACAAAGATAATAGATGTATAGCTAAAAATGTAATACTTACGTTCAACTATATATCAGGACACAATAGTACAACAGTAGCTATTAGATGTGTATACAGCTGCTGTACTATGATAATAATGTACTATAGTAAAGCTTATGTTTCACGTAGGAATTGAAGGTGTTGCTCTACCGATGTTCAGCTAATACACTGATTATTATTATGGTCTCTGCACATCTTTATACGTTATTTCATCTCCCCACTTTAACCTCAATATGAAAAAAAACAAACTTTGTTATTACCTCAAATTAATTTTATCACTGAATATAGGGATATGGCGGTTTAGGTATCTATTCACACTTCCTGTAAATATTTGTGTGTATCTCTGAGTCTAACCTTGGTCACCGCAAATGTAACAAAATATTTACAGGAAGTGTGAATCTATCTGAGATGCGATATAATAGTTATCTAACCGCACACAAATATTTATTATTATATTACGCGTGCGGTTAGATAAATATCGCCTCTCGGCTACAATAACAACGTTTTATTATGGATATAGATTTATTGAAAGACATATTAATTTTATCTATTTATTACATTGAAAATAGTTTTACAATTTTATTGTAGGTACTAAAGCACGTATACAAAAACTACAATCTTGCTGGGCAGATACAGGTCCGTCCCAATGAGTCGTCCAGTCGGGTCGATTGTAATGGACGAAGCAGGGCAGTCTAGTTTGCAAATTAAAGTTCCTTTGATAACTTTTAGGCAATTTTGACCAAACATCCAATAATTCAGTTGGCTGGATATATTTAAGAATATAGTCTAGTGGAACATGTTGCAGTTCCTCTTTAGTAAAATCAGTAAAAGATTTTATTCCATCACGATGTCGTGACATCATAGTTTGGCTTTTACAGCCCGCACAACTAGCTGGCTGAGACATTGCTACAAGACTGATAAAAATAAAAGAAGAAGCGTACTTATAAAAGCGTTTTATTTATTATTTAAATCAGATAGTACATTCTCCTTATAATAATATAGATATTCGCGCAAAGCATTACACAACAAACTATCTGGGGATATATCGAAAAATGCCGTAAATAGTTCATCTAAATTAAACGTTAATTTATCAGGCTTTAACCATGAACTAATCAATTTCAAAATATTATCATAATATACACTGAAATTTAAAGAATCCAACATGTTTATTCGATGCGAAATTAGATTAGCATCCAGGTGCAAAAGTTCACGCAAATCGTCTTCATAGATGTCAACAGATATGTTGTGTTTGTTGATTACTAACATCTTCACATGTTCGATGATATGCTGTGATACCATGACGTAATCTCCACATTTATTGAATATTGGTTCGTATTCGTTGGGGAAGCTGTTGCCATCATCATCGTCCGTGGGTTTAGCATTAAAAAAATCCGTTTGAACGTCGCGCAATAACTTGACGAGGGAAGTCCATTCAAATGTATCAAACGATATTTTCCTTGTAGCATTAGCTTGTAGAATTATCGCAGGAGAAAAGCATCTTGCTGGACTTAGACCGCAGTGAATTTGCAAAAAGCTGCTAGCCATTTGAAAAACTGTCGGTAGAAGGTATGTGGTTTCTTTGTGAGCTCGTTCCTCGTACATAGCAAGCACTCTATCAATTTCAGCGTAATAATCCACAGCCATATCTTCACAACTAGGATCACAGACGTATGTTTTAATACTTTCACTCATGACGATGTCTATAGGTATACTGACAGTTGTTGTATTTTAACTCAAGGTAGGTGGCTCTTCCACCCGCCCGACCGCCCGCCCGCCCGCTCACCCCTCTATCAAAGTATGTTGGAATTATCAATCCAACTGTTGTGACTTTTGTCAAAGCCCAGCCATTGCACGTATGCTTTGTTTCCTTTTCTTCTAAGTACCTTCTCCACCAGATAGATGTCTGGGCTGGCGGTTTTCTGTAGTTCCTCGGTGTAAAAGGCACCTTTGACAGGCCATCCCTGTACATCTTCCAGGTTGCAAGGCGTCGAAAAACGTCAAAAATGTCGAAAACGTGACGTAGGGTCGACCCTGCGCGACGTTTTTCGACGTTTTTCGACGGTTTTTGACGCCTTACACGTTTTCATAGGTTGCAAGGCGACCCAATAAGTCTTTTATTTGTTGGAAGACGCTTGGTTGAGGACACGTGATGCCAAAAAGAGCTAAGTCAAACCGCCCGGCCTTCGTTACCTTTCTGGTAAATTCATCAAACTCGTAGTATGTGTCGTTTCTGAAAAAGTACAAAAGTCCGTTTGTATATCTGAAAGCTCCGGTTACGTCATCAGGAATGCCGGGAAACATATCTCGTATCAGCCCGTGTTTGCGAGCCACTTGGGCACAGTCGTCAATCTCTGTATAAAGCCGATTGTCGTAAAATATGTAAGTTTTTCCAATGTACGTGTTGAATACGGCGTTAATTTTCTCTTTAAAACGGACGCCCATGGCGTCTACGCTACCTCGTGCCTGTGTTATAGTAAAGATGTGCCGAGACCATAATAATAATCAGTGTATTAGCTGAACATCGGTAGAGCAACACCTTCAATTCCTACGTGAAACATAAGCTTTACTATAGTACATTATTATCATAGTACAGCAGCTGTATCCACATCTAATAGCTACTGTTGTACTATTGTGTCCTGATATATAGTTGAACGTAAGTATTACATTTTTAGCTATACATCTATTATCTTTGTTTTTTTATTAATTATAACATTTTTAAATAACATTATGTGTATTTTTTGTTGTAGAATGGATCTTAGCGCAATTAACTGTGCTGCAAATTTCCAGAGAAAGCCGCCGCTAAAGCTACAGGACCTGCCCATCGATGTACCTATGCCAATTTTGCATATTAGTATCGTAAACACACGATTTGGCCGTTCCCCCTTGGTGGAGCTTGATGCATCGACGGTATTTCTACCGCGCCGATCATTGGAAACTATTGAAGGTAATTTGAACAACTTTGTGCCCGGAAAATATACCTTAACATTCAAAGGACTCAAAAATTGTGGCAAGCCAAATCCGGCAGTCGTATTTGAAATACAATAAGAAGAAATCAAGACGATATATATATATATATATATATATATATATATATATATATATATATATATATATATATATAGGTGTTATATTAATAAATATAATATTAAATTTTTAAATCTATTTTTATTTACTTTTACTATAGTTGAAATAGCTCAGTGGGAGAGCGGTAGACTGAAAATTTATAGGTCCCGGGTTCGATTCCTGGTTTCAATATATGCTTTTAATTTTTAAATAAATTGTCGTTGCTCTCGTCAGTATGGAGATAATTAGATATTTATTATTATATTATATTACATACATGCAGTCTACAGTGGTCTGTGTTCGTGATCGGTCGGTCGTGCTTGTTCCACGAAAAGTTAGGTTAAGTTATATGAGTTCGTTCGCATTTAATAATAATGAGATATCACGCTGGTGTCGGCTGTGTTGGTGATCGGTCGGAGAACTTGCCTATATACTTTAAATTCAAATATTGAGCCCCCAAACGGCTGTCTTCGCTCTTAGAACGTAAATTTGGCTAAATTAGTGTTCTACACGTTGAAACGAGTCGTTTGATACCCCACATCATGTGATTCGGGAGACCGGAAATGGAGACCGGAAGTAGACGGATTCTAGCTTGTCTCGAGTCGGAGAACTTGCCTATATACTTTAAATTCAAATATCGAGCCCCAAACGGCTGTCTTCGCTCTTAGAAAGAAAATAGGGCTAAATTAGTGTTCTACACGTTGAGACGAGTCGTTTGATACCCCACATCATGTGATTCGAGAGACCGGAAATGGAGACCGGAAGTGGCCATTTTATGCTGGATTCCAGCTTGTTTCGAGCTGGGCAACACGCCTATGTACTTTAAATTCAAATATTGTGTCCCGAATGGCCGTTTTCGCTCTTAGAACGTAAATTTGGCTAAATTAGTGTTCTACACGTTGCGACGAGTCGTTTGATACCCCACATCATGTGATTCGAGAGACCGGAAATGGAGACCGGAAGTAGACGGATTCTGGCATGTTTCGAGCTGGGCAACAGACCTATGTACTTTAAATTCAAATATTGAGTCCCGAATGGCCGTTTTCGCTCTTAGAACGTAAATTCTTTATGTGCCGTAGCAATGCGCCGCCGTGTGCTACCTCCTTTAGCTTTCTGCTTTAGAACCGTGCCCATAAGGCGCTATGGCTTTGAGGTTATGTTGAGGGCCCTATAGGCTTGTAGTTCTTCTGAATTGTAGGTCTATGGGTATTTGGTCTAGGTAGCTGCGAGCGCCATTTTGACAGTTGGGGGCCCCATTTTTCATTTTGACAGTTGGGGGCCCCATTTTGATTTTGAGAGTTGGGGGCCCAGCGGAGCCCTAAGGGGGCCCCTCTGAATTGTAGGTCTTTGGTCTAGACGGCGCCCCCTATTTACTATGTCTGGTGCCGGGAGGGCAGAGGGCCTGTAGGAAAGTGGTGGGGTAGGTTTGACTCGCCCCCATACCTACTAACGTTGTTAAAAAGTTTAGAGGTACACTTTCTTTATTTAAATTCTTAAAAGATTTTCTCGATGTTAAACACTTAAAAACACTATATTTTGCATTTGCACAATCACAAATTATGTATGGCTTTATTGGATGGGGAGGTGTAAATGACATGCACCTACATAAATTGGATGTAGTTCAAAAATGGATATTAAAAATCATTTTAGGTAGACCAATCAATTATTCGAGCGATGCATTATTTGCAGAAGTAAACGTATTTGATACAAGGCAACTCTTCTGTTTTAGTTTATTATACTACTACATACTTACCATACTAGGGACAAGGAAAGTCGTGTCTTCAGACCAAGATGTCACAAAACTATCGGGCAGCGTAGCTCTGATTATTTAGGCCCAAGACTTTTTGAAAAAATACCTGAAAATTTAAAAAATATAAGAAACATAGAAATTTATAAAAAATTGGATTATGAATTGTGGAAGAAATATTTTTCATAAATTTATTGATCGAAGTGTCTAGGATAAAGTATATAAAATACTTAATTCATATATGGATAATGCTTATTGAAATGGAACCAAGCACCAAATTGTAGTTTTGAGTAATCGAGGATTGAAATTTAAAGGTGGCTATAAAAAATATCACTATATTTTTTACATAGCAGTTGATGATTTTGATAAAAATACACTATAATGATGCTCCAGATATTTATTGGTATTTATGCAATTAATATTAATGTGAGATTTTAACTATTTTTGGTGGATGGTTCCGTTTTAAAAAATTTGCTGTTAATAATTTCATCACTTTCAATGGTACCAAGTGTTATTTTGGTCGTTGGTTCTTTTTGTAGAATAGGTAAAAATAAGGTATATATTTGTTTTATGTATTTCGAAAAAGAATATTTTTATTATGAAATTAACAGAAACTCAACATACGATAATACAGTTTTTTTATTCATCAATTTCAACTTGAAAATCAGGATTTTCACCAAATCCATCCACATCATCTTGAAAATCTTGAATATTGTCTACTTTGTAAAAGTCTCTTGCGTCCAAAGGTATAAAGCGCATTAAGGATTTTATGTCTTCACACTTTTTGTTGGAAATCGGTTTTCCATTGCGATACAGTTGTGTTAATTTTCCAAGATCGTTATTATTATTTGTTGATTTTCTACCTCGCATAGGTTTAAAAATATCAACTTCTTTGTATTCTGCATCAGGAAAATGTGTCTCTTTGAAAAAAATAGAAAATGGCGTAGATTTATCAATTCTTATGACCTTAGTTTTTAACCAACTAACTTTATCTTTTTCAACAGTTAATTTTCTATTTGATATTCGTTTTTCAACCTCACTCACAGAAAAAAAGTCTTCTAATGCCATATTTTCAACAACAAAAGGATTATTTTTCTTACAATTTTGTATGATCAATTTGAAATCATCGAGGGTGTAAATTCGAATTTGGTGTTTAAGTGCTCGCTCAATTTGTCCAAAATCGGTATCGTTCGGTAGAAAACTGTGCCCCGATTCCAAATATTTGAAGTATATAATTTTTAAGGAGGGATGTTCAGATAAAATATGTTTCAAAAGAAGAACAATTTTTATGTTCCTATTTTGTCCACCGCAACTGTCCGACCAAAGTATTAACTCCTCGGTGCCTTGTTTTAAATATAGATCGACAAATTTTTTTAAACATGAGCCTACTTCTTGAGCTCCTCTGCCTGCAACACCTTCTTTCCAAATAAATGCATAGGGCGTATTTGTTGACGCCGAATGAATCCCTTCATTATAAATGCTAAGTTGTCTCTTGTAATAAACAACATTTGTTGGAAGCTTGGGCAAACCTAACACTTTCTCCATATCATAACATAGTGTCTCTAATAAGGGATTGCTGACTGCCTCCTTCATATCACTTTTCATTTGATTTCGAGCTAAGTCGGCACATGTAAGGTGATTTTCATGTGCTGTTTCAGCAGCTTGTTTCTTGTTTTCATCAGAAAAGTTCTTGACTTGTGTGATGAATAAATCACACTTATTGCACGTATCTTTTGTTGGGGGTTTCCGTCTCAAATTGAAATTTTCATAAAAGACACGTTTAAATAGCGAAAAACTAACTTTGGGATTGTTTTCTTCCATATACAATTCATACATTTTTCGTTCAGTCAGATCGGGTGCTAAAAATTTTGATTGGGTTTCAGCTCGTGAATAATGCGAAATATAAGTGGGGAACTTATTAATGTGGTCCACAATTTTTTGTATTGTCAAATCATCTGTTTTTGGTTTGCCACCTAACTTTCCTCGCTCATCTTTTAAACGACCTTCTCTAATTTTAGTTAATGCCGAATTTACTCGTTTTGTTGAAATGTTATAGGTTTTAATATACATATTTCGGCAGACCTCAACATTGGAAAGCAGATAAACCCTGGTGTATGATTTTCCTGAACCATTTTTTGCACGTTTCCTTTTCACCCGCATTTCTTTTATTGTCCCCGCAATGAAACCAGTTTGGGAATCATAAGATGCCAAACTCCAGAAATTGTTAAAAAGCGTTTCTCTCATTTGCTCTGTAACAGCTTCGTTGCATTTCTTTGGGCAGTTACATTGAAAATTTAGGAATGTCTTGCTTTTCATTAACTTTCCATTGACTGTGTAGTGGGTTCTATTTGAATCTTTTAATTTTTTCCTCGTTGCGAAAGTTTGACCAGGGTACTTATTGTGTCTTCCTTTTTTTGGCCGTCCTTTCCACATGTTTCTTTCATCTTGTAGTTTTTGATTCCTTTCTATTTCTTCTGCATCCATCATAATATCATCTGAAGACAACTCGCTATCGCTAGAATTAGTGCTCAAATTCTCTGGATTAAAGATACTACCATCGCTGTTAGCTTCTGACTCCTCAACGTCACTTTCATTTAGTGCAATATCTTTAGCCTTTGAACTGAATGTTTCGTTAATATCAATTTCTGTAGCAATCGGAGTGAAATCGTCTTGGATTCTAACTCTTTCTTCTTGAGATTCTTCCACGACGAGGGCTTCAATAACTGGATAGTTTTCAACTGTAACTCTTTCTGTTGTTATAGCTTCACAAAGAGAACTCATGGTGGTAGCTTGAACGTCTTCGGAATAGTCGTAGCCTGTGTCTCCTAATGTGTAATTAAAATCTTCTGGTATATTTAAAATGGTATCTCCAATAGATGTGTCCAAGATTTTACTTTGATTTAAACTGTCTGGTAACTGCTGACAAGAAGGTAGTTGAACTTCGATTAGGATGGCATTCTCTAAGCTAGATTTAGAATTTACTTGAAAAATATTTGTGATTTCATTCAAAGGGATAGTCTCAGTTGCGATTTTCTCTATTTTATGCTGTTCGGGCTCATTTGTGTTTATATCTGTATCATTTGAATCACTATAGCCAAGTGAAACATCAGATGCAGCAACCTAGAAACAATATCAAAAATAACTAACTACTGTCACCAAATTTCTATTCTCACTATGCTCCTAGATTCTAATAATGCCGTCCTTTAAAATTACTTAAAAGATTAAACTCGATGATGTTGAAAAATAATTATAGGTTTTTAGGTACCTACTTACTGGCAACATTGGTAGTTTTTTTAATACAAAATTTTAATATTATACACTATTATGCAAAAGGAACCATGTGACCCATTATTACTACAAATGGTGTTTGGTTCCTTTTAAACATGACAGCTTTCTTGATAAAAGATAATCAAATCTGGAAGTTCAGTAATAGTAAAAATTAATGCTAAGAACATATTGGATATTTTGATGTTCAAAATTATTACACAAACAAAATTTCAAAACAGATTATAATATTATAACCTATGAAATAGGTATACATACTTACATTATTTTCATTAGAAATTAGTTTCTTCTTTTTAAGGCACATATCACTGGAAATATTGATGGCTTCGTTCTCATTGAACTTCAATGCATTACATAAAATACGTTTTGTTCTTTCACTCATTTTATGTAGGTATTTTATACAACGCTTTGTAGTCAGTTTTCTTGAGAATGCGAAGTAACAAAAAACAAAATCTCTAAAGAGAACCAAGTAACAATGAATGAATTATCTAAAAGGTTATGTCGCCTGGATCTATTTAAAGTAACGAGCACTACACAATATTAGAAATGTCGCTTGGGCCTTTGTTTCATAGATGGCGTAAATGTAGCATTACCGTTTGGATGTTTTTACACAATACACATTACATCTTGCTGAAGCAGTTGGTGCCTTTTATAGATATTTTTGAATTTGGCGCTTGGTTCCTTTTCAATAAGCATTATCCATATGTTTTCTTATACTTACTGATTTATTTTTTCCTCTATTTATCCTTATATATGGAACACTCAGCCCAGTCACTTGTAAATTATTATTTAGTTTTAGAAAATAATTGTTAAATTAGATTAAGTTTTCTTCATTCACATACAAGCAATAGCTTTATGGTAGAGCTTCAGTGAACAATTGTTTATTTATATGTATATATGCATATATTGTTACTTTTTTCTTTGTTATCGGTGCTTATGTATAAATAAACATTATTATTATTATTATTATTATTATTATTATTATTATTATTATTATTATTATTATTATTATTATTATTATTATTATTATCATTATTATAATTGTCTCCAACGCCCTATGGCAGGCCCTGCAGTTGACATCAGGGACCTTCATACCCATGACACGGCTTCGATAGACGAGGGTGTTAAATACACCATGCTGGCAAGCCATTATGAATCCCTTGGTCTCCGACTTAAGCCCCACTGAAGGCTTTAGCATCTCCAAGGACAAGATCCGCCCTTGTCCAAGAGTGCGGAGATACCCTGGAGGAGCTGGCCAGAGGAAAAGAGGTCAAATTGGTATGGGTACCAGGTCATAGTGGAATCTCGGGGAACGAAAGGGCCGATGAACTAGCTCGACTCGGATCTCAGGGACCCGGCCAGGGACCAGAACCGATTTTAGGCATTACACGGAGGCAGGTCAACATAGCTCTTAACGATTGGGCTCATGAGACACTAAGTAAACAGTGGAGAAGGAGCGGGAGCTGTAGAGAGGCTCGCAACTTTCTAGTGGAGCCAAGCAAGACCAAGACGGCCTGGCTGTTAAGTCGTAGCCGGAAGGCTCTAAACCAGTTGGTGGGAGTTTTAACGGGTCATTGCAGGCTTAGAAGACATCTATCATTGATGGTTGTTGAGGGAGACCCTATCTGCCCAAAGTGTGGGGAGGGCGATGAAACGCCTTCCCACTTCTTGGCAGAGTGCGCGGCTTTCGACAGACTGAGACACGACGTCTGGGGGGCCGGGGAGTTGCAAGGGGAAGAGGTTAGTTCCCTTGAATGGACCGACATTCTGACCTACATTAGAAGGTCGGGTAGGTTCGATGAGGGAAGAGGTGATGAAGCTAGGTAGGGACGACAGGGGTAGGTAAAAAGGGCCCGCTTGCGGCCTACTTGCCAGGTCTTGGCCGCCCCACTGCTACTACTACTACTACTACTAAGCCCCACTGACCTTAAAAAAGCAAAGGTCAGCCTTTCGGATAAGCCATGGTCTTCAAAGCTCTTACAGAAGACACCATGCAATGGCTTATTGAAGATGAGACCGAGTTTATCAACTGCTCTTCGTGCAGCCTTAAATTTCAGTTACAAGAAATTAATTTTAACAAACGCTTGACTAGCTTTGTTTTAAACTTTCTAGTTGATCCTCGACTCTTCATTAGTAGAAGATATGAAAAAAAATTAACATCAGATTAACATTTTTAATTCAAAAGTCAGCACATGTACTGATCACTATATTATTATTAGTTTTCCACTGATAACATCCTTCTGAAGCTTACCAGAAGAAGCCACGTTTAATCCAAGAATATTGTTTCCCACGAGATAGAGTTATCACCATTAAGTTTAATAAAAGCACTTTCTTTTAATTTTCTTTTAATTTATTTTTCTTCTTTTTTTTAATGTTAGCCTGTGTCCAATAAACCCGGTGATTGTTGTCCCATACATGTTTTACTAATGTAGACATGAGTTTGCTAATTTCTAACATAATTTTTGTGGTGTTCACGGATCCTTAATTTTAATAGACTAAGATGTCTCATCAATATAATATTTACCGCATTCATAAGGAATTTGGTAAATACAATTTTTTTAAATTTTGATCATTATTAATTGGTTTTGCTGTTGTAGTAAGTATTGATGTTAAAATGTTTTTCGTTTTAAATGTCGTTGTTATGTTAAAGTTATTAAAAACTTGGTAATAATTTTAACATCAGAAAAACATTTAAAACAAAAACCACTTATTATTCGTATAGATACGTATAAAGATATAATTTTTTTGTTAATTGTTTGAACAAATGCGAAAACTTCTTTCAAATTCAAATTTTTTAAGAAATTTACTGTAAAACATGACATATATGTCCCAATTTCTGCCTAATGCTGCACAATTCAAAATTCACTTTAATTTTTCATATAATCTAAATAAAGCAACGGAAAACCAAATAAATTATTTTGAATTAGTGACTCAATGAACCACGAAAGTGGAAAAAGGAACATTGCCGTACTGTAATTCCTACTTTTCATTGAGTGTCGTTTCAAATTTATACCATCCTAAATAGTTTCCGTTAGTTACGCTACACTAGAAAGGAACAAAAACTCCGAAACGTCGATGACTGTAGATGACTCTAGAGCTCCTTAAATCTCGGTTGTTTTAATCTATTTCCCCATAAATCCTTTCCTATTTCTTAATTAAAACACTTTAATTTGTTATTAAAGACAAATTTTGTAAAAATCACTTTTAATTAACAAAGTATTTAACAAAATCAATTCTGTCTAATAATTTGCCTTCTTCCAATAGCATTGTCTATAATAAAACGTCTAATTTTACAGACGAAACATTATTAAGAATTAACAACAGGAATGATGAAAAGCATGCAATTGCTTCCAGAGCACGCTTTTGGTTTTAGTTTTGACAAGAATCCTATTATTTTCTACTGTTCCTTGTATGAGCGCAGGTATATAGCCTGGCCAACTCACCCATTCGTATTGTTGGCGTAGCATTGCCCCCTGACTTATTTATTCCCTGCTTCTTGATTCAAGTCTATATACACAGAGGGTAAGTAAATCAACAAATGAAAAATTAATTCTACTAAATAATTTATCATATATTACGTCTCCACGATATATTACGTTATAAGATTTCTTCGACTTAATTATTGGAAGGAGATGCCGAAAACAACTACTCCACGGGCAATATGCCCCGACTGGCGTTGCATTACATCAACATCTCCATGGATGTCGCCACATCATTCATCAAGACCAAATACCAGACAATGACCGGTTTCGATCTTGTTATGATCTCGTCAGACTGCCATAGGTATTGGAATCGATGAATGATCTGGCGACGTGATTGCCTAAGGGGCATAGTGAATGTTTGTAGTGGCGAGATACAGTGAAATACACTGCAGTGCCCTCTTTGGGTCTTTGCTACTACCTGTCTGACAATTATTGTCTAATTGACAGACAGATAACGATCTGCAGAAAGCAGATGCCATTACAGCGACCTCTATTGTCTTTGAGGAAGACAATCCTACTTAATTATTGGAAGGAGATGCCGAAAACAACTACTCCACGGGCAATATGCCCCGACTGGCGTTGCATTACATCAACATCTCCATGGATGTCGCCACTACAAACATTCACTATGCCCCTTAGGCAATCACGTCGCCAGATCATTCATCGATTCCAATACCTATGGCAGTCTGACGAGATCATAACAAGATCGAAACCGGTCATTGTCTGGTATTTGGTCTTGATGAAGGATGTGGCGACATCCATGGAGATGTTGATTTAATGCAACGCCAGTCGGGGCATATTGCCCGTGGAGTAGTTGTTTTCGGCATCTCCTTCCAATAATTAAGTAGGATTGTCTTCTTCAAAGACAATAGAGGTCGCTGTAATGGCATCTGCTTTCTGCAGATCGTTATCTGTCTGTCAATTAGACAATAATTGTCAGACAGGTAGTAGCAAAGACCCAAAGAGGGCACTGCAGTGTATTTCACTGTATCTCGCCACTACAAACATTTCTTCGACTTGTTTGAGTATCTTAATTAGCTATAAGTGCCAAGTGGTGCCCCTTGATACTAAATCCAGAGAATCTTGTACATTACAGTAAATAGTGTTAGCAGTGGTGAGAAACACACCGTAGTGCCCTCTTTGGGTCTTAGTTACTATCTGTCTAACAAGTAATGTCAAATTGACAGACAGATAACGACCTGCTTTTCCGTAGACGCCATTATAGCAGTGACCTCTATTGTCTTTGAGGAAGACAATCCTACTTATTTATTTGAAGGAGATGGCGAAAATTGACCGTGGAGTAAACGTTTTCGGCATCTCCTTTAGTCTTAAACATTTTAATACACACAATTTTATTTCGGATTTAACTGTTAATTAATGATTTTAATATTTCAGTATGACACCTTGTATACTTTTAATTAATAGAAATGACAATTTGTCAATACACTTATACAATATTTCATTAAACAAGAAATATATAATACGTATTATACAGTGTTATTCAGAACTTATCCATAATAAAATTTGGGGATGTTCAACATACATGTACAAATGTGGTAGTGCAAAAAAAAAAATTTTGGCGGATTCTGAAAACTATTTAAAAATTTTCATTGCACGCCGCTGGATACTGGTTCACTGTAATGAAGTGACCTTGGGACTGACAATGCAAACTGGCTAGCACGAAAAAAACTTCGGATGTTCTGAGAGTATACCGACACCCGGCGCAAAAAAGATTTGCAGCGTTTTTACTTTAAAATAAACTTAAAAGATAGATAGATGTGACCAAAGTGACGTGTCTTTAAAATGAATAAAATTTTGTTACACTAATTTTGAAGAATTGCGCTACTTGATTACTAGGTATTAGAAACATGAAATTTATAAAAAATTTGCACATACCTTGTTACAAAAGCTGTACGAAATTTTGTCCCTCGACTTCTACACACTTTTGGGCACGCCTTATCCAATTTTGCCGCACTAAAGCGAATGTTCCTTCTGGTTGCTGATCTTGTAAACGCAAATTATTAAGTGAATTGGGGATTTTCAGCATTTTGCTACAACAACCACTTACAAAACCTAACTCGTAATTGATAACAGTGCTTGAACAAGCTGGATATGATAGGGATAAAACTGAGCTTCGTGTAGTAAGCGCCACACCGTTGATTGGGATACCCCAGGCACCCCTGCCTAGCGATCTGACTTGTACTTATTCGCGTATTTTCACGGACCAGATTCAACACTTGTTCTTCAGCTGCTAAAATGCGTTGTGATTGTCCCGGGCCACCATCTCGTCCACTCCAACTTCACCATAAATAAGAATCATGTCCATTAACTCAGCATTACTGTACACATGAGCCATTTTGAAAATTTTACAGTTTAACACTCCTACGATAAATAAAACACCCGCACTGAGACAGCGTCACAGATAGACTGATGACTGCATAGACAATAGAGATATTATCCCCACTCCAACTCTCTCGCTCGGTCTTAACCAGGCGTTCCAGGTACAAAAACTGTTGTTTATTGTTTTTTGAAGGAATGTGATAAATCAGATGTCGTTGAAGTAAAGTTGCCCATCTTCGTAGTCCTTTATAATGGAAAACTTTAAACATTGTTTACGGGAAATCCTAAGACTTTTATTATAAATTTTTTTGGTGATATCGATTTCTTATTTAAGAATGCACATATCCTCAAAGTTTTAGAGATAAGTTCTGAATAACCCTGTATATTATCAATATTATTACTGTAAATCTACAAGCGGTTTTAAATTAATAGTAAAGAGATTTCGTGTAAATTTTATCTTCGTATCTGTATAAATCTTCGAAGAAATATATCTCGCGGGCACATTTTCAGTTTTCTGATGTATGTACCGTGTGGGTAAATATGGGTGTTTCTTTAGAAAAACACGAATATTATGAGAAAAAATAAATTATACATGACATTTCCTTAATGTAATATTTTTAAACAAATTTATTTTATTAATAGTATAATATAATATAATATAATATAATATAGATATATAATATACGTACTTTTTTAATACCCAGATGATCATCGATTGATTTTCTACGAAACTACCAACCGAAAATAACTGCACTGTATATTACATACAGTGTCTGCACTTAGTGTGTTACTCCTTTAACCTGATATCCTACAAAGATAATGAAACTAGTGACTTTACACAGGGTTTGTCTATGAGTTATGGCGAAAATAAAAATTATTAAGACTTCCAAAATAAGAAACAAAGTTTATTTGGGGGAATGTCCATAAATTCTTCCTCAAGGAGCTACGAGCCTCCAAAGATATCTACTTAGATGCTTAGTGAGCTGATGACAAGTTAATTTTATTTAAGTTTACCTTCTATAAACCAAAACAAAAAAAAATATATAAAATGTTCAAAATGAGCTCCTTGCGCCGTGATACATCTTCGATACATCTTGGCATAGATAGCCGTAATCGTTCCAGTATTATTGGGATGTTTCTAATACTTTGAAAACTCTTTTCAATACGTTCCCGCAATACTTCTACTGTTTCAATTGGAGCCTTATAAAGAACGTCTTTAAGTTGACCCTACAAATAAAAATCAAGCAAGTTGCAGTCAGATCTTTTAGCTGCCCATGCTTCTGGTCCTTTTCTTTCAATACAGCATGCAGGGTAATTATTTTTGTTAAGATATTCTCTCGCTATCAAACTGAAATGAGTCGGAACTCCATCATGATTGAACCATGATTGTTGTTTAATCGCTAATGATTCTCAGATTCTAACAAATTTGAAAAATTAACAAACAACTATTTTTTCTGTTTAGACACATTGTCTTTAATATTAACAAATTTTTAAACTTAAATCTCAAACAACGTAATATTAAATATTTACGAATATTTTTCTCTATAAGAATAATTGTACTCTGTAGCAGATACGGAGTATTATTATTATTATTATTTAGGTCAAGCTAATCTATTAAGAGAATACAGCGTTTATAGTACATGTTGGCCTATTCTAAAGGGCGTATTTGGATTGTACGTAGAAATGTGTGTTTTAGCTGTAGCTAATTTCAATTGTGTATGAACTACATATCCGGAAGGCGTGTGAACTATATGAAAATCCGCGGGGTATTGCGCCTGAATTTCCTCTGAGAATTACTTACGGAGAATAATTTTCGCAGTGGGCACTTTTAAAACTATTTTTCTGGTTAATTTGAAAATGACATACCTACCTTGAATTCTAGGACTTCGACGAACAAAAGTATTTCAATATATGTTCAGTCTTCATCTATCACATTGTATGTGAAAAGTCATTTCTAATTAATTAATTTTTAATTAGTTTCTATTAATTAAAATTATTTCTCTGTAACCTGAAGTTAACTATTTTTAAAACTTTTTAGGATGGCGATGTACCTAATTTATTTAAATAAATATTTTTTACATATAATTTGACAACATCTATGTTTAGAAAGCTGTTTGAAGTCCAAGGCGTATCGAAGTATTTAGAAACATGTAAAATTCATGTTTGATATAATGATTTTAAAAAGAGTATAACCTCCATTGATTCTACTAATCTCTAATTGCTTGTAATTAGTTGACCAAGAATCGTTTTTTGTACTATTGGTATCAAAACATAAAAACTTGGTGTACGCGTGGTGGATACTGAATGTATAAAACATTCCCAACAAATGGAGAAAGTAATCTTCTATGGTAAAACAAAACTGCTTAATGCGACAGACATTATGGAATATATGTTAATTTAACCAAGTCATTTAACAAGAACAAAATCCCCCTTTCAACCACCTTCAACCTTCACCTCTCAACATTCTTGATACCTTCATATCTGAAAATAATTTGAATGGGTCTAAATGCGTTGTGTCTATACTGATGGAGCTCGCTCCATGTGTCGCTCCATGTGTGGCTGCTACGGAGAATTACAGGCGCTTATTCGAAGCAAATCACCAAATGCACTGTGGGTGGACCCATTGCATTATTCATAGAGAAGCGCTTGAGTCAAAGCATCTGAGTCCTGCAGTGAATCAGGTGTTAGAATGTGTGGTGAATGTGGTAAATTTTATAAAATCTCGTCCACTGTAAGCAAGGTTTTTAAAAAAACTGTGTGAGGACATGCGAGCCGAACACTCGTCTTTGTTGTATTATAGCAGTGCACGATGGCACTCTCGTGGTAATTTTAAATTGGGGCAATAAATTTTTATTTTCCTGAAAGAAAAAGGATACAAAGATGCAGAATATTTTTCTAATGCCGATTTTTTAATAAAACTAGGATATTTCTGCACCATTTTTGAAAAGCTGTATTCTCTTCATCACTCTCTGCAGGGGAAAATCATGCACCTTTTGAAATCAACGGAAGAAATATCAGCTTTTATAAATAAAACTCAAACTACGCAGAAGACAATTGAATGAAGATGCAGCCAAACATTTTTTTTTAATATTACAGCGATTTGTGACGTCAAATGAACTTCATCTTTCTCAAGATATAAAAACCATTTGTGGGGAGCACTTATCTGAGCTAATTATCTGGTTTGAGAAATAATGTCAAAATGAAAATTTCGATAAGTTTGCATGGATTCAAGATCCATTTAACACTAGTGACACTCTGATTGCAACAAACTCTATCATCATAATCATGATAACCGATTTCTTTTATTGGTTTTAATAATCATCTCAATGATATGATCCTCCGAATAGCGGACCATGTGTTTATATATAGATGAAATTTCATCATGATTTATTGTAGGGGGTAAAACTTTTTGTTGTTCAATCTTCATGATTTAAAGAATCTTAAATAATGAACATCTTCAGGGCTGGAAAACTATTTATATGTTGAAATGACTGAAATAAGTTTAGTGTATAAGCAATCGCAAAACAGTATAAAATATTGATTTATATTTCATCGTTCATTAATCGTAAATACAAGCTGGCGAAGAAAGGTTCTGTAATTATTAATACATTAATAAACAAACTACCTATCGAATTGCATATAGCAGGTTATATCTATTGTGGCCCAAGAACTAAGTTCTCTAAGACACTTAATAGAGGTGATAAAGGTGTTAACCCATTAGATAATACATGTTTAGAGCACAATAGACAATACGATCGTTATCAAGACATTTACAACAGAAGTAAAAGGGGTACGATGTTAGCAAAAAAGGATTTCAACGTTTTAAAGTTAGTGACTCTTCATTTGGTGAAAAAGTTGCCGCTTTATGTATTGTTGGAGCTATAAAAGCTAAATCAAAACTGGGGATGGGGATGCGCACAAAAAATAATCTAAACGTAAAAGAGGAGGAGCTTTGGACATGAACGGTATAAGTTTTATTGGTGCAATGCAAAGAGCTTGACGAACTATACAAAATAAACCGTCCAATAATCTGATGAAAATCGCAACTCAAGCTCTTCATGACTAACAAAAAAGAAAATAATAGCTCCAAGAAAAAGAATCATTCCAATCCCATAACTTGGAGGGTTTCTTCAACTTACACCTATATTTGCATCATTAGGTGTTTATGATGTCTAGGAGAGGGAGCTGGCGGAATTGCTAAAGCAGTCAACGATGCGAAGGATGATAAAGAACAGCTCACCAAAATAAAAGGCATAAACTTAGTAATGGAACAGGTTGCTGTTTAAAAACGTTTAAATCTACGTCCATACAAAAGAGGAATGGATTTATATTTAGCCCCATATAAAAAAAATTAATAAAGCTACCTCGTCGAGCGTTAACTAATATTCATTTAACAAAATACGCGAACACGTTGGATATACTACACTTTTGAGGTGTTTTCATAAAAGATAATCTGAAAATCCCTGAAAATAAAAAAAATGAGTGGAATAGTTAATATAGATAACTCATCTGAATCCGGTACTCATTGGACAGCATACTTAAAAAAAAGTAGTAATATAGTGTATTTTATATAGTTTTAGTTTAGCTTTATATAGTGATTTATATACTTAATTAAAATAATTATAAATTCCAAAAAGATTATGCAGTTAATTGTGGATATCTCTGTTTACTCTTTTATATAACATGTATAAATAAAAAGAAATATTCATGATAGATTCAGTTTTGAAATGGATTTCTACTTTTAGAAATGGCAATTGGAAATACTTTCTCACTTTTGGGAAATACATCTGATTTAAGTGCGAATTGTATCCTTTCATTTTTCTAGATGATGACTCTGAATATACTATAAGTTTGGCTAATTTTGAGACCTTCAATGTTATACCAAATACTGATGAAACAAACAATAAATTTGTTTATGCTAATACGACAATGACAATTCCAGTACAAGCATACGAAATTGATGATCTTAATAATTATATAAGGAATCTTTCAAGTGATGTTTTTATTAATATTACACCAAACTGCAAGACCTCAACAGTTGCGATTAATACAAATATAAAGATAGATTTTACGTCCGATCGAACAATAAAAAGGCTCTTAGGACTTAATAAGAGAGTTCTTGAAGCCAATAATTGGCTACAATAATGTTTTAATATAGACTGCAATATAGCGACAGAATCATATTCCAATGGTCAACTGGTACATATAATTCATCAATTCTTCCCAACAGTTGCTCCGTGCTATAAAATAGTAGAATCACCATTAAATATTTTATATATTTCCGTAAGCATTAAAAGCATTCATTCCATTACAGTTAAAATACTTGATCAGAACAGAAATCTTGTTAATTTTCCCGGGGAGACCATCACGATTAGATTATCGTGATTATCTGAAAAAGTTGTAAAAGAAGATGGTGGTCCATTACAACGTAATATGTCGGGATGTTACTAATCCATATTATAAAAGACGCCCTAAGAAAATATCATCATTTAGTGTTAATAATAATAATAAACTCTTCCTCCAATTTCCCAGTTTCAAACTATTAGTATAATGAATGTTTTAAATGTTATGCAAAAACCACTAGTTTATAAATTACTTATTGATTTGGGGTTTTGTAACTATCAAACGTTTATGTCCACTAAATTTGATTATAATGATGAAATTAGAATTCCGATTCATGATATGGATACCTATACTTGGCCTTGTGAAAGCGTCTTATATCTAGAAGAAAAATTAACTAAAGGTGATGGAACCCCCTGTACAGATTTACAATTTGTTAATAACGCTTTCGCTTTTATTTTTAGGGAAATTTGATATGAGTTGAATGGTGTGGTGATAGATTCAAATCGCAACGTTGGTCTTACAAGCACACTTAAGGGTTATTTATCTTTCACTGAAAGTGAAAGTGTTAAACTTCAAAACGCTGGATGGTTTCCAAAAGATAACATTATATCAAATGATAAATTCAACATTTGCATTCCGTTAAATATGTTAATGGGCTTTTTTGAGTATTATAAAAAATATAATACTCAAAAGCAATGATAATGATTATGTGACTCTTAAAAAACAATTAAATCATCAAATGAAAACCCTATAGTTGAAAAGCATTGAAAAACTTTATTGGAGAATACCTCATGTTTCCGTGGCAATACGACAACAATTGGCTTTAACTAAAATTTTAGACAAACAATTTGAAGTACATATTCCATTTAAAAGTTGGGAAATTGTTGAACTCTTCGCTGACGCAAAGTACTAGATATACTTGACTCTACCTATATAACCTATACAGACTACTGCTAAGCTCGAAACACCAAGGCATGTGATTATCGCTTTCAAAACTAAAAGAAAAGATAATGCATATTCTGACAACAGTATATTTGATAATTGTAATATCACAAAAAATATCAGAACATTTTTAAGTTCTGAACGATATCCTTATAACGATGTATTTCTTGATTTTGAAGAAAATAAATATGCAACACTCTACGAAATGTCCTTAAAATTTTAGGCTTCATATTATGAAACAAAAAATGAACCGATCTTTGTACCTACAGAATAGAAAAGCATTACACCGATCCCTCATATCGATTGTTCTCGTCAAAAGGAGAGTTTGCAATTTGGAAGTGTGGTTTTACGAGCGGAATTTGAAACTAACACACCCCTTCCAGCGGAGACTACAGCATATTTTCTCATTTTATGTAATCGAGTTTTTCGATATACTCCATCTAATAAAATTGTTCGATAGGTGTAAATTTCGCAGATCACTAATAGTTTATTAAATTAAAAGCAACTGATTCACTCACATTAGTTTGAGAATGAATCTAAAATATAAAACAGCTTTGTTAATATATGGAAGAAAATTAAAGGAAGATTTAGATTTATATTGTGATAAAGTGATAGTGTTCTTTCTCGTTTGCGAATATGAATTTAGTTTTGGATGTGCAAGGATTTAAATTAGAAGGGAATAATATTATAGTTCAAGAACTAGCAGCTTGGAATGGTGAGAAAATCTGTCATTATTTATTTAAACCACTTTCCAATTTAAACCAATTTATTTCCATTTAGAATGTTGACACTGGAATATCAAAAACAAGTAATTTGGTTAGCAAAAAATCATCATTATATCGAATGGAGTGAGGACTTCACACCACTTTGTGAAGCTGGTAAATATAATTAGAGATTTGTGTGATTTTGCAGACAATATTATTTATATAATAGGTTCTAACCAATATTTTTCATCTCTATGAAAACTTTATGTCTTAATTTAATGAAATAAAAGATGTTTACAATATAATTAGTTTTATAGCTTAACATCCTATTCAACAAAATTAGTCCAGATCAAGTTTCAGGATTTGTGCCTGTATTTTCCGAATTCTCGTCACTATCACTAACATCATAGCTCAAGGATTCTAAAATGTATCACTTCAATCAAACATTCCAAACAAGTTTCATCCTCTAAAAATAACTCACAAAAATCTTCAGCTTCTTTATATCTTGTAGTTAACACATTGAATTCTTTTTCATATTCAGGACCAGCTGGGAAGTATACTGCTTCACAACTGGCGTCAAATTCACAACGGTTGATTGTTGTTTTAAATATTCAACATCACTTTGTAAATCTACAATTTCAATATCCGTACAATATCCCATCCCCATTTCAAACTCACGAAATGTAGGTACTAGAAAACACACAATAATACTACCATCTGCTGTTCCCTAATATATTTTATATAAGCACACTCCCGACTTATATTTCTATATTTATCAGAGCAGCTACTAGTTTCAACTGTGTAACGCACTATGGAAGTATTAATTGGTTTAATTCCAGAAGATAATAATTTTTCAATTGTCTCTTTTAAACCTCACAATATATTATGTATAACAAAAGATTTAAGGCCAGGTTCGGTGCGCCACCATATTTAATTTTCATTACAGAATCATGCATGTCATATGTCCTTGGAAACTTAAAATTTATAACACAATAGTTATATTATATCTTATAGTATATCTTATAAACATCTTATTTCTCTAATCTTATCTTATTTCCACAGGTGTTTTCTAAATGTAAAAGTAGCATTAGTTTAGTAAAATATTGACGAAATTGTTCTAAATTAACATTACCCATAATTTGCTTAGAGAATTTCAAGAATTTTATTTTCATGTAAGCATTTAATTTTAACAATACTTGAGCATTATTTAAATTGCAGAAGTCAAACCATTTTTCTTTAACCAAGGAAATACAAACTCATAAATCAATGGGATTTACTGGGATGACCACTAGGGTGCGCTTTAGTAATGGAGTTTATCAGCGGTGTTCGCTAAATTTACCAGGAATATTCCTACGTTGCCACGTTGTGCTCAGCAATTATAAATCTTCTAAAATTTTTAAAAGATTATTCATAAATTCAACATTTTTTCGGTACTTTTGCGCAAAATAAATCATGTTCATTATTTACATAAAAACAGCTGCGTTTGCTATTTTACACTGGCGCGTTTATTATATAGTTACAACAAATGAATCTGTTTGTAGTTTAAATGAGGTATAATTTAGGTAATCCTAATTAATTCTTTTTGGCATATAGGTACTATACTTTGATGCAAAAGTGGTTTATAAGAATTTTTATATTAAAAGACTTATTATTTCTTTTTGGGTCGACAGCTGACTTTGTCTTGACTAAAAATATATAAGTAGGTACTAATCGTGTTTATAACTGTCTGTATGAGTAGCACTTGCTTTATTGCTTTTAATACACTTCCTGAGGCACACTAGGATACTCAAAGATATTTAATGAGTTCATAAAATTATTTAGAAAGTAGTTTTATAAAAATATATGTAGAACAATTGGCGCTCATATATTACACCGCCTCTCTTTGAAAAGTGTTTTGTGTATCTAGTGTTTTGCTACCATAGAAACTGAATATGTAAAAACGAGAGTGCAATGATAGTAAGGCTTGTATGTAAGGCTTTAAATGTAAAAGAAATAACCTATAACTTACAAAATATGCCACACGTTCCATAAATTATTATAATACTCCTCAATAATGGCACGATATTTTCCTTTAACAGACTGCTACAGCACAAGCAACTGAAATTTGTTCAATTATTTTTCATATTTGTTTGTATGGTACATTTTTCGCTTAGTTATCATAGTTTTGGATTTTAAACTATATACAGGTTGTTTCCTAAATAATCTCAAATACTGAATAATCTGAAAGAAACGTTATCTCAACTTATTATGAAGAAAAGGTCTAAAGTTTTTTCGTATGTGGCTTAGTTTCTGAGATCTATATCTCATTGCATTGAAATTTAAATTTGTTTTATTTTCTCAGAAGTAGCTTAATTTTTTTTCTTAAAATGCAGTCTATTGCACACATTGGTAAAATACAAGTTCTGGATTACCATTTCTTCAGCACTATCATGAGCGTGCATACGGGTTCTCACTTTAAATCGGATTTTCCAAAAAAACTGCTCTGTCCCTGTTTCAGAAAGCCACTTACGAAAAACCTTATTAAACATTTTCATGAAATTGCTTGAGAAAGCCTTTGAATAAATGAATAAGTTATAGCATATTAACTAATCCACTAATTCAGTCATCACTTTTAATGATGAATCATAATTTAGTTGATTAATGCCCACCGCTGCTACAGAACGAAATAAATTGGCAATGTCAAACAAATTTTTCACATTTGAAATATACATTAAAATAAGCATCGTTCAAATATCAAACTTTACGTAATTTTCGTTTCTTAACGGAAGGTGCCATATGAGTCAAAGTTAGACAGAAACATTTTACATGACCTAATCTACATAAATTTAAATAAAGTGGATACTCGAAGCGGATGGTTCTTTATGAAACATCGTGAAAATAATGGTTTTGAAAAAAACATTGATCTCATTTAGATGTTCCAAGAAATATATAGAAAACACTCTATATACTAGTATTTCGGCTTGTTAGGCCTTTTTCAAAGAGTAAATGTCTATTACTAAATATTTCCAAGTGCGTTTTCGTTATTTATTTGTTTACGAGCCTACCTCCGATTGATTCTACCATCTGGCCATCTGGTGAATGGAAATAAATTTAAAGTAAACTGTACGAAAAATTAGCAGATCCACTGACTTCCTTCTATTGTCATATTTAGTACAAACACAAATCGGCTATCTCTTGAGGAAGTGATAACTGTCAGTAACTGTGTCCTTTTACGAGAAGCGAACGCAAATGCGTTCACGGGTGAATCCAGCCCTGATTCTTACTAACCGAACTCGAATATTACGGTCTCACTTCTTCCACTAAACAATCAAACTTTTTCGCTCTATTCTACCGTCTGAGGAGTTATTCCTATTATATGATGTCGAATGACTACGCAGAGTTGCTTATTTCGCTTACACTGACATTTTAAACATTCGTAACTTTTATAAATTACGTATTTATAAATTAAGTAATGAGTTATTTAGAGTTCATGAAATTCAGAAATTACATGTTTATAAGCCAATTGATTAGTTATTGAAATATTAAAACATCGTTGCGCCATCTGTTAAAAGGTAGAATAGTTATTTCAAGATGACCGGCATTTTAGTTCTTATTACGGAGAACCGCACTAATGGCGTGCTAGTGACGCCTTAATTCTGTTCCAAAAACCGAATTTTCTAAAGATTTAGTGAAGGTGTTGGCAGATTATGGATTTTATTTTAAATAGAGTAAGCAGAAAATTTCATGCTTCTATTGCAACCTAACTATGGAGAAAAGTTTTGAAAGATCAGCGTTGAAGAATCATCGGAAAAATTCATCACAGTGTTTTTTTAAGATGTCTTATTATCAAGATAAAGATATATGTATGATTTGTGTAAGAAATGAAATAAACACTCTTTTTTTACCCATTGTAACCATAGTATTAGTTATGTTCATTGTAGTTTTTATTATAAGCAATGTTATTTATGTAAGACAGCTTGAAGCAACAGTAAGACCAATTCAGTAAATATTTTTATTGTTATTATTTTATGTTTATTTTTAATATCAAAAATATTTTATGTATACCTACACATTAAAGGTTAATTTATTTCAACTAAAACTGGCTTAATATTTGTTTTTGTGTTTTATAAAATGTAGTTAAAAATTAAAATTAAAGGAATATTCTAAACCCGGAATGTCTTATTTATTTCAGGATAAAGTGAAAATAAAAACCAACATTTAAAGTTTAAATTTGTAAAATGTAAGAAAAAAAATCCAAATAATAAAAATAAAATATAAAATAAAAAATACTTAAAATCAAAGAGAAATTAAGGTAATATAATATAATATGCAAAGAAGGAAAGTAGACATAATAATATATTAAAATAAAAAATAATACAAACTAATATATAGCCTTTAATTATTTATTTAAATTACTAAAGTGTAGGAAATATAATAACTAAAATAATATATAAATCAATCAAAAAAATAAATATAAAATAATAGACAGCAATTAATGAATAATTACAAATAATTATTCATTCATTGCTGTAACCTCTTCCTTATATTACGTTTATGTCTTTTCTCCCTTTCACTAAGTGTTTTAAATCTAAGATCCTCCTCACTAATTTGTGTATCTATTTCCACCATCTGTTTATGTAATTCACTAACCCTATTCTCAATTCGTCTCTTTTCCCTATCGTTATTGTTAAATATATCCTTATAATAATTATTTATTTTGTCTAATTCTAATGTTAATTGTCCTTCTACACTTATTTGTTCATCCACACACATTTATCTATCTACACACACTTGTCTTTCTACACTCAGCGTCGCCTCAATTTACTCCATTGCATCCTTAGACGCTGTAGCCGCGTATTCCGCTGCTGCAATCTCGGGCATCATCATCGATGAAGTAACTTCATTCCTGGAGTGGATGGTAGCGAGTTAATTTTGTAGGGATGAGAAAGGCGAACATTTCCTTTTTTTAAATTTTCCTCTATTTCCCTCATGAGTAACTAAACTCTTCCATGACTTATTTCACCTTTTCTCCCTTCTCCTTCCGTTTTTTGTCTAACAATTGATTATTAGTGAATAGAATTTTAGAATGGTCAATTAGTGATTTAGTTTTGTATAATTCGATGAATGTTTCAAATTCGCGAAACATTGTTTCGGGTGTTATTTCAGTTGTCAATGAATCTATGGATTCATTATCAGTATTTGATGGTAATGTGTTTTGGTTTGGAGGACGGAACATTTTTGAAAGTGATTGATTTTCATTCTAGAGAGACCATCTGCGTTTTTATTAATTTCGCCGTGTTTGTATTCAATTTCGTATTCGCATTCATCGAGTTTCAAACGCCATCGCGCTAAGCGACTTCCGAGGTATTTTATTGAGAGTAACCATGTAAGTGGTATGTGATCGGTAATCGATTAAAATTTCCTAGCAAAAGACAAGGGTCTAAAGTGTTTAACTGACCAAACGATAGCTAAATGTCTCGTTTAATGGTCGAGTACTTTGTCTCTGCGGGACATAACGTTCTAGAGGCATAAGCTATGGGAAGGTTTTTTCCTATACGTCCTTATGGGAGAATGGCTCCTATTTCAAAGGTTTCATTGAAGTTTGGGTAAATTAGTCAATTGGGTAAGCCACCTCTTTTCTAAGAAACTCACACTTGTCGGGCTGAACTTTGAAGTTGGGATTTCTTAATCGTTTAAAAACTTCAATCAAACGTGAAATATGCTCATGAATTGTCAGAATAAATTACGATATCGTCCATATAGGCAAGGCAACGTTCATTTTGTATACCTAAAAGAAAATTGTCCATCACATGCTACAATATTGATGGCGCGTTTTTTAATCCAAAGGGCATGTGCACACATTCAAAGTGACCAATTTATACAGAAAATATAGTTTTAAACACATCTTGTGGGTCTATTTCGATTTGGTGAAAACCGGATGCAAGATCTAAAGTGGTAAATTATTCGCATTTGCCAAGTTGGTCTAGCAAGTCTGAAATTGTTGGAAGAGGATATTTGCCTCCGACAGTTACTTAGTTTAATTTTGGGTAATCAACTACTACACGTCATTATTGTTTTCCGGATGCGTTTTTTTTTTTTGGAACAACCCATACTGGTGATGAGCAAGGTGATACTGATGGTCTGATAATTCCCTGATCTATCAGTTTTGACATTTGGGTTTTTACTTCATCTCTATGGATGTAGGGATATCGATAAGATTTTATAAAGATAGGTTTCGAATTATTTGCATATATAGAATGTTTGATTTCGTTTTTAAAAGTAAAGTTGTCTCCTTCTAAATAGAATATGTCAGAAAAATCTAAACAAATTTGTGTGATTGATTCACGTTCTTCGTCGTTCAAGTGTTCTAGTCTAAGTTGAATTTTTATTTCTGAATTCTTATCAATGGGTATTGTATCAAATCCTTGGTTGTTACAATTAAGTGAAGAAATATTTTAAACAGGTTCTACTTTAAGATTTGAAAAGTCAATTGTTTTTATTATAGCATTAGCGTTAATGGCAGATGTTAAAAATTTTCGTTTATTATTAATTTTGACAAGAGTATTTGGTAAACGCACTTTTTCTATTTCTTGTCCTGATAGTAAGGCTTCTGTATTGGCTAAATTACAAGTCAATTTATAAATTTGTTCTGTACGAAGGTCAATAGAAATTTTGTTGTTTTCGGATATTTCTCAAATTGTTTGATTTTGAGTTATTTTATGTGGTGTCTGTATGTCATCAATTACTTTGAATAAAAGGTTACTTTTAAAAGTTGTTATAAGTAGTTCATTTTTTATGTCAATAATGCACTCGTAATGTTCTAAAAAGTCTGAACCTAGTAGTCTATCAAATTTAATGTCGATGTCGTATACATAAACTTTATGAGGATCGTTAGTATTAAATGGAATAAAAGTGGATTCAATGATAGAAATTTTTCGATTTGTGATTCCTTGAATTTTGACATTTTCTCTAAAACGATCTGGGAATTTTTCACAAGTTTTAGGTTTGAAAATTGATAAATCTGCGCCAGTATCTATTAGTAACTTAAAAGTATTACTAGCATCCTTAATGTAATATAAATTGTTGGAATTTACGGTTAGCAATGGATTCATAAGAATTATTGTTCTTTCTCGTCTAGATTTATAGTTTGAATTTGGGAATCTAGTTGGGCTAATTCTCGATTGGGTGGATCGTCTAATTATTGGGTATCCAGTTGAAAATCCTCATAATTATTAGTGTAAGTTGTGTCGAATTGATCGATATTATAATTATCAAATTCATAACTGCGATTATTACTAGAGTGAATATTGTTTTTTTTATTTTATTTTTTATATATAGAAAATATCCCTTGAAGGATATTTTGTTGATCTGGGGATTGAATGGTACAATCTGATCAAAGAGATATTAATGAGTAATTTGGTTCTATCCTAATTTAAGTAAAGCTGAAAATCTTAGAGCTAAGGTCTTACTCAATAGTGTACCTTAGGGTCTCGTAACTTAATTACACTAAAACTAACGTGTAACACTAACCGCACAATACTCTGCTTTTATACTGATATAATCAATTCACTAACTCAAAGGGCTTAACCCTCTTAAGCCATCTTACTATGTTAGTGTTGTCGGGGAGCTGGATGGCCTCAATGTTCACATGTTGGGAGAGTCGTTGCTCGTGGGTCCTTGCAAATTTGGTAATTGTCTGTTCTACAGTGTCCATCTGAAGATCTCGATGAAGGTCGCTGTTTCTGATGTACCAAGGCGCTTTGACGATGTTCCGCAGTACTTTGTTCTGGAATCTTTGAATGATTAATATATTACTCTTACTGGCACAGCCCCAGAGCTGTCTGTATTCCATAGGTCCACACTGGCTTGAGGATTTGTTTATACAAGAGTATTGATATTGGTGAACAGTATCATCTTCATAATTTAAATATTGATGAGCATTATCATCAGTCCAATTTTGATATTGATGAACAGTATCATCCACATAATTTTCTTGTTTATACAAAAAATCTATTGATATTCATTGTTATTAATTGTTTAATTGACATGGTGGGCTTTTGGTTGCTAAAAGTTAGGATTGGGTCTTATTATAGAGGGTCTTTGTTGATTAAAGATTGGGTTAGGTCTTATGGCATATGGTTCTGCTTAGAAAACCATTTTGTTGAGAATTAATTTGAAGTCTCGGATTATTTTATTTAAAAGGCTGTTTTTGAAATGTTCGATTTTGTTGAAAATTTGGTCTTACATAATTTTGATTAGAAAAATTTTAAGAATATCTTTGTTGTTATCGTCTCGTGCGACATTCACTTATTACGCGACCATTTCTTTTACAAAAAGAACACGATATCTGTAGATTTTGAGATATTTGTGGCCTTTTTATTTGACTTACATTACTACTTGGCCTTGATGATTTTTGCGATTCAAAATAGCTAATTTGTAACTCACGTTTTATTCTAGAAGTTGCTTGTAACATGTTTTTTGGATTACTTGTACAAACAGTTTGGGATCCAAACCCGTGAGTAAAGTATTCAACGTCATTGTTTCAATGAGGTTAGATTGCGCTGGTCTTTGTTCAGCAGTAAGATTTGTTTTTTGTATTGCCTCATGTATTTTAGTGTTACGTGTCTGCAAGCGAGATATAAAATTTAAAGCACTTTCACCAGCTTTTTGACTAGTTCTTTGTAAATATTGAATTAAAGATGTCAAATCTCTCGAGTCTCCAAAGTGAGTCTCTAATAAAATTTGTATATCATCCCAAGTGAATAGATTTCTAGAATTGACTACTTCAACAGTTTTGCCACGAAACTTATTCTTGGCATGGAGAGGGAAAAGTATTTTTTGGTTGGGTACGGCCATTCCGAAGCCACATTTAGCTGTATTTAAAAAATTTTTGCAAGAAAATTTGGTTTCCATCGTATTCAGGAATTATTGAAAATTGTTCTGATAGCTTGTAAGGTTCAATAATTGATTTATTAACCTCGCTTTCGTTAACTTTATTTTCGTCAGATATTTTGCAATGTTTGGTAAAATATAATTAAAAATGTTTAAATTGGGTAAAAGGTGGAAAATGGGTTGGTCTATTTTACGCGAGGTGAGGAAAATCCGTGTTCTAATAATGCGTGAAATCTGTACGGCTGCTCCAATTTGTTATACCATAAACTTAACAAATGATTTTTAAAAACGTATATTTATTTGACAAAGACTCTTCGAAGAGTCTTGTAGGATATTTATAATATGATGAGTGAGTTACAACTGCGGTAAAACTACAACTAACTATTGAGAGGTATCTTACTGCCTTTTATAAGTTTGTGAAAGCTTTGTCAGCAGCGACGGTGTCCCAAGTCGCAATTTGATTTCTAAGAATGGTTTAGTAAAATAGCTATGGACGTGCATACATGAGGTTTATAGCGCATAGCTATATTAAGTTACTTTGGAAATGGAGAGATAAGTAAGCTATTGGATTTCATGTGAATAAGTAAGAATTATAGTTGCGTAATATAATGTAAAGCTGAATAAAATTACTCTAGTTCATAAAGTAAATAGGTAATATTTTTTGGCAATGTAAAATTACTAAAAGTCTGTAGGCACCATCTACATATAATAATTCATATACAAACTTTAGTGTTTAGAATAGGTGTATATAAAGTATAACTTTTTAAAGAAAATATATCAATATTTATATTTGCTGAAAATTTACATATAAATTTTCCTCGACTCTTGAATGGGTGGAAGATATAATCCAAAGGGTCTTCTCGGAAGTGGAAAGTTTACTTTTCAACACAAACTGGCCCTCAAATTTTATTGCTTTATAAATTTCAACGCCACTTAAATATTAATGTAGCTTACCTGTATTTGAGTTACCTAAATCATACTAAGTAGAAGGCCCTTGACATGTTTAAAGGGCTTTATCTACCTTTAACTCTGGTAAATATCTGTAACCGTTATGATTCTGTTTGATGTTGACGTTTTACGTTAAATTTACATATGTTTGAATGAACTTTTATGACTTGTCCAGTTCACCCGCATCTTAAATCTCGTACAACTGACAGTGCGCTTTGAGAAAGCTATTCAAGTACCAAATTCAGGAAGCAGGCAGTGTCTCAGAATGTTATATTTTATTTAAATGGAATTTGACCTTAAACCATATTTAAAAAAGTTCGTGTTTGACATTAAACACAGCTTTGAAAACCCTAGAAAAAAAACAGCTTTATTCAGAAGTTTTGTTGACATTTTAACGGAAGTTCCATTTCAGAGTAAACTTTGATAAAAGTTATATGTTATATACGTTATGTCAACTTAATGTCACTATTTCATTTTCAAACATAAAGTGCCTGGGATTCATTGAAAGTCAATTTCCGTCAGATATATAATAAGAGTGCTCCTTTTATATACAAGGTGTTCTATTAGGAATAAGAAAGACGACGCAATATTTATCAAACAGGAGTGTAACTAATTCTGATAAATAAAGAAGTATCACGATAACAAATATATAGGCATAGTCTTTTCCAAAATACCATATCGTCTATGGAGCAAGGGATAGATAAGTAAAACTTTTTCGCATGGCATCTTCTAGTTGACACATGATATCATCTACTGGTGATAGTTCTGTGTCGTGTATCTATAGTATTCAGAATCAGTCCCCTGATTATGTTTATACAAATGTTTTTAAGAAGTAAAATCACCTGAAAGTTGTCTGTCTGTGTCGGATTATATTTTTCCACAAAAATAGTTTGTCCTCTGACACTTATAACACAAAATACCCATTATATGTATTCAAACCATACCGAAAATACTTTTAAAAATTTTTAAACTAACTTCACTTTGTTATTATATATTTCGCGATCCTTTCTTTTTCGGCTATTATTTTAAACTTGCTTATAAGACCTGGATTTCAGAGGTGTAGCTCTAAAAATTATTAAAGATTACTTGCAAAGTAGGGTGCAATATGTGAAAATTGTGAATATCTCAGTGATTCAAGTACAGTGAAGTATGAGGTACCGGACGTATGTAACGAACTTCAAATACTTGATACACAGACAAATTTTTTTTGAGGGCCACAAGGTGCTGACCTACAAAACCAAATCTTGGACTTATGTAAAAATATAGCTAGACGGAATCTAAAAATATAAAACTTAGTTTGACGAAATGGTTTTATCAATCAATTTTAGAAAAACAAAATTCTTAGAGATCATCGGCATGAAACTGATTACATAGCAGAAAAAGAATATCAAACGATTAAATCATTGAAACTCTTAGTCACAGGTCGTTTCATTTTGTCGCTACTCGTATTTATGCAGAACTACTTCAAGATATAAAGAATATTTTAAGTATAAATCTCTTTAAAAATAGTCTCATTGACTTTAAAAATATGAAAAATAACTAAAAAGAAAGTGAAATACAGCAAGGATTAATTATCTCGCCCAGACTGACATTTTCTGTATGTCGGCGCTTGCTAGGGAAAACTTGGGAACTGAAATCGACGATGTTGCACTGGAGAGCCAGAATAATTTATGGTGCTCTGGTATGGTGACATAACGCCACTCAGATCACTTTAATAGAAAAGCTGAACAAGATACAGATACTGCGTATCTGTATCTGTATAACTGGGGCAATAGCTAACTTCCGCAAGCCATTCGAGGTTCAAATAGAGTATAACAGTGACTGGGATCTCTAAGGCTAACGCTCCTGGATAAATCATTCTTGGAACCTTGTAAATTGAGGTAAATTTCAGCAAGTAGACTTTTGGACTTTATGCAGGCCAAGATATTCGATGAATTGGAAATCAGTGGGATGCGCATAGGCCGGTCTACCTGGGACCTCAGTGTTTCGGGACTCGTTCAGAGAAACCAACTTACATAAAGAAGAAGAAGAAGAAGAGAATTATGTCACCTTGAGCAGCGCCTCTGGTATGTTAAGTATCCTCGAAACCACTCCGGAGTAACCCACTAGTCTAGTACTCCTATGGTGAAGGCATTTTTGGTCAGTTTTTTTAGTTTCCCGATATTGTTTGTGAATATTAAAATTTTTGTATTAATAAAGGCACTACTTTCACAGTGTTCAGGTAAATTGTGTTATCTTACACTTACTGTAACAAAATATAATTAATAATACAACTGCCTGTTGTAATTATATATTGCACCTTGCACTTATTTACTGTATTTGTACTATGAATGTACCTTGGAAAATAAATTATTATTACTTAGTAATATTTCAAGTATTAAGAATTACGAAATACTTAGGTATAGCAATTTTGAATTTATACAAAATTAAGCGAGAACAGCAAATTGGACGGATGAATGAATAAGTACATAGTTAGGTGTAAGTCATTTTATGTTTACATTTAATTCACTTTTATACAGTCAACAGTTTCTTTGTTCTTTATTCTCAAAGATTCCGAGATATAGAATTAAATCCTGATAAAGGTATAAACATGCTTGGTACTAGAATGTGGAATATAAGTGAAATGCGAGTAGGAATGTCGAACGTTGATTTTCATGCTGCACGAGTAGATGTATTGAATTCAGTGCCAGTTTGTTGAATAACTGGGATCCGGATGTCAAAAGAACGACTTGTGTTATTAAATTACAGTAATGCCTACAAAATGTATTCGTGCCGGATAATTTTATTGTTTATTACCTACCCACCTATTCTGAATGTGCAGAACAGATGGGTAGTTTCTTTCCATCTAATTCTGTATATCTACTGAATAAAGAACTAGAAAAATGTATATGCCAGAATAATATTTACAGATGAAGAGAACGCGTATAGTATACCTATATGCTCTTTTATTTATAGCTCCCTTATTAAATTAAAAAGAACTAACGCAAACTCGAACATATATAAATAAATATTTGTTTCATCAAGTCAATCGCAAGCTGCATATTTTGCAGATATGCAACCCTTACGCGATTATTTGTATATTTTGACTGAGAAAATAAGGAGTCCACAATATAATTATTATTTGAATATAATTAAACTCGTCTAGAAGTTGTTTGTGTTTTTAAATAATTTTAAATTCGTACCTTTATATAGGATTACGTGCTGTGATGTCAATACATAATAAGATAAATTATAAAAATAAATAATAGGCGCAAATATTAAATAACGTATAAGGTTGTTAGTGCCGAGGCTTGGCTTATTTTAGTAAGCAGCAAACTGGAAAATGGCCAGAAATTTCAGAACCGTTTTTGATCCCACACTTTACGGTAAGGGCCTTCCATCCCCATTTTTTATATTCTCTCAATCAACTATAATAGCGCTATTCAGTTCAGACGGAACTTTCGGTACAACAATGTAAAAACTTTATAAAATAGGGTGGCCCAATGAAAAATTTCCATTTCAATTATTTGGAAACCTAGAATTTGGGAACAGGAGAGCTGTTTCCCTAGAGGAATGACAAAACAGGTTAAATTGTATGTGATGAAAACACACATTTTTCACAAACTCAACTTATTTGAAATAGAACCTAAGCGAAGTAATAACCCCTTCGGAAATATTAAATGACTATATATGCGGATGAAGTGAAGAATCATTTTAAATGGCTTTCAATGAAAATTAATGTTCAAATCATATAAGTCTACTCTATATCTGGAGCTAAATAAAATGTAATGTAAATGAAACCTACTATAGACCATTCCTTTTATTGTAGAATCGACTTGCAGACCCTTATGATTACGTACGAAGGCACCCTGATCTCAAACATACTTTTTATTTTTAGGAAACTCAATACTTTGAGACTATTCTGAATATCTTGACTTTTTCGATTTATTGATTTTTTCCCAATATATTATTAACTTTATTCTCAAGACTACTAGATTTTTCTGAATTCTTCACTTACTATATAAAACCACTGAAATGAGCCTAACTAATGTGTTTATCAATTTTATTAGTATTCACCGCGATTTAGATGTAAAAATATTTTTTATTTGTATAATCCATTCAGCAGTCGTAAAACAGTATTTAGATTATAAACTATATAATTAAACTGTTGATTAAACTATATAAAAATTTTCTTTAGATACGTTTATTTAAAAAATAATGCATATCGAGCTATATCATCTAGCACTCGATCGCATTAACCATCAATTGGTTGTTAGTAGCCTTTCTAAAATTCATTGAATTTTCATAAAATGCATTAAACTTGTTGCATAGTTACTTATGCAATAGCTCCAATCAGTTCTTTTAAAAAATACATCTAAAAATAAGCCAATCACATGTAGAGTGCCACAAGGATTTATTTTTGGTCCCTTATTGTTTATTGTATACTTCACAATTTTGGAAGAAGCTTCATTACTGTAATTCACATTTCATGAAAAAAGATAGTCAAACTGTTTGTGAGATGATTAATGAAGATTTAAATACGTTACTAACAAGCCAAAAAGTTAACTAATAGATAAATTATTAATGAAATTATAAATTATTAATGAAATTATGAAATATTATGGTTCAATAAAGTTTTATATTTCCTCGTTACCTATAATCCTAGGATGCAAATTAATAACCTTATTATTTTTAAGATATGTCGAAAACAACTACTTTGGGTGCAGTATGCACCGCCCAACATTGAATTACAGCGTCATATCTTGACATAACCTCAACTTACCGTCTTCAACACATTTTTCTTTTCAATAGTATAAACTACACTTTTTAAATAATGAAATATTAAACAACATTACTTTAAAAATAATTATTTTTGGTTACGCACCTTTTATATTGAATTATAATGAAAAAAAATTTATTTCTTACTGACAAAACTGAAATTGTAGCAATCCTCCTTAGCCTAATGTACGATACGTATTTATGTGCCTGAAGTATAATAGTATAGGTAGTATACTTACTACAAAAGTTTATTTACTTACCTTTAAGAAACCAAATGCTATGAAAATTAATTAGGAAAGGGACTATTATTAGAACAGTAAAATTACTATTTGAGGTAGTAAAAGGATGTTAGTAGAACGATTTTCCTTATGGTTTGTGGGTTATAAAGTATTCTAAATAAGAAAAATTGATATAATAAAGCAGACATCTCAGCAAAATATTTTATTTAATCCATTTCCTTCAGTGTATCACTGTGAAATTTTACACAAGTTCATTATTGCATTTATACGTGCATTCGTTGTGCATCTATGACATCATTTCCTAGATGGACTTAAGCTAGTGTCCATCCAGGCATTCCAGGCGGCTCGGCGGTGATTTATTAGATAGAGATTCTCAAAATATTCGTTAGATGACGCGACCCGGACCATGAAGTTCGCCAGGTACCTACCAGATGGCAGTAATGTAATTTCCATCTATATATTTTCTTATATGTACTTTTCATTAATTATTGATAATTATTTCAATTACTTTTACTTTGATAAAATGTTTCAATGAAAGGGTACAACATACTTAAATAATTCTGCAAAAAGTTTATCGAAAAGTGATTAATAGAAAAAATAATATCCTTTATACAATGCGACATTTGTACCAATAAATACAATAGATTTACCACAACAAGAGCGTCACCAGAGATCATCCTGCAATCTGCAAATACACCGTTATGTATGTACAGGAACTATGTCAGTTTCCGGCGACAGATTTTTCATTTTCAATAAGATAAAACGCGTGTGTCGAATTGCTGGCATTGAAAAATATTTGCTATGTAGGGACCAAATGCCGAATAGGTCCCAATCGGATACACATTTATAAAGACTCGAATAATATAAAAGAGGAAGAAAATAAGACCCGACAAAATAAGTTTTCACGTATGGTTTTTCTATAGGAACCATAGAAAGTGTTTGCGTTGCAGGTTACTTCCGAATTCTTATCAAAGATGTCACATACAGGGTCAATTAAATCGTTTGTGAAGATTTTACAGTGTATGTTAAGATATTTGTTAATTTTTATAAGAATTACATTTTATTAAAATGTAATTTTTATAACATTTAACTAACATTATAATTCTATAGTCGGATTAATTTTGTGCGCTATATGTAATAGATATGTTTAGAATGATTTATTGCATTTGAATAAAGAGGAAGGGATAGAATAGAGTGGAGGTACATAGGAAATTGTCTGTGTATTTAAAGATGGTAACTCTCCTGATGATATAAATATAATAATTATAAAAACATTAAATTAGAATAGATATTTTGAAGAAAAACTCAACATAGGAAAACCATGGAGATGATAACTTTTCTAAATAAGAAAATAAATTCTGCTGATAAATCAGACCAAAAAAACCCTGAGCAAATATGAATATGATATATATATATATATATATATATATATATATATATATATATATATATATATATATATATATATATATCTTGAATTTCATGCAAAAGTAGGTACCTACCAAATATTTCATGCAAGACTTTGAAGTAATTTTCATTTTGGAAATAATTAATTTATTCTTTTTACATTTCTAACTCACGGTAGGATAAAAAACGTTCAAAAATCTAAAAAACCTGAAGACCTTAATAAGGCATTATGAAATGTATATCTTTAAAATGAAATATATAAACTACCTACATAGAAAATATGAGAGACATTTATCCAGAGACGGTTTTTAAAATTCTATATTCCGAGAAAACAGGATATATGATAATAAAATAAATTGTAATGATGTCTGATAGTGCACTTTCTTATTAATATTTTTTTTGGTGGTCGTCGACCATCGAGAATTAAAAAAATATGTATGGGCAAGGACGACTACAGAATACAAAAACAGTTAAGCAACTATCTGTGTGGTATATATAGATCTTGTATTGCATCTTAGGTAATTATTTTTGTTTTACACATTTAGCAAGCTCTTGTACTCGGTACCAGAAATTTCAAAGTAGGTATCTGTGCAGAGTGATAATTTTTTTTTTATTCTATATTTTTTTATTAGTGTATTGTCTTACTGAACATCAAAAATTGCGAAGCAAATTGTCTTTTGATGGTATAAAGGTATCACAGTTTCATTTAACTGTGAAAGGTATTGTGTAAAGTGTATGACATTATTACTATCTGACACATTTGCAAATAAATTCATTGTAATGAATTGTACCATCTATGTATTTTCATACCTTTTTCATAGTAAACCTTTTACGCAAAGAAATCGATGGCATCCCCAGACCTAACGATTCGTTTATAGATAATAGTTTCTATTTCAATATACTCCTTACAACCATAGGTAGACAGGATATTATCTCACGAAATAATGCATATTTTCCTATAGAAAACACTATTTAATTTAATGTCCCTTAGAACAGATTTTAGTTATGTATTTTTAATTCTTATACCACGGAATATAATAAATAATATAATTCTGGTTTTATGTGCGCAAGTTGTAAACTGTTTGTTCGTTTCATAATTATTGCAAAGCCGCATTCAATGCTAAGCAATTACTAAATATTTATGAACTAATGATTGAACAATTTTTAGCAATGCAAAGAAGTACTCACATTAAACATATTTAAGGATCCAAATTTTAATATCGAATAATAGTTAAAATCAATAGAAAAAAGCAGTATTAGATCAAGGAAACGAAAACTTTCGTAAAAAGTAAAAATACTGGCTCTTTGATTTATATTTACAAAATTCAAAATTATGTTCTCAACAATATCATTCACTAAACATTCACAGTTCCTGTCTTTTCACACATAACTCATTATTATAATTAACTCTTTTATAATACTAGGCTGAGATGAGTGGACATTCATAAGCTCGTGTTATATGTTAATAAACACGTAAAGACCACATTGTATGGGTCAACACCAAACAATTCTTCTGATTCGCTCTTCATGATGACACTGTTGACGATTGCGGATTCTAATTGGGTTAAAACCACTCCACTTAGTTTTACTGTACCCACAACTTCGTGAACTTGTGTCACATAAGTCTAAATTTATTATAATAAAACGTTAGTTATTATTAGCAAATTTAAAGTTTACACAAATAGTGACTGTAAGAGGAGTAGGTCACTCTTCTCGACACAATGTTGATATTATTAATTCTATTAATCAAGATTTCATAACATTAAGAGGCATTTGATTTATAATTACTAAATTAAAACTGAAATAAACGTAGGTATATTACATACAAAGAAAAGTCATCCAAAATCATTTGTATCTAAAATACGTTTAATAGTGTTTAGCTAGGGTTTAGCTAAACATGTTTTAAGAACTATAGTTTGTTTTATATGAGGCAAACTGTGCACAAGCAAATCTTTTCCCTCAGTGTTGTAGAATTTCCCCAAATCACAATAACATACCCTATTCTTGACTCGGCCAGAGCCTAGTATATAGCAGCAGTTAATCGTTCAGCCGTCAATACCCTTTTTAAGTTTCTGTTTAGATAGAAATGGAATTCAGCTTAAAAATCGAATGGGTGATGCAATTTCCAATACAAATTTTCATCAATAAATTTTACATTTTCGAAACTATTACAATAATTAACATTACCAACAATTATATTTATAGAATAACATCAATCATATCAAATTATCAATCATATCACATCTATCAAGATTTATAATTACCAGGTGCCCCATTATAATTATGTACTGTTATAATAGCTATGAAGCTAATAAAGTTCTATTCTATTCTATTCTATATTTTGACCCTTTTTAAACTTACATAACTTGTGAACTTGTTAAGATAATGAAATGCGGTTTTCGCTAGTCTTCTTCTAATTTTGATTAGTTTCTTTCTCAGTATCCGTCTTTTTTTTTATTACTTCCGGTTTAACCGGAAGTGGCATGGCGTATTTCCGAGATAGGGCAAATTTGTTATTTCAAATAGAACGCCCTCTATATTTTTTCACAGTTAGAAAGCCCATTGTTTCCCCTTTTCGAAAATGCCATATTTGTCATGGAAATTATACAGAGTGATGGTTTTATAAGTTTTTAAATTGAATACCGCGTTTTACGAAATGATACGAATCAATAATAATTCACAAAGTAAATTATGGAAATAAAAGACATCACTATACGTCAAATTAGTTTATTGACAATAATTGCATTTTACTTCAATTGCTAATATTGAAAATGTACCTACATAATAACAAAGTGCAACAAAATATAAAAAATTACACACTTAACTGAAAGTAAACATTTTTCTTAAAGTAACTCAAGTACCTAAGTTGTCAATAAATTAATTTGACGTTTACAAGTGATGTTCTCTTTTATTTCCATAGTCTACTTTGTGAATTATTATTTTTTTCGTAGCATTTCGGTAAAACGCGGTATTCACTTTAAAAGCTTATAAAATCATCACTCTGTATAATTTCCATGACAAATATGGCATTTTCGGAAAAGGGAAAGAATGAGCTTTCCAACTGTGGAAAAATATACAGGGATTTCCATTTGAAATAACAAAGTTGCCCTATCCCCGAAATTACGCCATGCCACTTGACTCAAAGAGAAGACTGGCGAAAACCGCATTTCATTATCTCAACTCGTTCCTAAGTTATATAGGTTTAAAAAATGTCAAAATATAATGGGGCACCTGGTATAAAGCGAAATTGAAATTTAATGAAATTAGGCACACTTTTTAATTACCAGATAACTTTTTGAGGTACCGCAAGTAAAATTAACTTTACTGAAAAAGGGATTTTCAATAAAACGAGATAAAATAATAATAATTTTATCTTTATCTCTCATTATAATCATAAGGGTTAGCCCGAAAATCTGCGGCTTGTGTGGGAGAGGGCGGTATATTAATATTCAGTGAGCCGCAATTGCGCCTTAAAAACGACTTACGTTGGTAAGACCTAACCACTATTCAGTGCTGGAATGAGGGAAAACTGGGAAACCTCATTAGTTAGGGGAGATAAATGATTATACATTATTATGCTGACAATAATGGAAAATGGTCTGTTATAGTAATTTGTTCTAAAAACTTTTGAGCATTTTATATATTTCTTAAGTAGATATGCACTGTATAGTATCTATACAATAATTATTACTTTATCAAAATGGTAACTAGTGTTAAAGTTTACTAATATTATTTAGTAAACTTTGCTAGTGTATCGTGGTTACGGAGGTTTGGAAACTCGTACAGAGAATGTAAAATATTCAACATAATTTACGTAATTAATATCACTTCGAAATACTTAATACAAACGAAAACGAAAACTTTAACAATTATATACAACTAATGTTTAGTGATTACATTTTTTTTCTGTTGTCAAAACCGTTAAATCTTCAATATTAAGGAAGTCAAATGTCACAGAAAATCTAGAAAGCTTCGTTAAAATCACTTATTTATATACATTTTACTGAAAAGTGCCAAATGAATATATTCACTTAACTAAATTCAGCTTTAACTTGAATTTAAGAAGCCTGTACTGATCACAATAGATACAGCAAGTTGCTGAATTGCTTACTGTTATCATAGCGTTTTATAGATCATCGACTTCAGGCGATGTTGTTTTATTCAAACGTTACTTTGAAGAGCTTATTGACCACTTATTAAACAAATACAGATATATAATAATGATGGGAGATATTAACTTGGATCTTGATGTCAATATTGTGCACAGTAATGATATTTGTTATGTTTGGAATGACGTTTTTAAATTAAGGAACCTACTACAGTCACTGCGGGTGGCAGTTCCTGTTTGGACAACATCATGACAAATTTTGAATCTGATAGATTTAGTTCTGGTATTTGTGACATTCATTTGTCTGATCATTGCGGTATTTTTATTAATGTCCAGGTAGGATGATCTGACACCTTCATTGGTTCTACTACAACTAGAATAATTTCTGCGAATAATATTTGTTTGTTTGTGAGTAAGGTGGGTGAAATAAAATGGGACGATAATATTTTGGATCTAAACTGTTCTGAACTTGCTAATATAATGACAGATACCTTGCGTAACATTGCGAAAGCTGTTTTTCTTTTAAAATCTGTCCCGAATAGGTTCAATGGAATTAGATGGTTCAATCACAGGCTCCGTGAGATGCGCCGTGTACTACATCACTCTACTCTAAGGTTGTCTTTGATAAAGTTAAAACCATTGAAAGCTGGAAAGCATATTGCGACATCAGGAACGGATATAAGAAAGCTATCAAATTTGTAAAACGTAATGCATATGCAAATAAAATTTATAACTAGTAATAGAGTGAAAACAGTTTGGAATATAGTGAATACTGAAAGGAATTCTAAAAAAATCAGTACATAAGCCATATCTTATATCATCCGATGATTTTAATTTGCACTTCTCCAATATTTGTAACACAATTCTTCAAACAATTGATGATACTTCTGTCAAAAAAAAAAAAAAAATTGATCCATATGATCTTTTGGTTAGGGCACCAAAACCGCCCTTTTAATTTTTTTGCCCCCAATTACCGTACAGGAAGTAAAGGAGGCAATTTTTAGCTTAAAAGAGACAGCTGGGCTAGACTATTATTGCCTAAAAAGTTCTATGATCAAGGCATCTCTGGAGTCGTTAATTGAACCATTGACTATTCTCTTTAATAAATGTGTCAATGAAGGAGTATGGCCGGGCACATTTAAAGTTACAAAGATTTTTCCCTTGCATAAAAAAGGCGATCATAATTGTCCAGATAATTTTAGACCCATAGTAACTGTTCCTATTATTGGCAAAATTTTTTAAATTGTCATGAAACATAATTTAATCAGTTATTGTAAAAGTAAGCACATTTTCTCCGATTCTCAGTTTGGTTTTAGGAAAAATCGTTCTACCCTTAAGGCCTTACTGCCTATGGTTGAGATTATTGTAGAGGGATTTGATGAAAGTCTCCATTCAAATGCCACGATGTGTGACCTCTCAAAAGCTTTCGATTATGTTAATACACAGATTTTGTTGCATAAATGGGAATATTATGGGATAAGAGAAAATGTGCTGAAACTGTTTTCTTCCTACCTTTCTAACAGGCAACAGTATGTGAGTCTTAATGGAATCGAGTCCGGTCTACTACAAGTTGAAAACGGTGTTCCTCAGGGTTCTGTCCTGGGACCCATTTTGTTTCTTTTATACGTCAATGACTTGCCTTACTCGGTCGATGACTTATCTTGTATAATATTTGCTGATGACACCACACTAACCGCAAGGAGTGATAGTTCTAATTTGGGTAGTTTTCAGCTGGTGAAAAATTGGTTTTCGTCAAATAAGCTGAAACTCAATGAGTCCAAGACTCAACACATTCATTTCACTACTGACAAATGGGCTCCCAAGTCCGAGTCCAAAGTTCTTGGGCTAACACTAGACACCAGATTGGAATGGTCACCCCAGGTTGATCATCTTTGCTCAAAGCTGTCATTGCAGATATTCTGTTTGAAACAATTAAGACGTTCGCTTCCATCTAATGTATTACGCACGGTGTATTTCGCAATTTTTCACAGCCATTTAACATATGGCATCACGTTATGGGGAAACTCAAGTGCTGCACATAGGGTATTCATTTTGCAAAAGGCTGCTGTTCGCTCCATAGAGGGTGCTTCTTATGGTACCTCTTGCTTACCTCTTTTTAAAAAATTTCAAATTATGCCCCTACCTTGTATTTGCATATTTCAGTCTCTATTGCAAATACACCGTGGATTTGAAAAATTTCAAAAGCATTGTGATGTGCATTCCTATAATACTAGAAATGCAACAAATTTGATTCAGTCATATCCTAGGATTCGCACTACACAAATAAACAAATTGGATGTTGGGTTGTATAATCACTTCGTTCACTGTTTCAATAATGTTGATGTTACTAGATTGAGTTTTAATAGGTTTTATAAGTTGTGTAAAACTTTTCTGATAGAAAAATGCTTTTATAGTGCGAATGATTATTTTAATTGGTCAAATTCTAATGTCTAATGTATCAGTGACTTCAAATGCACTTTTAATTGTATGTAATGTGGTCATTAAATAAAGTAAAGTATTATATATATATATATATATATATATATATATATATATATATATATATATATATATATATATATATATCTCTATCATGCGTGTTGACTGTACAGTCCCAATATTCCAGGGGCGGATCCAGGAGTCACTAAATGTTTCTCTAAACACACTGCATATTAATCCATTGGAGAGTTAAAGTAATTTAGCGGCAAATGTGTTGTATTTGCTGTCAATATAATTTTGAGAAGAACAACGCCTGACTTGCTTATTGTCTAGACTACAACTGCCAGTACCAACAGTGCCAACTACGACTGTGAAGGTTATGGGGAGGTGAGGTCGCGGCATGTATATTTTTAACTTTCATCAATTTATCATCGTCCAGCCATGACAAACAGAATGCAACCCTGGAAAGTACGGTCTACTTGCGATGTCTACTGGTAACAAAATGCATGACTTTACACTATGTAGATATACGTGTGCGTATATTGTAAAAAACAGATGAACCCCTTATTTATGCTATGAGCACATTTTACATCACACAGTAGGTATTTTTGTTTCAAATGCGAAGGAGAAACAAGTTTGATCTACATTTCCTGTGAAATCACATTCAAACGATGGTGACTCTGGCATTCACTGATGCGGAATTTAAAAATTAAACCACGTACAAATGAGAGATACATCAAACGACGTGTTATATCATGCACCCCACCATTTAATATTTAAAAGTTGATAAAGATGCAGCATCATCTTTTCAGGCTCTCACTTCAGTTTTACCTTAGAAACCAGTAAATTTGATGCCAGTTGATCGTTAATATCAAAATATTAGGAGGGACTATTTACGCTGAATTATATCATTATACAGGGTGTCCACCTAGTGCGCGTAAGTCCAATATCTGGGTTAATAAAAGAGATAACTTAATTTTTTTTTCTACAGGGTTGTCTAATATCCCGAGCTGCACAAAATGAAAATATATTTACATATTCAGGGTGTTCAGTTTTTCCTGGACAGGTACCAACTTCATTTTTTTAAATGGAAACCTATATTTTTATGGCATTATCGAATTCTACGTAAAAAATTAGTGGGACTTTGTGCATAACACTGCTATTGAAATATTGATAGTTTTCGAGATATTTGACTTTTAATTTTTTTTTCTTATGTTTCGTCACTTCTAATAGTTGACCTAATTATGGTTGTATGACAGCTAGAAATTATTTTTTTTCAGAAACTGTAGAGTGAAGACGGCTCTTTCGAAAAACGTATCAAAAGTTGACCTGCGATATACAGGGGGCAACAGAAATCGTGCCAAACCTGATGGTTTAAAATTTAAAAAATCTCGACTTTTTCAAATGGAACACCCTGTGTTTTATGATTTCATTAGATGCCTTTCTGTAGACTCTACAATTTTATAATAGCTTTCCTTATACCTAAGTTGCGTAGTTTTTGCAAAAAACCCACTTTTATGAAAAATACCCGATTTGCGCACGTTCCTTTCTCGGGAAAAACGCAGTGAGCGTCTGTCACGCAATAAAATTTGTGACAATCAGTTTACATGTCATTTCTTCTTTTACTGAATATTCACGTACGAGTTTAGAGTAAGTAGGTACTAAGCGTGCATACAATGAACTATTCAAAAGAAGAATTAGTGAAAATGGTTTATGCCTTAGGAGAAGCTCATGGAAATTGTTTGCTAGCAGCACGTATTTACAAAGCAAATAATCCAGATTTACAGAGATTTCCACGTGCTGACTGTTTTGAAAATGTGAAAGAAAGATTTGAAAGAACAGCAAATGCGAATTATGAGAAAACTACCAGGAGACATGACGGTAACAATGACGATATTCAGTTTAATGTTGTGGCGTCTGCTGTTGAAAATCCAAATATTAGTGTCAGGAAAATCAGTAATAATCTTGGAGTTTCCAAAAGCTTGACAAACAAGATACTGAAGAAGAATAATTTTCATCCGTATCATATTAAAAACCATCAAGCACTGTTACCTCAAGATCACCTAAACAGCCTGCAATTTTGCCACTGGGCATTGGATAAAATTCAGGAAAGTCCAAACTTTTTTATGAATGTCTTGTTTACTGACGAATCAACATTTTCAAACACATGCTTACCCAATCGTCGCAACTTTCATCACTACGCTGACAATAATCCAAGATTATTGAGGGTACTAGATAATCAGCATCGTTTCAAAGTGAACGTGTGGGCTGGAATTTGTGGAGAACATATTGTTGGACCGTACTTTTTTGAAGGCAATTTAAATGCCAATGTGTATTTGCATTTTTTGCAAAACGAACTTCCCCTTCTACAGCTACAGAATATGCCCGCTGATTATTTGGTTCAACAATGGTTTCAGCATGATGGTGCCCCTCCACATTCCACTTTGGCGGTACTGTGATTATTTTATTGTTGTAGTACTTTTCCTATTATCTATTCATATTTCAGATTAGAGAACACCTAAACCACGTATATCCAAATAAGTGGTTAGGTCATGGTGGTCCAGTTCCTTGGCCTGCACGTTCGCCTGATTTAAATATTCTGGACGTTTTCTTGTGGGGTTATATCAAGGAGCGAGTATACGAAGTACCACCAACGGATATGCAAGACTTGAAAGAAAAGATCCAAAATGAATTTCTAACCATAACGCCCGAAATGTTAAGAAATGTTCACATTCATTTTCGTCGTAGATTAATGCTTTGTGTTGAAAACAACGGTGGACATTTTGAGCATTTACTTTAGGTTAGCTTGCTTGTATGAGTATTGCGTATTCTTTTTTCAATACTCTATGTATATTCATCCATTTCACTAATAATTTTTCTAACTACGGTAACACCGTTTGGTTTTCAATATGATACGTATGAAACTTCTTCTTCAATATCTTATTTGTCGAGCTTTTGAAAACTCCAAGATTTCTACTGATTTTCTGATACTAATATTTTTGGATTTTCAACAGCAGAAACCACAACATTAAACTAAATATTATCGTTGTTACTCCCATGTCTCCTGGTAGTTTTCTCATAATTCCCATTTGCTGTTCGTTCACATTTTCAAAACAGTCAGCACGTGGGAATCTCTATAAATACGTGCTGCTAGCAAATAATTCCCATGAACTTCTTCTAAAGCATACGCCAGTTTTGCTAATTCTTAATTACATGTAGAGCTTTTATGATTTTTTACTTTTATTTACAAATAAATGGTAACTTTCCATAAATACTTGTTTATTAAACTGAAATTATCTAAATTTTTCAGTTATTTTTATTTTAAGAAGTGTAAACTAATACATTTTATAAAAATTAATAGCCTTACAATATTTTTTCCGTCAAAGGAGTGCGCAAATCGGGTATTTTTCATAAAAGTGGGTTTTTTGCAAAAACTACGCAACTTAGGTATAGGGAAAGCTATTATAAAATTGTAGAGTCTACAGAAAGGCATCTAATGACATCATAAAACACAGGGTGTTCCATTTGAAAAAGTCGAGATTTTTTAAATTTTAAACCATCAGGTTTGGCACGATTTCTGTTGCCCCCTGTATATCGCAGGTCAACTTTTGATACGTTTTTCGAAAGAGCCATCTTCACTCTACAGTTTCTGAAAAAAAATAATTTCTAGCTGTCATACAACCATAATTATGTCAACTATTAGAAGTGACGAAACATAAGAAAAAAAAATTAAAAGTCAAATATCTCGAAAACTATCAATATTTCAATAGCAGTGTTATGCACAAAGTCCCACTAATTTTTTACGTAGAATTCGATAATGCCATAAAAAATATAGGTTTCCATTTAAAAAAATGAAGTTGGTACCTGTCCAGGAAAAACTGAACACCCTGAATATGTAAATATATTTTCATTTTGTGCAGCTCGGGGTATTAGACAACCCTGTAGAAAAAAAAATTAAGTTATCTCTTTTATTAACCCAGATATTGGACTTACGCGCACTAGGTGGACACCCTGTATATACTATATTTTCTACAATATGGGGAACTATAAAAAGTAATGTATGTTCCTGAGACGTTATGAAAACGATAATACTCGAGGATTATACATTGAGAAAAGTAGGTATTTATAGTTACCAAATATTTAATATTGAAATGTAAGACTTGATATTGAACAGATTATTACATTTATTTATAGAAAACCAAATTCCATAGGAAATGAGAAAAATTGTTTGTTTTTTAAATATAATAATTATTCATATGACCTGTAATAATTGTAGAAAATGTATATAAAACTGTCCACTCAGTTTCAGCATCATTTAAATATTCTGTATGCGGTATGCGGTACTTCTTAAATATCGATACACATTCCTACACCTAAATAATAATAAAAATATTGGAAAAAAATATGTTTGGAAGTAACCATTATAAAAGATATTAACGGTATCTATTTTAAAATCTGTAGCAAAAATGTTGAAATTATCTTCTGACTGAAATAAGGAAAAATTTATTGATAAAGGTACATACCTACAGGCCTAAAGCTAACGTCCGGCACAAGTTTTCTAACCTCATTGAGATTATAAATAAAAACATAAAAAAACACACCAGAGAAATGGACAACCTCCCTTCTGAAAGTCTCAGGCTTGTGTAAAGGGAGGGTACACATGAAAAAAACGCAGACGCACAACCATTCCCTGGGAGAGATGCCAGTTCTCCCCTGGCCAAATTCGAACTCGCTTATCGATATACCATTCTGTTAGTCACAAGCTACCACCCAGCACCCAACAGACTGAGCTATCGTCGCGGCATACCCCTACATACCTATTATTTGTGTAATTATTTATCCGTAATGAGTTATTAAGTAAAAAACTTTCCAGTTCTGTAATCGGGTTAGTACCTATAGAACAGTGTATGTATAAATAAATAAATAAATAAATAAATAAATAAATAAATAAATAAATAAATAAATAAATAAAAAATAAATACTGGATACAACACTACACAAAAACAATAAACAATTATTAGATACATACACTACACAATTAGTTCGTGCAATGAACCTTCTTCAATTTGTCAGTAGGGCAAGGTGGGGCAAATTCGAAGCTTTATAATAAATATTAAATTTAATGCCACCTTTGGTACGCCATAATAATAATAATTATAAATAATAATAAATAATTATAAATAATTGTGAATGTTTGGCGAATTGAAACAAACAAAACAATTCTATATTACTAAAATATTTTTTTGAAAAATATATGTGTACGATATTTAAATAATAAAAAATAAAACAATAAAGAATAACTGATGGTTGTTACCACTCAAAATCACATTACAGGGTATATCTGCTAACAAAGAAGTTTAAATGAGTATAATTCAGTTCAAATACGATATCTATAAAAGGTGTTAATTAATAAACCTTTGATCAAAACTAACTAAAAAAGAACGCCGACACTTGGTCTCACGATTCACCAAAAAAAGCTAAATTTTCCCCTAACTGGAATGTATGTAACTAAATAAGACACTACTGATTAAATCTGTCTCAACAAATATACAAATCCGACAATATACTAATTACTGATTAAAAACTAAGCTCAAAAAATAAGAAACATTAATTATATTACCTCTGTCAGTCAAACACTACAAAAGCCTAGATTCTAATGTGACATTTCGATATATCGATTTTCCCCATTCCAATAGTATGAAAGTAACATGTTAAATTTTAAATTAATTAGAAGGCCAGCATTACCTATGGGTGATTTATATTGCCTATTGCCTAATTTTGCAATATTGCATAATAGTGGCTACTGTTTGAAACCATATTAAAATTTACAAATTTTCGTTATATTCGTTATATTATTATGCACTGAATGACTAATTACACTTACTTTACTTGCAAAGAAACACAATACGATACAAAAATGGCTGTGCCAGTGTGCCGTGACTGATATAATAGCCACTGCCCGAGACTCTGGAAAAGATAGTGTAGGCGTAGCACGGTTTGAATTAAATATTCAATTGTGGGAAATAAATGTATTTTTTAAAAATAAATATTTGGTTGTAGAATTAATCGTTTGATTTAAACCATTGTAGTAGAATTATTAATATCAAATATTTATTTTCAACAATTAAATACATTTGTTTAATTTATACCAAGCACTGAAAGTATATCTACTACTAAATATTTTGTAGGTAAATAATTATTTAATTTTAGAAAATATATATTTAAAAATTGTTGGAACAACCTATACAGTTTTTACAATTATATCTATTCTTAGTATATTCTATTTACAAAGAAATTTTGAAAAATAGTTACTTATAACAAATAATTAATAATTTAAAAAAACTATGGCTTATTAGCGGTTTTAAGCAAGAATCATCAGGTTAACCCTACCTTAACCTTAAGAAGGTTCCTCAGTGTACATACACTACACGATTAGTTTGTTTATCATTATAATTCACGAAACGGCTAATTATACTTATTATATTTTACTGTCAAAGAAACACACAACACGATACAGAAATCGCTGTGCCATGGTCACTGTTCGAGAAGTTGGTGTATGAGCTAGCTCTCTACGCGTTTAGCGGTTGCAATGTTTAATTGTGGAAAATAAATGTACTTCTTAAAAGTAAATATTTATTTTTTCGTCAATTAAATAGATTTGTTTAAATTTATTCAGGGAATTGAGAGTACTTTCACTACTTATATTTTGCGAGTGAATAGTTATTAGATTTTAGAAAATAAATATTTTAAAAATTGTTAAAAATTGTTAAAAATGTAAAAATTTTAAAAATGTTTAAAAATTAACTAAACTAAATTTTTAGTTTTATTTTGGATTGTTGTGATAACTTGTGGAGCATATTGGTTAAATTAAGAATAGAAACAGGGAAAATAATAATTAGAAAGATATCAACATAATGTGGTAGTGACACTATGGCAATGCTGCGCACATAATAAATTTATCTTTCAAAGATAATTTGACAATTTGAGACTTTTGACAATACTCAACAAGATACAGATACAGGAAACAAGATATTTTATTTGTTATAATATATCATTTTATTGTAAATCAAGAAATCTACATTTGTCATATAGAACTCGTTCGCAATGGCCTTGAAAGAGGTCAAGCCCGCCCAAGTGTCTGTTTTGCAATTTATTCTCAAACATAAGTTTCTTATGAACCGTCTAATAGTAGCGCCCTTATAAATTGATATTACTTATTAAAACTCCAAGCAAAACTCTAAATTAATTTTATTGGACCTAAATACTCAAAACATGTTAAACTTTGTTATGTTAAAGCCGTATGTTATTTTATAACAAGGGCTGTTAAGTTCATATCTAATCAGAAGCCATATTTTTAAAATATATTAATTTCTGATTGGCTATAAAGTTTAACATCGATGTTATTTTAACATCGAATTATGCATCATTTAGGGCCGAATATCTGCAACTCAACTACAATGTAAGACCGGATTATTATAAAATATATGACCACCTTTGACCAAGATAATTTTTACAAAATACTGTTTAGTTTAGAAATTAGTATTTTATAAATTTATTTGACACAAACTAAGTTACTCTGATTTATAGTTAATGAAATTAAATTTAAACTAACTTCCTGTACCCGCTATGATACCCAGAATCTGCTCCCGTCGATTTAATATTATATCCCACCTAAGCACATAAGCCGAGACGAAACTAGTGACACTTTTGTTTTTTTGCATTATTCCAGAAGATTAAGCGTAGTGGGTCATGTTCTGTTATTTTTCAGCTGGGTGCTTGGTGGTATATACTCGAGTTCATTTATTACTGTCTCTCTAAGAAAATCTCCATAGCAATATTCAAGTCCTAGTTTTCAATATGGAAAATATTTTAGTGTGAAATAAAGCGCAGCTATTGCATTAATTTTGCGAATAAATGATGGAAAGATGTCAAACTAATCTATATTACTGCAATACACAATTTTTCAATGACACTTGAGTAATCCATTCACCGTCGGTGAACGTAAGAACAGGGATAAGTTGTTAAGTTCTAAAGCCTTATTTCCTTGATGGAGTGGCTTGGGTTTTGCTACAGTGCCATAGTTTAGAATATATTTATACTGTGACAATGCTACTATTATATTATACGCAGGGTAGTTTTTTTACGTATTTCTTTTCTGTTTATCAGAAGTTGTTTGAATTTGTTTTTGTTTATACTCGCTACTATCTTGCGACAATGGCGACGGACAGGTGTGAAAACAGCACCGTAAGATAGCACCCAAAATTTCCGGAGATACCCGAACATCCATAGGCGTGCGTTGAATTGGGTATAACGAGCAGAAAATAACTGTTTCAGTCCATAGTAGTTGTAATTTACCCCTTAAACATGTATAATATTGGTATAAACTAAAAAGAGTTTAATTCGTAGATAAACAATTTTATTTGAATTAAAATACTAATTTTGCATGAACATGAACATGAACATAACCTCAATTCCTAAGTGCTTCTTAAATTTTTTGGAAAACACACCGCATCCTTAGTTCTTATTTCATACACGAAAATTCTCTACCAGAGTATAGTATATAACTTGGTACAAAAATTTGGAATAGAAAATGGCAGGGGGTGAAAACGAATCGGCAACCAACATAACATAGCAACAGGATAACATTTTTTTTTGGTAAATATAAGACGTGTCAACTTTTCATTCGGTACACGAAATATTATTTTTATACAGGGTGTCCACCTAGTGCGCGTAAGTCCAATATCTGGGTTAATAAAAGAGATAACTTAATTTTTTTTTCTACAGGGTTGTCTAATATCCCGAGCTGCACAAAATGAAAATATATTTACATATTCAGGGTGTTCAGTTTTTCCTGGACAGGTACCAACTTCATTTTTTTAAATGGAAACCTATATTTTTTATGGCATTATCGAATTCTACGTAAAAAATTAGTGGGACTTTGTGCATAACACTGCTATTGAAATATTGATAGTTTTCGAGATATTTGACTTTTAATTTTTTTTTCTTATGTTTCGTCACTTCTAATAGTTGACATAATTATGGTTGTATGACAGCTAGAAATAATTTTTTTTCAGAAACTGTAGAGTGAAGATGGCTCTTTTTTCGAAAAACGTATCAAAAGTTGACCTGGGATATACAGGGGGCAACAGAAATCGTGCCAAACCTGATGGTTTAAAATTTAAAAAATCTCGACTTTTTCAAATGGAACACTCTGTGTTTTATGATTTCATTAGATGCCTTTCTGTAGACTCTACAATTTTATAATAGCTTTCCCTATACCTAAGTTGCGTAGTTTTTGCAAAAAACCCACTTTTATGAAAAATACCCGATTTGCGCACGTTCCTTTCTCGGGAAAACGCAGTGAGCGTCTGTCACGCAATAAAATTTGTGACAATCAGTTTATATGTCATTTCTTCTTTTACTGAATATTCACGTACGAGTTTAGAGTAAGTACTAAGCGTGCATACAATGAACTATTCAAAAGAAGAATTAGTGAAAATGGTTTATGCCTTAGGAGAAGCTCATGGAAATTGTTTGCTAGCAGCACGTATTTACAAAGCAAATAATCCAGATTTACAGAGATTTCCACGTGCTGACTGTTTTGAAAATGTGAAAGAAAGATTTGAAAGAACAGCAAATGCGAATTATGAGAAAACTACCAGGAGACATGACGGTAACAATGACTATATTCAGTTTAATGTTGTGGCGTCTGCTGTTGAAAATCCAAATATTAGTGTCAGGAAAATTAGTAATAATTTTGGAGTTTCCAAAAGCTTGACAAACAAGATACTGAAGAAGAATAATTTTCATCCGTATCATATTGAAAACCATCAAGCACTGTTACCTCAAGATCACCTAAACCGCCTGCAATTTTGCCACTGGGCATTGGATAAAATTCAGGAAAGTCCAAACTTTTTTATGAATGTCTTGTTTACTGACGAATCAACATTTTCAAACACATGCTTACCCAATCATCGCAACTTTCATCACTACGCTGACAATAATCCAAGATTATTGAGGGTACTAGATAATGAGCATCGTTTCAAAGTGAACGTGTGGGCTGGAATTTGTGGAGAACATATTGTTGGACCGTACTTTTTTGAAGGCAATTTAAATGCCAATGTGTATTTGCATTTTTTGCAAAACGAACTTCCCCTTCTACAGCTACAGAATATGCCCGCTGATTATTTGGTTCAACAATGATTTCAGCATGATGGTGCCCCTCCACATTCCACTTTGGCGGTACTGTGATTATTTTATTGTTGTAGTACTTTTCCTATTATCTATTCATATTTCAGATTAGAGAACACCTAAACCACGTATATCCAAATAAGTGGTTAGGTCGTGGTGGTCCAGTTCCTTGGCCTGCACGTTCGCCTGATTTAAATATTCTGGACGTTTTCTTGTGGGGTTATATCAAGGAGCGAGTATACGAAGTACCACCAACGGATATGCAAGACTTGAAAGAAAAGATCCAAAATGAGTTTCTAACCATAACGCCCGAAATGTTAAGAAATGTTCACATTCATTTTCGTCGTAGATTAATGCTTTGTGTTGAAAACAACGGTGGACATTTTGAGCATTTACTTTAGGTTAGCTTGCTTGTATGAGTATTGCGTATTCTTTTTTCAATACTCTATGTATATTCATCCATTTCACTAATAATTTTTCTAACTACGGTAACACCGTTTGGTTTTCAATATGATACGTATGAAACTTCTTCTTCAATATCTTATTTGTCGAGCTTTTGAAAACTCCAAGATTTCTACTGATTTTCTGATACTAATATTTTTGGATTTTCAACAGCAGAAACCACAACATTAAACTAAATATTATCGTTGTTACTCCCATGTCTCCTGGTAGTTTTCTCATAATTCCCATTTGCTGTTCTTTCAAATCTTTCTTTCACATTTTCAAAACAGTCAGCACGTGGGAATCTCTATAAATACGTGCTGCTAGCAAATAATTCCCATGAACTTCTTCTAAAGCATACGCCAGTTTTGCTAATTCTTAATTACATGTAGAGCTTTTATGATTTTTTACTTTTATTTACAAATAAATGGTAACTTTCCATAAAGACTTGTTTATTAAACTGAAATTATCTAAATTTTTCAGTTATTTTTATTTTAAGAAGTGTAAACTAATACATTTTATAAAAATAAATAGCCTTACAATATTTTTTCCGTCAAAGGAGTGCGCAAATCGGGTATTTTTCATAAAAGTGGGTTTTTTGCAAAAACTACGCAACTTAGGTATAGGGAAAGCTATTATAAAATTGTAGAGTCTACAGAAAGGCATCTAATGAAATCATAAAACACAGGGTGTTCCATTTGAAAAAGTCGAGATTTTTTAAATTTTAAACCATCAAGTTTGGCACGATTTCTGTTGCCCCCTGTATATCGCAGGTCAACTTTTGATACGTCTTTCGAAAGAGCCATCTTCACTCTACAGTTTCTGAAAAAAAATAATTTCTAACTGTCATACAACCATAATTATGTCAACTATTAGAAGTGACGAAACATAAGAAAAAAAAATTAAAAGTCAAATATCTCGAAAACTATCAATATTTCAATAGCAGTGTTAAGCACAAAATCCCACTAATTTATTACGTAGAATTCGATAATGCCATAAAAAATATAGGTTTCCATTTAAAAAAATGAAGTTGGTACCTGTCCAGGAAAAACTGAACACCCTGAATATGTAAATATATTTTCATTTTGTGCAGCTCGGGATATTAGACAACCCTGTAGAAAAAAAAATTAAGTTATCTCTTTTATTAACCCAGATATTGGACTTACGCGCACTAGGTGGACACCCTGTATATACTGCTTCCTATGAAAATGAACGACTTAAAATGGATCCCAGGGGGTGGAAGAGAGATAGCACCCAAAACATACAATCTCAATTATCTCAAAATTATATATATCTCAAATGTAAAAATATACAGGTCGTTCCATTTAAAAAAATATAAGTTGGGTCTGCCACCTTAACATGAAACACCCTGTAGGACCAAAAATATTTTTAAAAGGAGCTCCAAGTGGTATAGTATGATGGTGTCACGTAAAATTCCTCCAAGGTTCGTGCCTGCCGAGTTATGGAACAATTCTCCACTAAATTTACACCCTGTATATATATATACAGGGTGTCCACCTAGTGCGCGTAAGTCCAATATCTGGGTTAATAAAAGAGATAACTTAATTTTTTTTTCGACAGGGTTGTCTAATATCCCGAGCTGCACAAAATGAAAATATATTTACATATTCAGGGTGTTCAGTTTTTCCTGGACAGGTACCAACTTCATTTTTTTAAATGGAAACCTATATTTTTTATGGCATTATCGAATTCTACGTAAAAAATTAGTGGGACTTTGTGCATAACACTGCTATTGAAATATTGATAGTTTTCGAGATATTTGACTTTTAATTTTTTTTTCTTATGTTTCGTCACTTCTAATAGTTGACTTAATTATGGTTGTATGACAGCTAGAAATTATTTTTTTTCAGAAACTGTAGAGTGAAGATGGCTCTTTCGAAAAACGTATCAAAAGTTGACCTGCGATATACAGGGGGCAACAGAAATCGTGCCAAACCTGATGGCTTAAAATTTAAAAAATCTCGACTTTTTCAAATGGAACACCCTGTTTTTTATGATTTCATTAGATGCCTTTCTGTAGACTCTACAATTTTATAATAGCTTTCCCTATACCTAAGTTGCGTAGTTTTTGCAAAAAACCCACTTTTATGAAAAATACCCGATTTGCGCACGTTCCTTTCTCGGGGAAAACGCAGTGAGCGTCTGTCACGCAATAAAATTTGTGACAATCAGTTTACATGTCATTTCTTCTTTTACTGAATATTTACGTACGAGTTTAGAGTAAGTACTAAGCGTGCATACAATGAACTATTCAAAAGAAGAATTAGTGAAAATGGTTTATGCCTTAGGAGAAGCTCATGGAAATTGTTTGCTAGCAGCACGTATTTACAAAGCAAATAATCCAGATTTACAGAGATTTCCACGTGCTGACTGTTTTGAAAATGTGAAAGAAAGATTTGAAAGAACAGCAATTGCGAATTATGAGAAAACTACCAGGAGACATGACGGTAACAATGACGATATTCAGTTTAATGTTGTGGCGTCTGCTGTTGAAAATCCAAATATTAGTGTCAGGAAAATCAGTAATAATCTTGGAGTTTCCAAAAGCTTGACAAACAAGATACTGAAGAAGAATAATTTTCATCCGTATCATATTAAAAACCATCAAGCACTGTTACCTCAAGATCACCTAAACCGCCTGCAATTTTGCCACTGGGCATTGGATAAAATTCAGGAAAGTCCAAACTTTTTTATGAATATCTTGTTTACTGACGAATCAACATTTTCAAACACATGCTTACCCAATCGTCGCAACTTTCATCACTACGCTGACAATAATCCAAGATTATTGAGGGTACTAGATAATCAGCATCGTTTCAAAGTGAACGTGTGGGCTGGAATTTGTGGAGAACATATTGTTGGACCGTACTTTTTTGAAGGCAATTTAAATGCCAATGTGTATTTGCATTTTTTGCAAAACGAACTTCCCCTTCTACAGCTACAGAATATGCCCGCTGATTATTTGGTTCAACAATGGTTTCAGCATGATGGTGCCCCTCCACATTCCACTTTGGCGGTACTGTGATTATTTTATTGTTGTAGTACTTTTCCTATTATCTATTCATATTTCAGATTAGAGAACACCTAAACCACGTATCCAAATAAGTGGTTAGGTCGTGGTGGTCCAGTTCCTTGGCCTGCACGTTCGCCTGATTTAAATATTCTGGACGTTTTCTTGTGGGGTTATATCAAGGAGCGAGTATACGAAGTACCACCAACGGATATGCAAGACTTGAAAGAAAAGATCCAAAATGAGTTTCTAACCATAACGCCCGAAATGTTAAGAAATGTTCACATTCATTTTCGTCGTAGATTAATGCTTTGTGTTGAAAACAACGGTGGACATTTTGAGCATTTACTTTAGGTTAGCTTGCTTGTATGAGTATTGCGTATTCTTTTTTCAATACTCTATGTATATTCATCCATTTCACTAATAATTTTTCTAACTACGGTAACACCGTTTGGTTTTCAATATGATACGTATGAAACTTCTTCTTCAATATCTTATTTGTCGAGCTTTTGAAAACTCCAAGATTTCTACTGATTTTCTGATACTAATATTTTTGGATTTTCAACAGCAGAAACCACAACATTAAACTAAATATTATCGTTGTTACTCCCATGTTTCCTGGTAGTTTTCTCATAATTCCCATTTGCTGTTCTTTCAAATCTTTCTTTCACATTTTCAAAACAGTCAGCACGTGGGAATCTCTATAAATACGTGCTGCTAGCAAATAATTCCCATGAACTTCTTCTAAAGCATACGCCAGTTTTGCTAATTCTTAATTACATGTAGAGCTTTTATGATTTTTTACTTTTATTTACAAATAAATGGTAACTTTCCATAAAGACTTGTTTATTAAACTGAAATTATCTAAATTTTTCAGTTATTTTTATTTTAAGAAGTGTAAACTAATACATTTTATAAAAATAAATAGCCTTACAATATTTTTTCCGTCAAAGGAGTGCGCAAATCGGGTATTTTTCATAAAAGTGGGTTTTTTGCAAAAACTACGCAACTTAGGTATAGGGAAAGCTATTATAAAATTGTAGAGTCTACAGAAAGGCATCTAATTAAATCATAAAACACAGGGTGTTCCATTTGAAAAAGTCGAGATTTTTTAAATTTTAAACCATCAGGTTTGGCACGATTTCTGTTGCCCCCTGTATATCGCAGGTCAACTTTTGATACGTTTTTCGAAAGAGCCATCTTCACTCTACAGTTTCTGAAAAAAAATAATTTCTGGCTGTCATACAACCATAATTATGTCAACTATTAGAAGTGACGAAACATAAGAAAAAAAAATTAAAAGTAAAATATCTCGAAAACTATCAATATTTCAATAGCAGTGTTATGCACAAAGTCCCACTAATTTTTTACGTAGAATTCGATAATGCCATAAAAAATATAGGTTTTCATTTAAAAAAATGAAGTTGGTACCTGTCCAGGAAAAACTGAACACCCTGAATATGTGAATATGAATATGTATATATTTTCATTTTGTGCAGCTCGGGATATTAGACAACCCTGTTGAAAAAAAAATTAAGTTATCTCTTTTATTAACCCAGATATTGGACTTACGCGCACTAGGTGGATACCCTGTATATATATTCAGTGTATACAGAAATTCTTTACAATCGAAAAGAAGATACAATGAGCAATATCCTGTGAGGTAACCACATAGGACACTTTTTAACAAAATTTAAAACAAAGTGATGAGAAGTGGTACTTTTGCTGACTTGCCACTAGGTAAACAGAATGCTTTAAATGTTAGGGAAAATGACGAAATTAATATACTTGCATACTTTGAAGCGCATCCAAGAAATTCAACAAGGGATCTTGCCAGAGGATTAAATATATCACAGAGTACTGTAGTGCGAATTTTCAAAATACACAGCTATAAATCGTGGAAATTAAAACCACTGCAGATATTAAAGGAAGAGGATAAACGGCGAAGAGTGGTATTTTGTATATAAAGGTATTCTTATAAAAGTATTCTTTGGCAAGACGAATCATCATTCTCAACTTGCGGTATCAACAGAGGCATTACTCATTACTAGGCAAGACATAATCCTCGGTAGTTTCAAGAAATTCTGTTTCAGGGCCGACAAAGTGTGAACGTTTTGCAGTGGATAAAAGTATCGGCCCAATATTTTATCAAAACACCCTTACTGGACAACGATATTTAAATTATTTGCAAAATGAAGTTGAAGAATATATAGATGGCCTCAATTTAGAATATTATGGAAACATTATGGTATGGTAACAAGACAGTGACCCTCGACATAACATTTTACCTATAATGAATTTTTTAAACCTGAATTATCATTTGTGGATTGGCAAGTATGGGACTATCCTGTGGCCGTCTAGAAGTCCCGATTTACCACCACTAGGCTTCTATCTTTGGGGTCATCTAAAAAGTAAAATTTATGAATTCAGACGCAATAATTTAAATTAACTAAAAGACAGAAAACCGAGGAAATTGTGAATACAAACAAACAGCCAGATATTTTCAGAAAACTTGAAGATCAGATAATCAGAGGACTCAGCTTGTGTGTGAACGAAGGTGGTGGTCATATTGAAAATTTATTGTAGTTTCAATTTAGTTTTCACATTAATTATCAGTTACAATTGTTATAAATTAGTAACAATAGTGATAGTAAAAAGTGTCCGATGTGATTGTTGCCTCTCTGGATATTGTCCACTGTATTGTGTTTTCGCTTAACGGTAAAGTTTTTGAATAATCGCTTGATTTCATTTTATTTTTGCACTTTTTTACATATATTTAATTTTTTACAGGACGACTCTACGAAGCTACGTCGATATAACTTTCATATTTTAAATAGGATACCCTGTATTTTTTACTTCTTTGAAAAGACCTTTTTTCTACGAATACGATCATATATAGTTTTATGGGTCTATATCTAATACTAAGGGAGATACGCCCAAAAAAGTGGACCTTAAGAGCGATGTGTTGGAGAAAAATTCTGTGTCTAGCAACGAATCGATATTCTCTTTTTACTTTTTTGCATACTTTTTGGGCATATTTCCCTGATTATTACAAATAGGTCCATGAAACCTTATATGACCACATTCGTAAAAAAGTGCTTTCATAACAACCTCATACCTTTTACGAAAAAAATGAATAGATCAACTCATACTTTTATAGTTTTTAGTATTTAAGTAACTATATTTCAAAAACGTAAGATACGAAACACCGGGCGTTCACTTCAACTAGTGGTTCCCGTTCATCGGATCTATGATGAGTTGCTATAGTATTCATTTTAATTTATTTTATCATTTTAACAATATTGTAAGCGATTTCTACAAACATAACTTTTAAATGTATTTAACAAATTTTGCTGTATCTGAAATATGCGTAAAACCCCTGGGAATATTTCCGTAGTTGAGGATATAAATGGTGAAATTCTCCCAGTTGGTGCCTTTCCCTGTTTATGGGATGCACATGATAATTCCTTAATTTTTGTTTTCTTTTAGTGAAAATGTAATATTTCGTTGCTGACGAACAAAAGTAATCTTCATCGCTAGACATTTTGAAATGTACTAGCTGTTAAAAGCGCTTATGCACATCTCCTTTGTGAACGCCTATCAGCGCTTATATTTTTCACTATTATTCGATCATCATTCATCTATCATCTATGATCTATCATCCAAGCTCCGTACTGAACGTACCTTTAGTCATAAAATTGGATAAGGAATTAACCCCAGTATGGACATGACATTAAGGAGTACCCTGTATTTCATTACAATCTGAATTGTATAGAGAAAATAATGTCTAATTATAGAATAATATATAATTATATATATAATTATATAATAATGTTTAATTATAGTAAGTACAAATAATATGCAAGTATGGCACATATCCGGTTTACCCATTTAATAATATATAATTTCCAATTAAATTTGATAATTATAATCTAATTATTAATGTATACACCTATTTCAATATGCTAATAATTCATTGAATGGTTATGATGCTATGAATTAAAAACATAGTACGTTGTGATGCTCTGCCTTCAAATATCACGTTATATGGAAAAGCTAATTCTGAATAAATTTGGACTGAAACTTAATCACAAAAAAATTTCAATTGAAAGTTGAATATCATAAGTGTCACTTCTCATGAAAATGTTGTTTGGGTATAAAAAAATGATAGTTTTGTTGCATAAAAAACACGTAAAAAATGGTATTAATTATATTTATAATCTCTGGTATTGCTATTAAATTGTGATATTATCAATAAATATTATAATAAACAAAGTTGGTAGTAATCCGTATGCTTACTGGAAAGGAGAGGGCAGGACGCACGCAGACCTCCATAAAACAGTGAAGGAGAAGGTGCCTGCAGGCACGGAACAATCCAAAGGCATTCGTATTATAAGAGAGGGCAGGGATGGCCAAATGGTCACAGTGATGGGAAACAAGGAGAAGCATAGCGTGAGGGCTGTCAGGGATGCAAAACTTGCAATTGCGATTAATTTTGTGTCATCTGTTAACGAAAAATAATGTTATAATAATCCTACACCTATAAACAGACTATTGATATAAACAATGTTTATATACAGTCCGTCCCTAAAGGGCCCCACCTCACCTTAATAATTTCTGAACGATTTGAAATATCGACCTCAAACAAAATGTAGGATGAATAGTATAAAACATACTACTTTCTATTCGCAAACGGAATTTTCACAACTGACAGATGGCGCCAGAGTCACTGTCGGCACATTTTTTTTAAATAGCATAGTGTCGCACATCATTTAAAAGGTTTTTTATTCGAGTTACAAGCCTTTAATGTAATCTAAGAGATAATGTATGTAACTTACTTGTGGTGCGTTTTCATGATTAATAGTTTCTTTTGGGATTACACCGCCTGTAAAATAACAAAAAGCAGAAAACCAGAATCATACAAATTAAATATTCAAAGTGCAGTACCAAGGCAAACTTTTAAAGTTTTACCAAAAACACCACTGTATAATATGCAATAAAATAAGTATTTCATAAATTAAATAAATAACCACTGATGAAATTTAGTTAATTTATCATTTAAGGTTAGGGGCGGATTATAGATATTACATAAATAATTTTTATTTATTTATGTTATTACATAGTGAACATATACAGGGTGTCCCACACATCGACAAATTTTCGGGGATAGTAAGGGAAATATCAATATAGATATTTTTTGGTAACCGCTTTGGCAGAAAACGTGGAAAATAATTTTGGATGTTATCTATTCAATTGTAATGAATACTAAATCACAAAAAATTTCAAAAGAACATTTAAAATCAGCTTTTATTCTTGAAACAATTTTTGAAAAACAAAACAACAAAACATTTTGCCCCAATTATTAGAAAATGTCTGAGACATTAGGTACAACACGTGGTTTCAAAATACCTGGGCACCTCAACATTTTGATCTGAACGTACGCCAGAATTTGGGCCAGCGATTTTGGACCACCGATGGATCGGAAGAAAAAATCCCTTGGCATGGTTTGCTCGTTCTCCCGATTTAAATCGCATTGATTTTTAGTTTTGGAGTTGTCTAAAGTATTCAACAAGAACAAAAAATGATTTTTTAAAGCCTTGTTGAACTATTTTTGTTAATGAATGTACATTATTTATCAATAAAATGAACAGAAGTTCCAAAACCATGTTTCCTTTTTTCTGCTAAAACGGCTTATTTGCGGACATATTTAATTAAAAAAAAATTTGATTTGAGTGTGCTACCGCCCCTGAAAATTTGTAGGTATGTTTTTGGAACACCCTATACCTACATACCACGGTAAATCTATGCTTCAACCCAGATGGTATACCAACAGATTTCTTAAAATATTATGTATGTATATTAGAATTGCACAAACTGTAATATAATTAACAATTATGTGTAAATCCATAAGTAATTGTTCTTGTGTGTTAATGAGTCAAAAGTGTAGGGCTATTAATTAAACCCTATATTTTTTAAACAACTCATACATAAGTTAACGATAATCACCTGGGTCAAAAGATGATTATTACAAGTAAACTCTACGTTTAATGGTTCTAGGGGATAAAACTACTAAATTTTGTAGTCTATAAAATCTAGTAAGTAGGTATATAAAACTATTCAACTTTGTAGTTATTACACATTAAGCGAACGCATAAGAATGCACAATTAATTTATCATTAGCAAATGCTGTTTTCAGCGTGCGGCCATATTCGTTTGCCATATTATGTGTACGCAGCTCATCTTGAAAGCAACTAGATAGTATATACATACAGGGTCATATACGTAACTCATTCATTAAAAGATTTTGAGGTTCTACTATATTACAAATTCTGAAAATTTAGGTTAGAAGAAAGTCCACGCGTTCTATCATTCTGAAATATTGACTTCCCTGTACTACTTCCAGCAATACCGGAAGTGAGCCACGGCTTCCTTATTTCAAATGGGTTGCTACATTTACGATTTTTTTACTGGAGCTTGAACACGCTAGAAAAATTATTTTATTTTTATTCTGGGTTTCCAAAATTTAGTTGACAATCAACCACTTTTTAAATACGTAATAGTATTTTTTTTCAAATGGGACACTCTGTATATCAGTACACCGTTGAATGTAGCAGTAAATTCTGGATAAACCTGCAGTAGCTTTCCCTATACCTATTCTCAAAAGTTTGTAAAATATTCGCGGTTTTCCAGTTCCTAAGGATCTCAGTCAGGACAGGAAGGTCCCAAGGCGGTATGGTATTCGGATCTAGCTTACCAATGTAGCGGTATTTGGAATCAGCTTATCAATGTAGCAGGTAAAGACTCCGAGTTGTAGGATAAGTTAGTACATGCAGCACATGTGGAACATAACATCCAGTATATTGCTACCAGGATCTCGACATCCAGTATCTTACAGTGCAACAAACCATGATAACTATAGACCCTTAAATCCACAGGTGGTACATCAGAACATGGACGAACTTCAATCAGGAATAAGAAAAATGGGACACCAATAATCCCAATAATTGTAACAGGTAACCAAAAAAAGAAATTGAGAAAGAAAGGCAAAGGAAAACCTTGATGAATAAAAATAAATTCAGAATAATTGAGTCAATATGCGACCAAAACAAATAGTTCTCAAACCAGTAACTGGAAATGAAGTAAATGAAATAAACGTTTCGACATATTTTCAAGCTCATATAACATATAGTGTGGTCTATTAAGAACCAGGACACCCTTCTAAAAAATTTTTAGTAAGCGCTATTCCAATGTTTTTTTTTTTGTAAATATTAGCTTCCTAGGTGTACTTGTTGAACCTATTACGATGGTCCAGCTGCTAATCCTCAGCCTACTACGATTTTTTTTTCAATCAATTTTTTTTAAAATTACTTTAAGGATTTAGGGACATAGGGGACTACTGTAAAGTACTGTTTTAACGTTATTATTCATTTGTGAAGTAAGTAATGGAACAGTATTCTAGATTAACAATAATTATTAGAGTTTCCAATGTCTGCTATATCTTTTAAGCGGCACACAAATTCAATAAACTTTAAACATTTAAGGCTCTATAAAAAAATTATTTTTCGGTACAAATTGATGAAATTTAGGCCACATGGGTTTTAAGTGATGCTGAATAATGCCATGATGTCAAATTTTTAATAAAAAAATCCCTAAAGTAATTTTCGAAAAAATTTCTTGAAATAAAAAATCGTAGTAGGCTGAGGATTAGCAGCTGGACCATCGTAATAGGTTCAACAAGTACATCTAGGAGGCTAATATATACATAAAAAAATTCACTGGAATCGCACTTACCAAACATTTTTTAGAAGGGTGTCCTGGTTCTTAATGGGCCACACTGTATAAGGCTCAATTGCAGCAGTCTCTACAGATTTGAGTATTTTAGTTCCGTTCTTTTAGAGAATTTTGGTAAAAAACATAAAATGCACCCATATTCCCTCAAAATTTTAACAAAATCTTCTTAGGCCAGGAGATAACTTGAGAAAGATCCAATTTTGTGAATACATATATTCTTATAAATGTTCAGGAAAATCCAAACTTTTTAAGAAAAATTATATGGAAAGATGAATCATAATTTACACGTGAGAAAATTATTAATAGAAAAAAATGTACATTATTGTTCTATGGAAAATCCACAATCAACACGAGGGGCGCATTCCCACACTAATTTTGGTTTCAATGTTTATTACCTTAATTATGTAGGATAAAGTAACGTATGAGGTGTACGATAAAAATTTAACACAAACCCAAAATACCTTCAGTGGTTAAGTTAACACCAGTGTCCGCAATTTTAGACAGTTTGCCATTAAATGAATGCAGATACTGTTCGTACCAGAGGGATGGTGCGCCTGCCTATTCAACCCATGAAGTGCACTGAAAGAAATTTCAAGTAACTGTAAATAGAAATCGCATATCCCCAACAAAATATCTGCATTAAATAGGCTCCAAATAGACAGCATAGTTACTACAGCATAAACGGTTTTGTTGAATCTGTCTACTTACCATTAAAAAAACTTTTTGTTAACTTTTTCTTATTACTGTAAATCGATGTTTTTTGCTGTCAGTAATGAAGGCCCATTTTATGCTTAATAAGTGTTTTTTTGGGGATAGCTGATACTTTTCTAATGCAGTATTAATATTTTGTTGCCACAAAAAAACTTTTTCTTACTACTAGTAAATTATTTTTGAGCTATTATACAGTATGTTTTAGTAATAATTATAATTACTGGTTCATTACAGTAAGTACTGGTATTTGTCTTAATAACTTCACTTTATTAGCATAGAATGATATACAGTGGTTCTAGGAAAATGACACTATTGTTATTAGAATATGTATTTTAGTATTAGTTTAGTATATAATTGTATGGTGTTAAGCTTAACACACCCACATACATAATTTATACCTACATAAAATTAATAGTTTTCCAGCAAAGTATCTACAAAACTTAACCTCCAATAGTTTTCAAAGCACAGACATTTCTTATATAGGTGGTGTCCATATTCCTATACCAATTTTCTTGTAAGGTACCATAATAACTGATGTAATGTCATGTTATGCACTGTCAAATAACTGAAGCACCTTTGTTTTATCTATGCATATCTACTTTGGTGAAGTTATAGTGTTTTAGGTAATAAATACACCCTTTTAAAATTATTTATTTATCTTTCGTAATCTATACAAGAATTAGAAAGACTAATTACTCAAGCCTCTAATACGTTCTTTGACCAAATTAAATTTATCATAAACTAACCAAATAACGTTTACTCCACGCGGTACACACCCAGTCAACACAGTGAACACACGTAAAATGTGCGTAAAATGGCGTGCGGCTAGTAACCGATTAGCGAGAAATCTGTATAGTGATCTCTATTGCGACTGCGCATTACATGACTTTCAAATAATAACTTAGTTACGGTAAGTCAGGACCGACTTGTCATAAACTAAGGTAAAGTAACGCCAACTAACTAAGTCTCAAATTGGTGCACACACTTACTATACAAGTTTATTTACTTACCTTTAGGAAAATAAATGCTAGGAAAAATAATTAGAAAACGCACAATATGGGAACAGCAAAATGACTATTTAAGGTAGTAAAAGCATATTAGCAAAACGATTTTCCTTATGGTTAGTGCCTTATAATATAATGGTAATAAGAAAAAGTGCTATCATAAAGCAGATCGTCTTAGCAAAACATTTTATTTGATCCATTTCCTTCAGTGTGTATACCGAATTATTTAATATGCTTGAAGACTGCTGGATTGGACATAATGGACCTTGGAATTGGCCACCAAGATCTCCGAATCTTATTCCTATTGATTTTTTGGATAAAAAATCAAGTTTATAAGCAGAAGATAGAACTTCTTAATAAATTCCGAGCAAGTTTCACGGATCTGAATCGGTATCTTCTCAGAAAAGTTACAATAATTGATGAAACATAAAAGAATTTTAAAGTGGCTAGAACAGGACGGGAGTTATATAGAACATCTAAAATTATTATTTTATTATTTTGGTTGGGTCGTTTATACAATTTGTTTAAAAATTATTTTATATTAGAACTATGTATTCCTTAGTAACATTAATAAACATAAATTAGTAATAAATAGGTACATCATTTGTTTATGCAAATTACAAACAATTGCAAAGCATAAAATATTTCAAAGTGTTAACTGAATCGTTTTAATTTTATTTTATTCATCAAAGGCAGGCTCTGAAAAATTCTTCTACATTCACCACGAATATAAAATAAATCTAAAATGTCACAATTTTAGGTATAGAGAAACAAAGTATCAAATATCACGAGCGGAAATCAAAAATGGTATAAAAAATATAGCATTCTATTTGAAATAAAGAAGTTGTGGCTCACTTCCGGTGTTGCCGGAAGTAGTACAGTGAAGTCAATATTTCAGAATGATTGAACGCTTGATATTTATCCTAGCCTTAAATTTTCAGGGTAGAACCTTAATATTTACTAATGAACGAGTTACGTGAATGACCCTGTATAATGAGTAGCTTCTTAAATTTGAATTAACTTGTGTAAAATATTCATATCAAACTGTATTACATGCATTCCTAAATATTCTGATGTTTTAACACTGTAGTTTAAAGTTTCATCTAGATTAAACAAATTTGTTGGACATATTTTTTCCCATAGTGTCATGTCATGGAAATGGGAATTTCACACATTTTTTATTGCAACGAGTCTTCCGTGATGTGAATACATTTTAAATTCGTACAAATGTGAAATTTAAATGAAAAAACTGGTTGCAGGGCATGGGCAAATGCCAGTTGAACGGGTTTTTATTGATAGGATTTCAAGCAGTAGCCATGTATAATAAAATACTGTGACAATAGGGACATTGATAACATCCATGAGGTTTATTAAATCACCAGTGTTATGAATTTCCATCAGTCAAATGATACATGCAAAACATATGTAGGTTTCTGATAAATACAGAAATATTATTAATAATTAGTCAGCTGCGTGCCAAATTTATTACTAGGTTTTCATCGAAATTCAGACCCGACAGGAAGCTCCTATTTTACAAAGCACATGAAGTGTATGAAATTTGTGCTTTGTCCTCTCAAATTACCACTTTCCAAATAATAAAGGGCGTGTGAGTTGTCCAATGAGTTGTGGTTTATTGACTCGTGTCACACCAAGATTGATGATTCGCACTTGGATCACGCCACTGCCCGATAAATAATTTTATTTAAAACATCTACCTCAGTTGTACTACGTATTTAGTCGTAACGATACGCGCCTTTGATTAATTGTCTTTGAAAATCACGAATTTTTCACTGCCACTTCTTCGTACCTGTGACGAATATGGTTAATTATACAAAGTGTATATATATAGCTATTATTATTAAACACGACATTATTTTTTGTAAGACTTTAATGTAAAAATAATTGCACTAGTTTTGTTGAAAGATTTAAATACTGAAATATACTTTCAAACACTTTCATTTTAAGACCAATTATAAACAATATATTTGTGCTAAAAATAATAATTGTGTCGGCTACTATATCATTTTTGCAGATATCGGAGTAGCTATTCTAGAATTCATATGATTAATAAAAGCTTGGGGCATTCATTTAATACTTAATGTAATATTCGAAATTCATCTGATATATTATTACACCAAAAATTAAAAAATGAGCTCCTCCAAGCTTTTATTACCTAGCTGAAACTAACAAAAACTGTAGTACCCGAGAAAACACTGCGATAGGTTAAAAAAATATGTTTTATTTTTTAATACAAATATTTTGTTTAAAATGATTCCTCAAATCCTATTTTTTGAACACTTTTTTATTGTAGTTTGTTTTGGGATTACACCACCTGTAAAATAATAAAAAACAGGAAACCAGAAGTTTTTAAAATAAAGATAGAAACTGTAGTATCAGGCAAACTTCTAAAGCTTGCCCAAAGAAAAACAAATTTAGTTAATTTGTCACATATTTATTTTTATTGCATACTATACAGTGTTTTTTGGGGCAAACCTTACAAATTTGCCTTATACTACACTTTATATCTTCATTTTGAACACTTCTGATTTCCTGGTGTTTGTTATTTTACAAGTTATATCACCTAAAACATATTACATATAATGAAACTTCCACAAAAAAACTACACTTTTTATTTGTATTTTATTTTATTCTTTATAGTAAGCTTTACAATACACGAACCCAGGATCGATGTTCTTAGGCTTCCTAATGGTGCATATACGTGCACCACCAAGGAGGCGTTGGAGCACCTCGTGGATTTCCACTTTCCTGGTTCTGCCAAAAGTTCCAGCTCTATCCAACACCAGAGGACTCCCCACATAGAGGTTGCAGCTATGGATTGGAGGATGGCCTCGAATGTTGCCACGGTGGAGCGAATTAGATGGGCCATAAACACTTTTGCCCCATATAAGAGTGCGGGTATGGATGGAATATTTCCGGCTCTTTTTCAACAAGGGTCAGAATACATTATCCAGCATCTGCGTGATCTATACATAGCAACATTAGCTCTAGGATATATTCCAAAACCCTGGAGAGCAGCGAGAGTGGTTTTCATTCCTAAAGCAGGTAGAGCTTCTTATGATGAAGCGAAGGCCTTTAGACCGATCTGCCTAACATCGTTTCTACTGAAACTACAAGAAAGGCTCATAGAGAGATTTCTGAAAGAGGGCCCGCTAGTGACTATACCATTACATAGCTCACAGCACACCTACCAAACGGGTAGATCTACGGAAACAGCATTGCACTCCGTGGTCTACAAAATAGAGAAAACGATTAGCCAGAAGGAGCTCGCTATCGGGACCTTCATGGACATAGCTGGGGCATTTGATAATACCTCCTACAATTTAATTCTAACAGCGGCTGAGGACCACGGATTTCCACCTACCATAGCTAGGTGGATTTATTCCATGCTTTCAAACCGCTCGATTTCTACCTCTCTCAATGAAGTCATAGTTAGAGCGACTGTGGGCCGAGGGTGCCCGCAGGGGGGGGTTCTTTCCCCCTTGCTATGGAGCCTTGTGCTCGACGGTCTTCTTCGCAGGCTTAATGAGGAAGGGATTATGACTCAAGCATACGCAGACGACCTTACGGTCTTAATCGCAGGGAAATCTGCAAATACAGTTAGTGAGCTCACTCAAAGAGAAAAAAAGCTCACTTTGAGAAAATCTCAAAAGGAGATATTCTAATCAGCATATCCAGATATGCACCGACAGTCAGGCAGCTTTACGTGCCTTGATCTCTTACAGGATCACCTCCAGGGCGGTCCTAGAGTGTGTTAATGGTCTGACCCAATTGGGACAGAACAACCAGGTAAAATTGACCTGGGTACGGGGTCATCATAATATAACAGGAAATGAGGAGGCCGATGCACTGGCTAAGAGAGGCTCAAGTATACAGTTTACAGGGCCCGAACCAGTGCTGGGGATTCCGCCTAGTTATGTAGCAAGGTCCATTGGAAATTGGATCAAGATAAGATCAAAGGAAGAATGGTCAAACGTGACTGGGCTGCGACAAGCCAGGCTCTTAATTGAAGGGCCTTGGTCGAACGCAACTCGATCAATACTTGCGCTAAGTCGTAACAGCATAAGGATTGTCACAGGACTGTTGACAGGTCACGGACATCTTAACAAGCACCTTAACACTATCGGTCTTAGTGACACTAGAAGGTGCAGGTTTTGCGGACACGATGACGAGGACTCCATTCACATCCTCTGTCGCTGTGCCTGCCTCATGGTCAAGAGACACAAACACCTGGGCGCAGCATTTCTTCTGCCTCAGGACATTAGGGAGCTTCCCCTACAACGGGTGTTGGCCTATGCACACAGCACGGGTCTCTTCCAATAGCTAACAACTAGCGGCAGGCACAATGGGTCGAAAGACCTGAGTGCTGCGGGTAACCGCGCCGCCTATCAACAACAACAACAACAAGCTTTACAATATCCATCTGTGATATTCTATAAATTAGTCACACACTTAAACTGCGCTTTATTCGAGCCAACGTGACTGATTTAGAATTTTTCATCAAAAATCTCTCACATTCCAATATTAGGAAGAATCAAAACGGCAACAATTAAGAGACGCATTAGCCCCGTCATTCTTAATTATTATTGTTTTTTACGATAATTCATTATTCACGACTCATAAAAACCCCCAGGAATTGATTATCGATGAGATGGGACCATAATTAACAAAATTCGTCTGCTGTATTAACATCCCCAAGGCAAATTTAAGGCAAATTTTTGTAAACGTTTCGAATACTGTGCCTTTTCCCAACCTCAAAACGTGTGATCTGGCCATGTTTAGCTACAAATTTTTTACACATATACACTGTGCTCATTTGAAAATTTCCTACACCCAGTATTATTTACACTATGAAAAATTTAAAAATTCGCCGGAACCCGTCGATTTTTGCTTTAAAGAGGATTTTTTTTATGTATACAAAATCATGATAGATTCATCCTCCACACCACTAGCAACCCCAACATTAAAACCTTACATACGACCACCCCCATGTAATACATCATTTTAGAGCGTATTTAATTTGACATACAAAGGTACTTTGCTTTTTAAAATAGGTCAAATTTTATGGAAGTTCTGAACAAAATAACACTTTTTTTTTTATTATTACTTTCTAGGAGTTATTTATTATTAACGTAGTACTAATCTAAAATTGATTTCGCAATGGAATTACAAGATAGTATTTTTGCCACTGTGTTTAAAATTATTCATTTAGTTAAAAAAGAAATGAACATAGTCTTTATAAAACTACAACTTTTTGTTTCCATATCACTAACGGATTTCGGGTTTCGTTGGTACCGTACATGTCTTGTTACTTAAAATTGAAACATCATGGTGTATAATTTAGCGGAGAGAACTGAAATAGTTCTTTTGTATGGCAAAAATAACGAGTGTGCTAGACAAAATTCACGGAATTTTAACTTGCAGCTTCCTGATAAAATGTTGCTCATAGTATGTAACGCACCTAATATAAACATTTCTAACCGCTATAGTATTGTTTCAAATAAGTAAAAGAGGTTTCGCAGAATAACCTGTTCGTTCCCCCGACTTAACTCCCCTGGAGTTTTTCCTATGGGGCCAGCTAAAGTCAATTGTGCATAAGACGCCACCTTCAGACATCCAGGATTTGAGAAGCTGAATAACTTGAGAATGCAGAAACATTTCCCGGCAAGATATTTTATTATGTACAATTCGGGTCCCCGTTATCCCTCCTAATACCGATTTTCAGTAAAATCAGAACAAAAATGATAAAATTTATCTGCCATCTTGAATTTGTATTATATAAGAAAAGTGTATTACCATTTACTAATATCTCAACAGAAAGTGGGTCAAAAGTAGCGTTACGAAATTTGAACTGCGTTTATACACATCCATACAATAATGTAAAGTTTAATAAAAGCTTGTAAAAATCACAGAATTAAAAAACCTCATGATGTAAGCTCCCTTCCAAACATGATTAGGGTCATGTCATGTATTTCCTAACCTCATTTTAATTATATCTAGCTGACTGTTGAATAAAAGACATTGCATGCTAATACGATAAAAATAAATCGCAGGGATGCTACAGCCCGCCAATATTCTTGGTTCATTCGGGGTTGCCTTGCCGCAGAAATGAAATAAACTATGCAGAGTACAGAAAGGGATATAATTTTTCGGAATCAGTACCAAGAAAGCCGAAGAACCGGATAAATATCTTCGAGAACTCCATTTCCTACGCTTAGTTAGTTGATATATCAGCACTGCATGAGAGTGCACGTGATTGCAATTACTGAACTTACTATCGATTCACCTTAATAGCTTGGAGAAAATGATAACGGACCTTGCACACTTTACATGAGACGGGATATTTTTAAAATAACTTTGTGCAGGTCAACATGCATGTTTACATGCTACATAAACATATCTCAACTAGCACCTAAGTAATTGTGACGCATACAGGAACCTCGAATATATAATTATTACGGAACTGTCACAAAAAATACGACTTTTATGAATAAACAACTTGATTATGTAAATCTGCCAGTTCTAATTACGTACTTTCTACCGCTAGCAGCTGCATTACAGTTTTAGTCACTAATGAGTAGCTCTTTTAATCCCCGCGAGGTCGTATTTACTTGAGGGGCAGCATTGAAGTTTTTAAAACCGAAATCCGAAACTGAAACTTTAAAACAATTACCTCCAAGTGGCTTTGCTAATTCCCGCGACATTCTGGACACTATTTGTTTCTCCTGAATGTTGTAAAACTTGAAAGTAGTATGTATCTGTGCTAACACGTTTGAGCTACCACGACATGTAAACTTTATCGAGCATGAAATAAATGTTATCACTTCATTTCCAACAAAATCAATAATATTATTTTTTGGGTTAGGTGAAAATAGCTTTGTTCTAAAATGGAATGATTAATCTGTATTCTGTAGTATACTTACCTACATATTAGGGAAATTATGTTTCCCTAATATAGTGAATATAGGGAGTGTGCCTTTGTTTTATAAATAGATTAATATGTCGTGTGTTTACAGAAGGAAAAAAGTTATTAACATCCCACCAACTTAAAGAAAATTAAAAGTCAGTACAACCTGAAGTCAGTACAAATGATCGAAAACACAATATTTAAATGATTTAAGTCGAGGACCTCAGTACCTACCGTATTTCAATAAATAAACGGCAGCTACAAATTGTGAAACAGGTAAATAGGAACAATTATTTACATCACTTGTTCCTAAAACTACCAAACCACAATCTATAGTAAGTACGTAATGTGTGATTGTGTTTATCAATATCTTCGTTAATTGTGAAATAAATATATAACTATTATGATATTGTTGCATGCAGAAAAGAGCAACGAATTAAAAAATGAAAAAATATATAGGGTGTTCTATTTAAATAACACAACTTTATAGCGCCTCCTGTATATTATTAGGAATAGAAAAAATGGCATATGTGAAAATTTAGGAAAATTCTACATAGATTCGTTATTTGAGTTTGAGAATGTAAAATAAGTAAATAGTGTAACTAATTTTGCATAACTCGTGGCTATAGCCAAACAAAATGAATTATAAATTAGCTCCGATAACTCAGTCGTTAGGGTATAGGTTCGGAGAGGGCACTGTGTTTACCATCACCCTATAGATGGCGCGACAGTTTTTTATAGGACAAAAATTCAAAACTATTTTATTTACTTTTCCTAAATATGGGTGAAGTCAGAAATAAAGGAATTTAAAAAAGCTTCATACATATATTAACAAACAGATGGAAAAGTGAATTTCTTTTTCCAAAAAAAAAAAAAATACAGTATAGTGATTAGTAATAGAAAAAAGATTTATTTAAAATTACAAACCTGCTGGACCTTTTACAATACTTTAGACCAAATATTGAACCCTACTGGTTTAGTGGCTACCTTAAGTGGTTTTGTCAATTTATGTGGATTCCTCCAAGAAGGGTGGATTACTTGTTATAACCTTCTAACTAGAGGTCTGGAGTACTGGACGGAAACTCTGGGTTTCAGGAACTGGTAGCGAGACTTCAGTGTGGATGTTTGGACCACTAGGTAGTTCCAGGTCCAAGGTAGTAGATTCAATATCTGTGGCTGGTCTTCAACGGTTATAAATAAAAAAGTTAACCAAAGGCCAGTAATTGTTATAACAAAAAAAAATACAAGTTAAATGACAAGTAAAAATAAGTTTATCTGAATAAAAATTTCCCCTTTGAAAATAATTAATTACTTAAAGGACCAAAATTACCAAAGCACTCAAGGTACTTACTGAAAGTAAGAAATCAAATAAGGTAATATCAAGTTTATTAAAGTGAAATTTGAAAGAAATGTAGTTACGTTAAACCACTGTATAATGATTTCAACAAAAAGTGACTCTAAATTTAAATAAAATGCATAGATAAAAAACAATATTTTGATTGTACTTTACACTGTCTAACCCAGTTTAATTCTACAAGGAAAATTAAAATAAGTTACCGACACTGTATGAACAGCAAAATATCCTTAACAGAGCGATAAATAGTAAAGATAAAACGATAAAAAAATATTAAAAATACTACCTTAATTGATGCAGCAAGATATGATATGATAGAACCTATTAGTTAAAGATACAAAAATAAATAAAGCAACTAGAAACGTAGTGAGAATTGTTAGACTGACACAGCTTGTGAAGCTGGACAAGTAAACCTTTCTGCAAATTCGTATTAAAATTATGAAAATGCCACTTACCCAATTCAAAAGGCGGGATCTATCCTACTAGCTGTGTTCATGTAAGATTTTGAAACTTTACCCAAATTGGTATGTATCATATGGTTCCTTTAGGAATATTGTAAAGCTCCAAATCCTTCTATACGGTTCCTTTAGGAATATTGTAAAGCTCCAAATCTTTCTTCAGTTCTCACTTCTATCGTCTCTGCCTTATTTCCTTTTGGGGCACACTGTATAGCCCTGAAAAATCGACACAGCAAAGTTCTTGCCCAAAAGATATAAAGATAATTGGGTTACTACCAAGATAAATAAATATAATAATTAAGGGTCCATTCTCTGTAGATTTGACAGGCATAAATGTTGGGTCGGATTGAGAGGATGGGTGGCCGATGGGTGGAGACATATATTCCAACTATCGAATTATTAAGATTTCGGAGGTGCACGTAAAGCCGAAGTAAAAAGGCACAAGAAAATAAAGTTAGCCCTCATTGCAAGGGTACCGGATTTGTCTTATAATTGCAACAAAATTTCTTTTTAATGTTATAAATTATATATCACCGGAAAGATCAAAAGATAAACTAGATCCCTATAGTAGCAAATTTTTGTTTAATACATGTATTTTAGAGAAAATAATTTTTGAAAATACGCTATTTTAGTACAAGATTGTTTGCCTGGAATTTTAAAAATAAAAAGAAATACCAAAAATTACTACTATAGGGACTTAGATTAAAGTCTTATCTTTCAATACTTTTTTACTAAAAGTCGCTATCTTTTATAGTTTTTTTATAATTAGACACGAGACGAACGCCAATTTAGGGCTTATTTCGACCTAGTGAATGGACTCTTAATATATGCTATTAAAGGTATCTGCCATCAGATAATTAAAATCAAAGCATATATCACAAAAGAAGTTTCTGTGAGAGAAACGCGTGACTATAAATAGGTTAAAAGAATACCATAAGTTAATTATACTAAAAACATTATTATTCTATAAATCAAGCTAAATAAATGATAAACATCAATCAAAGGTAAAAAGCATTAATAATTCAATAACTCATAAAATAAAAGAGATGTGTCGGTATTTGAATACTGCGATTTTGGAGCGGTATATTAAGGGAACCGTTCCGTCCCGTTCCACATTGACGAAATAACCGGTTACTGAGTAACGATTGTGCTGTTCTCATATAATACTACTCATGTACTCATATAATACTACTATATCTCAGGTAGACATCCAAAAATTCCGAAAACACCAAGGGAACTAATATGACACTGTATTGTCTTGCGAGATTTCAGGTTACGTTATTCGCGTTGCGTGGAACGTGATAATAGAAGGAAGACAACAACAACATGACAACAACTATGATTAAAGTCGCGATCGCGTGGTCGCGACTTGCGACTTTTGAATACAAGTATACACTATACACTACTTGCATACAAGTGGATTAACTAACAGCATGAAGTATACAATGAAGCTAGGTACTAGCTGGAGATGTTTTTGCAAATAATATAGGAATAATAAATAGGTGTATAATCAAAAATGAACATAACCCAACATATTAAACTATGTTTTAATAGTTTTATGTTAAATATAGGTATCCGGAGTATTTTCACTTTTCACTTATATCTAATTATCAAGGTGCCAAAATAACATTTAAACATAAGTAAAACAATGTACAATTTTCACAAAATATTTAATAAAAATGTTAATAGGACGAAAACAAAACTTTTTTAATTCTTAAAGAATACCTACAAAAAACTATTAAAATAACATTACAAAAATATGTTTAATATCACACAAATCATCAATATCACATACATAGCACAAAAGTAAAACCGTTATAAGTTATAACACCTTATTTTGTATAAAGCTACAAAAAAATAAATAAACTCTCAAAATATAAAAAGTATGTGTAAATAATAAATTATGTCCAGTCCTTGTTAGAATTTAACATCAATATTTTCTTGACTTTATTACAAAATATTTATACAAAGTAAATTTCTACGATCCGATGATATCAAACCCGACTTAGAAAATAGCCTCTCACAAGGCACTGATTGGCTACAACTATAAGTCTTTCTTGCACTATGGCACTTAAGTATGGAAAATTATATACATTTTTTGCCCACTATATTAGCGTATCTTCGTTTTGTGGAATTGGTGGTTCTTCTAAATATCGCTGGACCTCTATAATGGCTCGGGAGTTAGCAGTACCTACTGGCTTGAGGACGGCTACTTTCTTATCAAAATTACTCCATATTGAAGTTTTTTTTCTGGTAGGCACGTTTTTTCCCTATTTTGGCTTGTGTCTTGGGATGGCCCCTATGTACTTTTCTTTATATTTCCTATTATTAATTAATTAAGGGCTTTCTTTACTCTTTCGGTAACCTGGTCATTGGAAAATGCAATGTTTTTAAATCTTGGATCTAAGAAAGTTGGTACTAAATGTTAAAGAAGTGCTACTTTCTAAATCGCTTAATCTAGAGTTTATATCATCTAAAATAGAGTTTATCACAGATTTTGAGATATTGCTATAATCGTTAATTTGTAAGTCCTTGTAAATATTTAAAAGTCCATCAGTTAAAATTATCACAGATGATCCAATCAAGTAGTTTTCACCACTCATGGTCCTGGTAACATCCTCCAGTGGTTTTAATATAACGACAAGTTCTTTTTTGACAAGTTCAAGAAGTTTGGTGGGTTCAATTTTATAATGTTTTTGCTGCTCAAATAATTTTGACATTGTATGAGTGCTTCTTCTGAAATAAATAACTATTTTTTTAGCTTTTTGCAATATTCCAGAAGCGTGTTTTAAAGCATCCTGTGCGATGAGATTCACGGTATGCGCAATGCGCATAGCATCCAAAATGCTTTAGTTTTAAATCATCTTTAACGGCTTTTGTTATATTTGCTGCATTGTCGGAGATAATGATGAGAATTTTGTTATTTAGATTAAATTCCTCTATAATATTTCTAATCGCAGCAGCCAGATTTGTACTTCTGTGTCTCTCCCCAAACGACTCGAATCCTAATAGTATGTGCTTCATTTTGAAGTTTTCGGTAAGAAATTGGGCAGTAACTGCCAAATAACTCTCTGTAGTTGAATATGTCCAAAAGAGTCTGTTGTTAAAGTGACCCCCTTTACATGTTTTAAAGCCTCCTGTGTATTATTATACACTTTTTCATATTCAGCTGATAATAAGGTATTTGTTATTGTTTTCCTACTAGGCACCTGATAAGAGGGATTAAGTGCTGTCACAAACTTTTTAAATCCATAATCTTCAACTATGGAAAACGGTTGATAGTCACGTGTAAAAAGTAACATTAGAGCATCATCAATTTTTTTTTCGAGCAGTTACTCCCATTTTCTTGGGTAAAAAGCCACTAACTGTTGTTTGGGTTTTTGACGATTTGAATATCTATACAACTGTATTACTTCTCTCTGAAGTAGATAACTGTGATTCATCAGAGCCAGGCTTGTTAGACTCTCTTTAAATTTGAATCTTTATTTGTATTATCAGTTTCCACTGCCTTATATTCCTCGGTATTTAAATCAGTCCCTGGTCTGTTAGTTGAATTTATATTTAATTTAACAAGAGGATACTTTCTTTGCATGTGTTTTCTTAAATTGTTGGATGTGGATTTATAACGTAATTTGACATTACACATCTTACAAATGGCAATTTTATTGGATTTAGATTTTACTTCAAAAAAATTCCAAATTTCCGACGACTTTATGGATTCTTTTGGGGGCATTGTGAAGAAATATACCTAAAAAAAACCTATGTAAAAAACAGACTCCCAATTTATTTAGGTATTATTAATATAATAAAGTTTCTTATTGTATGCTGAAGGAATTATAATATTATAAATATAAAAACAAACATAATCATGTCCATTAAAAATTAAAAAATTGTTTATAAATTCATACGTTGAACTACAGAGCAGCAAATAAAAAATATAGGTTAGGTATACCCAAGTTATTGTAGGTTGTAGTTACAACGAACCTAACGAATTTTTGTCTACTATGAGACTTACGGGTGACGGGACATGACGAGAGAGATGAGACGACTGATACCATAGACTTGATTGAATTGACTGACGGGGACGGGACCCCGCACTCCTCCCAGCGCAATTCGCACCACGTGGGCATCACGAATCGCAATCGCGGAATTTTGTCGCGGTATTTTTGTAGAGCTGTCGCGAACAGAAGAGTAACCGGTGTTTCCATCTCTATAAAATAAATCGCTAGTTATGTAGTTTTACTCTATTCGAGAAAACAAGCTTGGTCACGATGTCAAAAGTAAATTCATCGACCACCAATCAAAGTCCAAAAGGAAGAGAGCCCACGGATGAGTGTCGAACCACGGCTTAAATACCCTTGTCAGTAGGTGCGTTCACAAATGTATAATAGTGTATGGGTTTTAAAAGCACCGGTTGTACTCTCACGTTAGTATTTAAATGTCAAGGTGAGATTTGTTAATAGAATTAGAGAATTAGTAGGTATTAGATAAAGATAAGGTAGTAAAATTATGATTGTTAAAAGAAAATAAAAGAAAATGTAAAATGTAACGAAATTGTTGAAATTTTCGTTACAATAGTAACCGAAATGAGGGGGGGTTCAATCTTAAAGGAAACACCCGGTAAATGAACCACAGATGAATACAACGATGAACGAAAAATAAAGTGGGGTTAAGCTAAATTTATTCCCATTAGAAGTTCTCCATGGATTTATAGAGTAACAATTCGAATCTAATAATTACTTTCAAGTTGCAAAGAACCATTAAAAGATTGTAGGTTCTAAAGTGTCATATTATTGCATGATATTAAAGACAAAATTTCGATTAAAAAATACAAATATAAGCGGCGCCATGATTAATTTGAATCTATCATCACTGTATTTGACGTAAACTTGTATTCGTTTTAGTTTTCTCATGCGGGAGTCAATGCGAAAATGTTTGTTTCCCAGACACTTTATCTACTATATACATAGGTACTTTATAATATTAACAGAGGAACATTTATATTACATTATTGTTTAACTTCAGAAAATAGTAGATATGGATCGTGAAGCAATGATATTGTAGGTATATATTTATATACAATATCTATATAATAAAAATCATATGCAAGATAAAGTAGATAGACTGACCATATTAATTCGTAAATGTAATTCCAACGTACGTAATCACAACGCAACTGGGACTTCGCCGAGATAGTTCCAAGAACGTTGGTGGAACGTTGTAATTACTGAAAAATTGTTCTCATTTTGGTCACAGACACGTAAAAGCAGCGCTGATATTACGTGCCTGTAGCTTGTAACTAAATAATTAAAAATTCTTTTAATGACCACGGTTACATTCCAATCACTAATTGTGTTAGTTGGGATGTGGATCGTATTTCTAATACATATTTTGTGAAAACAGGAAAACAAAAAGTATTCTATGAAAACATATATTTAAAGAAAGTCTTTATAGATATAGGTACTCTAATTTCTATTAAAACATAAAACACACCACAAAAATGGACAACTTCCCTTTTGAAAGCCACAGGCTTATGTAGAAGGAGAATACACGTGAAGAAAAACGGAGACACACAATCATTTCCTAGAAGAGGTGCCATTTCTCCTCTGGCGAGATTCGAACTCGCACCGCAATATACGATTATGTTAGTTTCTTCTACCTAGCACTTAACAGACTGAACTATCGCCGTGGATAAAAATAATAGTAGTTGATGTATTTCACTTTCACCTCTCAGGTAAAAAATTGTACTGGTAAATTATTGAATATTCATTATATGTATTCTAATTCTGCAGTGTTTTGCGAGAGATTTAAAAGTTTATATTGATACTGAGTATACCTATTGAGAAAAACGTATGCACCATCACCACGAGTTGTCACTCAGTCCTAAAACCAAAATCCGGCAGATAGCTGTTCCAACCGATTAGGTCTCCTTAGTATCATACAGGTTTCACGGTAAAAACAACTCATTGTGGCTTAGATTTTCTTGATATTATAATATACTATAGATTATAACCCTTATTTCTATATATCTATGCCATCTTTATATCATGTACAAATGCTTCAAAAGATCTTTAAATCTTATACTATCTTTTAGTATATTCTATAATAGTTCTATAATATAAGTAAAAATCGGTAGAGATGATTTTAAGGTATTTCTAATTTAAAAGAATACGCCTATTAAATAAAAACTAGCAATGAGAGAAAATCGCTATTTCTAGCCCTACCGGGGCTCCAAGCCTACGCCCTGGGGCACCCTTTGGGTGACAAAACCGTCTATAATAATAGTATTTTTAAGAAAATACATATTAAAGAAATTTTGTATCTAGAATGACGTAATTATACTAAACTATTTTTCTTAATATTTTGATGAATTGTAAGGGTACTCTAATCTTGATGGTAAAGCATCATAATTTTTTAAGTGCTGAAAGTAGAATTTATTTTTCAGTAAACATTTTTATCAATTTTATCAATGGGACCAAAAATATATTGCTGTCATAATTAATTGTTGTAGCAAATTAATATTGTAGATATTTAATTTTGTAAGATAAAATGATGAATTTTACAGACGACCAAAATGAACAAATTAATTCCAAACTTTACCTGGAGAAAGAATAAAAACTACGGACAATGAAATAGAATAACTAAACACTAATACTAATAAATAATTGGAATTAAAAAGTACAAAAAAATTTGCCTCCAGTGTGACTCGAGCTCGCGAAATCAGCATTAAATGTTTGGAATCCTACGACTATCCCATTGCGCTACCGCACCCCGTGTGAAAAGTTGGCCCTGAGACAATTAAGTACGTAAACTGTGTGTATTAACCTGAAAAATTAATTTTTACCGATTTTTTAATTGGAAAAGCATTTCGCTTCAGTATTTTGGTAATCAGAAGTGTTTGGCAGTCCTATTCCTACTATGGTGTATGTACTATCCATACTAATGGTATAGTACCATACTAATAGTATGGTACTATTAATTCCGTTAGCAATATTTCTCATAGGAAAATAACCTATCTGAAGTTTAATTGATTTGACAGTTTTCGTGGGAGGTGCTTGTCTCGTTAGTGCAATCTCACATCGGCAGATAAAATGAGAAAGAAGTTGAACCGGACGGGACTCGAGATTTTCGAAGACGAAATAGACGTAGAAGGACTCGACGTACGGTCTCGAAAAAAAAATCTCAAAGGATTAGAGAAAGGACGGAACTTTCACCTGAAGCGGTTCTCGAAACCGTAAAAATTTGAAAAGGGGTCGAGGGGGGTCCCGCAAAAAGTTGGGATGTCGGCAGACGTGACGGGTGCATTAGGCGTGAGGACAAACGCCGGTGTTAGCCGCATCTCTCTCACCGAACGGCGATCGACGAAAATTTTGCAGAGGTTTTTTGAAAAGGTGTTTAAATTGGGAAAAGGCGTAGGAAACGGGGCGAAAATGCGCCTACGCATAGGAGAAGGGCTCGGGGCGACCTCCCGTCGCCCGAGGGGTTTGCTTCGCGATCCCCCCTCGGAGGAAATAGCTTATAAACTTCATCGATTCGGCGACGGAATTTAGAACGAGGCAGAATCGACGCGTTTTAATATACATGGATTGATAACATGATAACTGGTAAAAAAAATGATAACAGCAATCATAATAAATTAATAAATATAAAATTAACGACTACGAAAAACAAAGTAGCACTTAAGCTATAAGGCCTAGCGCGCACTAGCGACTTTATTGTTGGTCAATTTTAAAGTTGTTCAATTAAAAAGTTGCTAACAGCTATGAGCTCCGCGCACGTTCCACTAAACAGTTGTGTGTGGAACGTAAAACTGTGAACCTGAGATTGTTTAATGATGGATTTCACCGAAGTAGCCTGTGTTTGTGCCTTAATAATTAGAAATAAATAAATAAAATAAATAAATAAATAATCTTTATTTCCATTAGACTCTGCAATGAACCTAGTGGAAATTAATTGGCTTTAATCCACCAGGAACTACTGACATTAGCTCCGGCTTAGCTTGTCGGTTAGGTGTCGGTTCGTAGGAAGAAAAAATGTTATTTTAAGTTATCCTGTTGGAGCGCCAGGATAATTTTAAATAGACGATAATAAATAATATGAGTTAATATAAAATAATGAATGTTTGATGAAATTAAACATGTCGATTAAAATAATTGTATATTACAGTTAAAAAAATAGTAATGCAGGATATTTACAATTAATGTGATGAATGTTTAAAGAATAATGATCATGATTGTATTAAATATTGATTAAACTACTATATTTGTGGTTGTTACCACGCAATCAATGACTTTACAAAAACTTGCTGGTAGCAGATATTGATTTGGTTTACACAAGAACAGATATATTCCTCTGGCCTCGAAAAAATCAGATTAACTCTCACCAAAATATATCCTTAACAATGGTAGATCAGGACTCTCCAAAGTGCAACAGTTATGCACCTACTACAGTCAGCAACCAAAATAGATGGCTAGCTAGCGTTTGGTTGGTAGGTTCTGAGACGTTGGATGTCAGCAACTTTGTCCTTTCCAGTTCCTAGTGGTGGAGTTAAAATTTCTGAAGATTCCTCTCTTCCAGTAAGCCAAGATGTTCTCATGAAATACAGTAAATGTGTTAAACCAAAATCATAGGATAAATACAAACTCTACTTTAACAAAGTAGAATCTCAGTAGACAATCTTGCTGTGATAACAAACACAACTGTGGTATTAAAATTTAAATTAGGTAATGAAAACAATTAAATGAAATAAAAGACAAACAGGAATCACCCTGTATAATTTGCAATAAAATTATCCAAAATTTGCAAATGAAATAATAATACTTTAATAATAGTAAATAACCAATATACTATGTAGTTAATTAAATACAGGAACTGTTAATTAGTTCCTAAAAGAATTTATGAGGAATTATTTCTTTTACTTATGAAAAAAATTACAATGTGAACAAAAACCTATTAGTGACCTTGATGGTTGAAAAGGAAATATATAAACATTCACTAACTGCTGGGTTATAAATTAAATATTGTAAATGATTGAATATTAACAGATTGTTAAATATTAACAAAAATAAATATTAAAATTGCCTAAACTTTAAACAAATGTATTTTACATCTATGCAATGTTAATTAATAGAAATACAAATCAAATTAATGGCTTTGTGCAACTTGATCAGGAGAGATACTTGTTAATAAAAAAAATATTAAACATGAAATTATTTGGGGTTTATTACCTTAGCCTATACTCAGTAAAAAAATAACCTATCTCCAATCAGAGATATAATTAAATGACTTTGAATCCCTTTAATATCACAAATAGACTAACAATTGCCCCGAGTTATAGATTTTCCTGCAAAGCTGGTTAAATAACCTTAATAAAAAAATCGAACTTAAAGGTCAACTGCCTTGTAGTCTTAAACTTGATTTGAACTCCAAAATTACCACAAAATGGTATTCATAAAGACATGAATTCAAAACGAAATTACAGTGATATTTAGTTATTCAAAGTACTAATATAATATATATAAAAGGCATCAATCAGACGCCCTAAAAAACTGAAGCCAACACGTGGCTTTGAACCTTAATAAAAAACCCTACACGTATCCTTGTGTAAAAGTAGAAAAATACCAAATATAATTACTGAGTAACACTATGCCCTGAATAAACCACAAATATAATAATAGCAAATAATAAATAAATTAATCAATATATAGAAAATGAAATTCAATAACAGAAGTATCTCACCTGCTGATTTACACCCAAAAAGCCCTGAAATTGATCTGTCCTGTCAATTTATGGAGTTCCCCCCTCTCTTTTGCAAGAGTACAATGTGACACCAATGCTTGTTTAAAGTATCATCCGCAACTGGTAATACAGAGGTGGAGTCATGGTTGCATATGAGTGACTAGCAAAATACCACTGTACGTAAATTGTTAAAATTTAAAAGTAGTACATAACACAAAGACTTCTAAACATATAGCAAGTCAGTCAATAAAACATAAACACAAAAATAACACACTTAAGGCACGACATCACAAGTTTACATGAGACATATACTCGGACACAGAGTAAAAACTATTAGCCAGCAACTTTTTCTTAACGGCAGCTCTAAAACTATTGTTACTTACAATTTTCTTAATTTGGATTTTCAGCTTATTGTATACTTTAATGGGAAATACCATTTGGCTGTTCGCGACGATGGACAATCTGTGCCGTGGAATCCTAAAGTTATAATTCAGCCGTAGATCATAAGAACAATTATTATAGCTGCCCCTACTTAGTTCGAAATTTTCTGGATTGGCCCTCACATAACTTACACAATTGAGTATATACAATGAGGGAAGTGTTAAAATGTTCAATTGTGTAAACAATTCCCTACATGGGTGTGTTCTAGGTTTAGCGAGCATAGTTCTAATTATTCTTTTCTGCTGAACAAAGACTTCTTTAACTCTCACACAGTTACCCCAACATATAACTGCATAATTTAATAGAGATTGAATATAACTGTAATAATACATTAAGAGGAGGTCGATGCCCACCCTAGATCTTAGTTGCCAAATCACAAAGCAATGAGTGGCCATCTTCCCCAACACAAAATTAATGTGATCAGACCAGGACAAACGATCAAGAAAAGGAAAGAACAAGAAAAAGGAAAAACAAACGTTATTGGGCTCACCCGATTGTTAGTCAGCGATTGTTCAATGGACAATTTTACAAATTGTTTGACATTTTACGGGACCACCCTGACAAATTTTTCAATTATTTTAGAATGAGTTGTGCGAGTTTTGATAAATTGTTGGCCGCACTTGATTTTCGTGAGAAAACAATACAATGATATATAGTAGAATGTAGAACACTTGTGTGTTTGTCTTATCTTCGTGTTACCGAGCAACTGATTAATTGCCAATGCGCGCGGACAGGTTCGAACATGCAGATTCCATACTCTTGGGCAACAATTGCATCGCCGCCAAAATAGGTCAAGTCGTAATTATTTAGTTGCGGCGATTTAATAGTTGCCAGTGCGCGCTATCCAATTTAAGTAAGTGTGTTTTATTGATGTGATTTTTAAGTTGCTGAAAAAAAGTTGCTAGTGCGCGCTAGGCCTAAAGGCACACAAGTATGGAAAATGCTTTAATACTGTTAGAACTATCTAACTGCAGAGGTTTTAGTACTACCAAATTTCAACTTGACATCTGATTTAATTAAAAAGATATTTTCAAAATCTTCTTGTATATTTTGTATGAACAGAGATATAGAGCACATTTTTTATTGTATTGTATTTCAATTTCCAAATAACGCTATAGCACTACAGAAATTCTGCGTTCATTTTATAACTCAAAAACCTACAAGAGATATAGGTACTCGTACCTACATTTAACTTACTATCAATTTAAATATTTAAAAAAATTGGAACTTATAAACAAACTTTCTATTTATGTCAATTTGAACTTAAAAACTTTAATGAACTAAATGAACTTTAATTTTAACCAAAATAACGTTCTCCTAGCTGTAACAACGTTCACTGGAATAATATTTTGAGAAATATCAGCCCCATCTCGGGCTTTAGATGACTATAAATCGGCACCAAAATATGCTTCTATACATACAGGTACAAACTGTAACACTCACCCGCAGAATTATGGATTCTCAACTTTAACTGATATTTCACATATTTACTTCCAAACTTATGAAAATATTTTCCCATCCAACTTATTTACAATCTCCAGTCACTAAAAGTGTTTCAACTTTTTTAATACGTTTTTTGTTTGATGTAGTGTGATGTGATGTTATTAAGAATGCCTGGCATAGAAGTAGCGCAATTAGTTTTTAAACTTATTAAAAGTTAAGCAGAAACACAGAATACGCATTCCATTGCAAATTAATGAATTTTATTACTAATTTTTAAGAGAAAACACAAACATACAGCACGTTTATTTTCTATGTATACACAATGGAAAATAATGTTCTTATTTCTTAAAAGGGATTTTTTAAAGAAGAAATTTGAAATTTATGATCTGGAACCCCGAAAATTTTTCAAGGTAATTTTCATATACCTATATAAATGTGGAACATGCGAATCACATCCAGGTCTGCTTCGTCTTTCTAAAAGCTTAAAACACAACTTTAGTAAACACAATATAGGTAACTAAAATAAAACATTGCTTTGTATAAATGTGGGATAACACGGATCGATACATAGAACAGTAAATATGCATATCACCATGGCACTGAATACAAAAGATCGACTCAATCTAAAGAAGTGATCACAAGATCTTCTTTAGATGGAGCCTTAAAATGATATAGTTAATAAAATGAGGTTTATTTGGAAAATATACCTCATTATACCTGTTATTCCTGTATTATACCTGTTTGAATAATAATAATAATAATATAGGAACTCGCAAAATGATGCATCTCAATAAGAGTATGCATCCTAGGTTGTCCGTTCCACGGTTGTACTTCCCAAGACATCGGGGAGGGCGTGGGACTCTTGAGTTTGGAGTGTCTGCACAGCAGAATGGTATTGGATAGGTAGGACAAAAGGTAATCAGGAGTTCGCATCCCCTTCTCTGTATGGTCCAAGACCATGAAAATGCAGGCGTCGAAACATTTCTATTTAAGGCAGCACGAAGAGCAACTGATATAAACTCTACCGGCATACCGAAATTCAGCAGATCTTCTAACCGGAAGAATGCAGAAGGCGGGTCTTTCGGGGCTCATTACGTCTACTTAGGGCACACCATTAATATAAATACTTATAATTTTACGAAAATCAATGAACAGGCCAATAAAAAATTAAATGAGACCTACTGGAAGTATACAAAGAGCGATTGAAAGTACTTCAATCATATACAATCAAAACTTTACTCTAGAAACCTCTATAAAGCCATTAATACATTTGCGGTTCCCGTACTAACATATCCATTTGGTGTGATAAAATGGTCCTTAACGGGTATAGAAAACATAAACATACCAACAAGATCACAACACAGAATTTTATGCTGTAACCCAATTCATGTAAGAAGCAGGAAAGAAGGTGGAAGGGACATGATAGACGTACAACAGTTACTCTCTAAACAGATAAATGAATTAGACACCTACTTCAAAAAAAACCATCCATTACATACTGCAATAGTAGAAATTGATAACGCTTTCACACTCTTAAACCTATGAATGCAAGAAGCAGCTTACACGGCTAAAGCATTACACGGCAGATATTATAATAGTGTAAACCAACAACATCAAAACAGAGAACTTTCAAATACCTAAGTCCTTACAAACAGGCCAATTATATCTAGAAACAGGGGTATTTATACCTGCAGTACAAGACCAAGTTATAGGGACAAATAACTATTAAAAATATGTTTTAAAGGATATTTCCGTTAAGAGCAATAGGTTCAGAAAATGCCATAAATTTCCAGAAACAACTGGACATATTCGTATAACATCGGGATGTAAACTACTACCAGGTGAGCAATATACCAATAGACAGTTGCAAAAAGTATTCATAAGGTAATTAGCCTACGATATAATCTGCAATCGAAGTCTCAAGCGTACTACCAGTGACTTATAGTCACTGGTACTACCAATATCCACCACCAACTATAATATAAAACCAATATTATACATCATACTGGGACCTAACCATACACACTGATAAAACGGTAGGCCATAATAGACCATATATTAACACTTCAAAATAAAATAAAAAAGATCACCTACCTCATGGACCTGGCAATACCATTCGACCAAAACATAGCTAAATGTATACCTACAGAAAAGAAAAAAAAATATCAACAACTAGCAATAGAAGTTGAAGAATATGGAAAATAATAAGTTTAATCCTCATTTTAATCACAAGGATTCCGAAAATCGGAGACTTGTGTAAGAGAGAGGTGGCATATTATTAATATTTTTCAGCAGGCCGCAATTGCGGCTCAGGAATAATTTTCATTTTTTGTCCTAACCACCGTTCAGAGCAGGAATGATATAAACTAAGAATCTCTCACATTAACCCCAAGTTGACGTTCTTCCCATCTTAAGCACGGATGGTTGCCAACCCATCCCTGCGAACCGGCCTTAATTTATTTACAAATAAACAATTTAAATAGAAACTGTTGAACGGAATGGGGATCCGAACCCACAATATCTGGGTTGAGCGATCAACCCAGATAAGATTCGACAAGAAAAATGGCAAGAAATTATATAAAATATTTAAAATGTATCATTCTACAACTAACATTCTTAAACTAACAACATTAAATACCGAAATATTAGATTTTCTATACAAACGCAATTTTAAATGTACAAATATATGAACTGCATTGATGCAGCAGATATATTTTAGATACCTATTTAGTTGGCTCCAACCAAAATGACGTACTTCTCATCCAATAATTCTCTTGAATAACAGTTGCGTTGACATCTAAGTGTTATTTATCCTACCATAAATATACATATTTATGCTTTTACTTATTCTGTTCGGTATATTTTGCTGGAATGAGACTATGTTGTCAAATAAGTACTTCATTAGAATATTATTTGTAAATCATTGCGGAAGAAAATAATTTATGGTTGAATTCTGAGACCAGTAAATGAAACGATGAGCTATGTATGCTACGGTAAAATTTCCTCGATATGGCATTCATGTTAAAATGATAATGAAAAAAGATTTGTTTTATTCAATATTGTTACAGTTCTTAAAAATAATAAATCTTGTTACAAGATCATATAAGATTTTCTGACATTACATCAAAATTAATTACCATTCCCAGATATTTTTTCGAAATTTTGCACAACCCAAAACAAACAGCATTCCACTGCTTGGCATTATTTTCTTAGAGGCTGTAAAATAGCTGCCAATAACGTGCTTTTTATTTTACTTGTTGACAAGGTTTTTTACACTTGAAGTTATATAGAACATGTTAGATTTCAGATTCGCAATATACGGGGAAACCCTATCGAAACATTCTATTCTTTTTTGTCACAGAAAATAAGTCCAAAATTATTAGACAGTAATTTGAGCTTAACCAGTATTTTTTTGTTTTCTACAGACGTTTGAAATCTGAAGAGCTCTTTTATGAAATATCAGTTTGACAATAAATTATTACTGGCTGTTGTGTTGTTACTATTATTTTAATTAATAAGAATTTAAATTTTAATAATTATATTAATAATACAAATTAGTATTATTATTATCGTTTAAGTTGAATTATGTTTTAATGTTCCATAGTTTAAACATTCCATATGTTTTAAATTAAAAAATCGTTATGGTATAGTTTCATTAGGAATTTTTTTATTACATCACTGATTTTTACATTTTTGTACTGACATTGTTTAATAATAAATTATTTAACAGGTAAAATGGCAACACTACCAAGCGCACAAGCAATGTTTGTGCGCTCTAAACTATCTCTAAAATATCATATGCGTGCTTGTTACTTAGGAGCAAAAAATTTTATTTACTTGAGAAAATTTGGCACGAGAGTTGCCAAACGATTGTATTTAAAAAACTCTTGCCATATTTTACAGAAATGCATATTACTATTACATATTATTATTCACTATTCCTAAAAAGAGCTATTAAATTGACGTGGATAATTATTGTTTCATTGTATAAGGTAATAATTCGAAACTCTAAAATACGCTTGAGTTTGGACCTCACCCAATAAAGAGCCCGATATCTCTGAAACTATTAAGTTTTTGAAAAATAGTCATTTGACATAAATTGTTTAGAATTGAACAAAGTATCGGATAAACCTCGTTACAAAGTTCCTGCCAACGAAACATTTCATTCGACAGCAGCACCATCTCCAATTTGCTCTGAAAAAAATCAAGTTGAACTCCGTGACGAAGTCATCGATGAGCTGTATCATCTGTTTTTTTCAATGTCAAAATATATCTTTCCGTTGCCGAGATACGAGGCTGAAAACTTTTATGTGGAACATCCTGTATATATATATATATATAAGAAACCAGAAGGGGGGCTATGGTCCTGGCTATCAACAGATTTTATATTCGCCTACGCTCCAATCGAGAATGTCGACTAGGAAAAGGGAATAGATAAGACAAAAAACTGTATAACAATTTAATATATTACTTAAGTTGATCTAGAATAATAACAATCAATTTTTTTTAGCAATGGGCGATAATATTTAAATTTAAGATGTAATGTAAGATCTGACTGTTTTATAGTGGTGAACAATTGTAATAATTTTGTCTCTATACTAAACTTAACAATAAAATGCGAGATACTTGTATTTTCACCTGTCTTGTTATTATTTAATTTAAAAAATTGCATATTACCTGAAAAGCTAAAAACTCACAACCTTAACCTTTCTTAGTTGAAGAACATTATACCATAGTGGAAATATTACAAAAGTTATTATTGATTACGCTGTGGTATTCTATTAGTTAATAGGTGACAAGAAGCGTAAAAATCGCACTGTCAAATATAACTTGTACATTCGCCTTAATAATATGACAGAAGTTTGGGGTAGTTCAGAGCTGTACATTGGCGGGCCTCTGGTTATTTCCATATTGTTTTGTGCTTTATGTGTAGTCCGGGTTCCGCTGTTTCTGTTGTTGTTGCTTGATACTTGTTGGTTGTCGCTTCGTACCTAATTATCTGTGGATAAGTCGTAAATGTGTGGATTTGTTAACTTTTACCACATTATTAAATTTGGACGCCACCAGTGGTGATAATTTAAACGTATCTTTTATGTTCCTGTCGTCATTTTTTTAGTTTTACACTGCGCACCCCGGGCCTGAACTCCCGGTTCTCTATGGAGTACAAAACAAAATATAAGAATTTCCATTCTCTAACGTTTATTCCTGTGATACATACTCATGAAACAGATATTGTACGAGTTCACCAACGATGATTAATTTACATGTAATATATAATTGCAAACTTTAATAATTTCCAATAACAATAAAATAACTAGTATAGGGAGTATTGTATGCTATTGGAATTTACTTGATGCTTTAACATGGACCTCATATATTGAAATTGTCAAGCTGCCTTTTTGTAATGAGACAGTTAAAAAACATTTGTAAAATCAGTTTAAATAATTCCAGAATTCCTTGTTCCGGAAAATTTTCCATCTTCAAAAGAAGGGTATTAGAATTTTTACAAATGTTGGTCGTTTTGAACACTGTAAACAATCTCGTGCATTTATATCTATCATTCGTTATTTGAGATACACTCTAATAAAGAAAATCACATCCTACAGTCTGATTACCATAATTATAATACAAGGAACAAAGATTCCATTAGGACAACCTGCTATCGTTTACATAAATCAAAAAATAATTCACTGAATGTAAGCCTTTATAACAAACTACCCTTAGAATTTAAAAATCTTACTCTATATCGCTTGAAAAATGTTATAAAAACCATTATTCTTAAATATTGTTTTTATACAGTGGATCATTATCTTACAGCACAGCTGTAATTTATAAGACTACATCATCTGAAACCAGTCCATATTGCATAGAGTCGGGAAGCATTTGACTCCTTTTAATATTTGTTATGTTCATATACAAAAGTTTCTGTTTTAATATGTGTATTAGTTTTACTACTTATATGTTAATATAATAAAAATAAAATGAAATTAAACACCTAGTCCGATCGGTCACTTGATCAACAGTATAACTGATTATAAGCTTAATAATTTTATAAAAAAAATATTTACCATAGGTGGTGACTTTGTTCACCAGCGCTATTGAAGTACCAGCTGGTAAATAAAAATATAGGTAAAGTTTACTCATAGCATAGAGATCATTAGTGGTAAGAGTATATTGAGAAACTGTCTCCGGGTTGGTTAAGAAGCTACCAAGACACGAATATCTGATTCAGTTTAAATGACTCTGCATAGGGACAACGGCAGGGAGAAGTTCTGGTCCAGATGAGAGATTCCACCAGCCAAGACCCAGTCATCAGAAGCCAGGAAACAAAGAGATTTAACAGAGCAGGCGGACATCCACAAGCTCTAAGAACTAGTTCATAAGTTCCATATGGGTGGATAATGTGCCCCAGTAAAACAAGTGCAGCAGGTGTAACAATACTGCTGATTAGACGACGAAAATGTGGCAAGGAGGATAAAAGCCTATAAATAAATATTTATTCATAGAATATTACCGGGCCTACAAAAAATTTTGTTATAACACATCCTTGCTGTTTTTGGCCATCCGCACATAACTACTTCCTTCGATATCATGAGGGCAAATCCCTTTTTGTCCATTTTTGTTTTATCCAGTCGACCGGTTCCCTGGCTCCGATTCTCAGGGTCAGCCGCTGGTGGTAATCAGTAGCTACTCCTCACGTCCGTGGGGTGAGCAATTACTGAGTCCGGGAATCTGGTGCCCTAAGTAGACGTAATAATAATAATAATAATAATAATAATAATAATTTATTTATCCAGACAGATCACATATACATGACATTGGACAAGTCAATACTAATTTCACACGTATAACATTTACAGAACATCAAATAAATCGATAGTAAAGCACGGTCACATCTTAAGACTATATTAAAACATTAAAGCATTAAAACATAAGTGTCAACGAGTAAAATCTGCTATGCTGTAAAAGCAATTTTCAGTCAAATATCTTCTCAATTTTGATTTGAACGAGTTAAAATTGCGTTCAGTTCTAATATTTACTGGCAAATGGTTCATAAATTTAATGCCCATGTAGGACGGTGTTTTCTCATATAAAGATGTTTTGTGATGGGGTATTCTAAACAGATTACCATGTCTAGTCTTATAACCATGAGTTTGGTCATTCTTAACAAACTTATCGGAATTTTTTGCAATCTGCAAAACACATTTATAGATATAGATGCATGGAAATGTCAGTATATCATATTTTATAAAATAAGGTCTACAAGAATTCAATGGCTGTACATCAAAGATTAGACGCATGATTCTCTTTTGTGAAATAAAAACTCTACTGGTACTAACACCACCCGCATTACCCCATATGATTACATTATATGACAAGTGACAATAGATTAGGGAGTAATAAATATCGAGAAGTTGTTTACTGTCAAATATAGACTTTAATTGTAGGAGAGCGTAATAACCACTGTTAAGCTTTTTACAAACAAACTCAATATTGCTTTTCCAGCTCATATCATAATCAATGAAGGTGCCCAAAAACTTCGTAGTTTCAGATAATTGAATTACTCTACCATCAACTGTGACGTCAAAAGCATCCCGAACATTCCGTGAGGAAAACTGCATGCAAACGGTTTTTTCCGCATTTAATATTAATGCATTTTTATTACACCAGTTTGAAAATTCAACTGACAATTTATTTAAGTGATTCTGAAGGTCCCCAGGTCCGTCTGCAGCGGCAGCAAGTGTTACATCATCAGCATATAGAACGGTACAGTCATTACTAATATGCTCAGGAAGGTCATTTATAAATAGTAGGAAGATCAGAGGACCGAGTACGGAGCCCTGAGGAACTCCAAGATCCACATCATGAATACTAGAATACGTATTATTCACTTTTACGCATATTTTTCTGTAACTTAAGAAAGATATAAGCCACGACAGAAATGTACCCCGGAAACCAATTGCATGCAACTTCGTCCCCACAAAACCAGGATCCAAACAGTCAAATGCCAATGACAGATCGAAATACAGGGCTCCCACATATTTTCCTTTATCAAGGTTTTCATAGATATACTCAGTAAAAGCATAACTAGCAGTTTCTGTGGATCTGTTTGGGCAAAACCCATTTTGACAAACTGACAGTAATTTATATTTACCAAGGTATTTTATCATCTTATCATATATTATTTTTTCTACTATCTTACTCAATACCGACAGAACTGTAATGCCCCTGTAGTTATGAATTACTAAACGGTCACATTTCTTAAATACAGGTGTCACACTACCAATCTTTAATAAATCTGAAAAAACTCCTAAATGAATCGACAAATTCACCAAATATGCTAAAGGAGCAGCAATAAACCTGCCTATGCTCTTTATAATTTTTGTAGAAACACAATCAATACCCATAGAATTTCCATTCTTTAAATTATTTATAATATATTCCACATCATTTTCATTGACACCGTCATAAAAAAATGTATTAGCCACATTTGAATTCGATATTGTGCATTGGGCAGATATTTGACCACCAAACCGTCTCTGTATAGCTATCTTAGCTGCAGAGGTAAAATAATTTACAAATGTTTCAGCCAGGATATCACCCTGCTCTACAATTTCATCATTAATAAATATTTTTATGGGCACATGAGCATTTGATTTACCATTTTTTTGTCGGACTAAACTCCAAACATATTTTTGCTTTTGAGTGGTATTTTTATTTTTCATATTTTCCCGATAAAACTGTTTTTTCATAGAGCTAATTTTCGGTTTATAATCTCTTTTAGCCCGTCTGTAAAAGTCTTCCAGTTGATTATCTCTCAAATTATTCTTTAACCAGAAAAGTTCCCTCAACTTATCACCCATCTCAATTATATCTTTTGTTACCCATGATTTTGCATTAGACTGCATACTAGTTACAGCCTGCATGGGACAAGATATATCCAATGCATACTGTAATGAACCGATAAAATTGTTAAAAGCTTTATTAATATCACTGTGGCAGTCAAAGACAGTACGAAATGTTTCATTTCTTAAGTAATACTTTAAACTCAGCAGATTATTCTCACATGTATTCCTATGCTTAATTTTTTCCTTTTGCCTGTTTACACTATCATACTCAGTTTTTATTTTTACAATTAACGCAAAATGGTCAGCCACATTTAAATCTTGAACATATTCTACGTAAGCACGTTGATCAATATTTGTAAATACATAATCTATTTTTGAGACCGAAGTGAGACCGTTTTTGTTAGTACAAATTCTTGTGGGTTCAAAATTTTGACAAAAAAGACGATGGCTGTCGATAAGATCACAAAATAATTTTTTTCCCAGAGAGTCAATCAGGTAATCAATGTTCATATCTCCACAGAGTATGACATTACTAAATTTTTTACAGTACAACGTTAATAATTGCGACATTCTGCTAATAAATACGTCAATATGACCGTCAGGCGGTCTATAAACATTTAGTAAACAATAAGTTTTACTATTTACAGAAAATGATATACCACAAAATTCAGAGTGCATTTCCTCTGACATGTGTATGACACTTTCTAAATTTTTATAGGAAATGTTATCTTTAATCAAAATAAGTACTCCACCATGTATGTGTAGGCGCCTAACATAGAAACTAGCTAATGTATAATTAGAAATACTTATGGTATTGATATTCAAATTGTTGCACCATGTCTCAGATACACATATAATATCAGGGTCCTCTTTACATACTATAATCTCTATATTATTTATCTTGTTTATAATTGACTGACAATTTATACAAATAATTTTTAAATTGTTTGAGTCAATGGCTACATTATTGGCACAACTATAATCAAAAGGGACGTTGATCATCTGATTTGCCGCCAGAACGAAATCTAAACCTCTTCACAATGACTCCCTGAGGCCAGTGAGATGGGGAATATAAAACGTCTTTCAGGTCCATATCAGCTTCAACCCTATATGAAACACTTCTACCCTGAGATGGTAACCCAGTGACTTCAAATTTGTGTCCAGGAGATTTTTTTTCTAAATAGGATTTAATATCTTCCGGTTTGGAGTCCGATTTACAGCGGCCCACATATATCCACAGTCGCTTACTAGATGCGGTGAACTCAGCTGTGCTATCCTGGCTGCTCCCCGTTATCACATTTGTCGTTCTCCCAAACACAGCTGGACGCTGTTGATTGTTTTTGCGAGAACGCTGTATTTTGTGCTGCTGTTTTTTAACAGCATTAACTTTTTGTGGTAGTTCTTTGCCTTGGACTATCGTATCTACAGAACATACGCTATCATCGGAATTATTTGCATGATACTGGTCTTTATTTACTATAAATTCATTTCGCCTGCTATTTAATTCTGTTATGTTAGTTTTGCTAAGAAGTCTCACCATCTCAATATTAGACTCTCTCAGATCAGCAATTTCTTGCCTTAACACTTGAATTTCTTTTAAAAACATATCGCTTTGCTGTTGCAAGCAGCTTTCAATAATTGATTTTATCTCGTCAGATATCAAATTAGAATTTTGAGACTTACTGTGGCTATCCGGTTTAATTGCACTACTTCGCGTCATTTCACAGTTTTAAATTTATTAACTATATTATCAAATATATCACACGACAGGAGAGCACAACGCAGCACAACGCACGTGCATACCACCAATGATTTTGGATAAGTCAATAATGAGCCCAGAATGATTGACTTCTGCATTCTTCCGGCTAGAAGATCTGCCGAATTTCGGCATGCCGGTATGATCTTCAGATCCGAAAGCAGTGTCTCTCTTGCTTCACCGAGGGCTCCTATTATCAGTACCACAAGCTTCACAGTATGTTCTGGAAGGAGTCTGCTGAGTTCGAAGAGCAGGTCTCGATATTTCGTCCGTTTCTTCTCCTCTTTCAAGACAATGTTGTTTTCGGCAGGAGCCGAGAACTCGATGACAAACATTGTCTTGAGCTGGTGGTCGAGGAGCACAACATCAGGTTTATTGGCTCGAATCTGCCTGAGCGTGGGAAATGAGTAGTTCCAATAAATTCGACACTTCTCATTCCCCACAACGGACTCAATATCCCCGGAGCGTATGGCAGCACTGGTGTTTTGTCTATCTCGTACAAGTACCGTAAAAAATAGTAAAGCACTCGTAAAGCCGCATTGTGTCTATGGATATAGGCCGAGACTGCATATGCCGAAAAAGCGGAGAGCAGATGCTTAATTCTCTCCAGCATCCTATGGCAGGCCCTGCGCTTGACATCAGAGACCTTCATACCCATGACACGGCTTCAATACACGAGGGTGTTAATTACGTTGATCCTAATTAATTATTATTATTATTATTATTATTATTATTATTATTATTATTATTATTATTAATGGTGTTGCGTTGTGTTGTTAATTGCCAGTGTTGTATAATATTTGTAGTTTCATTACTTAAATAAAGTTATTTATTCAGGTCCAATAACTCTTTTATTCTCGCAGTGAAATTCTATTTGTAAAAGTACGTAGGTGCATTTCAATATTCGCTATAAGCTTGTCGAACATCTGGGACTCGACATTTAACCATCTTATCCACGCGGGTACGTGAACTTTGACATAATCCTGCTATCGGTAATTCGCAAAATGGCCTTGCTGCAATCCGCAGGCACAGGCCTGATTGATCTTATTGACAAGCTGTCGTTATTGTCCTCACGGATTTAACCGTATTTTGTTCGGATAGTAAATCTGCCACAAATCAAGGAAAATAGTTATATTTTATACACACAATACTTTACACTTCAACTTTAGTTATCGTACAGATTTTTTGGTAAACTCTTTATGAATTCATTTTCGGAAAGGTATAAATTTTAAATACTTAATAATAATGTTTATTCCACCTAAAATTTACAATATGCATTATTTTTATATTTGTAATATGTATTACAATATGTGTATTACACATACAAGAAACTTCAGTGAACAAACAAAGGACAGAGAAGCAACTAACAACGTTGCTTATTTGTGTTACAGCCTTACAATCTACTCTAAAATATAAAATATTTATTTAGATTTTTGATAGACGCAACAGTGATAATAGTTAGTGAACAACCAGAGATGTGATATTTGGAAAAATATTTAATGTTAAATTAAAGCCTAAAGTTTTTGCACTATAAATCATAATATAGGAAATTTCTTTATTGTTTTATATTTTTCAGTAATCATTTATACATATACAATATACATGCCTATTGATTTCTAATATCAACCAACTTGTTTAACCTAGATATAAAACTGGAAAACGTAGGTGTAGTTCTAAGGCCAGATGGAACTCTCACATCCATTGTTTTAACTCTCACATCCATGACTTAATCTTGAAAATTTTAAATGTATCGTTAAACCTTGTAAGAGTCAAAAGTTTTCAAAAAAAACTAAATATCTTAAAAACCGTACAAGAATTAGAATCAGCATTTATTCAAGAAATTAACAATATAACTGACCAACAACTGGACAGTTTGAGGGTATATTTTCAATTTTTTTCTCTGGTTGTTGGTTCGATTTTATTTTATCAATTTTCTTTAAGTTTTTCTTTCTAATTGCTATGAATTATTTTTGTTGTTGAAGTTGTTGGTTGGAAGTTGTTGGCAAGAGTCGCAAGTAATGTTTTTTAAATCAAATTCTATGGATTTTCAGTGTTGCTGTGTGGATTTGACATTTAAATTGTTATCAGTTACCAGTATCTATATGGAGTGTATTAATTTTGAATTTTTCAGTTACCCCATTTTCAAATTTTCGCTTAACAATGTAAGTTGCAGGATTGTGCGAGTTTATGAGTTGAGCTGCTCTACCTTTTAATTTTTTGAATGTGTAAAGTCAGTAACTTTCGCTGGTCACAGCTTTGTTAAATGCATGATCACAAGTAGTTAAAAATGTATTTAATATAATTTGGTCGCCCTCAAATTCAGGTACTATAGAAAATACTTCAGAGAGCTTGGTATAGCTCTATTATTGCCTGATCTTCTTGATCTTGGTCTGGCATTTTGTAAAAATTTTAAACTTAAAATATAATAGTTTAATAATAATAATAAAAGATTTGTTGCTTTCTTTGCTTTTGAAAGAGAGTTTTTATTCAGTTATGTTTAATTAGTTTGACTTGATTTTCAATTAATTCAGATAATTATTGAACAGTGCAGTACTTAAAACTTTTCGTGGGTGTGTGCCCACGAGTTTTATGCAACTTAAATGTAAAATATGACATCTCATAAATGCAGTTCAATATTTCTTAAAGGGTGGCTAATGTATGTATGTATGTAGGTACAAATATTTGGAAATTGCCGTGACTGTAATACCTACAAAAAATAATAAAAATACATTTGTTTATCCCAAAAAAAGTTGAGATAAATAACAATTGTTTTTTCAATAGGTACAACATGTTGGGTAAAGAAGATAAAACTATTTCAGCAGTAAGTTGGACTTAAAATAACCCCAAAAAAAAATTATTAATAAATTAATAAAATATTTGAAATTTACAAAGATAAATTTTTATCTATGGAAATTGAACGAAGAGAAATTTTGTAAGAATGACTACAAAATATCTAACAAAGCACTGTGGGCAGCAGAGAGATGCCATGGCTCCTCATGCAGCCATGAGGTTGCACGAAATGTTGAAGTTTCAAAGAAGGCATAAGTAAAATCACGCGATTGCAGAAATTTCAGTTCCCAAGTTTTTGTTTCAACAATCATTTCCTATATCTCTTTTTTTTAACGCAATTTGAAGACAAATCATTCCACATATGAGATGTTACAAATGTAAATGATTCTTCAAAAAGTAGTAGATCTACGTGGTCGTAAGTGGGTGATTGTATTGCCTCAAGTTTGAAGTTAGGTACGTAGATTGGTAGGTGTGACTTATCTTTCTTCGTAGCTAACATTTTGTGTACTAATCAATTCATGTAAGTGTTTTTCCTATTTTCGATATTTACTGTACAATCACCATTTCAGTATAATAACATAGTGTCTTTATATTTTATACAAATAAACATAACAAATAAATAATTGTTCAGAAATGGCGAGAATTCAACTTGGTTGTTCTTCCAACTAACCACTGTCGTAACAACTTTACTGAAAATAAAAATAAAAATAAATATATAATTTAAAACAACAAACTATTCTTTGCATGTAGATATCTATGTTTCAAGTAAATATATGTTTCATTAGTTTCCTGAATGAACCTATGCTAGATGGGGATTTGAAATTCGCAGGTAATGGCATTTTAAGTTTTAGCACCATTCTAGTATAGTGCATAATACGTTATCTAAAAGAGATGTTAAATGTAATCTACTTAACTATGAAGAAATGTACGGTACTCCATATAGAAACTGTCTTCTTCAGGTTCTTCATACGCTATCTTAGTTTTATTAGAAATAATAATTAAAATAGTAAAATCGCAATCAAAGTGTGTGATCAATGTATACAACCCAAGTTTTAGTAATTTAATTTTAAACAGCAATCCACTATACAATTATATATTATTTATCTTAAACTTTCATTAATACGGAATGCGGGGCGGTGACTAAGAGTTTAGTGTGTCGATCACTTTACCCAGAGGTCGTGGGTTCGAATCCTCATTCCGCCGGACAGTTTTTAACTAAATTGTCTGCGCGTATATTAAAACCTATTCGCATGGATGCGTTGGTAACCGTTCTAACTTACGTGTTTACGCTGCTCATTCCAGCACTGAATGATGGTTAGGTCTTGCCAACGTAAGTCAGTTCTGAGCCGAAATTACGGCCTATTGAATAATAATATACCACTTTCTCTCTCACACAAATTTTAGATTTTAGGACTAATCCTTGTAATTAGAATGATATAGGTAGAGATGTTATTATTATTATTATGATTATTATCATGACTACTAATCTGCTTTTGAGACAATGTCCTAAAATTGTAAGATATAAAAGCTATAATAATTATGAACTTTGATATAATTTACCATTTTGCATAATAATAATGGTACAAGGATAAACCTTTGTGTAATGCTTGCCTTTGTGTAATGTCAAAAATTTTGTCCTCATACTTTTCCTTTATCTATTTGAAAATACACATCTATATAGTTTGAATAAACTTAAGGCAGCTTAAAAAAAATTATTATATAATTTTTCAGATAAGTGGATGATAATGTAACAAATCAAAAAGCTTTACTAAAATCCAAAATGATGAAATAAGTAACATCTCCCTTCTCTGTACTTGTATGTGTATCAACAAGGCAGTTAAATGTGGTATAAATTCTATTGTTTTTCCGTATTCCGGTATATTTCGGAATCCATATTGACTCGTATCAGGTAAATACTTTCACTAAGGGGACAGATAAAATGTATTTTTATCATCCTCTAAACGTAGGTAGCACTCAGGGCTGAATAGTGCCTTTTCAACTAAACTGTGATTATACAGATAATATTTTAAACAGTAATTTTCAATAATTAATACCCCACTTGAGTTCGTGCGTTTGACTTATTTAATTCCAAAAGTTCTTTGATCTTTCTATATAAGTTTAGTATGAGCTTTTTCAAATAGACTGGTCAAGATAATTACGTCAAAGAAGCCACAATATGGTTATATATTTGGTGGTGGTATATTTTTCAAGAAAAAATCATATTTATGCACAAATGGTCAGTTTTCAGGAATGAGTTGATAATTCAGTATTTTGATGCAAAGATTATTGTAGCAATGGTCGTGCGACAAATACCAGTTTTGTTAATTTTGATTGAATGAACTAGTTTTTTAAATATGTTTTTTTCTTTAAAAAAATAGGTAAATATTTCAAACTGATTAGAACATTTTATATACAGAATTGAAAGACATTGAAAGACAATTGATAAGCCAGGGTTCTAACCAATTTAATTTAAATACAGCATCCTCTCTAACAAGGGAGTCCGCCGCTTCACTCACCTTACGGCCAGAATGACCCGGTATTCTGTGTATCCAATAACGATATTTTATTTTAATTTCAATATTAGTGGAGTAAAAACAAGGGAAAAAGTCGCTTCCTTCTCGAAAAAAAATTTTTTAAGGTATAACCACATGAAACCTATACAGGATCATTGATTGGGTCCTTGTGCATGTGAAATGACTAATTACGACACTTTAGGGGGGTCAGACATTTTTTATCCCCAAAAATGTCAATAATTTGTCAAAATGTTATATTTATGTTTTTTAAGACATACCACGCGATAACTTCGAAACTAATTAACTTATAAACATGAGGTTTTTTGTAATCGATTGAGGACATATAGGCGGTCATAACTATACTAATTTAAGTCCCCTGGTTAGGGTATTTTTTCTTGGAGAATGGAGTAAAGTCGAAATTTTACTTTTATTGCTGCATGATTTTCGGTAAGCGAGAAACTTTTTTATTTCAAGGAATTTTGCCATAGTATCTGCGTATGAATTAAAGAAGATATTTCAGTTGTTGTTAAAATGGAAGTATTTACCAGTAAAAAGTATTAAAGTAATTATAATGTTTAGAAGAATGCTATTATTTTTAGCATTTCGGGAAAAATAGAAGGGAGTACTTTGAAATGTAGTATCTACTTCGTTTTAAAGTAAATACTATGTAGAATATACTAATACTTGTAGTATTAGCAGGTACTTCGTTTTTATTCATACCACCCATTATATAGTAACAGACCACAAAACGAAGATCTCAGTTCGTCAGATTCGGAGTCTAGAAAATTCTAATTTTTTTAAATTTCTGTCCTTTTTTTTTGTAATTCGTGTTTTAACTTTATATTAAAAATATGAATGTAAATACAATGCAAATTTGTGTTCCTGATAGAAAATATTTATCGAATCATATGAAATTAGAAAATATATATTATACTAGAACATTAAATTATTTTTTTAATGCAAAATTCTTTTTGGATATTTTATATTGGTCAGGAGATCACCCAAGCGGGCCTTCAAAACACATCGAGAGCGCGGTACGGTGCGATAATTTGATAGCGTCTTCGAAAAGCACGTCGCGCGGCGCAGCGCGCCCCTGTGTTATTAAATTTAAATGGCGATAACTCGAAAACTATTTGTCACAGAAGCTTGGTTCTTATTCTAAAAACTTTTTCAATATTTTTTCTTTAATTCATACGCAGATACTATGGCAAAATTCCTTGAAATAAAAAAGTTTCTCGCTTACCGAAAATCATGCAGCAATAAAAGTAAAATTTCGAGTTTACTCCATTCTCCAAGAAAAAATATGCTAACCAGGGGACTTAAATTAGTACAGTTATGACCGCCTATATATCCTCAATCGATTAAAAAAAACCTCATGTTTATAAGTTAATTAGTTTCGAAGTTATCGCGTGGTATGTCTAAAAAAACATAAATATAACATTTTGACAAATTATAGACATTTTTGGGGATAAAAAATGTCTGGCCCCCCTAAAGATGTCGTAATTAGTCATTTCACATGCACAAGGACCCAACCAATGATCCTGTATAGGTTTCATGTGGTTATACCTTTAAAAAATGTTTTGAAACATTTTTCTACTGATTTTACTCCACTATATATTTTTGTTCGCGGTTTTCTGCGGAGCGTATGACTGCCAATTATGACATTTTCACATAACCATACTATACCGGGTTTCCCATTTCATTTGACTAATAGCAATTAACATGGGCTATTACATTTCATTGAATTTTATATTCCCAGGGCACACTATGAGAAATATTGCTAACGGAATCGATAGTACTGACTGTTAAACACTTCTGATTACCAAAATACTAAAGCGAAATGCTGTTTTAATTAAAATATTAATAAAAATGTGTTTTAAGTTAATAGATGTAGTTTACATAAGTCTTTTAGTGACATTACGTTACGTCAACGATTGGAGTAGTTGGTTGAGCGTCCGTCTTTCAATCTGAACTTCGCGGTTTTGCAGGTTCAAATCCCACCAGGGACAACTTTTTTTTATTTTACTTTTTCATTAATTTCAAATTATTAGTGTTTACTTATTCGAACAAATATGGTTCAATGTCAGTACCTTGTTATTATTTTTGAAAGTCACAATATTTACTTATCAGCAAAAAATAAAACATGGTTTAATTGGTTCGTTTCCTTTATCTTTAGCTAAAGCTACTATCTTACAAAATAAGTAATCAATAAGCAACATATTTTTTATTTATTACGTGCACTGTGCTTTTACTAATAGTGTACTTATCTCTGCTAATAGTTACTACATATTATACCTCAATCTGGATATTGAGTTAAACAGTTACAGAGGAACTGTCATGAATTAGTAATAGGTTTTTTTTAAATAAAAAACTAATTCTAAATTTAAAGGTTTTTTAAAATATGTTGAAAAAACTCATAATTTTAGAATTATAGTTTTTCATTAAAAAAACCTATTACTAATTCACGACAGTTCCTCTGTAACTGTTTAACTCAATATCCAGATTGAGGTATAATATGTACCTAGTAACTATTAGCAGAGATAAGTACACTATTAGTAAAAGCACAGTGCACGTAATAAATAAAAAATATGTTGCTTATTGATTACTTATTTTGTAAGATAGTAGCTTTAGCTAAAGATAAAGGAAACGAACCAATTAAACCATGTTTTATTTTTTTGCTGATAAGTAAATATTGTGACTTTCAAAAATAATAACAAGGTACTGACATTGAACCATATTTGTTCGAATAAGTAAACACTAATAATTTGAAATTAATGAAAAAGTAAAATAAAAAAAAGTTGTCCCTGGTGGGATTTGAACCTGCAAAACCGCGAGGTTCAGATTGAAAGACGGACGCTCAACCAACTACTCCAATCGTTGACGTAACGTAATGTCACTAAAAGACTTATGTAAACTACATCTATTAACTTAAAACGAATTTTTATTAATATTTTAATTAAAACAGCATTTCGCTTTAGTATTTTGGTAATCAGAAGTGTTTAACAGTCAGTACTATCGATTCCGTTAGCAATATTTCTCATAGTGTGGCCTGGGAACATAAAATTCAATGAAATGTAATAGCCCATGTTAATTGCCATTAGTCAAATGAAATGGGAAACCCGGTATAATAATATTAATACGTAATACCAGTGACTATTCTTTTTATAGTCACTGGTAATACGTAATAAGCAGAATTATCGACCCTTTGGAGTATATACCAAAAAAAAATATAAAACGTATATAATAAATATAAATGGTCTGTACACAAAACTACGGTAATTTGTATAACTCAGGACTAGAGATTCACATAGTAATATGTTTAATTTTGTCTCAAATAAATATCTCGACTGCTATAACGTTTCTAGTTTCAAAAAGAATTTAAAGGTGTTAAAAAGGATTTTTGGTTGTAAAGATATATTGTTAATTTTTAGAGAAATATTATTTGACGGTGTATAATCAAAAAACATGATAGGCGATTTATTTGTTGAAATAATTACAAAATCATGTTCGATAAAGACATAAGTTGTTTAGCTGTAAATAAATAAGTGGATACGATATACAGCGTTTGTTACGTTTGGCTAGTTGTCTATCGATATTGTGTGAATGCTTCCTAATAAACAATCGATAATGGATCTGCTAGCAGCTGCTACAAAACAAAATGGGATTTTAATGTTACTCCCCAGCAATTCTGTGGGCAACCTCAGGATATCGTTTCATAATTGCCCTTCCAAATGATGAACTACTTCAAACATATCTATATATTATGATAGATGCCTGCAGCACCAATATGCACTGTAATTTGGTGAATTTATAAAATACATCGCAAACTACCATTAGCAGGAGTCTGCAACACCAATATGCACTGTAATTTAGTGAATTTATAAAATACATCGCAAACTACCATTAGCAGAAAATTGCATTTTCCATCAAGAGCTCGTAAACAATTAGACATATTTCGCCTATTATAAAATTATTCTGCTACATTTTCCCGCTTATATTATTTAGGTATTTGCGGTTGTTCATCCATCTCCAAACTCCAATACGTTGTCTTCACTCTAAAGCTAAGTACAGACCGACCAACAATCGCTCGGATACATGTTGTCAACAGGTATCCCATCAACTCGCAATAAGTTGATATATACTCAGCAACATTGTGCCGATGTTGTGCGGCAAGACATCAACGAATTTTGTTGCGTGTTGTATACAGGGTGTTTCATAATATATGCGCAGGACTTCAGGATGTTATAGCTCGTCCAAAAATATGAAAAAAAGTTTCTATTAACTTACCCTCTAAAATGCACCATTTTAGAGATACAGGGTGTTGAAGTTGAAAAAAAACTTCGTTTTTTGCGAATATCACCGGAACCGTTTATAGCACAGAAAACAGATTTTCTAAGCATTTTCTACTCATAATAAACTATGTTAAGTGCGGAAATTTTTTTTTTAAAGTCATAATTGGTGAAGGTTTTGAAGGGGTAGTGGGTGTTTTTTCTCCCCAACTTCTACGCTGCTGGAAAAAGTACGATTTTGAGACGCCCATTTGATGAACCGCCAATGTTTTCTACACAAAAAAGGTACTCTTGGTCATAAGCTCTAAAGTCGATCGTTTTCGAGAAAAATCAACTTTTATGTTGAAAAACATCAAAGCCAAGGTCAATTTTTTTAAATAAAATTTTTTTCTTACTAATTAAACAAAATTTATTTAAACGTTAGAACAAGTAACGAAACCAAACGTTAACTTCATAATCGCAAAATTAAAAAAAAAATTAAAAAGTTGACTTTTCAAAATTCCCCAAACGATAAAGGTAAAATTGACCATGTTTTCAAAAAATTGACCATGTTTTTCAACATAAAAGTTGATTTTTCTCGAAAACGATCGACTTTAGAGCTTATGACCAAGTACCTTTTTTGTGTAGAAAACATTGGCGGTTCAAATGGGCGTCTCAAAATTAGTTTTTCCAGTAGCGTAGAAGTTGGGGAGAAAAAACACCCACTACCCCTTCAAAACGTTCACCAATTATGACTTTAAAAAAAAAATTTTCCGCACAAAACATAGTTTATTATGAGTACAAAATGCTTACAAAGGCTGTTTTCTGTGCTATAAACGGTTCCGGAGATATTCGCAAAAAACGAAATTTTTTTTTCAACTTCAACACCCTGTATCTCTAAAATGGTGCATTTTAGAGGGTAAGTTAATAGAAACTTTTTTTCATATTTTTGGACGAGCTATAACATCCTGAAGTCCTGGGCATATATTATGAAACACCCTGTATACCAGTATTTTCAATTTGAAATGGAAAACATCGCTCGGTCTGGACGGTGTTGTCAATAAGTAACGTCGAAACAGTACCTAAAAGTGAGGTTTCCTTTCGCTGCTTTATTTTATTTTGTACAGCTGGTTGGTACGTTAAATAATATTAACTTCATATAATTATATGGGCGGACGAAATTGCGGAACGAACTACCATCGTTCAAGAGTAACTCCTCCATCAAGTTGTCACCATAGCTTGTCCCATTTTGTAAAAACTGTCGTTGCCACCATCTTGTTTTTTGTTTCTGGGTATGGGAAACTATTATGATAAAAGCAACACTAACACCAGCAGCAGTAGACAGGTCCATTTTTAAATGTCAACTGTAAACACTGCGTTTAATTTGGACGCGCAACTGGTTTTGGTTTGCACGAGCAACACTGTTGACCATATGTATCCGGATACAAGTTGTTGTGTCCAACAAATATGTTGCCAACATCCGTCAACATGTTGCTAACAGTTGATAACATTTTGTTGTCTGGTTTGTACTTACCTTAAGACCTGTACGGCACTGGGTAATAGATAGAAACAGCTGTATATCGTTTGACGTTAGGAGTGACTAATACTCATGTGGTGATAGTGCATACACTTCTTTTGATATATGTGTTGGGTATATAACTTACGAGAATCACGTACGAGGTATTTAGCTACGGACATGCACTTGTGGAAGGATACTATAATAAAAAAGTTCATCCACGTAATACTTCAGTCTAGTGCATTACTCTTTCCCACTCTAGATGGCGTTACTTATCTGTCTCACGTAGAGCAAACTGTAGTGTATACGCTCTCTACAAACCACGATGAGTTGTTTTCCTTCTGGGACCTGTGCCGCACTGAGAAGATCAAATAGAGTGAAACAACTATTTGTCGTTTGGTGTTTAGGGGTTACTGATACTCATACACATGTGGTGATGTTACATACACGTCTGTCTATATATCAAAATATAAAGAAAGACTAAAACTGTTGTCTTTACAAATGATAAGACCCGCTAATCTTATATGTAAAATAGGTTACGGTTTTCAGTTCAGATGTGCTGCGATTTGGCTTTTCTTAGTACGATATACATAAAATCCGCTAATCTTCGTTTGTAATAGGTTAGTGACTACACATCGTTCTCGACTGGGAGCAATTTTCATCCAATTTTTAGAATGTAATTCATTATTTTTCTTTTTCATATAGCTGAAATGGGACAGTGAGGGAGGTACTAAAATAGTTCTTTAGTAACGTTTCGACTTTTTATTTTACCAACTCTTCATTAGAGTTCAGAACTATAAATTGTTTTAAACTACACATAATTCATAGTTCTGAGCTCTGCTGAAGACTTGGTAGAATAAATAGTCGAAAAGTTAGCTAAAGAACTGTTTTTTACCTCCCCCACTATCTCATTCCGGCTATATAATAAAGGAAAACATTTGAAAATGACAGACAACGAAGATTATTACAATTAGTGTAATTCATTCTACAAATTACGCGTATTGAAAGTAACGTATTGAGTAAATAGATGCAGTCTAGTGTGTATGGTGGAGAGTTCTATAAAATTAATATAGAAAATACACATTCCATTAATACAAATAATTTACTGTGCCCGTGGTGGTAAAGTTCTATGTTTATTGTTGAAGGGAATAATTCCCGATCTGTAGTCGGCCCTAGGTAGAGGATTTTCGCCTATCTACTGTAGAAGAGCCAGCAGTGTGAGCGAAATTTTATTAAAATTTTCCTATCAATTGAACATTAGTAGTGTTTACTAAGTTAAATATTATAATATGTAAAGGGAAGGAAGAGGCACCCCGACAACACATTGAACCCTTGGGAAAGCTTTATATTAATATTAATTGAACAATAGTAGAGTATTACTTGCTATTCGTGTGCCGTAGGTGAAATGATTCGCGTTGTGGTCACGCTCTTCCCCATGAGGCGAAGTAATGTAACTATAAACAGACTATAAGGCTAGAGAAAAATAAATAAATTGGTACGGATTTACGGTTTAAGATGAAGCAAAGCTATACTGTAGAGGATGTTAAAAAATAAAAACGCCAAGAGAAAAGCGATAAAAGACCATAAACCAATAAATTCTGAAATTATCATAATAGAAAACAATCAGATGCTCCAAAGGCATAGAAAAGGAATAACTCTGTTACAAAATAAATATTTTTTCTCTGGAATCTATTAACATTATTCAAAAATAATTTAAATTAATAATCCTTAAAAATATATTTATTTGCCTTAATATTTCATTCTACTGTGTGGGAAAATTTTGGTATTTTATATTCTACCTATTTTATATGTCTCCCGATGACTATAAGAGATACAAAAAAATAGATAATACATTCTCAATGTCTTCTTTCGAGACAAATTCATTGGTCACAACCAAGATTTGCATAGTCTTTTATTTTGGAGTTATAACCAAAAGTTCGATTTTGAATATTTTCGATACATGTTTTATAAAAAATAATTTATATTTTCTTTACGCACTTTCTTGAGCAGAATCCAATGGTGTACATACATTTTTAATAAGGTCATAAAATTTCGAATTACCACTTAAAGTTTAGTTTTTCTTAATAATCATATTTTTTTTTATTTGGTTATTTCTATTTAAAAAACAAAACTTTAAGTCAGATATCAAAATGTTATGACCTTATTAAAATTTGTTTACGTTATTGAATGCCGGCAAAAAAAATGCCGGAAAAACCTCGGGAAAAACCTATAAATTATTTTCCGTCAACAATCAAATAATCAATACATCGACATGTATCAAGAAGACGAAAAATAGAACTGGTATAAATAGATACTGGTTTAACTCAATAACAAAATACGATAGATAATTTTGGTTTTAACCAATCAATTTGTGTCGAAAAAGGTCATTGGTTATGCACCATCCATTTTGTGGTAGGTATTTCTTATAGTTATCGAGTTACCCTATAAAAACATCCAAAATTGCCCACCCTGTACATTGTACATACCAAATAATATTTAAAAAATATTTTATGAATCCATACGACATTCAAATGCAAATAATCATTATACTATTCCCTGTGATTTTGAAATGTGTAGAGTTTGAAATTTACTGAACTTTACAATGATTACCTACTTACTTATATGATATTTCGTCGAATCCTCTCCAGCAACAAAGCACCCCCATGACCTCATTACGTTTAAGTGTCTATTGTCAACGGAACACTTACTATCTTCGACGAACTACTTATGCAAATTTCTTTAGCTAAACCCACTTGGCTTGATTAACAGATTAAAATTTCATCGTTACATAAACGACGCTCAACAAAGCTATAATTAGCCTATAGTTGGACAATGTATTATTCTTCATAATAAATACATAGATAGATAGATAGATCTTTATTGACAATAGATACATTAGTAGGTACATTTATCAGAGTTAAAAATTGGACATAAAAGAAAATATGAGCATGAAGGAATAGCTAATAATTTCGAATAAATTACAATAACCTATTACATTTGTGTCACGATAAAAACATATTTAAAATAATACAAACAAAAGGAAAACCTAATATATTTGAGAGATCTACAGTAAGTAAAAAATCAGTATACCTACTTATGATACAAAATTCTGGAATTCATAGACACTATAAAAACATAGGGTTAAAAGAAAATCTTTGGCCAGCTTGTAAAATGTTCTATAATTCATTGACCTAATATCCAGATGCTTATAAATGTTTACAAATTTATTATACAGGGTTATTCAGAACCCATATAAAAAACTTTGAGGAGATGTGCATCCTTAAATAAGAAATCGATATCACCAAAAAAATTGTAATAAAAGTAATTAGGATTTCCCGTAAACAATGTTTAAAGTTATACCATTATAAAGGACTACGTAGCTGGGCAACTCTACTTCAAAGAAATCGGATATACCACATTCCGACAAAAAACTGTAAACAAGTTTTTTGTACCTGGAACGTCTATCTATCTTTAAGTTTATTTTAAAGTAAAAACGCTGCAAATCTTTTTTGCGCCGGGCGCGCCGGTTTCTTTCGTGCTAGCTAGTTTGCATTGTCAGTCCCAAGGTCACTCCATTACAGTGGACCAGTATCCAGCGGCGTGCAATGAAAAAATTTTAATTAGTTTTCAGACCCCGCCAAAAAAATTTCTGTTTGCACTACCACATTTCTACATGTATGTTGAACATCCCCAAATTTTATTTTCGATAGGTTCTGAATAACCCTGTATAAATTGATCAATTTAGTTTACTTGGGTAATATGCAAACGTCAAAAAGAAGGTATGAAATTCTCCCTATGCCTTGGGATATAATTGGTATTAAAAAAAAATCAAGCAAACCAAAGACAGTAATTTTCTAAACAGATATCTGCCAATCATTTTTTGGATAACTTTTTGTTTCTTTTTCCTGCGGGTAGGTTTTTCGAAGGCTAATCGCAAAACACTGCGGCCATAGCTAGGCCACAGCCTTCTCTAGTACGAAGGCTGTGGCTAGGCCTATCGTGCATCTCATTGATTTCCTATTAAGCGAGGGACGTGGTTCTTTACATTCAGTTCAAAAGTCTACTCGCTGAAATATTCTTTAACTTAGAAGGTTCCAAGGATGGTTTACCCAGGAGTGTCAGTCCCGTACGAGCATAGCCTTCACATTCACTCAGAATGGAGTTGTTTCTTGAGATGGCAGTGCCCCCTGTTGTGGGGCAAATTATACTCCTGAGCCGAGGTTTACTCATGTTCAGCATCTCCAGAGTTATTTTCTGCGAAGGACTTTCTATCAGTGCCTTAGCATTACTGTCCTGGTTGTAAGACCCAGTAATTCCTATATTCTAGTACCTGTGTTCTCATTTATACTCGCAGATGAGTTTACGTGTGTAACCTGCCCACACATTCTCCGCCACATACGCCATTATTGCCAATATTTGTACTTGGAACACAGTGGGATAAGTACCCAGGCTTTAGATAGTAGATGTAGATAGTAATAGATTTAAATATTATACCAGAAAATAAAACTGTCTCTGTCCTAGCCTGATTAATAATAAAAACTACAACTAGTACCGGAAGGTATATTGTATGTATGTAAGGATGGATGAGCGTATATGTTTGTATATATGTGCGTCTCTGTATAGTATAATATATTTTTTGTATAGGTATGTTTTATTACTTTCTCGAATTTACTGTAAGAGAAACAGGAATTAAGATGTAGGTAGGTGGTAGGTAGGTAGGAAAATTGCCTCAATATTTTATTTTAAATTTGAATTATTTCATAAAGTCGGCGAATAGGTAGCGAACAAGTATGTTTACTTTTGCTACTGTTTTGGTGTTTATTTGTGTTAGGGAGTATTGGTAGAACTTTTTTGTTTATTTAAGACTGCTATTATTTAGTTCTCTGAATACTGTTATATCCATGTGCAATAACTTATAACTTATACAAATACACGATATTATTATTATTATTATTATTATTATTATTATAGCTTCTATGCCGTCTAGGTCTCGGCCCAAATACTCCACCTTCTGTTCCTCTGTGTGTTTTGGAGCTATCTGTGAACCACACGAGGCTGCAAGCCTCCAGATAATTTACCTTCGACTCCCAGTCACTGAGATTCTGTATTTGAACCTTGAATGGCTTGCGTAAGTTAAACTTTGTAATCATTCTGCCAGATATCACATCTAGGATAGGCTCTGACATCAATGTACAGACTGTCCAAAATTCGAGTCTCTACATAGGGATCTCAGTTATTATAAAAGATAGGAAAACGCTCAAATGGGGAAAATTTTACAGAATTTTATGCTGATTTCAAATCTGCATTGAAAGTTATCGTGAGTCAATTTGACATTTCATGGCACAGCCAACTTCTAAAGTAAACTTGTAAAAAATGATTTTTTCAATATTTCACAAATTTTAAAAATTCCTTTATAGGCTTATGATACATCGTTGGAAAGAGAATTTTTGGCTTTAAAATATGATATAAAAATCCAATATGGCGACCATAAGAAATAGCAAAGTTGTGGTTCATAACAGAAAAACAAAGAGTGCCTTGTAATTTTTGTTTATGCCAAAATGTTCGTCTTTAAAAAGTGTACTAATAATGTAAAATTTTTAGAAGAGTCAGATTAACCATTAGCGAGTTATTGGCCAAAAACAAATTCTTCGGTTTTTCGTTTTTTTCAAATATCTCGAAAAACAATTGACTCACGATAACTTTCAATGCAGATTTGAAATCAGCATAAAATTCTCTAAAACTTTCCCCATTTAAGCGTTTTCCTATCTTTTATAATAACTGAGATCCCTATGTAGAGACTCGAATTTTGGACAGTCTGTATATCTTATATCTTGGAATATTCCCATCCTTGTAAATTACCTGTCCAATTATTATCATTCCTGATTCTGTAAGCTGCTACTCTTGTTTCTCTTGCCAACATTACGTTAAGTGGTGATGGTGGCCATGGTGGCCATGGTGAGAAGCCATGGACGAATCTGGGTGGCCTTATGCCACCGTAACAGACCACTATAAAGTATTCTGGGTCTCACTATTGGGGTATACATCCAATGTAATATCTTCTGTTCTAGTCCCTAAGTTTTCCCGAACAAGCACCGACATACACAAAGGATCCGTCTCGCCTTATCAATAGTTTTTTTCCAGATGCGGGTTCCAGGTAAGTTTCATATCCATTGTTACCCTTAAATATTTACCCACAAACTAGACAGTCTTCCAACCTAAGATGGGTTCTGCGAGTCCGTTCAAATTTCTTCTTTTTAGGGGGGGAGCAACTGTCTTGTCCGGATTGACAGACAGTGCTTTTCCACGGCACCAATGATTTATCAAACTCAGCGTTTTCTGCATTAGCTCCGATACCGTGTTATTCTATTTTCCAATCACGAGAACATCGATGTCATTTGTATAGCCTTGTGTATAAAACTCCGTTCTGTTAAGAGCATCCAGTACACCGTCCACTACTAAACCCCAAATGTAGTAACATCACTCTGGGAGGGCAGCCCCAGCTTACTTTACACTGTGCTTTCTCGTCAATGAGCAAGACTCTCACTGTTTGGTTTTACAACACGGTGTCTATGCACTGGCATAATGTGCCATTTACGCCTGATTTATTGTCTTGAATGGGGTATTGTCCAAAGCCTCTTTGATATCTAAAAATACTTCAAGAGTTAGATCCTTGTCGTCCAGTGCTTTTTCTACCCAAGAAACTAAGTTGTGCAGTGATGTCGATTGACAGGCCAGGTTGTTAGGCAAATTTGTTTCGATGTAGAGGGTTACCCCTCAAAAATTGGTTCTTATACCTATCCACTAACCGTTTTCTCTTTAAAAGAAAAGACGTTAGGCTTATAGAACTTTACGTCTTTACCTGGGCATAAGAAGGGTGCTCTGGTTTCGGAATACACGTCACATCTGTCAGCCTCTAAGCTAGCGGTATATAGTCAAGTGTAATGCTATCCCTGAAGATATAATTTAAAATAGGAGCCAACGCCTCTATTTTCTGCTGTAAATACACGTCACATCTGTCAGCCTCTAAGCTAGCGGTATATAGTCAAGTGTAATGCTATCCCTGAAGAGATAAATTAAAATAGGAGCCAACGTCCCTATTTCCTGCTGTAACAGCGCAGGAAAAACAGCATCAGTGCTTGGAGAGTTGGGTCAAAAGTATTAATTGCTCATTTTCTCCGTGACTGATCAACTGCAGACTTCCTAGTATTCCCTACGAGCCCTAGTAGTCACAATCTGTTGATGTCCAGATGCCCATATGTCAAAATCCATCGTTTTCGTCTACATTTATTATGTTCGATCCAGCCGAGTATACATTCAAGAGTAGCTCCAATGTCTCCCTTGTAGATGTCTCCTGTTTTGTATATCCTCACTCAGTGTCTTAAGAATCCCGAGCATCATAGAAGGTTCTTTAGAGAGAATTTTAGGAGCCCTTGAGGAGCATTGTTAACATTTCTACTCAACATTTCCTCTACTGAACTTCCTTTATGAATCCCTCTTAGGTTTCCTAAATTTTTTGTTATATTTAGTTAGGGACCTCGCACCTCGATTATTGTTCAAATATTCTCTCCAAGTTCGTAAACACCCTATATATTAGGGTGTTTACTACCCCAATTTTCCCAATTTTTCTGTACAAAATAATGTCTGACATACTGAAGATATGTATTTACACGGTTCATATGCATATTTTTCATATTCTTCTGTAAATTCGCACCAAATTCCAATGATAATTATATTAAGTATAGTTTCACAATAACTATTGCCTCTGTATACAGGGTTATTCACGCAAAGCGGGTATTAGACGTTCTTGGGGTTCGATTAACGATAAAAATCTGATTTTTTATGGGGAAGGTTTTCGATTATTTCCCATTCAATGAAAATATTTTCAGGTTTGCATCACTTCCGGTTATACCGGAAGTAGACCACAACTTCGTTATTTCAAATGGAACACCCTGTATATTATTACAATTTTGAACTCTACGTGATATTCTAAACACATTTCATGTAGGATGTCCTATACCTATCTTCAACTGTTTTTGAAATATTGACAGATGAATATTGATATTTTGCAACTTTGACACCCTGTAAAATCTAAACGGTTAGAGATCAAGCGAAACGGTTTGCACATTCCTATCTTAACTTTTCAAAAGCTATCGTTTGATACTAACATCAGATTTATTCAGAAATAAAAAAATTTCGATTAAATTTAATCTCTTGGTTAAATCTGAAATTAGTATCAAACGATAGCTTTTGTGCCGTTTTTAGCCGTTTTGCTTGATCTCTAACCATTTAGATTCACCTGTCAATATTTCAAAAACAGTTGAAGATAGGTATAGGACATCCTACATGAAATGTGTTTAGAATATCACGTAGAGTTCAAAATTGCAATAATATACAGGGTGTTCCATTTGAAATAACGAAGTTGTGGTATACTTCCGGTATAACCGGAAGTGATGCAAACCTAAAAATATTTTCATTGAATCGGAAATAATGGAAAACCTCCCCTATAAGAAAATCAGATTTTTTATCGTTAACAGAACCCTAAAATCGTCTAATCGTTATTCACGCCTGCTTTGCGTGAATAACCCTGTATAGCGTGTTCCAAAATGATGGAACAAAATTCATATTTTTTTCTAGTTGTGATTAAAAACCGCTGAAACAGGTCAATTAATATATAGAAATTGACACTTTTCTGCAATTTTTTACATTTTGAGCCATATTTGACGGAACTGTAACATTACCAACATTTTTTTTAAATAATGCGGTCTATATTTCTTAGTATAAATAGATTAATAGCCTGTAATATTATAATTATAATAGGTAATTACAATAGGTATAAATAACTTGTTCCAACCCTGGACCAATTTAGCGATATAAGGTTTATACCTACTTTTTTATCTTAGCCGTTAAAAATTGTAAAAAAGTTTGTATTATGTTGCATTAATTATTTCATGGCCTCTTCTGTACATTAAAAAATGTACACTGTATGTATTAATCTTTTTCGTACCATAAATATTTTAGTTTCAGTTCTTTCGTTGTTAAATTATTTCAAAAAATGGTTGCCCATTTAAGCGAAAAATAGTTATAAAATTTTAATTATTATTAGATGCGGAGATAAAATCCGTAGTCAACAGGAGATATGTGACTTATTTCATCATAACTATTCATACCAGAGAATTAGTTGAGCTACAATAAATAAAATATCCACAAAGTTTGAAGAAATCGGAAGTATAAAATATTTACCTGGATATTTTAACGCCTATCTCAAAAAAAGTAGGTAGGTATGTATAACCTTATATGGCTGAATTCATCTTTAGAAGGACTATCTATTTATAGTATGAAACATAGAACGGTCTATTTAAAAAAAAAAAGTAGGTAATGCCTAAGCTCCCTTAAACATGGTTCGTTCGTTCGTTCGGCTTTTTCGTTTGACCACAACTTGTATTGTTTTAAATGGTTTTATTTCTAAAATTCACAAATATTTCACTGTATTTTATTTCTAAAATGGAAAGAGGACTGAAAATACATTCCAAATATATATACAGGGTGTCCACCTAGTGCGCGTAAGTCCAAAATCTGGGTTAATAAAAGAGATAACTTATTTTTTTTTTCTACAGGGTTGTCTAATATCCCGAGCTGCACAAAATGAAAATATATTTACATATTCAGGGTGTTCAGTTTGTCCTGGACAGGTACCAACTTCGTTTTTCTAAATGGAAATATATATTTTTTATTGCTTTTTCGAACTAAACCCTTGATTTTAGTAGGACTTTCATCAGCCTTCCCTATACCTAACTTAAACTGTTTTTGAAATATTGACGGGTGAATATTGACATTTTTGCAACTTTGACACCCTATAAAATCTAAACGGTTTGAGATCAAGCAAAACGGTTTGCACATTCCTATCTTAACTTTTTATAAGCTATCGTTTGATACTAATTTCAAATGTATCCAGGAATTAAAAATTTTCCGAAAATTTTGAAAATTTTTAATTCTCGGATAAATTTGAAATTAGTATCAAACGATAGCTTATAAAAAGTTAAGATAGGAATGTGCAAAACGTTTTGCTTGATCTCAAACCGTTTAGATTTTACAGGGTGTCAAAGTTGCAAAAATGTCAATATTCACCAGTCAATATTTCAAAAACAGTTTAAGTTAGGTATAGGGAAGGCTGATGAAAGTCCTACTAAAATCAAGGGTTTAGTTCGAAAAAGCAATAAAAAATATATATTTCCATTTAGAAAAACGAAGTTGGTACCTGTCCAGGAAAAACTGAACACTCTGAATATGTAAATATATTTTCATTTTGTGCAGCTCGGGATATTAGACAACCCTGTAGAAAAAAAAATTAAGCTATCTCTTTTATTAACCCAGATATTGGACTTACGCGCACTAGGTGGACACCCTGTATAGTTTATATATTATTTTTCGAACAATTTCTCGAAAATATGATTGCGGCTTCTCTGGATACCTTAAAATCTCTATCCAAATATAAAAAGCATACTGCTTCCTTTTGACGTGGGTAAAACTTACCGAACCATCATATGCTGATCCTTACTGATTATATGCAACACTAAATTGACATCCATTTTTTCTCATAAAGATGCAGTTTGTGTATAAGAGTAGATGAGCCAAGGCTCGTGTATATCCCCGCCCCCCTCCCGTGGGAATTTCTGACTCACATATTTTTTTGTTGTTATTGCCATGTAGTTTAAGGTTTTAGTTGTTTGCCTCTTGTCAATTACAGCATATCCCGGAAAAACATGAAAAGCCACGGAATCAGTCCCATTTCATTTAAATTTATCGTTGAAGAAGGTATGTTTATAAATAATATTTTGTGGAGGAATTCGTTTCCTAGTTTTTCTTGGTTTTCCTGGAAAATAACTGGAGAATGAAATGATTAGTTGCATATTCTTCCATTTTTTTATTGTAAATATAACCCTTAACACAAAATTCTCATTATGTTAGTAAAAACGAAAACATTCAAGTTATAATAATAAAAATTCAAACTTTCAACCTCAAAATCAAATAACAGCAGTTAATTTTATAACAGCATCTGTAATCAGGAGTCTTCTTTATCCTCATGTAGCATGTCGGCTAAGTTAACTACTTCTGGCTCATCTCCATCTTCAAACCCATCGGGACGAAAGCTTTCTATAACGTTTGTTAGTTCGTGCGGTAACAAATCCCCTTTAATTCAATCAAACTTCAGTTGTCTATTCTCCAACTTCCAGCCTTGTCTAGCTGGAGTTGGTGTTATGGGTTTAGCGACGTGTGCATTGTTGCACGACTGATGTGCTTTACAAGTGAAGCTTTGCAAGGCGGTAGTAGACTCAATTGGACACCTTGTGTATTTAACAATGCAAATGTCATTATGGGAGTATAACTACCAGTGCTATATATGGAACAATGCACACGTCGCTAAACCCATAACACCAACTCCAGTGGAACATGGCTGGAAGTTGGAGAATGGACAACTGAAGTTTGATTGGATTAAAGGGGATCCGTTGCCGCACGAACTAACCGACGTTATGGAAAGCTTTCATCCAGATGAGTTTGAAGATGGAGATAAGCCAGAAGTAGTGGCATGAGGAGGAAGAAGAAGACTGTTGATTACAGATGCTGTTATAAAATTAAGTGCTGTTATTTGATTTTGAGTTTGAAAGTTTGAATTCTTATTATTATAACTAGAATGTTTTCGTTTATGCTCAAATAATGAGAATTTTGTGTTAATGTTTGGGTCATGTTTACAATAAAAAAATGGAAGAATATGTAACTATAATTTCATTCTCCAGCTATTTTCCCGGAAAATCAAGGAAAACTAGGAAAAGAATTCTTGCACAAAATATTATTTATACACACCTTCTTCAACGAAAAATTTAAATGAAATTGGAATGAATTGAAAAGGAGTAATTTTCTCCGTATTTCCGTGGTTTTTCATGTTTTCCGGTATGTGCTGTAATTGACAAGGGGCAAACAACTAAAACCTTAAACTAGATGGTAATACCAACAAAAAAATTTGCGAGACAGAAATTCCCACGTGGAGAGCAGGGTTTCTTATTGGTGGCTCATGGTCTAAGAGTAACACTTAGTTTTAAATAAGGTCAGCCATCGATAATAAAGATTGCGCGTCACGAGCTTAATTTGAAAGCACTTTATATGGACAGCTAAAATTAGTTTTATCATTATTATATTAAGTATATTCTTGAACTTCTTGGTTTATCTATAATCTATGTGATATTTTTTTGAGATCAGAGTTTGTTGTAAAGACAAATACAAATTGTTCTGAACTTTTAGATGTCTATTTATTAGAAAATCATATCGCTGATCGCGTGTGTCAGCTTTTCATGCTTGAACATTTTTTGCTAAAAGCATTATGATAAAATGGGAAGATCATATAAACAAATAAGTATAAAAAATGTATAATTATAATATCGATTCAGATATTAATAGATCTTTGTGTCAAAGTAACCTATAATCCCAAGAGAATCCAAATACGTTAAAAGTTTAAAACTCTTTTTAATTTTGTGAACTTCAACTTCTTCAGAAATGAGGCATTTTTGTATGAAATTTCATTTTCGTAAAAGAATCTATACTTTGCAATACATCCTGTAATTTATAGCTTGCTACTGATAACACTTCTATATTGAACAATAATTAGAGTCTGAAAATTATATAAGTTGAACTAGCTAGTAAGTGAACCCATCTGACAGCACTGTGGTTTTTATGAATGTAGCTTTCTGAAGTGCTGGCGGAGTATATTTCACAGTAATGGCTTATAAGCAAGTTACCTTCATTTTATTCTAAGCAGTTACGTGCCAAGTGGAAAGCCTTGTGAGAGTTAGGTTTTACACGCGTTTATTGATTCTGAGGAGCTCGTTTCTAAATTCTACTTTGCTGCCGCATATCTTTGACACTAATGGTGGCATACTGAAAGAATGAAAAACTCTATTATTAAAGCGTGTAAACTAAGCGTAATAGAGATAATATTAAAAATATTATCCCTGTCCTATTAAAATATGTCCCTGGCGCTGTTTCAACACCACCACCACCGCCACGCCATGGTGGTGTGGAAATAAATTAATTAATTGCATGTAATAGAGTAGGTACATTTTACGGAGTACTAACACCGAAGCTATTGATTTGACTACCAAATAGCATGTATTAAGTTATAGACAATTAACTCTTGTCGTTGAGTGACACACTCAACGCTCTGGTTTAATTTTCAATAATGTATAAATAAGCAATCTCTAACGGCATGTATATTATGATCTGATAAACTACAGTAGGTATCATTGCAATAGTTTTAAAATTTATCACCTTCCCAAATTTGTCAGCTAAATAAAAAATAAAATATGTTGCAAAGATAAATAAAGATTAATTAAAAAATTTATTTGAAAATATAAATCGGACGAAATTTTGTAATATGCGTAATGTCGAGTATATTTTTTATTAACTGAACTAATGCCCAGAAAAGTCAATTGAAAATTTTAGTTAAATCCAAAGAGCAGAAGTCTTGGATTACAATGCAGGCATATAAATTGATATTTATGGTCAAGGATGACGGAAGATTCAAGTTTTTTGTTTTAAAGAAAGCCATATAATGTTTTTGGAAATAAAACCTATAATAGTAAAGAAAATTATAGCAAGTTATTGTAATATTCAAATATAAAAAATAAACTAACTAACAACTAAGTATTGTACAAAATTGCCCAGAATATAACTAACGAAGAATTTGATATCGACAGAATTAAATAAAAACTATAAAATACTATTTGACAAACCCAATAATAAATTAACCCAATACGCTTCAAAATCAGTTAATAAGTCCTGATTTAAAACTTGAAACATAACAAAAATAAAACATAAGTATTATAAATCTATATGGAATATTAGTTGTGTCTATATTATTAAAATTCCAAATTTATTTATTTGAAGGAGATACCGAAAACAACTACTCCACGGTTATGTGCTCCGATTGGCATTGTATTACTCCGGCATCTCCACAAAAGTCGCCACATCTTGCATCGAGATCAACAACAGACACTGACCGGTTTCGCACTTATTATGTGCCCATTAGAGTGAAACAGGTAGTGGATTCGTTGAACGATGAAGTGTATGTGGTATGTTAGTTGTGGTAAGAAACAGTGAGTAGTGTCCTCTTCTGATTTGTGTCTGGTGGTTGGTCTCGATGAAAAATGTAGTGATTTTCGTGGATATGCTGGAGTAATCCAAAGCCTGTCGGGCACATAGTCCATGAAGTAGTTGTTTTCGGGATCTCCTTCAAATAAATAAATAGGATCGTCTTCCTTAAAACCATAGAGGTCAAAGCTATAATGGTACCTACAGGAAAACATGTCGATATCATTAGTCAATTAGACAATAACAATTGTCAGGCGGATAGTAGCACAGACCAGAAGAGATCACTACTATGTCTCTTACCACTAGTAACATTCTACATTTCTTATTTTCAAATGGAGCTTTAAAATATAGTATTGAGAAATTTCTGGAAAAAAAGAGCATTAATGAAAAAAAAAAAAATAAATAGCATTTACAGATTTCAAACAAAAACTTGTACGAAAGGCGTTTTTACTTGGTTAACTTAAAAAATCTATAAAAACCTGCATGACACAGGCCTTGTCGCACGATCCTATATGGGATTATTACTAGAACAATTTTGAACTTATAAGTATTCGTGGCCTTCCATGAATTATTTATTACAGTGACTTAATGGAACTCAATTTGTAAAAACTGAAAACATTTTAACCGAAGAAAGAACCATAAGGATGGTTAGTTAAAGCTTTAAAGTTGAACAAGATATGTTTTTAAAATAAGTCAATTGTAAAACTTAAAAAAATATATTTTAAAAAAATTTCAGTTTATAAGCAATTTATTATTAAATACTGGGTTCCACCGGAAACTTCATCGATCGATTATGGAAAACCTATAATTATAAAGAATCTGAAAATTTTATAGTATACCAACGTCGATAGGAGCCATTCTGTTAAAATATTTTCAAGATAATGGCATTTGCGATTATACCGGAAGTATATACCGACTTGCTTGTTTTAAATGAGACGCCCTGTATATTATCCCTTTTTTAGATTCTACATAAAGGTCTAAACACATTTCATGTATAATGTTATATAACTAAGTCTAATCATTTTTAATATATTTAAATTTTTATGTAAAAAATTACGTTTACAGCCATAAAAATAATATTTACGAATTTTGACTATACGAGAGCTTTTACTATTTAATTTCGGTTGCTCTTTATGTAGGAAATAATCTACTTGAGTAGATTTGTATAATATTTTAATAATTATTAACACAAAGTTCTCAAAAAAGAGGAATAAAAACGAAAATTCGAATATTGGCAATTTAATACTGATAGTTTTCTGACACTATCATGGCCAGCTGAGAGTAAACTGAACTTAAAAGTTGTAGCGTTTTTGCAATAGTTATATTATTATATATTATTATTAATAGTTATACAAAAATTAAATGTAATATGCATAAAAGAATAAATTGTCAAATTTTCGAAACCTACAAATTCGGAATAAAGCTTATGCAATATCAGCCTTATATTTAATGCTGAATAAGACAAAATTATAAAAACAGGAGTTTCCATTTGATAAAATTGACTTTTGACATTGTCTTTCAATTTCATTTTTATTCTTCTTTGAGCACCCTGTGTTACTAATTATCAATAACCTTATGCGAAGTCTGCTAAAGTAAGTCCCTTTCTGCATAGGAACTAATCCAAATTAAATAACAAAGGCTACCGCACAGTTAAAATTGGTAATTATTTTTCCGTCTGAAAACGTAATTTTTTTACATAAAATATTAAATATGTCAAAAACAGTTAGACTTAGGTACAAGCAGAGACTTATACATCTACTATACGTCTCTGGTATAAGACAATGTCTGTAACTTATTTATGTTCCAGTATGATTTATTGTAGTTTATTTTGGGATTACACCACATACAATATAATAAAAAACAATGAACCAGAAGTATTAAAAAAATTTTAAAATTAAAAAGAAAACTAAATTTCACTGATGAAATTTAGTTAATTTGTCATATATCTATTTTTATTGCATGTTATACAGCGCCTTTCAACGAAAACTTGACCCCCCCTATAATTATAAAACCGAAAAAAAAAATTATTCGCCGAGACTTGTCGATTTCTGTCCTTGGGGGGGGAGCTTTTTTGACAGTCAAACCAACTTGATATGTTCATCCCCCTAAACTCCAACCCCAACTTTAAAATTTCAAATGGGACTACGCTACTTCTAAAGATCTTTAAAAAGTGTAAACGTGTTTGCGAAATGGTTTATTCTATCGTAGAAAGAGTAGAAATTGTTGCAATATCGAAATAACGATTCCTCTAAAGCTACAGCACGAATTTTTAATGCTAATTATCCAAAAAAAAAAAAGGAAGCCATCAGTACGTTAAACTGACGCATAAGTTTTGTGCAACGAGTTCGCTTCTAAACAAGAAAACCGAAGTAAATCGCCAAGTTCGAAATGAAGCAGTTGAAGCGGCAGTTTTGGGTCACTGAGACACACTGGGACAATAATCAATCCTAACACATTACTTTAAAGCCCTTTCCATTGCGAATACACTGGTTCATCGTTTTTGGGAATCGGTTGAGATTTAACAGAGTTATTGGATAAAAACGAAAATTTAAGAAAACAATATTCGCGTACTAATTTCTACAGAAATGCCCACCAATAATAAGCTTGTTATCTACTACACAACCACTTTACTTTTTTTAATGCGTATTGTCAAAGTCACTGCTGTTTTTTGCTTGTGACCACCAAATCGCTAGTTTCAATCTGTTGTTGAAAGTGTAAACGTGTTACAATGGTTTATTCTATCGCAGAAAGAGTAGAAATTGTTGCAATTTGGTATTGAAATTACGATTGCACTAAAGCTACAGCATGAATTTTTAATGTTGATCATTCAGAAAAAATGTAATCCATCAGTACGTTAAACAACTGATGGATTGCAATGGGTTGGCTTTTAAACAAGAAATACGAAGTAAATCGCCCAGTTCCAAATAAAGCGTTGAAATGGCAGTTTTAGGTCACTTGCAGATGGACAATAATCAGTCGATCAAAGCGGTGTCTGAAGCTTCTAGCGTATCCAGTTCAAGTATTCATCGAGTTTTGAAAAAATACAAGTTGTATCCATGTAAGATGATGCTGATTCAAGAGTTACATGAAGATGATTTTGATCAATTAATTGTCGATCAATTTTGTGAATATTTTAGTGAACGACTTCTACTGAACCCAAATCTTCTCTACAATACGTGTTTTTAGGCGAATTTACATTTATGTTGAATGGCGAAGTAAATAGACACAATTGTCGCTACTGATGGGAACAAATCTTGATGGGAACACCTATTTACAATTATTGGAAGATGTGATTGACCCTATGATAATAGAAATTTTAGAGAGTGGCGACAATTTAACAGAAACGAAATAACTCTCCAACAAGATGACGCACAAGCCGTACCCCCCAATATGGTGTTGCTGTGCGGCAATTTTTGTATGACCATTTCCCAGTGCATTGAATTGGTAGAGGAGGTCCCGTCGAATGGCCACCAGGATCACCTTATCTATCCCCTTGGACTTTTTCCTGTGGGGCCATTTGAAATACCGAGTGTAGGGCACGCAGCGTAAGACACAAGAGGTGTTGCGTCAGAGAAGTGTGGAAAAATGCCGATTAATAACACCGGATGCCTTTAATAATGTTTAGTAATGTACGAACAGATCTTGAAAACAGACTGTATTATTGTTTTGCAAGTTAACTGGGGTCATTTTGAAGAACACATTAAATAAAACTTGTTTTTGTTTTGCTTCAGGTCTTTTAATTTGAGACCTATAACTGTCAAATATCAACGGATTCCCAAAAACGATGCACCAGTGTATTCGCAATGAACAGGGAATTTGTCCATTTGAAATGATGTGTTAGAAGTAGCTTAGCTCCATTTGAAATTTTAAAGTTGAGATTGCTAAGGGTTAGGGGGATGAACATATTAAGTTGGCTTAACTTTCAAAATTCTCCCTCCAAGAACAGAAATCGACGGGTCTCTGCGAATTCAAATTATTTTTTTCGGTTTTATAATTATAGAGGGGTCAAGTTTTCGTCGGAAGACCCTGTAGAGTGGTTTTTTGGGACAAACTTTAGAAGTTGACATTGATAGTACAATTTCGGTCTGTATTTTCAATACTTCTGATTTCGCAGGTGATGTAATTTCAAAATAAAATAGGTATGCATGAAATATTATACATGAAATGTGTTTAGAATGTAGTGTATGATCTAGAAATGAGATAATACATAGGGTGTCCTATTTAAAATAAGCAAGTTGACATATACTTCCGGTATTATCTAAAGTGCTACCATCTTGAAAATATTTTACCCGTGAATGTATTTTATTTTAATTGGTATGTTACCAAATTATCAATGTTTTCTTATGTCTAGTTTTTTCATAATCATTCTATGGAGTGCCCGGTGGACACCATGCATTATGTTAATTTTATTTATTGAACTTACTTAACTGGTGCTCCAAGCATTCAACATTATATTGTGATACGAAGTTTTACAACTTTTAATGAACGGATAGCGTAGAAAAACTAATAAATTCAGAGATGTATATTTTTCTTGCTTTTTGGGCCACTTGTAATTTAGCTTGTACGTTGACCTCATTTGAAGATTGATAATGCCAAAAGTATAGCTAGACACTCCATTACAATCCACTATAATCAACAAGAAACAATGAATACTAAACAGCAACATTTTTAGTAATGCAGATCATCTCGGGACACAAAATATTAATGCGGCTTACTATTACTGGTGGTGAACATCATTGATAGTGTGGAGTTTAGTGCTTAATGCCGAAATTGTCATGTGAATCAAACAAAGGTTGGAGATAGACTGCTTTATTTCAAGTATTCAATTATCAGCATAGGTCATTATTTATGATATACATCTTCCTTTTTTTCTTCTTTAAAATATAACTACAAAATTATTTTGTTTGGTACCTACACAGTAAAAAAATCCGACTGATTTTAACACTGAATCCACACTGATCAGTGTGTATATAGTCCACACTTGGCAGTGTTAGACATATCGGTGTATTATTACATTACATAAAAGTAATTTAACACAGTAGATTTTACAAGGTAATGTGTAATAGTTAATTATTCACCGTGTAATTATTCCGTTTTTATGGCGGATTGATTCATTTTTAACACAGGTTTTTGTAAATTTTACTACAATTTATGAGTACTTCTACAAACTTGACGGGTATATCGTTCGTGTAATATGAGTTCTAAAGGTTTAGTTATTATACTACCCAGTTCGTGTTAAAAATAACACTGCAGCAAATTACGATTATCATTTAGTAATTTTACCATTTGTCTTTTTTTACTGTGTACATACAATTATTTAACATACCTACTTAAAGGCCCGTTTTCACGCTCATGCAATTTGCACAAATTGATTTCTGCATGCCAGTTTGTACAAGTAAATTGTAGCGTGAAAACCAAAATCGTTAACTTGCACAAGCCAGAAAATTTGGCTTGAGTAAAATCTGATCGGACAGATAATTTACATGTAGTTGGCACAAATGCATGAACCTGTAAACGACACTCCAACTCGGCGCATGCTATCGCATGCTATAGTAGTATCGAGTAGTAGTGAGTAGTAGCTTAGTAGTAGTGTGGTTGGCACTATAAATGTCTATAAGTTGCCTCGTCCATGCGCAGATAGTTACGAAAATCGTCTGGTTCATTAGTTAATTCTCTAATTAAATTAATATGAGAGTAAGTGGCCCTCTTTTCGATCCAACATTTCTGCTTGGTCTTGGTCTTTTCTTTTTTGGCACTTTTAACTTTTTAATTAAATATACAGCAGCCAAAGCTAACAGCTCGTCTTCTTGGTCCATCACTGGTTTTTGTTCACACACGCGATACTCCGTTGTTGAGGGACAAATTTGTATAGACCTGACCAGTATGCAACAGTTCAGTTTATTAAATTGAATAAACTGAATATATATGTCATATATTGTTATAAAATCACATTATCCATAAGTTTGTTTATAAATTCACATGTTATAATATTGTCATTTATTACTTGTCATATATATTCTATATGTGCTGGAATTTGTTAATTAAAGCCTAATTCTGAAAGGTTTATTTATTTATAACAATTTAATTAACAAATTCAATGGATAAACTACTCAAACCAGAAAAATTTGAAATTGAACCTAACTCTACTGGAGCGGCTCATCAATGGTTACATTGGTTCAGAACATTCAAGAACTTTCTAGAAGCTACCAAGATCGCCGACGATACAGAAAAATTAAATCTTTTAATAAATTACATTGGATCGTCAGTCTATGAATACATCAGTGAAGCTGAAACATATAACAAAGCTATAGAAAATTTAAACAATTTGTATATTAAACCAAAGAATGAAATATTTGCCAGATATACTCTTGCAACAAGAAAGCAACAATCCAGTGAATCTATAGATCAGTACTTACAAATATTGAAGCAGTTAAGCAAAGACTGCGACTTTAAAGCTGTTTCTGCAGATCAGTACCGAGATGATTTTGTTCGAGATTCTTTTATCAGTGGATTAACTTCATCTCATATTCGTCAGCGTTTGCTTGAAAGTACATATATCACGTTGAATGAAGCATTTGACAAAGCTAGAGCTTTAGAGATGGCACACCATCATTCTGAATTATATACATCTCCTCTACATCCTATAAATGTTTCTGCTATAGGAAAAGAACAATCTATAAATACTTCTGGAATGAATAAAGAACAACTTCAAGAGGACTCAAGATCTGCTACTGCTATATCTAAGTGTTTCTATTGTGGGTATAGCAGACATTTACGAATAAATTGTCCTGCCAAAAATTCTATCTGCCATAATTGTGGAAAAAAGGGACATTTTACAAAGGTGTGCAATTCCCATAGTAACAATAAAATAATGAAGCATACTTCAGCTGCCACCCTTGCAACAATTTGTGCTAATGTACCAGTTTGCCTCTCAAAGTCTATTTTGAAAGTTAAAATAAATGGACGAGTTGCAGATGCCTTGGTGGACACTGGAAGTTCAGAAAGTTTCTTGAGTAATAAATTAGTTCATCAAATGCATATAAAATTACATCAAGCAAAAGGAAGAGTTTCAATGGCTTCTACATCTTTATCATCCGAAATTTTAGGATATTGTATAATTTCCCTTCAAATATTAAATGATCAATATCAAAATGTAAAGATATTAGTTCTCCAGGACCTTTGTACCGATATGATTATTGGTCATGATATTCTAAAGAGATACTCTAGTGTTGAGATATCCTTTGGAGGTTCAAAACTGCCTCTTTCGATTTGTAGTTTGGCTATGGCTAATGTCATACCTTCATCATTATTTCCAAACTTATCCGATAATTGTAGACCAGTTGCTGTAAAATCTCGATGTTATAGTAAAGATGACTCTGAATTTATCTGTCAAGAAGTAAAAAAACTTTTATCTGAACATATTATTGAACCAAGCAGATCTCCATGGAGGGCACAAGTTTTAATCACCTCTAATGAGAATCATAAGAAGAGAATGGTAATTGATTACTCTCAAACTATTAATAAATTCACTTTACTGGATGCTTACCCATTGCCACATATTGAGAATCTTGTAAATACAGTTTCTAAGTATGAAGTTTTCAGTTCCATAGATCTTCGTAGTGCCTATCATCAGATACCAATAAGAGATGAAGATAAACCCTATACGGCTTTTGAGGCCGGTGGAAGACTTTACCAATTCTGTAGAATCCCATTTGGTGTTACAAATGGAGTAGCTTGCTTCCAAAGGGCCATAGACAACATAATCGAAGCTGAAAAACTAAAAGATACTTATTCTTATTTAGATGATGTTATTATATGTGGATTAAATCTGGATGAACATGATAAAAATTTAAAAAAATTTTTGGATGCTGCTGATAAATATAATTTGACACTAAATAAAGAAAAATGTCAATTTTCTTTAAGAAGCATTAATTTTCTTGGATATACGATAACTGCAAAAACTATTAAACCAGATCCCGAAAGACTTAAACCTCTCTTGGAATTATCGTTACCAAATAATATGACATCTCTACGTAGAATCATGGGTATGTTTGCTCATTATTCTAAATGGATTCCTAAATTTTCTGAAAAAATTAGGCCTCTTGTTCAGTCTACGACTTTTCCTTTATCTTCTAATGTATTACCAGCTTTTGAACAGTTGAAATTAGATATTTTAAATGCAGTAGTAAAATCCATTGATGATAATGCAGAATTCACCGTAGAAACAGACGCATCTGATTTTGCAATTGCAGCTACTCTTAGTCAGTTAGGTAGACCTGTGGCATTTTTCTCTAGAACTCTTTCAAGGAGTGAGTTAAGACATTCTTCAATTGAAAAAGAAGCGTACGCTATAGTGGAAGCCCTCCGTAAGTGGAGACATTTTCTTATGAGCAGACATTTCAAATTAATTACTGATCAACGATCCGTTGCATTTATGTTCGATAATAAATTACATGGTAAGATTAAAAATGACAAAATAATGAGATGGCGTTTAGAATTATCTTGTTTTTCATATGATATTGTCTATCGACCAGGAAAAGAAAATAATGTTGCAGACACTTTGTCACGAATTTCTTCAGCAATAACAGAACATTCTAATAAAGTTTTGGTTGATTTACATAAAGCCTTGTGTCATCCAGGAATAACTCGAATGTACCACTGGGTTAGATGTAAAAATATGCCTTTTTCTGTTGAAGATATTAGAAAGATAATATCATCATGTCCTGTCTGCGCAGAATTAAAACCTAGATTCTGTAAAAAACAAGGAGTTTTAATCAAATCTACTTCACCTTTTGAAAGATTGAATATCGATTTTAAAGGTCCATTACCTTCATCCACAAATAATAAATATATTTTAACTGTGATTGATGAATATTCAAGATTTCCATTTGCTTTTCCTTGTACTGATCTAACTTCAGCCACTGTTATCAAGTGTTTACGTCAATTATTTGCAATTTTCGGAATGCCGATGTATGTCCATTCTGATAGAGGAACATCCTTTTTATCGCATGAACTGAAACAATTTTTTGATACCTGTGGTATAGCAACCAGTCGTACAACATCTTATAATCCTCAATGTAATGGGCAAGCTGAAAGATATAACGGTATAATATGGAAAACTGTATTGTTAGCCTTAAAGTCTCAAGGGTTAAAGACAAGTCAGTGGGAAGTTGTTTTAGCAGAAGCTCTACATTCTATTAGATCCCTTCTATGTACAGCTACAAATACTACTCCTCATGAACGAATGTTTAGTCATCCTAGAAGATCGTCTAATGGTTCGTCTTTACCTACATGGTTATCTCATCCTGGTCCAATATTAATGAAAAAAAATATTAGGGCTAATAAATACGAACCTCTAGTGGAAGAAGTGCAGCTTATTGAAGCAAA